>OY728158.1:95919216-97291746 GCA_963277665.1 Viscum album
TTGATGCCAAATCCAAAAATTACTAACTGGTCCACCATCAAAGAAAATATATATGAAGCTGATGAGTTACATTACTAATCATGATATGTGGGATTAGTTATATAACATCTAAGAAGTGGGGAAAATCTGAATTATGAAAATATTTATATTTTTTAAAATATGTTTTGTGATATGAAAATTTATCATAAAAAAATTGAATTTGTAATTTTTAATAATATAAATGTGGTTGTAAGACCTATTCAGGGATTGGGCTAAGAGGTAAAGGATATTAAATTTATTAGCATAATATTCAGGTTTATTTTACCCCTTTATAACCTAAAAGTAGCTATACTTAAAGATAGAAACATTGATGATATATCAATAGAAGACATTCCTTGCAGTTTGATGGACTATAAAATGAGAGTCAAGAAAAAATGAAAATAAAATATTTAAAAATAATATATTTTAAATCTATGGTAAAATCAACATCTTTAAATATGGTGATGAAAGGGAAGATGTATAGATGATGATTTATTTTCACTGGTGGTAAGAAAAATAAAAAGGGAAAGTTTTATATTTGAAGGTAAGCAGTCCATATATTGTTTTTGATGTTGAAAGTTTTGAAACATTAAAACAAGGTGTCCAAGAAAATTTTATGTTGATGAATATAATATAGAAACTATAAAATATTCAGGAAGGGGGTTTTAACCTAAAAGTGACTATAAAATAGGATATTATTCTATGAAATTTTTTTATCAAAAACTCATAGTGAGTTAAGAATAAGAAGTTAATATAGATTACATAATAGAATAGAAATTTATTTTAATTATGATATAAAAATCCCATGATTTCCATTGTTAAAAAAAGGAAATATGGGGGTAGGGGGAGATAATGATAGTAAAATTTATAGTGTTATAAATATCATAGTGGAGAATGAGGGAGATCTATATTTAATGAATGAAAAATTTAAAAATCCTTGTATTGTTAAAATAATCCTCAAAATATGTGGATAAACCTGATGATGGGAAATATATCTTGAGAAGGAGCCATGAGATCAATCTAATAACCTTTAAATCTCTGAAGAAGTCATAGAGAACAAACTAAAAGTTGAATAACAAGACAAGATGAGTGAGGATCTTAATGCTTTTTTATTGGAATGAAAAAAAAGGGTTGAAGATATTAAATAATTAATGGATACAATATGATGTAAAATTGAATTTGAAATAAGGAGAAGTGATCTAAATAAGAATATTTAGTTTGTAAAATTATTAGATGTAGAATTTTTATAGAGTTAAAAACAAATATTAGTGGGTGTTGAAAAAAACCTAGATAAATAAATACACATGTATATGGGTAACATTAGATTTGGTTACAATATAGAGACATACAAAATAGAAACAATGGTAGTAAAAAATGAAGGAAACAAAATGTTGTAGAAAACCCTCATTCTTTAATAGGTAATTTAAAACCTAGGTTCCAATAAAACATTGAAGACCTGTAGAGGATATAATGTGAAAATATATTTCATTTAATTAATTTTTCAATTTTTATTTCTTTTCCAGACCATGTCAAATTTTGGAATGTTAAATAGTTATAGAGAGAGAGTAATCTGATAGCTAGAAAATAAGAATTAATACATATCATTCAATGTTAGAAATAAATGATTTTTTCGGTATTAATATAAAGGTTATAACATTAAAAATAAAAAAATTGAATATAAGAAAATGGGAAATTGACATTTCCACCACAAGGGTTACATAAAATAGTTACAGAATAATATTATAATAAAGTCTGTTATCTGAAGTATTTTTTTCTATTAGAGGAAAAAAAGAACATGATTATGCAACATGCACTAGATAAATAACGGAGAAACTCTTTAATGTCTCAAATAAGTTGGGAATATCTTATATGGAAATTAAGAAGATAGAAAATGTAAACATCCTAGAATTTTTTGTCAAAGAAATTAAAAAATAGCAACACATAGTTCCTCAATAGTTTTTTTATCATTCCAAATCATAGGAAATGTAAACATTATAAATAATGTAAATGAATGTGTTTAAGGAATGGTTCATTTCAATAATGACAAAGCCCTGAAGACATAATTATGTTAGAAGACCTGGCCATATGGTTATGAACTAATGACTATAGAAGGAATCCATTTGTACGACATGTGAAATAACCTATTAAGCATGAGTAAGATATATGAATCAAATCATGAAGTTACTTTCAACTAGAAAAATTTCTTGATTAATGGAAAGATATGGTATTCTTCCATGAAGGGTTTGAGAAACAATGAAAATCTTTACCAAATGGGTCATAAGGGGAACACATGATTTCTTACAATGGAAGAAGAAAATAACTTGTGGAAGAAAAGGATAAAATAAATTCCGAAAAAATAATGGTAAACCTATTAAAACTAAGATATATTGTGGATATTCTAAATCTAAATCAAAACTGAGTAAAGATGTGTGATGCATACATGTCGTGTAATATAGTAAGTAACACTTATCTTCAATAGAAGAAGAGGGAATACAACTCACTCTATATCACTACTGGAATCATTACCTACCCACATGGATCAAAATTGTGGTTATATCCGAAAAAACCATGGGTGTAGGTTATACCAATGATTATATGAAACATGGTTTGTCAAGCCATTGAGATGGACATATACATGTGGTTCTTAAACCGTTGGTGTAGGAAATTTCAATGAAAAAGACTATACCTATGGTTTGACCCAATAATGGTTATAGACCTATACCCATGATTTGGTCGAACCATGGGTATAAGCCCTTATTAAAAAAATACTTTTCCAGTATCTAATTACATCACCTTACACCTACACGGAAATTACTATACTACTATCCAAAAATAAATTTTTTGTTCTTATATTCAAAAAAATATATGTATAAATATATATTTATTTATATAAAATTATTTATTTTTATAATTATATAATAATAATGGACCAACCAACATCCACGGTTTGATCAAACCGTGGGTATAGGTAGTTATTATATAAAATATTCCTCATGTTGGATTTGACCCAAGTACCTTCTGCTTATACTCCAATGACATTACCACAACCATTCAAAAAAAATTTGTTCTTATATTTAGAAAAATATATATTTATTTATATAAAATATTGTCTATATTAATTAATTTATTATTATTATTATTAATATGTAAAAAAATGGGCTAACATATACCTACAGTTTAGTTAAACTGTGGGTACATGTCCTTATTAGAAAAAAACTCTCTTCACTAAGATTTGGTCCCATAACCTTCCACCTACACTCAAATGACATTACCCCAATCCTACAACACACTTTTGTTCTTATATTAAAAAAATATGTATATATATATGTATTTATATAAAATTAATATTATTTATTATTATTATAATGGAAAAATAATGGGCCATCATATACCCATGGTTTGGTCAAACAATAGATATAGGTTGTTCCCACCAATTTTTTCCCAAGAAACCTATTTCCATAGTTTTAAAAAATCATGGTTATAGGGGTGACCTATACCCATTTTTTTGGGAAACCATGGGTATAGCTCCTTCCCATGAGATTTTTTTTCTAGAAAAACCGATTGACGATGTTTATAGAAATCATGGGTATAGGGGTGATCTATACCCATGGTTTTTTGAGGACCATAGGTATAAATACTTCCCATTAATTACACCCCCAAAAAAACATATTCCCTTGGTTTAAAAAAGACTCGGGTATAAGGGTGAGATTTACCCACAAATTTATAGATAAATGTGGGTATAACCATGTTTTATAGTAGTGTCTGGTCCATATTGATGTCTATGGAATTGTGAGTCAACTTGGAACATGTAGAGAATATAAATTCATTATTTTTTTATGATTAGAGTATACTATATTTTATAATATTCATGAAAATAAACAAGGATGTTATAGATTTCATAACTATTTACCAAAGGATAGTGGAAAATGAAATTAGTCTTAAAATATTTTTTTAAAACAATAGTATAACTGATTATGTATCTATTGATGAAAATAATTATCTATATAATCAAGGTATCTAACAAGAGGTAGAATCAATTAGTACCCCACAATAAAATGGATTTATTTAGTAGAAAAAAATAATTGTGAACAAAAATTATAAAACACTACTTAATTAATGAACTGTTTCATGACATTATTAGAAGAAGTAAAACCTATGAGTCCCAGGATTAACATACATGGATATTAGATCATATTATATGAATATTATGAAAATTAATAAATTACATGCCTGGGGACCATAATAGTTTACTGTACTTGGAAACTCAGAACACATTCTTCTAACTAGGTGACCAATCTTCAATGTTTCCCAAAATGATCTTCCCCTTTAGTACTCCTACTCTAATCCTTTATTATTGTTTCAAGGAATAGAAACATAATAAATGAAAAGCTCATATTCATAGTAAGTGTAAACAAGTAAGATGCATATTTACCATCATGATTATAAGGGTATGAGAACAATATCATAACATTAGAAGATCATATCCAACATATCGAAGATCATAATAATGATTGATGTCATAAATATTTGAAGTTAAAAAGAAATGAATCATAAGGGAATCAAGATCATAATCCATAGAAGAATTACAAATTATTGTGACAAGGAATTTTGGTATGCAAATAGTTATATAAAATAATTCCTTATAAGTCAAGAAACATTTCCAAAACATATCAAATCACTTCATGGGGGCTTCACCTAATGGGAGGGATATACCACAATTGCAAGTTGAAACCATTTCCTTATAGTGTAATGGGTTCAATATTTGGACTATCTTAATAGTCATGTTTCACTCCCAATACCATATTATTAGTCAAGGATCACTCTTTTTTATCGTGTTCTTGGACAAAGTCCGTCAATAAACTATATTCACTCCCCATTCTAGCCATGTCAATATCACGAGTTATATATTTTTACCCAATAGTTTGGAGAGAGATATAGATCCCAACCAACTCAAAATAATATCATACATATGTTTGATACAATATAATAAAAAATTCATTATATTATTACCCATAAAAATAGAGAGGTTTCAAAAATATCATATCATAACCCCTGAAATGAAATGGGGATCATAAATGATTTGGTATATCATAACATATAGAAAAGTGATTGGTTTCAGTTTCATAGAATAACCCATGAAAGTAATTAGGTTTCATAAAAAAATTATCATGGTATATCTTGTGGAAGATAGTTTTTTAAACCACTGTTCATCTTAATCATAAATAATTGAAAGAAAGAATAAAAATGGTTTTCTTGGATCATATCCCTTGTAAAACAAAAAACGATATCATATTAGATGGAAAAGGATTTGGATAGATCACTTGGATTATTTCTTAAGGGAAATAACCAATCTCTAGAAATATAATTTTAAAAAATATAACATTTTGAAAGTCCTTTTTTAAAATTAACCTTTGGAAAATATATAATGGAAGCTTTTAAAGCCATTTAAAACACTTATTTCATATAAATAATTATTGAAAACCTTTTCCTCTAAAAAACACTTTAAGAAATGAATTTAAATTATATTAAGTAAGTACATTTTTCTAAAAATGTAATCTTGTAAACTTTAAAAGAATGATTCAAATAAATGGCAGTCATGATGATGGATAAATCATTACATTCCAAACATTCCTTTTTCAATGTAAAATTTTTAAAAATGTTCCTTGATTAGAAAATGATAAGAATATTACTTTTAAAAAAACATTTTTTTAAACGATAAATAAAGGGTAAAATGTATTTTAAATATTGTTGAATAATATTCAAAAATTCTTGAAAACATTTTTAGAAAATATAGTTTTCGAAGAACATAGATTACCAACAAAAAAAGAGAAATAATGTAAGATTTTCTTAATTTTTTTTGTTACCTACATTAAATACCTAATAGTATAATAATGGTACCTTTAATTCAAAATACCAACAATAATAATATTAGAATAAAATTCATAATAATTCTAGTGATATGGATCATAATATGTCTATAATTTAACCATAATCATAAAACATCCTAATAAATAATTAGATTATAACAATAAACTCTTACCACTTTGGTAACATTGAATCAAAATTCCCATAACATGTGTCTCAAATAAGGCAAATTGAGAAATCATTATTTTACTGATTTGGTAACATTTAAACCGAAAATTCCATGAAATAGAGATAAAAAATGTATATGTGAATAAAAATAAATTTAATTTTATGAACAACAAAAAAAAACTATGGTAAGTACATACACCTTAAAAAATTATTGGTGAATATGGCATAAGTTTCACAGAAATAAAAGCGAGACTAGAAATCCACCTACTACTTGAGTAACTTCTGAATCATGAGATATGTGAATGAAAATAATCAATTTGAAAATTTACTATAATTAAAAAATTAAATTCATTATATATCATGTCCTAGTTATTTATATTAACCCCACATCAAGAATAAGTGGTGAATATAGAATATAGCTCATATAAATAAATGTCAGATGAGGAAACCAATACCTTTACTATTGACTTTCTCTGTACAAATCAAAACCTCATGTATAATAAATATAAGTTTATTTTGTATAAAAATTAACCATATTATTTTATATCACACCATATATTAGATTGTAATGTTTTTATATTACCTTTTTAATAATAATTCCAAGTAAATTTTACGTTTTGGGTAATATCCTCTTTGTTTTTCATGTATGTTTTACTTGTTATTTTTATGTCCTTTTACATTGATAATTATTCACTAATATCCTTAATTTAAAAATGATATTAATAGAATATATATTCATTATATATTTATTTTTAATAATATTATATTTATATATATATAATGACATACAACATTCATGGAGAAGACAAACCTTATGTAAGCATGAACTCTGTTTCCATTTTCTAATCATATTGAGAGAAAGAAAATAAATAAAAAATATATACGTATATATTATTATTATAGAATATTTATTATTTAACATATATCATATATTTATATTAAACCCATCCATAATACATTCCATGTAAATCATGAATGAGTCACATTGTTTTGAGGAGGTGGTGGTCCACACATCCACAATTGAAGATATCATGTTCCCATAAAATGTAAATAAGGAATGTATGGTTTATATACTAATACAAGAATCATGATTAAATAATAAATATAATATATATCATATAAAATAATAATTACACCATTATTACCAACTATGAAATGTGGTAATGGAAGAAGAGACGGTATTTGTTCATGAGGTGGTAATTCACCGTACACATGAACGTTGATTGTGTATCCCATTTGAAGGATGTGTATGTAGGTGTAGGTAGAAAAAATAAAATTAAAACATATAAGTATTTTTAGGATACTGATGTTAATATATATTTATATAATAATAATAATTTAGTGGGTGGAGAAATGAAACCAAACAAAAATTCTTATTGAAGGATATTACATCTTATTTGAGTAACTCCTTTTGGTTTACATCAAAGGGAATCCTTGGATGAATTTCATTCCAAAGTTATGCCTATAGAATTAATATAAAAAATTTGGGTGGATATTAGGATTAGTTTTTTTTCAATACAATGGTATTTATAGGTTCTAATAAGTAATGTGGTGGGGGGGTGAGCATCCTTTTATAGTGGAGAAGGAGTGACATTCTTGTAAAAAAAAGTTAAACACTATTTAGGGGTATACCTTACATAATATGACTTCAATAATATTATTTTTTTGATAAAATAGGGTAAATTGACGAAATATTTCCATCAAAGGGATTTTTTTATTTTTTATAGGTTATTTTCTCCCTTAAATTAATGATTAACCACTAAGAAAACTCATTTTTTCCTTAATCACAGTAATTAATTATTGTTACATTCACTAATATTTTTATTTAAAAAAAAAGAAAGTTTACCTTAATATAAATAACAAATTATAATTATTACGAATATTTATTACAATTTTTCAATGTTTTGAACACTTAATTTGAAGAAATTAACATATAATTAATCCTATAGTCAGGAGGAGGGAATGAGTTTTAAAGTGAAAATGTTCAACAATTTGAAATGTTTTTATTTCCAATTTCTATGTGAAATTGATTATTATAAACTAAATTAGATTAATATATGTATAATTGATCTAAATATACATTTAAACCAGTTTCATATATAATTTAACTATATAAATAAATTAGACAAAAATGAAGTTTTCTATTAAACTTTAGTAATTTTCACTATTCATCCAAAAAATAAACTTCTCATAAAAATATAATAAATTAACCAAAATATAATTTGAAATTGAAATTTTAAAAACTAATTTTATTTTATAAAATTTTATTTTTAAAAGTTTTATAAATTATATTTAAATTAGGCATGAAAATAAATGGTTGTAAAATTACCTTTTAAACAAATTATATATCTTTATTTGTAAAATTAATTTTATTTAAAATTCATGTATAAAAAAACAAAATATTAACATTAAATATTTTATTTAATAATATATATAAATATATATTTCATTTAAATAATTCATCAAATGTTTTTTGTATAATTTATTGAGATAAAACAGGTTTCTACATAGAAAAGTAGTTTTCAAAAATAGAATTTCTTAATTAACAATAAATTCTACTGCTAATTAATTTTTTATTCTTAAAACCCTTTTGAGGGAGAAAGTGAGAAACCCCAAAATCAGACTGAACAATCTCAAAACAACTCAAACAGATAAGGGAAATAAACCGAAGAAAATAACTGGACCTCCCCCACCCCAAAAATTGTGTCATGATAGCATGCCTTCACCAACATAGGACCGTTTTTCATTTGTAAATAATTGGTTCTCAAAGAATTGATTTTATAAACATTAATAAAACAAATTTTAATAATTTGGATAATAATTATCATACCCTTCATTACAATAGCTAGGAGATAACTATAATATTTTTTACTAATAATATTAATAGTATGTTATTGTTGATTAAAACATGATACTACGTGTAACAAAAGATGTCAAAGAAACAACTAATTGTTTGAAACAAAAGAAACAATAGTGTTTCATGAAACAGAAACTAATATAATTATTTCACGTAATGTAATCTAAGATCAGGGTTTCAAGTAGCACTTGCTTAACATGGTGTTGTGTTTAAAACAAGCTCTACTTGGTGTAGCATGAAAAACATTCCATCAAATAATTTTAATGTATTTGAAAAAATAATTCATAAAAACTTCAGGTGTCACATTCTACACCATTAAATTGATTTTACCTAAAAATATTATGGGTCATTAATGTTTTAATACTTTAAAGTTCTTTTCATAAGAATTCCAATTCCAAATAATAATACTATAACTTCCATTAATAATGGAATGTTGGGAAATTAATATTTACCTAAAGTAACATATAACTAGGTTCCCATATAGGACAACTTATTTTTAAAGTGAAAACATGGACATAGAAGAGAAAAATAACATTCAAATACTGATGTATAGTGATAAATAACATTGATCAGTAGAAGTGGGTGATCCAGAAAAAGTTAATGATAAAAAAAGCATAAATCAATGATGATTTAAAGGGCCATTTGATTCATGAAAAATGAAGGAACACGATTTTTTTTTGTTTGAGATACTTTTACTACAGTTGAATAAATTTCATGAGAAGATATACTTATATGATTTCACACAATCTCATATGTTGTTATATAATGATCAAATACCACTTCATCTCGTATTCTAATAAATGAATGTGAATTTTTAATTACTGAATTACTAGAAGATAATGAGATCAGTTAATATAATGATAGGTCATTCTATCCATATTTATCAGAAAAAATGGTTAGAACATGTTATAAAAATGCATAAATCCTCAAATTGTTATTTAATAATTTAATCCCTAAAAATCAATCCAATGTTTTACATAACCCATTCCATAAATGGTTAACCTTTTAACCCTTATGAACGATGAATGTACAATACAATAGGGATAATTTTAGTAAATTTCTCAAAATAATGTTAACATTGGTCCCACATGTATCATAAAGTAGCTATTATCTTTCACATTAAAAATATTTTAATATCTTCATCATGTATTCACATAAGACACCATAATGACCTGAATGACTATATATCCTTCTTCAAATCATGAATTTATCATTATTAAAAAATTTACTCGATATATTACGTAAATCCATAAATACTATATAATTCACCAATGATATTATAAACTACCTTTTCAAAAAATCATTAATGAGTTCCAAGTTAATCAGTACCATCTAATTTAATTTATCCAAAAATAATTATCTTATCATCAAAAACATATTAAAAGTTATTATTCCCTTAATAATTTCTTCCCCAGGAATTTAAACTTTCCATTAAATCTCTTTTCTAGTACATTAAAACTATTCAACATATTATTGTAAATCCTTAGTGAAAAACATTAACTAAACAATCCTTATATATTTCAAAAATCATATAACATAATTCTTAAAACCAAATATCCAAACAATTAGATTATTCCACCTAACCATAATCTATAAACAAGGATACCTCATCCCACTACTTAATAACTATTTCATTTCACATTTCACCTATAATATAATCATAATTAGCAATATAACCATTACTCATGCCACAGTGCTGATTCACTTCATTGGATTTAATCTTATGACATTGATTTTTCTAATTACTATTCATTCCAAATATTAATTATTCAACCATTGGTGATTTATTTGGGTGAAAATTATTCTCATTCATTACCTTAACTGAACATTTCAATTTTACGTTATAGTTACATTCTTTGTGTCCTTATTTTCCACAGTAAACAAATATTCCCATTCTTATAATATATTCACTTGGGTTATTCTTCCCACATTATCAACATATAGGAATAAAAATCTTCTTTCCTTTTTGGTATCTATTTCTAAATTCTCAGGAAACTCTATGAAACCATTTTTTAGTGAGTATGAGGGTCGATTAAGGTGTATCTTTTTAGTTATGTTCCATGAAAATTGATTAGGCAAAGTCATAATGTTCTTCACTCCAATGATCATCCCATTTAAATACTCATCCTAAATTTTTCCATCACATTCAATGTTAAATTAGTTCCTTCTCGTTGTTTCCATTGAATAAAATTATGGATTATAGTATGAGAAACACCAATCATAGAAGAAAACCACATAATATTAAAAAATAACTTATAGGATTTCTAAATTATGACACCATATTTAATCTACAAGAACATAGGATCATCTATTGAAAAATCCCTAGAAATATCCTTCAAAATATCCCAAGGGTTATCAAAAAAAATTTCTCATCCTAGATTCTAATGGTTTACTAAAAATCCCCTTTGATACCAACTATAGAAAACTAAACTTAACATAAATGGACATTGCATAATTTTGGATGAATATGAAACACATTATAAAAGTACATGCCCAAGGACAATAATATTTTAGTGTCTCTAGAAACTCATAACAAAATCTTCTAACATGCTAAAAGATCTTCAATATTTTCCAAAATATTCTTTCCATGTATAAATCTTACTAAAAAAATTTCTCATGATATTGGGAAAAGAAACATAATAAAATTTGAAATTAGATGCTTAGTAAAGGTAAACAAGGTAGATAGGTAAGCATAATCCTGAGCATAAGGGTATGAGAACAAGATCATAACATTAAAAGATCATACCATGCATATCAAATATCATAATCAAGATTCATGACACAAATATTGGAGGTTCAAAACACACGAATCATAAGGGATTAAGATCACAATCCCTGAAAGCATAAAAATAGGAACCATAAATTGAATTATGGCATCCACATAAGCATATAAAACCATTACCTATAAGTCAATTACCATTTCGAAAACATTACAAATATCATCATGTGGTTTACACCTACTAGGAGAGGCACACCACCATCCCTAGTCACATCTATTTATTTATATCTGACTGGGTTCACTCTCCAACCCATATTTGTTGTCAAGGTTCACTCCGAAGTCCGTATTAGTAAACAAAGTACTTTACTAAATCGAGTTCACTCCCCTATTACTACCATATCAATATATTGAGATATAAATATTTACCAAATAAATTCGAGGGAGATATATGTCCCACCTATATCATAATAAAATCATAAACTTGTGTTTCATGAGATAATCAAACACTCATTATATGATGACCAATAAAATGATATGGGATTCATAAACTTAATATTAGAACCCATAAAGTGAGATATGTATCATAAATATTTCATCATATCATAACCTATGGAAGAGTCAACATTAATAATAATGAAATAACCCATAAAAGGAATTGAGATTCATAAGAGTTTTACCATGGTATAACCTCTAGAAGATAAATAGGTTTCGTAAAAAACATATTATATTAATCATAAACCATTAATTGGAATAATAAAAATGGATTCTATATATAATTTCTGGAATAATGAATAAACTATATCAAAGGATATCGTCTTATATGGAGAAGTATTTGGAAAGATCACATAGTTTATTTCTTATTAGAAATAACATATCTTTGAAATTAAAATATTTAATCATAAAAATGATAAAAATCTTTTTCTTTGAAAATTAAATTTAAAAAACATATAAAGGAATCTTAAAAAATTATTTTAAAAAACTACTTGAACGTAATTAGTGTGGAAAATATTTTTATTTGAAACCCACTTTAAAACTAATAAAAATCCATAATATTTGGAAAATAAATTTATTAAAAAAATTAATCTTGTAAACATTAGAATTAATCTTCAATGAAATTATGTTCATGATGATAGGTAAATCTATACATTCCAAATATTCATTTTTCCCCATAAAATGTTTAGAAATGTTCCTTGATCGAAAAATAACAAAAATATTCCTTTTTAAAAACAATTTTTGTTTAAAAGGTTAATCATGGATAAAAAGAGCTTTTAAATATCATAGGATAATATCCAGGAAAATTTAAGAACATTTTTATAAATCATGTTTTTGGAAGAACACAGTTTTTTGACCGAAAGTAGAAATCAATTCAGATTTTCCTAAAGACATTTTCTTAATAATTTTAAGTACAAAAGAGTAAAAAATCATACCATTACTTGAATATATCAGGAATAAATAGAGTATAAAGAAAATTGATGATATTTATTTTTAGATGGTTCATAATGTCTCCTCAATGGAATCACAATTATAAACAATCATGATAAATAATGAGATTGTAGCAATTAACACTTACCACTTCGGAAACATTGAATAAAAATCCCCATGAATGAATAAAATTACATAAATATTTCAATACGATTAAAATAAGGATATTAATAATAAAAAATATCAAATTTATGTATATAAAAATCCTAAAAAATATAGGCGCATAACATAACGTGGGTCTCAAGGAAGGAAAATTAAAACAAAATTACATTACCAATTTGATAAATTTTGAACCGTAAACTCCATGAAAGAGAGATCATAAAATGGATATGTGAATTCCCACAAATTTTATTTTGGTAATCATATAATACATTTATTATAAGTATATACACCACAAAAAATAAATGAGTGGTGAATAGGGAATAAGTCTCATAGAAATAAAAGCGGGACTATAAATCAACTTACAACTTGAGTAACTTTTGAATCATGAGATCTATAAAAGAAGAAAGATGAATTGAAAATTTTAATATTATTAAATAAAGAAAATTTATGAAATAAAATGTCATAGGTCAGTATATACACCAAAAAACATGAATAAGTGGTGAATATAGCATATATCTCACAGAAATAATAGTGAGATAAGAACACCCTTACCTTAAGTCTTGAATTTATTTTCACATGTTCAATCCTCTTGTATAATAAATATAATCTTATTATAAATATACAAAAAATAATATTATTTTATATCATTCCATATATTATTTTATTATGACTTAATATTACCCACTTATTAACAATATCATGTTAATGTTATGTTTTTTGTATTATCCTCTTTGTTTTTCATATATGTTTTGATTTATTTTTCTTCCTTTTTATTTGATCATGGTTTCATTATTTATAGATTTTAAACCATGATATAAATGTTATACATATTCATTATATATTTATTTATAATAATCTATAAAATATTGAAATATAAAATAAGATTCACCGTTTAAATAGAAGGTAGGTCATACGTACATATGAACGATGTTTCTGTTTTCATATCACATAAAATTAATGAAAGTAAATGAAATATATTTATATATGTATTATAATTATACGAGCATAAATATTTAATATATATCACATATTTCTATTAGAACCATCGTTAATATATTCTATGTAAAGTGTGAATGAATCACATCACATTGAGGAGGTGGCAGTCCACACGTTCACAAATGAAGTTATCATATTACCAAAAAATGTAAAGAATGAAGTTATATATTATATAGTAATTAAATAAGAATAAATAAATAATAAATATCATTAATACCATACAATAGTATTATTTTCATCATTATTCCCAACCTTGAAAGATGGTAATGGAATAACGAACGACATCGGTTCATGAGGTGGTAGTCCTTTCTACATACGAATGATGATTACATATCCCATTTAGTGGAATATGTGTAGGTGTATAACAAAATAAAATAAAATTTCTTATTAGGGGATGTTACTTCTTCTTTGGGTAACTCCTTTTGGTTTTCACCAAAGACATTCCTTTGTTGGATTTTTTTTCAAAAGTTTCCACTAGGATATAGGTATTGAATTTTGGAGGACATTTAGATAGTGTTTTTCTGAGAAAAAGGAATGGAGAGGTGTCAATAAGTGGGGGGTGGATGTGTGTTAACTTTTATATTATAAGAGGAATGGCATACTTGTAAATATAAAAAAATAAACACTATTTAGAGGTCTCACTTAAATCATGTGCCTCTAATAATGGTCCAATTTTTAGAAAAAAAGGAAATGGTCAAACTATGTCTCGAAAATGTATTTGGTCTTGTTTTTAGGTTATTTTTCCCCTTATTTTTATGTTTAACTATCAATTAAACTCATCTGTTCCATAATCTATGTAATTAATTTGAATTATTGTCACCAATTTTTTGGGTGAAAAACAAAATTGAATGTACTATAAATTATAAATTATATTTATTATGAAAATTTAATCCCTTTGGAAAAATTTTAAAAACATTAGTTGAAGAAATTTATTTAATATTAATCCTGTAGCTGGGACGAGAGACCGAGTTTTTTAATTGGAAATATTCAAAAGTTTGAAATGTTTTTTATATCTTATTTCAATTTAAAATTGAGTGAAATGACCTAAATTGCATTAAATGATGGGTAATTTATATTAAAATACTTTAAAACCTATTTAAATTTTAATTTAACAATATAAATAAATTACATGAAAATGAAGTTGTGAATTAAAATTCAGTATTTCTCAATATTCTTTCAAAAATGAAACGTCCCATAAAAAAACAAAAAATTCACCCCAAGATAATTTTTAAGTTATTATTTCAAAAATGATGTTTATTTTTTAAAATAAAATATATAAGTGTCAAAGATTATATTTACAATAGGTTCACCATTAAAAGGTGGTAAAATTACCCTTTATAAAAATACAAATCATTATGTGTAAAATTGGTTTAATTATTATCTATTGTATAAAAACAAATAATATTATTTTTAAATAGATTATGAAATATAATAAATATATATTTCATTAAAACAATACATTAAAAGTGGTTTTATTAATTTATTTAGATGTAATGTGTTTCAACATATAAAATTAGTTTTGCAGAAAATGAATTTGTTTATTTTCAAAAACTTTATACTTTCACTTATAACTAATTAGTTTTGAAAGAATTAATTTAATAAACATGAATAAAAAAATATTTTTATAACTTAAGAAATCATTTTCTTACCCTCCATTCCAATGGAAAGGTGATAACTATAATAATAATTTACTAATAATATTAATAGTATAATGATGTTCGGTAAAACATGATCTTGAGTGTAAGGAAAACTAGCGAAGGAACTCAATATTATGTGTAACACAAGACAAAAATAGTGTTTCTTATATTGAAATATAATATTAGTGTTGTGTGTAAAATAATATCTACTCAGTGATGCGTGTAGTGCATACTTAACTGGGTGATTCATTTAAAAAAACATGACATGGTGTATATTGTAATGAATTGCATCAAATAATATAAATTTATTCAAAGAATAATTATTTATAAAAATTGAGGGAGTTACAAACCCAGGTCAATTTTTACACCCAAAATGATTTTTTAACAATTCTATGAAAAAGAACTCCTTTAGGAGATGTTCAATGGAAGAAACATGTCACTTATGTGTTATCGTGTTTTTGGTAATAGATACTACATCTATACTAAGGAAGAAAATTATGGTAAATATGGTGATTCCACACATGAAGGAATATTCAAAGGACACTCAATAAAAAGTAAACACTAATATTTATATAACAAAAATTTGTATAATATTTTAATGATAAATGATCTCAAAGCTAAAGAGTACAAATATGAAACAAATTATGGTAGTTCAAATTTTGAATAGAGAAATCATGATGATAAAATCCCTAAATATTCAAAATCTATACAAGGTTTTTAAAATTATTTAGTCTCTGAAGAAAAATATAAGGATGAAAATTATTTTGATGAAATTCATCCTTTGATCCAATAAAGATGAAGGACGACTGAGTTAAATCCATCTAATATAATTGGAGATATAGATACCCAAATATAGAAAAAATAATGAGGTAAGTAGAGAAATATTATCTATAGTCATATTCAAAAGAATCATATTTTGTTGAATATTTAAAATATGAATAATGTGAAAGATAACTAAATTATAATTTATATAAAATTGATAAGTAGAAGATGTGGGAGATTTTAGATATAGATATATGCTTTAGTTTTATTATAACAAAGTGGGTCTTTATAAACAAGTTTGTTGAATGTGCAATTATGGTTCAAAATTAGATTAGAATAACATAAAAAGGTTATGATCAATCAAAATTGGAGTATATTGACGAAACATTTTCACTAGTGGGTTGAACTAAGATTATAATGATCTTCCTCATTGTGGTGGTTCAAATAGTGTTTAATTATTTTAGAATAGATGTGAAAAAACTATTCTTAAATGGTATGCTAAAAGAGTACGTCTATTTTGAGAAGCAAGTCAGATATTAATTAGAAATAATGAAAAAAATGTGTGTAAATTAAAAAAGGAATTTTATTGTCTCAATTATACATCGAAAGCATGATATGCCCAAATTGACATTTATTTTATAAAACTAGAATTTTGAAGAGGAAGATTTGATTACACCCTTTATATGAATCCACCAACAGAAAGAAAATTTAAGGTACTGGTTTATGTGGATGATGTAAAATTTCATGGGAAAAAATTTATAATATATTTTATCAATGTGATAATATAAATATTGTAAATGTAGATTATTTGTGAGATCACATATGTTCTTAGTATAGAAGTGATTCAGAACA
Source organism: Viscum album (assembly GCA_963277665.1). Taxonomy (NCBI): domain Eukaryota; kingdom Viridiplantae; phylum Streptophyta; class Magnoliopsida; order Santalales; family Viscaceae; genus Viscum; species Viscum album. The sequence continues at coordinate 95,936,675 of OY728158.1, forward strand.
AAATTCATACTTTTATCTCCTAGGGTTAATATGAAAATTAACTATTGAAGAAATTAATCATGCATGATTAAAAATCAAGGTCAATAAAAAAATTAGTTGTAAAAACTTTTATAATCATTATCATGAAAAGTCAATGTATTCCAGTTTGTATAGATGGATTATAGGAAGTTTCTTGTATGAGAAAAAATCACATCCAAACATAGTCTTAAAAATTTATTATAACATTTATTTCAAAGTAATAACAAGGGTAATCATCCTGAAATAGTGAAAATATTTATGAGTTATTTATAAGGAACTCTATGTTTTAGACTGGTGTTAGAAGTTGGAAAGTGTCATGAGATATTGGTTTTTTATGCCAATTAGGCTAGTGATGTTGTCGACCATAAGTCCACTAGTGTTAGAAAGATTTTATTTGGATATAAATTAGTGATATGGATGAGTAAGAATAAGGAAATAACATCCCTTAACACCATATAGGATGAATAAATCTCAGTAATAAATGAGTTCAACCAATTTATATGAATAAATTAACAAATAGAGGATATTAGATAAAATGTGGAGTGATCAATTATTATATAATGTGATAAAAAGGGAAATTAAACTCAATAGGAATAAATTTTCGAACTACCATAACATATTTAAATTAGGTATCACTTTATCTAGGAAATGGTGGAGAAAGGAGTGATCAAAATGGAGTTCTTTAGAAATCATGAACAAGTGGCATGCATCACGACTAAAACATTTCCCATTGGGTAATTAGACTAACATGAGTTTAACAATGTTGTTTAAACACCTACTTCAAATAAAGTAGGTTAAAAAATTCCCCTTATCATTTTTGGATAATTTTTTTATGTTGATGTAGTGTGTTTTTATATATTTAATTATATTATTGTTGAAGTAAGTAAGAAGGGGGAGAAACAATCCATGGGGACTTGATAAGTATCTATAAATGTTTTTTCAATAAACGGAATATATTTATATTATAATATATCCTTATCATTTCATAAAAACTGTTTTGAATCATGTAGGATTTGTAATTTTTTTGATGAATCATTTTTTATTTTCTATATATATGATGGTTGTTGAGGAATGGATAAGATTAGTTATAAAAATATAGAACACCACTAAATTTTATTATCATAGGTGGATAATAAATGAAAATAGTGATTTCAAGTGTTGGGGGGGGGGGGATAATGGATATATACAGAACTATGTAAAAGAATTGACAAAAAATATAGGAGGGAATGAAAATAAGAATAAAGTATATTTTGAAGGAATTTTAAAAAAATCTAAAGGTGAAGAATATTAAAATGATAGATTACATGTTATATTTGCTGTTAGTTAGAGGGATTTTAGAATTTTAATAATCTTATAAGTACTGAATCATGTTTTAATGTGTAAGAGTCACTTTTTTCTCGGTGGACTCAATATTTACCAAAGGAATGAATCTCCCCTATGTTCATAGAATAATTTTTATGAGACACGAGAAAGTGAAAAATTCTTGGATTCACTATCATTATATAAGAGTAACCAAGATTGGAAGAAGTTAAATATAAAAAGGCATTATAAACACTGTTATGTGTGTAAGATTTGTTTTTGATTATGTTAATATTTTCTATGAAAAAGTAAGAATGTGCAATATTTATCAGGGAAATTCATAAGATTTATATTCAATTTATTCATTATTATTAATGATAATTGGAGAAAGTTTAAGGGTTATAAGGGTGTTACATAAGGTTCATCATAGTCATTTTGTAGGAGTTATCCCAATTTTTTGAGATACTTATATGATTCTATGATAGTTATCAGATATTGTGTAGAGACTATTTTTATGAATTAGCACATTTCATAAGAGTTATCAAGGAAGAACATAAGATTTATCTATGAAATGTGTAATAGTAATTCGCTTTTTAGTTTGGGTTTTGTAAGGGTTATTTGGAACAATGAAAGAGTAAGTTGGCACCAAGATATGAATAATTTCCATGCATATTGAATTTACGGGTCTCTAAGTCATTTTGAAAGATTTATTATGGGAGTTTATACAGTTAATTTCATTTATCATATGTGAAAAATTCTATTCTTGGAGGATTTATTTTGATTTATTCCCTAGGTGAGTTTTATTAGTTACAAATCATGGTTCTTGCAATCGTTCTATGATGTAAAAGATTTTGGAAATATTAAATGACAATTATCTGATGATACTATATATAAATTAAAATGAATGACTTGTGCTGATCCGGTTTTTGATAGAGACCTCACCACAACTAAGGGTGTTTATCCATGATATCTATTTGAATACGAGGAGTATTTAATCAATGTACATGGAGTATACTACATATTATAAATTAAATATATGATTAATAATTTTGTCAAAGGGGACTAATAATATTTTGTATTTTTTGGATGAATATAATACGATGATATTGGAAGGAAATCACTAGGATTATAAATAATTGAAGGAGAATACTTTTTAGTACTGAATTCCTTATGTTTCAATATAAAAATATTGTCAAATATCTCATCTTAATAAAAAAGTGTATACCACTATAGATATCATCAACGAAAATGAATAAGAACTAAAATTACAATATAGAGTACCACTATTTGAATATCTAGAATCAATGGAGGACATGATGAAAAAGATAATATACCCTTACATTTTTGGTTTTCTTTTTCAGATTCCTAAAAAATATTGTCACCTGCCTACATGTTGTATTCAATTTTTAATTACTTGTCTCAAATAAGTTTATGAGAAGATATCATTATGACTTGTTTTAGGGATCGATGGTACATCCTTCCAAAAAACTTTTTTCATCTTTAGTTGACAGTGTTACTTCAAGGTACATTAACACACTATTGATGTATGATCGTTTGATTTTCCCTTAGTAGTGAAACAAGAAAAAATCAAAGTCATCATATTTTTTTCCATTTTGATAGTGGGTTTTTCTATATAGTCTAGTTGGTCCAAATTACTCTTTATAACCTAATATGTTTGTTAAAAATTCTAATTCACCCCCCTCTTAGGGTTTGTTGGTATTGGGAACTAAGAGACCCCATGTTAGTGGGAGGTGAATCATTTTATTCCAAAATAATACATTTTCCCACTTATTAAATTATATTCATTTAGGGTCTTTTCCACATGTTATAAGAAATCAGTTTAAACCTATTTCTCACTCATTTTTTTCACACATGCTCATAAAATCACAAGGTAATGTCAAATAATAGTACAATATGCAAGGACTCTAGGATTTTAATTTTTCACCACGAAGGTATAATCCAAAGAGAACAAAATGATGATGTGTTGATATTCTATGATGTAATACTACTCACTGAAGTATTAAAAATTACTAGGAAGGCCACATTACCAATCCTAAAGACATTCGGTTTTCTCTCCTTTCTCACATTACTTCATGGAATTACTTTTTTGTTCAACTAATCCACCCCTAGGACACTCTTCCATTTATTATACACCACTCATTTTTCTGGGATGAACCTCAATAAATTATAGAATTTTGGTTCACTTCAAGATAATTAATGAATTTATTTAATTCTGTATCATAAAATCCAGGTAAATGTGCTATTGAAATATGGGTATGTTGTAATCCTCTTTATTTAAATTGGTGATATCAACACCAAAAGGTAATGGTTAACTCCTTTTCGTCCTCAAACCATCACAATATCACTTCTCTCTCTAGATGAGGATAATTAAACACTGGAATAATATTTTTGATTTCTTATTCCAACAATACTAGATAGAGCTATGAAACACTCCCTTCATAAAGCCTTTTTTTTTCAGCATAACTAGATATTATCAACATAATTCTCCCATGGATCAACTTCCTCTTCTTATTATATCAATATAGATAAGTTAGTATTCTCCTCTTATATCTTTTTCTCTCATTTCAAAAATATATCCGGGGAAAATTAATATCATCAATCATTCCTTTATCTTCTTCTCTTATTGTTATATAATGTATAGGATATTCACATGTTACATCCTTCCATACTTTTAATATATATATATATACTCATATAATATCAGTCTCTATATCTCATTATTTAAGTTTCCATGGTTCTAAATTCCACCAGATCGATATTCCTTAATGAGATATAATTATATATTTAAATATAAAAACCTTGAGAGACCACCTTCTATTGATTTTTATATAACACCTCTATAATATCATGATATAACTTTATATATTATGAATTTGAAAACTATACAATTTTCATATCTAAATTCCTTAATTCAATACTCTCCTCGTAGTATTATTAGATGTTTCTATATTTACTTATCTACTACATTTTCATTGATAATTTTTCAAATTTTAGTTTAATGTCAATTATAAAACATAATTGTTTATATTAAAAATACTACACATGTCCCTATATAACTGGTCAACATGTATATAGATCTTAATCCGTTGGTCTCTACTCTTTTTGTGTGATTTAAGATTCAAAAAATTTTCACAATACGACTATTTGAATTCACTGGAATATAATGACATTAATTTTCATAAAATGTAAAAATATTATTTTTGTATAGAAAATTAAGTCCAACTATCATTTAAAAATTAAAAAGGGTATACAACCCCATGTTCTTCCTTATGATTTATGGACTTCTTAAAGTCAACACACATGATGAAGGTACTACCTCACCCTATATATCTCAATGTTTAAAATTAATTATGTGACTCTAACTTATTGAATCATTTGACACCACTTGTTAATAACAAACTTATGATGCCACTTAAACTCCATGTTCTTTCATTCCTCAAAATAATCTTCATTTCCAAATGTGTCTTATCATTCTCTGAGCATTTATCCCCAACTGCCTTATATTTTTCCATATTATGTTAAAATATTCTTCAATTATGGGATTACGCCTATCAGGAGTGATTCTTGTTCAACATATTTTAGTATCCTATAAAATTAAACTGCTGATACTACTTGTTAGTATATATAAATAAATAATCTTGAAATTCATTCATCATGCTTCCTCATTCTCATTATATACCTTGCTCTTCCCAATTTTCATATTCCATGAAATACTTGAACTGATATAATTTGTTTTAATATATATTTATAATGATACCACTGGTTATTCCAGATAAAGATTTAACACCACATTCTATTCCTGACTAGGGTTCTCTTTATGTTGTTTTAGAATCAGTAAGAAACTTAATTTTTTTTGCAACGTATATATATTTTTTTAAAATGAAAGTGACATCTTGATTCCACTTAATGAGTCAGGATCATTATTTATCCCCTTTTATTAGGAATGACAATAAATATGACTTGAAATACCACTAAATCCACTTATTATATAAATTTTACATCTTTAATATGGTATTTTTTATCTAAATATCATATTAATTTTTATGATATATATGCCCGATGGATTGTATCCCCACATTACTAATGCACCACTTCTTATAGATATTTTAAATATTTTAATTCATTGAGATAGGGTACCTCAAACCTCATCTAGGTGATGGATTTTTTTGGTCATTGTATAACAACCCATTGTTCTTAGTTTTATTTTAATACTTTATAGTGGTGTAACTTTTGATAATACCACTTATAAAAACACTATTCTTACTAATGTATCTAAGATTATTTATCCTCTTTGGATTAGGAATGATATTTATTTTTAGATTAATCACACCCATGTTAGTTCCCTTGATTATTTATTTATCAGTAATTCTTTCTTCATTATTACTACTATATAAGAGGGATATTCCTTTAGAAATCAATCATTTCCTTAATATATGTTTCATGATAAAATTAGCCATGATTCATGTCCATCATCTTCAATATCCATGAGAATAACATCAAACCTTTTCTTCCTTAATTATCCTCCTTTTGACCACTTTTTCTTTTCCTTCACTACTTGAATAGATTCCTCATTTTACTCCAGGTTATATTTTATTTTCACCATGAATCCTACTTTGAGTTATTCATCATTGGTGCTTTATTCACTTTTCATTGATTGCTATAATTTTACTCTTAAACAGTGAACCTTTTTTCCAACTTAATAGTATTTTTTATAGTGAACACCCATAATTATATTTCATAGGAATGGAGGAATTCCTTATTACATTTATAGATTATATCCTATTATAATGCCTTTCCATATGACCTAATTTATAATAGCTAAAAATTTATCATATAAATCATTCCACATCTAGTTTCCTTTGGTTGGTGATATAGGGTAACCATGTTTTCCTCTAACTTTGATCCCCCGTTATTCTTGATACAAAATCATGGTGATTTATTTTCTACCACGAATGTAGAATTTTGAATATAAATTGTTTTTAGATTTTTCTTTTATCTATTTTTCATGAACATTATATTTCACTATAATTTTTTTATTTTTTATTTCTTTTATAAGGCCCCGGCCTTAAACCTTACTAAATATTGAATTAAATGAATAATTCACATTGAGGATCTTTTCATGTTTAGAGTTTTAGAGAATTAGATCATAAAACATGAATTACATTCCACATTTAAACAAAGTGGTTAAATAACAGATAGTAATCGTTTTTTTCCCTCAACGGAAACATATTTAAAATAAAACATGGATTCTTTATTGACACTACCTTGACACTATCATCATATCATGCACCTTTCCCTTGACCTGGGAAAAACATTTCAAAAACTTGGGTTGAGCATAAAAAGCTCAGTAAGAGATATAAAAGTATGAAAAGAAAACATTAGTCCCTGTATGAAATCATACTTTACTCATAAAACATAATCATTTTAGCATACCTCATCAAATCATGAATAAATCATAGAAATCAAAAGGCATAAAGGTAAATTGAGGCATTCATAACATTCTTACTTAGGTAGTAACCCTCTTGGTTACGTTTGGAATACCCATTACAGTATATTCCCTAAATCTCTTTGGAGAAACCTTAACGTTTAACTCCTTTGCATTACCCAATGCATTAGAGAGCTATATCGGGCTCACCCGCCCTTTATTTATCCCGGAACAACCCGTCTTCATAATAATGCCCAAGAACCATAACATAATAGTATCACATAAAACATATATAAAGGAAACATAACATTTCCACATTTCAATCACAAGATATCAATATAACACATTGATATAAAAACATTATGAAAACCATTTTCAATACCAAAATAAAAGAAAAGTAAAACATGGTATTTATTTTTCTTTTAAAAAAGGTATTTCTTTTAGAGGAAGCCGAAACTCAAATAATGGTCACGGCGGCGGGAAAGTCATTGTCGCCGCATATGTATGACAAAAACAATCCCTTTTTTCATTTAGTAAAATGATTTGTATAAAAAATATTCCTTTCGGAAAAACATAAAAGTCAAAGGGGTTTATACACCGTATAAAAGAAAGTTGTGTATACAACAAAATATGCCTCAATGAAAGGAGATTGAGACGAAGTCCCATACAAAGGCGGTATCCTTGGATTAAGAATAAATCAATTACATAATTATGTGTGAAAAACTAATAAACCAAATATAAGTGGATATTAAGTGTAAAAAAATCAGATGAAATTCACACATATTCATAGAATGACATATTCAAGGAGTATAAGTTTATCCCATAGAATCAAAATTGGGTTAAGAAGTTCCCCTGCAAAAATTCGACAGCCTAACGACGTCACTTCAAAATTCATAAAAACTGTTGATGGGAGATAAAAAGGGTATCTCATCACTTGGAAATAAAATTTACATCAATAAGGATATATAATAACATATACCAACATAATAGTATGTGAATTAAAAGACATAACAAAAGAAGTCTTTTAAAAAGAGGAGGATGAAAGGTTCCCTTACCGACTTGGGGAACTTTCGAAACGTACACCCCATTGAAGAAGGGTAATACAATGAATATGTAAATACCCATAAATGAAATTATATTACACAAAGAGTATAATAATGGGAAGTACATACACCACTCAATGGAAATGGTGGCAAATGTAGCATAAATCTCACGGGACTAAAAGTGAGATGAAAAATCCCTTACGAAAACTCGGCAGCCTAACGACCCCACTTAAAACTTCAAAAAATGGATTGATGAGATAAAATAGGGTCTCTCATCATATTACACTAAAATTTACAGAAATAGGAATATAAAATAACATCCCCAATAATAACAAAGAGTAGATTAAAAGAAGTGACATATGGGAGAGTACTTAAAAAGAAATAGAGAGGTTAGATCTCTTACGAAATTCGGCAGCCTAACGGTGCCACTCAAAACTTCCAAAATGGATTGATGATAGGAAATAGGGTCTCTCATAATATGAACATAAAAATTATAGTAGGATTAATATAAAAGAACAACCCAATCATAATAAATATGATCTCAACAGGAATTATATAAAAAAGTGTACTTAAAAAGAAAGAGAGGGGTAGGATCCCTTACCTCATGTCCGACATGACTCAATCGTTATTTAATATCCGGAATAATACATTTTTTCAATTTATAATTTCTTAAGGAACTATTTTAAGGAATATTTTTCAGTAAATATCACATATTATAAGGTTATATTAATTGGATAATAAAGTATGTTCATATCAGACGTTTTTGTCGATTTTCGGTACATGAGTAAAAATCGAACTTGTTGGAAAAAAAATTCCATGTAGTTATAGGTACATCATATCCAGAATAGTATTGATGTTTTAAATATCATATATATCCAGTATATATTCATTTTATACTATTCAATAGCATTTGAAAAAAAAATTAAAAGCACCGTTCATGGAGACGGTAGGTCGTACGTACGCATGAACACTACTTTCAATTTTTGTCATATTAGTGGAATTAACACAAAATGAGAGATATATATATTATAATTACAGAATGATATCCATCATGTAGATTTAATATATTAAATATATATCCATTATATAATTGTACTTATAATAGTACATAACATTTGGAGATAAGAAATGGAATGTACTGTTCCTGGAGATGGTAAGCCATGCGTACGCATGAACACTACTTTCATTTATTTTTTTCTATTAAATGGAATTAAATAATAATTATATAAAGGTATATTATAATTAAATTAGGATATAATATTTAATACCATTAATTCAATCCTTTATACATCCCACATATGGCATTAACGAATCAAATCACTTTGAGGGGGCGGTAGTCCGCACTTCCTAAAATGAAGATATCACGTTTACCCATAATGGAAACCATAAAGGTATGCCATAAATGAAAAATAAAGAAGCTTAAGGAAAACATAAACATATTATATATCATGTATAAATATAGTGACAACTTAATGGCCACCTTTGAAGGTGTTAAAATAATACTGAACAATCATCGTTTCGTGAGGCAGTAATTCGCCATCCACAGAAACAGTATGTTCTTTAACCATTAGACAGAGGTGTGTGATAGTTTAGCTCGAATAATTCTTATAACAACATCTTAGTATATTTAAGATACTGGTTTGGTTACAAAAAAAGTAATAAAAAGAGTTTAGGGGTTTGTAAAAGAAAAATAAAACAAAAGAACACAAGGGAAGACATTACCTTTAAATTGGGTAACTCTCTTTGATTTTAGCTCAAAGGCTTCCTTGGAAAGGATCTTCCTAGAGTGAGGCTTCAATTATGAAGATAGGGATGTGGAGAGATTAAATGGGAAGGGGTTAGCCAAGCCAAAGATTTGAGATGTGTGTGTAAGGTGGTAGAGGTGGGGGCCTTTTATAAGAGGAGAGGAGGGGCACTCTTGGAAAGTTATAAAATATTACTTTATTATAAAATTATTTTCGGATTTAAAAGGTCCCAAAAGGAAATATTTCTAGGATAAGGTGATAAGGTTTCTAAATCCACCCATCCAACAGGTTTGTGAAAAGTTCAGGACTTAGACTTCACCCTATCTTCTCATTTTATTTAAATCATTCATTTATGAGGTAATCATTGCATCATCACGGTGTCATAAATAAATTAATTTATATAATGTCTAAAAATTATAAAAAAATATCATGATATAGGAAATCTTTTTATCTTTATAATGAATACATATAGTCAATGATATGACTTATATAACCCCATGTAAAAATTGTTTTAGTAAAACAACACATGTTTGTGACATTTTAATTTTAACTTTAAATAAAAAGGTATTTATGTCATTTTCCAATCAAAGTGGCTCCATTGTGTCTCCAAGTTGACCCATGGATTGTATTGGTCGTCCATGACTCATCCAATTAGGGTAGGACATGTGTCTAGGTCATTTCATATTATTAATACATTATTTTTACCTTAAACTACACTAATTACCTCTAATCGCGATTAAAACTTAAAAGTTACTATTCACCAAAAAATTATTTTAATCACATTGAACCACATTTTACTTATATATGACAACCATGTATGTCGGATTTTTGAAATTCCAAACACATAGGTGGTAAAAGTTCATTTAAACGAAAAATCAGTTTTTTTAAGTACCACTTAGTGGTTTCACTATTCATCAAAAATTGAAGTTTTCCAGAAAAGTACCAAAAATTCACCCTAAGCTATATTTGATATTCCGAATTAAAAAATGATTTCTATTTTAAAAAATTCAAAAAATATAAGTTACATTAATTAATTTAATAATAAATTCTCGCTGTCAGAGCTAATAGCGTGTTTTTATGAAACAATAAGTATCAAAAGATTGACAATAGTTTAAGTCCAATTTCAAGATGAAATTAATTCCAACAACCACTATTAGATTAAATTGTAAAAATATATTCTAATTTTATTTTAAAAAAAATTCAAAAGATAATATAATCGTATAAATAAATTAGATTAAAAGAGGTTTTGAATTAAAATACAACATTCTTCACTATTCATTAATAAATGAGCTTTTTCAGAAATATACCAATAATTTACACAAAGTAAATTATGATGTCCCGATTCTAAAGAAGAATTTTATTTTGTCAAATATAACACATAAAATTGTGAAAAAGTGGATTTAAAAGAGGCTCTCTATCAAAAGGCTGTTAATCGACCTTTTAAAGAATATTTGAATGTTTACGCTTAAAATTGGATTCATTCACATTTTTAATCCTCTAACATTTATTGTAAAAAGTAAAAATATTTGACAAACATATATAATCATTTTTTAGTTTTTTCTATTCATTCCCTCCATTACATCAGCTAGGCGTTAACTACCATTTAAAATAATATTATTTTATTATTATAGTGCAACGTAAGATTCCCAAGAAACTCGTTGTTGCGCATTGGGAACGCCATCGAGCATAGAGTCCCCTTTAAAGTAATATTAATATTTTATTCACAAATATTGATAAATTTGAAAATATCATATTCTTAATTTAACTGGGGTGGTACATCCTTCCCCCCTTTTGGGAATTCCGTCCTCGCAAATTTAAAAATGGGCTTGGAAACTTCATTGAAAATCCCACATCGGAACAAGAGTTAGTAAAAAAATCACTTTAAAATAAAGAAAGAGAAGTACAAAGGTCACCCGAGTTAACCCATACTAGGATTACAAGTATGAAAATATGGACATGGAGGAAAAAAATAAAGGGTCATGTTCTGATGGAGAGTGATAGTAAACATGTCTAGGAGAAAGTTAACCATAAGAAAATCACAAACTTGTGTGGGTTAAACAGTATTCGAATCCACAGTAGGAAAAGTTAACAGATAAAATTTTTGTTTTAAGTTACTCTTAATTGAGGAATTTATTTTTTAGATTAACTAAATCATAATGAAACATACTTACTTGTCACGTAGACTTTCATCCTTTACTATATTCCTTAATCAAACTCATATTTTCTCCAAAATACTTGTATTTAGGAAGACTTGTTCGCATTAAGAGTACTATAATCAACTTCTTGAGAATCACCTAATACACAAAAGATAACTATATATTTCCCATGTATTTAGACAAAATCCAAAACCAAAATTGTTATTATCAGATCAGATAATCCAAAAAAGTATAATCCTTTATAAAAAGAAAAATATATTCTTAATCTCCAAAATTTGTCCAAAAAAACCCGAAGTTCAATGAAGACCATTCGATAAACAATTGTCCATAAAATTATTAAAAGTAACAAAACTAAGATTGAAACCCAAATATTTGAAGGATTTAATCACATAGTCTTCCAAGGTACAAATTAACTTTTATATCCAAATAAAATCAGTTGCTTTTAAATTATCATATTGAAAAGTAATTAACCTAATCACATATCCTCCATGATAGGTTAATCATTTCCATATATAACCCAAAATAAACTTACTCTTGATTCCTAAAATCATCTAACTAAAAAGAATTAGTCAGACTAACCAGGGACTTCACATAGTCTAGTGGTATGCGATAAATACCCGTCGCACTTTGGTTGTGGGTTCGATTCCCGCAGCTTTGTCCGACGCGATGGGTTGTCACACAGTCTGCTTGTTTCCCTTTTTCCAAAACTATATAATTCTTAAAACATTCCCTAAAACGAGATAAAATCTTTAAAAATAATCATAACATATTTTAACCTCAATTTTATCTCATGCCTTTCATTTTCCATCATAATATATAATAACCCATAATTACCTCAAAAGTAAGGATCATATAAACCCTAATGGTTACCTTTATAATTATTACCTGAACTTCCACATCGATTGGTCATCTCGTACATGATGCATTACAGGACATACCAAGGTACAAGTGGTTGATCATGACTCCTTGATAGTTGGTTTAGAACAACCACGAGTTTCCTCGTTGAATCCCCCATTTCATCCAGTCTCTTAATCAGAGAACCACTACAGTTTCCTTCAAACCTATTGTCACTTTGGTGACTGCTAGATCCATCCATTCACTAAAAAAATAAATGTTATTGTGAGTATATCAACAAAAACATCATGTACTAATGAGGAAGATAAACACTAAGATGTACTTACTAATTCACTTTATCTAATACTATGACTCTTTCTGAAATCCTAACCATTATGGTAATGTCACTTATTCCTAGAGAATACCCTAACTTCTAAAGTTATCTAAACCGAACTCTTATAACAACTATAAGACTCGGCCATAAACCTTACTTAATATTTAATTAAAGGAATAATTCACATTGAGGATCATTTCAGGTTTAGAGTTTTAGAGAATTAGATCAGAAATCATGAATTACATTCCACATTTAATTAAAGTGGTTACCTAAAATATAGTATTCATTTTTTTCCATCAATGGAAACATATTTAAAATAAAACATGGATTTTTTCTTGACTCTTCCTTGACACTATCATCATATCTTGCACCTTTCCCTTGACCTGTGAAAAACATTTCAAAAACTTGGGATGAGCATAAAAAGCTCCGTAAGGGATATAAAAGTATGAAAAGAAAACATTAGTCCATGTATGAAATCATAATTTACTCATAAAACATAAGAATTTTAACATACCTAATCAAATCATGAATAAATCATAGAAATCAGAAGGCATAAAGGTAACTTGAGGCATTCATAACATTATTACGTAGGGAGTAACCCTCTTGGTTACGTTTGGAATACCCATCACAGTATATTCCCTAAATATCTTTGGAGAAACCTTAACGTTTAACTCCTTCACATTACCCAATGCATTGGAGAGCTATATCAGGCTCACCCTCCCTTAGATTATCATGGAACCACCCGTCTTCATAATAATTCCCAAGAACCATAACATAATCGTATCACATAAAAAATACATAAATGAAACATAACATTTCCACATTTCAATAAATAGATATCAATACAACACATTGATATAAAAACATTATGAAAACCATTTTCATTACCAAAATAAATGAAAAGTAAAACATGGTATTTATTTATCTTTAAAAAAAGGTATGGCTTGTATAGGAAGCCGAAACTCAAATAATGGTCACGACGGCGGAGAAGTCGTTGTCGCCGTATACGTATGAAAAAAACTTTCCCTTTTGTCATTAATTAAAATGCTTTGTATAAAAAATATTCCTTTTCGATAAACGTAAAAGTCAAAGGGGTTTATAAACCTTATAAAATAAGGTTTTGTATAAAACAAAATATACCTCAATGAAATGAGATTGAGACGAAGTCCCATACAAAGGCGGTATCCTAGGATTAAGGATAAATCAATTACATAATTATGTGTGACAAACGAATACACCAAATATAAGTGGATATTAAGTGTAAAAAATCACAGGAAATTCACACATATTCATAGAAGGACATATTCAAGGAGTACATGTTTATCCCAAAGAATCAAAACTGGGTTAAGAAGTTCCCTTGCAAAAATTTGAGCGCCTAACGGCGTCACATCAAAATTCAGAAAAAGAGTTGATGAGAGATAAAAAGGGTATCTCATCATGTGGACATAAAATTTACATCAATAAGGATATATAATAACATATACCAACATAATAGTATGTGAATTAAAAGACATAAAAAAAGAAGTCTTTTAAAAAGAGGAGGGTGAAAGGTTCCCTTACCGACTTGGGTAAAATTCGAAACGTACACCCCATTGAAGAAGGGTCTACAATGAATATGTAAATACCCATAAATGAAATTATATTACACAAAGAGTATAATAATGGGAATTACATACACCACTCAATGTAAATGGTGGAAAATATATCATAAATCTCATGGGACTAAAAGTGAGATGAAAAATCCCTTACGAAAACTCGGCAGCCTAACGACGCCACATAAAACTTCAAAAAATGGATTGATGAGATAAAATAGGGTCTCCCATCATATTAAAATAAAATTTACAGCAAGAGGAATATAAAATATCATCCCCTATCATATCAAAGAGGATCTTAAAAGAAGTGACATATGGGAGAGTACTTAAAAAGAAAGATAGAGGTTAGATCTCTTACGAAAATTTGGCAGCCTAACGACGCCACTCAAAACTCAAAAAATGGATTGATGATAGGAAATAGGTTGTCTCATCATTTAAACATAAAAATTACAGTATTAGTAATATAAAATAACTTCCCAGTCATAATAAATATGAGCTCAAAAGGAATGACATAAAAGAGTGTACTTAAAAAGAAAGAGAGGGGTAGGATCCCTTACCTCGTGTCCAACATGACTCGATCGTTCTTTAATCTCCTGAATAATAAAATTTAGTCAATTTATAATTTCGTAAGGAAATAATTTAAATATTATTATTAATTTAATATCATATATTATAAGGTTATAATAATTGGTTAATAAAGTGATTTCATATCAGACGTTTTTGTCGATTTTTGATACATGAGTAAAAATCGAACTTGTTGGAAAAGCATTTTCCATGTAGTTATAGGTACATCATATCCATAATAGTATTTATGTTTTAAATATAATATTTATCCAGTATATATTCATTTTATACTATTAAATATCATTTGGAAGTAAAAAATTAAAATCACCGTTCATGGAGACAGTAGGCCGTACGTACAAATGAACGCTAATTATATATTTTGTCATATTAATGGAATTAAAAAAAATGAGAGATATATATATTATAATTCTAGAATGATATACATCATTTAGATGTAATATATTAAATATATATCCATTATATATATATGAACTTATAATAGTACATAACATTTGGAGATAAGAAATGAAATGTACTGTTCATGGAGACAGTAAGCCGTGCGTACGCATGAACGCTACTTTCATTTTTTTGTATTAAATGAAATTAAATAATAATGATATAAATGTATATTATAATTATAGTATGCTATCATATGTGATACCATTAATTCCATCCTTTATACGTCCCGCATATGGCATTAACGAATCAAATCACTTTGAGGGGGCAGTAGTTCGCACTTCCTAAAATGAAGATATCGCGTTTACCCATAATGAAAACCATAAAGGTATGCCATAAATTAAAAATACAGAATCTTAATGAAAACAAAGACATATTATATATCATATATAAATATAGTGACATCTTAATGTCCACCTTTGAAGGTGTTAAAATAATATTGAACAATCATCGTTTCGTGAGGCAGTAATTCGCCATCCACAGAAACAGTATATTCCTTAACCATTAAACTGAGGTGTGTGAAAGTGTAGCTCGAATACTTCTTATAACAACATTCTATTATATTTAAGATACTGGTTTTGTTTAAAAAAAAGTAATAAAAAGAGTTTAGGGGTTTGGAGAAGAAAAATAAAACAAAATAACCCAAGGGAAGACATTACCTTTAAATCGGGAAACTCTCTTTGATTTGAGCTCAAAGGCTTACTTGGAAAGTATTCTACCCAATTTGAGGCTTAAATGATGAATAGAGGGATGTGGAGAGATGAAATGGGCAGGTTTTGGCCGAGAAAATGGCTTGAGAATTGTGTGTAAGGTTGTAGAGGTGGGGGCCTTTTATAAGAGCAGAGGAGGGGCCCTCATGGAAAGTTATAAAATATTACTTTATGATAAAATGATTTTCAGATTTAAAAGGTACCAAAAGGATATATTACAAGGATAAGGTGATAATCTTTCTAAATCCATTGATACAATAGATTTGTGACAAGTTTAAGACTTAGAATTCACCCTATCTTCTCAATTTATTTAAATCGTTCATTTATGAGGTAATCATTGCATCATCACGGTGTCATAAATAAATTAATTTATTTAATGTCTAAAAATTATAAAACAATTATCATGACATAGGAAATAATTTTATCTTTCTAATTAATATTTATAGTCAAAGATATGACTTATATAACCCCCATCTAAAAATTGTTTTAGTAAAACAACACATGTTTGTGACATTTTAATTTTAACTTTAAATAAAAAGGTATTTATGTCATTTTCCAACCAAAGTGGCTCCATGGGGTCCCCAAGTTGACCCATGTATTTTCTTGGTCGGACATGAATCATACAATGATTTTAGGACATGTGTCTAGGTCATTTCATATTATTAAAACATTATTTTTACCTTAAAACTACACTAATTACCTCTAATCGCGATTAAAACTTAAAAGTTACTATTCACCAAAAAAATTATTTTAATCCCATTGAACCAAATTTTACTTCTTAATGATAGCCATGTATGTCGTATTTTTGAAATTCAAAACCCAGAGGTGGTAAAATTTCATTTAAACGAAAAATCAGTTTTTTAAGTACCACTTAGTGGTTTCACTATTCATCAAAAATTGATGTTTTCAAGAAAAATACCAAAAATTCACCCTAAGATATATTTTATATTCTGAATTAAAAGATGATATCTATTTTAAAAAATTCAAAACATATAAGTTACATTAATTAATTTAATAATTAATTCCCGTTGTCAGAGAAAATAGCGTGTTTTTATGAAACAATAAGTATCAAAAGATTGAGACTAGTTTAAGTCAAATTTTAAGATGAAATTAATTCCAACGACCACTATTGGATTAAATGGTAAAAATATATTCTAATTTCACTTTAAACCCAATTAAAAAGATATCCTAATCATATAAACAAATTATATTAAAAGAGTTTTTGAATTAAAATACAACATTTTTCACTATTCATTAAAAATTGAACTTTATCGGAAAAATACCAAAAATTTACACAAAGTAAATTATTATGTCCCGATTCTAAAGAAGAATTTTATTTTGTCAAATATAACACATAAAATTGTCAAAAGTGGATTTAAAAGAGGTTCTCCATCAAAAGTCGGTTAATCGACCTTTTAAAGAATATTAGAATGTTTATGCTTAAAATTGGATTCATTCGCATTTTTAATCCTCTAACATTTATTGTAAAAAGTAAAAATATTTGAAAAACATATATATTCGTTTTGAAGTTATTTCTATTCATTCCTGTCATTACAACATCTAGGAGTTAACTACCATTTAAAATAATATTATTTTATTATTAGAGTGCAACATAAGATTCCCATGAAACTCGTTGTTGCGCATTGGGTACGCCATCGAGCATAGCATCCCATTTAAAGTAATATTAATATTTTATTCAAAAATATGGATAAATTTGAAAATTTCATCTTCTTTATTTACCTGGGGTGTTACATCTTTCCTTCAACTTATTATGGATATCAGGGATGAGATATTTACTTTTTCTCCTCTCTCTATGGAATTGATATTTGCATTAAATCCAAATATCTTACCATATTTATTAATCAACCGGGGAACTAAATATATTGATTTTAAGAATCATCCATGCAATTAAGTCTCCACTCTTTATGTTATGTACTAATATGGGGTATTCTCACATTTAACGACTTTTTCCCATTTATTTTACAGTTTTTTGTATATGTTCTTCAAGTATATCAATTTGTTCTTTCAACTTTTCAAACATATTTTTTATGTAAAAATTTATGTCCACATCTACTCGCTACATAATTTCGTTCTCTATGAATAGATCTTCAATAAATATAAATTATTTTTTTTTCACAATTTCATAATGACCCAACTTTTTGTATGCATTGGATATCTTATGGTTTGTTACATCAAAATCCTCTAGATTAGAAATTTGGGGTGTTTTCTATGCCAGTATATGAACATTATCTTTTACAGTACTTGGGGGGTGACTCTGAACTCTCATATTTAGAATATTCTTCCAAAACATTGTTTGAATAAAATATAATAGTACAAATATATTTGTTCACATCAACTGAAGTATTTATCTCCTCAATACTACTCTTCCAATTTTTCATCCATTTTACTTTTAACATAATGTTGTTTTTATCTATCTCTCTTTCTAGATTATAATCATGATACAGATTTCTATATAACATCTCTAATAACTTCCAAATATCATAAGAACTATCATGGTGGAAATTTTTTAAACCTCACTAGGGATAAACTTTTTTATAATTATTTTTGTTGCGTTATTATGACATAATTCCAAATTATTCTTCATATTATTATCACTACACAACTATATAAATAAAAGTCATCAACTTTTACCCAAAAATAAAAGTATTAACATTAGAGAATGGTGGATTAATCATTGTTTACACAAGTGTAAAAAAATAAAAATAGATTTTTAAGTTGAACCCCACATCAAAACATTAGGCTATAATAACATTTTTTGGGACCCAATACACTCTGGGGGGGGGGGGGGTAAATCATAATGTTTAGAAAATTACTTTTTCCATATTACTCAATTATATTACTTTAGGATTTTTTCTCAAATTATATGTAACTCTATTCAACTGATTACACAATTATTCTTTTCACACAACCTTTCCAAATATCAAGATTGAGCACAATAATAGTAAATAATTCATGGTATTATGGATTTTACTTGTTTCATCACAAAGTGATAATCCAAGGAACATATAATGATAATTTATTTATGTTACAAGAGGTAATACTACTCACTACAATATTCAAAATGTTTAGGAAGGGAACACTATCGATCCTAGGGACACTCACTTTTTCACGAACCAAATATGGTGGACATTAATACCAGCACCAAATCCAGCCCATAACTGGGCCCTAAGGTAATTGCATATCCCCACAAGCTGGCACAAGTTCCTGTTTAACTATAAATTTATTTTGGGAATTATTTACAAGAGTATGAAAGCTTAAAACATTAAAAACAATCAATATTACGAATCAGAAATTTTCAAGCCAAACAAGACTTAACAAAAACCAGATATGAATACATGGTTTTAAATAAAGTACAAGAGGTACAAAAATAAATAAAAATAATTGAAAATCATCCCCAAATACTCCACATGAAAAGAGGTCATCACCCCTAAGACGTCTCCACACCACCGCACCATAAGAGAGGACTAACAACCTGAACTACCTTCACCTGAGGATATTCCTTTACATATGTTAGTAATAATCAAGACTAAATACACTCATGGGATGTGAGAAGGGTGTGATCCTATGACTAATAGTATACCACACAAAGATTCCAAAGAGTATGCAATAAAAGGTGATAAAGCACGTAGTTTTAATATGTAAGGAAAAAGGATGATAAATTCCACGAAATACAACAATCAATTGTAAATAGTTAAGAAAATAAAACATTCAGAATGCTAAAAAATTTAAATAATACATGCTATCTATTGTAATTAATAGCTAAAAACACACTAATACAAGGGTAAATACCACAAATTCAATGAGCACCAAAACCGGGAACACCCATAGGCACCTGATTGTCTCGGTCTTATGTACCTCATACCTCGGTGTAAAATATCTATGTCACAATCCTTTCCCATACACGAGCCACTGGTAGGGAAAATACCCATAACCTAATGGTCCCCAAAAATAATCCATATAGTTTAGTAAAAGGTTTCATTATCCAAAATTCTAAGTGAAACAGGGACAGAACCCATCCGGATCACTAGCCATACTAGTACATATCCACCCACATAGGTACCCGAGCTTCCCTCTTTGTGCTCAAAAAAAATTTTAATGCTAAAAAAATCTCTTTTCATATAAACACAACACTACTAGTCACATACATACAATACTGTATCTACACACCCTTTATAACACATAAAACACCCAATAAAACATTTTGATTTTCAATAAAGAAACTTCTCAAAATTTGACATTATTTTTCACAAAAAATTCCATGAAATACCCAATTTTTACACCATGTGAACACATAAAAGTCACCAAAATAGAAATGGCATCCAAATAACCTTCAATTATTACAAAACATATGTTATAGGGAATTCCCATATGAACAAAGAAATTATATCTTTTTAAAACCTCCATTTTCACACAAACATGGCACTTAATGTTTATATACTTCCCAAAAACCATTAATTTTTTTACAGCGACAACCAAAGGAGATAACCATTGAAAAAATGATTTTAAAGGTTAATAAATTTCAATAAAAGAAACTATGTATCGAAAAGTCAACCCCAAATGAACCAATACAAAATTTCTACAAAAAACCTCCAATTTCACATAAAAATGATACTTAAACTTCATTTTAATTACTTATACCACTAAAACCTATTTTTTCACCAATAATAAAATGCAACAAACATTCCAATATCATAAAGATAGCAATCTATGTCACAAGGATTGCATGCATAGTGGAATCACCGACCACAATAATGAAAACCCTTGAATCTTTGTGCGAAAATCAAACCGCTTCACCGCCGCACCACAGGGGACTTAGATCAAGCCTAAAACCAAAATAATATACCATGAAATCCAGAATAAAACCCTAGATTCAAAACCCTAGTTTCTGGAAATTAGGAACCTCATGGATAAGGGGAGAAACTCTTAGAAAATTGATAGAATCCCTAAAAATTGAAAGAAGATTGATGGAGATTCACTTACTTGAGGGATCATGAAGAAATATCACCAAATACACTAGTAGATGACTTTTCAAATAGAAAAAATGAAATTAAGATTTTAAAAAGGAAGACAATGTCAATTTAGAATTAAAATGGGGGAAAAGTGTAAAAATTGAAGGAGTTATTAAGGAAACAAATAACCTTTTAAAATCTAGAAGAATTGAGAATCTTTGAGGAAACTTGACCTAATATACCAAGAAAATGAACTTAAAAGAGGGGTGCATGAAAATGGGGGCGTGTCAAGGGATGTTGTCTTAGAGTGGGAGGTGTAATCAACAAAAAAGAATAAAAATTGAATATGATATTAACGAAATAAAGTTTTCTTTTAAAACAAGAAATAGGATTCCGGGCTTTCCCAATTCCTTATACAAATACCCAAATCTACCATTATTATTGATTCCCAAATGGTCTATATTGTTATGGTGGTGTTAATATGTTAGGGGTGGCCATGTAAGAGGTATAATGGGTTCCAAATGTTGAAAAATGAAATTGTTATAAAAGAAACCAAATTTATTTTTAAATCTCGAATTGGGCACACTGTTTGGCCCAAATTTTGACGAACCACCATTTCCAAAAAAATGCATGAGAAAAGTCCAAAACAAAGAAAGAATGGAAATTAAATGGAAAATACTTTTAAAATAAGTTATGTATGTGATAATTATCTCCACCATGAAAACTTTCTGTCCTAGAATGTAAACCAAAAGCATGATAAGAAAACCAGAACAAATACTCTTCCTCAACCCATGAATTCCGCTCCCATGTCTCGTCTGTATCACTTCCATGATAACAAAAAACCTAGACAAGTGCAATAGACATTCCCCGAATCACCTTTTCTTAGAATTCCACTATTCACATTGACTACTCAATAACAGATACATCAGAAACTATATCTCACTCCTCCCAATCTAGTACATTGGATGGATCCTGGTAATATTTGTTCAACTGGGAGACATGGAAGATGTCATTGATGGAAGCAAACTAAGAAGGCATGGCCAATTTGTATTCCACCTAGCCAATACACTCGGTGATCTCCAAAGATTTGACATACTGTGATGTCATCTTCCATTACTTTCCCAATCGACGATGGCCTAGACGAGGGGACATATTCAAGAATACCTTATCACCCACAGAAAAATATAGGTCTCAACGTCTCTGGTCAGCATAATATATTTGGTGACTCTAAGCTATCAATAAGTACTGCATGATCAACTTGAACTTGTTAGAGATCTCCTGCACTATACTCAGCCCTAGAAGTGAGGTCTCACCTACCTCATCCCAACAAAGGGGGGACCGACAAGGCCGACCATAGAGAACCTCAAAAGGAGCTATTTGAATTGGGGATTGGTAACTATTATTAAAAGAAAACTCAACCAATCCCAAATGGATATCCCAAGAACCTCCAAAGTCGAGAACCCTTTCACATAGCATGTCTTCCAAAATCCGATTCACCTACTATGTCTGACCATCTATTTGGGGAAGGTATGTCGTGATCATCTTAATCTAAGACCCCAAGGACATCTTAAGTCCTTCCTAAAACTGAGATGTGAAACATGGGTCTCTATATGAGATAATTTCTAACGATACACCTTGGAGACTTACCACCTTCTAGAGATACAAATGGCCCAAATCATCCACCTTAGTTGAATCTCTGACCGGAATGAAGCGGGGGTGATTTATTATAATGATCAATCACAACCCAAATGGAATTATAACCCCATGGTGTAAGAGTTAATCAAACAATGAATTCCTTGAGGACCTCGTCCCAGTTCTATGTAGGAATGAGTAATGGTTGGAGAAAACTGGAGGGCCTTTGATACTCTGCTTTCACTTGCTGGCATGTGTAGAATCTCAACAAGAAGTCTGTGATGTCTTATCTCATTCTTGGAAACCAGAACTACCAAAGGACATCATGATACATCTTAGTGGCACCCAAATGGACAACCCACTGAGAATAGTGGATATCCAACATCACCACCTTCCACAGAGCTAACGACACTACTGAAATACCCTTGAACCACAAGATTCCCTCTTGAGATGAATACTAATTAGAAGATGTCTCCCCACCATAAATAAACTACTTCGACCACTGAAAAAGCTCATAACTAGGTTGTCCCCTCTGAATCAACTCTATGATAGAAGGAGTAAGGTGAATTCTCACCAAGAACACACCCCATGTTTTCCCCTTGGTCACCACATGCATCTGAGCAAAGATCCCCATCAAGGTCAACTAATCACTAGAATTCCTCAAATACTACACTGGAACTCTAATTCTCAAGGTGTCGGCCACCACATTACCCTTTCCTGGGGTATATACAATGTCAATGTCTAACCCCTAAAAGTACTCAATCCAATGATGATGCCTCATGTTGAGGTCCTTCTGTGATAAGATATAGGCCAAAGTTTTGTTTTTAGATTAGACAACAAAAATATCCTTAAAGAGGTAGTGATTCCATGTATTCAAAGCATGCATTAGATATGCTAACTCCAAGTCATGGGTTGGGTAATTCTTTTCATGTTGTCCGAGTTGCTGAGAGAGATATGCCACCACGTGATCAGCCTACATAAGTACACACCCATGAAACATACCTGAAGCATCACAATACACCACATAACCCCTTCCATCCTCTAGTAAAATTAGAATAGGGGTTGTAGTCAACTCCCACTTCATCTCCTTGAAGGATTCCTGACATTTTGTGGCCCTTCCTAACTTCACCCCTTTCCGAGTGAGCACAGTCATCAGTGAAGCAAGGGGAGATAAATCCCAAACACACCTCCTGTAATTACCATCCAGTCCAAGGAAACTCCTAATATTGAACAAGTTCATTAGATAATCCCATTACATAACCGCACTGATCCTTTTTGGGTCCACTGAAGCCCCCTTCTTGGAGATCACATGCCTTAGAAATTTCACATCCCAGATCCAGAAAGAGCATTTAGACAGCTTTTCTTAATGGTTATTCTGTCACAATATTCCCAGAATGATTCGTAAGTGATGCTAATGTTACTCATAGGATCCGGAATAAACTAATATGTCATCCACAAATACAATGTCAAAATAATAGAGACACTGATGGAACACCATGTTCATATGTTCCATAAATATTGTTGGAGCATTGGTTAATCTGAAGGGAATGCAAAATACTCAATGTAGTCATACCTACATCTGAAGGTTGTCTTTGGGATATCTGATACTTTCACCCTGAGTTGATGGTATCCCGAATGCAGGCTTATTTTTGAAAACCACTTTACCCCCTTCAACTGATCAAACAAATCATCTATTCTCAGAAAAGGGTATTTTTTCTTAATTGTTACTTTATTTAGCTTGTTTTAGTCAATAAAAAACTGGAGGGATCCGTCATCATTTTCCACAAACAATACAGGAGTGGACCATTGAGATAATCTTTGGCGAATGATTCATTTGGATTCTAAGTCTTCCAGATATATCATTAATTCCCTCATCTCGGTGGGGGACATATGATATGTGTTATGAGATATCTATTGTGTTCCTTATGCCAGATCAATCAAAAACTCCACATCCCGCTCTAGGGTGAAACCTAAAAAATAATCTAAAAATACCACTATAAACTCATTCACTGCAAGAGGATAGTGAACCTTCAATGGAAAGACAATCATCCCTTAGTTTGTGTGATGATAACTAGAAGATAAGACTTCCAAACTCTGGGAGTGGAGGTCCTGCATGACCCGACTGAGGATCACATTCTCCACAAAAAACCTGACGACTCCCATCAGGTGCCGTGAAACTCACCCAATGACTGTAGTAATCAATGTGTTCCTCGAAGAGTACTAGAAAATCCATTCCATGTATCATGTCAAAAATATCCTTATCAAAGGCCAAGAGGTCCCACTCCATCTGAATCCCTGACCCGGAGAGCACACATGATGGTCACATGAGACCCTACTCCTTCTTGTTTCCTATCAACATCACCAACTCCATCGCAAAAGATGACAACTTAGTTGGAATGTTTAGAGTGTCAAAAAATGGGAATAAATGAATGAAACAAAGGAACCAATATCAAAATGATCAAAAATTATAGAATATGAGATCAAAATGGTAACTTGAATTATCGACAGTCCCGTCTCTGATCCTGCTAGTGCTACATCCACCACATGGAGATGTCTAGTCTCTGCCTGACGATGGATGATAGTCTGTTGCTATGCTCTAAATTAGATCTGCCTAGAATATGAGCCAACACCACCACGATGGCCAACAAATTGACATCCTCTCATCCTCTATGTCTCTGACAATACTAGAACTCATTTTGAATCCACTAACCCTGCCCCAATATGAAGTGGACATGACACCCTGTAAAATCACTACAAGTGACCCATGCCTCCACATTGGTTACAAGGATTTAGATGAATTGGGAATGTTGGCCGAATGGGCCCCGTCCTCCCACAATGGTGGCACATGACCGATCTCGCATCAGAATCCATGGATGTGAACTACTTGGAAGAGTGGCCTGAACTACCACTACCTTTCTTCACTTATTCCTCCCTCTTCCTTTTCTTCTCTAAAGAGATGCCACTTCCCACTACTGATACTGACCCAGAGAAACCATTCCTCCCTTTTTGATCAATCCCTACCATACATGGTCGGTCAACAACCTTATTATTGGACCTCATCTTGAACAAGAAATACTAGGAGTATATCATTGGTCGCAAGCCTTTCTAAAACCAATGTGCCTTCACGTGCTCATTAGAGATGATTTTAAGAGCATACCAAACCAACATAGTGAAATAGTTGGTTTACTCTATCATAGATAGATTCCTTGGAACACGAACCATGAACTCTCGAACCTAGTATATGCCATGTATTTAAAGAAGTATTGTTAATTGAGGACAGCCTTGAAATCCCTCTACACATATTCTCATTCTTCCTAGTTTCAAGTACTGATTCCTATCAACTATGGGTGGGATCCTCTAACAGAAAATAAGTTCCCTTCACCTTAAGCTCCTAAGGTGTATCTAGAAACTCGAACATGTGCTGTATCTTTTCGATCCATTCCTCTACTTCCTGGGGTTCTATGCTACCTCGGAAGTTAGGCGGCTTGTTTTTCAGATACACCTGAGAATTATAATTTTTAGGACCTTTCTATTATACTATAGTAGGAATGGGAATATGATCTAATTTCTGTCCTAAATATTAGACATCCCGGAACACAACCTCGACTAGCCTCTGATCAATCAGTGTGGGAGAACTCTCTCCAGCTTCCTCCCGTGGGTGCATGGGAGATTTCTGGGGAGTCATGTTACTACAAAATGTAGTAGATGAAAAACAATATTCAATACCAAAATTAAGAATATTTTAATTCAATACATAAAATATAGAAAATATAAACACATTACAGTAATAAAAGAAACAACTACTCCACCCTTTCTTGATGTCCACATGTAGTCTGCAGCCCACACGTCTCACCTGGAAGTGGTGTCAAATAAAAAATTCTAATTTCCCATGGTGACTTCAGTTTTTCCAAGAGAGGTGAAATCCAATCACCATACTCACAACAAAAAATCCATGTTCCGATAATCCCAACTCTTGTCTAGCCTGAATCATACCAAAAAAATAATGTTACTGAAAAACATAAACCTCATATGCTACCATTTTTCCACAAACCAAATATAGTCGCCACTAAAACCAACACCAAATAAAGCACATGAAAAGGTCCAAAAAAATTACCTATCCCCACAAGCTGGAACAAGTTCTTGGGTATCAATAAATTTTGATTAGGAACAATTTACCCAAGTATGAAATCATAAAACATTAAAAACCATCAATATTACGAATCTGAAATTTTCATTCCAAACAAGCCTCATAAAAAAAGATCTAAATAAATAGTTTTAAATAAAGTACAATAGTTCAAAAAATAAATTAAAATAGTAGAAAATCAGCCACAACCACATGATAAGGGGCCACACCCCCATATCCGTCTCCACAACACTGCACCATAGAAGGGGACTAAAAACCCAAACCACCTTCATTTGAGGCTTTTCCTTTAACTGTGTCAAACATAATCAAGTCTTCATTCACTAAAGGGGTGTAATTATGGTGTGAGACTAATCCCAATATGATAACTCTAAAATATTTAAAATAGTATGCAATAAAAGGTGAAACATATTGTAGTTTTAATAAGGAAAAACGAAGATAAATTCCATGAAATGAATCATTCATTTGTAAACAGCTTTCAAAATAAAATTTTCATAATTCTAAAACATTTTAATTTGTAATTCTAGATACTATAATTTACATCCTAAAACACCCTATGATAATGGTAAATACCATAAATATAATGATTAAGAAAACTGGGAACACCCTTAGGCACTAGATATTCTCTAGCCCTAGGTACCTCGTACCTCTGTTTAAAATATCTATGTCACAATACTTTACTTTGCATGATACAGTATTAGGGAACACACCCATAACCTAGTTTTCCCCAAACATCATCCACATAGTTTAGTTAGTGTTTTCATTATCCAAAATGCTATGTGAAACAGGGACATAACCCATCCGGATCACTAGTCGTACTAGTACATATCCACCCACCAAGGTACCCGAGTTTCCCCCTTTGCACTCAAATAATTTCAGCATGATAAAAACATCCCATTTCATATAAAAACATTAATAATGGGAACATACAAATAATACAATAGCTATACACCCTTTATTCCACATAAAACACAAAACAAAACATTTTGATTTTCCATAAAACAACTTCTCAAAGTCCCACATTGTTTTGCATAAAAAACTCCTTGAAATATTCTTTTTCACACCATGTGAACACATAAAAGTTACAAAAACAGACATGTCATCCCAATACCATTCCATGAAACAAAAAAAAATTATAGGGTATCCCCATATGATCAATGAAATTATATCTTTTTAAAACCTCCATTTTCATAAAAATATGGCACTTAAGGTTCATATATTTCACAGAAATCATTAATTTTTTTTGAAGAAACTTATAAAGTATATAAACATTAAAATACTTATTTTGATCCCTAATACATTTTATTAAAATCAATGAAGAATCCATATAGAAGCCCCAAATGAACCAATACAATATTTCTACGAAAAACCCCCAATTTCACATAAGAATGGTACTTAAACATCCTTTTCTTCAAAAATACCACTAAACCTAATTTTTGAAAGAATAATAAAACGAATTAAAGATTAAAATAGAATAAAAATGTATGGATAAGTCACAAGGATTGAATACACAAGGGAATTACCTACCACAATACTGAAAACCCTTCAATCTTTGTGCGTAAATCAAACCGCACCACTGCCGTACCACAAGGGACTTAGATCAAGTCTAAAACCAAAATAATAGACTACAAAATATAGAATAAAACCCCAGTTTTGAAACCCTTGTTTATATACATTAGTATCCTCAAGTATAAGGGATGAAACCCAATGACCATTGAAAGAAACCCAAATAAAATTAAAAGAACAATGAAGGAGACCCCTCTTACTTGAGAGTTCATGAAGAAATATCCCCAAATCCACTTGTATCTGAATTTTAAAACAATAAAACCTGAGATTTAGTATCTAGTAAGTATGATAATTTCAATTGATAACTGAAATGAGGGAAAGGAGTAAAAATTTTGTGAGTTATGAAGGAAACAAGTTACCTTTTAAAATTTGGACTAATTGAGAATGGTTTAGAAAATTTGACCTAATCTACAAAGAAAATGAAATACAAAGAGGGAGATACAAATATGGGGGATCTCCTAGGAATTTTTATTTCGAATGGGAGGTGGAATCACCGAATAAGAAAAAAATTTAATAAGATATTATATAATCAATTTTTTAAAAAACCAGGAAATGGGCTTCTGGGCTGGTCCAATTCCTAATAAAAAACCCAATCCCACCATTATAATGGTTTCTTAAATGGTAAAAATTTATATGGCTATGTTAATAGGCTAGGGGAGTCCATTTTGAAGTATTAATGGGTGAAAAATGTTGAAAATTAATGAGTTATAAAATAAACAAAATTTATTATTTATCTAGAATTGGGATCACGAATTGGACCAAATTTTGAAATCCCACCATTTCCACCAAAATTCATGGGAAACATCCAAAACAATGTAAGATTCAAAATTATATTGAAAATAAATTAAAATAATCCATGTATGTGACACCCTTTTATACCCCTAGTTATTTCTTCAATGAAGTACTTATTGGTTCAGAATGTCCTACTCCAATACTCACATCCCTTTTTTCTCCATTACACACTACTCTAGGAATAACATTAATTGTTTATAGACTTATGGGAATCTTGTACATAGGAAATAAAATAAATTATTTGTGTATACTCAAAATTTAGTATGTTCTTTATTTAACTTCAGGTCTTCTTTACTCAACATTCTACACACTATCTAAAATCAATACTTCAAGGTGAGGATTGAGTACCTATATTAATCAAACCACCACAATAGTTATGAAAACTCTTCTCTTTATTTCACACATAAACATAATTTATTTCATAAAACATTAACTTTATACAAGATATAATATCTATAGGTATAGTTTCTTTGGGGATTAAGAACATTACATAACCACTTATAACATAAAGCACAACATCTTTATTGAAAACTTCTTTTACATGAACCCAACATTCCTCCAAACATAGCATTGCATGGGATAACATGAGTACATGAATAAGAAAATGATGTTATATAAAGACCAGTAATAGAGTTAAAAAGTAATAACATAAATAAAATAGTAGATGTTAGGAAATAGGTATATCAAGGGTGAATAAGAGAAACATGAACATAAAGTCATGATACAACATGATTATCCTAACATGAAAATGTGGGAACAAAACATAACATGATTTTAGCAAGGTCCAAGGCTCATTACACATGGAGAATGAGTAAAAACTCATTTAACATGAATTATAATGAGTAAATCCTCATTTCACTTGACATATCATGATACTAATCTTTACCCAATGCATTTGAGTGCTATCAGGGCACACCCGTCTTAATCATTTAATTTCATGCATAAGTGGGGCACATGGATCATATAACATGGATTAATTAAACATAATCATTTATTCCAAGATAAAATAATGCTTTATTTTTACATAAATCACTATAATCAATATTTACTGGTCCCTATAGGTTAATTACCTTGGTAGAGAAATGGGCATGGAATTCATGACATAATGTCTTTGGGTTGGAGAAACACAACGCAATTTCAGCAGCATAATGGCAGGGAATAAGAGTTCATAAAAATGGTTTATGAGAGAGAAATGGGTTTCTAATAATATATAAATGAAATGGAAAGTATAGGGTTAATTTAGATACATGTACCAACATAATTAATTGAATTTAGATTCATAATACAAAATAATTTCTTGAATGTAAATGAGAAGAGAGAAATTCCTTATAGAAGTTCGGCATGACAACAGGTGTACATGGGAGGCATTAACGAGAGATAAAGTTATATAACATCATGAAAAAATAAATATGAATGTATGGGGGAGGCTCTAAATATTATTCCAACATTTTTAATTGAAAAGAAAAGAATATGATAATATTAATAAACATGAATAAAATGAGAAAGGAAGGAATCCCTTATTAAGAAGTGTGATTCCAAAGGATTGGGAGAAGCTTGAGAGAGGATTCATGGGAGATTCGGGTGCCATGGGGGATAATAGAGATATGAGGTAATAGTAGGGAAGTGTGCTATGTGTTTTTAGTGAAGATAAGGGGAAGATTTGGTGTGTTTATATAGGAAAAGTGGGGGATTTATTTATTATTTAGGTTTTGGACAACACACCTTAAACTAATCCAAACCACAAACCAACTCATGATTTTTACCCATGATTTTTTCCAAATTGGATTAGAATATATTATTTTATACGTCCAATGGTCGAACGTATTAAAATATTAGGCTTTATTATGTGGAGGCAAGTTACACTTTCAAGGAAATCATTTTAAAAAGATAAAATGTTTTATAAGTCCTAGAGGGTCCACTAATGCTTTGTAAAATAAATAGAAAAAAACAAAAATCACATTATTCTAATGGTAAAACTAATATTGACAGAACATCCCCTCTATAGTATTTTATTACATCACTATTGGGTCAATATGATGGTGAAAAACACATTATATAATTAAATGGTATTTAATTTTTACCCACAAATTCGACTATCTTGGAAAACTAAGAAAAAATTTCCATTGGATAATTTTTAACTCCTAATTTCAATAATAATATTCATTTAATCTAAATACTTTTCTAAATATTTTAATTTTTCACTATTAAGATAAAACCCCACTTTTATAAAAATATCACGGGTTTTGACAGAAACAGATTTCAAATAAAAATCATAATTGTAATCATAATAATTATGAGATAATTTAGATTAAATAAAAAGTAATTTATGGATAATATTTTATAGAAATATTATTAAATTAAAAAAACCATTAATTGATCAAAATAGATTTCTTAATTTAATATTAACTAAAAATGCTATTTTGACATTAAAAACTATTTACAAAGTAAAAATAATAAAATGAATGTATATTCTATATAAAACAATAATGTACATAATTATAGTACTATAGTATAGTTAGATAATCCCTTATAAACCCCGCATAAGACTGATGAGTAAGGTGTGCGGTGGTGATAGACTTTTGGGGTGGCTCAGATAACATCGCTCAGGTATTAATCTCTACAAACATCCACTTCTCACGTAGGAAGTTTAGTTCGAGCTTAATGCGAGAATCTCATCTTGGGCTTGGTCGAGAGAAAATCCCAATGAATCCACCTCCTCTATGAGCTCTATAAAATGAGATTCATATGGATAAATTCTACTGAATGAGCCCATCACATCCTTTGTTTGAGTAAATTGGATTTTTTAAAGCCCTATATTTATTCAAATCATGTGATCAATTTATAACGGCTATATTAGCAATGTTCATAGTTCTAAATGGTATTTTAAAACCCAAAAACATAACAAGGAAGTGAATATGTTTTATATATCTATAATAAGGCATCTAATTAAAAAACAGGAATTTTAATCAATGAATGTTTTGATCATTACAATATTCCCCCATAAAAATTTTCACCCCGAAAATATCCTTTTCCCACACAAATATATTTCGGTTAGCTCTTCTTCACCGTATTCTTCAATTCCCACATTTCTTCTTCAAAATTTTGGTTTCTCCACAATATGTTGACAAGGGGCATTGTCTTATTTTGTAGAACTTGTTCCTTATGATCTAATATCTTCATTGGATTCTCTTCATAAGAGTGGTCATTATCCAATGGTACCACCTCTAGATTGAGTATATGTGATGGGTCAGGTATGTAAATACTCAAGAGTGATACATGGAATACATTGTGTACTTGAGATAGGTTCTATGGGAGTAAAAGTTGATAGGTCACTACTGCAATGCAATCAAGGATCTTAAAAGGGTTGATGTACCTTGGACTAAGCATTCCCTCATTCCCAAATCTCATTACTCTCTTCCACGATGATATGTGGAGAAATACCATGTCTCTGACATCAAACTCTATGTCTCATAAATTATTATCAAGATAGAACTTCTGTCAACTCTAAGAAGCTTCAATGTGTTGCTGGATGGTCTTAACCTTCTACACCATTTCATCAGCCATTTCTAGACCTTGGAGTTTTTTCCCAAACCTCATCCCAACATGATGTTGTTTTGCACCCCTTCCCATAACAAGCTTCATAAGGATCCATTTGGATGATTTTGGGGAAACTTTTGTTGTAAGAGAACTCAACTAGAGGAAGATGTTGATCCCACTATCATTTGAAGTCCATTGAGCACACTCTCAATGTGTCCTCAGGTGTTTGGATAGTCCGATCAAATTGAAAATCAGTTTGAGGATGATAAGTTGTACTGAAGTTTAGATCAGTATCCATAGAATGTTAGTGACATTTTCAAAATAGAAAGGTGAATCTTGGATCTCGACCATATATAATCTCTAGTGGTAGTCCATCCAAACTTACCCATTATCTGATATATATCGATGCCAGTTTATCTTAATGAGAAATATTCTTGAATTTCAATGTAGTGTATTATCTTTGTATGAAGATCCGTAATATCCCAGATAGCATTGTATCCTTTGGATTTATTTAGATTTATGATGACAGTCCATGGTGATGTTCTCCCATTTCCATTATGGTATGGGTATTTTTTTGCATCATGCCTTAGACTTTTACCTCCCAGCCGTCACTAGTTGACATAACAGGAAGTTTGATGTATACTCAGTGATATCCTCTCGATACATATTTCTGTTTCCTAGGTGAATGATGAAATTGGACCTATGTACATCATCCAAAATTTCTTTCGTTTTCTTTTTATTAAATGCAACACATATCATTAAACAAAATAAGAAAATTACTTCTTCATTTGCATTGATCACTGAGGATTTCTATTTTTTGATAGTTTCCACCTTCTTCTGAATTCCCATATCATCATTTTGATAATCCCTTAACCACTACAAAAGAGAAAGCTGAGAAATAATTTGTAAATGGATTTGTTATTTTCCCTTATTTATTATTCCCATTTCCATATTCATCAAATATAAGTATATTGGATCATTTTCAATTCTCATCAATGATACAATTTTTGGGTCCTTTCTAGTTAGAGAATCCACTATCTTGTTCTCATTTTCAATGTGGTAATGGATTGAGAAACCATAGACTTTGATCATCACTAACAATCAACATTGGCGCATATTCAAATCTTTTGGTGTGAACATATACTTGAGGATTTTTTGGTCGGTATATATTTCTCACTCTCCCAAAAGAGGTAACACAACCAAAATTTTAATGTTAAGATCACTACAAAAAACTCCAGATCTTGTGTTGGATTCTTTTTCTCATGAACATTCAATTGTTGTGAAGAATAGGCAACAAATTTGTCATTTTTCATCAATACACAACCGATGCCCTTCTTAGAAGCATCAATATATTCCATAAATATTTCTACACATGTGGGTAGTGTGAGCATGGGTGCAGTAATAAGCCTCATTTTCAACTCTTTGAAACTATCTTCACATTCATCACTCTAAGAAAACATTACTCCATTTCAAGTTATCTTGGTAAGAGGGTTTGACAATCATGATAAATTTCCCAAAAATCAGTGATAATATCCATCTAACCCCCAGAAGCTATGGATATCCTTTACTAATGTTGGCATTATCCATCCCTCCATTGGAGTTGTCTTGGACGGATCCACATATATCCCATGGTTTGTGATGATATGAACCAAGAATGAGACTTCCTTCAACCAGAACTCACACTTTTTGTACATTGCATAGAGATTCTGCTTTCCCAAGGTCTCTTTTATAGTGCATAGATACCTCTAATGCTCCTCCTTGGTTTTGGATTATTTTAGAATATCATCTATAAAGACTACAATAAATTTATCAAGGTAATCTCTAAAACTCTATTAATTAATTCCATGATGATTTATGGAGCATTAGTGAGTCTTAAAGTCATTTTTTGGAATTCAAAGTGCCCGCACCTTGTATGAGATGCGGTCTTGGGGATATCCCCCTCCTTCACCATTACTTAGTAATACCCAAATCATAAATCCACCTTGGAGAATTATTGTGCTCCACATAACTGATAGAATAAGTCATCAATTCATAGTAGATGATACTTGTTTTTTATCTGGATTTTTTGAGCTCATGATAATCAAATCAATGTCACATTGACCCATCCTTATTCTTGTCGAGGAGGACCAGTGCACCCCATAGTAAAGCAATTGGTCATATAAAACCATTATCTAATTTATCCTAGAGTTGTTTATTTATATCCTCATGCTACACAAAATCCATTCTATATGGAGTTTTGGACCTTGGAAACACCCCAGATATAATACCAATTGAGAATTAAACATATCTTCTAGGAGGAAGTCTAGGAAATTCCACGAGAAACACTTAAGAAAATTCCCTCACAAAAAGGATTTCTTCAAGGATGGTTTCTTCATTGGAATTAATCATCTGATCATGATAAAAATCCTCATAGGGTAGTAATATCTATTCTTGAGATAATGGTGCTAAAGAAGATTCATCTTCCTCCTTGCACTTGTACAGAATCAAGGGTCAATTCTCCATATAGATAGTGATTCCCCTCTCACGGAAATTTAGGTTTTCTCTATATAAAGAAGGAAAATACATGCCATGAATTTCATCAAATTCCACTTTAGGGTGTATGATAAGGTACTCCAAGAAGATAAATCCACAAATTATGACAAGGGAGAAGTTATATTCTTGGGAGGAAATGATTTCCCCATTTCTCATTATCACCAACAACTTTACTTCCATAATTTGTGGTGGTGTTGGTATTGTTCTACTAAAAATTCTGGTTATAAAAGAATGCACATAACTAAAATCAAAAATTACATTCTCTATTCATGAATGAATAACTAGAATACCTGTCACCACATCATTTTTAGGGTTCACACTAGCGCTGTTAATGGAAATAAGATCTCCTTTTCTACAATGGAGGTTGTTGGTATCTTCTGAAAACCTTATTCTACGGTAAATGGATTAAAAATTTCCCCAGATATTTGTAGTTGAACCAATAAACAATGTATTGAGGGTCAAAAGAAGTATTCCTCTCCTCTTTTGTAGCTGCAGGTTTTTCTTGTCGGTAGTTAACAACTAGGTTCACTTCTCTTCCAAACCTAAAGAATTTTCTCGTCCCCTTCAGGAAATATATGATATTATTATTTCCACACCATTAGCAAGTGGGGTTCTGTATTTTCTTAGCACCATTGGATTCATCCATTGGATTGTCAGATTTAATGTCCACCTTACGCTTCTTATCCCCATGATACACCTAAGATTTTTTTATCCTCATTTTGACCTTAAGGGCACATCACACAATTTTCTCATAGCTATCGAAGTAATAGATCACCACGGATTTCCGTAGGTTAGGTTTCAGTCCACTAAAGAATCTCTCTACAATGCATTCAAGTGTAACAACAAATCCGGAGGTGAATAATGCAAACCTGTGATGTTTTCCTTGCACGCTCTAATGTATTCATCATATTTATTTCTTTAGGTAAAGGGAGTATCTATCCATCTTTAGTTGGAGGGTGTGAGGAAAATACTTATCGAAAAATATTTTCTAGAAATCCTTTTATTACAATGCCTCGATCTCTTCCTCA
This sequence comes from Viscum album, assembly GCA_963277665.1. Lineage (NCBI taxonomy): Eukaryota > Viridiplantae > Streptophyta > Magnoliopsida > Santalales > Viscaceae > Viscum > Viscum album. The sequence continues at coordinate 95,973,070 of OY728158.1, forward strand.
GCCTTTTTATTTTTGAACAATGTCCGCCATTGATCTGCTTCACCCTCCATACAATAAACAACAAGAAGAACCTTATCTTACTCGAAACATTGAAGGATGAAGAAGATATTTTCAATATATTTGATCCATTTTTTCGAAAATGAAGGATATGAGGATCAATTAAAAGTAGGAGGCCTTTGTATCATGAACCTCTTGATTTTGACTTGTTATTTCATGGGGGGGGGGGGTTGAACGTTCCAATTGAACCATGTTTCTATTAAAATCTTGAGTTAACTGAGAGAGTATCATGAACATGTTTTTGATTCACACTCCCATTGGATTGGGCATCTCATTAGAATAGTCGTCACATTAATCTTAAAATGAGTTTTTAGCCCGAGTCCTCCAATTACCAACCATTAGATGGAATAAAATGAATGTTAAGGGTAACACATAAAGTGTAATACAAGGAAAAAATGGATGAATTATAAATAACTTTTATTTCCATAACTTATGAATCTGTAGTCTTCAATCTATGTTATCCATGATATATTTCCCAACATATTTTCATAGTGTATTTTTTTATTCCTTTAATAGTGTTTCCTACTAAGCTTGTGAATTTACCAAATAATATCCCCGGGAGTGTTGTAACCAAGAGTGCAGAAATTCCCATTGTCATGTACCATGATACCCTAGGTCAAGCCCGAAACTCCATGTCGGATTTTTCACTCCAAGGTACATCTATGCCAGAGCCACCCCTACCTACTCGTATCCAGACAGAGATGTATTTTCTTGATAAACCACATACTCAAAACTCACCAAAATTTAGGGATTTTTTTATTTTAATTATTCTTATCTCAAAGTCTTTACGAGGGTTTTTAATCATAATCCCAAAAATAACTAAAACATCCTTTGATAACAACTATGAAACCCCTGCTCTTTATTTTGAACATAAACATAATTTACTACATAAAACCTTCACATAATTCAAGATAGAAGATTGAGAGGTATAGTGTCTTTGGGGATTAAAAACCTTACATAACAACTTAAAACATAAAACACGACATCTTTATTGAAAACTTCTTTAACATGACTACAAGATTCTTTCGAACATAGCATTACATGGGATAACCTAAGGACATTCATAAGAAAATTGTGAGCTATAAATCCTAGTAAGGGAGTTAAAAAAGAATAATATGAATAACATATTACATTTTATGCAATATGAAGATAAATGGAGCATAAGATAAACATCAATATAAAGACATGATATAGAAAGAGTATCATAACATGGAAATGTGGAAACAACACATAACATTATATTATCATGATCCAAGGCTCACTGCCCATAGATAATGAGTAAAACCACATTGCACTTGAATTACCATGTGTAAAATCTCAATGAACTTGATGTATCATGATACCAATCTTTACCCAATGAATTGGAGCGCTATTAGGGTGCACCCTTCTTAATCATTTTATTTCATGCATATGTGTGACACATGGATCATATAACCTGGATTCATTAAACATAATAATTTATTATATGGTAAAATAATGTAGAATTCATACTCTAAACTATGTAATCAATAAGTAAATGTTCATAAAGATGAATACCATTGATAGAGAAATGGGAATGGTTTTTAGGACACAATGACTTTGTCTTGGAAAATCTTGGTGCAATTTCAGTAGCAAAAAGGGGTGACATAAGAATTCATAAAAATGGTTGATGAGACAGAAAGGGGTGTCTCATAATATGTACAACAAATGGATAGGAAGTGGGTAAAATAAATACATGTCCAAACATAATTAAATTAATTTATATTCATAACACAAAAATAATTTCATGAATGTAAATGAGGAGAATGAAATTCCTAATAGAATTATGTAATGGTAACAAGTGTACATGGGATACATTAATGAGAGTTAAAGGGGTTACCCTTCATTAAAACGTAAATAGGGAAGTATGGGGGAGGTGATAAATCATACACCAACATTTTTAATTGAAAATAATTGAACATGACAATATTAAGAAACTAGGATAGAGTGAGAATAGAAGGAATCCCTTACTTGGAAGTTTGATACCAAAGGCTTGAGAGAGGATTGAGAGAGGATTCATGGGATCTTGGGGTGGCTTTGGAGGATAATATAAATAGGAGGTCAGATTAGGGACGTGATTCCAGGGTTTTTAGTGAAGATAAGTGGGAGCTTGGTTGTGTTTATATAGGAAAAGTGAGGGACCTATTTATTATTTAGGTTTTGGCCACCACACATTAAAATAATCAAAACCACAAACAAACCCATGTTTTTCCCATAGATTTTTCCAAAAGGAAGTGAAAAACATTATTTTATAAGGACAATGGCCGAACCTATAAAATAATAGGATTGCTTATGTGGAGGTGAGTCACACTCCTAAGGAAATAATTTTTAAAAAATAAAATGTTTTATAAGTCTTGGAGGGTCCACTAAATCATTGTAAAATAAATTAAATAAACCTAAAATCATATTATATTAATTTAAAAATATATATTGTCCAAACAACCAATTTATATTATTTTATTACATAACTATTTGGTCATTAAGATATTATAAAACAAATTTAATAATTAAATGATATTTAATTTTTACACAAAAATTCTACTATCTCGGAAAATTATAAAAAATTACCCATTTAATAATTATGACATCCTAATTCCTAAAATAATATTCATTTTATCTAAATAAGTTTCTATATATGTGAAGTTTTACTTTTAAAATAAAAACAGACATTTATCAAAAAATCATGGGTTTTGTAAAAAACAACATTCAAATAAAAATAAAAATTGTATTCATAATAATTATATAATCATTTATATTTAATAAAAATTAATTTAGTGATAATATTTTATTAAAATATTATTTAATTTAAAAATCCATTAATTCATCAAAATATATTTCTTAATTGAATATTAACTTAAAATGCAATTTTTTTCTTTAAAATCTATTTAAAAAGTAACAATGAAAAAAATGTATATATATTTTCTATACAAAAATAATTTATATAATCATTGTACCAGGGTATTTTTATGTAACCACTTTGAAAACCCACATAATACTGAAGGGTAAGGGGTGAGATGGTGATATACTCTTACGGTGGCTTGAATAACATCGCTCAGGTGGTAATCTCTATCAACTTCCATTTCTACCGTAGCTGGTTCCATTCGAGCTTAACATGCTCAATCTCATATTGATCTTGGTAAAGAGTGAAGCCAAATGATTCCACCTCCTTTCTGAGTTCTAAAAAATGAGATTTGTATGGAGAAATTATACTTTATGAGGCCATCACTTCCATTTTCTATGCAAATTGGATTTGTTAAAGTCCTGTATTTATACTAATCATGTTATCATTGTTTAACAACCATATTAGAAATGCTCATAATTCATGATAGTATTTTAAAATACAAAAACATTAAACCGAGGAAGTTAATAAGTTTTATATATCCTTAATAAGGCATTAAATTAAAAAAAGAGGAATTTTCATTAATTAATGTTTGGGACGTTACAATTGTACATATCTCTAAATATAAGGATACCTTATAAGTTGAATTTTCTTATTGGTATCCTCCTCTTTAACTACCAGAATTTGAAATGGAACACTCCTTTCATTGGGCCTTTTTCATTAGCAGAACCATATATGAGCAATGGAATTCTCTCACAGCTCAACTGATTCTTCTTATACATATTCTATTAAACAATACATGATAGTATACTCCATATCTCTCTTTTTCATTCAATGTATTGATATATTAAGGAATAATTAATACCATTAATACTTTCATTATCTTCTTCTCTTATTTATATTTAATAACTTGAATATTCATGAATCTAATTATTACATATTTTAAATATGGAAACACTCCAAATATATCAATTTTAGATCTCTTTATTTATGTTCCCATGGTCTTGTATTCAACCATATTTATATTCATTCGTGATAAATATTTCCATATTTGAAATATGGAAACCCTAAGATGCCCCTTCCATTCCCTTAAAGATGTCATCAATATAACCTTAAGAGATGCCTTTCAATATTATGAAATGGGAAAGACTACAATTATCATAGAAGAATCCTCTCCAGATCTAAGTCAATGATGTCTTATTTAGTTATCTTCTCTTCTCACAATCTTTTCAAATATATCAATAACAAATTCCCCATAAAACATACATCTATATTTATTCAAATTCGACTGTAATTAAGACATTAAAACAAAATTGAAAATTTTCAAAACAATCTAGATGGACATTATTAACTGGATTATACGCATTCAAATCCACATTACATGATCTCCTCTCTTACAGTGCAATTTATAATTCAAAAAATCATTATAAATATTCCATTTTAATTCATTTAATTATAGAAACATTAATTATCCTTAAATCCTAACATATTCTTCTTATATATTTGACTATTTCCAACTCTCTATAAAAATTATAATGTTTTTATTTAATCATACAAATTATATAACTCCACTTTCTAAAAATGTGACTAACCTTATGAAATTTAAGAATCACATTAGGAACTAAATGGACCAAATTAAAAATTACACGATGTAAACCTTTATAGAAAACAAATAGAATACAAAACTTTTTGGTATCAACAATTGGGGTGTGGCTAAAACATCAAATAACTCAAGTTATCTACACCTATAAACAGTAGAAATATATCACTACACTTATTTATTTGGTTTAGTATTTAATGGTATTTATAATATAGAATAAAATATGTTATATTAATATGTGCTCTCAAAATTAATTATATATATCATGTAACAAACTAGTGGGTCAAACCAATATGAAAGTTAAAGGAAATTCGCTTTTTCCAATTTTGATACCTGTTAAATCCAAATATTTGTAATTGGATAATAGTTGGGATAAAATAAATAGGGGTAATTAATATATACTATTTTATTATAAATACATGATACCACTAATGGTGGGCTGTCTCCTTGAATTATAACTTGTCTAAAAAAATTCCTTTTCTTTGGGAATGATTATTAGCTTGAAAAAATTTCTGATTATAGTAAAAAACAATGTTTTCATCCATTTGAAATCATAAATTCATAATTGTTACCCATTAAGTACATAAATGATTTATGACTATAATTATTAAATCTAAATAACATTAAAAAACCAAAAATTCATTGATTATCCTATATAACGTGGTTCTCAGTGTAAAATTTTGTTGTGCGACTACATGATATATAGTTATACCATCAGTTCATAAAAATATTAACTCATTAATAAATCGATTAAAATAAACCTATATATCATTCTACTAAATTAATGGGATTAATAACAAAAAACAGATTAATGGTTCCTTCATCAACATCCAATGAGGTATGTTGAATGGAGATATAAGATAGGCTAAAAAGAATATTGGCTATTGTAAGAACCAGGCAGAAAAAACCCATATGTAGAAATAAAAAACCATATAAGTTAAGATTCTTAAAAAATAATGATGATATTAGTGAAAATATTTCTATGGATAACCATAAAAAGATTATTTAATCATCTATTTATAGAAAAACTAGTCCAATTCCATATCGTGAATGAAGTAGTGTTATGAGACAAAAAAAATGTAATATAGATGTAATCAGAAAATAATTGACTATTTTATAAGAACATGTATGAATTTTCCATATTTAATGTAATTGTACCATTCATTAAAACATGTAAAAAAATTAATTTCAAACTCATGAACACCATAATGTAACATATAATCAATTGAACATGCTTGAATCTTATAAAAAATAAACCCAAATTATGGGCCAAACTTCTCAAATTTATTCAAATATATAATAGTAAGATCCCCATAAGTAACAAATATATAACCAAGAAATATTATATAGAAACCAATTTTAGAAATTATAAAATATGACTCAATAAATACAAATTTTATAGCAGCTTTTAACACTCGTATCTTACATCCAGGATATAAAGAATCCTTAATAGATTTTAAAATTTCATAAAATTAACAAGGTTTAAAATATAAATTTGGATTATCATTATAAATTTCCATTTCTTGAAATGTCATTTCAGTAGTCCTGTTTACTAAAATTTGAAATTGTGATAGATTGGGAACCAAAAAATTCATATTTTCTCCGGAATTACATTCATCATGTTGATAACATAAAAAATAATTTATCTAAAAAAATATACAATATATAAAATATAATAATATCAAATGTTTCAAATATTTTGACAACAAATTTAATACTAGTACAAATAATTTTCAATTTTTAAACAAATTATTTTTTTATGATGTAAATATAATAAACACTTCAACACCCCTATTGAAGAAAATATTTATACCAAAACTTAGAGGAATTTTTTGATGAATTATACAATCACTATCACATAAAAACTATTTTTTATTTTCCCTATAAATTATTTTCTAAAATATTTACAGTAATTATTTTATACTAAAATCCACAACTAATTTTTAAAAGTAATTTTTTAACATCAAATAATTATATTTTTATCTGTATGAAGAATCGAAAAAATTAAAAAATTTATTTATTTTAATTTATTTTATTAAAATTTTAAATTTAAATGGATATATTTTAAGATTTAGAGAAATAAAATAAAATAAATAAAATATAAATTATATTATAATTTTCTCTATGTTTCTCATTAATCATTTGCATTAAATAAGATTGCACTACTGTTTTTCTGGAAGTGTAGTGAGGGGGTATAATGGATTGGTTGGGTTTCGAATCCCAGTATTATTTATCATTAAACCCACTAAATGTTCTTTCCTAATACTCCCCTTTGGGATTCACATCCCATAAAATATCATATTCTTTTTTATTACACATTCTTAAAACATTTTCTAGAAAAACCCAATAGGATAAAAACCATAATAAGAAAAAGAGTACAACCACCCACACTCCACGTAAAAGTAACTTGATGTAAAGAAATTTTAATTTCATTTAATATATGTATCCTAATATAATGCACCAGTTTTCTAAAGATAGTGTTTGATAGTGAATTTATAGAAATATAAACTACATTATCATTGTATAACACAAATTAAACATCAATATCTCATTTTTTATCTACTCTTTTATAGAGGATAATAATATTGGTTATATGTATTTTTCTAATAATTTTTAACGAAACATGCATTTAATTATGTGATACAAAGAGAACTATATTAAATTAATATTTTTAGGAAACTATCTATAGGTAACCAACTTTTTGATTGAATGTTTTGAGTTATAAACTATAACGAATCAAATTCTCAACATGTGTTATGAAATTTTATAACATCAGAATGATTTAAGGTTGTTTTAATGAGTGTATACTTCTATGATCTCCATGATATGGTATTACCTCAAACTATACACACATATCAAGTATGTGATTGAGAATTATACAAATATGAAAATAACTTATATCTATAAAATAAAATATTTTTTTCTATAATTTCATAGTGCAGAATAAACCTAAGTAGACAGCTCCTTAATGACAGTGAAAACACGTTTAATTCCATTCTAGTTCCTTAATATATGTTTTCAAATAATCTTGTAATATAAATTAGTAGGGAAATATATATCATGACAAGTACAATTGGAAAACAAATTATTTCCTTTATAGAGTTGAGTTATAGTACTCATGAAATAATCAGATATTTATCTTCTTCACATCGACATAATTTATCTGTCTCAATATTTAATGATGAAACATGTATTATAGGTCTTCAAGTTTTTTTATTTTTATTAACAAGTTTTATGATCTTTTCAATTTAATTTTATTTATATAAAAATATACCACTAGAAATATTCTCAATCTTTAAACAAATAAAATACTTAGTTCCTCCCAAGTCCTTCATTTAAAATTCATACATAAATATTCCCATTGCTTCAGGGATCACTTGAGGAGTATAGATGATATATAAATCATTGATATAAACAACAATGATTGTATATTATAATTTTTTTATCATAATAAAAACCCATATAATTATAGGATTATTTATATACATTTTATTTAATAAACATTCACTCAAGTGATTATTCCACATATTCCCTAATTTCTTAAATCTATACATGTATTTTAATTATTTAGTTAAAGATAAGTATTTGGATATTTATTTTAACACACTGGTTATTTTAGAACCTTAAACGATTCAATTATATATATATATAATTTCAAGTGACCCATATAAATAAGATGCAACAACCACCATAAAATACATATTGGAGTTCCTATCTATTACATGGATTATTAGAAAGTGAAAAATAATAACATACACACCAATATAATATGTCTACTTATTATAAATTATGGGTCTCTGGGAAAATACATTCATTAAAAGAATTGATTTATATATTACAATAACTTTTTATTAATATGTTTATGCCTAAAAAAACATTTTTATCCAACATTCTTCATAAATTATGGTGTAAGACCAATGTTTCCAAAGTTCCATCACCAATTTGGTGATTTTAATTTAACATAAATTATATCTTACCATTAATTCCATCAGGTTATTATTTCACATTAAATAATAGACCATATTTTATGATCATCATTATCGGTTTCTTGTGTCACGGAATATGAAAATATTTCATCAATATTTTCAATTTTACATGGATTACATATTCCATTTGTAATGGATAATTAAAAGATAATTCTTAAATTTTAAAAACATTATGGTTTCCCATTACTTGTGAATTATATCCATGATCCTATACATGTGTTTCTTCAATCATACTTAAATTATGTGTTTCTTTTGTAACATGTGCCTCCATACTAGTGTTTTCAATTATACATAGTTCTTATTTAGAGGATATCTATTCTTAGAACAAACCATTTTTCTATTTTTTGTGTATGTTTTTTATATTTCAATAACATTACTAATTTGTTATGTTATTGGAACATCAATTCCATCTCATGAAATTAAATCTGGTACCAAGGAGTTATATATTATCTTTGTATTAGTAAATTCTCTAGGAAATTGATTTTCTAGTTACAAAAATTTCATATATTATTCATATATATCTGACAAAAATGGAGTGGGGATTGATAAAATATAATGTTTTCACATTCCAGGAAGCCCCCCCCCCCATTTCTTCTATCCCGCAAATATTGTGTATAATTTTTTTATTAATGTGACAATTAACAAAATGTGTTGAGGGTCAAAGAAATTACGGATGGATGGTGATTCATATACTACCGATATTCCCTAACTCCTTTGAGGAATTATATTTTTATATTTTGGAGTAGAAATTAGTACATATATTGTAAAATCAAACATTATCATGGAAATTATGTTAGTCTCCTATCAAAATATAGTTGGAGTGGAGATTTCTTTTGATATGCAATAGGTCTAATGAAAATTAACTTCAAAAAAAATGATATAATTCATGACCCCATAGAAAGATAAACAAATTAATTCTCATTATCAACATCATAATAATTATATAGAGGTATTTTATTAGTCATTCAACTAGACCATTTAGAATATGCACATGGTAGATTGGATTATCTACCATTATCAAAAATTCTATAGAGTAATCATTAAATATATGAGAAGTAAATTCTTAAGCATTATAAAACCTTAACTTCTTGATAATATGATAAAGGAATTTTGATCTCATTAAATCATTGAGATCTAAATCATGAAAACACTATGTTACCCACTAAGAGAAAACATATTTTTAACCATCTACCAAATAGATCAATTATTACTACAAAATATTTAAATTGTCCACATGGTAGATGAATTGGTCCTCCTATTACCCATTGAACTCATTAAATAAAATTTGGAATTTCAACCTTAATATTAGTTAGTGATAGTCTCACAGTTATCTTTGTAATAGAACATGCCCCTTATATTAATTTTCGTAGTGGAAAAATATTTTATATATTTATTGAATTTCTATGCTTAATATTTTCATCATTCATAAAATAGGGTGATGAAATTACTCATGACACAAAATAATTATTTATAGTTTATTTTTTACTTCTATATGTGTTTTTATTACACACAAACACAAAAACACACATGCACATATATATATATATATATGTATAACATTATCCATATGATAATATATGTTTTTTAGTACAAGACTCTAACTGAATTAATTAAAGGCAATGCCCAAGTAATTTTCATTTTAATATGATATAGTCAATGGGTCATACACATGATGATATATATCATTGAAACCCAAAAAGTTTATTTTTAAATTTTGTGAAAAAACATCTTTTATAAAGAACCTTTTCCTATTAGATAAATAAGAACTTATTTCACCTGTCCCTTCAATCAGATCTTTAGGACTTGATATAAAAAGAATGATTGGTTTTATTTGATTAATATTTTGGAAAATATTTATTATTTTTAATAATTTTTCACATTTTACGGATATCTAGTATATAAATAACCACTCCATTTTTGAAACCAATTTTAATTATTCAATTTGAAGACAATGATTTTTATAAAAACTACTTTAGAAAATTTAAATATTAAAAAAATGAAAATTAAAAGAATAAAAATCAAATAGTATATAATATATCATAACTATTATAAATTATTTTAATTAATCCCATATATAATTTTATTAAAGACACAAGTAAAATCACCAGCATTAAGGTAAGGGAGATCCTTATTTGATAACTATTGATTCTCAAAAAAATTATTCCTTATTTCTTTCTCATTATGAGATATCTCAAGGAAGTATGATTCACTACTATTCATATAAAGAAAAAATTAATTTATTTAACACATGTTCTCTAGGGATTGAAATAATTGGTACTAATGTACAATAGAACTACACCAGTAGTATAAATATTAAGGATTCCTTAAAGTGATTGAGATGATATTATTTTTCTTTTGATGGTTTTTTGATTGTAACCATGACTAAGATCATTTTATTTGCCACTCCTACCTCCAAAAAAATATCAAACACTAGAATACATCCTTATATTTATCCTCTTACACGATCATTTCCACGAAATTTAGTATTAACTTTTTAAAATTCTACTATAGAACATGTTGGATGGGGAAAATTGTTTTTTACCAAAAGATATTTGTTCTTATATGCTACAAGTAAAGATGATATGAGATAATAATACTTTTTTATATTCATTCAAGAAATTTTACAATTTTTTTGTAGCATAAGAAGCTTGAAAAGTCATTTGCTTACATTCAATCATGTTATCTTGTGTAACCTAATTACCATAATAATTTAACTTTTATATAATTATAGATATTGTAGAATTATAATCATAGACCATTTTATAGCCTTATAATCATAAATAATTCCATTTATCATGGATCAATGGAGGAAAAACATCACTTTGATGGTTATATCAATCTTTAAAACACTTATAGTGATTTATTATGTCTCCTTATATGATTAATTCACATTTCATTCCCAAATCATTTTGTGTTCTAAGAAGGATAATCATTGTTTCGTTATTTTGAATGGTTTTTGAATTATTTGTGGTTCATCGATTCATAATGCATTTTATCATCAATTTTAGATGACATGTTTTTACTTTTTTAATTATTAATAGTGGTTAGTTTGAGTTTTCTGAGATTTTACATGATTATAAATTTTTAAAAACACACATTAATATTAATTAGAATAATAAAAAATCAAGATATTATATCTTTGTTAAAGAAAATATATTGAATAAAAATAAAAATATATATAATTATTTTCAATATATTTATTCACTTGAAGAGATTATAAACTACAATTTACCCACACCACTACTAGAAACTAGGTCTATCCCCACACCTTTATACCCACAGCTTAGAGAAATTGTTGGCATAGATATTCTACACAAAGCTATACCCATGGTTTTAAAAAACTATTTTTACAAGTTAATCTATACCAATGTTTTTTTTCAAAACCATGGGTATAACCCATAAAAATAGGGCTTCCCTTATGCTCTCTATCCCCTCATATTTATAAGCCTTAATCCTGTCCCCTCTTATGAGCCTCAAAAGCCCCTCCCCTCCCTAGGCAAAATTTTACCCATCAGTTATGTGTTCTTCCTCTATTTCTAGTATTTTTTATCGTAATCATTTAGAGGAAATATTTCCTTCCCTTCTCTAATTTCTTCTCTCCTCGCCCGAGAGATGGATAATTGTCTTCTCTAGGGTTCTTCCCAAACTAAAGGATCTTTTTATTCTAATATTCTTCAATATTATATTAGTATGTTCTAAATCTATATTCTCTTCTAATGGATATTATTTTCATTTTTGCCTATGCATATGTTTATGTTGGAGGTTGTTGGAATAACTTATATCATTGTGTTTTTAAATTTTTAGTCTAATAAAGATAAAATATAGTATATTATATTATTAAAAGTATTATTTTAAATATTATTTATTTATATTGAAAACTATCCAAAGGATTATTATGAATTTAACTTAAAATTTAGATTCTTTCGGTGGAGTATTTCATAGATTTAGATATTTTTAGTATTAGGAATAATATTTAATTTAAATAATTGGGTTAATATTGATTTTTTTTATCATATTGTTAAGGGATTAATTATTGAAATTTAATTTTTTATATCACAAACCATGTTTAATTTATTTATTGGATTGTTTTAACCATAAAAGAAATAATTGTATGATGATATACATTATTTTACTATTATATGTAAATCCAGAATATTTCGTTATCTATAAACTTTGGTACATCAAAAATTACTATTTTAATTATATTACATGTTAATATTTATTCATATAATTCATTATTATGATTTAGACATGAATGAATAATAAAATATTATTTCAAATAATTAAATATTTATATTTAAAATTTTTAAGAATTTCAAAATCATTATTTTGTACAAATATTTATAGAAGAACTTGGTAAATGTCATGAAATAATTATATATGCTAGAAAGTAAATCTTGTTGAATCATATTAATTTTATGTAACATAGTTTCCCTTGATAATGTTTTCTATAAGAATTTTGTTCTATAAAAAGTATTGAATGGTATGAACCTTTGTTTCACCTATTTTTATTAACTATTCAGAATAACATAGTTCTTTATTATCAATGATTATTTACTTCAATTTTCATGCATTGAGAAGTTATCCATATATTTACAGTACATGTTAAATAAATAAAAAACCATCCAACCACACTTTATCTAAATTAATAGGATAAATCCATTGTGAAGTAATGGATGGGTTTGATAAAGTGGGATGGAATGGATTAATTATTTAGTCTTGATGGATCTTCCCCAAATTAAATAGTTTTTAAAACAAAATAAAACATCATGTAAAATCTATTTTTCTTTTGTTTGATAAATATAATTAATATTAACCTTAAATAAAATCCTTTCATGATTAAATGTTATCATTAATTATTTCAAATGAGAATACCTTTATGAAAAAGAAAGATAAATTTTTTTGCTAGCATTCCTAAGATGTTATTTAATCTAATACATGAACATTGTTTGGATTTATATTAGTATGCCTTAGTTTTTATTATGATATTCCTTGTTCTCTGTTTGGATATATTATAGTATTCTATAATGGTCTCTTCCATCATTCATAGTATTTAATTTGGTTTCTTATTATTGTTTATTAATTTAATATAAACTATTCTTTTAATATGCCTTTGAATTTTGATTTCATTATATTTTTAGTTTACATTTTTTATTAGAAAATAAATTTTCCCCATGTAATTGAATGAGTATATAATATATGTATAATACCGATTATATTTCAACATAGTTTGAAAATAATTATGATTTTTTTTAATTTTTCATCTTACAAGGCTTCAGAAGGAGCCCATATAAAGTTTCCATATTTTAATTGTGTTATAAGACAATGTTTAACATTACAAGAAGTTAGATACCATATAGAGAATTATTTATTTCAAATAAACTATTATGTTATGTATCATAATGGAGAAATGGAAAAATCCCCTACTATTCATGAATAGAAAGAAAAAGGTGGTATAACAAATTTGATATTTTATCAGTTTCTATTTGAGAATCATGATTAGAGATATTGTATGCATTTTTAAGAATGAAATGATATCAATAAACATGAGGAAAATACTAATGTTTATGATGTTGATAGATTGAAAAAAGTATCGGATGAAACTAGAACTCGTCTATATAAAGAATTTTCTAAAATAACAGTGTTGGAATTTTTAATGTGTATATATCAATGTGTAGGACTCCTCATATATTAATCATGTTTTAATGATCACAAATATCAATACTAATTACAAATATTATTAATGATCTCAAATCTCATATATCTTATAAATCATATTTATTTTTGTTTCAAGTTATCTTATACTTTATAATGGTTAAGCTCAATTAATTTTATGCATATTACTGTTTATATCTGAATACAGTTATTTTCCTAATTACAAGATATCGTGAATCTTGACATAATAAATCAGACACTGTGAGCAAGACACAGGCACCGTGACCAATGCGACACCATGACCACCAGACCCCATGACATAGTAAGCCTGACACCATGAAGCAAGACACTAAGAACAGACATAGTTAGCCAGACATTTTGTTTGTCTATGTACCAGACAGAGGGAGCCAGACTAAGTCATCCAGAAACCGTAATCCAGAAACAGTGAGCCAGACACAGTCATCCAGAAACCGTAAGCCAGACACCGTGACGCAGACACCGTGAGGAACACACCATGAAGGACATACCATGAAGAAGACACCGTGAGCAACACACTGTGAAGGAGATACCTTGGAGAACATATTTTGAAGGACATACATTCAAGAAGACACCATGAAGAAGATACCGTGAAGGAGATACCGTGAAGCAGATACCGTTTTCATAACTACTGTGACACCATTTCTTAAACTCTTTTGTTGTTTTACTATTTAACTTTTAACGTTTATATTTGACGACTTTAATGCACTGACATAATTAATGTTTATTTGTAGACATAGTACGAGTCATGAGGCACAAAATACATCGAACCTGTTGTCTCAACCTCATGCATTATAAGATAAAGAGAAGTGTGCACACGAGATAAAACAAAACATAGAGAAAGAAGGAAACTTGAATGCTCTGTACTGAACAATAAAGACAATCCAGAGAAAAACATTAAAGAACACATTGCAAGATATTCATGAAAAGTTTTGTCCCATACATGAAATCCAACACCACTGAAGAACACATGAATTACATTGGAATCAAGAGAACATCTTCACTCTGGAAGAACAAAAGATGACCCACGACACTCTATTTTTCAACAGAAAAACCAGAGAAGGACTCAGAAGCATTTCTGCTGAATCAAGGCGGTCAAGAGTTGTACGGATAATCACTAGAGCATTCGAAAATCTTATCTCCTCTATCTAAGTGATTAATTATTTACTTTGTTGACCAATGTGTGTACTCTTTATATTTTACACACACACTGACTCCTGCGCTGAACTGGAGAACTGCAAAGTCCTCACACCAAACCTTTTACTCCTCTTTACCCACAGAATGTGTGTAAGAGGTCCCTGCATGGCCTGATCATTATTTTTTTCCCATGAAAACTGTAGTAGAAGTCTCTGCGTGGCCTGGACAGTCTATAAACTATTGATAACCCTGATCTAGGGTGTGGATCTGAGTTTATTTACATAAACTGATTGGTGGTAGGTGATCACCAAGTGGAGTGGATTAGGTCTCAGCATGGGACTAAACCATTTGTTTTACATATGTTGTGCATTCATAGATTATGTTTAAAATATACTATATATTTTATATTCTATTGCTAATTACTTTTAAATACAAAACAATTTCAAAGTTACTTTGATAGTTAATCTAGAAAGTGTTTGTAACTATTGTAAATCATTAGATTAGTTTCAAAAGCTAATTTAAAATTCTGATTAAATTAACTCAGACCTAATAAATTTTTTGAGAACCTAATTGAACCTTTATAATTTTAAAAATTCACTACAGTTTAACTTGTATTATAAATTGCGTTTTTTAATAGAAATAATTTGTAACAAATTTTTTTATTGGAACTCAATTAACCCCTCTCTTGAGTATCCACTCCGACCAACATTTGCTATCAAAGGATTTTTTTATTAATATAGGATTTCAAAATATTCTATTTTTCAACTGTGATTTTAGTTTCATATTTAAAGATCTTAAATTTCTGTTAGTTCTAAACTTTATCTCTTTAAATATATTTTCTAAAATCTAGTTATGGACAATAGACTAGAAGGTGTTGATACCAATAGGCCACCTTTTTTTAAAGGTACAAACTATGACCAGTGGAAGCTTAAAATGAAAATTCATTTAGAAAGTATGGGATTTGATATCTGGACAGTAATAGAGACTCAATATAAGATTCCAGAATCTGAAAGAACTAATTGAGATGAACCTACTAAAACTGCTTACAAAAATAATTATAAAGCTATGAATGCCCTGTATTGTGCTTTAGGAGATGGTGAATTTAATCGCATATCTGCTTGTAAAACTGCATATGAAATCTGAGTAACTTTGGATATTTCCCATGAGGGAACAACCAATGTTAATGAAATGAGGTTGAATACCTATACTATTAAATATGAAAATTTTAAACTGAAGCCTAATGAACCAATTTCTGACATGTATATCAGGTTCAATGAGATTTGCAACACCCTGATCTCTCTTGGTAAAGTTGTTCCTGCAAAAGAATAGATCATGAGAATATTAAGAAGTTTTCGAGAAAGGTGGAGAGGTACATCTGTTTCCATTAGATAATTTTGTGACATTAGCATAATGCCTGTTAACGAATTAATAGGTAAGCTTATGATGAATGAGGAAGAAATGAAGGTGAATAAGGAAGAAGATGATGAACCTAAAAGGAAGTCAGTGTAATTTTAGTCTACTGCCTCAAAAATCAAGGATAAGGAGAAAATTCACATATCTACTGAAACCTCAATAAGTGAAAGTTCAGATTTTGATAGTGATGCTGAGATGGCTCAAATATCAAGAAGATTTAAGAAATTATATAGGAAAAAGAAATTCTTTAGAAAATTAAACTAAAAAGGTAAATATGACAACAAAGGTTATTGTAAAATGGGTTGGAAGAAAGCTGATAATAGTGATGATGTTACATGCTATGAATGCATGAGAAAAGGTCACATTAAAGATGACTTTCCAAAAATGATATTCAGGAAGAAACATAATTATAAGGACAACAAGTATAAGAAAGCAATGAATGCTACTTGGAGTGATTCAGAAGAAACATCAAGTGATTCTGATTCTGCTAAGGATGATTATTCTCAAAAAGCTAACATGTGTTTTATGACAAACACATCTGAGGTAACACTAGAACCTCCGGCTTTAAATTCATACAATTATAGAGTTGATTCTGATTCTGATTCTGAATATTAAAACATGTCTAGTGATAAATTATTTGAATATTATAATATGCTCCAAGAGACCTGTAATGAACTTAAATAAAAAACAAAGCCTTAAAGAAACAACATGTTTTATCTATCACTATAAAATCTACCATTGAGATTGAAAAAAAAGAATGCTCAACTGTGAAAAGAAAATACTGAACTGAAAATGTCTAATGAGAAACTGAGAAAGGACTTAGAAAAGTTCAAAAATGGAAATAACAATCTAAATCAAATGCTAGGAAGAAAATTTGCACCAAAGTATAATACTGGTTTGGGATACCAACCTGGACAGATATAGTTTAACAAAAATAGATTTTTTCCTAAATCTGGACAAAATTATACTTGTTCCAGTTTTGGAAATTCATATTCCTCAACTAGTTATTCACATTGTTATAGATCAAACAATGTTTATATTTCAAAATCAATTGATTCTGTAAATTATATGAGACCCATAAGACAAATTTGGGTACCTAAAGATTTACTTTCTAACCTATCTGGACCCAAGAAAATCTGAGTACCAAAATCATTCTCTGTCTAAACCTGTTTTGTAGGAGACCTGCTTAAAGGGTTCCTATATGAAAACATGGTACTTGGACAGTGGATTTTCAAGGAACATGTATGAATATTACTAATTCTTTAAAAGAATAATAAAGGTTTATGGAGGCTATGTCACCTTTGTTGATAATTCTAAAGGAAAGATCATCGGCCTAGGCCAAATTGGTAACATTAACTCAGTTTTAATTTCTAAAGTTTTATTTATTGATGAATTGAAATAAAACTTGTTAATTATTTCTCAGTTATGTGATGATGTCTTTAATGTTATGTTTTAAAATGACTCTTTAAATGTTTTTAATTCTAAAAATGTTTTAGTATTTTCTGCCTTGATAAATGAAAATGTTTGTGTTGTTGATTTTAATTCTTTAGCTAAACAAAATGTTGCTTGTTTAAATGCTTTTCATAAAAAATCTTGGTTGTGGAACAGAATATTAGGACACTGCAACATTAATTCACATAGAAAATTGACTAGGAAGAACTTAGTTATTAACCTACCCAAATATACATTCCCATCAGACAAAGTTTATAATCCCTCTCAAAAGGGAAAACAATGTAATGTTTCTTTTAAATCAAAGAAATATGTTTCGACATCTCAACCTCTCAAGTAGGTTCACATGGACTTGTTTGGACCTTTAGAGTTTCTAGTTTAAATTGTAAGCACTATGTCTATGTCTATGTCTAAGTAGATTAATTTTCTAGATGTACTTGGATATACTTCTTAGCTCAAAAAATTGAAACATGTTTTTATTTTATTAAATACTCCAAGTCTTTAGAGAACCTTAGTAGACCTAAGATTAAGACACTGAGAAGTGATCATGGTTATGAGTTTGAAAATAATGAGTTTGAGTCTTATTTCTCACACAATGGCTATAGTCACAAATTTTCTACCCCTTGAACACCTCAACAGAATGGTGTAGTAGAAAGAAGAAATAGAACACTATAAGAAATTTCGAGAACAATGCTTCATGAGTATAACCTGCCTATTTACTTTTGGACTGAAGCTGTAAATACAGCTTGTTATATCATAAATAGAGTATTGATAAGACCTATTCTTAAGAATACTCCTTATGAGTTGTGGAACAATAGGAAACCTAAGGTCAGTTACTTTAGAGTCATTGGTTGCAAATTATTTATTCTTAATTCCAAGGATAATCTTGAAAAGATTGCCTCTAAAAGTGATGAACGAATCTTTTTGGGATATTCTATAATTAGAAAATACTATAGAGTGTTTAATATGAAAACCAAGTGTGTGGAAGAATCCATTCACATCAAATTTGATGAAACCGATTCACATGAACCTAAGTCATCTCTTGAAAATCTAGAAGAAGATTTTTCTATTCTGAACCTTAATGATAAAATCACCGAACCTATTGTAAAGAAAACCAGTTCTGGAAATATTTTATAATTCGCTCTAAATGAACCAGAACCTAGAGAAGAACCTGAAATTTCTAGTCCTACCTTAACTATATAAACCGGGATATTAAGGAATCATCCTTTAGATGTTGTTGTTGGTAATCTTGATAGAGGGACACAGACAAGAGTATATCTTAGAAATCAGGTTGAACATCAAGATTTTTTGTCACAGATTGAGCCTAAAAAAATTTATTATGTTGTAAATGAAGGATTGTGGGTAATGGATATACAATAAGAACTTAATCATTTTGAAAGAAACAATGTCCGGGAATTAGTGGAAAGACCTAAGGACACTTTCTTCATAGGCAGTAAATGGGTGTTTAGAAATAAGGCCGATGAAGCTGGAAATGTAGTTAGAAACAAGGATAGATTAGTTGCATAAGGCTATAGTCAAGAAGATGTAATTGACTATGAGGAGTCTTTTTCTCCATTAGTAGGACTTGAAGCCATTAGATTTCTACTTCCTTATGTTGTACCTTTGAATTTTAAACTATATCAAATGGATGTTAAGAGTGAATTCATAAATTGGTATATAGCTAAGGATGTTTTTCTTGAACAACCCCATGGATTTACAAACCCTCATTTCAAAATTATATCTTCTAACTATCAAAAGCTTTATATGGTTTAATGCAAGACCCAAGAGCTTGGTATGACAGATTAAGTACTTTTCTTATTTCTAAAGGTTTTACAAAAGGAATTGCTGATCCAACCCGATTTATAAAACGAATTTCTAATAATATTTTAGTTGTTCAAATTTATGTAGATGATATTATTTTTAGATCTTCTAAAAATTTATTATTTATTGGTTTTTCTAAAATGATGAAAAATGAATTTGAAATGAGTTTAATGGGTTAACTAAAATTATTTCATGGATTTCAAATCGTTCAAAATAATGATAGGATTGTTTTAACTCAAAATAAATATACTAGAACTATTTTAAAACGCATTGGATTGTATAGCACTAAAAGTAGTGACACTCCCATGAGTACCACCTGTAAGTTGGATCTTGATGAAGATGGAAAATCTTTTGATCAAACCACTTATAGAGGAATGATTGGAAGTCGACTATAATTAACTGCTAGTCATCCTGATATTATGTTTTTTGTGTGTATGTGTGCTCATTTTCAAGCAAACCCTAAATAATCACATTTAAAAGCTGTAAAGAGAATTTTAAAATACCTCAAGCATACAACCAATTTAGAACTGTTTTTTCTAAAGGTGAATCATTTGAAATAGTTAGTTATTCTGATGATGACTTTGTTGGCTGTAAGTCAGATAGAAAAAGGACCTCTAGAACATGTCACTTTTTAGGCAAGTCACTAGTATCATGGTGTAGTAAGAAACAAAATTATGTTGCATTATATACTGTATAATACAAATACATAGCTGTTGGAAGTTGTTGTGCATAAATTTTTTGGATGAAACACACTTTACTAGACTATGGATATCAATTCAGACATGTACCAATAAATTGTGACAACACAACTGCTATTAACTTTTAAAAAAAAATACTATTTCACATTCTTGGAAGAAACATATTGATGTTAGACATTATTTTTTGATGGATCATTATAAAAAAGGTGATATCAATTGGGAATTAATTGGAACTGAATATCAACTTGCTGATATATTCACTAAACCATTAAATTCTGAGAGATTAGATTACATCATACAAGATCTAAGCATGATCAGTCACAAATAGATATGTTACTGGTCTTACTATTTAATACTTTTCTAATTTTATTTTACATTAATGTTTCATGTTCACGGTTTCTCAGTTACTATCTCATGTTTATTGTCTCACCGTTAGCACTTAGTGTTCATGGTCTGACACTCAGTGTCTCACCGTGACAGAATAGTTTACTAACTGTGTCACCGCGATAGAACAGACCATTCACTATCTCACCATGATGACTATGGACTGTCTCACTGTGACGAACACATATCATCGCACCGTAATGAATAATCACAGTCTCACCCTGAAGATTATTTATGCATTTATTTTAACCCGTATAGCAGTAATTTTATTTCACCGCTATTTTATTTCTCGTGTTTTTATTTTGGTGATGTTTGACATTCCAAATTTATAAAACACAAGGATTTTCACTCGATTCTTCACCTGAACTCTCTCTAATTACTCTTTCCGGACCCTCTCAACCTTGAAATCCTTCTATCCTTCGCTCTCGCCCGAACCTTCAGTGGATTCCAAAGATGAAGCGTCCATCTTCATCCTCATCTCAGAAGCGTCACTCAATGAAACAGAGGGGAACACTAAAGCCTTCACCCAAAGGACCCCTAAATCCAAATATAGTAAATAGTACTGTTGTTCCTCAAAAGAAAGTTTTCCCTAAGTGGATGTTGGCTAGAAAATTATTGATTTTAAAATTTTTGAGAGAACAAGGATGGCTCGAATGATTGTCTAGAAAGGATAGACCAATTTACTCGAGGTTGGTATCTCAGTTTTATAAGTATGCTCAATTTTCCTTTGATGATGGTGAAAGTTTTGTTGTAAGATGTTGGGTCAATGGACAAAGATGCTACTTCTTGTCGAGGTTATGGGCTACATGCCTAAGGATTCCTCACGAAAAAATATGTGATGATTATCAATGATATCCCCCCTCTACAACTGATATATTAGACCTGTAAAATACTCTAAAATTCTTAACTGGAAATGGCACCAAGATAAGGGCCATAGCAGCTGAACTAGATGGGGAGACAAGGCTATTGTTTAAGTTTGTTCAGAATTTGATTAGCCCGAGGAAGGGTGAATTTGTTGTATGGCGTACCAGGATGTGGTTATGATTCATCTGATGAATAATTGACACAAAATAAATCTACAAAAATATATCATCCACCATATGTGTGAATTGATTAAGGTCACATCCATGTCTACTTCCATTTTTTACTCATGGATGATATCAACCATGCTTGTTTCCAAAGGAGTAGTTCGATAAAATGAAAAATTTCTTATGGATTTTGAATTTTTCTATATCTAAACCTACCATCAGGAGGATAAAAATCAATTGGAACCCCCAGAAAAAGGATTGGGTTGAAGATAATGAAAATATTTATGAAAAGTATAATCATGTGGATTATCCAACAATGCCAAAGGATATTACTGATCCTAGTTTGCAACCAGATGAAGTGGATGAGTATTTTGAATATGAAGAAGAAGAAGAAGAGGCAGTTGTAGTACCACTTAGAGAAGAGGCTGAAGTACCTCAAAAGAAAGTAGCTCCTGTAGAAAAAAGAAAGGACTGATACTCCTCATGTTCTTCTTAGAGAAGAAGAACCTCTTGCCCCTAGCGATGTTGTTGATCTGGAAACCCATCCTGAGGCTGCAAGAGATTTGATTATCCCTGAATTAGAGCATCATGTGATGGAAGAAACATATAATGAAGGCATCCCTATTATGAAAGAAGTTAATCTGGAAGAAATTATTGTTAGGGAAGATAAAAATGAAGAAGAACTCCATGATGAGAAATATGTTCCAGAGTTTATACCCTCTACTAAATAGAGGATGGAAATTTCCTTTCAGTTGGCAAGGCAAGAAATGGCTGGGGAAATTAGAGCTGATCCTGTGGATCTAGACCAAGATGATGAGCCTCTAATTACTGAAAAGGATGAACATGTTGAGGGGGAGGAACCTCAAAATCTTGATATTAATGAATATCGTGATGAAGCTGAGTTTGTTGAATCATCTCAACCAACTGAGCCTTTTTTTGTGTACACTCGGTATGAATTCCCTAGCTTATAAGATGTGACTGAATCGTTACAGGTGACTGCAACAGGAATTGATATCTCTTCTTTGTTTCAATTGAAGTCAGTCACACACCCTGAAACTCCACCTGAAACTAAATCTGAAAATGAATCTGGAACTGAATCATAACCTCAACCAGACCCTGAACCTGCCCATGTACCAATTTCTACTCCTGCACCTTTACCTGATCAGCAATATTCTGTCAGCAAGAATGATCTGAAAGTATTTGGGGATTCCATCATAGCTATAGTTGAGAGAATTATCTCCTCTCAACCTCTTCTTGTGACACAACTGAGTCATGAATATGCCTCACTAATTTTGGAAAAAAATTCTACACATTCAACCCAGGATGATCCATGAAATTCAAGAAGTAACGGTTGAAAACAAGTTGCTTAGTAATGAAGTTGAAACCCTGAATGGTATGGTTAAAAACCTCTAGAAAGAACTGCATTATAGATCAGAGCCTACACCTGTTGCTACTTCTCATGAACCTTCTATTTCAAACATCTCTTGAGACATTGTGTCCAAAATGCATCCATACCTCCTATCCATTGATGAAAACATTGGATAAAGGAACACAAAGATGTTGCAACTCATGATAGAACTTGTAGAGAACCTGAATCAGCTTACAAATGAATACACTGGATGTCTTCGAAAGGTCCTGAAAAAGATCAAGTCTCTAACCATAGTTTTCAAATCTTGTACTCCCTCGGGTAAAACGTCTACACCTTCTTTGGATAGTTCCCTACTTAGATCTATAATCAAGGAAGAGTTTTAGAATACCTTCAGTGGTTTTGATCTGACTATTTTATCTGATGTTGTTAAGAACATTGATCGAGCACTTGACTTGGTTCAAATTCATTCCAAGATTGCCAATGATACTCAGCAGGAGATCACTAAGAAGATAGATTTCTATCTCACCTGGATTTTCTCCAAATATAATATGACCATTCACTTTAAGTATCTTGTAGCGAATCTAAAAATACCTCCTGTGACTCAGGCCTTCAAAGCACAAGTTCATAAACTCATTGAGTTCACCAGATTGTTGGACAAGTTCACTGAAAATAAAGAGGATTTTGAAAAGGCAATGCAATATGGTGGAGAAATTATTTCATATTTCATCAATCATCTGATATCGTACCATCATGTCTAGAGCATGACTATAGTTAATCTAGCTACTGATCCTCTCAATCCTGGACTACCTGCTTTAGCCTCAACTTCCATATCAGTTAGCCAAGCTCTAGCTCAGACCAGGCCAGTGATTCTTGATTAGCAATTGACTAGATCTTCTACAGCTCCCACTTTGGCTCCCTATGTATTCGAAGATCTACCTTTACCATCAATATCTACCACCTCTATTCCTTATTACACATCAGTATCTACCCCTCTGGATTCCTCTTCTACTGCTGATAATGGAAAAGAGAACTCCACATCCTGAAGAATCCTAGTGAATAATTTATTTTTATGGGGATTTCTTTCATTATTATGCTTCTACTATCTGCTATATTCTCAACGTTTTTAATAAAATATGCCATATTTTCCCTCTACTATTTCTACTTTTTGATAATCCAAAAAGGGTGAGAAAAAGTTATGTGTTATTATTTTTTAATATGATATAGTTGCAGCTCTTTTATACTTTACCTATATATGATTTGTGATCATCAAAAAGGGGGAGATTTTTGGAATCCTCATATATTAATCATGTTTTAATGATCACAAATATCAATACTAATTACAAATCTTATTAATGATCTCAAATCTCATATATCTTATCAATAATATGTATTTATGTTTCAAGTTATCTTATAATTTATAATGGTTAAGCTAAATTCATTTTATGCATATTACTATTGGAGTTTGAATACAGTTATTTGCTTAAGTACATGACACCGTGAATCTTGACACAGTAAGTCAAACACTGTGAGCAAGGCACAAGCACTATGACCAATGAGACACCTTGACCACCAGACACCGCGACAAAGTAAGCCTGACACCGTGAAGAAAGAAACTAAGAACATACACAGTTATCCAGACATTCTGTTTGTCTATGTACCAGACACAGTGAGACATACACAGTCATCCAAGAACCATAATCCAGACATCGTGACTCAGACACCATGACCAACACACCGTGAAGGACATAACATGAAGGACATATCGTGAAAAAGACACCGTGAGAAAGACATCGTGAAGGGAATACTGTGAATGACATACCGTGAATGATATACCGTGAAGAAGACACCATGAAAAAGATATCGTGAAGGAGATACCGTGAAGAAGACACCATTTGAATAACTATTGTGACACCATTTCTTAAAATCTTTTGTTGTTTTAATATTTAACTTTTTAACGATCATATTTGAAGTCTTTAATGCACTGACATAATTAATGTTTATTTGTAGACATAGTATGAGGTATGAGGCACAAAATACATGGAACCTGTCGGCTCAACCTCAGGAATTCAAATATAACGAAAAGTGTGCACATGAGAGAAATCATAACATAGAGAAAGAAAGAAACTTGTGTGCTCTGTACTGAACAAGAATGACAATCCTGAGAAAAATAGTGAAGAACACATTGCAAGATATTGTAGAAAGGATTTGTACCCTACATTCAATCCAACACTACTGAAGAACACACGAAGTACATTGGAATCAAGAGAACATCTTCATATGGGAAGAACACAAGCTGAACCATGACACTCTATTTTTCAATAGAAAAACCAGAGAAAGACTCAGAAGCATTTCTACATAATAAAAAGCATCTAGAGTTGCACTGTTATTCACTGGTTCATTATAAACTCTTATCTACTCTCTCTATGTGATTCATTATTTACTTTTTCATGTAGTGTGTGTACTCTATATATTTTACACACACACTGACTCTTGCACTAAACTGGAGGACTTCAAAGTCCTCACACCAAACCTTTTACTCATGTTTAGTGAAAAAAACTATGGAAAAGGTCCCTACATGGCATGATCATTATTTTTTTCCCATGACAACTGTGGTAGAGGTCCCTATGTGGCCGGGACAGTCTCTGAACTTTTGTTAACCCCGATCTAGGGTGTGGATCATAGTTTATTTATATAAAATACTTGGTGGTAGGTGATCACCAAGTTGAGTGGGTTAGGTCTCAGCTTGAGACCGAGACACTTGTTTTACATCTACTATGAATTCGTAGATTATGTTTAAAATATACTATTTATTTTATATTCTGCTACTAATTACTTGGAAATAAAAAACTATTTTAATGTTACTTTGATAGTTAAACTAGAAAGTATTTGTAACTATTATAAATCATTAAATTAGTTTCAAATGATAATTTAATATTCTGATTAAATTAACTAATACCTAATCAATCTTTTGAGAACCTAATTGAACCTTTACAGTTTTACAAATTCACTATAGTTTAACTTGTTTTATAAATTGGGGTTTTTAATAGAAATAATTTTTTACAGAAATTTTCATTAGAACTCAATTCACCCCCCCTCCTGAGTATCCACTCTGACCAACATAATGAAAACCGATGTATGAAATTTATAATACTAACATTGATTATATTTTCACTATTTTATTGGATTTATTTCCTAATGATTCAGATATTCCCTAAAATCTTTGTAATTCATGGAAGTTAATTAAGCATATCCGATTTTCTACTAGAAAAATAATGCTTGTAAAAAATAGTATAGTTTATTTTGGGAGGAAAAAACTATCCTTAATGACTATAAATTTTTTGGAACATTATGATAGTAGGAAAAGACAAATGGAACACCATCTTGTGTGCCAGAAAAAGTCATATTACACTTTCTAATGATCCCCAGGATTCAAAATATTATCATGTCTACAATAATATCAACCAATATGAGATGTTATGATATTGAGAGAATTAATGGAAATGATGAGTTGGTTCATCATAAATCTGGATTAACATAGTAGGTATTTGATGCACAACATTTTGATTTTGTAGTTGAGGTGCATAATTTCTGGTTGGGTATATACAATGATGGGTTTAATCCATTTGGTAAGATTTTTACTTCTTACAGCACGTGGCAATTGTTTATTCATGCTTATAATCTTCCATCATGTCTGTGAATGAATAAAAATTTGAATTTATTTAGAATAATAGTATATGGACCTTATGATTATAGAAATATATAAACGTCTATTGGAAACATTTAATAAGATAGTTTAAGTTGCTTTGGTATATGTGTGTGTGCACATTCGATGGATTTAATAAAATTTATTTTAGATGCTTGTTTCCATTATATAGACTATAAATTATTTCCCTGATTATGAAATTTTTTCATGTTATAACATGAAGGTAAAACTATCATGTCCAATTTTAATGAAGAATACACAATTAAGAAGGATTAAAAATCAGTGTAGTTTCAGTTTAATGGGGCATAGATGATTCTTTCTAATAGATCATCAATACATGAAGAATCATTGGGGGTTTGAAAATACTGTTGAAAGTAGAAAACTACCTCAATGTATGTCGGGAACTAATGTACATAATGGATTAAAATAATTAAAATTTTAATTATGGAAAGCTTAGATGAAATCTATAAAGAGTAATAATGTTGACAATGAATCCACTTATAATTTGAAAAATTGAAGAATATTTTTTGAGTTTCCATATCTGTCAACCAAATTTGTATGTCATTTTTTATGTGTAATTCACATTGAGGAAAATCGGTGTGAAATATTTCTTTAAATTCTTCTAAATATCAAGGGGAAGACAAAATATGACTTCTGCTCTTGTCGGGACTTGTTGGATTATGGGATTCGACCAAAACTACATCCCTTGTGAACTAGTTAATATAAATTTAAAGTTACTTGTGATTCTTATGCGATGACACCTTTAGAGAAAAATAAATTTTTGGATGTATTGGAGAATATCAAGGTTCATGATGGCTAGTATAGAAGCAAATATAAATTTCTCAATAGAGATTTTTTTTAACTACAATCCCTAAAAATTCATGATTGTCATATCCTTTTTCATGAATTCGTTCTAATTGAAATCCAAAATTTTCTATCCAATAATTTTATGGTGATAGTAATTAATCTATTCCATTTTTAAGTTAACTTTATTCTTAAAGGATATCCAAATCTATCTCAATAAAAAATCAAGAGGTTCCATTAATTTCGGGTGATTTTGAAAAAAAAAATTGCTCCATCATTTTTAACTTGTATGTTATATTTAATAGTTCATCTTCAAACTAAAACATTTCTTGGGCACCCATTTCTTTTTGGTGGATTTATCCTACTAAAATAAATATGTTCACAATGAAATCATATGTACAAAACAAGAATCATCTATAAGGTTCCATTGTGAGAGGTTATCAACCTCTACAATGTATGTTCTTTTATTTATTGTATTTTATTTGAATGATCACAATACATAATTGGCCAAAAGGGAATGAAGATGA
Organism: Viscum album; assembly: GCA_963277665.1. Classification (NCBI taxonomy): domain Eukaryota; kingdom Viridiplantae; phylum Streptophyta; class Magnoliopsida; order Santalales; family Viscaceae; genus Viscum; species Viscum album. Next base: position 96,001,594 of record OY728158.1, read on the forward strand.
GTAGTATGCAGAAATTGAGCCATAATTTCCATCTTTTCCTCAAATAGAAGTGATTCCTAAGTCATATACATTTGAAACAATGATAATTGAAGAGCGGGATGTGGCACATCACCTAGTCTTGTTTAACTATGGTTTTTCTGATTATTGTATCAATTAATTATTTTGAATATTTATATTTTATATCATTATATGACATTTAACATATACCTTATGCTTTTATTATCATTTTATGTAGGGAATGTAAACAAAATATAAATAGACTTCATCATTCCTAACCGTTGAGAAGGGGAGAGGCTTTGCAAAGCAAGAAGTATCCTTCTTTGTTAAAATCAAAGGAATTACCATTACATTAACTTACATAAAATATAGATATTCATTTAATTTTATTATTAATATATATTTAATTTGTTTATTTTACATTTTGAATTTATTTAAAAAAAATTAAGAGAATCGTCTTTTGTTCCCAATTATTTGGTTCGTGAATGAAAATCATTACTAATCAATGGGTATACTATTTTTATAACTGATTGAGCTATGAAATGAGAATAGAGAATGATGGAATTACGATAACTACTAAAACAGACTAATATTACAATGTATTATATAGTAGTCCTCAATATGAAACTGTGTCTTATTATGGACTTGTTGATAAAATACTGTTCTTGGATTATTACTCTCATGGTCGAGTCACTATGATGAAATGTGAATGGTTTGATTCAATAATGAGACATAGTAAATTAATTGATGATTGTGGATTTATAGTTATTAACATGAGTTTATTCTAAGATACTGATGAACTGTACATTTTGGTATCAATGAAAAAAAGTGTTTTATGTGAAATATCATATGAGACCTGATTATAGTTTCATTAATGAAATAATGTCAAGAAAAATTTTTCTTGATGATGGAGAAGAAATTGACACCATTTTTGTCCCCATTGGTGTTGAAGATAATATTGAATTTCATGACTCAAATTATACAATTGTGAGAGTTTATTTTCAACCTAAATAAATGGTTGGTAATATATAGAACAAACCATATGTGTTTACAGGTAATTTAATTTTCCACGAAGCGGGTTTATTGGGTAAGAATTATTGTTATTACTTTAATATAGTTTTAGTTTGTAATAATATATTTGTTTTTGTATTTTTTGTTTTATTGAAATTAATTAGATCTATCTCAATTCTGTAAACTAGGTTAAAAATGCAGTTTTAAAAAATTTATAACTTGGTTTTAAATTATTTTACCTAAAACATGTTATGGAATTGATTTTGACTTGTTTGACTCCAAAGTTCTATGAATGATTTTGAAAAAAAGTTTCTCAAAAAATGTAAATTTCAATCTTACATAGATTATGAAAAATACAAAATAAGTTCAAAGACATTGATTATTTCATACTGATCGACAGATGGGTGAGTGTAGGTTTCCTCCTCTGTTTCCCTTAGTGGGTACAATAATTGAAATATTTTCTTTCAGTATTACATATAATTTCATGTCTTATTATTTATCAATTTTTTAGGGACATCAAGTTGAAATAGTGTTGACTGTTACTCAACCTACTAGAACGGGATTGAGTTAGGGTTCTCCTAGAGCTATATGAAGTACCCGTCGTACTTGGTCTCATCCGAACACACCAGGTAACACCCCATATACCACACATTCCTATCCTTTGCTTGATCCTCCATTAATGTTCTCACTTATACATCAAAAATTATCTCATTTAGCATATTTTCCCAGACCATGTCTTCAATACCTCTAAAGATGGTCCCACATATACCATATCCACATACTTTGATGTATCCCCAACCCCACTCCCCATATCCTTCCATGTTTCTGGAACCACCATTTTCTACTATCCATCTAGGATCTGATGATTTTTACCTTTATCTTCCACTACAGTTCATTTAGATCACCTAGATCATGCATTGCAACAATAACATCCTTCAGAGGCTACTAATTTAGGACATTCCATGGACCCATCACAACATAATGAGTATCATGGATCATGTTTTTTATTATAAGTGTTTCAAATTATATCACTTTATTTTTTCCTCACTGTATCATGTTGTAATCCGTTTATCCTTTGATATTATTCTGTATGATATTTTGGTAATTGATATGGGTGCAGCTTTATACATTAAGAATGGAATCACCAAACACAAATAATGGTGGATTACAATGAGGAAAATTGTCCAATTGTCCTAATGGCCTAATTACATAATTTCCAATTAGCCTAATGGTCTAATGGCCAAATGTATTAATATACTAATAGCATCATAAATATGTATTCTTATGGTCTAATGAAAAAATGACCAATTTTCATAATATCCTAATAACCTAACAGTTGATTGGGATAATGTCTTAATGGCCTAATTGACCAATTGGACTAATGGCCTAGTGGCCTAATGACCAATTGGAATAATAGACAAATGGACTAATGTCCTATTGGAAAGGGACAATTGTAAAATAGTCCTAGTGTACTAATTAGCCAATTTTAATTATGGAATAATGATATAATGTTCATTTTCCCTAATGGAAAATTGGCCTATTTGGCCAAATGACTAATTGGACTATTGGAAAATTAGCCAATTAGCCTACTTGAAAATTATCCATTTCCCCTAATGGACTAATTTTCTGATGGAAAATTGGCCTAATGAACTAATGTCGAATTTTCCTAATAAAATAATGTAATAATGGCCAATTTTTCTAATAGACTAATGGGATAATGCCCAATTGGCCTAATGGCCAATTGACCTAATTTCATAATTTCTAAATGGCTAATTGGACGAATGTCCCAACTAAAATAATGGCCTAATGAAATAAGGGATAATTGGCCTAATGGACTAATGGCCTAATGGCCAATTGGTCTAATTTCCTAATATCCTAATTGGAAAATTGTTCTAATATCCTAATGGATAATAGCCAATTCTCTAGTTGTAATAGTGTCCAAATAGACTAATTGTTCAATAGTACTGACAACCTAATATCCTAATGAAAAATTGTCCAATTGGCCTAATGGCCTAGTAGACAACTAGCCTAATCACCTAATGGTCCTAACGGCCAATTGTAGAAATGGTTGCATGGATTAATGGCCAATTGGCCTAATGGACTAATGTACTAATAGTCAATTCGACAAATTATACTAATATCGAATTGGTATAATGGTTTAATAGCCAATTAGCCAATTGGAATAATGATTTAATAGACTAATGGCCAATTAGCCTAATTGTAATATTGGCCTAATGGAATAATAGCACAATTGGAATAATTCCCAAATGAAATAATGGACAATTGGATTAATGGAATAATGGAAAATTGTCCTAATGACTTAGTAGCATAATTAACAATTAGCGTAATGGACTAATGTCTAATTGGCTTAATTGCCTACTGGTTATATGGAATAATTTCCCAATGGCCATTTGGACTAATAGCCATTTGGACTAATGGCCATTTGTCTTAATGGTCTAACAACATATTGGAAAACTTTTCTAATGGCCGAATAGTCAATTGGACTATTGGAAAATAGGAATAGTGTCCTAATTTCCTAATGGACTAACGAACTAGTGGCCTAAATAGAAAGGTGACCCAAATGGACTTAATGAACCTTATAACCCAATTTTATTAAATTAGCTATTGGGAATAATTGGCCTATATGTCTTAAATGGTTTAAAGGGACCGATTTTCCTAAATGGAATAATTCACCTAAATGACCTATTTTTCATAAATAGCCTAAATTGGTCTGAATGGGCCTAAATTTCATAAATTTCCCATATAAATGGTATAATTGGCCTAATTAGCCAAAATTTGAAGAAATACCTAAAATGGCCTAATTTGATTAAATTACATAAATGTCCAAAATGGCCTAATTTTCATAAATTGGCATAAATATCTTAATTAGACTAAAATGTCCAAATAAATGGCATAACATGACAAATTGGTGTAAATAAATGACACAAATTGACTAAATTGCCTATGTTTTAAAAATAGAATTTTTTTAATAATTCACTTAATTGTAATAAATTCCCTAATTGGCCTAATTAGACTAAATATCCAAATTGGCCTAATTGTATTAATTGGCCTAATTGGACTAAATGGACTAATTGGCCTAATTGGACTAAATAGAAAAATTGTACAAATAGAAAAAATGTAAAAATGGAAGAAATAGAAAAATGGACAAATGAAAAAATGTAGAAATGGGAAATTGACCAATTTTCCAAAATTCCATTCCCAAAAATGAACTTAATGACCAAATGATCAAAATTACAAGTGAGAAAAAAACCAAATAATGTAACATTAATATACTTGGACTAAAATAAACCTAAAAGATGAATCCATATCATAACCATTATAAACATGATAATTAGTATGTATTGTTTTTATGCTACTTGTATTATATTTCCAATTAAATGTATATTTATATTCTTCTTATAGTTATAACCCTGATCATTATTATAAATTAATTCATGAATTATTACGTAATATTACATCTAATAAAACCCGAAATATAGAGAAGTATAGTTTATTTGATAATTAAGTACATTACATAGAAACCTAAAATAAGGAATACAAAATCTTTATTGAGACATCCTTAACATGCTCATATGTAAAACTATATGAGATAACCTGGGGGCATACAGAAGAAAGGGGCGATATATAAATCCTAGTAATGGAATAATCATGGCATAAAATGAAGAAAGTGAAGCACGATCAGAAATAGGCACATCAATGGTCCATAAAAGGATTTAGAATCAAAAACATGAATAATAAGCCATGATATACCATGAAAGCATAAAGGAAACATGGGAAATGTAGAAACAACTTAAAACACTACATTATAAACATAGGATATGGCTAAATTTTAGGACAACATGTAGGAGAAAGCACGATAAAGGTATTATGATTAATCTATATCCCAATATGATGTCTCAAGAGACTCAACATTGTCTAATCCATTAGTGTGATATATAATTCTAGGCACACTAATCACTTTCATTTCATTCATATGCTTAAGTGTGCCACGTAGATCATGAAAACTATGATCCTTTATCATCAAATTTTATTCCTCAATAACAGAGTGTGTACTAAATACATTTATGTTTCCAATAAATAATTATAAGTAAATAAAGGTAAATATATTTGATAGGGAAATTTGTACGGGTATTCACTACACATTGGGAATAGAAAATCATATGGAAATTTAAGTAGCATAATAGAATTAAACAATTTTCATAAAATGTATTTATGATAGATAAAAGGATCACTAATCATTTTGAAATAAAATTTAATGTAATGAGGAAATTTAAAACATATCCCAACATTAATAATTAAAAATATTATGCCTAAGATATTGAAAAATCTTGAATAATGAAGAGATGGAAAGGATCCCTTACCTTGATAGAGTGACTCTAAATGATTGAGAGGAGATTATTGAGAGCTTGTAAGAATATTGGGAGGACTCTAGAGAGGTAAGGGATGATTAATTATCTAATAAAATTATTCTATTAAAGATAAATGGGATATTTGGTGGGATTATATAAGATAAGTCTAGCGATTTCTTTATTATTTCTGAAATATAGGTTTTGGACTCTATATTTAAAAAAACAAAACCACAAAACTTGCCATAGTTATTCCCATGATTAATGAAGAATGGGAGTTGTTTTAATTATTTTATAAACAAAAATGACGACAATAATAAAATAATAACCTTTGTAGTGTGGAAGTGAGTCATACTCTTAATTAAATGATTTTAAAACCTTAAAAAATATTAATGGTTTTGGTGGATTCATAAAGGCATTATAAAAATAATGGAATAAACAAATAATAAAATTATTTTAAAGGTAAAATATATATTGTATAATTTATAACAATTATAGTATTTATTAAATCTCTTTTGGGTCATTTTGATATCATCATACACAACATATATTTATACAGTATTTAATTTTTACACAAAAATTTGACTGTCACATAAAATTATGAAAAATTAAAAGTCTAGTAAGTATAATGTTTTAATTACAAAATTGATATTAATTTTATATAAAAAAATTCTAAATATGTTAATTTTTACTTATAAAATAATAATATTCATTTATTGATAAATTTAGGGTTTTTTAAAATAATAGCTTTCGAACCCTTATAAAAAATTACATTTGAGCTCAAAAAAATATATGATAATTTAAATATTATAAAAATTATTTAATAATAATATTTTATTAAAATATTATTTATTTTTTAAACAAATTAATTCAACAAAATAATTTCCTTCATTGTATTTGAATATTACTCAAAAATAATATTTTTTTTATTATATCCAAATGAAAATCATTTATAAAGTAACAATAAAAGGAAAAAAATTATTCATTAATTTATAGACAATAATATAAATACACATATTTATAGGGTATTGACACATATACATTTAATAAACTAGAAAACACCCTATGAAAATGGTGTGCGATAGTGAGAATTTCATGGGGTGGATCAGTGTACATGCTTTATGCCATGATCTTGATGAGACTGAACTTCTACTGTAAACGGATTCACTCATGATTAAGTTGTTTGATCTACATTTAGGATTGGATGACAGAAAACCCCATAGATACTATTTCCCTTAGAATTCATAATAAATTGGCTTAATAGGGTATGATTTTATTGGTTGAGTCCCTCAATTCCTTTTTCAATGTCAATTGGAATTGTCAAAACCCTATATTTCTACTAATCATATGATCACTGTTCAAGAGTTATATTATACTTGGTAAGGATACTTAAAATTATTTTAAATTTGATAGGATATAATAAAACCAAATAAGTTAATGTATTTCTATAACCATACTACATACTATTAGATTTATTTAAATTACATGGGGAATTTTATTTATAACAATTCGGGTCATTACAGCCTCCCCCCATTCCTAAATTTCACCCCTGAAATTTTATTTTTCTACACTAAAATAAAAGAGGGTAACTTTGTTTCCTCACTTACTCTAGTTCTCAAGTCACTTCTCTGAACATAGGTTTCCTAACAAAACTTTGACCAGGTTCATTGTCATATTTCTTAGAACTTTACCTCTATGATCTAAGTTCATCACTAGATGCTATTTATATGAGAGTTCACTCTCTAATGGTACCACCTATGGATTGTGTTCTCGTGAAAGTTTCCGGTATATACTCTCTCAAGAGACATAAATGGAATACATCATGTATATGAGATAGATTAGGTGGGAGTGATAGTTTATAGGCCATCGCTCTGATGTGATCAAGGATTTCAAAGGGGTTGTTGTATCATGGAATGCGATTTCCATTCTTACCAAATCTCATTAATTTTTTCCATAGATATATGTAGATGAGTACCATATTTCCAACACCAAAATCTATTTCATGTTGATGATTGTAAGCATAAATATTTTTTCGACTCTATACATCCTTGATGTGATTCTAAATGGTCTTATCCTTTGTCACTATTTCCTCGACCATTTTAGGTCTTAGACATTTGTGTTCCCCAACTTCATCCCATTATGTAGGTGTTCTACAACTCTTCTAATAAAGGGATTCATAGGGAACCATTTTTATTCTTGTTTAGAAACTATTATTGTATGATAACTAAACTAGTGGAAGATTTTGATGACATCTACTTTTGAAGTTAATTGAGAATGCTCGCAACACATCCTCTAGTTTATAGATATTCTACTCAGATTAGACATCATTTTGGGGATGATAATCTCTTCCAAATATCAACTTTATATTTATAGAATGTTGGCGATTCTTTTAGAGCATGGAGGTAAATCTTCGATATCGATTAGATTAAATTGATTGTGGGGTTCCATGGAGGCTCACCAATTCTCCAATGTATATCCTTACAAGTTTATAGAGTGAAAATTATTCTCATATCGAAATGAAGTGTGTGGTCTTTGTAATATGACCCACCACAACCCATATAGAATTATTTTCATATTATGTTTTCTAAAGAACATTGAAAATTTTTGTTTTTATATATTCCCATTTTCATATTGGTATGGGTAATGGTTTCAGCATCCCCTTGGATTTTTACCTTTCAACTTTGACTTGATAACATAGAAGACATCTTGATGTATATTATTTGATATACTTATTTATATTTTCCCAACAATAGTTCTATTAGAGATGTCAATACTTCTCTATTCTTCTAGGGTGGAAAAAGAAGGTTGAGCTATGTGCATTGCCGAACAACTCATTATTTAACTCTGGATTTCATGGTACACATATTCTAGACAAAAATGTCAAAAATATTTATTCATTAACATTTGAATCCATGGATTTACCATATTTTTTAGTTTCCACTTTCTTATAAATTTCCAAATCATCTCTCTGATCATCCATTATCCTCCCTATAAGGGACAGTTGAGAATTTATTATTCAAATGATTATTGATGTTCCTTCCATTAAGATTCCCATATCTATCCTATTCAATTCTAATAATATTATATCCCTCACAATTCTCATCAGTGATATAATTTCATTATCCTTACTACTTAGATTATATACCACTTTATTCACATTCCTAGGATGTTAGTATATTGAGCAGTTATAGTCAATGATTAGATCTAACCATCTTCACTAGCGCATATTCATCTCTTTATGTGTGAATATATACTTGAGTATTTTGTTATCCATATATATTTCAAAATTATCATGAAAGAGATAATTATTTCTCATTTTCAAAGGGAATATCAATTTAAAAAACTCTAGATCATGTGTTGTATTGTTTTTTACAAGAAATTTCAACTGCCTTGAGGCATTGGAAATCACATTGTCATTATGCATTAGAACACAACCCAATCCCTTCCTTAAAGCACCATTTAAAAACAAATTTTTCTCCTTGTGTGGGTAGTGTGAGTACTAGTGCAATGATAAGAATCTATTTCAAATCCTTAAAAATATATTCATCATTTGAAGCAAACATTACTCCCTTCTGAGTTTGCTTGGTTATAGGGTTTGTTAATCATGATAAATTTCCCAAAAATCGATTATAGTACCAAAAAAATATAATGAAACTACATATATATCATAGATGATGTCCTGATACATACATCTATTTGTTCTATTTTTGAAGAGTCTAATGATATCATTTTTATTGAGAAGATATTCCCCAATAATGAGACTTCCTCTAATCAGAACTCACATTTTCTATACTTTCCATAAATCTTCACCTTTCACGTGGTCTTTAGAATAATGCTTAGATGATCCTAATGTTTCCCCTTTATTTTAGAGTATATTAGAATATCATCTATAAGGACTACCACAAATTTTTTGAGTTAATACTTATGGACAATATTCATTAATTCCATGATGATTTTTGGATCATTAGTAATATTGAATGGAATAACTATAAACTCATAGTGCATGTAACTTATACAAAAAGAATTATTGGGGATATCCTTCATCTCCACCATAACATGATAATAAACCAACCAAAGATCCACTTTGGCTAATTATTGTGATCCACATAGTTAATCAAACAAGTCATCAGTCTATCGAATATGATACTTATTTTTTATCGTGATCTTTCTGACCTCATGTTAATCAATGTTACATTGATTGACCCATCCTTCTTCTTGATGAAGATTACTTGGGCACCCCATAGTGAACCACATGGGCATATAAAACCATTATTCATACACTCATATAGTTTATTATTCATCTCCTAAAGTTCCAAAACAACCATTCAATAGGGAGTCTTGTATAATTGTAATTCCCCGGGTATGATATTGATTAAAAATTCAACCACTCGTCTAGGAGGAAGGCTAGTCAATTCCTTGAAAAACACATCACCGCATTCCCTCATAATGGGAATTTCTTAAAGGAAGATATTTTCCTCAGAATAAATCATTTGAGCTAGACACACTTTCTAATAGGGAAATAATATACATTATTGGGATATTGGTGATAAAGAAGATTCATCATCTTCTTTACACTTGTAAAAAATCAATGGTCAATTTAGAATACAAAGAGTGATTTCATTCTCAATTAATTTCTGTTTGAAAAATATTTGGAAAGATAATCTATAACATGAATTATATCAAACTACACTAAGGGGAGTATCACAAGGATCACTACGATGTTCAACCCAATAATTTTGACATGGGTGGAGTTATATACTAAGGTATCCATAATTGACACATTTTTTTGTTTTCATAAAAATCCCTACTTCCATTCTTAGTGGTGGTGTTTGAATAGTTCCAATAAACTTTCATGATATGAAGGAATGTGTAGAACCAGAATCAAAAATTACATTATCTGTTATTGAATGAATAACTAGGATACCTATCACCATTTCACTGTTGGGATCCACCTCTACGGTTGGGATAGAAAAAGCTCTCACTTTCTTCCATGGAGGTTGTTGGTTGTCTCTGATAACCCTTGGTTTAGTTATGTATTTTACAAAGTTACTAGGTTACTTGAAGTTAAAGAAATGTGAAATTCATTGAGTGTTTACCAAATAATTACCCTCCTCCAATGCATTTATTGGTTTATTCTATTAAAAATATTCAGCTAGGTGTCCTTCCCTCCAATACCTAAATCATTTCCTCACCCCCATTAATGTAATTTCATGGGTGCTTCATTATGCACCATTGAAAAATGGGATGTTGAAATTTCATAGCACATTAAATTTATCCATCATACCACCAAAATAAACTCCATATTCAACTTATTATCCCTATGACACCCTTAAGTTTATATTATATATGATTCAACATTGAGGGAAAAAACAATTTTCTAATAGCTTTCAAAGTCTCATATCATATTGGATTTTCATAGATTAGGTTTCAGATCATCAAATAAGTGGTCAAACTTGATGTTTTGTAGCTGTATAATCAAATTAGGGTGATGTTTTCCTCATAACACCTGATAGATTTTTCATCATTTTTCTTCAGGATAAGGAAATAACTTTCCATTTTATTTTTGAGAGTTTGAGGAAAACATTTAGCGAAAAGAATTTTTGAATATTCCTTCCAACCCATCGCTTTGATCTCTTCGACAGGCTTCATATGTTTGATCAATGACCACCACTAATAAACTTCTCCCTCCATATGATAAAAATATAGTATAACATTATATTTTTTGAAACATTGAAATATGGATATGATATTCTCAAAGTAGCTTTTACATTATTCTGTGATTAAAAGATTAGATGATCCATTAAAATTAGAAGCCTTTGTCCCATAAAGGACTCAATTAGAGGTTTTTCTTTCTAAGGGGGATTCATGAACTCCTCTTGGGATAGGATTATATTCATAACATGATCCATTTGAGAGAGTATAATAAAAAAAATCAATTCTTACTCCCATCAGGTCGTGCATCTTATTGGGCAGTCATCACATTGGTTGTTTACCTGATTCGTCCGATTTACGCCCAATGGATAGAATTAAAAGGAAAATTATGGATGAATATTTTTTAACTATTAAACACATAAATGGAAATACAATTACATAAAATGGATAATGTATAAATTACAAGTTTTTAGATAACTTATTAATTTCTAGTTTTTAATCTGTTTCATACATGATCTATTTCCTAAAATAAAATCTTTTGGGAATTTTTTTCCATTAATAAGGGTTTATATTAATATTATTTATTTAACAAATAATATCCAATAAGATTGGTTATTATCCACTAAATTAAGCTAATATTCATTTTTAATATATATAATATTCCTGTGGTTTTTTATTCATAAACACCATTTTATGCATTTTACACTTTTAACATCATTTCAAACTATGATTGTAATTCCCTCTTAAAATTACCTATTATGTGTTACATATTTGAGTTATTACTAAAACATAAAATGTTCTTGATTATATTTTCATATTTTATTATCAGGTATCAAATGATATAAGGAACAATTCAAACTTCTGGAGCCCTTGAAGATTCACATTAGAAGACCACAAATGTTGGCTTGGAGCCGACAACATTCTGGGCAATGTAAACTAGAAAATAGCCCCATGATGAGACTGTAGTGGCCACGATAAAAAACCAATAATTATGAAAATTTATCTAATGATGGAATAAATCAAGGGTAAAATTTCAACAAATAGTTACAAGAGATAATTCTATGTTTTAAAAAAACATTTGTTGCATCCAAAGTTAGAGATAAAATTTTGAACTAGATTCTACAGCCTAGAAAAACAATCCACCATTTTACACATATCTCCCAAAAAAATATACATGTGAGATGAAATTTTATAAATGGTCAGGTGAAATCCCTAACATCATATTTTTCTTGTGGGTCCCACCCAAATTCGGTCATTTTAATGCTCGTTTGGATACACCTATTAAAGACAAGCAAGTTGGGTCAGATTTTTTGTCAAGGGTGGAAAAATCCACTCTCCCTCAACTTTCCACCCACCATGGCTTACCCCCATTGTATGAGCAGAATTGGATTATTGGTGGATCTACCCAAGGATTTCTAAATTCTTATTAAAGGTATTCGTGGTGGAGGGGTTGATTATTTTTTGTACTTGGATTCATTGTAGTGTAATTCTACCACTTTGTGTTTGTAATCACACTTCTTTGTCATGTATGTATTTCAATTCACATTATTTTATTAATAAAAGTTATTACTTTACTCTTATTATGTTCCTCTATATATCACAGTGATATCTTTGCATCAATTTTTGACTTTATTCACCCCATACCCTATGAAATTTATCACACAATGGTGGAGTGATTTTTATTTTGTTCTTTTTACTTCTTCAATTCCACCCTCATAAGTATAATTTATACATCCGTTGAGAACATTCCATCCATGGAGGGATAACCCTTTTATGGGTTGATCCAAGGTACTAGTAATGGTCTGGAATGGATGTTATTTATTACCTCATTAATATCTAATAACTTCTCTTAATTGAGATTATTATTTGATGATTTTAAAACTTCTTCGTCCTTGTTGATTTTTAAGGCTATATAGTTCAAGTGCTAATAGGAACATTTACCATTGAGTGATCATAAATATGATCCTCCAAGTGTATAGGTAATTAGTATTATGGTGTTTTAGTATTAAAACATTATGTGATGAACTTTTTTCTTCTTCTTATGAACCCATATAAAGTATAAGATATTGGAATCTTTATTATGGAATTCATCTAATACACCCTCAAGCGATAACCTAATATCAAATCATTATATTTATTTGAATTCACTTAATTCACCTAGTGATTACTTAAAGATATCTAAAATCAACCCAATGTTGTCCACTTAATAGGGAAAATCAATCCATATAATGTGTGTGTCTATAGGTTTCTTCTTAGGTCTCTAAGGAATCGACAACCCAATCTACTCTATATTTGATTGCATAACGCTAAAAACTTTGGTAAATTTGGGAGAGGCCAAATTTTGGAACCTTTTCCAGGGACCCAAGTAATTCATATCGACACCCATTCAACTCTCCCTCATTTCTTCTATTCTCACCCAAATTTTCCTATCTTTTTTCATTCTCATTTTCTTCCTTTTGGTGCATGTATTCTTACACCTATGACCAATCAAACTGTCTAGTTACGGTGGATAATCCTAGGGTTCGAGTGTCAATTACACCAAGGGAACTCTTTGCATTAGATCCTAATCTTATTAATACTCCAAAGAAAAAAATTGAACTCATTTTAGTGGAAGGTCTTCAAAGAAACCAACACATAAAAAAAGTGGGGAACAAAATGGAAATCCAAACGAGGAATCCCCAAACATGGGGAATGCAGTTGATCAAAACATGAATTACTACCTCACACCTACCTGGAACAATGACCCATAATGCATTATTAATGTTTCCCTAGGAGATCATAACTACATCTTTAAACTCCATGTCATAAACCACCTTCCCACATTCAATGGAATGGATTCCAATAATTCCTACATTAATGTTAAGGAGTTCAATAACATTGTAGAAACCATGTGTCCTCCACATCAACTAGAATCAGCTAAGGTGAGGTATATCCTTTTTCATTAAAAGATCGAGCTAAAACTAGGATAAACAATTTGATACCATCATCCATCAACTCTTGCAATCAATTACAAAGATAATTCTACAAAAACTATTTACCTCAACACAAAAACCTTTCACTTAAAAAATCCAAAACATTATTAAAAAAGAGGGAGAGTCATTCGATTAAATGTGGGAGAGGTTCAAATACACCCTTAACATGGTTTTGCACCATGGTTTTTCTATTCCTGAATGAGTTAGAATTTTATATGAAGGGATGGGGCCAAGGAAAAAACAATTCATTGACATGATGTGCAATGACACCATTAAAAAATGCCACAAATGATGCTAACTAGTTTCTAAAAGGATTGGACGAACAAAACCAAACATGGGGGACATCAACATATATTGAGAAGACACCCAAATCTAGTGTAATTAACACATTTAGATAAGATGAAATCCTTAGGGATGAAACCATAGAACTCACTCGGAAGGTCGAAGAGTTAGACCTTAGGAAAATCCATAAAATTCAAACTGTTGACCCTATTTGCACAATTTGTGAAAAACATGACCATAAGACTGGAAACTAGCCAACCATCCCTTGCATCAAGAATGTTCTTCTAGGAGGACCACTCACTGAATTAAATTCCCTAAAAATCCAAAATCCTAAATACCAAAACACATTCAACCCAAGGTATAATGACCACCTAGGAATCCACTGCAAAGATAACCAACATGTTTGGTCCACAAGGACGAATACCCTAAGAGGGGGGGTGAATCAGGGTATAAATAATTTAAAAATAAAGCATGTTCTAATCTTGTTTCACTGTTATAAAAAACACTCTTCTCTCTCTCCCCTGTTGCAAGATATAAATAGAATGAAAAGAAAGCACAGGACACTTCAATTTTACTTGGTTCACCGCTAAGGGCTACGCCCAAGGAGCATACGCTGACAGGTTGTCGGTCATACCAAATTCTACTAAACTTTACTAGCTATGGATTACAAGGTTTGGGCATAGTCACTCTATCCCAGGCTCACTGCCGTTACAATGTTTAGGGTCATTTCAATGCTTTCCCAAGGGTCACTCCCTATTTCTCTCTCTCTCTCTCGCTCACTGCTGGTGGAGAGGATCACCTTCTTCCTCTTCCTTTGCTCACTGCTCTGGAAAGGATCCACTCACAGTTTATAGAGCTGTAGGTCTCTTCATTTTCATAAAGTAATGCATCTTCCTCTGTATGTAGATGCTCTGTTGAAGTTCAACTTTCAACCGCAGATGAATATCTCTTTGCACCGAAGGTATTGGGCAAACATCCAGCTTCAACGCAGCCCGAAAACACTGCCAGAAGATCAACCTTACTTGGCGCAAAAGTCAAAGCCGGCGTGCAAGTATCGGCACACAAGTTACAACTACAACACATGTCTTCCTCAACCACTTGCGTGATACAAGCTTCTGCAACTCTAGTCCTACGCGACTCACATCCTTCCTCACCTAAACCACCTCAGGTGAACAACTAACACTTGGTGCGCAACTTCCAACACTGGAGCGCAAGTCCCACTTGGGCGACACTCCACCACTTGTGCGACCACCACACCTGCGCGATAGGAGCTCTGAATCTTCAAAGTGTTCAACTCCGATGAAGAATTAGGAGTGGTGTTCTGGTATTTATAGGCAATTTGAGAACCCTACGTTACGGTGTTCAACCCTCCCTTCGGTACGCAAGTCTTGGCGCACATGTAACTTCCCCTACAAATCAATTGCGTGACCCAATTCCAAACTTCTACGAACCTCTATTCTTTAGCCGTATTTTGATCTTATGGTCTTGAAAAACCAAAGGCGCGCAAGTTATCAAGCTTCCAAGGCATCGGCGCGCAAGTCTCTTCATAGCACGCAAGTAACCTATGCAACCACACTAATACATACGCGACCCTTATCCCTTTACCATATTTTGATGATCTGATCTTCAAAAACATATGGCGCACAAGTTTCCAAGCCTTCAAGTACACGGCGCCCAAGTCCATTTTCCAAAAAACAATTTTCTTGATTTTTCAATTTTTTGGCCCAAAAATTCGGCAAAACACTGGAAAATGGCGCCACCTTGTATCGGTTCTTTCTGTACCTCCTCCAGATCATCCATTTGTTTTGTCGACGTTCTTGAATAAAACATGGATCATTGACCATATCTCTTGAACTCGACATTCCCAAATGAAATCCCCTTTTTCAACCAATTTTTATGTCATGGTTTTCTTTGTCAACAATCACAACACAGATGTCCACATTGTCAACAAACACAATCACCTAAAAAATGCTTCAATGATACCTTGAGGGATTTTTTCCCAAAATATCCCCCTTTGGGTTTATTGAAAACTCTTCCATAAAAAGATAAATCATTGATTCTTCATCCACCATTCGCCTCATTGTGATTCTTATAGTGATCAAGGATTTACTCAACACATACTCTAAGGCCACATGAGCAATGCTCAGCGTGAGAAACAAGAGTAAATGAAAAGTTCATCAATGAATCACTTCATCTATGAAATCCACTATTGACACCAAACTGATACAAATTTTTACCCAACTGATACCAATTGTTGGAAATATTTTTACCACATTCCAACATCTCTCTTTTTCTTTAATTACGATCCTAAGCTATCGTGATATCTATTCGTAGATCGATCACTTCTAGCATCGTCAGATTTAATACGCTCCCCCTTTCTGTTCACAGCTTCAACCCTTGTTAGCTTCAAAACCACTTTAGCCCTATTTCCTGTGTTGTCTAAGCTAAGCTCTACCTAAGAACTTTAAACAATCTTCAGATCCCCCTATCTAGCTACTCCACATGCCAGCTTCTCCCCATATCATTCATGATTTATAAAATAGCCATGTTGTTTCCCCTTGAACAATCACTATTTTCTCCCCCTTTATCAATGAACCCAATGATCACTCGTTTGTAGTCTGTAATAGAGTAGAGAATGCATATCAGAAAATTAGGGAAAACACATCATACCTTGGGGAGAGGGGTGGGTTCCATATCCACACTATTTCAAGTGAGGTGAGTCGACTGAACTCCCAAAGCCAGTTGATGCCTCTCAAAAGCTTCATTGGGTAATGAATATGTCAGAATTTATGCAACCTGTAGCTCTGTAGGCACATACACCAACTTCACGATTCCCTTCTCAACCTTCTACTTGATAAAATGATTTTTTTATCTCAATGTTCTTTGTCCTTGAGTGATGGATGGTATTTTTGCTGAGATTTATATCACTTGAGTTATCACAGTGGATTCCGATCGGAGACTTCACTTCAACTCCCATATCTTTAAGCTTCTTCTTCATCCATAATAACTGTGTGCATGATTGAGTGGCCACAATATAATCAGATTACACAGTGCTCAATGAAATGCAATCTTGATTATTGCTAAGATAATAAATACACAATCCACCAAGATAGAATGCACCATCTGACGTTGATTTTCTATCATCCACTGAACCGGCCCAGTCTCCATCAGTATATCCCAATAGCACTCTCTGAGATTTGTCAGTATATGTCAAGATGATATCCATTGTGCCCTGGATATAACGAAGTATTCTTTCCACTGCAAGAATATGGCTTTCCTTGGGATTACTCTGATATCTTTCTTCTTTTCATGTGGAGAAAACAATATCATGCCTTGCTGCGGTCAAGTACAGCAAGCTCCTAATAATTTTCCTCTATTCGATAATATTAACTGCTTTGCCATCCTCATATTTTGATAATTTCATCTGGGTAGCAACTAGAGTCTTCATCTCCTTGGAATTCTCCATTACAAACCTTCTCAGAACCTCCTTGGCGTAATTGGATTGAGAAATGAAAGTTCCATTAGTTTCTTGTGTCACCTGTAAGCCAAGGAAAAATGTTAGCTCTCCAATCACTGTCATTTCAAACTCATTTTTCATTAATTCAGAAAACTGTCTACATTGAGCTTCATCTGATCCGCCAAAAATTATGTCATCGACATAAACCAGTACCATCATCCTTTGATTACTTTCATTGAAGAAATATAAATTGGAATCAACTCCTCCTCGCTGAAAACCAAGATTCTTCAAGTACTGATCAAGCCGTGAGTACCATGCCCTTGGTGCTTGTTTCATCCCCTACATTTACTTCTTCAGCCTGCAAACTTTGTTCTCATCCTAATGAATGATAAAAACATCTGGCTGCTCAATATACACCTCCTCTTCTAGAACACCATTCAAGAATGCGGATTTTACATCCATCTGGAACACATTGAACTTTTTTTTGCACTGCTATGGAAAAAAATAATCTGATTGGCTCCAGCCTTGAAACTGGTGCAAATGTTTCATCAACATCTATTCCCTCTATCTGGGAGTATCCTTTGCACAGTATCTATGCTTTGTTCCAAATCACTATGCCATCGTCATTCATCTTATTGAGATAGACCCATTTAGTCCCGATGACATTCTTGTCTGCTGGCCTTAAAAAAATCTCCCAGTCGGGTTCTTCTCAATCTAATCAAGCTCTTCATTGATAGCCTGAACCCAGTTTTCATCTTTAGTTGCATCGGAAAAACATTTAGGCTCCACCTAATACAAAAACAATGTTTTCTGTAATGATTTTATTCTTCGAGTCTGAACTGGAGCTGTCTGATCACCAATGATATTCTGCCTATTAATTTCAGCTCGACTCTTTGGCTTCCTTGCAGAAACAGACTTGATACTTTCTTGTTCATCATCAGTATCCTCTTCTGAGTCAACCTCTTCCACTTCTACTCCCCCTATGTTTCTTACCTCATCATCACTTCCATTAAGGAACTATTCACTGGGTCTTTGAGTATTCTATTCATTTTAAACTATAGTGACATCATTGCTCTCAACAATTTTTCCCATACTTTTGTTGAAACATTTATATGGTTTTCTTTTCCCAGAGTAGCCAAGGAATATCCCTCATCTCTTCGTGACTTAAACATTCTGTGATTTTATTTGTTGAGAATGAAACACTTACATCCAATGATTTCTAAGTATTTCAACGTTGGATTCTTTTCTTACCACATTTCATACGGAGTCTTCCCTTGCTTCGGACACAACAGAGACCTGTTCGAAATATAGACTGATGTCAAAACTGCTTCCTTCGAAAATTTCTCTGGTAGGTCCTTTTCAATAAGAATTGTTTTGGCCATGTTGTTGATGATCTGATTTATCCTTTCAAGAACTCGATTCTCTTGGGGAGTTCTGACTGATGAAAATTGATGCGTTATCCCATGTTTCTTGAGATATTATTCCACTAGACTGTTTGTGAATTCTGTACCATTATCTATACGAAACATTAAAATTTTCTACCCAAGCATCATTTCTGATTCCATCCTATACTTATTGATACAACTAAACACCAATGTCTTATGGGTAATGAGAAATACCCAAGCCATTATTCTAAAATCATCAATGAAAATAACATAGTACCTTTTCCCATTTATGGCTCATGGTGAGATAGGTCCACATACATCAGCATGCACCAATTCAAGCACTCTGGTTTATTTATGTTCCTTTGGCCTATATTCCTTTATGATGATCTTCCCTTGTTCAAAAGCATCGCATGTATGAGTATGACCACATGATAGTTTGGGAAGGTCTCTAGAAGCATCACATTTTATGAGATCTTCCATGGATGGTTGGCATAGGTGACCAAGTCGCTTATGCCATAGCTGGTTTTCTTCCTCTTGGGATAAAAGGTGCATATCTTACTCCCCACTTACAAGGTAAATATTTCCCTTTGTCCTTTTTCCTTGTAGAACAATTGCTCCATCTTTTTCTTTCACAACACACATCTTCTTGGTAAATCAGATAGAGTTCCCAGAGTCACATAATGGACTGACACTGAGTAAGTTATGACTAAGCTCTTATACTACCAAGACATCAGCACGTATCATTTATTTTCCCCCCAAATTTGGCCTTTCTGGAACCAAAAATATTTAGCCCTTCATCATTCACAAACATGAAAACTTTTTCTTTGTCATATTTTATGTCTGTAATGAGATCCTTGTTCCTTGTCATATTGGATGTGCAACCACTATCAAGGATCCATATTCCTGAACGATCGGAAGATTTAAGGGAAATTTCCGCAACTACTACCTTTTCCTCTTTCTACTTATTTGTCCATAATTTTTCCTTCACACTCGACATAGATTTATACTTCTGTTCTTTCTCAGAGTATGATGCACCAACTTCATCTTGCAAGGCCGCATATCTATTCTTCATTTTTAACTCACCTATGGGTTTATTGATTTGTTGCATGCATACATTTTTATTATTCTTTGGCACATTTTTCTGAATGGTCAAAGTGAAGTACCTAGCCATGTTCCCAAATCCTCCACACCAAAAAAAAGTGTCCTTTGAAATATGTTCTGGAAAACTTTTCTCTATTTGGCTGTCACCTCTATTCTTGTTCCCTTTTATATCTCTTCGATATGGAACACACATACTGTGAATATGCCATATTCCCACAACAATAACACCTGATTAATGGTGCATTCTTTCATGTTACTTCAGCACAATGATTTTCCCTTTGGGATCTTTGAATATTCTGATTTTTCATTGTGCCCAAATAAACCTTCAATTTCGAGACGGGTACTTGCGGTCTCAATTGTCACAGATTTTTGTTTCTAAATAAGCCCTGAAACAGCCTTAACTTCTGAGATCAATTGCTGCTTCTTCCCTGCTGAACTACTAGGATCCTCTTTTATCTTTTTAGTCTTCATAACAACTTGCATTCCCAGGAATGTGTAATGAATCAAAGGTTTTTCCCAGTCTTTGACTTTTCTCTACAGATGGACAACTTCCTCTTCAAGCTCTTAGATACGCTTGACGTGATCTTTCAATTTTCCATTCAATCCATTGATCTCCCTTTTCTGTTCTTCAATCTTGAGATTATTCTCATCAACCTTTTATGTGCTCGGTGGCCTTGAAGACTTAAGGTTTTCTATTTCTTTTACAAGCATGGACACCTCATCTTCCTATTGTTGCATGTAGAGTTTTTCCTCATGTACCACCTTGTTAGATTTATTTGTTTTCTATCTCCAAATATCTATCTCTTCACGAGATGGTTCTAATTCAGCTTCCATGTCAAATGTACATTCAATTTCTTCTACTTCTTCAACAGCGTCAGTTTCTTCCTTTTCTTGAGCACTACCGACAATAGCCACCATTTCATTTTTTCCATGATCTTTACAGTTTTCAAACTCCTCAACCTCTTCATCCTCAGACTCATCTGAACTGTCTATTTCTTGTGAATGAAGATTCTTCTTCTTGAATAAATTTCTTTTGAATTATTTCTTCCCTTTCACAAATGCTGAAGACTTCTTCTTGGGAATTTCGACTTCGTCCTCATCATTATCGTTATCTTTAAACAATTTGAGGCACCTTGCTGCAAGATGACCAACTTTTCCACATCAAAAGAATTCTTGTGGAAGTTTCCCTTTAAACTTCCCTTTTCCTTTTTGCATATTTGAAGAAAAGAATGACATCACCTCATCTGTCTCTTCTTCATCCTTAGAATCTTCAATGGTGAGCTTCTTCATGTCCTTAAATGCCATCTCATTGGATTTACCCTTTTCCACAGCCTCGTTATCATCACTCCTCATCTCATATGCAGCCAAGGTACTATGAAAATTGGCTAATGTCAGCTCTTTGGGATCTTTATCTTTTAGTACTGAAACTTTCAGAATGAAATGAGGTGGAAGCCTCCTCAAGATGCGCTTTAAGATCTTTCTATCTTCAATAACTTCACCAAGTCCCTGCATATCTTCCACAACAATATTTACCCTGCCAAAGAATGAATCAACAGACTCATTCGGGTTCATCATCAGATCTTCATACTTATTCCACAGCACTTGCAACATTGCCTCTCTGACCTTTGTATCTCCTTCATATAAATTAAATAGTTTTTCCCACATGGCATGTGACATTTTGCATGAAATCACCTTTGTGTAGATTGGATTGTAAAGGGCTCCCCATAAGGAATTGATTTCTTTTGCATCAGCATCCAACTCTATATGCTCAGCTTATGATAATGCATCACTATTAATATCAGCTGTGATACCATGCATACCTGCTGAAAACACATCCATTTCCAAAGATCGGAAATAGTATTGCATTCGATTCTTCAATATCTGAAAATTATATCCGTTGAAGATCGGAATCCCTTTATGATTAGTGACCTCCATTGAGAGAATAAAAAATCTCATCCTTTCCCTCTGAAACCGATTGTTAGGTCCAGAAGCCTGAATACCCTGAAAGGGGGGGTGAATCAGTGTATGGCTAATTTAAAAATAAATCCCATTCTGATCTTGTTTAACTGTTAAGAAAAACACTCTTCTCTCTCTCTCTCTCTCTCTCCTGTTTCATGATATAAGCAGAAAGCAAAGCAAGCACAGGACACAAAAATTTTACTTGGTTCACCGCTAAGGGCTATGTCCAAGGAGCATACGCCGACTGGTTTTCGGTCATACCAAATTCCACTAAACCTCACTAGCTGTGGATTACAAGGTTTGGGCATAGTCACTCTGTCCCAGGGTCACTGCATTTAAAATGTTTATGGTCAGCTCACTACATACCCAATGGTCACTCCCTGTTTCTCTCTCTCTGACTCACTGCCAGTGAAGAGGATCACCTTCTTCCTCTTCCTTCGCTCACTGCTCTGGAAAGGATCCACTCACAGTTTATAGCCCTGTAGGTCTCTTCATTTTCATGAAGGAATGCATCTTCATATGTATATATATGCTCTGTTGAAGTAAAACGTTCACCCGCAGATGAATATCTCGTTGCACCGAAGGTATTGGGAAAACATCCAGCTTCCACACAGCCCGAAAACACTACTGGAAAATCAACCATACTTGGCGCGCAAGTCTATGCCGGCGCTTAAGTATACGCGCGCAAGTCACAACTGGCACGAAATTCTTCCTCAACCACTTGCATGACACAAGCTTCTGCAACTCCAAACATACACGACTCACTTCCTTCCTCTCCTAAACCACCCCAGGCGCGCAACTAACACTGGGCGCACAACTTCTAAAAATGCCGCACAAGTCCCACTTGCGCGACACACCACCACTTGTGAGACCACCAAACCTATGCGACGGGAGCTCTGAATCATCAATGTGTTGAAATCTGGTGAACAATGAAGAGGGGTGGTCCAGTATTTATAGGGAATTTGAGCACCCTGCGTTACGACGTGCAAGTCTCCCTTTGGTACGCAAGTCTCGGCGCGCATGTCACTTCCCATGTAAATCAATTGCGTGACCCAATTCCAAACTTGTGCGAACCTCTATTCATTAGCCATATTTTGATCTTATGATCTTGAAAAACCATAGGCGCGCAAGTTCTCAAGCTTCCAAGGCATCGGCGCACAAGTCTCTTCACGGCACACAAGTCACTTGTGCGACCACACTAATACCTATGTGACCCTTATCCCTTTACAATATTTTGATGATCTGATCTTAAAAAACATATTGCGCGCAAGTTTCCATGCCTTCAAGTACACGGCGCCCAAGTCCATTTTCCAAAAAACACTTTTCTTGATTTGTTGATTTTTTGGCTCAAATATTCTGCAATCTCTGGAAAACGGCGCCACCTTGTATCTGTTCTTTCTGTACTGCCTCTAGATCATCCATATCTTTTGTCGATGTTCTTGAATATAACATGGATCGTTGACCATAGCTCTTGAACTCAACATTCCACCATGAAATCCCCTTTTTCATCAAATTTGTATGTCATGGTTTTTTTATCATCAATCACAGCACAAATGTCCACTTTGTCAACAAACAAAATCACCTCAAAAATGCTTCAATAATACCTTGATGGAATTTTTCCCAACAAAACAACCTAGAATACCACAAGGAACAAAACACTTATCTATAAAAAATTTACAAAATAATAACCAATTCCAACAACAACTAGTACAATAACAACATCCTCTTAACCAATACCCAAAACTCATCAAGAAACCAAAGAATCCACCCGAGATAAACCAACCAACACAAGCCCCATCCCAATTTATCCCTCTCCCAATACATGAATAGTTGTGTAAACAAATAGAGAAAATGACCTCATATTTCTCATCCCCTAAACATGATCTACAAACAATAAAAACAAGGAAGTCACCCATGCCTACTCAGGTGGTACCATCCACAACATTATGGAGAGAGTCAAGTTGCACTCAAAAAACTCATCAACAACTAATGGCAGTGATAGTTTTAAGAAGTGGTAAATAAATTGAAAAACTTAAAAAAATTAATTCAAAACCCATTAAAATATTCAAAAATTCACGAAAATTATGAAGAACCACCCAAAGATTCTTAAAACCCCAATGAGAATGTGAACGAAATAACAGTTCAACAAACAATCCCACAACCTGCACAATTTCCTTGATGCATAAGGGGGGAAACCAAGCCTGAATTGAATGCAAACTTGAGGGAAATGTTCGGACAAGTCATGTTGAACATTCCACTCTTCTATGCTATTAAAACCATTCATACAAACTAAAAATACCTAAAGTACCTATGCACATTGAAAAAGAAATTCTCATATAATAACCAAGTCCTTTGTGAAGAAAATGTTATCACAATAATCCAAGGAACCCTTCCACCCAGGATGAAGGACCCAAGATTCCCTTACATCAATGTTTAACTAGGATGGAACAATGTTGTCAAAGCCTTGTGTGGCATAGGTGCCAATGTCAATATCATTCCCTAGGCTGTGTACTACCAATTTGGACTGGAACATCTCCAACCCACATCTGTCACACTTCAACTGGTTGATCGTATCATTAGGGTTCCAAAGGGAATTTTAAAGGATGTTCTAGTAAAAGTAGAAAACTTTATCAACCCTGCTAACTTCATTGTCCTTGACAACAATCCAAACTAAGGAAACAAGGAAAAAACCCATTCATCCTTGGTCATCCCTTCTTTGCAACCGTCAACTCTGTTATCCAGGTCCAAAATGGGAACATGATCATAAACATTAGAAACATGAGTCTAGAATTAATCATCTGTAATTAAAACTCTCAAATTTGGGTGATGAATAGATCCATGAGGTTAATTGGATTGGTAGTTGTTGGGAAAAATTTGGATGGATAAGGAAGTTTGAAGAATTATCCTTTGTAGAGTATTATATTCTGTTGTCAAAGAAGATAAATCAATTCACTTTGTAATCTTACCATAAACCAGACAATGCTTTACTAATTTGTATTTCAAAAATATCATAAGTTATGAGAACTTGTGATGAAGGCCTTTTGAATCTTAGAGAGAGTAAAGAATTGTTTTTGGGAAAAAAAGAAAGTGTAATGCAAGTCAAAAGTGGCATGCAAGTTAAGAGTGTTGTGCAAGTATTGGTGTCCATGTATTGGAATGTATGTGTAAGTATCACACAAGTCATATTTCAAGATCATCACTTCAAATTTTGACAAAGGAAATAAAATGGTGCGCAAGTTAAAGATTGGTGCGCAAGTCAAAAAGTGGCGTGCAAGTGTAGCACGCTAGTATAAGTGGCACCCAAGTGTGGCGCACAAGTATAAGTTGATCACAAGTGTATGTTTCATGCATGTCATATTCCAACATCATTATATCAAAATATGACAACAGAAAGAAAGATCTGTGCTACAGATGGAAGGGCGTTCAAAGTGATGAAGTGGTGCACCAGTGATGGAACAATGTGTAAGTATTGGTACACAAGTTGTAGAGGACAACATGCAAGCTGAAGAGGCACACAAGATGAGAGATATTTATAATACGTTCAGGTTTTTCCATGCAAGTTTTATCGTGAAAGTGTGGGTGTGCATGTTTTGGTGCAGATGTTTCCAGTGGTGCGCAAGTTGGGAGGTGCTTTCCAGAAGTGGAATGTGTATAAGAAAAAGCAGGCGTGCAAGTTGTGAGTTGTTATCAAAGGAGGCACACAAGTATTGATGAGCACAAGTTGTTGGTATGCAAGAAGGAAGGCTTTCAAGTAGGAAATGGATTGCAAGTTTTTTTCACCAGGAGGTTCCTACCATCTTCTGGGTTGGAAAGTGAAGAGTTGTTTTGAAATAATTGATTTGTTAAATCTCATTAAGATTCATATAATCATTAAATTACACTATTTGTGCTTATAGGGAGAACATACACTATTATATTGTTCTCAAAGTGCTACATGAGTGTGAGGGTATATCCTACTCATTGAATTCCATATCAAAGTATTTTTTTCTAGTAGATTGTGTGGTACTGGATTGTTTCTGTACCATACCAAGGATGTGGCAACTCTTGTTGAGTAGTGAACCTTATAAATCTTGTGTTCCTATGGTTGTGTGTGTTTAGTAGGGAAGAAACTCTTTAACAGGAGGAGAAGGTTGTTTCAAAAAAACATGAAACATAAAAAGAAAAAGATATCACTGATTCACCCCTCCCCCACTCAGTGATACTTGGATCCTAACAGGGAACTTCAATTGGTATCAGAGGGACAGGTTCCCTTCGTTTATTCTTTTCTATTGTGTTTCAAGATAAGTTGTGATGGAGAATCTAAATTGCGTGAATAGTAAGGGAATTATGATTTTTTATGGAAGTAACTATCACATCTCGAAGGACAGAATGATGCTTTATCTTATGTCTCTTGGATATGAAGTTCTTCAAACTACAACAGAATGATTTACTGCTATTGATGACATGGTTGCTCTTACTCCTGTCGATAAGAAGAACCTTGAGAATGATGGAAGAGATAAAAATGTGTTACTATCATATCTTTCTGAGAGTTAATTTTTAAGTGTGAAAGGTGTTTCTACAACCAAAGAAATCTGGGACAAACTGAAGAACATCTATGAAAGAAATACAAAAGTGATGAAGGATAAACAACAAATCTGGAGACTAATGTATGAAGAATTGAAAATGGGAGAATCTGAATCTGTTGGGGATTTCATTACAAAGATAAATGATATTGTCAGTACAATATGATGTCTTGGTGAAACGTTGGAGGAATCTACAGTTGTTGAAAAGATCTTGAGAATTATTCTAGACACTTTTGATGCTAAACTGTCTTCCATAGAAGATAGATACCCAAAAACATTATCTTTGGATGATCTATATAGCACTCACATTACTAATGAGATGATAAGAGAGAAGACTATGAAGGGAAAAACAAAATCTTAAAGATAAATTTCATTAAAGGATACAAAGAGATAGAATTCAAAAAAGAATCTTATTGAAGATGATGCTGGTGAATATGATTCTGAAGATGAGGTACGTAAAAGTTTTGATGAAATTTTATTCTTGTTTTCAAAGAATGTGAAAACAGGTACAGGAAATACAAGGGTAAACTTCCCTTGAAAAGTTTGGAGTGTGGAGCCGTTGGTCACTTTGTAGATAACTATCCTCAAAAGAATAAAGAAGATGACAATAATGATGATAACAGAAGGCAAAGAATTTTGTGGAAGAAACAAGCTGACAAAGATAAAAAAAATTCAAAGGGGAAGGATAAAAAGTTATTCAAATAAAAAAGAAGAATATTTTTATCTAAATATGAATATGAAGAAGATATAGAAGACGGATCCTAGAAATTATTTAGTGACAAATCTAGAGATAATACATTTATTTTTGCAGTAAATAATGAAGACTATGAGATCAAAAATTCAGAAGAAGAAGAAACTCAACTTGAATATCATATAAAAGAAGAGTTGAAAGAATGCTTAATGAAGATCAGAAGGCTTGAGATGGAAAAAAACAATCTGATAAATGAAAATTTCACATTAAACAATCAAGAAGGTTTTAATGTTGAGAAAATAAGGATGGAAAAAGAGATTGATGATCTGAAAAATTCACTTGAAAATACAATTCATCATATTGATCATCATGAAGTATAGTTAAAGGAAAAAGAAGAAGAGTTGGAACTTTTCCAACAAGAACTATATAAAGCTAATGAAATGAATATCAGTTTCAAAAATTCTATCTCAGATGTTGGTGAATGTTCCAGTAAGAATAAACCAAACAAGGATATAAAAAAGTTACCTTCAAAGGTAGTAATTAAAGAAAGAACTAGTATTGATAAGAACAAGGCTAGAATGACCATGTATGTGGCCAAAGTCAGCAATGATGAAAAATCAGAAGTTCATAAAAATCAGGAGTCAAGAAAGACTTCTAATACTTCTGGTGCTGGTAAATTTGAAATGAGAAAGGGAGTTACAAATGAAAACATGAATGATGATGGTCAACATAGTTCTATTAAGAAGGTTGTTGAGAAACGTGTTCAAAAATATGGTTAGTATGGATGTTTCAGTGGAAAATATTCTTTCTATGGTTATTGCTGTTATTGTGGTGGATTCGGACACATGGAAAATATGTGTTGGTTCAAAAAACAACATTACAACTATTCCACAGGTTTTGAAAGAAAAGGATTGTCGGGGATTCAATCCTTTCAAAATAGAAACTCTCTAAATAAATTTAAGAATAAATCTGAGAAGACTAGTGTGAAAGTTGAGAATAGGTTCCAACCCATGGAAATTATTTGTGAAAGATGTGATCAACCAGAACATCTTACCAAGGGCTTTCTCAGAATGTTACCAGAGAATCAAAAGATTCTTAATAATTCTCAAAATCTAGTGTTTTTAAAAGCTAGAATGGATAGGTCTGATAAGTCTGAAAATAAAGAGTGCATGGTTGTCTGGCCAGAACACATTAACCTGTCTAGGAAATTGGAGGAAGCACAATGCGAAGTGAAGGAAAAGGAAGGACAAAAGGCCCTTGGTGTTGAAACTGATTCGAAAGATACAAAAGGAGAATGTCCATGGATTCTTGATAGTGGATGGTCATCTCATATGACAATATACTTAATTATGCTGAAGTATTTGAAAGAATTCAAATAAGGAACATTGACATTTGGAAATGATGAATCTCTGAGGATCAAAGGTGTTGTATTAGCCATCATTGGGAAACAAAAGATGAAATCTAGAAAAACACTATATGTTGATTATCAAAAACATAGCCTGCATAGTGTGTCACAACTCAGTGATAAGGGAAACAAATTTATCTTCATAAAAGATGGATTTGTTGTGAAAAGTGAAAATTATGGAAATATAGTTACAAGGGGCCAACCCACAAGAGGGAATTTTTTCCATGTTGGTGAAGTACAGGACTCTAGTTACATGGGTTTAGTGGATGAAAATCAGTTATGGCATAAAATTTTGGGAAATATGTATCAGAGAAATATGTGAAAGTTATCAATGTGAGATTGTGTCTGAAATATGCCTGATTTATCAAGAAGAATATATCGGTGCTGCACTATTTGTGAAAAAGGGAAGATTACAAACTCTTTTCAAAAGAGAGTTTAAATCCATTCAAAACAACCCTTGAAACTTATACATTCTGATATATGTGGACCAATGAGCATGAAATCAACAAATGGAGATAAGTAATTCATTACTTTCAATGATTACATTACTCAAATTAATTTTATTATGTACATGAGATATAAGTCATATGCTTTGAAAATGTTTAAGAGTTTCAGGAGGAAAGAAGAAAATGAATGTGAGTATTCAGTGAAGAATTTGAGAAATGATAATGGTGGTGAGTATAAGAATAAAGATTTTGAATTTTATCTTGAGAATCATGGAAATCAGCATGAGTTCAGTTCACCATACACACCTCAAAAAATGGGGTTGCTGAAAGAAGGAATAGAAGTTTGGTGGAAATGGGGAGAACTATGTTTCTTGAGCATAGTCTTTATCATTATTATTGGAGGCAATCCATTATCACTGCTGTGTATATTCAGAACCAATGTTTTATTAGACCAAACTCATATATGACTCCCTATGAAATTTTCTATGGAAAAACTCCAAGTCTGAAACACTGAAGTGTTTTTGGGAGTCCACTCATTATAAAGAAGAAATGTGGAAACCTTGGAATGATTGAGCAAAGAGGAGATGATGGAATTTTTCTTGTCTTTGCTCTAGAAGGAAAAGGATATAGATTTCTCCACATAAAAACAGGATGAATTATTGATTCTTCAAATGTAAAAGTTGTTGAAAATGTTTAGAAATAAAAGCAATCATATATTGATGTGGATGTTGAGCAGGATAGAGAAGATTTTGTTAACAATTATGATAATGCAACAGACTGTGTTAATCCTACTCAATAAGATGAATCCGAATTAGAAATATCAAGTGATGTAGATGGAGTTCAAACAACACATCCTAGGTTGAGAAAGCAAGTGGAGTCTCAGAAAATTATTGGAGATAAAAATAAGAGGGTTCAAACAAGAAGAACAACAAATGCTATATCGCATATATCTCTTTATTTGAAAGTTGAACCGAATAATGTACATGAAGCATTTGAGCGTCCATAATGAGATCATGCAATTAATTAAGAGCATGATCAGATAGAGAAGAAGGATACTTGGAAACTTGTACCCAAGCCGGACAATAAGAACATCCTTGGTATATATTGGGTTTTCCGGAACAAGCTGAATGAATAAGGTAATGTAATAAAAAACAAAGTAAGATTGGTTTGTAAAGGGTATTCAAAAATTGAAGGCATTTATTTTGATGAGAACTTTTCTCTGGTGGCAAGATTAGAAACAATTAGAATCATTCTTTCTATTTCTGCACAACGAGGTTACAAAATATTTCAAATGGAGGTAAAATCCACATTTTTGAATGGTGACCTTGACGAGAAAGTCTACGTCGATCAACCTTGTGGATTTGTTATTGGAAAGGATGAAAGTTATGTGTGCAGTATGTAGAAGGTTTTGTATGGGCTAAAATAGGCTCCGAGAGCATGGTATTCTATATCAGATACTTTCTTAAAGATGACGAACTTTAAGAAAGGGAGAGTTGACAAAAATATCTACATCAAAGAATGTCACGAGTTTTCACTGATCGTTATTGTTTATGTTGTTGATATTATATTTGCTAGAAATGATGAAATTCATGTGAAAAATTGACTGAGGAGATCAAGAAGTTATTTGAGATGCCCATGCTGGGAGAAATGTAGTACTTTCTTGGGAAAAAATTTTCACAAAAGAAGAATCATGTTTTTCTATCTCAAGAAAAGTATGCTAAGGACCTTTTGAAGAAGTTTGGCATGGAAAATTTGAAACCAGTTTCCACACCAATTTCAGTGGGAACAAAGTTGTATAAAGATGGAGAAGGTAAGGAAGTTGATCAGAAAAAGTTTTGAAAGCTGATTGGAAGTCTGCTGTATTTGACTGCCTCAAGACTCGACATCGTCTATGTTTTCACTTTATGTGAAAGATTTCATAGTGCTCTGAAAGATTCAAATTTGATTTCTGGAAAAGTAATTCTCTGATATATCAGAGGCACCAAAATTTTTGGAATTAGGTGTGATGGCTCAGGAAATATTGATCTATTCGGGTATTCTGATGCTGATTGGGAAGGAAATGTTCATGATTGAAGATCCAAATATGGTGGAGTTTTCTTCCTGGGAAGAATTTGTGTTAGTTGGCATACTAAGAAACAGAATTTAGTAACACTTAGCACAGCTAAAGCCGAGTATGTGGCTGCTACTCAAGTTGCAACTCAGCTAATGTGGATGAAGACTCAGTTTGAAGATCTACTTGTTGAAGTAATGCTACCATTGCTCTTGGGTTGTGATAATCAGAGTGCAATAAATCTTACAAGAAATCCAGTACAACATTATTATTCAAAACACATTGAAATAAAGTACCACATCATCATGGATAAAGTGGACATGAATTAATTAAGGATTGAGTATCTTCCTACATCAGACCAAGTTTCTGATATATTCACCAAACCTTTACCGAAAGAACCATTTAAAAAAATTGAGGTTGAACATGGGTGTCCAACCTCCTTCCCATCAAGGTTAAGGTACATGTTTCTGTCCCCACTCTCATATTGCCTTGGGATAGTGTTATCAAGGGAGAGAATTGTTTCATAAATCTATCCTTATAGATGCATGCATAAAGGGGGAGTTGTGGGTATGCTGTGAATATAACATGTTTGTGTGTGAACTGTTATAACTATTTTTTGGAGTGGTTGTAGGAATTTTTTTGTATTCGAGGAATTTTGAAGAAGTGAAGAATAATTAAGAAGAAACTCAAAATATGTTCTGAAAGATGTTCTGAAGAAGGCTACGGAGATATGATCAGGGGATTTCATAGTCACTTCCATTGGAAAACATGGTTTTGGATGTCAATAATTCCTTTTTCCTACAATGAGTTAGCTCACATAGGCTTAGAATTGTTGATAAGTAATCCATTCCATAAGGTTACAAAGTTCAGTGATTTATAAATCTTTGTTGACTACAAAATCCAAAGGGGGAGATTGTTGGGACCAAGTTGGATAGAGAAATAAGTTTGAAAAATTAGCCTTTGAAGAGAGTCGTATTTTGTTGTCCATGAAAATAAAACAATTCACTTTGTAAAAGGACGATAAACCAGAAGATGCTTTACAGATTTATATTTCACAAATATCAAAAGTTTTGAGAACTTGTGATGCAAGCCATATGAATAGTATAGTGAATGAAGAAGTGTTTTTGGAAAATGAAATAAAGTGGCACTCAAGTCAAAAGTGGCTTACAAGTCAAGAGTGGCACGCAAGTACTGGCACACAAGTATTGGCGCCAAAGTGTAAGTGGTGTGCAAGTCGTATTTCATGATCATAACATAAAAATTTGACAAAGGATATAAAATAACATGCAAGTTAAAGATTGGCGTGCAAGTCAAAAAGTGGCGTTCAAGTGCAGCGCACAAGTATAAGTGGTGTGGAAGAGTGGCGTGCAAGTATATGTTTCACACGAGTGTATGTTGCATGCATGAAATATTCCAACATCATCATATCAAAATACGAAAAAGGAAATAATGTGTCGTACTAGTGATGGAAGGGCACGAAAAGTGATGAAGCGACATGCATGTGATGGTGTGGCACAGAATTATTAGAATGCAGGTTGTAGAGGTTGGCACACAAGCTAAAGTGGCAGGCAAGCTGAGGGATATTTACAAGACATGCAGGTTTTTCCGCACTAGCTTCTCCGTGAAAGTGTTGGCATGCAAGTTTTGGCACACAAGTTTCCAGAGGAATTCAAGCTGGGAGGTGCTTTCAATATGTGGAATGTGTATAAGAAAAAGGTGGTGTGAAAGTTGTGAGTTTTTCTCAAAGGCGGCGTGCAAGTATTGAGGTGTGGAAGAAAGTGGCGTGCAAGAAGGAAGGCGCACAAGTAGGAAGTCGCGCAAAAGTTGTTTGCACTAGGAGGTTCCCACCAGCTTCTGGGTAGGAAGTTGAAGACTTCTTTTGAAAGAATTGATTTGTGAAATTTCATTAAAAATAATAGAATCATTACATTACCCTATTTGTGCTAATAGGGAGCACATGTACCATTGGATTGTTTTCAAAGTGCTAAACGAGTGTAAGGGTATATCCAACTCGTTGTATTCCACATAAAAGGATTTTTTTTCTTGTGGATTTTGTGGTACTGGATTGTTTCCATACCATACCATGGACATAGCTACACTTGTTGAGTAGTGAACCTTGTAAATCTTGTGTTCATGTGGTTGTGTGTGTTCAGTAGGGAAGAAAATCTTTAACAGGATGCAAAGGTTGTTTCAAAAAATAGGAAACATAAAAAGAAAAAGATATCACTAATTCAACCCCTCCCCCTCTCAGTGATACTTGGATCCTAACTGGGAACATCAGTAGTGTAGATAGTGAACGCGGTGACTATCAAGGAATTACTAATGGATGTTTAAGTCAATAAAAGATTTATTTCCATTGTTCACATGATGAAAATTTGTCTCATTATCTTGAATCTCTTTCAGATAGTTCATTGATGATTTTCTTGAATCACCAATCAATGATACCATTGGTGAAATCAATAACATTGAGTCTATACCATTTCATGATAATAATAAGGAAAATTTAGTGGATAAAAATTATGTACACAAGGAACCAAGTATGTTAAGAAATTTGGACAAAGAAACCAAGTTCAATACAAAGTCTCATCCTTCCTTGTAAATTGATAACCAATCTGATCATGAATTTAAGGTCCTACATTCATCACTCAAATATGAATTCTTAGGGGTCAATCGAGCATTTCTTGTTGTTATATCATCTTCTCTTGAATCCAATCAAGAGATGATACTTCTCGATGCCCTAAAAAATCATAAGAAAGAAATTTGATAGACCCTTTTTGATATTTCTGGGATTAACCCACTCATTGGAACTCATAGGATTGATCTTTAATCTGAATCCAAACCATTTATTCAACCTCAGAGGAGAATCAATACAAATCTTATGGATGTGGTAGTGAAATAACTTCTTAAGTTGATGAAAGCAGGTATCATCTATCCCATTGTTGAGAGTGAGTGGGTAAGCCCAATTCAAGTTGTCCCAAAGAAATCTGGAATCAATGTGATCACCAAAAAGGATGCTGACCTTCTCCCCACAAGGGTCCCTAGTGGATGGAGATTATGTATTGACTATAGGAAGCTCAACTCTTGTACCAAGAACGACCATTTCCTCCTTAACTTTAGTGATCAAGTCCTCAAGCGAGTGGTAGGCCATCAATTCTATTTCTTCCTAGATGGATTATTATGGTATAATCAAATAGAGGTATCCTTAGAGGATCAATGAAAAAAGCAACCTTCACTTGTTCATTCGACACTATTCCCTTCAAGCACATGGAATTTGGGTTATGTAATGCCTCTAGTACCTTCTAGTGGTGCATGATAGGAATCCTCTCAGACATGGTGGGGGATTTTTTAGAGGTCTTCATGGACAAATTATCTATATTTGGGGATACATTTGAGGGATAAATTCTGAATGTTGAAAGATTTTGGTCAAGATGAGTGGATAAGGACCTAATCCTAAATTAGGAAAAATGCCATTTTATAGTAAAACAAGGACTTGTTCTAGGCCATTTGGTATTTGGTAGTGGGATTGAAGTTAATAATGATAATATCGACATCATTTTTCAAATTCCCTCTCTTTAAAATGTTAATTAAGTGCAGTCCTTATTAGGAAATACAGGTTTCTATAGAAGGATATTTAGGAATTTCAAATCTATTTCTCAACCACTTTGTTCTCTATTGGTGAAAGATGATCCATTTTTACAGACATCAAGCTATGACGTATCATTATCTACACTCCAGTCAGCTCTAACCTCTCCACCTATCATGCAATCTTCAAATTGGAAACATCATTTTTAGCTCTTGTCTGTTTCGAGTGACTTCACTGTAGGATCAGTCTTTGGACAATGCTGTGAGAAAACTCCATGTGTCTTTGCTTATGAATTTAAATAATTAAATGATCCACAAATCAACTACACCACCACTGAGAAAGAGTTTATTGATATTGTCTTGACCTTCGATAAATTCAGGTCCTATCATTTAGGATCACCCATCATTGTCTTCACTAACCATTCATCCCAAAAATAACTTTTCTAGAAACAAGTTGCCAAGGCTATATTGATTATGTGGGTCCTTATTCTTCAAGAGTTTGATTTAACCATTAAGGATAAAAGGGTGTTGATAATTGTTTAGCTGATATCCTCTCTAGGATGGAATTCAAAGACAACTCACATCACCTTTCTACGATGGATTAATTTCTTGATGAACACCTATATTCTGTGACTAACTTCCCATTGCATACTGACATAGAAAACCACTTGGTTACGGGTGAAATTTCAGAATTTCTCAGGACCCAAGCTAATAAGAAATTCCTTTCTAATTTAAAACACTATATTTTTTATGTTCCTTTCCTCTTCAAGTTTTTCCCTGATGAAATCATTAAGAGAAGTGTTTCTGAGTCTAAGAAAGAGTCCATTTTAAGATTCTTTCATGAAGATTCATGTGGAGGCCACTTTTCCACAATGTAAACCACAACAAAGGTCATCCAAAGTGGTTTTAACTCTCCTAAACTCACTAATGGAACCTTCCAATTTTCCAAAGATTTCATCATTGTCAATAATTATGATCTCATACCAAAAGGAAGCAAAATATCCTCACTCTAATTCTTATAATTGAAATCTTTGATTGTTGGGGAATTGATTTCGTGGGACCCTTACCAAACTATTGGGGATATCTCTACATCCTATTAGCTATTTATTATGTATCAAAAAGGGTCGAGTCCATTCCCACTATGTTCAATGATCATCAAGTTGTGATTTAATTTCTAAAAGAGCTTATATTTTCTATATTTGGAAATCCTAGAGCTATCAATAGTGATCGTGGAACCCATTTCTGCAACCAACATTTCTATTCACTCATGTCTATGTAGGGTATTTCTCACATGGATTCCACTGCCTACCATCCTCAAACCAATGGTAAATCTAGGATGGAAAATAGGAAAATTAAGCAAATTCATGGAAAAACTGTCAATCCCTCTAGGAAAGATTGGTCAGAGAATCTATTGGATGGTATTTGGTTATATCCTAAAATATTCAAAACCATCCTAGGAATATCACCATATAGGTTGGTTTATAGAAAACTATTACATTTTCCTATGGAAATTGAGCATAAGGCATTTTGGGAAATCAAAAAAATGAATTTTGACATTTCGTTGGCTGAAGAAAAGAGAAAATAATATCTAAATAAACTTGAGGAACTTAGGATGGAGAATTATGAAAATTCAAGGATAAATAAATCTTGAGTTTAAGACTACCAATCAAGGAATATTAATGTTAAACACTTCGAACTGGGAAAATTCATGCACTTTTATAGTTCAAAACATAATTTACACTCAAGAATGTTAAGGTCCAGATTGTCAAGTCCATTCATAGTGAATCATGTGTACCCACTTGGGGTAGTAGAGATTCAGGATCCCATAAGTGTTCACATTTTCAATTTCAATGGTAAAAGAATAAAAAAATTCATTAAATCATTCAATAAACAAGAAACAAAGGTTGAGTTAGCAGAGACAACCTATGAACCGAAAAAAATTGATAGATTTAGGATCAATGTCTGGTTAATGACATTAAACAAAAGCATTTAACGAGAGGCAACCTGTGGTTCAAATGTTTCCAATCACTATGAAGCATTTTTTTCATATAGGATTAATGAATCATTTTTATATTTAATAAAAAATTAGACTATTGATCTATTCTTCTATTATGAGTATATATGGTTATAAAAGGGGAGTTCCAAATTCATCAATGTCACGTGGTGTGATCCTTGAGTTATACCTTACCCAAAAGTTTAAAAAGAAGTTAATGTATCATTAGTTTCTTTTATTTTGTTTTTATGTGTTTCTAGGATGAATGAAAACTACAAAAATAATAATTAAAAAAATTGAAATTAAAATTACACATCGTAGGTCATGGGGTAAACCCTGTCACAACCGAAAAAGCCGTAGGGACTCAAACTCAGGACCGAAGGGAGATAGGGGAGTGTGCCTACCAGTAACCTACGTCTTATAGTGTTTCCATATTCAATATTATATATATATATATATTAAAATTTATAAATATATATATATATTATTCTAATTTTCAGTTGTTCCTTGTGTCTATCTTCAGAATGCTTAAATAATTATGGGATGTTGAGATGATTGATTTTTTGGTGTAAAAACATAAACTTTCTTCATTAATAGGGATTCTCTAGGTGAAATAGTGATCAAAAGAGTAATAAAAAGTATCATGAACTTCAATATAAAAATAATAGGTGACTTTGTTCCATGTTTCTTATTTCTATTTCCTTTTAGAACTCCTCTTATACCCTCTTATAAATTTTCTTTTCTTCAAACAATATGGATAGTGTTATTTTATATTGGGGGGAGATAAATAAAAAATTTCTTTTGTGTGCATAAGAAATGATTTAAAATAAAATTATGCCTAAATGGAAGGAAAATTTTCTTAAACATTGAAAATTAAAATAAAAATTACACACTTTGAAATTAAATATCAAATAATTTTACATTCCTTGATTCTAATTTTTTTTCATGTTTAAGTTCATGTGCATATATATTGGAAAGTGCGGTTCTCCGATGTGATTTTCACCATTTATATTTACTTACATTTAATAACAAAAAAACACAATGCACATCCTATGGATTGTGTGGTATTAGTATGACTTCATGGGGTCCCCCAAATAAATAGCATAGGCTTGGTGAACATTTTAGTCTTAAAATGAGTATTCCAAAAAAATAAAAATAACAAATTTGTGCGTAGATCAATGAAATAACCAAATGCATAGATTTCAGCACTTGGGGATCATGAATCCATAG
This sequence comes from Viscum album, assembly GCA_963277665.1. Classification (NCBI taxonomy): domain Eukaryota; kingdom Viridiplantae; phylum Streptophyta; class Magnoliopsida; order Santalales; family Viscaceae; genus Viscum; species Viscum album. The sequence continues at coordinate 96,039,736 of OY728158.1, forward strand.
TTTTTAGGACCATAGTTAATAATTTTATCTCTATTTGGGTTAATTTTACTTTTTTTCAACTGAGTTAACATCAAATGTTTCTCGAGTATGTGAGCTTCACTTGGTGCACTAAGGTCTTTGAACCTGGGAGACATCGGCAAAGTCTCGCTACAAGGGTTGAGTCTATTGAGTGAAATTTCAATTACTATGAAAAAGTTGAATATATATATATATATTACTGAACAATCATCTTAATATTGAAATGTTATTCCACCTAGAGCTCCCATCATTTCCTCCATGAATAAAGAGAACCCCCATTTCTATTGTGACACTCAACACATCATCCGGCTTAATTGGAATTGGATGAAATGTGGCGATGAATTTGAACAAAGGAGTGGGATTGGGTTTGGGATATGAATTTGAACATAGCATGTTTTAAATTATTTTTATGGGGTTCATAATTTTTTTCAATGAGGTCTTTTGGTGAGGAATGTGTATTAAAAAGTATTTGGAAAAGGGATTTCGAATTTAACATTTTTAAGATATATTTTTCTCGGGACTAAATAATATCATGTTGGGGGGTGTGATATTCCAATGAATAAGGATTTTATTAATTGTTAATATATATAATATTGAGGTTATTTATTATTCATAAACATCATTTTAGCGCATTTTACACTTTGAACATCATTTCACATTAGGATTGTAATTCCTTCATAAAATGAACTATTATGTGGTACATATTTGAGCACCTCATAAAACACAAAATGTTCTCAAATATATTTTGATATTTTATTTTCAGGTATACCATGATATAAGTAGAAATTAATGATTTTGGATCACTTGAAGATTCAAATTATTAGACCACCAAATTTGGCCTTGAACCTACAATATTCTGAGCAATGTAAGCTGGAAAACAACCCAATAAAGAGAATGTAGTGGACATGATAAGTTCCCAATAATTATAAAACATTAATTAAAGATATAGAACATCAGGGGGAAAATTTAATCCAATTGGTATAAGAGATAATTCGAATTGTTAATGGATGTTTCATGCAACCGAATTTGGAGATAAAATTCTTGGGCCAGATTCTGCGGCCCATAAAAATAGTCCACCATTTTACACATATCTCGCAAAAAAAAATATCCATTTGCGATGAAATTTTATATACAGTCGGGGGACGTAAATATATTCATATTTTTCTTCTATTACACACAAAAATTCTATAATTTTTATTCTCTTTTGGACACACCTGTAAAAGTCATGAATGTTGGCTCAGATTGTTTTTCAAGGGTTAAAAAGTCCACTCTCCCTTAACTTTCCACACACCTTGGAATGCCACAATTAATTCAAGAGACTTGGTATATTGGTGTATCAACCCAAATCTTCCTAAATTACAATTTAAGGTAGTGGTGGTGGAGGGTTTGATAAATTTTTGTGCTTGGTTTCAATGTAGTGTTTTGATGTTGCTTTGTGTTTTTAATCACATTTCTTTCTCATGTATGTTGTTCTATTCACCTTAGTTTATTAACAAAAGTTCTTACTTTACTCTTATTATTTTCTTATCCATATAAAGTTGAAACCATTCCCTCAATGTGACCATTTTTCACACCATACCTTGTGAAACATTCGCACAACGATGGAGTGATCATTATTTTGTTGTTTTTACTTCTTCAATTCCACCCTCATATGTCTACATTTTGCTTCTGTTGAGAAAATGTCATCAATGGAGGGATAACACTTTTATGGCTTGATCAAAGGGAGTATAAAGGGTCTGGATTGGATTTTATTTATCACTTAATTAATTTTAATTCACTTCTTTTAATTGATATTTTTATTTGACGATTTTAAAACATCTTCATCATTGTTGAATTTTAAGGCCACACTCTTCAAGTGAAAATACAAAACATTACCATAGAGTGCACATAAATATGATTCTCTTCGCATATAGATGATTAGTATTATGGTTTTTCAGTCTTAAACCAGTAAGTGATGAAGTGTTTTGTCTTATTATGAACCCATCTCAAATATAAGAAATTGAAATAGTTAAAAAAGAATTCATCCAATCCACCATCAACTGATAACCTAGGATCAACTCATTATCTTAATTTGAATTAACTTAAGTAACATAGTTCTGGACTAAAACTATCTAAAATCATCCCAAAGTTGGCCACATAATATAAAAAATCAATCCATAAAATGTGTGTGTCTATAGGTTTCTGAGGAATCGACATCGCAAGTTACTCTACATTTGACCTCTTAGCCCTAAAAACATGGGTAAATTTTGGTGAGACCAAGTGGTATACAAGGTGTTCATAAAGTACCATTTCCATGTATTAGTTCGAAATTGTGTGTTTCTCAATGTGGTTCTTTCAAGTTTTACAATTATGTATATCTATTCCAGTGCCACATCTATATGTAGTATCCATACTAAGATGTGTTTCTTGATAAACCACATAAAAATACTTCACAAAAATTTAGGGTTGTTTTCTTATACATAATATTATCCCTAAAGAATTATCTATAGTCTTCAAATTGTAAAACAAAAATTAAATAAAATTGTCCATTGATACCAACTCTAACAACCTTAATATTTATTACACATTAATTCACAAATTATTACACAGAATTACACATAATAAAACATATAAGACCAATAATTATAGTAAATTTGGGAATTAATTACATTATATAACTACATAAAATAAGGAATACATTATCTTAATTGAAAAAATCCTTAACATGCTCATACTTAAAAATTCATGGGATAACCCTTGGACATACACCATAAATAGATGAATTATAAATCCCAATAATGGAATAAAAAAGGAATCAAAATGAAGAAATTAATACATTTTTGGAAATTTAAATAATCAATGGGGTATAAAAGGAGTGATAATCCTAAGCATGAACAGTAAGGAATGATATATAATGAAAATATAATGTAAACATGGGAAATGTGGCAACGATATAAAAAACTGCATCATAAACATAGTTCAATGATAACATCCCAGACAACATGATATAAAATTTACATAAAGTAATAAGGATTCACCCCTATTAAAAAAAATGAAATCTCATGATTGTAATCATTACCCAATGAATTGAAGTGATATATAATTCTAAGAAAACCTTCCACTTTCATTTAATTCTTAAGTTCATGTGATCCACATAGATAAAAAAATGGAATTTTTTAACATAAAATTATACTCCATGATTATGTGTTGTGGAATACATATATTTATGTCCCAAATGAAGATGTATTAGTGCACAAAGGTGAAAATCCTTGATAAGAAAAAGGTTATGGGTATTCACTACTCATTGGGAATGGAAAATCATGGTGGAATTTCCGCAGCAAAATGGAATTACTTAAAATTTCATAAAATGGATTTATGGGAGAGAAATTGGTCTAAAAACATTTGGATGGAAAATTTAAAGTAATAGGAATATATAACAACATGTCCAAACATTAGGAAATGGAAATATGATGTATATGATAGTGAAGATGATTGAATGAGGAAGAGAAGGAAAGGCTCTATTACCTTGAGAGTTTGACTCCATATGATTGGGGGGATCTTCTTGAGAGATTTGCGGCAATTTGGGAGGTCAATAGAGAGGCTAGGGGAGAATAAAGTCATTATAAAAGTATTTTGAGTGAATTGACATGGGATATTTTGTGGATTTATATAGGAAAAGGGTGGGGATATAATTATTATTTCTCAAACATGGGCTTTGGACTCTATATAATAAAATAACTGAATCCAAAAACCATCCCATGATTTTTTACCATGGATTTGGAAAAAATGTGAGTTTTTTGAATTATTTTATAATTAAAAGGTCTCAAATTAATAAAATAATACCCCTACTGATATGGATGTGAGCCATATCCTTAAAGAAATTACATTAGAACCATAAATTATATTAACAGTTTTGGTGGATTCATAAAGGATTTATAGAATTGACAAAATAAACAAAAATCAAATTATTTTAAATTTAAAATGTAGTTTTGGTTATGAATACCATTTTAATTTATTATGACATCACTTTTAGGTCATCATAAAGTCATAACACATATTGTATATTTATACAGTATTAAATTTTACCCTAAATATTGATTATCTCAAAACATAATTAAAAATTCACCATTGGAAGATCTCAATATTATAATTCACAAAATAAAATTAATTTTATCCAAATAATTTAATTATCTCTTTTAAAATGATAATTTACATTTATTATGAAATTCTAGGTTTTTTTAACAATAATAGTATTCAAACACTCATAAAAAATTACACTTGACTTCATAGAAAATATAAAATAATTTATATTTGATAAGAATTATTTGATAATAATATGTTATTAAAACATTATTAATTTAAAAAATATACTAATTATTCAAAATAAATTCCATAATTGAATTTTATTATTACCTAAAAATACTATTTTAGTTTTATTGAATCAACATAAAAATAATTTATATATTAATTATAATATGATGGAAATATATTAATTATTCTATAAAAAATAATATACATAGACATATTTCAAGGGTCTTGATACATATACCTTTAATACACCAACAGATACCCTAAGAGTAACTTGTGCGAGGGTGAGACTATCATGGTGTGGTTCGATGGAAATGGTTTGTGGTGTGATATCGATGAGCTTGATATTATCCCATAAAAGGTTTCAATCATTCTTAAGTAGTTGGATCAATAACTGGGATTGGTTGAGGGAAAATCCCATAGGATTCCCCCCTTAGAAGGATCAATAAATGGGATTCATAGGTTGTGATTTTACTGGTTGAGGTTATCATATCCTTTGTCGGTGTCAATTGGTTTTGTTAAAAGACAATATTTATATAAATCATATGACCACTGTTCAAAAACTTCATTATCAATGGTAATGATTAGGAATGGTATTTTAAATTCAATTGGAAATAATAAAACCAAATAAGTACATTTGTTTTTTATAACTATACTACAAAATAATATATTTAATTAAATAATAAGGGTAATGTTATTTATAACAAATTTAGTTGTGATGACTTCATTTTATATATTTATTCAATGGGTAAAATTTTAATTTATTACAGGTTTAAAAAATTAATGTTATTCAATAATGTAGTATAATACTAATAAATATCATTTGCAGCAAGTGGCATTGGGCATCGAAGGTCGTTTGCATCGAGAAAAATTATTTTTCTCGATTAGGTTGAAAAAAGATGAAAGTTCAATAAATTAATAAAAACAAGAAATGATTTTATGTTTTTATTGATAATTCAAATATTTATATGTAATTTTAATTTAATATGTTTGTTATATTTTCAACTGTGTGCCCTGAAGTCCTTATATGAGAAATAAGATGACAACTTTGTGCCAAATGATCATTTGAGTTAGGTATTAGGTAAGGAGTACGAGGGTATTTTTAAATGTCGTCCCAAGTAAAACATCATCCCCAATAGGTATTAGACATCATTAGGTGACTCTCAAACCTCTCAGACCATTTAGCTACAAAAGAATCATGTAGTATCATATGAGGTAAAAAAACTTTATAAGTGTGTCAATCAAGTAAAATGATCACCGAACACTTCTGAAAAGATATGCCAGTTATAATTACATCACTTTAATAAGAGTATTATAATAATTATAATTCATTAATGGAATCAATGCACTCTTTAAATGACTCCCATAGTGCTGTTAATGAGGTTCCAACTGGGGGTTGAGAAGATGGTAGTGGTGGCAGCGACAACAATGGTGATGGTGATGATGATGATGATGATTTTGGTGATCCCAAAGATTCTATTCATGGTGAGGATATTAATGGTGTTAATGATGACAAGGATGTTGGTGATGAAGGAGATATTGATTCCCTCCATTTTTGACTTAGCAGTAAAGAGGCATGTGAATGTTTCATAATAAATTGTATTGATGGGTTGTATGGATACATATATATGTTAAAGTATTGTAAATTGTTTTCAAATTATTACAATAAGTTGGTTTAATGATAAATATACAATATATGTATTTAATTGAATGTGTATTATGGCTTATATTTTATTTACATGTTTAGGATGGGTTATAAGGGCTGCTACTTTCAAATGAGGACAGGTCACTATACACACTATTCAATGAACCATGATTATTTGTTTACTAATGGGTAAATCTATACCCATGGTTATCGTAATCATGGGTATAGATACATACCCATATTTTAACAAAAAATTGTGGGTATGATAAAATCTCTTAGGCTAAACCAACGATTTCTATTGAAACTATGGGTATTTTTTTATTTTAATGACTCACCTAGCCACATTTCATAAAACTCTAGGTATATTGTATTCCCATTGTTTTATGGGATATGTATATGGTTCAAAACTGAGAATATTGTATATGTTTCGAGTAATTAAAATACAAAATTTGGCTAATCTTCATACATCTTCACTAGGATTAGAATGCACCCCAATAACCATTGAAATTCATTAATGACTAAATCCTACGAGAGTCCAAAGGGCCTATTACAATGGATTATATATAGTCACAATAATATTTATATTTTTAAAATACATAATATAATAATCCATCGGCCTACCAATGTGTGTGGATGGTGGTGAGGGAGGGAACATGGATATGGAAACAACGGTTCTCATTCATCCCTTCATGATAAGGGTAGCAGCATGACCACATTTTATAACACAAGTGAAGGGTATAGTTGGTAGAGTGTAGATGGCCTATCGAGAAAGAAACAAGTTCATCAATAATTAATAATTTTTACTCTTATATTTTATTAATTTTTTAATTAACTAATTTTAATGAATTTATTATAAATTCAATTTCTTATTATTTATTAAATTTAATTTAGTAATTTTGATGTATTTTTAGTAATTTATAATAACATTTATTAATTATTAATTATTATATTTTGAAATCATTGTAAATTTTTAATATTTTAATATTTTATTTAATTTCTATTTTTTTAGAATCAAAATTCAACTTTGTAAGTATTAATATTCATTATAAATAAGTATTTTTAAGGATCATATTTATTGTTTTATAACGATTTTTTCTCACTTCCCAATGAGACAAGGATACCACCTCCCTGCTCCACCTAAGAGAGTTTTGTCCAAGAGGTTACTCAAGTGGTGGGGGGGGGGGGGGTTAATTGAGTTCATATTAAAAAAATTTGTTTAAAAGATTTGAATTGAAATCCCCCAATTCATAAAACAAGTTAAACACTAATGAATTTATATAGATTGTATGTGTTCAATTAGTTTCTCAAATATTGATTATTTCTTAGTTAACTTATTTTGAAGATTAAGATAGCTTTTGAAACTAACTTACTGGCAATAAATAATTAAAAACACTTTCTAGTTCAACTATCAGAGTTACTTTAAAATAGAATTTAATTTCAATGTAATTAGCAGCGGAATATTGAAAGTAGTTTAAACTAAAATAAGATGCACATAAGATTTAACCAAGAGGTTTAGTCTCTAGGTGAGACTTAGTCCTCTAAAACAGTTTATATATAAAACTTTTATCCACAACTTGAATTAGGATTTACAACAATACTCATATTGTCCAAGTCATCAAACCTCTACCATGGTTCTACGTTGGAAAGCAACAACAACAAAACACAGGTTTTCTAGGTCCTCATACATCTACCACAGTTCTATATGGGATACAAAAAGGTATAAAAATATTGGTTTGAGGATTTTGGTATCCTCCAGTTTAGCTTAGGAGTCAGTGTGTGTCCAAACAGACCAAAACACACACTACTCATAATGTAATAAAAATGATCACAATAGAGAAATAATATGGAGATGAATTTAGAATGCTCTTGTGTGATGTCAATTTAGCTACGGACTCCTTTGTATTGAAGAATATGAAGCTTTGAGTCCTTCTCTAGAAGTTGTCTGGAAAACAGAGTGTCGTGGTTCTCTTCCTTCACATATAGTACCGGTGTTCAGCTTGAATGTAAGAGTATTCCTTGTAGCACTTGAACCTTTTCTTTGAACTTCTCTTCTTGATGTGTATGAGTGTTCTTCGAGTTCTTCGTGTGTTCTTCTCTGTATGTATGTGTGTATATTCTAGTATGTGTATTGTATTTATCTTCTGTTATTCCTTAAATATATGTCTCTCTTCTCCAGTGGCTTGATATTCCTTTTATTCCTTTTGCTCTAGCAATGGGAATGATTACCTTTTACAGGTATGAGTTACGGTTCCCTGACATGCCCACAACCCACATTAATTAATAGCAGTTGCATTGAATTAAGAACATATGACCATTAGAAATATATTATTAATATTGAAAAAGTAGAGAATTTGAGTAACAGCGACTGGTTAACGGTCATCTTCAATCAGTAGGTCTTTGTCGGTAGACTTGTAGCAGTATCTCTTGGAGTAGTAGCTCATGTATCTGTAGCTCCACGTGTAGCGGTAGCTCCTTGTATCGATAGCTCTTTGTAACAGTGTACTTCTATCGGTAGCTCTTCATAATGGTGTACTTCTGTTAGTATCTCTTCCTCTCTATCAGTAGTTGTTATCATTGGTAGTGGTAGCTCTCTCTATCAGTTTCTTCCTCTATCTGTAGCTCCATTCTGTCGGTAGCTTATATCAATTTACTTGTATCGGTGAACTTGTATCAGTGACCTTGTTTATCAGTATACATAATCTATCGATGGACTTGTCTAACAGTGAAATTGTATTAGTCAGAATTATAATTATCAGTGACTTAAGAAGTTATATGCTTACAAAGTAACTGTTCGATGTATATTAGTTCTAGACTGAATCAATATCTTACATCATCAATGTTAATCAGAAATAAAAATTGATTAATATATTCCATGATATTATATGATTATTTTGACATCCATACTAACTCCAGAACATGAAGACATAGTTATGAAACATAATTATTATATAGATAAGAAAGATTTGGGATTATTAGAACATATCTATTCATAATTTATATTATCAAAACAGGTGAGGCCAACAATCTCCCCCTTTTTGATAATTACAAATTATGGAATTATAATCCAGAATAATCTTTAATGAATTAGAGTAAAATATATCAAATGGAATTTCTTAGTGTGTTTAGATCAGAACTCTCAAAATTATTAGAGCTCCTCAAATGTATTAGAGTTAAATTATGAAAAAACATAAGAGTAAAATGAAAAAGAATATTTATTTCCCCCAAATACACAAATTATAATTTTCTCCCCCTTAGTGTAATTTCTCCCAAAATTTTATATTCTTCCCATATTATAATTTTTATCCCCCTTTGTGATTAGAAAAAATAGAAAAACAATTGTGCATATCATAAAAGAAGAAGATAGAAAATAGAAATTCTCATTTCACATTACAAAGTTACATGAGATAGTACAAATATTCCTATCAAAATATCTAGACTCATTCAATCAACCTCCTGGATGCCCACATTAGATATTCCTTTAGGATCAGAGGACTGACGTTGGGTAGGGTGAGATGGAATCATTGGTACTACACTAATTACCAGAGGTGGTTCATCTACTAAAACACTGCCATGACTGTAGTGAGTACTCCTCCGTGTGATCATAGAAGTCATGCTTCTGATTGCCTGAGCAGGTGTCATTTGAGGTGTGGAACTAGTAAAACCAGTGGTAGGTAATGCAGGAGGCATGATGATAGGTGTACTCTCCACATGTAGAAATGGCAGTAATAGAATCTTGAAATCCATAATGATACCTCCCCCACTCTCCCTAGAAGATATGAAATCATCATTGTTTTTCATAAATTTGTCTAAAGTAGGGGTCACCTCCCTGAGAATACTAACTTGTTCTTTGAAGGATTGAGTGATTGGGGGAAGCTTCATATTATCTAAGAAAAACATCAAATGATTGGTTAGTTTATTCTTGGTGTAAAATCTTTGAAAATAATAATCAATTTTGTCTTTGATTTCCTTTATGGATGTAGTAGCATCTCTCATATAATCTTGGACGATTTTTCTGATATCCCTGGTGGTAGTAATTACCTGAGAATCAGATGATCTACTGGCACAAACTTGACCAAGTTCTTCTTTTATCACAGATATAAACTGTTCCACATAAATTGAAAATTTGGATGCACCAAGAGGTGCTACAGTAAAAGCTAATTTTTTTTTCAAAGACTGAGTCAAATTACTTATCATTTTTTCACAAAAAATTCATGAGTACTGTAATGTGTTTTTATGGACTTTTTAAATTCTTCAAACACATCCATAAAATGTCTCATTACACCTTGAATATAGTTGACGTTAGTTTCAACTTGATATTTATAACTCATTATGTTATCAAATGAAGCAACTGATTTCTGTAGAGAGTCAATATTCTCTGATAAACCTTTAAGTTGATTTTTACATTCTTTTACTTCATCCATCACTTCTGTCACAACACATCACAAAACACTTCCTAGAGAAGATACTAAAGAACATTACATATTACGTAGTTCTTCAACAAAATAGGTTTTCAATTCAGATTTTAGTTCCTCAAGATCTCCTTTTCTCACAATGTCTTCAGGTAGAGCTATAGGAGCTACTGGTTTAGTAGTAACATCCTATGTGAAAATATTATAAGACATATGATGCCTTATAATGGGTATCTCATTATCAAAATCAGGATAGTCTAGTCCCAATAAAACTAATCTAGGATCCACATACTAATATTCCACTTTTTAGGTCACAGAAACTGATCATATCCTTACATGTTGCCCCCCCTCAACCTGAGCTTCTATCACCATATCTGCAGCAGCAGCAATAGCCTAATTGGATACTTCCTCTTCAAAAGATTTATCTACAACCATATTTATATCGAAACTAGCTCTCCTAGGCTGGGGTAAATTATTAATATGTACCGGTCTATCCACTTCAAGAACCTCCTCAACAGGCATAATAGAGCTCTCAATCATTGGACTGAGACTCAAACAGGTTCTTCCATTTTCAAATACTTTTTCTTCTTCCTCATTTACATATATTTATTCAACAATTTCTCCCTGAAATACTTCCTTTAAAGGTAGGCTCATAGGTGGACTTGCTTTCACATATGATACCTTTTTAACAGTTGGTCTTGGAGACAAATCAGGGTCTCCTCCATCTTCTATAGAGGTATCCTCCGTAGCATCATCATCTCTGTATTGAGGTTCCTCCTCGTCAGGTCCTAGACCAGGATCGCTTGCATCCTTTGGTCTGAAAGGATGGTCCACAGGATTTAACTTTTTAAAAAACTTCCCTCCATCACTCACCCATTCTCTTCTCCATGGGTTCCAGATAATCTTCATGTATTTTCAAATGGTTTTGGAGACACAGTAGTTTTCCTTAAAAACTACAGCCTCATCTTGAGACCCAACTATTCCATTTACTTTAATCATTAAAGATATAAACTTGGTAAAGAACAAGGAATTTGTTTTTGATTTCGGCCCAGTCATATCATCCATTAAAATCATCATAATCCTACACAGATTTACTTGGACACCATGACTTAGTAGATACAAGAAGAATATATCTTAGAATATAAGGTTTTCAAAATATCCTCTTCTGGGACTTCACACATGCTGGATGAATTAGTACAACAACCAGTTTTCTCCATCAATTTCTTTAAAAACAACTTTCCTTGGTGTGCCAGCTCTAGTTAGCTCTTCCAATGCAGTTTTATACTCAAAAACATCACTAGAAGGGGTATAGAATTTGATTAAAAATTGAAGATACCTTCATGTGGTACCCTCTGATAATAATCCCATTCTACTGAGGATAATAAAACATCCTTTCTATTAACAAATGAGAAGACCTGATTCTCATTATCCAGTTTTTCATTTTTGAGAAACTCATATAAATATTTAACCAACTTAGGGTAATACGGTTCATTGTTGTTTGAGAAGCACTCAACCCACTCCTTATTTTCATGAACTCTTAAAATTAATTACATACTAGTCATCAACCATTCCCCGCATAGCTCTTTCTCACCTACTATTTCCCTTTTTATGAGATATGGGTTTATAGGTTTCTTTAATTCACTGCCACCAATAGACTCTCCTTTCTGTCTCTTGGAATTCAGCTAATCACCCTCTTCACTAACTGTTGGTCTCTTCACTTGTGCCATTCTGTGAATCGTGAGGCTTAACGTTTGAGTGAAACATTGTTTTGGGAGCTATGGTTTGAAGGTAAAGGGTTCGAGGTGGATTAAAATGTGGTTAAGGCTAATGTTTTATCATTTAGGAATCAAGAAATAATTAAATAAAACATAATAAAAATAATAGAAAGGATATAGATTCCAGCAGCTAAAAAACACGAAGTTTAAAATAGTGAAAACTAGCGGTAACTTATATTAGTGGGGATTCCTAACAGTGAGGTTCTAACAGTGAGGTCCATACCAGTGAGGTATAATGGTGAGGTATCCTTAAAATTTTAGGAAAATTTTATTATTCCAAATTTATTTTTTATATAATTTAACCTCTTTGAGTTTAAAGGTTTGGTAAATATATCAGCCAACTGATGTTCAGTTCCAATGAATTCAAGAGCTATATCACCTTTTTTGATAATTATCTCTCAAAAATTGATGTCTTACAACAATGTTCTTAGTCTTAGAGTGAGACATATGATTCTTAGAAATTTTGATTGCACTAGTGTTATCACAGTTTGTAGATACATGTCTAAATTGATATACATAGTCCAATAGAGTGTGTTTCATCAACATAATTTGTTAACAACAACTACCTGCAGTTATGTACTCTTCTTTAGCAGTAGACAGTGTAATAGAATTCCTCTTTTTACTACACTATGATACATAGGATTTACCAAGAAAGTGACATATTCTTGATGTACTCTTCTTATCTAACTTGCAACCAGTAAATTCATCATCAGAATAACTTATTAAATCAAAAGATTGTTCTTTTGGATAAAATAATCCTAAATTATTATTATGTTTAAGATACATGAAAATCCTTTTAAAATCAGGAAAGATTGATTATTTAGGATTACCTTGAAATCTTTCACACATGAACACACTAACCATGATATCTTGTCTACTAGAAGTAAGGTAAATTAAACTCCCAATCATACCTCTATAATTTGTTTTATCTACTGGTTTACTAGATTCATCAATATCCAATTTACATGTGGTACTCATTGGTGTAATACATCCATTATTACTATCCAGACCAAAACGTTATATTAGATCCTTTGTATATTTTATTTGATTTAAACTGATACCATCATTATTTTGAAAAACATGAAATCCAAGAAAATATTTGAGTTCTTCCATTAACCTCATTTCAAATTCACTGTGCACACTCTTTGAAAAATCAATACACAAAATATTTTTAGAATATATGAAAATAATATCATCAACCCAGATTTGTACTATCAAAACATGATTGGAAATCCTTTTGATAAAAAGAGTTTGATCAACAGTCCCTTTAATAAAACCTTCCGAAATAAGAAAATTACTATGCCTATCATACCAAGATTTTGGAGCTTGTTTTAAACCATATAATTCTTTAGAAAGATTAAAAACATGATTTGGAAAATCAAGATTAGTAAATAGAGGTGGTTGTTCTACAAAAACATCTTCAATTATAAAACCATTTAGAAAAGCACTTTTAACATCCATTTGAAATAACTTCAAATTCAGATGAGCTGCATAAGCAAGTAGAATCCTTATGGATTCTAACCTCACTACAGGTGAAAAGGTTTCCTCATAGTCTATTACTTATTTGTGACTATATCCTTGTGCTACTAGTCTTGATTTGTTTCTAATGATATTCCTAGATTCATCAACTTTGTTTCTAAACACCCATTTTGTTCTAGTGGCCAAAATGTCCATAGGTCTGTCTACTAATTCCCATACTTTGTTTCATGCAGATTGATTTAATACTTATTGCATACCAATAAACCAAAATTCATCATTGATGTCATCCTTGATATTTTTAGGTTCTGACTATGAAAGAAAATCTTGATGTTCAACCTGATTTATTATAGAATCCCTAGTCTGAGTTCCTATATCTAAATATCCTATTACATCATCAAAAGTTTGGTTTTTAAGGGTCCTAGTTGGTCTATTAAAGGTAGGGCTAGAAATTTCAGGTTCATTTATAGGTTCGGGTCCAATAGATTCAGGTTATGGAAAATATTCATACCTAGTTGTCTTGAAAACATGTTCACTATTTTTGTCATTAAGGTTTAGAATTGACATATCTTCTTCACAATTTTCAAGAGGGGTCTTAGGTTCATGTGGAATAGTTTCATCAAATTTGATGTGTACTAATTCTTCCAAAAAAAATTTCCTCTAATTAAATACACTATAATATTTTCTTGATATAGAATAACCTATAAATATTCCTTCATAACTTTTGGATAAACACTTATCAAGATTATATTTAGTATTGAGGATGAAGTCTTTGCAACAAAAAAATATAAAGTAATTAACCATAGGATTCCTATTATTCCATATCTCATAATGAGTCCTTTTGATAATTCATCTCATCCAGACACTATTTATAATATAACAAGCTCTATTGATTGCTTCATCCCAAAAGTAAACAGGTAGATCATATTTATTAAGAATAGTTTTTGCAAATTCTTGAAGTGTTCTATTTATTTTTTCTAATACACCATTATGTTAAGGTGTTCTCGGGGATGAGAAATTGTGACTATAGCCATTATGTGAGCAATAAGTTTGAAACTCGTGATTTTCAAACTCACGACCATGGTCACTTCTCGGGGTCTTAATCTTAAGTCCACATAGGTTATCTACAGACTGGGAGTATTTAATGAAATAAGAGCAAGATTAACTTTTGTGAGATAGTAAGTATACCCATGTATATCTAGAAAAGTCATTTATAAGGACATAGACACAGTTCTTCTCATTTAATCTAGAAACACTAGATGGTCCAAATATTTCCATATAAACCAACATGAGAGGTTGAGAAGTTGAAGCTTCTTTCTTTGATCTGAAAGAATCTTTATGTTGTTTTTCCTTTGGATAAGGATTGCAAACTTTATCTATTGGGAATTCTAGTTTGGGAAGGTCTCTAATTAATCCATTCCAAGTCAGTTTCCTGAGTGAATGAACATTGCAGTGTCCTAATCATCTGTTTCATAGCTCAGATTCTTTATGAAATGAATTTGAACAAGTAACATTTTGTTTAGCTGAAGAATTCAAATCTACAACATATACATTTTCATTGATTAATGCAGTAAATTCAAAAAAAATAGAATTAAGAATATTACATGAATAATTTTAAAATTTTACATTGAATCCATCATCGCACAACTAAGAAATACATAAAATATTTTAGTTTAATCCATTAACAAATAGTACATTAGAAATTAAAATTGAATCTGTGTTACCAATTTGGCCTAAGCTGATGATTTTTTCTTTTGAGTTATCCCAAAAGGTGACATGTCTTCCATCAACATTGATTAAGCTCTTAAAGCATGAGTAGCCTCATGTCATATTCCTTGAACATCCACCATCCAAGTACCATATCTTCTTATAGGAACTTTTCAAGAAGGTTTCCTACAAAAGAGATTTAGACAGAAGATAATTTTGGTACCCAGATTTTCTTGGGTCCAGAAAGGTTAGCAAGTAAAACATTAGGCACCCATATTTGTCTAATGGGTTTCCTATAATTATAAAATTCAAAAGATTTTGATAAATAATCATTGTTTGGTCTATAAGAATTTGAATAGCTAGATGAATCGTACGAATTTCTAGAACTTGAACTACCAGCATACTATCCAAATTTTGGAATAAATTTACTTTTAACAATCTTTATATGTCCAGGCTGGTAACCTATACTAGTAGTATACTTTTGTGAAACTTGTTTGCCAAGATTTTGAGTGAGAGTGTTTTTTCCAATTGTAAACTTGTCTATGTATTTTATAAGATTCTAATTAGACAATTTGAGTTCAGTATTCTCCTTCAAGAGTTGATCATTCTTTTTCTTTTCTATAATAAGATCATAACAAGCAACACTAGTCAAGGAATACTGCTTCTTTTATGATTTGTAATTATCTTTCAGCTCATTACATGTATCTTATAACATACTACAATATTCAAATAATTCAGATTTAGAAATATTATTATCATTATTTAAATCACTTTCACTCCCAGAATAATAATCATTGTGCATAGGGGAATTAAGTGTTACCTTAGATGTTTCAGTCATGAAGCACATGTTGGCAAGATTCTTTTCTTCAAATTCAGAAGCTCCAGATCCACTTGATCTGTCTTTAGAATCACTCCATGTAGCATTCATGGATTTCATGTAATTCTTATCATTATATTCATACTTTTTCTTAAATTTCAGTTTTGGACATTCAACTTTGACATGCCCTTTTCTTTTTCACTCATAACAAACTATTATATCATATTTATCAGTTTTCCTCCAGTATTTCTACAAATTTCATCATCAATCATACATACCATTATAATCATATTCTCTAAATATTTTCTTCTTTTTATAGAATTTCTTGAATATCCTAGCTATATGGGCCATCTCTTCATCACTATCGAAGTCAGAATTTTCACTAGTTGAGCTTTCATCAATTATCTAAACCTTTTCTCTGTCCTTTCTCTTTGAAGTAGTGGACTTGAATGCCACTGAATTCTTATTGGGTTCAAAATATTCCTCTATATTCACTTATATCTCTTCTTGATACATCATGAATTGTCTAATCCGCTCCTTGACAGGTAGCTTGCCAATGTCACATGATTCTTGTATAGAGACAAATGTTCCTCTATATTTGTCTGGTAGGCATCTCAGTATCCCCATGATTTTCACTTTTGCTAGAAAAAAATTCCCCAGTGAGCTCATTGTATTAACTATATCAAAACCTGAGATACATATCAAAAATAGATTCATAAGATTTCATTTAAAATTTTCATACTCAATAGTGTATGTATTTAGTCACATTTCCTTAACATTGGTTGTTCCCTCATGGGAAACAGCCAAAGTATCCCAAATTTCATAAGAAGTCTTACAAGAAGATATTAAATTAAATTCTTCATCTCCTAAAGCAGAATACAAGGCATTCATTTCTTTACAATTATTATTGTAAGTAGCTTTTGTAGGTTCATCCCATGTAGTTCTTACAGTTTCTGGAATCTTATATTGAGTCTCTATAGCAGTCTAGATGTCAAATCCCATACATTCTAAATGGATTTTCATTTTTATTTTCCACTGGGAATAGTTGACACCATTAAAGAAGGGAGTCCTATTGGTAGTTATTCCTTTTAATATGTTATCCATAATAACTATGTTTTAAAAATATATATAAATATATAAAACTGTATACTTAACATAAATTTTGAGATCATTAAGATACAAATAAAATCACAGTTGAAAACTTTTCAACAACAGAGTGGTTTGAAAAAATTTCATCTACTCCCTCTGATACCAAATGTTGTCCCAGAGGATACTCAAGAGGGTGGGTGAAATGAGTTCCTATTAAAAATTTATGTTTAAAATATTTGTATAGAAATCCCCCTATTCATAAAACAAGTTAAACTGTAGTGAATTTATAAAAATTTTAATTGTTGATTTAGTTTCTCAAAGATTAATTATTTCTCAATTAACTTAATTTGATGATTAAGTTAGATTTTCAAACTAACTTACTGTCTAGCAATAATTACAAACACATTCTAGTTCAACTATTTGAGTTACTTTAAAAAATATTTTTATTTCAAAGTAATTAGCTGTGGAATATTGAATGTAGTTTAAACTAAAATAATATGCACAACAGTTTGATCCAAGGGGTTCATTCTCAAGCTGATACATACTCTTCACAAACAATTTATATATAAAACATTTATCCACTCCCTGGATTAGGGTTTACAACAGTACTCGGACTATCCAGGTCATCAGACCTCTACCACAGTTCCATGTGGGAAAGAAAAAACAATAGCACAAAGGCTATCCTGGTCCTCATACCTCTACAATAGTTCTACGTAGGATACACAAAGGCATAAAGATTTTGGTTTGAGGATTTTAGTATCCTCTAGTTCAGCTTAGGTGTTAGTGTGTGTCCAAATAGACAGAAACACACACACTACTTGTAATGTAATAAAAATGATCACAATAGAGCAATAATATGGAGATGAGTTTAGAATGATATTTTGTGATGTCAATGTAGCTTTAGACTCCTTTGGATTGAAGTAGATGAAGCTTTGAGTCCTTCACTAGAAGTTGTCTGAAAAACAGAGTGTCGTGGTTTTGTTCCTTCACTTCTAGTATAGGTGTTCATATTGAATGTGAGAGTATTTCTTGTAGCACTTGAACCACCTCTTTGAACTGTTGTTCTTGATGTGTGTGAGTGTTCTTCGAGTTCTTCGTGTGTTCTTATATTCATGTACATGTGTATCTTCTTTTATGTGTCTCGTATGTATCTTTTGTTCTTCCTTACATATTTTTCTCTCTTCTCCAGTGGCTCGATATTCCTTTTATTACTTTTGCTCTGTTAATGGGAATGATTACCTCTTATAGGTATGAGGTATGGTCTCCTTGCATTCCAACAACCGACATTAATTAATAGCAGTTGCATTGAATTAAGTAAATATGACTGTTAGCATTATATTAATAATATTTAAAAAGTATAGAATTTGAGTAACAGTGACTAGTTAATAGTCATGTTCCATCATTAGCTCTCTGTTGGTAGAATTGTAGCGGTATATCTTGTAGTAGTAGCTCATGTGTCAGTAGCTCCATGTGTAGCTGTAGTCCCTTGTATCGGTAGCTCTCTGTAATGGTGTACTTCTATTGGTAGCTCTTCATAACAGTGTACTTCTGTCAGTATCTCGTCCTCACTATCCATAGCTGTTATCATTGGTAGCCGTAGCTCTCTCTATCATTTGCTTCCTCTATCGGTAGCTCCATTCTATCCGTAACTTGTATCAGTGGACTTGTATCGGTGAACTTGTGTATCAGTGAACTTGTCTATCAGTAGACTTAGTATATCAGTGGACTTGTATAACATTGAATGTAACACCCCGAGATTTTATGAAAAATATTCTTATAATTTCATTAATTTCTTGTTTTGTATGCTACACCAAGATTACCTTGCGCTATACACAACACCGTATTAGCTTGCAGTATACACAACACTATTCTTGGATCGTGATACACACAATTTTGATAATAGTTATTCTACGCAACATTGAGTATATATATATATTCAATTTATAAATGAAATATTGTTGGATTATGTTATACGAAACAATGAAGGATTTTTTCACAACACGCAACCCTGACTTGGCTTTCATTACACACAATCGCGACCTTCCTCGATAGCGTGTGTTGTACGCAATACCGGGTTTTACTAAACAACGATATATTATTATAATATTATTATGAACTAGCTGTTATGAATAGTATTGACTAAATTTTGAATCTTATAACATTATTATTCATCTTTCACATTTTCTAAAACATGGTATAAGAACAAAATAAATTTTTCGGGTAAAATAAGTATTTTTAAAAAAATGCAGTTTTGCCGCCTTTTGATGGGGCACCCACATTAAATCTAGTTTTTGACATGTTTATTAGTTCAATTTGACAAAATAAAATTCTTCATTGGAATCAAGAAATAAAAATTTACTTTGGATAAATTTTTCGTATTATTCTCGTAACTTTCATATTTTGATGAATAGTAAAAACGCGCTATATTTTAATGAAAAACAACATTTTTCATCATAATAATTTTTATGGTTAAATTATAATATTTAATGGTTTTAAAGTATAAATAGAATATATTTTTACCATTTAATATAATTTATGTCATTAGCATTGATTTTACATTGATTTGTAGTTTAAATCAATTCAATCTTTTGCAATGTTTTAAACAAAAACCCGTTTTCATTCGACCACGGGATTAATATTAATATAATTTCTGAAACTTCTGTGTATTGGATTTGGAAAAATGGATTCCATATTTGGAATTAGTGGGTCCAAATTATGTTAATAGGCTACATTTTTTTGGGAATTATGAATAGTAACAACGGTAAATTTTATTTACCATAGTTAAAGGTAAATCAGGTAATTAAGGGTAAATATAATATTATAAAATTTCCCTAACACATGAAAAAATTCTATTGGATGGCTAAAAGTAAACCCATATCAACTAAGGGTCGGATTAGATTTATTTTATGGACTTTTGGCCATGAAAATAATTTAATTATTATTAAAACCAAAGAAAGTGACAACATGTCACTCTCTTAAATCATATAAGTATAATAATTTTAATTTAGTGATAAACATCATAAAACTTCGAACATAAATAGTCTCCATAAAGCTAATAATATTATCTACATCATGATAATTTATTTAGAATTATTAAGGATTAAATAATTGTCATTAATGGTGATACATTAATGATACAGAAATTATTTATTAAGTGGAAAATAAGTAATATAGTTTTTATTGAAATAATAATATCCATTAAAAGGCCCAAAAACCTGACCAAAACTTTTTTGTAGTGTATATATACACCTTAATCATCCAATGACATAATAGATAACCGTTTGGATCCTTATAAAAGTGATTATGACACTTATATTATATTATTTTAAATAATGCCAAAGTTGTCAACTTCATAATTTAATAAATATAACAATTTAAATATTGTTAATTTAAGATGATAAATTCTAGTAAAAGTATTATTGTGAAATTTAAGAGATTTATATTCATAATAGGATTTTATTTTAAATTTATATGCAACAAATAGGTATATTAAATAATTATACAAAATGTTGTAGTAATTATTTTATTAAGTGATAAACCAAATAAATGGTTTTAAAAATCATAAAATAAATATTATATGAACTAATTAATGTGATACACTAATTATA
This sequence comes from Viscum album, assembly GCA_963277665.1. NCBI lineage: Eukaryota > Viridiplantae > Streptophyta > Magnoliopsida > Santalales > Viscaceae > Viscum > Viscum album. Next base: position 96,060,567 of record OY728158.1, read on the forward strand.
TAGATACATATGACCTTTTATGAATCTATTAAAGCTTTTAGTTCGAACATATATTCTCTATATAGTTTATTTAAATTCAAATAAATGAATAGTGTCAAAATTGACACTATTGTTATTTTATAAAAATAACATATTATAAAATTGTTTAAAAATCACAAAAATATTTAAAAATTATAAATTTAAATTTATATGGTCAATATTGTTATAAAGTAAACAATTATGGAAAATTCACAACAAATAAGTAATTATTTGTTATAATTTAAAATTTATAATTTTATTACCACAAATAAACTTAAATAGATTAAAAAAGGATAAATCAAAATGATAAGGTTTAAAATAAGATCCAAACATGTATAAATTTTATTGGTTGATGATATTAAAACCTTATCTCATATAATCTTCTAATATGAGTCATTTGTGGAGGTTTTTAAGTGGGGTTAGATTTATTATAAATTAATATTTTTAAGAATTCCAAAGGTGCCCCTCTCCTCCCTTATAAAAGGGAAGCTCCTCCCTCTCCTCCTCACACCAATTTGAGCCTTAAAGATCGTCCAAACCCTGAACAAGTATCTTCTACACTTCCCTAGAAACATCCTAGAGGTTCTAGTTTACTTTAAATACCAATCTTAGTGCCCTAAGAGGAGGTTTCAAAGAGGCGTATCGAAGAAGAGGTAATTTTTTCTCCCAATTCTTTCAAGCTTCTTTCTTCTTCAACTTATTCTTCATTAGTCATTTCATTATAAAGTAATAACATAAGTATCACTAATATACTGATATGTTATTATAAATATGAAACAACCCCATTTCACCTTCTATCTATCCTACGGAAAACAAAATCACCGCGTGTGCGTACATACGGAATACCGTCTCCACGCCGTGGTGTAATCGGTTTCTCCACCAACACCTTACATGGATGGGTATAATGGTGAAAAGAATAACTATACATAGTTATTATAACATCATACTGATTCTGATATATTGTATCATCCACTCCAATTCAATTCAATAATTAGGGAAATGATATCCTCGCTCGTGCGTACGTACGGGCTACCGTCTCCACGACGCGATGAGATTCATTTTCCATGTTAACCATTTAAGAATGATTATAAAGTATATATAAGAAATAATAATGAAATATATGACATTATTAATCTACTGGATTTATGTATATATTTATTTCATCTACTTAATTCCATTCAACTCAATAAGGAAACGAAAACAACGTTCATGCGTACGTACGGCCAACCGTCTCCCTGAACGGTGTATTTCTTTCCATTTATCGATCTATTATATATATTTATATTATGAATATATATTATATATAAATCATGTTTTATATTCTGTAATTATGTAATCGTGATCTAAGTAATCATATAAATAATTACAAGTCAAAACACGGACAATAAGTGAAACGATTTTACCCAAAACACACTTTAACATGGAATTTACAAAAGAACGGGTAATATAAAGTCATAAGTGAACCATATATGATATCATAACAATGAATATGATTCTGTAATAAGTCAATGAAATTATTTAAATCATTATATAGGAGGTTCGGATACATACGAAGCATATCAGACATAAGGTAAGGGATTATTTATGAATCTCATTTTTATCCGAGATTGTTTATTTGTAAGTATTTACTGGTGTTATCTTTATCATCCAAGCCCATGTTTTCTAAAAATGTTTTCATGTATATTTAAAGTCCTTTTTACCCATTTTTGACTTTCATGACATGGTATGTAAGGAATCTTTTTTTTACCATACGAGGTACTTTTTGACTTTTCCGACAAAAGTATGAGAAGAATGTTATTTTTAACTTATACGACGTGAACGGGTTTTTACGGTTTCATAATGCCTCATTTTCATGAAGCTTAATCTACAAGATTTTATGAATATTTTCAACAAAATACATTTATTTTAAAATTGCATGGAATTTTGTGAAAAGAAAATGATTTTGAAGGAAAAAGGATATTTTCCTCAAGAATTCATTTAAAGTGTTTTATCAAAATCATTTTCATCTAAGATGAAATTATTTCACATGTTTATGTTTCAAGTGTAATGTCTCTATGATTTAAATGGTTTCAATTTTCTTATTATGAAATGATATCCATTTCTTTTATATGGATTATGTGATGATGGGATGATGTTTATGAAACCCATTTTATTTATTGGGTTATTATGAATGATGTATGTTTATTTTGTGGCACAAGTAAGAATGATTTCATTATGAGATGGGTGGGACCTATATCTCCCTCCAATGCATTGGGTAAAGATTTTATATCTCATGAGATAGACATGGCTGGAACGGTAAGTTAATCTGGTTTAGTGTTACAGGACTGAAACGAGGAATGAACTCGATTCAGAATGGGACGTTGCCCACTAAGATGGTCTTGGCATCAATGCCTTGGCTACTATGGAAATCATTACATGTGCTTAATCGATGCCACAATTACATGTTTTATTCCCATGCTATTTTATCATGGTTTATGTTCCATTATGATCTATGCCTTAAGTACTTACATGTTTTATGTCGTTGCTCAAGATTTTAATGTTTAAACATTATGTTCATGTTTTTAAGTTCCAATGTATATGGTATGTTTTATTTTATCCATGCTTACCCTTACTGAGCATTTGAGCTCAACCTTTTTATGTTTTATTTTCCCCCAGGATCAAAAGAAAGGTTTTAGGTCGGGAAACAAAAAGTGGAAGATCTTTATGGGAGATGTTGAAGATCTTTCACCACGATTAGAAGATTACGTTCCAAGTTTCCAAAGACACTAAACTATTACAGTCCTTGTGTGTCTGTTTTTGTTATGTATTAAGTACTCCACAAAAGTAATGTAATGTCCATGTACGTCAAGCTTAGGGTCTCTACATTGAACTTGTCTCAGACAAAATTATAATTATCAGGGACTAAAGAACATAAATTCTTACAAAGTTATTGTTCTATACATATTAGTTCCATATTTAATCAATACCAAAATTCATCATTGTTAATCATTAATAAAAATTGATTAATATATTACATGATATTATACGATTATTTTGACATCCATACTTACTCTAGAACATGAATACAAAGTTATGAAACATAATTATAATATAGATAAGCATGATTTGGGATTATCAGAACATATCTAATCATAATTGAGATTATCAAAATAGTTGTGGCCATCATAGAGAAAGGTGGAAACCAAGATCTAGAGTAGATAAAAAAGAACACAAATGTAGGACCAATGACCAGAACCTCCAGAACCATCGACACCGAAGAAGGCCAATACTGACACATTATCTGTGAAGAAGAGGTTACCGCACCACTGTAGTTTCTGGCCTTTAGACATCACGAATGGGAACAACTCAAACTGCTCACCCTGACGTGCGTGTCACATAATCCCAAGCCAAAAACACATCAGTGAAGTTAGAGATGGCCATCAGAACCCTCCTCACCATAAATGAAACCCTCCACTGTAGCAAGACAACATCCAAGAACTTGTGAGCCTCCCATTAAGCTCTCATCACAACCCTCATACCGAATACCAACACAAGTGGTGAACGACCATTAGAAAAAACACTCCAAACAAACCCATAACAAAGGACCAACCCCATCAGCAAGATAGAACACCACAACAAAGAAGGAATAAGATAATGAAACTGATCTATGGATTAAACACTGATGAAATATGGATCAAGAAGAGAATAGAAAAAAATGAAAAGATTATCCTTGAAAACAAACTAAAATCAAATAAATAGGGAGAAGATGTAAAGGAGGTGAAAACTATAGAAGAATAAAGTGATACATGAAATCCATGATAACCTAAATGCAAATCCAAAATACTAATAGAATACGATTCTCCCAATCTTACCAGGAATGGAGCAGCTAACCAGTATTTCAGAGCACATAGGAGGCAGCCGGGGAAGGAACCAACACCCCAACATCCATATTTTGAAGAAAAGATGGACCCTAGGACATGACAGAGCAGACCAATCACAAGAGATAACTGGGGAAAAAACCCTAGAAATCCACACTAAAGGAAGAAGATAAGGACGAAGGGGAAAGAGGAGAATGAAAAAGTAACTGTAGTGGAGTGAGTTGGAAGGTTTATATATATATATGGGGTTTTGATATTTTTTATTTACTAAAAAGGGGTAGGGTAATTAGTATTTTCAAAAATGGGTCCCCAGATGCGTGAACCTCATTCTAGCATTCCCAATCCTAGGAAGATATGTGAATGGGGTTCATGCATCATAGGGGCGGTGAAGGATACGTGAACCCCGTTCACACATCCTTTATAAACTTAGTGAAGGATGCGTGAACAGCATGCACACATCCTACAGAAGCTTTTAATTCTTTAATATAATTTTTATTTTTAAAATTTTTATTTTTATTTTTGTTTTATTTTGTCTATATATATATAACAAAGAAATTTCAGCAGAATTTATTATCTATTTAATATCTAGCAGTACATCCATTACAACAGTCTGGATTCTAACAGAAACTCTCACCCATGTCTCTCTTTTATAAGAGGGCTTGCCCTAAAAATCATTATGCATTTTTGATTTGGGAATCAAGTTCTCCCTTTCTAGTATAGAACATTCAACATTTTCGATGTGGGATTCTATATCAAGTACATGACTTTGAAAGCCTATAAAATACAAACTATAAGACCAATATAAATAAAACTTAAAACATAGATTAATATATAATAAAGAGTTGAAAATAGAATGAATTTTGTAAAAAATGTTGATGAATAAAAATTTATAATCTTTCTAAACCACCAACTTGATACATAAAAATGTTTCAAATACGTGGCTTTGAAAGACTATAAAATACAAACTATAAGACCAATATAAATGAAACAGAAAACATGGATTAAACATATATGAAAAAATTGATAATTAATTAGTAAATTAGTAATATAATTATTAATTAGTTAGTTATTAGTTAATTAGTAATATCAATATTAATTATATAATAATTGATTAGTAATATAATTATTAATTATATAATAACTAATTATTAATATATTTATTAATTATATAATAATTATTTGAGTTAATTTTTAATTTAATTATTAATTATATAATAATTAATTATTTAATTTGTAATATAATTATTAATTAAAAAATAATTCATTAGTTTCGTAGTAAATGAGTAATATAATATATTACTAGAATTATACATTTTAATTATTAGTTATTAATTATTAAAAATTAATTATATAATAATTAAGTAGTTAATTAGTAATATAATTTTTAAATATAATTATAATTATTAATTAACTAATTAATAATTATATTAACAATTAAATAATTAATTAGTATATTATTAATAGCTTATAATTATAATCAATTGTTATATTAGTAATTATAATTAATAATTGTATCACTAATTATTCTTAAAAATTATATTACTAATTATAATTAATAATTATATTACTAATTATAATTAAAAATTATATTACTAAATAACTAATTATTTATTATATAATTAATAATTATATTACTAATTAAGTAATTAATGATTATATAATTAATAATTAAAAATTAAAAATTATAATGATTAATTATAATTAATAATTATATTAATAATTAACTAATTATCTAATTAATTGTTATATAATTAATAATTCCTAATTCTAATTATTAATAACATTATTAATTAAGTAATAAATTAGTATTTAATTAATAATTAATCATTAATAATTGATAGTTAATAGTTATATTAGTAATTAATCCTTGTATAATTAATACTTATATTACAAATTAACTAATTAATTATAATATAATTATATTACTAATTAACTAATTTTGTATTATATATTAGTAATTAATAATAATTATTAATAATTATCTTACTAATTAACTAATTAATTACAAATTATATTACTAATTCTTTATTTATTTATTTTATAATTAATAATTATATTAAAAAATTACTAATTAATTATTATATAATTAATGATAATAATAATTAATAAATATATTATTAATTAACTAATTAATTATTATATAATTATATTACTAAATAACTAATTAATTATTCTATATTAGTAATTAATAAATAATTATTAATTATTAATAATTATATTAATTATTAACTATATAATAATTATATTACAAATTAATTAATTAACTATAAACTATTTCTTATATATTTAATCAATTTTTTAAGTTTCATTTATATTGGTCTCATAGTTTTTATTTTATAGTCTTTCAAAACGGCGTACTTGAAACATTTTTATGTTTTAAGTTGGTGGTTTTTAAAGCATATAAATTATTTTTCATGAACAATTTTTATGAAATTATTTTTATTTTCAACTATTTCTTGTATTTTAAATCCAAATTTAATGTTTCATTTATCTTGGACTTATAGTTTTTATTTTATAGTCTTTCCAGGCCATGTACTTAAAACCTTTCTAAGTTTTACGTTGGTGGTTTTGAAAGCTTATAAATTATAATTCATTAACCTTTTTACGAAATTATTTTTATTTTCAAATATTTCATCTATGGTTAATTCATGTTTTAAGTTTCATTTATATTGGTCTTATTATTTGTATTTTATAGTCTTTCAAAGTCAGGTACTTGAAACAGAATCTCATATCGGAAATGTATAATGTCTTGTTCAGGAAATGGAGAACATAAATCTCACATCGAATATGCAGAATGATTTCCAAGGCAATCCCTCTTACAAAAGAGAGCCCCGGTTGAGGTTTTCTATTAGAATCCAAATGGTTTTAATTACAGTACTGCTGGATATTAAATAGAAGATTAATTCTGATAATTTTTTTTGTTATATATATGTATATATAAACAAAAAATCAAAAAAATAAAAATAAAAATAAAAATTTAAAAAAATAAATTTAAAAATTAATTCTTTCTGTAGGATGCATGAACGGGGTTCACGAATCCTTCATAAATCTTACAAAGGATGTGTGAACCCGTTCATACTTCCTGGTAAGGGTAGATGTGTGAATGGGGTTCGCGCGCCTTTTATGACGTCTATGAAGGAAGTGTGAACCCCGTTCACATATCTATCCATGCCGAAGATGCGTGAATGGGGTTTATGCATCCTTGAACCCATTTTTTAAAATAGATGAAACTCTATCCCTTTTCAACAATTTTTTTTCAAAAACCCATTTAAAAAACTGAGTAGGAAGGAGAAATATGATAGCCTGGGGAAAACATAGCCATTAGAAAGTTGTATTATTTGAAATGTAAATTTATAAAGGAATTCATTATTTATGAAAAATTCCATATCAATCACAAATAGTATCCATCATATTTAAAATACCATTTTTTAAAATTAATTATAGTTTGTAGATTTCATCATAAATTATTCATCCCCACTTATTTTAATATTAAACTATTAGTGTTTGTGATGGATTGTCCAATCAATCATAATTAATGGTCTATTACAACCGAAATTTTCCATTAGACCATAAATAAGTTTGACATGCTATCGCATGTTAAAGTGTGTCAAAACTATTTATTATGGGTTCAAATTCAGTCACAATAACTCATTGATATAACATTTTTTAGAAATGAACTTCTTTTATATCTTAAATGACATCTGTTAAAGGTATTTTTAATGAAAAACTTGGATTATATTGAAAAAATTACTTTTCACATTCTGTATTGTTATTTTCAATCCAAATCACAATATTAACATCTGCCATTGGATAGAGTTATACATAAACTCAGTCAACCCAGGGCCATTTTAAATTAATTATGTGTTAATCCATTTTAAGGGGTGTACTAATTAAATATAGACTTAATAAAAGGGATATTCTACCTTAGAGTTGAGTTGGATGCCCTTAAATAGAAATCCAAACCTAAGAAAATGGGGATTCAATACATGGATGAAAATCAAGAGTCTATTTGTACACAATCATTATAGAACCTTGAATTGTGACAACTCTAGTTTTAATAGTTTTATCCTCCAACTATTTCTATATATATCTATGGATATTTCTCGGATTTAGCGTTATGTTTTCGGTGTCATAGGGCCTCAAAATTTATATATTAAAATTATTTATAAATGTTAAATCAATCACACACATAATTTATTAATAAATTATTTTACCATTAGTCAAGACATTAGATGGAAAATCTAAGGCCATAGTTTTTTTAATACTTGGTTTACCATAGACTCAACATAAGATTGGTTATTGTCAAGATGTTCTATGGAAAAAAAGATGTTGGATGGTACAGGAAATAAATTAAATGATAAGTTAATCTAATTTATTGAATGTTTAACGTAGCCATCGTCTATTTATACACTATCATGATAAATCTATATGGTTAGCCACATAACCTAGGGATATTAAGAAGGAGTAAGTGATATCCAACATTTTGGTCAATGGACTCAAGAATGTGGATCAAAAAGAAATGATCAATGGGATTCATGAGATGAATGAAAAATGAAGCATTATCATCACCTTCATCACTACCGAACATGCTCTTCACTAATGATCAATACATTCTCAATTTAGGGCTCATCATTTTATAATTTGGCCATTGGATTCGATTATTGAGCACGGATTACACGTCTTTTTTATATATTTTATTTTTGTTCTCCACGTGAGTTAAGATGATATTAAGTTTTCTTGAACCTAATTTTCTAGATTTAATATACCCAAATTTCACCTTTCCTGTTCCTATTTTTTTTATTGTTGGAAAGGAATTCATCATCCTATAATAATATTACCTTTTTTAGTGTGCGATTTCCCACTATCATTCTTCTCATTATTCGTTGTCAACTATGTGATTGTCAATTAGACATTACTAGGTCAATTGATGCATGATTCAACCACCATATTCATTATATATGTGTGTATGGTAAAGGATATATGGTTTTAAAATGGAATGTGGTGGATTTATAGAGTGTGGAGGTTAGATTCATGGTCCAAGACCCCATACAGTGATGTGAGTTTAGTGACAACTACCCTAAAGACCAGAGTCCAGTTTTATGGCCATTGAAGGTTAGGAAATAGTGATCAAATACCTAACCCTATGAACTCAAAAATTTTGGATTGGTCTATTAGTGAAGTAGGCGGTAAGAATAGAGGATACAATGACTATGTGAAGACTAGGATTCACTATCCCTGAAAAACACAACAAAACATTGTGTATCCTAGAGGAACACACACATGGTTTCTTTGGTTCTCATGGTGGATAGAGTTTCTTCTTTAATTAATTATCAAACACCTTTGGTCACACCGAGACACATTGTGAATTTACTTGGGTAGCTGAGACATGTACCAAGGCCACATTCCCATGACCTTAGGTAAACATACACACCACGTCCCTATAGGGAAATTTCATGTAGAGGGAGTTGGATACCCAAGCCATGTCTACGGAAGGACAAGCCCAAGATTATTGACAATTTAACCTGCCATGTGACCCTATGATCATGTCACATACTTTTACAAGGAACCTGTAACATGCAGATCTCATTTCATCAGACATGGATTTTGACCTATGATTAGCCTGTCTTGGATAGTTCTCTATATAGGACATGGTGGTTGATTTTTTTTATCATCAAAGATATAATAAAAGGTGACCTGATTGGGGTAATTCTTCAGTGATTCAAAATTGGTGGAAATGATCCAATGTGATCATCAGAGAGTTTTCAGTGTAATTAATACCTTGAACCACCATGGTGTATCCCATATACTATTTATTCATGTAGAATCATTACCCCCCCCCCCCCCCATACCACAGAGGGAATATTTCATCTATTTATAGAGTGTTACGCCCCCTTCATCGAGATCTAGAGGGGAGTAGGTCCTTCACTAGAGTCAATTGCCCCTCAGTAATAGACCAAGAAACATTAAGCATACCCTACCCTTATTTTTGTGTGGATTCACATGGGGAATCACATCAATGAAGGGACATTTGGATCTATAGGAAGCCTTGTCATCATCCTTAGTAGGTTTTGGAGATTGATACTTCCGACCTTTTTCGAATGGGGTTTTATTATGGGAATTTATGATGGTATTTTCATTCCCCTATATGGGTTGAGATGACTATTTTATTTTATTTTTTCTCTACTAGATTTTGCGTGTCCTACTGAGAATGTTTTTACTCACCCATGCATGATACTTTCCCACATGTGTCTTGTTTTATTTAAATAATAGGTATATCATAAAAGACTTTGTGAGAATCACTATTAGTGGAGAATAGTATTACTTAGCGGATTTGTCCATTTTCAATGACTAGTCTTAGAGATTACATGCTGGGATCTATTTAGTATTCCATTTCCTCAAGTGTTTCCATGTGGGGAATTCCTTTCTGGTTGGATGTGTATTTTCCCCCTTTATATATGTTATTTTACCATGATTCACATTGATTTAATTTTTAAGGTTTGTAACATTAATTTATACACTTTATATGTTTCTGTTATTTTATACCTTTGTACTATTTCTTGGAGTTGCGTGTTTTTGATTGTGTACACATAAAATTACTTTAGGCTAAAACCTCACATTTTAGTGATATGCCTACTCAGCCCTTTTCACCAGTGTGACACCCTTCGGGTAACTACAATATTCAATTTTTAGTTTTATTTTCCTTTTGGGGAATTCTTATAGATATCAATTGCTGGGTGATGAAAATGGAAGGTTTTTGTGGATGTAGATCAAGGTGAATAGTTAGTGTATGGTTTCAAACCATGTAGATAACTGGGTGAGGGTGTGGTAGGTTGGGACATTTGGGTTCTCACAATATTATCATGGGTTTTCAAAACATTCAACTCCTTAGGGGTAACCGTGCAAACCATTTTTTGGTGGATAGTGGACCACACAATTTTGGTTCATTTTTGTCCAAACCATTTGGTTAATTGATGAGTCCATATCCTAGCCACATAAAAATTTTAGTTTTTATATTTTCCTTCTATAAATTTCTTATGTGTTGAGCCCTCTTTTTCCCCCAACACATGTGGCCTCTCCCCTTTGGCTATGTATATCTTCCCACCTTCCTTGGTATGTTTCTCTTGGAAATCATTGTATTTTGGATTGAGGCAAGTTAATTTCTTCATGGTTTCCTTCCCACTCTTCTTATTTATTTTTATTTTATTTTTATGTAAGTATAGTAACCTAGTGGTATTTTTGGATGAATCTATGGTATGTGATAGGGGTTTTTAATTATTTTTTCTTTTTTATTGGCTATGTGAGGGCTTGTTCTACCTTATATGGGTGGTTTTTCTTGGAGTCGTAGTGTTGTAGACTAGATATGAGGTATATGTATCTATATATGGGGAATTTTCATTGGACTACCTTGAAATTTTTAATCACCATTGAATTATATTATTTACATTATATTTAAATGATTTATTCTTGATGTGTATTCTATGTTTGATGTTTATCATTAATTGGTTTCAAAATTATGGTGTTTAATGGGGGTCTTCCAAATGTGTGTGTCTTGTATGCACACAAAGTTTTTTTAAAATTTATTATTGTGTTTTAATTGGTTTTATAGGATTTAAAAGTGGTTTTAGAAGTGGTTTTACATTTGAAATGGTTTCTTAAAAATTGGAACGTTTTTTATGAAATTGTTTTATTATATCATGTTTGATATGGGAACTTGTTTCCAATCGTGTTCTTATGGAGTAACACATGGGTTTACTGGGGTGCGAGTGATATGTCTGTTTAAGGGACTGTGTGACATTTAGTGGGATTATCGTGCAAAACTATAAGTTGGTTTGTCCAAGAGGCCTTATGATATATTAGAGGGAGGAATATTCGGGCCTCCAATTTTGATTCTAATGGACTATAAGAGCCTTTGGGTAGAAGACCATGAGATCTTCTATTATTGTTGCTAAGTGACTGTGAGAGATCTAGGATTTTGTCCCAAGGAATTCCATGAGATCTTCCATTTTATTAGTTATCCAACATACTTGTTTACTCAAAAATGTTAGTCCTCGTGGTTAGGTCCCTAGATGCACATTAATCATATCGGTTGGTTTATATAATTTATACATTTTATTTGTTAAATTTTGATGTGATGAGTTATATTATTCTCATTTTACATTGATGTATTTGATTTTTTTTATTTTATTATCACCCTTGATTGTGTTTCGGTTGTTAAATTCAGAATGGTATTCCTTATGGATATGTTTTTCTATTTGATCCATGTTGTAAATTATTTTCTAAAACCGTTTTTTTAATTAGAAATCCAATGTGATTCAAAATGATCACATGAAAATTGTAAATTTTTATTGTGGTTTAGCATTGAAAATGTTTTAAACTAGTTTATTGGACTTCATGGGTAAATTCCTTAACAAGATTCATGGTGGCCTGATACTAGGATTCATGACACATACCATGATTGGGCCTTTGGGAATTTACAAATTTTGTTTTACAGGACAAGAGGCACTATGTACAAGGGTGGATTTTCTTGATTGCATTCATCCAGTTTTTTGTGCAAGATATTTGGTCATCCATGGATTGGATCATGTGGATTCATTATTAATATTTTGTTTCCCCTGGGTTTTACGATTGGAATTTTTTTAAAATTTCACACTTCCTTTATTGGGATTGGGGTTTTTTTAGACACCATGTATATGTTTAGTTATGACAATTTTTTATATGAATATGTATCATTATTGATGGTATTTATTTAAATTATATTTTATTTCTCTATATTTGTTATTGTGATTTGAATCTGATGTTCTCAGTGTGTTCATACTATTTTATAGATGTGACATGTTGTGTTATAAGTGGAGAAACCATTCCTAAGTGATAGCTGGTTAAGGCCAATTCTTTTCACTAGCCCATGGAGATTGAGAACATGATTTTGGTCATGTGATGGTCCAGCTCTGATGACATGTTGGGTCATTCGAGGTTGGTTAAATACAAAATGGTATTAGACTAGGTTTTGTATTTTGTATTCAGTGGTATAATTATGATATGACCATCAAAACTCAAGAGTTTGGAATGTGGGAGTTCATTTTATACTCTTCTTTGAATAGAACCTCAAGTTTCCATGGGTGGTATGAAATTTTATTTATGCTTTAAGCCAAGTTATGGGTTCCTCTTATGATGTTTCGTGGTTTTTAGTGGTCATTGAAATGTTCTGAGGTCGGCCAGGGGTCATTTTTAGTTTTGGTTGTGAAAAAACGAGTTCATGAAGAGGCGCATGGTCAGTGTGCATGGTTAGTCGAGACCATGCATAACCAATGCAGCGTTTCTTTAAAAATATAGTGGAACCTTCATGATTAGTGCATGATTCTACTAACATTTCATATTTGGAAATACTTGGGATGTTTTATGTTTTTCCACCTTTTGTATTGGATTTTCTTTTGATACTTATGCTGCTTGTTGAAACCCTTGTTGAGGTTTGGTTTGGATATTTTAATGTGTTTATGGTTGAGTTTATCTTGATGAAGCTTTTTTTGTGTGTCTTTTAGACAATGCCTCTCATAATAAGTTCATCTAGAAATATAGATGGTTTCTTTAGAGAGTACACTGAGAGGGATACCTCCCCTTAATCTGACTTTGGTAGAGTCAATGATTTATATAATCCAAACCTAGTGTCAACTGGTAGAACATGAGTAGACACGAATGGTGGACTGTGATTAAGAGGTTTCATGGAAAAATACATCAGTGTTCCATGGAGAAAAAATAAATAATGATCCCTAGGAGAGGTTGGAATATATTGTGTTTATATTTGACTTATTGAATATCCCTGAGACCTAAAAAAGTGGGATTTTATGCGCATGTGTTGGATGGACCATGTAGAAAGTTAAGGGATTTGATGGTTCTTTTGGGGAAGAAAGAGGATCTAATGTTGATCACCTTTAAGGTTTCATTTAATTAGTTGTACTACTCAGATACCATGAGAGTGGTGAAGGCCTCTGATTTATTAATGTTTAGGTATGAAAATCATTGAGTGATGGAGTATGCCTCCATATTTGCTTAGTTAATACAAGTTTCTACAGATCTTCATCATAAATGATTACCTTATTGTTTAACATTTTGAGAAATTTAAGGGGAGAGAGATCATATCTATGCTCATTATTCTATGTCTACCGACATAGTTTTATGTGCTAGAAAGTAGGGTGGATTTGTTAGGAAAGATAGCTATAGTTGGTGTTCCTTTAGTGGGTGTTAACCAAAGTTATTCGTCATTATTGAAGAAAAAGAGGGATGAATTTCACTGGGGTATTGGAAAAAGTTCCCAATAGTCTTCATTTTTAGTTCATATAGTTTCATCGAGGCATAATCTCACTGTTTTATATTAGTTTGGAAAGGTGGGATAAAGTATGATAAATTGATCAGAGACTTCAAGGGAATGCACCAGTGAGGGATTATAGGGGATAACCAATTATTTTTTGATTTGGTTTCATGTGAGATTAGTCTGGTATCCCGATTCAATAATGTATCTCTGGTCATGTTAGAGGATTCTAAGGCTGCGTGATTTCATTCTCATAGTAATGGAGTTTTTGAAGATGAGAATAAGGCTAGGGAGGGTTTGATCTAGTATGTATCCATACAATGTAGGTTATGTCTGAGGACACATATTATGAGCCTACCACTATTACTGGTACACTGATTATTGCATCTTCCATGTCAACAATTTTATTTGACACTAGAACATCTCAATATTTCATTACACTTATGTTTGTTTTATATTTGGATATGTAGATTGATTTTATTCCTTATGTTATGGATTTTTTTAAACCAAATGGGTTGGAAAATGGTGCTAGGTTTCAAGTGCCTAGAGTGTTATGTAGTGGTAGTTGGTTTGGAAGTCATATGGGACTTCCTTGTTTTGGACCTGGACATTTTTTACCTTATTATTATCATGGAATGCATCATCAGATTCAAGGAACTAATTTTCTATTATTTTTATAGGGTCCAATCCTTATACCTGATGGGATAACACATGTATTTCAAGGTGAGTATGATCTATATTCAAGTAGTATAGGACCAGTTACTTTAGAGTTAGGGCTGATAACATGCTGGTTATCTAGGATGTTTCTTATGAATGTAGTAGATTTTAGTGGGTGAGATTTTAGTGTTCATGGATTGGTACCTAGATTTTTTTAGAGAATTTTTCAAGATTTATTTCCTAATGATATGTTGAGTTTACTATCTATCAGCTCCCTAGGATGATCTTGATCATTTTTCCACCGTACAAAATTGGTTCTGCTGATTTAATAGAGTTATTATTTCATCTAGAGGATCTTGATGTCAAGGTTTTTATCCATGCTAGCGTGTCACCATGCTCTTTTGAAATAAAACAAATGGAAGCTTCTAATTTTCCATAGACTATCATAAGTTTAACCTGGTGACCATGAAGAATAAATAAAAATTTCTTATAGTTTATATAACGACCTTTACCTTACTTACATATATATTACTTAAAAAAAGTAAAATATTAATTGAAAAACATAATTATACCATGAAAAGACCACATAGGTTTAGTGTCTTTAAAAACAAGGAAACATAAACAATTAGTTCATAATACATTTATATGGTCTCCTGAATATTTTTCCATATAGAAACCCCCTTTCAACATATCTTACTAAATACCCTTCTTCAAGACATGTAGAAAAGAAAAATAAGAAATAATGATATTATATTTTTAGTAAGGGTAAAAAGGGATATATCAATCATATCATAATCATAATACATAAGAACATTAACATTTGAAAATCTTATCCTGCATATAAATGGTCATGAGATCATGTCAAGGGAAAAATCATGAATGTTCATAACGAAAAAATGAAAATATTACCAAATGTCATAAAATAAGACATTTAACATTGTGGAATACATGTAATTATTTAAAATCATTCCATATTAGTCAAGTATCATTTCCAAGACCGTCATTATAGATAAAGTCCAATACATAACGAAGTTCACTCATCGTTCCAGCCCTATATTGTTTAACTGAGATCATTTCCCATTCCAACCCTATATATCTCATGGGATATAAATCTATACCCAAGGAACTGGATGTAGATATAGGTCCCACCCAACTCATAATGAAATCATTCTTACATCTTTCAAAAAAACATAAATAATTCATCATTTTATAACCCAAGGAATAAAATGAGTTTCTAAAAAATCATTCTATCATAACATAATCCATGTTAAACAAATGAATTTCATAAATATAATTCCCAAATAAACTCAATAAAACTATAATAATAGTAGGGATATTCTACTTGAAACATAACCCAAAAATATTCCATCATATATGGAAAATAATTTTGATAAAACACTTTAAACTGATTTCTGAGGAAAATATCCTTTCTTCTTAAAAAATGTTTTCTTTTCTAAAAATTCCACAAAAATTTAAAATAAAAAAATTTAATTTAAAATAAACATGAAATATTATAAAGGAACATTCATGAAAATAAGGAATTGTGAAAAATTAAAAATCAATTCATTCTATATAATTTAAAATAAAACATTCTTCTCATATTTTTGTTGGAAAGCCAAAAAGTACCTTGTCTCGAAAATGAAAAAAGATTCATTTCACACCATTTAATAAAAATTAACCAATGGGTAAAATTAAATTTAAATGATTTTATATGAATATAAAGAATATTTTAAAATACAAATTTAGTAAACATGGATGGGGATGTTAAATATATACCCAATTAAATACCTATGTATAGACTATTTCAGATAATAATGAGATTACAAAAGTATCTCTTACCTTAAGTAAGATATCCTCTATTTTTATCCAATCCTACCATATAATGTTTTAAAATTTTCATTGGCTTATTGAAAAATAATATAAATTTTTATTATAAATTATGTTATCATATTATCATTCATTTGTTAATAACATTTCATTATTACTTGTTTTTCAGATATTAATGGCCTAGTTTTCTTATGCTTGTTTTGTGGAATAGGTTTTTGTTCTCCATATTTGATCATATTTATATCAATAAAAAATGATATTAAAAAAATATATACCATATTTATTAATTATATACATTTATATAATCATGCTTTAATGAATATCTTGTAGAATGAACCACATCGCATCATGGAGATGGTAGGTCAAACGTATGCACGAGCGACAATATCATTTCCATAATTGTGAAATGGTATGTATGTGGATGTAATATATTTTGTTACATTATCCATATCATGTTATAATAATCACATATAGTTATTATATCCATCATTATACACATCTAATTATGGTGGTGGGGAAAACAGATTACACCACGATGTGGAGACAGTACGTCGTACATATTCATGCGTGATGATTTCATTTTTCATCGGATAGGTAAAAGAAGGAATATAACTGTTACATAAAAAAAATAACATATCAGTATATAAGTGATAATAGAGTTATTTCATTATAATGTAAACAACTCATGAAGATAATGTAGAAAAATAATTTAGTTTGAAAGAATTGATAGAGGATATCACCTCTTCTTCGACATGCTCCATATAAATATCCTATTAAACCACAAGAGTTGGTATTTGGAGAAGAAAATAACCAATATAATTTCACTAGGTAATTAAATAATGGAAAAGGGATGAGGAAAACAAATATTTAAGGCTCAATGAGTTTTGAAGAAAAGAGGGAGGTGGTGCCCTTTTATATTTATGGTGAGGGGTACTTTTAGAATCTCCAAAAAATTTCATTTATAATAAAATAAAACCACATCCAAAAACATAAAAACCATATTAGTTTCAATGATTATATAACATAATATTGTAATAAAATCAAAAAAATAATTTTATACAGGTTTTTCTATCAATTTAAACCTCATCATTTTAATTAACACAAAGTAATTCAATTTAAATTTAACTATGGTAACAACTATTTCAATATTAAAATGGTGAAATATTTAATTATATGATATCATTTTGTCCATAAATAAATAATTTATATTTTTTTCACAATAACATAATTATTCTATATTTTTTAATTTTTTTATTATTTTAAAATAATATAATAATACATCATTTTGATAAACAATCAATAAAGTCAAATTTGGCACTATTCAATTCTTTTAATATAAATAATACAAAGATACCAAGTTAACTTAGAAAAAATATATTATTATCCTGAAAATAGGTCAAGGTCATCATTAAAATTCATTGGATATATTAATTATCACAAATTATATTTATTTTAAAAACATTGTCTTTAACTTCATTAATAAAATAATGTAAATACTAGTTTTGTGTAATTATTTAATATAATTATTTTTCAAATTATAATTAAAATTAAAATACTATTATGAATACAAATCATATAAATTTAAAATCATACTTATTGTTGAATATATGTTCCAGAAATCCTACATAAAAATGTTATATTGATTAAAACATGAATGAGACAACTTTAGCATCCCTTTAAATAAAATATTATAAGTTTCATAAGATTTTTCATATTACCTGAATGGTAAATAACTCAATAATTGGATGATTATGTCTAAGAAAAAATCATATAATAAATTTTGGTTTTGTTTTTGTGTATTTTAATGGTTGTTATCATTTAAAAAGTAATTATTTTATTAATTTTTCAGTAATTAAATAATTACTGCATTAATAATATGTAATCCTTTAATGTAATTATTTATTTACTATAAATTACAAATAAAATTCCTTGATAAAGAAAAAAAATAATTTTTAGATGAGCATTTATAATCAAATTTATATTTTGTATAACCTTATATTAAAAATGATTAAGATGTAAAATTTTAAGTAAGACATCTTTAACTTTGGTATAAATAAAATAAAATAAATTTATTAATCTCATCCAAGTTGCTTATAAGGAA
Organism: Viscum album; assembly: GCA_963277665.1. Lineage (NCBI taxonomy): Eukaryota > Viridiplantae > Streptophyta > Magnoliopsida > Santalales > Viscaceae > Viscum > Viscum album. Next base: position 96,079,330 of record OY728158.1, read on the forward strand.
AAATTTTCTACAAAAGGATGATTTAGGTCAAAACACAGAAATACAATGATATTTGGATAGGTATTAGGGTAATTTTATAATACAATTTTTACCCTCAATTACCCAATTTACCCTTTTACCTTATTAATAAAAAATTAACGAAGACACTATTTATAATACCCAAAAATAAAATCAATATATTTTCATAATTGGGACCTACTGATTAATGATATTGAGTCCATTTTTAAAAATTGAAAACACATAAATTGTATTTATTAAATTAAATTTAATCCCATTGTCGGAATAAGAAAACGATTTTTAAAAGTTAAACCATTGCAAAGGATCGAAATGTTTTTACATCTAAATTCAATGTGAAATTATTGATGAAGAAAAAAATTATATTAAATGATAAAAATATAATCCATTAATAATTTTAAACCATTAAGTAATATAATTTGACCATAAAAATTATTCTAATGAACAAAATTAATTTTAGTTATAATTTAGTGTATTTCTACTATTCATCAAAACATAAAAGTTATCCAAAAAATATAAAAAATAAATCCGAAGTAAATTTTTATATCTCAATTATATATAAGGGTTTATGTTGTCATATAAAAATTATTAATGTTTTCCAATGTTAATTAAAAAAGGGTTCTGCATTAAAAGGCTGTAAAATTACCCATTTGAAAAATATAGATTTTTATGCATAAAATTGCGTTTATTCAAATTCTATGAATAAAATATCAATTAGATGAAAAAATAAAATATTTTATTAAATATATAACATATATATTTCATTAATTTCATTTACTAATTTTAATTCACTTAATTTATGAATTCAAAAAAAAATATTTCCTTTAAATTTAATTGTGTTATATTTTTAATTATTAATTTGTAGAAAATGAATTCACTATAAATATTCATAATTTATTTATATTACTCTCTCTAACTTAATGACATTGTTAGAATATTAATTTTATTCTAATGGTGTCTCAGAATTGGTTAAAATTCCTAATTGATTGAAATGCAAGCTATTAAAGAATTAAAATTATTTAATGACAAGATTTCATAAAAACATCCAAATGATATAATTTATGATCTTTTTGATCATATTAGGGTATTATTTTGGTTTTCTAAGATCTATTTGAGATCTAGGTATCCCTAGTTAATTTTTTGGGAAGATTTGGTTCCAAATATTGTCTTTTAAAGCTGTTATGGACATTTTGAGTATTTTGTTATTCCATTTAGTCTTATCAATGCTCCAATAGTTTTAATGCCCATAATAAACTAGTTTATCCGATAGTTATTGGACTCCTTCGTAGTCATTGTTTGGGATGACATCATGTTATATTCTAAGATGGATTTAGAGCATACTAACCACCAATTGATTGATTTGGGTGTTTTGAGAAAGAATAATCCATGTGCCAAGTTTTACAAGTGCATGTTTTGGATATTACAAGTAATGTTTTTGGGCCACATAATTTCTGAGGAATATTTTTAGTGAATTAAGAGAAAGTTCAAACATTTATGTCATGGGAGAAGCCCAATAATTTGTTTGAGATCCACATTTTTCTGGGAACTATGGGTTATTACAGATGTTCTATTCAGTACTTTTTTAAGATTTATTATCCCTTAATGTATTTAACATAGAAAGGGGTAATTTTTTAGTGGTAAGAGATGTTGTAGAGTGAATTTGAGTAGTCTTAGACCCATATAACATCCAAACCTATTTTTATTCTTCTACAGATAGGGAGAGCTTGAGTGGTGTTTTTTATGATTTCAGTGTGGGATTGTAATTTGTGCTAATGCAGGATAAAAATGTGGTTGACTATAGATCATGGTTGATATGCCTATATGAGTGGAATTATCACACCTAGAACCCAGAATTAGCAGCTGTTATGCATGAGATAAAAGCATGACAACCTTACCTCTTTAGGGATTATTTTATAGTGTATTCAGATGATAAGAGAATGAAGTATATTTTTACGTAGAGGGACATCAACCTCATATTTATACACTAGGTGTAGTAACTTCAGACATTTTAATTAATGATTGAATATACATACAATATGGGAACACATGGTTTCCAACAAGTTGTGTTTGTAGCTTCTAGTGCGAGCAGTTTAGGAATAAGAGGATAAGCGGGATCCAATGAGGTTGTTTGCTTATATGAGGCTAGATGTGCAAGAGGATAGAGGGAGGGTATTCTTGGATAGTTTTCATATTACACCCTCTCACATTGATCAAGTGAGGACTAATAAATAATCGGACCATGAGTTCCAATAGATTAGGTGTACCTTAGATGGTGGGGCGACATCAGGTAATTCATCTTAGTCTCCCAATGAATCTATTCTATTATAGAATTGGTTGGTTTTTACTTTGATCTTCAGGTATTTGGTGATGCATGGGGAATATAATTATAGTTTGGTCGTTCACCATGGATCAATCAATATGATTTATACCCTATGAGGACAATATTAGTGGCCTAGGATGAGATGTAAAGTGGCATACTTTCATTTCCAGATGCTTGAACTTCTAGAGGATGAATGATGAGCATCATAGAACTGCTGGGTTGTTGGAAAATATTACTATGATAGTGTGTAAGTGGGATGAGTTCTATTTGATGTGATTTTATTACCTCAAACTTTGAGTGGGAAAGATTCCTCATGGGTGATTGTCGATCATCTAAAAAAATCATCCCACTTTCATTTCATCAGGGAGTTAATAAGAGTGAACCCATGATTCTTATTTTAAATATCTATTATGGAAGGGAATATAGGAGAATTTGGGAACCCTGCTAAAATTGGGTCCCACAGATTATCTGTTGATGGATGGTCAATCTGAACTAACCATCCATACACTTGAGGATGTGTTACTGTCAGGTGTACTAGATTTTGGAAGTTTATAGGAAAGGTTTCTATCATTTTATGAGTTTTATTATATTTTATTTATCAAGAAATTATCATGATGTCACTTTTTTATTTGTTTTATAGTTATTTGTGTCGATTCCCTTCATGTTGGAATGAGGTAGACAAGTGTTCCTTGGATCAACCTAGCCTTGTCCCGGAGAAAACTGATATTATACGGCTGAATTATAAATGTTTAGTGATATCTCATAGTCTCATAAGGTCTTATTATGACCATCATCATCATCCATTGGATTTTAAATTTGGTGATCAGGTGTTTCTATTAGTATCCATTCATTCGGATCATTGTTGTTTGGGTAAGAAGTGGAAATTAGCACCTTATTTTGTCATAGTGTTTCATATTTTAGAGAATATTGGGATTTTACCTATCAATAGTAATTTATATCATCGATAAACTTCATACATGATATATTTTTATTATTCATAGCTAAATAGATACCATCCATACTCATATTACATGCCAGGGTGGGAGGATTTGGAGATAGAACTTGATACCACTGTTGTGGAGTATCATATTAATATCATGGATGTTATAGAAAAGTGATCTATGTTATGGTAATCCTATTGGTATGTGTGATATATTGGTGAGTTTTCTATATCCATGAGACATTGGATCATTATTATTTGTCGTGGGAGAAGTGGCCTCACCTATTTTCCTGTAGAGAACCCCATGGAATATCTCGGGGAAGAAAGTGGCATACTGGGGAGTTTAAGACACATTCATGGTCACTGTTACATTTTATATTGAGTTTCATTTAACTCTTGATGTATTCTAGGAGGTTCTAGGTTTTAGGAGAGGAAAATGGTATGTTTTTTTGAAGACAATCCAATGTACATGATTAGCACATAGTTTTACTAACTGTGCGGCTAACCATGTGATGGTGATGTAGGTTGGGATAGAGGGATTCATATAGTTTTTGCACTTTTTAGAAAATTTTGTAGCTCCTTTGGGGTAAAAATGTATCTTATTTTGGGTGGATAATGGCACCCACATAGTTGGTATATGGTTTGCCTAACCGTGCATCCAAACTATGATACCCAGTTCAAGTCACATAAAAAGCATGTTTTAACCTTTTTCACACAATTTATTTCTTAAGTATCAAGACATAAAATAATTATCAAATAAGTGACGCCTCTCCAATTATGATATGAAGTTATTCTCCTTATAAATTGTGTTTTTCACATGAAAATATTGGTGTTTTAGCTTTAGGTCAGTAAATTTCCTCATGGTTTCCTTCTCCTCCACCCTTCTTCTTTGTTGTTCTTCAATTTCTATAGAAGTATGGTACCATGCTGGTGGTGTTTGATAAAATAGGGGTTTTGATGATGTTTTTGGATTTTTAATAATGTATTAGGTGAATGAGGCCTTGTTCTAACTCTTCTATGTGGTGGTCGTTGGAGGCGACATGTTTTAAACCAGGTATGAGGAATGTGTCTTTATTTAAGGGTGTTTTCCATAGATTACCTTTATATTTATAATCACATTTGTTTTTTTGTTTAACTAACATTTAAATGATTTATTATTTATATAATTATATTTTTTATGTATTCTATGGATTGTTTTTCAAATTTAATGTATAAAGGGGGTTTTCAAAATGGGTATGGCTTGTATGCATGAAAAATGTTTGTTAAAATGCTTCAAAGAGTTTTTATTGGTTTTAAAGAATTTAAAATGTTATTTTAGAAATTGTTTTACCTTATTAATGGTATTTTGATAAAATTTATTTTTTTATGAAATGGAATTTATTATACCTTGTTTTATTTGGGAAGTGTTTTTTGATTTTTTTGGTATGGAGTAGCACATGGGTTAACTGTGGTGTAAGAGAGGGGTTATTTTTTTGGACCATGTGATCCTTAAGAGGAATGACCATAAAAGCCTCTAATTTTTTTGATAGGATGTGTGAGCCATCAGAGGGAGTACTATGCGAGCCCTACAATTTTGGTTTTAAGGTAACAAGAGAGAATTTGGGTAGGAAGACCATATGAGATTCCATGTTCGTTTCCAGGAGACCATGTGAGATTTGGAGTTAGGACTAAGGATGATAGTGAGTGATTCCATTTTCATATCTAGATAAAATACATGTTTACCCACTCAAGTTAGGATTTACGTTTAGGGTCCCAAGTTCACATTACCCATTCCAATTTGGTTTATATTCTTTATTCATTTGATTAGTTACATTTTTTATGTGATGAGATATATTATTACCAATTTGCAATGATGTGAATGATTTATATTGATTTTATACTCACCCTTGATTGTGATTTCTTTTTGATATTGATCATGTTATTCCTAGTGGATATTTTTATATATTTGATCCATTTTGGGAATTATTGTGGAAACCCTTTTTTTGAAATAGAAACTGTAACGGATTTGAAAGGTTTACATGAAAATGGTATTTCTTTTTAAAGTGTTTAGTTTTGAAAATGTTTTCAATCTATTTTACTGGTTTTCATGGGTAAAATACATATATATATTCATGGTGGTATCGTATTTGGAATCATACATCATTCCTTTCTTATTACTTAGGGAGTCTGTAGATTTTTTTTACAAGAAAATTGTATGGGAAAGGGAACTATGTACTGTAGTGGATCTTTTTTATATCTGTTTTCTGGTGCTTTGTGGAGGAGACATGCTCTTGCGGTAATTGGATCATGTGGAGTTGTTTTTTGATTTTTGTATCCATTAGGTTTTATTATTGTGATTATTTTTGAATTTTTACATTCCTTTTTAGGGTTCGAGGTTTTTTTGAGATACCTTTTATATGTTCAGTTATGAAATGTTTTTTATATAAATGTCTTTGTTGATGTTATTTGTTTAACTTATTATTTCTATGGACGTGCTTCTATTATTTGAATAAATTGTTTTCAGTGTTTGATTCCCATTTTATTAATGGGTTATACTAGGATACCAGTTGAAAAACCATTCCAAAACTATTTTTTGGTATGCTGGGTGATTGTCGCTAGCCCATGGAAATAGAGAACTATATTTGGGCCGCATGGTGGGCCAAATTAATTGGAAAGTTGGTTCAATTCCACACGGTTCATTACTGCCAACACCGAGCCTTTTAGAGGTGGGTTTGGGGTGTCACTCTCATCATATTACTGACCCATCATGGGACCTTTTGGGTTGGGTTATGACATATTGGTATAAAATGAGGTTTTCCCCACTTTGGTGTTTGGATTTGAAAATTCTATGAGGATTGGTTTGGGAACATAGGGATATTATGATGAAGTGTCTTGAGTACGAATCTCATTATAGGGAACGTAGTGATGGTGTAGTGGCTAATGTGTCCATACACTAGTACTCTAACTTCCTAGATACTAACTTTTCATACTGATGCATTGGTTGTACGAAAAGCAATGGGAAATGAATCATACATGGCATGATATTTTGACTTGAATTTCCTTCATGAGTCTTATCTCCAAACTTGATCATATATCCAGGGTATATCTTATTAAATTTTAGGATGCCTCCTTGATGACAACCAACTAGGTTACTAATACAGGGTCATAATGAGACCCTACTGAAGGGACCTATTTTGGACGTTTTCCCTCTAGGGGAGCATAGAGAAGTTATTTCATCTGACGAGCATCATGTGGATACATCCCCTGTGGGTAATCTAGATGTTACTACATTTTGGGAAGATAGTATCCGTAAAAGGTTAAGGATATGATTCACATTATATTATGACATTACATAAGTCCTATTGATAGATACTTTTCAATTTTCATGGAGATACAGTACCTCAGGCAACGAGGCATTGGATCGAGGCAGTGGTTCATGTTTTCCAATTTGTACAGAACGTGACTAATCAGATGGTTGTTCGTGTGACTATTCTCCTTCATGGAGTAGTGGGGAACTATTTGGGTCTGACACTCATACCCATGATGTATAGTACTATAAGGTACATAATTTAATTAGTTTCTTGGTGATATGTTCAATCTATCAGGCTTGTTCTCAGTATATATCCTGAAGATCCTTGAGCTACAAGATGGAGATATGTTAGTTTTTGAGTACACCTAGAGTTTTACCAACCTCACACATTACTCTCAAGATAGGGTGTAGATGGATACTTCCATGAATTAACGTTTAATAAGGGGATTCTTTGAGAAATTTGAGCAAGTATGGCCTCCTTATTCAGGCTCACTTATGCTAGTGTGTTGGAGGGGGAGTTTTTTATAGGAATATTTATAGCATAAAGGATTTGTTAAAATGGAACATATAGTAGAAATTGTGGGGATTGTTCCCCTATATTGGCTAGAAATCATTATTCACCAGGGTATCCATGTAAGAGGTATTAACCTACCAAGAATTAGATACATGGATCTATAATGCAACATTCATAGTTACAGTAAAATATGCCTGGATATGGATGATGCAATTATTGTGAGGGGTGAGGTCACTTGGAACATGATTTCCCAACTTGAAATGCATTATATTGTGGAAATACTATGGATATTCTCCCAAACAAAAATGATGAAAATTTACCAGGGATCTCATAGATGTGGTATATAATGCCCCTAGTGGACGTCCGGAGGGAGTAGCAGGTGGAGAATGATGCATTGACCTATTCCCCCAAACATACTAGGTATACTATTCTATTATACAAGGGATAGTGTTTGAGGTCACATAAAATCGCATGATTTGGAGGGATATGATCTGGCTTCTCAAGAGATTATTTGAGGAATGATCTGTTCCTTGTTTACTTTATCTCCAATACTTGTAGACAACGGTTTAAATCATTACTTTTTATCCATATCCCTTTCATGAAAAATATATATTTCATTAGATAATTATTCCAATTATTTGTGGCTATAATTTCTTACAGGGAGTGAATATTCTATATCACACATCTACCAGTAGTGTGAGTTATCACTCAATGGAGAGAATTTTTCATGGAACCTCTTAGTCACTATGATGAAAACTTATGTTTTCATTCATGGAATGGACTGGGTTTTTTCTTGTGCATTACATGATATATTTTCATCAAGGTAGAGTTATATGCCTACATGCAGATGGGATGAAATTCTCTTTCACGGGATGGAGTATCGTTTGGCTGAGTGTGTGGGGATTTCATGAATGAAGCTGCATCCTATCACTCATTAGTTTGAAATTTTGGTACTTGGATCAGTGGGATCCTAATAAATATGGCATCCATCTGTAGTGGGGGAATACATGTACATGTTTCTTATTGATTCTATGGGAATAACTATGAGGTTTGGGGATTACTTATATATTAACATGCACCTTAATACCACATCTATATCTTCTATGTCATATTGGATGTCACCTACCAAGAATTAGTAGATGAGGGTGTACTTGGAATATCTTCAAGATAGAGGTATTATCATAACCTATGTGTCCCCGTAACTGTCTCTAGTGTTTTTTTTGGAAAAATATTGACAACATTTTGAGGATTTACATTAATTATTATCACTTTAACCAGGAGATGATCCAGAATAAGAAGACCCTGCTGATGATTGATGAATTTTTGGACCAGTTGAAAGAAGTGAGTTGGTATTCTATGTTCAATCTCAGGTTTAGATACCATTAGTTGAGAAATCAAAAGGACGATATTGTGAAAATGATATTCTAATTTCAGTAGTGAAATTATGATTTCCTATTGATTCCTTTCATAGTGACTAATACCCATGATGTGCTAATGAAGATTATGAACCATATATTATAGTCATATTGAGACAGATTGATAGTTTTATTTATTGATGAAAATATCTTATATTCTTTATATGAGGAGGAGGATACATATTTTTGGAAGATGGTCCTAGATTTTCTACGAGATCTGTAATTATACTATATGATCAAGAAGTGTTAGTATTCGAAACTAGAGCCCCAATTTCTTGTGTATTCCATCTATGGGTATGGATTATCTATGAATCCAAAAAATATTAATGTAGTTATTTCTTGGGAACCACCCAATAAAATGTAAGAGGTAAAAAAATTTCTTTTTTTAGTGGGGTTACTATTACAGGATCATGGAATAATTTTCCAAGATTTTATTACATTTGACAACTTTGATGTGGAAAGGGAATTCATTTACCTGGACATAGAATTGTATGGGAACATTTGAGGATCCATGAAATTGGTCGACCAGTGCTCCTATATCGAGAATACTAGGGGAGGATGTTAAGTATATGGTGTTCTATGATCCCTCTAGTGTCGGTAACAAATTCATTTTGATAAAACGGTAGACAATGATCACATACGGGTTGAGGTAGTTGAAAACTCATGAGAATAATTAAATAAACCATGACCTGATGTTGGTAGTGATAGTATTCACATTGAATATATGGAAGAATTATATTCAAGGTGAGAATCTGTTTTGTATACTCAGATCACAAGAGTCTTAGGTACATCCTCACCCAGAGATATCTCAACCTAAGACAAAAGAATTTTTAGTAATTCATGTTGGAATAATACTTAAAGATACTTTATACTATCAGGAATCAAGACATATAGAAAATTATCATAGTTTAAAATATCATTCTCACATGGTGGATGATGAGATAGATTATTTGGCCTTGTTGTAGTTGAACCTAGTACAGAAGTGGGGTTAAACATACCATCAATAGATGGTGGTGACCCTACAACTTTTTCAACATATTGGAGAGGATCTATAGGGAAATTATAATGATGAGGTTTTATGTGACATGATATCCTCATGCAACGCACTAGATGGATTTTACGAATATGGGAAACACATCATCCTTTCCCCAGAATAGATGGTATTTTTAGTCATGTTTTATGATAAGGTATTTAGGGTGTTTCATACCTTCCCGTTAGATATACATATTGGTGTGAAATAAATGTACAAATATATTCAGTGGTAGTTTTGGAGGAGTGGAATGAGGTTGAGCATTATTAGGATTGATTCTTGATACCTCACAAGTTAGTGGGTAAATAATGAACATCAGGTTTAAATAGGATTTTCCAAACCCTTGAAATTATATAATGGAAATGGGATGGAATATCAATAAATATTGTGATGGAATTTTTAAGGATAATGAGTGGACGTGATGCTATCTGGGTGATTGTCAATCATCTTACAAAATTTTCATAGTTAATGGATATCCAGGAGCATAATTTTGTTACGAGTTTTTGGAATTTGTACATTCATTAGATCATCTCAATTCTAGGGTTTTTCTTGATTATCATCACAGACTATGATACTCAGTTCACGTTATGGTTGAAGAGAGGGTTACAATAGGATTTCATGACTGATTTTTGGATGAGAAAAGTGTTTCACCCATAGATGGATGGATAGACAGAGAGCACTATCTATTTTATTGAGGAAAAGATGAGATTTTATGTGTTTGACTTTGTCTAGATCTAGGAGTATCACTTTCCATTGTTTATTTTCACTTATAATAACCTATACCACTCCAGTATCAGCATATAAGCTTAAGAAACTATATGGGAGACCATTAAGGTCACCCTTGTGCTAGAATATGATCGGAGAGACATATCTTATTGGGACAGAATTGGTACACAAAACTAAGAATAAGGTTCATGTAATACATTAGAATACGAGGACAACCCATAATAGATTGATATCATATGTGGACCGATGTTGTGGAACTTTGGAGTTTGAGTAGGGAGACCATTACTTCCATAGTGTCTCACCATGGAGAATATTATAGTGATTTGTTCTGGGAATCAAGCCATCCTTGTTGTTCATTTATCCGTTTCAAATTAAAATGGAGAGTTATAGGAGTTTCCTACCACTTGTACTTACCCCTATGTTATACCGTGTTCATGATATATTCCATATGTCAAAGTTGTAGAGATATATGTACAACCCATCACATGTCATCTAATAGGGTGATATTGACACTAAGTATAGATAACCCTTATCAGAGTACCTAGTGGAAATCATGGAATTACATTATAAGATACTACTTGCAAAAACCATTCCCCTAGTTTGAGTGAGTTGTCGGTATGAGAGTGTGTAGGATTTCTCCTAAGGTCTGAGATCCAGATGTGGGCTTAGTATACCCCTTTTTTGTAGCTTGTGATTTTTCAGTGAAATTAATTCATGGAGAGTATAATGTTAAAAAAAAATTCCATAGTTCAAAAATTTTACACATATATATATATATATATATTACTTATAGTTGGTGCTTCATTTTTGGTGTCGCAAGACCCCTGAATTAAGATATTGAAACTATACATACAAACATACATGCATACATACATATCTATATATATTAAGTCATTTTGTGTATATTTTTGGAATAAATGGATTACCCATTGATTAAAAACTCCTATGGAAAATCCCAGATCATACTTGTTTCTAAAACATGGGGTACGCTAAGAATGATATAAGGATGGTCGACATCAGACATTCAATGAAAGATATTCATTGGTGCGTGCATTAATTAAATTACTAGATAATTTAATTTAATTTATTTAATGTTTAACCTATCCCACTCCACTAACTATAAAATATTATAACAAATATCTAGGGTTAGATTCATAACTCTAGGAGATTAGGGAGGAGGATGAGGAGATCCACTATCGGAACCGAAAAACATGGGAATATAGATAAATGATGAATGGTTGTAGGGTTCCATGAGACGAATGATAAACATAGAAGAATATCTACCTTAATTGAAAATTAAATCTTTCATCAACAATGATCAATCCATTCTTGAGGTATGTATAATTATTTTTTTTTGAATATATCCCATTGAATCGATTATTGAGCATGGATTTTAAGTCAGTTTTATCAGTTCTATTTTCATTCTCTTTATGTTCCAAGAAGGAAATTAGTGTTATTAAACCTAATAATCTATATTTTTTGCGTCCACATTTAACCTATTTTATTCCAACATTTTTGGTGTTGGATGGGGATGTGGAAAACAATGATAATTTTACCTTGTTTATATTCCTTTTCCAACCACTGTTCTTCATTTTCGTTGACATCATCAATGGGGTTAGTGATTCAACATTTTTGGGTTGGTTTAATAATTATTAAACCCCTAGATTCAAGAGACATGCATCAGAAAACATAGTGGATATTTATTTTTTTATGTAATGTGGTGGATTTTATGAGTGTGGATTTTTGATTCATTCACTGGGATCCCTAATGATGATGGGAGGCATGCCATCTACTTCCTAGAAGATCAGATTCCATTTTTTGGAAACTAAAGGCCATGAAATGCTGATGGGGTACCTTCTCTTATGAACTAAGTAATTTCATGTGAGTCAAATGGTGATAGAGGAAACATTAATAACACATCTAGTGATTGCATAAATTCCAAGATTCACCATATATGAAAAATGTGCCTATATTCCATGTCTCTTTGAGGAACACATTCCATGTATCTTAGGATTTCATGGTGGATAACATTTAAACACAAGTTAATTATCACATAAGGTGTGGATGAACCCACACACCGTGTGACTCTACATGGGAAAATGAGTGGTACGTGCTATCCCAACACATAAAATTTATATATATATATTAACATAATAATTATTTTAAATGTTTTCAGTAGGGTCAAACCATAGAGATGATGTGTGTAGTCACTTGGAATATCCTCCAGGGAGAATTATTAGGAAGAATAGTTTTAAATGAGACTAAAAAGTAGAATCACTAAGAATAAAAATGTATATAAAATGTGTATTTTAAATTAATTAAAACTCTCTAAGTAAAAAAAATTAATCAATGAAGGAAATAGATAGAAATGGAATTGTTAGAGAGGCTACGTCCATTCTGTTCCATGCAAAAAAATTATTTAATTCCCACATCTGAATATTTATTCAATTAATTATCACTTACTCCAAATTTAATAAAAATAATATTAGGTATAGTTCCTTGATGTTCTATAGTATTTTAATTTTCCCACATATCATTCATCATTTCATTATCTTATTTGATGAATAAATATTCTATGATTTTACTATCGAATAACTTAGTGAAATGCAGTGACCGGTTTCTCACAATGTTGAAGTACGTATCTGTGTTGGGTTAACTTACATGTGATCACTTATTTGGTATCACTCATGCATGTTTGGAGGGGAAAATATATATTAATTTCTCAATAAACTTATTTATCCATGAAATATTCATTTTCATGTGATTTATGATTTTCCCATGCGCATGACCAAGTTGCAAACATATAAATTCTATTATGATCTTTTACCCATGATTACTTATTCGTTATCAGATGAATGATACATAATAATTATTTTAGATATCATAAAAACTAAATCTATCACAAATATAATTTAATAAATAAACATCTAAAAAATATAAAATTATTGAAAATAAAATATGGAAAAAAATTATTGGTAGGTAATTATCATCACATTCATCGCAACTATAGAACCCTTAATTAACCATCCATGAAGACAACATAGAAGATAAAATAATAGTAAATGGACATAACCATGATTGTTTTATTACAATTACAACCCAAACATGCTATTGATGATTCTAACATGAAAATAATCACTTTTTTGACCACCAAAATTCTATTGCAAATCACTGCACACATTTTTTACAAACGTAAATGAAAATCACTACAAGTGTTTTCATGTAAGGATTAAAGTAACATGGTGTTGATAAACTATAGATGGTGTTAGGTTACAATGAAATACAGGTGGATTTGGAGTGAGGGTATGGTGGCTTCATGTGTGGTTGTGTGTAATTTAGGGGTCTACATATTCAAAATCAGTAGGAGAAAGATGAAAAATGTAGATTGAATGGGAGGATGGTGATGACGGTTGGTGCAAGCTCTTCACAATAAGAGATATGTATTACAACTCAGTGGATTCTCTACAAGTTTTGGTTGTTGATTACTACTATGATGTAGAAATATAAGTGGAGCGAGGACACTGCACTTCACCGCTCTGCAGGGAGTGGAGGGAGAATGGAAACCAACTTATGGATTGAAAGGGAGGGAATAACGGAGAGTAGAGGTAGCCTAGTGCAGGTGTGGCTGAGAGAGGAGATGGTGGTGGTTTCCACACACAATATTAGTAAAGGGGGAGGCATTCATTATATTCTGTGCTTGATGAGGAGGCTGAAAATTGATGGTGGATGGAGTGAACCCCCTAACAAGGTTTCCCCTGAAGAATAAAATCTCCATTGATCCTTCCCCTGCTACACTTAAGATACATAAAAACACATTTATAAAAATAAAAAAAAATTAAAATTAAATTTATATAAATGTGTTAAATAATAATAATAAAATTATTATTAGATTTATATAAATATATATTATATATTGAGCTTACAAGTTAATTTAAAATTACATAATGTTACACAAATTAAACATGTTGCTATTAAATGTTAATCTAATATTATTATAAAAAACTAATAATAATAATTCTAATATTATTAATAAAACTAATATTTCGAAAATTATTGAATGTTAAACACTATTATTTGCATTAAAATCCTTCTAGACAACTTTTGGGAAATTGAATCCATCCTCTAACTAGATAAATAATTCTAAGAAAACTACGTTAGGTGTACCCAAGTTTCTATGTGTGCAGAAAAGATTATAATCCACACACAAGAGATTCATATACCAAATGAAAAAACATTTCCCATTACATTCATGGAGTCCACTTGAATGGATAAGGATTCAACATGCTATACTTCATCTGTGCATGTAATTCTCCCCAATATACATCCAAGGAACTTTCATGCCAAAGGCTATGTCAAACACTACCTTCAATAATCATTTACTATTCCAAATAATGAAGATACATAGAAGAACTCTTCCACGACAGAATTATTTCACACCGTCATTCAATAATTCATCTATAAATAGAAGTTCACCCCCATTTGCATGGCGATCCTCCAAATATTAAAGCCTCACTCTACTACAAGCAATACCAATATTACATCAAATCATGAAAACATGGAACCATTGTGGTAGAAAATAATGCATGATAGGTCCACTATCGGTCCACCATTGACTAGTCCCATAGTTGTGTAATCCTTGCACAACCTTTTTTCACAACAATTCAAGTGAGAGAAAGGTCTCATCTTACAAATAGCCTAACCTTTCACGCAACCCTATTATCTTGTGAACACCACTTATTTTACTTTCCATTGATTTATACTATATCCAATCCCCATCTTGAGCACCCTTTTCATGAAAACGTCTGGTCTTTCACGACCCTCTTGTGTACAACCCTCCACACATGCATGAAACAATCTCATGGTACCTCGTGAGGTTCCCCTATTCCTCTAGTGAATGAGATTCAATACCTTTTTCTTCATATCGTTGGTACTATAATGCCTTTTTATTCTTAGCATTGGAATGCTAAAGCAGGCCTCTAAATCAACCACTCATCTACACCATTGAATGCAGGGATTTTTAAATCCATGCCCCTCCCAAAGGTGAATGTGTGACGCTTATGTAAGCCCAGGGTATACGGAGTGAGACCCAAAAGTACATTATGCGTGATGAAATTTTTTTAGCACCAACATTATCAGCACATGATGTAAAAATTAAGTCTTACCCCTTGAAATACACATGGGATTCTCTATGTACAATCATCATGTGATTTCTCCTCCACCCACTACGAGACACAGACCTTCCTTACCTAGAATATTCTATGCATAAGGCCCACATTAAATGCATCTTAAGAACATTATTATCCATGTATGAATCATATGGAATGAGATACCCCTCACATGGAGTGATATCCTTGATTCATGGAATGAAATAATCCATGGTATTATTTTAGGTTTAATCCCCACTATAAAGACCTGTAAAATTCAAGGAAAATTTTTTCTTAATTTTCTTTGGGATTTTACAAGAACGCAGTTTCTGACGGCACCTGATTCCGAGGCCCGGTGTGCTCGAAATCATTTTCCGAATTTTAGCTTGGGTATGTTCAGTGAATGGATAAGCGGGTTTTTCTAACTTTTGAACCGGTGCTCGGAATTGAAATCTGAGGGCACCGATGGAATCACAGCACCGAAAATTGATTAGGAACACCTTTTCTGGAGTTGTGTTTGCTCAGGTGTGGTTTTTAAATTTTTTCAGGTTAAGTAAATGAATAAAATAAAATCATGCGACCAATTTATTTTATTTTAAGTCACTTAACCTATGTTAAGTGGATGATGTGGGACCCACAATATCCTACCCACTTGGTAGGATATTTGTGAGGTGGGTCCCACATGAGCCCCACCGTTTCTTTTCTTCTTATGTAACGCACCCGCACCCCCCTTTTTAATGAAGTCAACTCTTGCGTTTAATCTCAGGCCGGGTCGGACCGGGCCCTAACCCCCTATTTTCGGGCAGTTTCCGTTCAAACGCCCATATCATGGGCCATGGACCTCTGATCGACGCACCATCAGTTGCGTAGAGATCCTTGGATCGAGGCGGTTGTTTCGGTATATTACACTCATGGGAAATTTTTTCTTAATTTTCTTTGGGATTTTTACAAGAATTCAATTTCTAACGGCACCTGATTCCGAGGCCCGGTGTGCCCGGAATCATTTTCTGAAGTTTAGCTCGTGTACGTTCAATGAACGAACGAGAAGGTTTTTCTAAATTTTGAACCGGTGCTCAGAATTGAAATCTGAGGGAACCGATGGAATCGCAGCGCCAATAATTTCTTTGGAACACCTTTTCCAGAGTTGCGTTTGCTCGGGTGTGGTTTTTAATTTTTTTTCGGGTTAAGTAAATGAATAAAATAAAATGGTGTGACCAATTTATTTTATTTTAAGTCACATAACCTATGTTAAGTGGATGATGTGGGACCCACAATATCCTACCCACTTGGTAGGATATTTGTGAGGTGGGGCCCACACGATCCCCGCCGTTTCTTTTCTTCTTAAGTTACGCACCCGCACCCCCCTTTTTAATGAGGTCAACTCTTGCGTTTAATCTGGATAATAAACGCCTCATTAATTGGGTGGTTTTAAAATCCTCAATTAATTGATCGTTTCTTTTCTTTTTGAATTTCAAGCATTGGTTTGTGTGTAAATAAAATAAGACACAACTTATTTTATTTAGTTAGTCTTTTTGTGTTGAGAGTTTATGGAGAATTCACCCAGGTTCTTGAAGTTCTTCCTCTTCAACGAAGAACGCAAAGAACGCGAAGAACGCGAAGAACGCGGAGAACCCGAAGAACGCGAAGAATATTGAACTCCTCTGTCGAGTAAAAAGGGCCTGCCGCTACAACCAAGCACGCTGAACTCCTCCTCTGTCGAGTACTGTGGGCCTGCTCTTACAACCAAGCGCTTCCCACCATGGGTCTTCCGCTACAACCAAGCGCTCACCCTCATATGTTCCAGAGGTACTCCTTCTGTTGAGTATTGTGGGTCTGCCTCTACAACCAAGCACTCCTCCATCATGGGTCTGCCGCTACAAACAAGCGCTCCTCCATCCTGGGTCTGCTGCTACAACCAAGCGCTCCGCCTCATAGGTTCCAGAGGTACTCATACTGTTGAGTACCGCGGGTCTGCCGCTACTACCAAGCGCTCCTTCGCTGTGGGTCTGCCGCTACAGCCAAGTGCTCCCCACTGGGCGATCCAAAACACACCGAGTCGATAGATCAGCAGTCGTCAAGTCTCATCCAGCTTCTAGGTCTCTGCATTATTCTAGCTCATCCCCGGGAGGGTCCGCTCCATGAGCTACTGGTCGATACACCAAGTATCACAAGGTTACATGAAGAAGTATCTCAAAGTACCGCCTCGTCATAGGGGTCTCAACACAACATACAGCGTGTCAATCGGACGCCCGATCTCGGAGTTAATAGCCTTTTCATCCAAGGGGCCCGGTTGGTTTCGTGTGCGAACCAACCCGGCCATACCTCAACTACACCCCGAACTCTCATAGTGTATGCTCATAGGGACCGTTTCTTGACGTGATCACAAACGCCGTTGACAGTTCGTCAAACAGACGTCCAATCTGAAAGTTATCAGCCTTTCCGTTCGAGGGGCCCGGTTGGATTTCGGGTACAATCCAACCCGGCCATTATCCAACTGCATCCAATACTTCGGAGAAGAATTCCAAACGTTCCGTCTCATCAAGAAGAATCCAAAAAAGTCGATGGCATGTCAATCGGACGTCCGGAGCTCAAGTTATAAGCGTTTCTGCACTGAGGGCCCGGTTGGTTTCGTGTACGAACCAACCCGGCCGAACCCAAAGTACTCCGAAACCTTGAGTTTAGTATACCTAAATGACTGTCTCGATCCAAGGATCACATCTCCACTAATGGTGCATCGATCGGAGGTCCGTAGCCCAAGTTATGAGCAAAAGACCGTAACCGTCCGGTATTAGGGGGGCTGGGGCCCGGTCCGACCTGGCCCGGTACCCCCTGGGTCCTACCCAAACCAGGTTGACCAGACCAGGGTCCGGGTCCGGCCCTCTTGGGTGCGGCCTAGCTCGGCTGGCGCGGCCCGGCCTGGCGGTCCGGCGGGGCGGCTCGGCCCGGTGTAGTGGCGCCGGCCAAGCGACCGCGCAAAAGGGGCGCCATCCCCCTTGAACGAAACTGCGGCCCCACGTGGGGCCGCCCCTTGCAACCGGATGCAGCTGAGTGCCACGTCCCGCCTCCCTCGGTCCTGCGTGGTCGCACGACCAGCAGCCTGCCGCCACGGAGGCCCATCCCGATAGAACACCTTTTTTAGAGTTGCGTTTTCTCGGGTGTGGTTTTTAATTTTTTTCTGGTTAAGTAAATGAATAAAATAAAATGATGCGACCAATTTATTTTATTTTATGTCGCTTAACCTATGTTAAGTGGATTATGTGGGACCCACAATATCCGACCCACTTGGTAGGATATTTGTGATGTGGGGACCCACACGAGCCCCACCGTTTCTTTTCTTCTTAAGTAACGCACCTGCACCCCCTTTTTAATGAAGTCAACTCTTGCGTTTAATCTGGATTTTAAATTCTTCATTAATTGGGAGGTTTTAAACTCCTCAATTAATTGATTTTTTCTTTTCTTTTTAAATTTCAAGCATTGGATTGTGTGTAAATAAAATAAGACACCACTTATTTTATTTAGTTAGTCTTATTGTGTTGAGAGGCTAGGGAGAATTCACCCTGGTTGTTGAAGTTCTTCCTCCTCGACGAAGAACACGAAGAACACGCAGAACGCAAAGAACGTGAAAAATGTGAAGAACGCCGATCTACGACGAAGGTCGACAAGAACACCGAATCCTAGGAGATCGACGACGCGAAACCGACGAATCCTTTCTCTACGACGCGATGATCCCTCTTCCGCGACGCCTTCTTCCGCGACGTGCAATTCCGCGACGAACCCTCGCTCATCGACGCTTGAGGTAGGGGTTTTGAATCAATTAAATCTTTGTGATTTATTCCCTCGACTTATGTATAAAATTTGTCAGAAGCCTTCTTAAACTGCTAACGCAGTGGGTGCGGACCAATGAACAAGTCTGAACCCACAGTATCTTCGTTCTTGGTGTGAGGATTGGCGGGCGACGAGGAAGCAGGCCACATGTGATCCTTTGATCGAGACAGTTATTTCGGTATACTACACTCAAGGTTTTGGAGTACTTTGGGTTCGGCCGGGTTGGTTCGTACACGAAACCAACCGGGCCCTCGGAGCGAAAACACTTATAACATGAGCTCCGAACGTCTGATTGACGTGCCGTCGACTTTGTTGGATTCCTCTTGATGAGACGGAACTTTTGGAATGCTTCTCTGGAGTTTTGGATGCAGTTGGATAATGGACGGGTCGGATTGTACCCAAAATCCAACCGGGCCCCTGAAACGGAAAGGCTGATAACTTTCAGACCAAACGTCCGTTTGACGAACCATCAGCGGCGTTGGTGATCACGTCGAGAAACGGTCCCTATGAGCATACCCTATGAGAGTTCTGGGTATAGTCGAGATATGGCCGGGTTGGTTCGCACATGAAACCAACCGGGACCCTGGGATGAAAAGGCTAATAACTCATTGACCGGGTGTCCGATTGACGCGTTGTCTATTGTGTTGAGACCCCTATGACGAGGCGGTACTTTGAGATACTTCTTCATGGAACCTTGTGATACTTGGAGTATCGACCAATAGCGTGTGGAGCGGACCCTCTCGGTGACAAGCTTGCAGAGTGCAGAGACCTAGTAGCTGGCTGAGACTTGACGTCTGCTGATCTATCGACTCGGTGTGTTTCGGACAGCCCAGTGGGGAGTGATTGGTTGTTGCAGTAGACCTACAGTGGAGGAGCGCTTGGTAGTAGCGGCAAACCCGAGGTACTCAACAGAAGGAGTACCTATGGAACCTATGAGGGGGAGAGCTTGGTTGTAGCGGTAGACCCACGATGGAGGAGCGCTTGGTTCTAGCGTCAGACCCACGATGGAGGAGAGCTTGGTTGTAGCGGAAGACCCATGGTACTCAACAGAAGGAGTACCTCTGGAACCTATGAGGGGGAGCGGTTGGTTGTAGCGGCAGACCCATGGTGGGAAGCACATCATTGTAGCAACAGGCCCACAGTACTCGATAGAGGAGGAGTTCGGCTTGCTTGGTTGGAGGGGCAGGCCCTCTCTACTCGACGGAGGAGGAGTTCAGCGCCCTTGGTTGCAGCGGCAAGCCCTCTGTACTCGATGAAGGAGGAGTTCTCCAACGGTCATGGTTTCGACGTCATGAATAAAATCCTGGTTGAGCTGAGTCTATAATACTTGTGTTTCCTCTTGATTGAAATGGGTTACTTGATAACCTGGGTATATGTTTGGGAATGTACCTAAGTATAGGTTATCTGTTGAGATCTTATTTGTGGTTATCCTTGTTGGATTTAGTGAGACATTGAGGTTCTCGGGGTCCCTACTGAGTATCGTTATACTCACCCCTGCACGGGCTATGCCCACACCTTGTTGTGTTGGTTGTAGACGACGGACTGCGCAGACAGAGGCCTAGTGTTCGAGGACTGGAAAGTACCCGGAGGTGGACCTCACGACGAGACAATATCTGGTGGAGGACTTCACGACGAGGCGATGCTCAGAGGATGTTGACGGGGGAGAGCGTTGTAGATACTATCTGTACCTACCCTTCAGGTAGGATTCGTGGTGGACGATCCAGGAGCTTCGCTATCTGTACCTACCCTTCAGGTAGGATCTGAGGAGGACGACCCAGGAGGTGCTTCCTTTCTTCCAGCTGTTGTCTTTATCGTACTTTCTTTCAGTTATAGCTGTACTTTCGATTGGGTTTGTATTCTGGCCCATTTACTTTTCAGCACTTCCTTTTTGTACTTGGTGTTTTACTTCCTCTTGGACTCTGTGGTGTTCTGTTACTTTTTTAAAGACAATGTCTTTCCAGTTATCAGGATTTACGCCGTTGGTTCTAGTCTCCAACCCCTGGCCTATGGAAGGCGGGCTTGGGTTAGTCACGGCACGGGCCCCGAGGACGGGTCGTGACACCCACACCATATCTCATTGGCATATGTTTTGTGACACTAGTGTTTGGTAAACATCATCATATTTCTCACATTGATCATGAATTATGTGGGATTATATAATATTAGTGGCCATGACATCCACCCCATCCTCACATGCCTTCTTTACCGATATAAGCACCGAACATCATCCATATGGTCCACTCCTATGCCTAAGCCCCAACAATATTCTCAACTTCTATTGGCAAACTCCTAAGTGTAATCCCCAACCATTCTCACCCAATGGGATGCTCTGATGCACAATCCCCGACCACATGATCCTTTGGGCCTCCTCCTCAAGTATAAGTCTGAACCCCTTCAAAAATACAAGGTATTTTAGTCCCAACAAACTGGGATATTTAAAAAACCTCCCTGAGGTCCAAAACCAACATATACATCCATCATAATCTCCTCTAGTCTACATCCCTGGTAAGATAACGCGACTCACCAGGGGGGATCCATCACCCAATAATTCATTGGGAAACTCAATGCGCAATTCCCACACAAATTATAACCATGATAAATTCTCTTGAGATGGGAAGCTTCCATGCATGAGACCCACACTATCCCTCTTTGGTGCTCCTTTCACGACATGAGAATCCTTACCACAGGGCTTTAAAGTTCATCGACAAGTCCCATCAAACAAACATAAACTACATCATTGAACTACAAGGTTTTTTTGTCGATATCTTCTAATAAAGGTATATATAATGCCTCTTATAGGTTCAATCACAACCAATGGTAAAACCTAGAACTCCCTCCTTGGGATTTACCTTCATGATCTGACATCTTTCCTTCATGGGACACATATCCTAGATCTGCTTCCATAGGGTGTTATGGTCCATCCACTGTTATGAAGTGACATCTTACCATTTTTGGACACATCTCTAAGATACACATCCATATGGAATTCTAATCCATCTGCCTTCATGTTTTGAAATCATATCTCTATGGGCCACATCTCTTGGATATATCTCCATCAGATTTTTTGATTCATTCATCGTAAAGCCTTTTAGTTTATCCCCTCTAGGGAGATACATCCCTGCTCTAAATCGATAGGACGTCCTGATCACCCATCTATATAGGACATTAAATCAAAAATCCTCCTTAAATGGTGTTCCGAGAAAAACTCAGCCTCTCCCCTATTATATTTACCTCCCTGATCCACCTTCATGGGGCATCCTGATCACCCATCTCTATTCGACATTAATCCCCAAATCCTCCTCAAATAGCATTCAAGGAAAAAACATAGGTTCTAACCTCATTAATCCACCTCTATTGGGTGTATTGTTCACCCATCTCTATATGACATTAAACCCTATATCCTCTTCAATTGGTGTTCTATCCCAAACTTAGGTGCTTCCTTATAGGGATGTTCCTCCCTGATCTACCCCATGGGGTTTTTGGATCACTTGTCTCTTTAAGATGATAATCCATAGATCATCCTCAAATAGAGATCCAACCTAAACTCAAGTACTCCCCCAAGGGACGCACCTTCCTAATCCGCATCCATAGGGCATTGTGATCAAACCTCTTCTATCATTTAAAGTGGTTAAATTTTTCACATATTTATATAAAATCCATGACATGCTAAACATGGGATTCCTAAGGTGAAAAACTTGGAAGATATGGACCTATGGTGTCAGCTACATCATGATAAACATGGGATGCCTAAGGTGGATTCCTTCTAAGATGTTCACTTATGGATTTAGCTACCTCATGTTAAACATGGGACGATTGAGGTGAAATACTCGGAAGATATGAACCTTCATCATTAGATACATCATGATCAACATCGGATGCCTTGGGTTCCATTCCTAAGTTGCATACATGAGATTACCTCCTATGAGTAAAAATAAAGGTGACCAATGTTCCCTGCATCCAAACATTATAATGATACCCAACATGAATAGTCTTATAATCATAGGTTTATGTGCTATCAAGACCAATTGGACTATCTAAAAGAAGTATTGTAATTAAGTGGAATTCACAATGGGATGGCACTATAAATGAGTTACAAAAACATCACATAACCCTAGGATCGAGACCCAGATTAAGATACATGTTCCAAGGAAGCATCCATGTAAGGATAAAATGAAATAACATAATCCCATTTCAATCAAGGAGAATACTTCATTGATGAATGTTATGAAAGATGTACACATTTGGAAATTGGGAATGTGGGGAAAAATGAATATGCAAGTACGCATAAACACATGAGGTGGTTCACCCCTATGAAAGAATCAGAAACAGAAATGGTGAACCTGATGTTAGCCTTTTCTCCTTAAACCATGGTAATTATCCATGTTGGTCATCATATCTTATATTTCACTCAGATGTTGATGAAATTGAGGAACCAACAGAAACGGTGAACCCAAGGTGAATAATATTCTCCTGAATATGTACACTAGTCACATTTGGGAAGTCATCATATTAGAAATTCAAGGTATGAAACTATCTTTCAACCAGATCCACTAAGAAAATACTAGAACAAACATAGAAATCCACAAAAATTAGCGAAGTTAAATGTTGGGTATTCCAATCTGTGGCACTTTCAGTGTAGATCTCTCTATGAACATCAAATATTAGACAAAATTGGGGCATTGAGCATCAATTACTTTACACATGTACTAATTTTTGAATCCCCATACTTTTTAGGATTCCATCCACAAAAAACCATCCACCCAATACCTACAAATAAAGGGAAAAGAGAAATGTTAGTGCAGAAATACTACATGACTTTTCCTTTACCATGAATATTGCTACACCATCAGTTACTGGGCACTGACATTGCATATCATCCTCTGAGATCATTTATATATGGGTGATGGATTCCATCATATGCCGATATGAGAATGAGGGGGTCATTCCCACTAGGGATATGAACTACTAGGACCTAAATTCATTACTACCTCATCAACACCACTTTCACAAGGGCTATGTCACGACCCGTCCTCGGGGCCCGTGTCGTGACTACCCCAAGCCCGCCTTCCATAGGCCAGGGGCTGGCGACTAGCACCAAAGGTGTAAAATCCCGATAACTGGGAAGGCATTGCCTTTATAAAAGAAGACAAGCACCACAGAGTACAAGCGAAAGAAGTAAACACTAAGTAAAAACTGAGTACAATAGTAAGTGCGGAAAGTAAAAAGGAGCCGGAAATACAAGCCCAACTGTAAAGTACAACATGAAAGGGAAAACAGCAACTGAAAAGTAAAGCTGCTACGCCGAGCTGTCCACTGAAAATCCCACCTGAAGGGTGGGTACAGATAGCTCCTCTGCTCCTCAGGTCCCACCGTCCGCTCCGAGTATGTCTCGCCCAGTGGTCCACCTCCGGGTACCGCCTCGTCGTCACGTCCACCTCTGGGTACCGCCTCGTCGTGAGGTCCTCATTCGGGTACCATCTCTTCGTATAGTCCACCTCCAGGTACTGTCCAGTCCTCGAACACTCGGCTTCTGTCAGCACAGCCCGTCGTCTGCATCCAACACAACAAGGTGCGGGCATAGCCCGTGCAAGGGTGAGTATAACGATACTCAGTAGGGACCCCGAGACCCTCAAGGTCTAACTAAACCAACAAGGATAACCACAAAGAAGATCTCAACAGATAACCTCTACTTATATATATGCCCATACATATACCTAAGTTATCAAGTCACCCATCTCAATCATGAGGAAACACAAGGATTGTGAAATCAACGGATAACCACTACCCGGGTATATGCCCATACATATACCTAAGTTAGCAAGTGACCCATCTCAATCATGAGGTAAACACAAGGTCAAAAGTCTCAGCTCAAACCAGGATTTTCATTATCGAAACCGTAACTGCTGAAGAGCTCCGTCTCTGGAGTGTAAAGTGGTCCTGTCACGACTCTGAGGTACTGCTCACTAACCTAAGACTGCTGAAGAACTCCACCCATCGAGTACTACGGGCCAGCTGCTACAACCAAGCGCTCCCATGTGCCGCTACAACCAAGCGCACCTCTGTCGTGGGTCTGCCGCTACAACCAAGCGCTCCCATGTGCCGCTACAACCAAGCGCACCTCTGTCGTGGGTATGCCGCTACAACCAAGCGCTCCCATGTGCCGCTACAACCGAGCGCAACTCTGTCGTGGGTCTGCCGCTACAACAAAGCGCTCCCATGTGCCGCTACAACCAAGCGCACCTCTGTCGTGGTTATGCCGCTACAACCAAGCGCTCCCATGTGCCTCTACAACCAAGCGCAACTCTGTCGTGGGTCTGCCGCTACAACCAAGCGCTCCCATGTGCCGCTACAACCAAGCGCACCTCTGTAACACTCCGAGTCGTTCGATCAGCAGTCGTCAGGTCTCAGCCAGCTACACGGTCTCCGT
Source organism: Viscum album (assembly GCA_963277665.1). Lineage (NCBI taxonomy): Eukaryota > Viridiplantae > Streptophyta > Magnoliopsida > Santalales > Viscaceae > Viscum > Viscum album. Next base: position 96,104,975 of record OY728158.1, read on the forward strand.
ACTCCGCACGCTCGTCACTGGGAGGGTCCGCTCCACGAGCTACAGGTCGATACTCCAAGTATCTCAAAGTCCCATGAATAAGTATCTCAAAGGACCGCCACGTCATAGGGGTCTCAACGCAACAGACGGCGTGTCAATCAGACGCCCGGTCTGTGAGTTATTAGCCTTTTCGTCCTAGGGGCCCTGTTGGTTTCGTGAGCAAACCAAACCCGGCCTTATCTCAAATGCACCCCGAACTCTCATAGGGTATACTCATAGGGACCGTTTCTCAACGCGATCACCAACGCCGCTGACGGTTCGTCAAACGGACGTTCTGTCAGAAAGATATCAGCTTTTCCGTTCCAGGGGCCGGGTTGGATTTCAGTGCGATCCAACCCGGCCACTATCCATCTGCATCCAAAACTTGGGAGGAGGATGCCAAAGGTTCCGTATCGTCAATAGGAACTCAACGCAACAGATGGCGCATCAATCAGACGCCCGGTCTGAGAGTTATTGGCTTTTTCATCTCACACTCACCTTGGGAAACTTCCCAGGAGGTCACCCATCCTGATCACTACTCTATGCCAAACACGCTTAACTACAGAGTTTTAACCACGTAGGCTCCCGAAAAGGAAGGTGCACCTTGAGTATAGTATACCGAAACGACCGTCTCGATCCAAGGATCGCGTTGCCGCTAACGACGAGTCGTTTGGAGGCCCGTAGCCCAAGATACGGGCATTTGACCAAACCGCTCGGTAACGGGGGTTTTGGGCCCGGACCGTCCCGACCCGAGACCCCCCGGATGGCCCGAACCAGGTCGACCCGCCCCGGACGGGGTCGACCTGGCCCGACACAGCCCGGCCCAGCGCGGTGCGGCCCGGCCCGGCCCGGCGCGGCGAACCGGCCAGGCCCGCCGGTTCGGCGCAAGGCAGCGCGCTGGGCGCGCTGCCAGCTGGGCCGAAGGCCGAGCTTGCTGGAAACGGGGGGCCGCCTGCCCCCCCCCCCCTTTTGTGAAACCGGCCCCCTCATAATGGGGGGGCCACATAAATGCCTGGGGGAATTAAATTCCCCCGGTTTCCACCAACCCGGCCGGCCCGACCTGGCCGGCCGGCTTCTTGTCAATAGGACCGGCAAGGGCCGGTCCTCTTCCGGCACCGGCGGCCCGGCTGGCCGCCGGTCATCACGTTCCGCCGCGGCCCGGAACCGGCTGCGACCTTCGTCATCCGGCGCGGTGCGATGGCACCGCGCCCCTCCGCCGCAGCCCCGCTCCGGCCGCGGCGTCTTCGGTTTCCTTCGACGCGGCGCGACGACGTCATGTTCATGATAATTCTTTCCACGGCGCGGCGCGACGGCGCCGCACAATAATTTCCTTGTGATTCCCGCGTGGTGCGACGGCACCACGCTATCTCGTTTCATCCGCAAGAAACATTCAAGAACAAAGGAGGGGGTTTCAGCCATGTTTGTGTGGTCCGGTCCCCCTCTTGTTAGATGATAACACTTAAACGTTCATCCTCAAGTTTGTCATGCTAGAACCAATAACGGAAAATAATTAAATAAAACAACAACAAACCCCAACCTCGCTTTTCGTTATGTGTTGACGAAGTCGCGGAAAGACGGCGACGATTCGTCGACATCGGAAAAGAGAAGTTGTTGACGACGTTGGCGTTCTTCGTGAAAGGCGCTCCCTTCTTTATTCCGGAAGGAGTGGGAAGGAGGCATCCAAGAAGGGATCGACGTTGGAAACTTCACGTTCTTCTTTGGAAAAGGCATTCTTCGTCGAGAAGACATTGTTCAATGTTTGGAGATGTCCTTCGTGTTCTTCGTCGAGGGTGGAATTCCCTTCAATACTTCCATGACTCTATCACAAAGATTTAGCCAACCCCAAACAATAAAACAACACACCTTATTATAGTGTTAGCTTAATGAATTCAAAATAATTCAAATTCATTAAGTTACATCCTTCATTAATGGGTGGAGAGGCTCCAAAATTAATGAAGGTGGAAGTGAAGAGTCACATTTATTTTGGGGGGGGGGGTTCAAGGGAGTTAAGGAGTTTAAGGAGTTAGGAATTTGAGGGGTTTTGGCACATTAAGTGCAAGGGAGTTTAAAGGGGGTAGAAGAGAGTTAAGGGGAAGGTGAAGGGTTGGGGCTCGTGTGGGCCCCACCTCACCTTAATCCTCACTTGGTTAGTTAGGAACTTGTGATTCCACCCCAACTTCCACACTTAGGATATAACCACTTAAGAAGATAAATTAAATTTGTAACACAAATTTTATTTTTCTTTACACTTAAACCACAACCTTAATAAACAACTCCTCCCAAGCAAACGCAACTCCAGGAAAGGCATTCGTAAGCAAAAACCGGCGCTAAGGTTCCATCGGTGCCCTCGGAATTTGATTCCGGGCACCGGTTCAAAAGTTAGAAATTCCTGCTCGTTCGTTCACTGAACGTACCCGAGCCAAACTTCGGAAATTGATTCTGGCCACACCGGGTCTCGGAATCAGGCGCTGTCAGAAACTGTGTTCTTGTAAAATTCCAAAGAAAATTAGGAAAAAAAATTACTTGAAATTTCCAGGTCTTTACATTACTCCCACCTCAGGGCTTTACGTCCTCGTAAAGCTTCATCACAAACTAGGGTCACAAAAGCGGTACAGAGCACGCATCTGAGCCTTCCGCTCTCATGTGCTCACCTGGAAGTTCCCGTACTGTCAAAGGAAGTGCACCCAAGGAATCGATCATCCTCGTAGGATCTGCTCCTGTCTATTCTTGATCCCCACTGGAACCTCCGTGCATGTCGCTCTATCATCGACGTCCGACTCCCTGAGGTCGATGATGTGTGAAGGATCAAGCATGTATCTCCTCAATTGAGTTACGTGAAAGTCATCGTGCACCTAGTGCAACTGAGGTGGATGGGTCAAGCGATAAACAACCTCGCCTACCCTACTGGGGACCTAGAAAGGTCTATTGAACCTCAGAGATCTCTTACCGCCTCGGCTACATCTCCGTAAACCTCGTCGAGGTGAGACCTGTCTAAGAACGTGGTCGCCATCCTCGAACTCTAAAGGTCTCCCTTTTTAGGTTAGAACTGAAACTCAAAACTCCTGCTACCACGAGGGTAAGGTTGGCCGACCCACGAATGATCGGCTACACCCTCCCATGCACGAGTTTATCTTGTGCTGCCCAGGGTTTCCTTTTCGCTGACCAAGGAAAACCCATCCCAATGTTTGCCTAATACCGTCAATTTGAGTATGAACAGTGATTTCCAAATACATACTCAAACTAATGTCGTAAGGCCTCGACGCTGCCACCAAGAGGTCCTAACCGAGACTCTCGCCTCAAGGGTCAGATAACACCGTCGGCGTAAGTGTGACTATCGAGTCTCCTCCCAAAGGTATCTCCAGACGTGAGGGTCAAGTCAACGGCTTAACCGGAATCTCTAGGTCTGGGACTAGATTCATGGAAGGAAGGGATGATTCGTTTCGATTCCTGTGGCTATGACAGCTAGTAGAAGATAAATTCCGCACTTCGAATCATCCTTAGAGCCCCTTTTTGGTCGCACTCCATGACCGCAAGCAGCTACCCTCTTTCCCTGCTCTCCAACTCCCTGAGTCTAGCGGGGACTACAAAGGCGGGTGATGGTAACATGTTGAAATGTACACCACCACGAGATGCTCTCCAAGCTCTGCCTCCATGTCTGCTGCTCTGCAGATTCATCTGTCCTTAACATTTCCTCTTCATGAAACATTTTACGTGCCCAAGTATCCGAGACTGGTGTCAGTTTCCTGCTTTCCAAACTTCTAACATTCTCTGGCTGTATTCGATCAGCAATGAATTCTCAACCACAAAGGTTCCTTCTAGCACTCTAGACTAAGTAGAAACGCATAGAGAAAAGGTGCTGGCTCGGAAGCCCTTAAACATACCATGCTCAGAGGTCCGACCTCTATTGAACTGATTGAAATGCTTCCATCGAGTACCCGATATGTTCGATACGCCTCGATGAATTCTCAGCTATCAACACGTCGTCCCGCCGAAACTGTAAAAGTTCTAGAAAATTCTCGGCCACCTCCTCAAGCCAGTCCTCAGCCGCCTATGAGTCAGGTTCACCTCGGAACACGAGGGTATATGAAGTTAGAACACATGTAAGGAAGTAAACTTACATGTGTCACCTACCGGTACTGCCGGTTGTAACTGCTGACCAACAGGTAGTGATGTATAGCTGACACACTACCCAAAGGCACTATCTCAGGCATCGGTTCACGTACCGAAGCCTCATCACTATGCGGACCATCCTCATGGTCATTCACTGGAAAACACCAGTGGCCAAGTCCACCATCCACTCTACTGATGTCTCAGCTAGGCGGAAAACTCTAGAAATCGCCTCCAGCCACTGCTCTGCTGTTTGGAAATCTGCCTCGCCTCGTAACTTCTGAGGCCTCTACTGCTGGAACTCGTGAAATGTGCTCCGCCAGCGTGCACAGTTTGCTAGTATAGCCGTTGGCATCTGCTGCCCAACAGGTGGTGATGTACTGGTACACCACCCGAGGGTGCCAACATAGTAAAAAGGGCCCTGCACCAGAGCCTCGTCGCTCGGTGAGCCGTCATCGAGTACTCTCTCGGAACTCCAACTGACTGTCTGCGTGGAGACATCCTGAACAGATGCGACACGGTCAATGTCTTATACCTGGTGAGCTGACCTGGTTTGAGCTGACTTTAAAACTTTGGAAAAACACACGCAATCAGTGTTTTTGGGTACAAAGTCGGAAATCAGTAGTCAGGGTCCTGGTGTACGGATACGTCGGCCGCCGCACCAACACTGGACTCCCTGAACTGAAAACCACACTCGGTACCCTTAACAATATTGCTTCACAGGAAGAAACATCAGAGTTATAAGTTCTTCGGTAGAACCGAACTCCTTTGATACCAATTTGTCACGACCTGTCCTCGGGGCCCGTGCCGTGACTACCCCAAGCCCGCCTTCCATAGGCCAGGGGCTGGCGACTAGCACCAAAGGCGTAAAATCCCGATAACTGGGAAGGCATTGCCTTTATAAAAGAAAACAAGCACCACAGAGTACAAGCGGAAGAAGTAAACACTAAGTAAATACTGAGTACAATAGTAAGTGCTGAAAGTAAAATGGGTCGGAAATACAAGCCCAACTGTAAAGTACAAATCGAAAGGGAAAATAGCAACTGAAAAGTAAAGCTGCTACGTCGAGCTGTCCACTGGAAATCCCACCTGAAGGGTGTGTACAGATAGCTCCTCTGCTCCTCAGGTCCACCGTCCGCTCCGAGTATGTCTCGCCCAGTGGTCCACCTCTGGGTACTGCCTCGTCGTCATGTCCACCTCTGGGTACCGCCTCATCGTGAGGTCCTCCTCCAGGTACCATCTCTTCGTATAGTCCACCTCCAGGTACTGTCCAGTCCTCGAACACTTGGCTTCTGTCAGCACTGCCCGTCGTCTGCAACCAACACAACGAGGTGCGGGCATAGCCCGTGCAGGGGTTAGTATAACGATACTCAGTAGGGACCCCGAGACCCTCAAGGTCTCACTAAACCAACAAGGATAACCACAAAGAAGATCTCAACAGATAACCTCTACTTAGATATATGCCCATACATATACCTAAGTTATCAAGTTACCCATCTCAATCATGAGGAAACACAAGGATTGTGAAATCAACGGATAACCACTACCCGGGTATATGCCCATACATATACCTAAGTTAGCAAGTGACCCATCTCAATCATGAGGTAAACACAAGGTCAAAAGTCTCAGCTCAAACCAGGATTTTCATTATCGAAACCGTAACTGCTGAAGAGCTCCGTCTCTAGAGTGTACAGTAGTCCTGTCACGACTCCGAGGTACTGCTCACTAACCTATGATTGCTGAAGAACTCCACCCATCGAGTACTGCGGGCCAGCTGCTACAACCAAGCACTCCCATGTGCCGCTACAACCAAGTGCACCTCTGTCGTGGGTCTGCCGATACAACCAAGCGCTCCCATGTGCCGTTACAACCAAGCACACCTCTGTCGTGGGTATTCCGCTACAACCAAGCGCTCCCATGTGCCGCTATAACCAAGCACAACTCTGTCGTGGGTCTGCTGCTACAACCAAGCGCTCCCATGTGCCGCTACAACCAAGCGCACCTCTGTCGTGGGTATGCCGCTACAACCATGCGCTCCCATGTGCCGCTACAACCAAGCGCAACTCTGTCGTGGGTCTGCCGCTACAACCAAGCGCTCCCATGTGCCGCTAAAACCAAGCGCACCTCTGTAACACTCCGCGTCGTTCGATCAGCAGTCGTCGGGTCTCAGCCAGCTAACGGTCTCCGTAGTACGCACGCTCGTCACTGGGAGGGTCCACTCCACGAGCTACAGTTCGATACTCCATGTATCTCAAAGTCCCATGAAGAAGTATCTCAAAGGACCGCCACATCATAGGGGTCTCAACGCAATAGATGGCGCGTCAATCGGATGCCCGGTCTGTGAGTTATTAGCCTTTTCGTCCTAGGGGCCCGGTTGGTTTCGTGAGCAAACCAAACCCGGCCGTATATCAAATGTACCCCGAACTCTCATAGGGTAAACTCATAGGTATCGTTTCTCAACGCGATCACCAACGCCACTGACGGTTCGTCAAACGGACGTTCTGTCAGAAAGATATCAGCTTTTCCGTTCCAGGGGCCCGGTTGGATTTCGGTGCGATCCAACCCGGCCACTATCCATATGCATCCAAAACTCGGGCGGAGGATGCCGAAAGTTCCGTATCGTCAACAGGAACTCAACGCAACAGACGGCGCGTCAATCAGACGCCCTGTCTGAGAGTTATTGGCTTTTTCGTCTCACACTCACCCTGGAAAACTTCCCAGGAGGTCACACATCCTGATCACTACTCTAGGCCAAGCACGCTTAACTACGGAGTTTTAACCACGTAGGCTCCCGAAAAGGATGGTGCACCTTGAGTATAGTATACCGAAACGACCGTCTCGATCCAAGGATCGCGTTGCCGCTAACGACGAGTCGTTTGGAGGCCCGTAGCCCAAGATACGGGCATTTGACCAAACTGCTCGGTAACGGGGGTTTCGGGCCCGGGCCATCCCGACCCGAGACCCCCCGGATGGCCCGAACCGGGTCGACCCGCCCCGGACGGGGTCGACCCGGCCCGGCACAGCCCGGCGCGGCCCGGCCCGGCTCGGCGCGCTGAACCGGCCAGGCGCGCCGGTTCGGCGCAAGGCAGCGCGCTGGGCGCGCTGCCAGCTGGGCCGAAGGCCGAGCTTGCTGGAAACAGGGGGTCGCCTGCCCCCCCCCCCTTTTGTGAAACCGCCCCCCTCATAATGGGGGCCAAATAACTGCCCGGGGGAATTAAATTCCCCCGGTTTCCACCAACCCGGCCGGCCCGACCTGGCCGGCCGACTTCTTGTCAACAGGACCGGCAAGGGCCGGTCCTCTTCCGTCTTCCGGCACCGGCGGCCCGGCTGGCCGCCGGTCATCACGATCCGCCGCGGCCCGGAACCGGCTGCGGCCTTAGTCATCCGGCGCGGTGCGACGGCACCGCGCCCCTCCGCCGCAGCCCCGCTCCGGCCGCGGCGTCTTCGGTTTCCTTCGACGCGGCGCGACTGCGTCGTGTTCATGATAATTCTTTCCATGGCGCGGCGCGACGGCGCCGCGCAATAATTTCCGTGTGATTCCCGCGTGGTGCGACGGCACCACGCTATCTCGTTTCATCCGCAAGAAACATTCAAGAACAAAGGAGGGGGTTTCGGACGTGTTTGTGCGGTCCGGTCCCCCTCTCGTTAGACGATAACACTTAAACGTTCATCCTCAAGTTTGTCATGCTAGAACCAAGAACGGAATATAATTAAATAAAGCAACAACAAACCCCTACCTCGCTTTTCGTTATGTGTTGACGAAGTCGTGGAAAGGCGGCGACGATTCGTCGACATCGGAAAAGAGAAGTCGTTGACGACGTCGGCGTTCTTCGTGAAAGGCGCTCCCTTCTTTATTCTAGAAGGAGTGGGAAGGAGGCATCCAAGAAGGGATCGACGTTGGAAACTTCATGTTCTTCATTGGAAAAGGCATTCTTCGTCGAGAAGAGGTTGTTCCATGTTTGGAGATGTCCTTCGTGTTCTTCGTCGAGGGTGGAATTCTCTTCAATCCTTCCATGACTCTATGACAACGATTTAGCCAACCCCAAACAATAAAACAACACACCTTATTATAGTGTTAGCTTAATGAATTCAAAATAATTCAAATTCATTAAGTTACATCCTTCATTAATGGGTGGAGAGGCTCCAAAATTAATGAAGGTGGAAGTGAAGAGTCACATTTAATTGGGGGGGGGGGGGTTCAAGGGAGTTAAGGAGTTTAAGGAGTTAGGAATTTTAGGGGTTTTGTCACATTAAGTGCAAGGGAGTTTAAAGGGGGTAGAAGAGAGTTAAGGGGAAGGTGAAGGGTTGGGGCTCATGTGGGCCCCACCTCACCTTAATCCTCACTTGGTTAGTTAGGAACTTGTGATTCCACCCCAACTTCCACACTTAGGATATAACCATTTAAGAAGATAAATAAAATTTGTAACACAAATTTTATTTTTCATTACACTTAAACTACAACCTTAATAAACAACTGCTCCCAAGCAAACACAACTCCAGGAAAGGCATTCCTAATCAAAAAACGGCGCTACGGTTCCATCGGTGCCCTCGGAATTTGATTCCGGGCACCGGTTCAAAAGTTAGAAATTCCCACTCGTTCGTTCACTGAATGTACCCGAGCCAAACTTCGGAAATTGATTCTGGGCACACCGGGCCTCAGAATCAGGTGCTGTCAGAAACTGCGTTCTTGTATAATTCCAACGAAAATTAAGAAAAAAATTTCCTTGAAATTTCCGGGTCTTTACAGGCTACATATGAAGCCGCTCCTCCCCATATTCCAACTCCTCCACACGTAGGTCCTCCCCGTGTCTATTTCAATCAATTTGATGTCCCTTCTCACAATTTATCCCACCAAATATGGGTTCTTCCCAACTCTGACATTCAATATGGAGGTCCTCCCCATATTTCATCGAATCTTAGAAGAGGACCTCCTTGATTTTTCAATAACCAGAGTAGTGGTCCCCCCCCCACTCCTACAATAGTCAAAGAGTAGGCCCTCCTTGCATTGACTAGAACTGATATAATGGTCCTCCCTATGTCCCAAAAAATCAAATAAAATGTAAAACCCACACTATCATCCACTATAATGGAGTTCCACCCATTGAAAAAGAACTTGTATTCCCTAAATAGACATCCTGAGGTTGAAAGATGAACCATCACTCCTAAAATTACAATTACAGGAAGCACCAATTCATTTTCAATCCCATTTTCTTCACAAATTATGAAGTAGAATGAAATTCAATTATAAAAAAATCAATTAATTCATTAACATCACACTCTAGAATAGGATATAAAAAAGTTAATTTCAAATTCCCGAAAGGTTAGATTCACATAATTCTAAAATCCATATATAGGTACATGTTGGTAGATGAAGATTTTGATCCCTTATAGGGGCCCACAGTGTAACCATCTATATAATCTATAGTTTCTCTCTCCACCTCTACTAGAGATCATGGAGAGATATTCTCAAATGGTATAGATGATGGGTATCTAGTTGAGTCACCAATGTGGATTTCTTCCATTACACATGATGCTCTGGTGAACACACAGTCCTATAGAAAAGTAATGATGTGATTGGTACCTCCCTTGAGAAACAACATAGTGTGTAGTGAATAAAAACCTCACATAGTGGCTTCTCTATATTCTAGCCAACCAGTGTACTAATCCAAAATAGATCCAATGATAATTTACCATCAAGATCAAACAAAACATTGTTCCAACCAAGAGTAGGGAGTCTCTTTTAAATTGGATTTCCTTTGGGAGACTCTTGCTTACAATTAGTTGTCTATGGTTTTCTGGCTGAATGAAACCACCAAATTTGATATCCTTGAGTCCTTCACCAAGGACCCGGTGACCAAATTCCACCAAACTCTATATATGAAACATTTTATCCTCCATGACATTTAGTTGGTATACTAAGGAATCCAATAGCACTTTGATGACATTTATCTGTAGTTTCACATGGTCGAGTATTCAGTAATCCCAGTTTCATAGCACCCTACATCGACTGGATACCACCCGGACCTCTAATAGAGAGGCATCAATAACATAATAATTATATATAGAATCATGGAAGATGAACCTATGAACATGCATATCAAGGGATAGGGATATTACACTTCATTCCATTTTATCCATAACCCACAAAAACTAGTCTTACCCATTAATATTGAGGAGTTTGCACTCAGTATTGTTACAAGGAATAAGGTTTTACTCAAGACATCAAGCAATGGGGGCATTGAAATAGTGAAAGACAGAGAAAACCCACCCCCTAGGTACATGCAATATCATGTGGACCCTTACACATGTGACTGCACCTTCCTGTAAAGGTTGGCACTCTGCCTTAGAGATCATTCCATATCATTTCCCATTGGACATAATTCCAACATGGTAAAGGGACCTATTAAACCCTCAGCTCTTTTTGATATTGTGTAGAAGACATAGGATGGTCTTGAAATATCCACTTTGCATTGTCATGTCACATATTAGAATACGATCATCGATGAAATCCTTGATGTTTGATTCCTAGATAATGTAACTACTCAAGACAAGACTATCCCCCCTTCCACTAGGTAAATAAGGGAATAAAAAAGTTTTTTTCTAATTTATCCCAATTGAGTATAAAAATCACATGCACCACAACAGGGTAGAGTACAGAGGTTATGGAAATATACTGAGATATGAGTCTCTAAAACCACACAAGTAGAATGATATCATTACGTGGGTCCCAGATCAAGTTTCTCTATAAGTGTTGTGACTACCTATAGGGTTGATGATCCTGTCAATGTATTGGTGGTCTGGGATCCTCACCAAGATATAAACCAACACAAAGATGATTATATTTCTACTCTCACTGCTGGACTCAAATTTCTATAGATGTGATATGTGGATATCCCACATGATGGAATGTCAAATCTGGCATCGGTGTGTGATATGTGAGTGCCCCATGGTTTTTTGAATCCTATATTTTCCACTTTTAATGGGATGGGAAACCCATTATATTATTTTTCCCACTTCATCTAATGGTATGAGCCAATATTGTGTACCCCTTACCAGCAGAAGGCTGCCGTGCTCTAATGTTTTGTACTGAAATATGAAGGGTTTAAATTGATCTGTTACAACTAGTTAACCATTGGGTCTATCACTGGTTTAGAATATCTCTTTAGGATGTTCCTCTACTATATTAGCTCCACCACATTCTAGAAAATCATTTTAGACCTCTTTAGGTAAAAATTAATGGTGAATAAATGCATCACAAAATTTGTTTCCTAGTGTAAGGGACTCACATAATCACTCTATATGAAACTGACCCAAGAGACATGGCTGACGATGTGTGTGGGGAACGTTAAAGATAAGATAATACCAACCCTCATCACTCAAAACTTCCTAGGTGGGTTTCCATATTTATGTGATAAGAATAAACACCTATGTGAATCCCTATAGTGGTATAGGAAAACACACCCATTGTTTCTCTAATCTCCCACAGGAAGAACAGCCAAGGAAGAGACTGATGCTATAGTACTAGTAGAGGCCTAGAGCTAGTTGATCTATTATCTCTTCTATCAGTAGAGCCTCACTGTGTGTAGTATCCAAACAACCTTAGTCTTTCCCATTAAAGAATCAGTAGGCATTACCTTTCCACGCACAACTTGATGAGTGAATATGGATCGGGATCATCGTTAGAATTTTGGTTCTCTCTAGGGCCGTGCTCTTAGAGTACCCTACCCAGATAGGAGAAACCAATAATACTCCTTTAAAGTTTCATAGATATCTAGTTATTTCTAAAGTTCCATAGAACAAGGGATTATCAATCTTCCAGTGTTCTATAATCCCCAAGATGTTGAGTGTAATGATCACCCCAACCATTTATATTACTATAGTATCCTTCGACATACCGTCAATAAATATATTATTTTGAAGGATTATCTTTATGACCAAGTGGATAATGGTCTAGTAAAATTGGGAAATATCCTGACATATGTTTCACACGTATTTACCAAGCCTAGTGGTGATAGTGAAGGAAAATGGCATCAAGTTTCCAACCTCAAGACTTAGAAATATGGAAACTGGTTGTATCACATAGTAGCTGCTCATTCCAGTGGTTTCATCTGTTCCAATAAAAGCCATCCCAAACCTCTTTAAGTCAATGAAACGTCCCTAGATGATGATTTTAAATTCAAATAAAATCTATCAACAAACCATAAGAGTAGGCGTCAATGATGAAAGGGAATGAAAATTACCCTGTCGGTGCTGAATCTGTCTCGTACTCTCGGAGACTTCATAACTACAGAGCAGGGAATCATGGAAAGGGTGCACCCAACATTAGAATATTTCTTTGATTTACACCAACAACATGACTCCATTAATAAATTCAATTTGGCACATCCCTTTGTGGTCCCTGATGAAGAGGAATATCAATAAATCCCTCCTAAGTGCCTCTAAGTCACGTTGTCAAAGGAATGGTTGAAGGCATGAGAGTTGACTGAATGATCAAGCTATTATTTCAAGCCAATAAACACATTCTCTTGGGACTAGGAAGTAGGTGTTAGATAGAGATCAGAAGAAAAAGTATTCCCAGCCCTCTCCATTAGACATGGTGCCACATATGACCGTGTTAACTAACCATTAAGAACAGATATCACTGCATTGTGATAGGCCATTTCCATATAAATTCAAGCCCCATAAATCATACATTTATCCAGTAGTTGTTATGGGTGATTTATCTAAAGAGAAGTTGGATATTTTCATCACTAGTCTTAGTATAGTGGTTTAGCCGGTAGCACATGTTGTTCCTCCTACAAAACAAAGATACCTTTTGGGCGAAAACATGCATTTGAAAAAGAAGTAAGACATGATGAAGGACCTTTCTAGCCTACGAGCACAGATATCAATCTTTAAGGCCCTCCACCAATTATAAGAGATGCGCGAGGGTCTCACGGAGGAATTGAAAGTCCCCCACTAGTTTGAAACATTGGTATCATCCATAGAAACCTTCTATACTAAGGAAGTCAGGAAAGAAAAATTATAATCCATCATCTCATTCTTAGGATAACTTGAGGGAACCCTCTTAGAGGGGAACACCAACCCAGTATACATCTCCCACCAGTTAGTGGCATGGATTTCCCTTACAATCTAGTCAACATAGGTTCCAGGATCAATCTCATCCCAACATGATCACTCTACATTTTGGGACTTAATGAATAATATTTGAGTACCTCTAACTTAAGGATTCATAGTTTTATAAGACCAAGTAGACACAATGTAGAAGAATCAGGTTGAAAACCCATGTTTAGTGAATTGATATAAAACACTAAATTCATTATTGTCTCATAGGATAACACCTAAAATTATTTGATGGGTATTCTCTGACTTCATCTTCATGCAGTAATTACCTCCTCATATCGCCAATGACTCAAGTTCCCCATAAATGGTTGAGTAGGAATGGTTCTAGGTGATTCATTCTCCTTCGACTCCCATGAATCCCATTTTATAGATGTACACAATTAAAAGATCAAGGATATGTAGGTTTATTCCAACAAGATTGAGTACACAACCATTGAAGCCAACCCATGGACAGATTTAGAGGACACTTTCATCCTCCCAATTCATCGGTTGGAGGCTACGACTCAAGACTTGAGAAATTTCATTGTAATATATATGAGTAAGTGGAATAATGTACCAATGTAAAAGATACTTCAGAATGTTACCTTGTATTCTTACCTTAGTTAGGTCCGGGTGATACTAAAAATACCCTCCTCTTTTTAGAACTGAGATGTTTTCACCATGGATACAATTGTTTTTCATAACTGCATGTTTTTCTTTTCCAGGTTGAATTGACATAAGTAGACCATCCACCATTGCTTTGATATCAATCATGGAACCCATGTTTGAAGTAGTAATGGAATTAACTCGATGACCTATGTCTTCATGGTTTAAATAGCAAATGATCTCCCCATTGAAGATTCCATATCCACCCATGCAGGCAACAGTGTTCCCCCAAAATAAGTTGGCCTGGATAAACCATATCTGCCCACTGATTCTGCTACCTCAAATGTTGGAGATTATTTGGAAGATGATCATTATGTGTTTTAAGAGTGTGTCTCAACCACCCTTGATGAGATGATTTAGGCGAATATTTGTATTGAGGAAGATCCATGGTCGACATTGATTTGGGTATCCACGACACTGGATTAATAACAATAGTATGTGTCTTTCCTAAAGAAACAGAATGATGTATTTTCTTGGAGTTATGGAAATAATCCAGGACCAGACCCTCATGTCCTTGTCCGCTATCTTGGTCTCCTAGTGGGTCATCGAGGGTTCAAGTAGCCTCCCTGGAAAATGAACCCTTATTATGGTTCCATGGTTGAGGAAAAATTTGATAAACTTATGAAATATAAAATCATTAATGAAATTAAATTCCCATAGTGTATAACCAATATTATTACAGTCAGGAAGAAGAATGGGCATGTCAGATCCGGCATTGACTTCTGTGACCTCAACCACCACTATCTAAATGATGATTTTCCACTTCCTGTGATGGATATGTTTATCAATGCCACTATAAGGTTCTAGAACCTATTTATCATTGATGAATACGCGAGATATAAATAGATCCATATGGACCCTGAGAATGATGATTCAAATAACATCAGAGCACCACAAGGTACCTTTAGCTGTAGGGTAATTCCTTTTGGTTTGAATAACACAGGATCGACTTATCATTGATTCATTCACCATATCTTTAAAATGATCCTTAGGATGCTCGTAGGATGCTACGTGGATGATTTTGTGGTCAAATACCAGCAGTGTGATTACGACCATAGAGATATTATGAAATATTTTTGATTTCTCCACACCTAAAATTTGAAGATGTACCCCGTGATGTGTTCCTTCAGTTTTACCTATAGAGATTTTAATGGTTTCACCATCAGATATAGAGGCATCAAGATAACATCATATAAGATCATGGAAATCAGTCAGATTCCTCCCCCGAAAAAACCTTCAGAAGATCCCAGGACATCAAGGACACTTAGCCTACATGCATCGATTTTTTAGGAATATATCTAAAAAGTGTAATCCTTTTTTCAGGCTCTTGAAAAAAGTTACTACATACCAGTGGGATGATGAGTGTTAGGCATACTTAGAGAAAATCAAGTAGTATCAACTAAAACATCTGGTTCCAATTCCACCTATCTCTGGAAAGCCTCTAGTCTAACACATGACAACCCTAGTATTATCTCTGAGTTCCATTCTCTCCTAGTAGAACAATGAGGGGAGAGATAAAATTTTATACTATCTAAATCACATTATCCTCGACATTAAGTCCTGAGACACTCATACTAAGAAGATCTTCAACATACTGGTTTTTTAAGTAAAGAATTTTTTGTAATGTTTACAACATTATGATATAAAACTAGTGTCCCATAGGCAAACACTAAATCATATCTCTAATCATATGATGTTGAAAGGATGACTAACACATTAGAAGGTGATCCTTAAGAAATTATACATCATGTTCTTTCTGTATAAGTATGTCACTGGTTAAGCACTAGAATATTTTCTATCCACCCATCCATCTTTGGATTAATTCCCTCTAGATGTCAATTTCTTAGTTGAGGTTATCCTGTCAGTGGGTGGGACTATGATATAATGGTAGATGAATTTTTATGGTGACTCTCCACTCTTAAATAGTATAAGGCCCCATGATACCAAGATCAATAGATTAAGCATTATAATAATCTTCATCAATCTTGTGCAGGTTGTTCTGCACTACTCATTCCAACTATCTAAAGGATGCACCAATATTGTGGAAAATTATTATTCTCTCATCACTAGTCTCAAGTAGGCCCTTGAGATCAACGTTCCCCGCTTTCATGTGAAGGTATAATTATTCTAGTCATCAATAATATCACTGGTGGATATACAATTATAAATCAATATCTTGTTCCCTTTCTAAAGCGCACTCAACAGTAGATGGCCTAGTTCCCTTCTCATTTAGAGGGTACTAAAGTTCATCAGTCATAAAATGGTCAATATAATTCCTTTTATGGTATAGCTTCTTCTCTTGAAGTGCCAGAACATAATGATATGATCATTCATCTAGTGAATCAGTGGGTCATTTCCCTTGTCATTCCTTATGATGATGATATCTAGTATGTAAAATAGTCGAATACTAGTGCTTCTACATCCAGACCACTAAATTCCACAATAGTATAATAAACAATTAATTGGACAACCACTTTCACAAGGAACCTCTTGCATGGAACTCCCCCAATAAACTAATCCAAATGAGAGCGAATCCATTAGTGCACTACATAGTTCACCCTCTAGAGTGGGCCCAACCTTGATAATACTCTATATAAATGCTGGTTTGATAGAATTATCCTATATTTCATAAAAGGATATAATATTCCCCATGTCAGGAAGGAAGTTCTAGGTGGGTCCTTTGGTTCACATCTTTCATGGTTGATGCTATCCCACTAGATTTATAAAATAGGCTAGTTCTGGCCCACCATGGTCCATGATTTTATCAATTCCTCCAAGAGATTACATGTGGGTAAGATTCATTCCATCTTAGTGCATCGACCACCAAATCCCCTTTATACTACAAAGTAATCTTGGAAATTTTCTTTCTGGGGACTTAATGTTGTTTGAACCTATCTGCCTACAATATCTCACCAATGTAGGTTCATTATTCACATGATAGATTTTTTCTCCATGTTTTTGTAAGAGAATCATTTTAAGTAAGTTAAGGCCCGATCTATGATTGAATCTGTGACCTCCCACACTATCCACTAATTCAGAGTTTCTCATTCCATTCTCACTATTAACGACCCCAACCTTCTTGTTACTAATTTTATGAAGTTATATGATAATTATAATATATATTCTGACCATACTGATTGATATTACTCATAAGAAAATGGAAAGATCATGGTGTTAAAAAAAACCCCTCTCCAACTCTATGCAAAAGATTGTGGAAAAAACAAGAAGAGTTTGGGAGATAATCTTTCCAATGGTATCTATTACTACCAGACAATGACTCAAAACCCCTCCCAAGAGACTATATTAAATTGTGTATGGGAAAGGTAAATCCTTTCTATTTACATTTAGTTTTCATCACTCCTAATAGATATATATGATCCACAGATGACAGAAATAATGACAGAAGATCATCTAGATGTGCTAGAAACATTTAAAGAGAATAGAATATATGTCTTTCATAATCTAAAGAGGTAAATGAGTAAGATATGATGAGTGTTTAATAAAATGTTTCACCTTAACTCTTTTCTCAATGGTGACATGGTACTGAATCTCAAAATTCCAATGATACTTAATAGTAAACTACCAAAGTTTTAACCCAAGTGGGTAGGACCTTACATCATTCATAAGGTTTATTCAATGTATTATACTCTTTAATCATTATGGATGGAGGGATAATTACTACTCTAATCAATGAAATGTTCTTAGAATAGTACTTCACTTAAGGAGTTCACATCCAACACACATGATGTAAAATTGGGTTCATAGTCTAATCTTCAAGACCTTAATAAAGCAATCATCTTATAATCCCTTTTTTATGGATTTAAATTGAATAAAATCAACATATTAGCTACATGAAATTAAAATACCACGCATTTATGGACTTTTATACATGAACATAAAAGGAACAAACCAAAATCTTTGTTGGATCATGGTAAAATACATAACAACAAACATTCTAGATTCATCACACTAAATTCAATAACAACCAGCAACTTTGCTGCCTGATTGTAAACTATGTAACCCCTAGAGACATTATGATAAACTTCAGAGTACCATCATCCTGTCCAAAAAATTATAAACTGAAAAACACCATAATGTTATCACCTGAGAGGATTTCACTTATGGCATCAGATATCTACCATTCCTTATTTAATAACTATTATTATCTTGATTTCTATCAACACAGGATACATAAAAATGATGGTATTTTACATCCTGTCCCAGCCACCACAAAACTAAAAAATCCCCCCTCCCTTTGTATGAGTCATACCTACACATGAATATTTACATCATAACTATGTACGACTTAATCATTACCCTCGATGGATATGTAGTGACACCCAGAATTCATTTCTCCAGGCCCAACTGAAAGATAAAAAAACTTCTTTCACCCCCATGCCCAATTTATGGTACTATGGTCTTATTTCTTCCTCACTCATGTCAAGTATATCTTATATTCATGCCATATATTTGTATCCTTATAAATATGTTTTGCGGAACTACTACATCCTTGTCCCACATTCATGATAGTTATGTTAATATGCCATGCTACATATATTCGTTGAAGGAGTCCATAGTCCAAACTCTATGACCTTAAACTATGTAATTTACGATCCATGATCTATGAAATTAAACTAATAACCCCACATTCTAAATTATATTTCCTTAAAATAAAAACCATATGGTCTAAACAACACAACCGTAAATTTTTCACTCCAAGTGTAAGATTCACAACATTAAACTACATGCAAGCCTCCTCAAGAATGAATTTGTGGTGTACATGCCTCTTTTTTCCTCACTCATGTCAAGATTTAAGGAAACCACATTACAATTATCCCTTTTGGAGTAATCATCATATGGTCCTTGGAACATGACTTTAAACTATTTATAAGGGTTTGGGCTCCATGACCTAAAACTTGGAATCATATTCAAAGCATAATGACTTTAAATTATAGGCAGGAATATCCACAGGAGCAGGTCATGCGACACTAGCCTTCCTGGTCCTATTTCATGTTCGGTGACTCATATCTTTCCTGAAATAACCCTTTTGGTTTAATTTCTCCCATTTCTATATATAGGAATTCTCCAGGTTCTTTTATGTGTTATTGGGACCCCTTATTCCTCATTCATGTCGTGATTTGCATATCACCGCACTGCACATACCCGTAGATGAATTTCCCCATTATGGCCAAAAATATATGACCTTAAATTAAGAGTTAATGTCATCAATACATGAAATTAAATTGAAATCATACTTAGTACAAATTTAGGATGCCTCATGATAGTTTTGGGATGCCTCAATTTCCTCACCATAAAGGATTTCCCCCACCAGTGTCAGTCTCTCACCACACCATGTTTCTGAACTACATGTGGCTTATTTCCCATATTTATGGGATATTTAGTGATGCCCAGACATTTCATATTTGGGCCCAATAATAAATTGATCCACCATTTTGCCCCATGACCTCTAATACGGTCTAGACATTATGACCTTAAACTGTATGAAGTCTATTCCAAGGTATGTATGTGGTTGGTGAGTAACATTGAATATATTCACATCAAGATAGACCTCTCCATCACCAAAATCATACACTACAAATTGACCTTTCCAAGTAAAATCTTGATGACTTTAAACTATAAAGTAATTTTATTTAGGATGTGTAACCTGGAGGTAGGCCTAGTTGGCCCTGATTCATGATGGTTTTGTTACTCTAACTCCCTTCACACATTACATTGAAGCAAGTCCCCTCTTTTTTCAGAACTCTATGACCTTAAAATAATATCCTATTGTCCATGAATAAAAATTAAAAACTATGTACATTCCTTTTTGAGAATGTTTGGTGTGGAATTAGGATCTGTTGGCCCTCATTAACATTTGGGTTTGTACTCCTCCAAGACACCTTTATCATTTAGTGAAGTCCCCCACTCCATAGTCTAAGCTCATTGACCTTAATCTAAGAAACCATGGTCCAGGAAATACGACCTTAAAATATTTACAACAAGTCCAAGAATCATGAATTTAAATTGTATGTGAGTCTCTATATGAATTTTTTATGTAGTGTTGGGTCCCCTTGGTTCCTCTTTCACAAGGGATTATCATGACACCACACAACACATATCTTCTTGGGACACTCATCATTGTTAAAAAATCCATAACCTTAAACTGAGAGCCTATAGCCCACACATCATGACATTAAACTGTATGTTAATCTTATGAGAAATATGTAGCATAGTTCTAGGCCTATTGGGACCTCTTTCATGTTGGGTTTGTCACTTATCCATGCTACATATATCCATTTTACAATCCCTTTACCATGATCTAAATATTTTACCATAAGCTAAGATCCCATAGTCCGATCTCTAAGGCCGCAATCTAATATCCTTCCTATGGTGCATGTAATATGACCTTAAACTTATTTCAATAGGTCCTAGCATTATGATCTTAAAATATTGACATCCCTAATAGTTTGAGTTGTACAACTTTAAACTGTATAGTATATGTTCCACAATGCATGATGCTTAAATGTAATTCTAACTCATACATTATTGGGATGACTCTTAATAATAGATTATTTTTACCTCATTTAAAATTGGTATTCCTCATACGATGTGTGTGAGATGCTCAAAAAATGTTACCCCATTGTATAAACCTGGGATGCCTCATGAAAACTGTAGGATGCTTAAATTCCCCTATTAGAGGGGATCACCCTTACTGGCATTTTCCACTCCCCATGATATGTTCTAGAACTACACGAGGGTTGATTCTCATACTTATAAGATATGTAACAGTGCTTATAATTGACATCTCTCAGACCAATTAATGATTCAATCCCCCTTCATCTCCATAGCCTCATTTATGGTCCATAAATTATGACCTTAAACTGTATGCATTCCATATTGAGGTGTATATGTGGCACATGGTACTTTTTAGCCACATTCAAATTGTTTTTTTACCTCTTGTGTTCCATATATACCCTTTGAGGGAACGTTTATCCTATAGTCCAAATGCCTTCTCTAGACCGTATGACCATAAAATATGTGTGTTACCCTCAAGAACTATTAATGTATTGATTCTTAGCCTTTTGAGATACAGAGCAATTCCTGAACATTTTTCCTTCAGGCCCAGAAACAAATATGTGTTGGCCCTTTATCCCCTGTTTTTTTCCACACAATACGACCTTAAAATATTCACAAAACTCATATTTGAATCCCATTTTTTGATACACCCCATTCCACACATCGATACTTTATTGGTTTGGATTTCCATAATATTTATAATCTATATGAACCATCCATAAAGGTGATGGTTTCATGCCATTTTGGATCACCTCCCATCACAGACCAACTCCCTAGTGGATATTTTGTTGAAAATGACATATCTTGTGTTTTGAACATGGTTAGCAGTCGAGCATGAATATTCTCACCCCATTCTTAACTGGTGAGTGTGATATTTAAATGTTTTGAATATGTTCAAAATTAAATCCCTACCCATTAGTCACCCCTAATCTTGATCTTAGAACTCCCATCTCACCTCATTTCCACTTCCCTATATCTTAGTAGAATTCCAATAGCCTCGGTGTCACTCGAAATGTGTGCTTACAAATGTTTGGAAAAGCCCTTACCATTACTTTTTTCCCACACTATGCTTGCCTAATATGAGATTAGGAGTTATGGTAGGTTGTGTATAGATGTGGTCATTCCACAAAAATGGCCCCCTAGTCCAAATCCAAGACCATAAAATGAGTGCTCAAAGTGCAAGCATTTTTACCTGAAACTGTATATGGTTTTTCCTCCCATTAACATGTTATGTGGAAATTGGGTCTTCCTGGACCTCACTCATGTAAGGATTTCACTATATCACAATACACAAGTCCATTTGAGATATAAAACTCATGGTCCTGGAATTACGACCATAAACTATGTGTAAAATCTTAGTCACATGACATTAAACCGTGGGATGCATCCTCATCACACAACGATAAACTGTATAATCCGCCATTCTTACCGCATGATGTTAAACTACAAGTCAAACATCCTCACCATAATATGTTGAACTACATATCCAACATATTCAATGTATGATGTAAAAACATGTGTCTATCATAATTTTCTATATAAAATATTACTATATGGTTTCTTAGGATTTTGTCAGAGACCCTTTGCTTCTGTTCCATCCATCCACCTCATTGCTCATGTTCCTTTAACCCTCACATAGAATTTTAGATAGTTCTCCCCTACAATATGGGTTTAATATTTAACCAATCCAATACGCTCAAACCAATGTGCTCTTATCCATGGTGGCATAATTCCAAGAGTCTTGGAATCCAATTGAACATTCCTTCAATATATTCCCACACATTGTGTGCCCCTTATTTGGATCCTCATCCTCTTCCATATCTGAAGGGACCCCCTAACTACATGGTCCCAATTTTTTTTTGGATCACCTACCATCCTAGGCCAATGTATCAGATGTTCTTTGAGGACATTACTATATAGGTTCCACATTTTGAACACGGTCAGTGGTCAACCGACATTTTTGTCAATATTCAAGGATAATGATACAGATGTTATATTTTGACCATGG
The DNA here is from genome assembly GCA_963277665.1 of Viscum album. Taxonomy (NCBI): domain Eukaryota; kingdom Viridiplantae; phylum Streptophyta; class Magnoliopsida; order Santalales; family Viscaceae; genus Viscum; species Viscum album. The sequence continues at coordinate 96,127,452 of OY728158.1, forward strand.
AAAATAGTTTTCATATACCACCACTACACTATCCTCATGTTCTGAATTTTTTGAATTTTGATTCACACTTTCCATTTATATTTGTTCGAATTAAATTAAATTCCCTCAGCATTATCATGTTCATTCACTAGAGCATATTAGAAATGAAATCTGGCCATTACAGGAGCCCAGTTTTTCCATCCATAGCCTCTCCCATCCCAAACACTCCTAGTGGTAAGTCAGTAATAGAATACCCGAAGATCTCTATGATTATATATCACTCTAATACAAATGATACAACTTATGGTCATCCCTTGTTTCTCACACATAACACGACTCAAGTTATCTTACGAATTGATCATTTGTATTCTCCAAAATGTGATTGAAGTGAAATAATTAAAGGAGGAAAAGAAATGTGTACCTAAATGTGAAAATATTGTGAATGAAAGAAATAATATTTTTTAAGTATATAGGGGAATCCATATGATGAAGCCTCTGATGAGTCTTGGAAAAATTTCACATACAACTATACTCTGGTGATTGAGAACTGCAGTTCCCCCAACCTCTAGTACATGGACTCCATAGTCTGCCACCACCTCCTGAACTATGATTCCTCATCAATGGTTGTGGAATAAAGCTCATCTGATATTTTTTTTGAGGGACTCTCTCAACCTAGGGGTCAGATTATTCATGTGACTTCTTCCTTATTATCCTCTTGTTCTGCTCTGGTTGAGCCCTCAGTTGGATGAAAATGTCCAACTGTGTGTCAATAAAAGTATTTCACTCGTTAGTTTTTTCTTATAGATATTGGATCTACTAGTTGACATTATAGAGATTGTGAAAGCTTTCAGAATTATCATGATTATAGGAAATTTATAGATGTTTGCTTCCATCACCAACTAGATCAACAAGATAGTCACAGACTAGTGGAAGGAAACCACAGTCATCCACACCTCCAACAGATAGATTATGAATTGAATGGTGAGTCGCCACCTGGATCACCAATTTTGGTTTTGGGGTCTAATTGATGAATCTTATAAGGCATATACATGACCTTATTCAAATTATGATATTATATTTGGTCCCATTGGTTTCTGAATATTCCATCTCTTCAGGTAGAGAAAGCTCATAATTGGGAAAATGCGCAAGCAGGTTGACAGTAGGATCTTCCTCTAACATCCTCTACAATGGGCTGGACTCTAGATAATGAGGTTAATCATCTTTTCTTGACCACACCTCGACAACGTCATATCGACCACACTCATGTACCTCCCCAATAGTGGCATCACATTCATACATGACTAAAAGTCACCTAAGACCAAGGACAAGTCGGCTTGGAATACAATATATTCATGAACTGGTGCACATATTAGAGAAGGGACCTAATATTTTAGGGCCTCTGATACTTGTTAGGCACACAATCCCTCAATCACTATTCAACAACAGAACACATCACATAATTGGATAAGCAAATGACTGGATAAGGCTGGGCAGTGGTTGAAGACTTACGAAGCTAATGCGCCAATTGGTTATATCCCATGAGTCTCAGTAGGGATTTCCACCATAAGTGGCACATTGATGCTTGTTTTTATTTAAACAACTAGAACCAATTCCTCTTTTTTTGGTTGGTCAGTGGCTGCATGAGACATGAAAATACATTGACACAAATACTCTATGGGAACCTAATTATGTCTGCATGGATCAGGATATTCTCTTAAATTGAAGTGGGTAAATTTATATTTTGAGACATATTAGGCGCACCGATTCTCCAGATGTGGGTGCCACTATTTTAATGTGAGGACATGGCCACCCAATGAAAATGGAGAGGTCTTGAGGTTCCCAAGATATTTTCCTGACCTCTGTAACTTCAACTGGCCAACCGACCACCTCCGCCTCATATATAGGCACAAAATGTGATCCTCCACACCCATCAGTGCACCTCCTCACCATTATGTAGGATCCCCTCACACATTATTTATATGGTTCTATACAAGAAAAGTTTCAATTATATAATATAGGTAGTGAGAGGGAAGGGATCAAGGATGTGAGTAAGTTAAGGTTCACCTCACAGTACTCAACCATGTCTCTTATTAGGAGGTCACAATACCACTAATTTACTGGGGACTCCCTTGATGTCCATTCATTCCCCAGTATTCTCCATCATTGTAATACTCTACCTATTTATCAGTCGGTTCCTCCTCATAAGTTGGGACACCAATTGTTGGTGCATCTACCCAATCCCCTACTTCTCCAAACAGGACATTCACTAGGGTGGAATGGGGTTCATAGTTTCCCCACTGAAACATTTAGATATCCATAGAAGCCAAATATATATTTGTTTGATGTAATTTTACTCTATCCATAACCTAAATGGGATCAAATTCTACACACTCCATCCTATCATACTTCAACATATGCCATTGGTCCTCTATTAACAGTGATGTCCAGAACAACCTCTTGGATGTATAGAGGGGACAGAATGACAGAATCTACAACTCGTTTGAGGAGGCACTTCAACTTCTTCCAAGGATCCTCCCTTACTGTCCCTTGAGAATGATTTTGAGACCCTTCTCCTTTATAAGGTGGGGGTGCAGCCCCATCTTGTGACTTACATACTGCAGTTCCAGCATGGGATTCCCTAGATGACTGGATCACTACTAAGAGTTAATCCCACCTTATTCCATGCTTCTTTGGCTCATCACATTCCTGTTCAACTTTTTAAATATGCTTCCTCAAAATTTCCACGGAGTATGATTCCCCCCAGTTGTTTTCATATTCCGTTGACATGCCGACATCAACACTAGTTGGAAGCTACAAAATGGATTCCCCAGAACCTACATTCACTAGCATGAACCATAGACAATGAATGTTACAAGGATGACTCTCTTCATGGACCCCTGTGTAGACTCTCTTCGTCACTAGTTTAAGGAGTTCAAATTTTCGGTCGAAGCGGGATGATGTGTAGCTCGCTTAAGACATGGTCGTCGACCTATGCCACCAGAACCCCCACCATGAAAACTTATTACATACTCCATATTCTCCTAAAATTGGTGCAGTTTTTCAACCCATAGACTCACTAGATTCAGGAAGGGATGGATGTTGTTGTTTTTATGGTCGGTTATTCAGACTAAGATCACATCCTCTTCAAGAATCAATATCCAGACACCATCAATATTTAGCAGATATGTCCATAGATCGGTGTTTGGAGGGATAGGGGAATTCATGAATTCAAAACCCCAAGGTACAGAATGATCTTGCTATGATAGAACTGCAGCATTCTGCAGATCCTTCAAGGAATGGTTCCCTTCGTAATGTATCCTAGTATGTTGTAATGCACGTCTAGCATGGGTACCCCCAAATTGACCCTATTTTTGTCAACCATGGTCACCTGCATCACCAAAGTCCCTAGTAATACTCCCATACATGTGTCCATGATCAGTAGTGTCCATCTACTAAAATTTTTGGAATGGTAATCAGTGTAGCAGATTAATGGATCCCAACCCCTCACCATTTTGTTCCCCTACTTTTGATACTAATCTTCTTACAAAACCAACCAATATTAGCCTAGATTTTTACTTTGAAAATACATTTGACACTTATACCCCAACCTGCAATCCCCACCATTGGGTCCGTCTTGAGAAACATGTCAAAGAAGGCCTAGAAAAGAATGTCCCTATGAAAAATCACAACATGTTTCAGTTTCTGATTTAGTACCTCCATATGTTATTATGCTGGTAGGGGATTATGCTACCTATCTATCCATGTATTCTTCAATAAAAGGAACTTTTTATACTAGGATCCATCTAGAGGAATTCTTCTGAGGAAATTTATATAATATAAATTGTTGCTGACTTCACAATTATAAAGTTGTAATGTGTTCATATATGGGGACCGTTGGATAAATTTCTCAAACACCAGCTCATGATGATGGTAAAAATGGAGTTTCTATATCCAAGACACATCTTACAACCCGTTATTGAAAATCTCTTCTCTGTAATATTATCACATGTAGCATACCCAATAAGATGATACCTGCTCAATGGTGAAATTGACATCAAACCTCAGGTCCCAGTCCTTGTGGAAACCTAGGCTGTCGTCCCTCATACTACTCTAGAATATAGTGGTGTATTAGGAGGGAAATTTTTTAACCTCAAGACGAACCCTTAGACTGTTATAGGAACCCAATTCATCTCGTAAACATCCATTGATGCATGCAATTTGGCAGAATAGCAAAGAACAAAGATGTTCTTTGGAGTGAGACCTTCCTTTCATGTGAATCGCAACCATGCTGTGTCAACCCTGAAGACAGGGATGATAACCTCACCCATCAACCTAAGATTCCTTAATGTATGATAGTTAAATATAGGGTAATCAACACCTCTCATCATCATTTCCCATAGAACCCAACATTTTGGTTCCATCTGAACTCATATTTCATGGGGGGACATTTTTCATACTAAAATATACGTAAATGGACACATGGCCCACATTGGTCAAACTGAATCCATCCTATGACTTGTAAAATCATTATAAGAAAAGAAAATAAGGTGCAAGAAATATTCTATGTGTGCATGAAAGATCATAATTTGCATGAAAGATGATGGTATTCCAATGGTGGTGACATTGGTCCTTCTTTTAGTGAAGTCCACTTGAAGAGACAAAGATTCTAGGTGAATGATTTCAGATTTTCACATAAGGATCCCCAATATTCATGAAATACACTTTCATGCCAAACGCAGCATTAGATTTTTCCTTATGTGACCATTTACTACAGCTAAGAATGAAGATTCATGGAAGTGTTCTTCCTTTAACTAATTCTTGTGTGCCCATCGATGATGAATACCTCTTTAAATAGAAGATAAACTCTTTTTAGGATGATCCTTTGGAAGATTAAGTGTCACTCTACTCCATGAAAGGAAAATCTTCTAGGACATTGTCAATGCATAGATCCCACAAGGTTGAAAATATTGTTCAATAGGTTCCTTGTGATTCCACCCTTGAATGGGATTACATTTGAGTAATCCTTACCAAATCGTTATTTACACCATATCAGGTATGCACAGAATCTCTTTTTTTCATACCCATGACCTTTCATGGAACCATCCAATCTTGCACAGAACCCTTATTTTAGTCTCCTTGGATTTCACCTGTGTAAAAGCAGCATGTTTGAGCACCAATTTCATGTAAAATAAAAATCTCATGCGAACAACTTACAAGAAATCATCCAAACATTCATTAAAAAATTTCATGATCCCTCACGAGGTGTCCCATATTCCTCTAGTGAATGAATTTACATACCTTTTTTTTTCTTATCCTTGGTTTAATAATACCTTTTTAGTCTCAGAAAAGACACACTAATGTGAAACTCATGATCGAACAGTACTACACACCATTGAAACCGGGAATTACTGAAGCCCATCCCCTAACAAAGGTTCCTGTTAGACAATTATGTACAATCAAAGGGTCATTAGTGAGTCCTCCATGTCCATGCAACATAACATAAAACTCCCTAGAACCAATTTCCTCAGAACATTATGTGAAACTATAGTCTTACCCTCTGTAATACACATTGGATTACCCATGTATGATCATAATGGGATGCCACCTCCTCCAACTATAGGGCCCAAAAATTCCAAATCAGTAAACATTCATGCATTCTCCCTACATGACTTATGCTAAAAGCACCAGATGATCCATGTACAACTCACATGGAATAAGATCATCCTCACAGGTAATGATATCCTACCAATATGAAATGATGTCCTCCACAGGAAGATTCCATGTGTATGCCCCACACAATCTCTCATTGGAGCATTATTTGTGACATGAGCATCATGTCAACTATTTCTTCATGTTTCTCACTCTGATCATGACTCATGTGGGTTTAGAGGATATTATATTCCATGTAATTTGATCTATCCACACAGGCCTTCTCTACATACACAATCCCCAAACATTATCTATATGGTCTACTTCTATGAGTAAGCCCCAACCATATGATTTACTTAAATGGGAATTCATCTGAGTGAAATCCCAACAATAATCACCCAATGGTCCACTCCTATGAGTAAGCCACAACCACGTGCTCCTTTTGGACTCCTCCTTATATATAAGCCCAATACCATTCCAAACTATATGGGATTTGATTCTGAACTATTTAGAATATGTAGGATGACTCCCTAAGTAACAAACCCAACATCCACATACATCATAATCTCCTCCAGGAGAAATCCCATGTAAGATCATGACGCTCACCTAGGGGACCCCAGATCCATCAGATTCATTAGGAAAATCAATTTGAAATCCCCAAAAAAATTCCAAAATATATTAATCGTATTGTGAAGGTAATATAAAATTAATAAATCCCACGAAAACCCTAACCAACTCTCATTTCACACCATGATCATCATTACCACATGATATTATATACAATTAACCGATCCTGTCACATAGAATTAAACTATGAAATCAAACAACGTGTGTTTTTATCCCAATATTCTCTATAGGGGATGTTTGATTCTTATTCAGGGTTTATAGCCAACCAATGGTAAACCTAGGTGATCCATCCTAGGTATGTACCTTCTTGATGTGAGAAATTCCTTTTATGGGACACATCACTCAGATCCACTTCTATATGGTGTTATGGTCCATCCACCTACATGATGTGACATCTTTCCATTATGGAACACATCTTTATGATCCTCCTCCATATTATGATCCATAAACCATCATGATGTGATATATTACTTTTATGGGAAACTTCACCTGGATATACCTCCATAGGGTGTTCTAATCTGTCCATCAGCAAACCTTTCAGGTGATCCCTTATAGGGATGTACCTCATAGATCCACCTCCATGTGGTGTCCCAATCACTCATCTCTATAGGGTGTTAAACCTCAAATCCTATTCAAACATATTTTTAACCAAAATCATGTGCCCCCTATAAGGCTGTACCTCCTTGATTTGTCTCCATGGGGAACCCTGGTCAACTGTCTCTATAGGATATTAAATTCCAGATCCTCCTCAAATGGTGTTTCTGTAACATCCCAAGTAAGTAATGAATAATATATATTTTTATCTATGTATATTAATGATTAAGATAGTGTTGTAGAGGCTTAAAATGAAAATAAATACAATCTTATGCATGGAATACACTAATCTTCTTAAAAGATTGTTTTACTGCCTTTTGATGGAAAACTATTTTTGAATCTATATTTTGACAATTTTATAAACTATGTTTGTCAAAATAAACTTATTCTTTATGATTGGGACATCAAAATTTACCTTGTGTGAATTTTTGGTATTTTTCTGACAATGTTCATTTTTTATGAATAGTGAAAAATACTGCATTTTACATCAAAACTGCTTTTTAATCTAATTTATTTATATGATTAGATTATGTTTTGAATTGGTTTTGAAGTGAAATTATAATATAGTTTTACCATTTTATCCAATGGTGTTCATTGGAATCAATTTCACATTGAAATTAGACTTAAACTGGTGTCAATCTTTTGATACTTATTGTTTTGTAAAAACACGCTATTTGCTCTGGTAGCGGGAATTAATTATTGAATTAATTAATGTGACTTATATGATTTGAATTTTTTAAAATAGACTTCATTTTTGAATTCAGAATATCAAATATAGCTTAGGGTGAATTTTTGGTAATTTTCTGAAAAACTTCAATTTTTGATGAATAGTGAAACCACTAAGTGGTAATCAAGCAAACTGATTTTTCAGTTAAATGAAAGTTTACCACTAATGTGTACTGAATTTTGAAAATCCGACATACATGGTTGTCATTAAGAAGTAAAATGTGGTTCAATGAGATTATAATAATTTTTTGGTGAATAGTAACTTATTAAGTTCTTAATCACGATTAGTGGTAATTAGGGTAGTTTAAGGTATAAATAATACTTTAATAAAATGAAATGACCTAGACACATGTCCCAACCTCATTGGTTGTGTCATGGCCGACCATCACATGCCATGGGTCAACTTGGGGACCCCATGGATCCACTTTTGTTGGGAAATGACATAAATTACTTTTTATTTAATGTTAAAGTGAAAATGACACAAACATAATATGTTTTACGAAAACAATTTTTAAGTGGGGTTATACAAGTCCAAATTTTGATTATAAATAGTCATTGGAAAGCTAAAATAATTTTCTACATCATAGTATTTGTTTTATGATTTTTAGACATTAAATAAATTAATGTATTTATGACATAATAATGATGTAGCGATGACATCATTATTTGACGATTTAAAAAAAATGAAAAGATAATGTAAACTCTATGAACTACACATGTCCAAAACCAATTGGATGAGTGGATTTCGAACCCTTATCACCTTATACACTAATTATATCAATGTGGGACCATTTGAAACCGAAAAATATTTTCAAATAAAGTAATGTTTCTTTACTTTCCAAAAGTGCCCCTCCTCTCCTCTTATAAAAGGCCCCCACCTCTACCTCATTTCACACACTTCTCAAGCCTTTGGCTCGGCCAACCCCTGCCCAATTACTATCTCCACATACCTCTCCTAATCCTAGAGGATTCCCTTTGGGAATAATCCTTTCAAAGGATGCCTTCAGGCTCAAATCAAAAGGAGTTACACTTTTTAAGGTAATTCATTCTCTCATGTTCATTTGTTTAATTTTGCTTCTCCAACCCCCTAAACTCTTTTTATTTAATTCTTTTGTAACAACACCAGTATATTAAATATAATAGGATGTTGTTATAAGATTTATTTGAGCTACACTCTCACACAACTACATCAAATGGTTAAATAACATACGGTTTCCGTGGATGGCGAAATTCTGCCTCCCGAAACGATGATTGTTCAATACTCATTTAACACCATCAAAGGTGGCCATTATGATGTCACTATTTTTATATATGATATATAGTATGTTTATGTTTTCCTTAAGCTTCTGTTTTTTTCATTTTGGGCATACCTTTATGGTTTCCATTATGGGTAAACACGATATCTTCATTTTAGGAAGTGCGGACTACCGCCCCCTCAAAGTGATTTGATTCGTTAAATACCATGTGTGGGACATATAAAGGATCGAACAATGATATTATATATGATATTATACTGGAATTATAATATATCTTTATATCATTATTATTCCATTCTATAAAATACGAAATAGAAATGAAAGTAGCGTTCATGCGTACGTATGGCTTACCGTCTCCATGAACGGTGCATTTCATTTCTTACCTCTAAATTATTATGTAATATTATAAATGCATGTATGTACTGGATATATATGACATATATGATATCTAAATCATGAATACCATTCTGGATATAACGAACCTTTGACCAAATTAACAACATGTAAGTGTAAGAAGTCTATTTTTGACTTAAGAACCAAATACCGACAAAATGAACATTATTAACTTAAATGATTACATGATGTCCATAACATGGTATAAAAGGAATAATGAACTTGAAAAAGATTCATAATCAAGTAGATATTAACTCAAGTTTATTTTCTCATGAGATTAAAGAACGGTCGGGTCAAGTCGGATACGAGGTATGGGACTTCGTCTCAATCTCCTTTCGTTGAGGCATATTTTATTTTATACACAACTTTCTTTTATACGGTGTATAAACCCATTTGAGTTTTACGTTTATTAAAAAGAAATATTTTTTATACGAAGCGTTTACTAAACGAAAAAAGGGAATGTTTTTGTCGTACGTATGCGGTGACAACGACTTCTCCGCCGTCGTGACCGTTATTTGAGTTTCGGCTTCCTCTACAAGCCATAACTTTTTTTTAAGAAAAATAAACACCATGTTTTAATTTTCTTTTATTTTGGTATTGAAAATGGTTTTCATAATGTTTTTATATCAATGTGTTTTATTGATATCACGTGATTGAAATGTGGAAATTTTATGTTTCCTTTATGCATGTTTTATGTGATATAATTATGTTATGGTTCTTGGGAATTATTATGAAGACGGGTGGTTCCGTGATAAACTAAGGGCGGGTGAGCCCGTTATAGCTCTCCGATGCATTGGGTAACGCGAAGGAGTGAAACGTTAAGGTTTCTCCGAAGAGATTTTAGGGAATATACTGTGATGGGTATCCCAAACATAACCAAGAGGGTTACTCCCTACGTAAGAATGTTATGAATGCCTCAAGTTACCTTTACGTATTATGATTTCTATGATTTATTCATGATTTTATGAGGTATGTTAAAGTGCCTATGTTTTATGGGTAAAGTATGATTTCATTCTTATGTATATATGAACTCATGTTTCCTTTCCATGTTTTTTTTAACCCATACTGAGTTTTTATGCTCATCCCAAGTTTTTGAAATGTTTTTCACAGGTCAAGGGGAAGTTACATGATAAGATGATAGAGTCAAGGATGTGTCAAGAAATAATCCATGTTTTATTTTAAATGTGTTTCCATTGATGGGAATGAAGAATACTATCTTTATGTAACCACTTTGTTTATATGTGGAATGTAATTCAAGTTTTATGATCTAATTCTCTAAAACTCTAAACCCGAAAAGATCCTCAATGTGTAATCTTGTAATAACTCAAGATTAAGTAAGGTTTAAGGCTGGGGCCTTATAGTTGGTATCAGAGGTCGGTTTAGATAACTTTAGGAGTTAGAATTCTATTAAATGATTATCCAAAAATATTTTTTTTCGAAATGATATAGCATTTAAAGATTACCATGTTGCTTCATCTAAGACATGTTTGTTCAGAATGGTTTTCCACAGAGGAAACAGGGAAGCAGTGCTAGGAAGGCATACAGAAGGAAATAACCTTCCTAATCAGCATCCCGAGATGGTCGTAAATGGAACTGAACAGTTTGTTGCAGTAATGGCGCAGTTGACTCAAGCGATAAATGGCGGTAGTATCCATGCACGAGATCAGCCAGATCAACTGCAGAGGAACATGTCAGTGGTGAAACATTTCATGAGGCAACATCCACCATCCTTCAGAGGATAATCTGACCCTGTGCTAGCTGAAGGGTGGATTAAAGCACTGGAGAAGTTTTTTGATGTCATGGGGTGTTCATACAATCAAAAGGTTAGTCTTGCTATTTACCGTTTGGAGGGTGAAGCAGATCAGTGGTGGACTATGGTTAAAAATATCAGGGACGCCGATGAGATTGATGCTCTTGACTGGGATGAATTCAAAGGTATGTTTCTTGAGAAGTATTTTCCTAAGGCTGTTCGACTTAGGATGGAAAACCAATTCTTGGAATTGAGGCTAAAGGAAGACTCAGTGGCTGCTTATGAAGAAAGGTTCACTCGTTTGGCAAGGTATGCTCCAAATTTTATCCGAGACCTTGATAGTAAAATCAATTGTTTTTAATCAGGATTAAAGCCAAAATATCGAAGGGAATTAGCTTCTCGTGAGTTTAAAAGTTATGAAAAGCTTGTTCGATGTGCTGAGAAGGTGGAAATGGAGTTTGCCGATGACCATGTTTTCTATAACAACCAGCAGAAGAAGAGACCGAGGTGGCAGGAGAAAGGTAAGAATTCTTCAAAAAAGTCTGATGGTAAGAGAACTAAGTTTCCAGTTTGTGATAAATGTGGCAAAAGGCATGCTGGGGAATGTCTTCTGAATTCTGGTAAGTGCTACCGATGTGGTAACATGGGACATAAGGCTCGTGATTGCACTGAAAAGGATCAAGGTGAAGGTAAGACCAAATTTGATTTACAGTTAGTGAAATGTTATAAGTGCAATGAGATGGGTCACTATGCAAACGAGTGTCCGACAAAGAGCTTGAGTGATGGGAAGCAGTTAGACTACAAGCAGAAAGGGGTGGTGAAATCCTTTGCAACTACTTCAGCAGATGTCGGGCCATCAAATGAAGTTGTATCAGGTACTTTGTTTGTTTTTCAGATTATGCCATTGTGTTGTTTGATTCGGGGTCTACACATTCTTTCATCTCTGAAACCTTTTCTAGTAAAATGGGAATACCATCTCAAGAAATGACTCCTGAGCTTTTGGTAAAAACACCTGGGGGAAGTGTCGAGGCAAAAATAATTTATAAGAATCTTCCTATCCTTATCTGTGGAAAGAACCTACTTGCAAACCTTATTGTTCTACCTCTAGTAGAGTTTGATGTTATCCTGGGTATGGATTGGCTCTCTATTTACCATGCTAAGATTGACTGTAGAGCTAAAGAAGTTTCTTTTCAGAAAGACTTTCAGTTTGTTTACAAGAATGAACCCTTACTTTTGATAACATATCAAGAGGCCGAGAAACTTGTAAAAGATGGAAATGAGTGTTACCTTGCACACGTCGTTGAAAATAAAGGAACTGTTCAGATTAATGATGTGCCAGTGGTAAATGAGTATCCTGATGTTTTTCCTGATGAGTTGCCTGGAATAATACCAGATCGGGAAGTTGAGTTTACTGTTGACTTAGTTCCTGATGCTAAGCCAATTTCAAAACCCCCTTATCGAATGGCACAAATTGAACTTTTAGAGTTGAAGGAGCAATTGCAAGATTTATTAGAGAAAGGTTTCATTAGACCTAGCACATCACCATGGGGTGCTCCTGTTTTATTTGTTAAAAAGAAATATGGTTCTATGAGACTTTTCATTGATTATAGAGCCTTGAATAATATCACGGTTAAGAACAAATATCCTTTGCCTCATATCAATGATTTGTTTGATCAGCTCCAGGGAGCTCAGTTTTTTTCAAAGATTGACTTGATATCGGGGTACCATCAGCTGAAGGTAAAGGAGGCAGATATTCCGAAGACCGCGTTCCGTACGAGATATGGCCATTATGAATTTGTAGTAATTCCTTTTGGGCTAACCAATGCACCTGCTGTATTCATGGACTTAATGAATAGAATTTTCCATGAGTTCTTGGATAAGTTTGTGGTGGTTTTCATTGATGATATTTTGGTGTTTTCTAAAAGTAAAGAGGAGCATGAAAAACATTTAAGGGTTATCTTGAAAACCTTAAAAGAAAAGAAACTGTATGGGAAATTCAGCAAGTGTGAGTTTTGGTTGCAACAAATTTCATTCCTTGGTCACATTGTTTCTAAAGATGGAATAACTGTTGATCCTGCAAAAACAAAAGTTGTGGAAGAATGGCCAAGACCCACAAATGTAACCGAGATTCGTAGCTTCCTTGGTTTTGCGGGCTATTACCGAAGGTTTGTTAGAAATTTTTCACAGTTATCTAGTCCAATGACTAAGCTAACTCGGAAGGGTGTTAAGTTTATCTGGACAAAAGAATGTGATGATTGTTTTCAGGAATTGAAAAGAAGATTGGTGAATGCTCCAGTTTTGGCACTACCTTCCAGGAATGGTGAGTTTGTTATATACAGTGATGCTTCATTGAAAGGACTTGGTTGCGTCCTAATGCAGAATGATCAGGTAATTGCTTATGTTTCACGACAGTTGAAAAATCATGAGGTAAATTACCCTACACATGATTTGGAATTAGCTGCTGTTGTTTTTGCTTTAAAAATTTGGAGGCATCATTTGTATGGAGTAAAGTGTGAAATATATACCAATCACAAAAGTTTAAAGTATATATTCACTCAGAAAGAGTTAAACATGAGACAAACGAGATGGCTGGAATTAATCAAGGATTATGATTGTACAATTCATTACCATCCGGGAAAAGAAAATAAAGTGGCTGATGCTTTGAGTCGAAAAAGTAATGCTTCATTAACAATGTTGCGTTTAGAACGTGATCCTTTGGTTAAGGATTTGATGAACTTTGGCATAGAAGTTGTTGGTGCAGGAAGTCCTTCTGTTTTGTTTCAGTTATCAGTGAGATCATCTCTATCAGATAGAATCAAGCAAGCACAGAAGCAAGACAGTGAGTTGCAGAAAAAGGTAGAGCTGGTTCAGAAAGGTAAGTTGCCTGAATTCAACATTGATAGTGATTGTGTTTTGAGATTTGGGAAGAGATTGTGTGTGCCTTGTGATTCACAGTTGAAGAGAGAGTTGTTATGTGAAGCTCATAGTTCTCCGTTTTCAGTTCATCCGGGTAGTACTAAGATGTATAGAGATCTGCGAGAGTATTACTGGTGGGATGGATTGAAAATAGATATTGCTGATTTTACTGTGAAGTGTTTGACTTGTCAGCAGGTTAAAGAAGAGCGGCAGTTACCAAAAGGGATGCTTCAACCTTTACCAGTGCCAGAGTGGAAATGGGAGAATATATCCATGGACTTTGTTGTTGGATTACCGAAGACATCTCGAGGTAATAATGCAATCTGGGTTATTGTTGATCGCTTGACCAAATCTGCTCATTTCCTTGCTATACGAGATACTTTCTCTCTTGATCAACTTTCTCGTTTGTATCTTAAAGAGATAGTCAGGTTACATGGAGTTACTCTCTCTATTGTATCATATCGTGATCCCAGGTTTACTTCTAACTTTTGGAAAGGCCTTCAGAAGTCGTTGGGTACTGAATTAAATTTTAGTACAGCTTTTCATCCTCAATCAGATGGACAGTCAGAACGAACAATTCAGACATTGGAGGATATGCTACGAGCTTGTTCTATGGATTATCAGGGAAGTTGGGACCAACATCTTTCTTTGGTAGAGTTTTCATATAATAACAGTTTTCATTCCAGTATACAGATGGCACCATTTCAGGCATTATATGGGAAGCGGTGTCGAACTCCAGATTTCTGGGATGAAGTGGGTGAAAGGAAGTTGATGGGACCAGAATTGGTAGAAGAGATGGCAGAAAAAGTTTAGCTGATTCAGAAACACATGAGAACAGCTCAGAGCAGGCAGAAGAGTTATGCGGATAACCGGAGGAAGGATCTATCTTTCGAGGTAGGTGATCATGTTTTTCTCAAGGTTTCTCCTTGGAAAAGTGTGATGAGATTTGGTAAGAAAGGAAAGTTGAGTCCAATGTTCATTGGACCATACGAAATTCTAGAGAGAGTTGGATCAGTTGCATACCGAGTGGCTATACCTTCGAGTTTATCTCAGGTACACAATGTTTTTCACGTTTCGATGTTAAGAAAGTATATGCCAGATCCATCTCATGTTTTGAGCCCAGAGGTAGTTCAGCTGGAAGAGAACCTATCTTATGAGGAACAACCGGTCCAGATTTTTGACCACAAGGAGCATGTGTTATGAAATAAGGTGATTAAGCAGGTAAAGGTTTTGTGGAAAAACCACATGATTGAAGAGGCAACATGGGAATCTGAAAATGCAATGAGGGATAAGTACCCCCATTTATTCGATAAGTAAATAAATTGCGGGGACACAATTTTCTAAAGGGGGGAAGGATGTAACATCCCATGTAAGTAATGAATAATAGATATTTTTATCTATGTCTATTAATGATTAAGATAGTGTTGTAGAGGCTTAAAATGAAAATAAATACAATCTTATGCATGGAATACACTAATATTCTTAAAAGATTGTTTTACTGCCTTTTGATGGCAAACTATTTTTGAATCTATATTTTGACAATTTTATAAACTATGTTTGTCAAAATAAACTTATTCTTTATGATTGGGACATCAAAATTTACCTTGTGTGAATTTTTGGTATTTTTCTGACAATGTTCATTTTTTTATGAATAGTGAAAAATACTGCATTTTACATCAAAACTTCTTTTTAATCTAATTTATTTATATTATTAGATTATGTTTTGAATTGGTTTTGAAGTGAAATTAGAATATATTTTTACCATTTTATCCAATGGTGGTCATTGGAATCAATTTCACCTTGAAATTAGACTTAAACTGGTGTCAATCTTTTGATACTTATTGTTTTGTAAAAACACGCTATTTGCTCTGGCAGAGGGAATTAATTATTGAATTAATTAATGTGACTTATATGATTTAAATTTTGTAAAATAGACTTCATTTTTGAATTCAGAATATCAAATATAGCTTAGGGTGAATTTTTTGTAATTTTTTGAAAAACTTCAATTTTTGATGAATAGTGAAACCACTAAGTGGTAATCAAGCAAACTGATTTTTCAGTTAAATGAAAGTTTACCACTAATGTGTACTGAATTTTGAAAATCTGACATACATGGTTGTCATTAAGAAGTAAAATGTGGTTCAATGAGATTATAATAATTTTTTGGTGAATAGTAACTTATTAAGTTCTTAATCACGATTAGTGGTAATTCGGGTAGTTTAAGGTATAAATAATACTTTAATAAAATGAAATGACCTAGACACATGTCCCAAACTCATTGGTTGTGTCATGGCCGACCATGACATGCCATGGGTCAACTTGGGGACCCCATGGATCCACTTTTTTTGGGAAATGACATAAATTACTTTTTATTTAATGTTAAAGTGAAAATGACACAAACATAATATGTTTTACGAAAACAATTTTTATGTGGGGTTATACAAGTACAAATTTTGATTATAAATAGTCATTGGAAATATACAAAGATTTCCTACATCATAGTATTTTTTTTTATGATTTTTAGACATTAAATAAATTAAATTATTTATGACATAATAATGATGCAGTGATGACATCCTTATTTGACGATTTAAATAAAATGGAAAGATAATGTAAAATCTATGCACTACACATGTCCAAAACCAATTGTATGAGTGGAATTAGAACCCTTATCACCTTATCAACGAATTATATCAATGTGGTACCTTTTGAAACCGAAACACATTTTCAAATAAAGTAATGTTTCTTTACTTTCCAAAAGTGCCCCTCCTCTCCTCTTATAAAAGGCCCCCACCTCTACCTCATTTCACACACTTCTCAAGCCTTTGGCTCGGCCAACCCCTACCCAATTACTCTCTACACATCCCTCTCCTCATCCTAGAGGATTCCATTTGGGCATAATCCTTTAAAAGGAAGCCTTTAGGCTCAAATCAAAAGGAGTTACACTTTTTAAGGTAATTCATTCTCTCATGTTCATTTGTTTTATTTTGCTTCTCCAACCCCCTAAACTCTTTTTATTTAATTCTTTTGTAACAAAAAAAGTATCTTCAATATACTAGGATGTTGTTATAAGATTTATTTGAGCTACACTCTCACACAACTACATCAAATGGTTAAAGAACATACAGTTTCCGTGGATGGAGAAATTCTGCCTCCCGAAACGATGATTGTTCAATACTCATTTAACACCTTCAAAGGTGGCCATTATGATGTCAATATTTTTATATATGATATATAGTATGTTTATGTTTTCCTTAAGCTTCTGTTTTTTTTCATTTTGGGCATACCTTTATGGTTTCCATTATGGGTAAACACGATATCTTCATTTTAGGAAGTGCGGACTACCGCCCCCTCAAAGTGATTTGATTCGTTAAATACCATATGTGGGACATATAAAGGATGGAACTATGATATTATATATGATATTATACTGGAATTATAATATACCTTTATATCATTATGATTCCATTCTATAAAATACGAAATAGAAATGAAAGTAGCGTTCATGCGTACGTACGGCTTACCGTCTCCATGAACGGTGCATTTCATTTCTTACCTCTAAATGATTATGTAATATTATAAATGCATGTATGTACTGGATATATATGACATATATGATATCTACATCATGAATACCATTCTGGATATAACGAACCTTTGACCAAATTAACAACATGTAAGTGTAAGAAGTCTATTTTTGACTTAAGAACCAAATACCGACAAAATGAACATTATTAACTTAAATGATTACATGATGTACATAACATGGTATAAAAGGAATAATGAACTTGAAAAAGATTCATAATCAAGTAGAGATTAACTCAAGTTTATTATTCAGGAGATTAAAGAACGGTCGGGTCAAGTCGGATACGAGGTATGGGACTTCGTCTCAATCTCCTTTCGTTGAGGCATATTTTATTTTATACACAACTTTCTTTTATACGGTGTATAAAACCTTTTGACTTTTACATTTATTCAAAAGGAATCTTTTTTATACGAAGCATTTACTAAAAGACAAAAGGGAATGTTTTTGTCGTACGTATGCGGCGACAACGACTTCTCCGCCGTCGTGACCGTTATTTGAGTTTCGGCTTCCTCTACAAGCCATACCTTTTTTTAAGAAAAATAAACACCATGTTTTACTTTTCTTTTATTTTGGTATTGAAAATGGTTTTCATAATGTTTTTATATCAATGTGTTTTATTGATATCTCGTGATTGAAATGTGGAAATTTTATGTTTCCTTTATACATGTTTTATGTGATATAATTATGTTATGGTTCTTGGGCATTACTATGAAGACGGGTGGTTCCGTGATAAACTAAGGGCAGGTGAGCCCGTTATAGCTCTCCGATGCATTGGGTAACGCGACGGAGTGAAACATTAAGGTTTCTCCGAAGAGATTTTAGGGAATATACTGTGATTGGTATCCCAAACGTAACCAAGAGGGTTACTCCCTACGTAAGAATGTTATGAATGCCTCAAGTTACCTTTACGTATTATGAGTTCTATGATTTATTCATGATTTTATGAGGTATGTTAAAGTGCCTATGTTTTATGGGTAAATTATGATTTCATTATTATGTATATATAAACTCATGTTTCCTTTCCATGTTTTTTTTATAACCCATACTGAGTTTTTATGCTCATCCCAAGTTTTTGAAATTTTTTCACAGGTCAAGGGGAAGGTACATGATAAGATGATAGAGTCAAGGATGTGTCAAGAAATAATCTATGTTTTATTTTAAATGTGTTTCCATTGATGGGAATGAAGAATACTATCTTTATCTAACCACTTTGTTTATATGTGGAATGTAATGCAAGTTTTATGATCTAATTCTCTAAAACTCTAAACCCGAAAAGATCCTCAATGTGTAATCTTGTAATAACTCAAGATTATGTAAGCTTTAAGGCTGGGGCCTTATAGTTTCAGACAAAACAATGATTCTCTCTTATAAGGATTTACCTCCCTATTATGCCTCCATGGGGAGTCCCGGTCACCCGTCTCTATAGGTCTTTAAAAGAGATCCTCCTCAAATGGTGTTCCACAACAAAATATGGTATTCCCTCCTAGGTATGCACCTTCCTGATCCGCCTCAATGGGATATTCTAATGAAATATTTTTTTTCGTATCAAGATGATAAAATCAGGACCTAGATCCATAATAGCTACCTCATTATAAACATGGGATGCCTGAGGTGAAATCCATTGAATGTATTAACCTATGTAATTAGCTACATTTTTAAACATGGGATTCTTGAGGTGAAATAATTGGATGATATTCCGCTATGGAAGCAGCTAACTCATTTTAAAAATGGGATTCCTAAGGTGAAATCCTTGTAAGATATTCACTTTTGGAGTTAGATACCATGTAATCAAAATATGATGTCTTGGGTTCCGTGATTGAGATGCCTCGATGAAATTCCCTCCTATTTTGTAGAATATAGGTGATCAATGATAATAGCATCCAAAAATGTTAGTGATTCCCAATCTGACTACTCTCTTGACTAAATGATTATACCCTTTAAAGAATAATTTAAATGTCCATGTAAATGCAACATAATTAACCAATGTCCAAAAAGATATGAAACTGAAAATGAGTTCCCAAAACATGACTTAACAATGTGATGGATACCCAGAATATGTGATAAGTCCTTTGGAGGAATCCATGGAAGGAGGAACCAACTTCCCATTATCCCATTTCGATCAAGGAGTTTACATCAATGATGAAAGCAATTAAAGCCACATTCCTTTGGAAAGTAGGAATATAAGAGAATAATTGTGATTCCAGTGCGATTCAAATCACAAAGAGTCATGCCCCAGTTAAAGCGTCGTAAACCACCGTATAATACTAATATAGAAAATAAATATTAATACAAATAAATATTGATAAAAAAAATAAAATTAATATTAATCAACCTACTATATATATCCTAATATAGTGTAATATATTATATGTTATTAATATATAAGATTAATATTTACTAACAAAAAAATAAATAAATAATTCATAAATGATTAACAAAAAATAAAAAATACACTATAAAAATAAATTAATAAACTAAAAACGAAAAAATTGTTAATCTATTGAATTAAAACTATGTTTTAAAATCATAAAATGTTAGAAAGACACATGAACATAAAATCCCCCTCACTTTAAACGTTTCACTACTAGGAAAAATAATAAGAAATAATACACAACTTTACCTATAGAAAAATCAAAACACCAAAATTAGAGGTATAAAAATATTTAATCCCTTTTACCAAAAAAATATTATGTTTAATTATAAATTTAAAATTTTCATAATAGCTTCCCTTCCATCCAAATTATTTCCAAAACAATTATTTTTACTAAAGAATCAATTGGACCTACCACTCTATCACTCTCATCACTCAAAACAATTTATTGACAAATTTAATATAAATTTTCATACACATTCATGTCAACCATAGGATTTCCATGAATTTTAAATCTCCACTAGTGAAAATCTAAACAATGCTTTAATATTGATGAATTCACATTGTGTTTAAATTTATGAGATTACAGGACGATGGATTATGATTTTTTTTTGAAAATTAGGAAAAATGATTGCTGATTCATGAAATAAATTCATGATAAGGGTTAATCCAAATTTATCCCTTAAAATATCACTCCCCTAAAATTTAACCATTTCATTCCCTAAATAATAGGATAATCCAATTCCTCTCTAAAAAAATTAATGTTTATTTTTTTCTCTGTCAATTTTTTTTTATTTTCATTTTTTATGGACACAACTCATTAAAACATAATGGAAAGGAATATGGGTGAGTAACAACTCTCAAACCACATAAAATATATTTCATAAAAAGAAAGGAACTTAAGTAACACATAATTAGTACAATATCTTTGAATATAGGTCACATAAAAAACTCTCAACCTCCTATAGTAATGGATCATGACTTTTATAAGTATTCTTAAAGGTGAGTGTTACTACATAATTACCACAAATATACTAATTATTAGGGAAAAATGAATATATATTACTATATCCAAATACATGTAAAAAAAAGGATACTCTGAATTACAACACATATGATCACAAAAAGATAATTCAAATCCATGTGCATCAAATTCCCCATTGTCCCTCAATCTTCCCTAGCCTTGAAGAATTATTTTCCCACACACAAAGTGAAATTCATCATGAAAATATTCATGAAATGTTTAGGGAAGGATATCAACTATGGGATCATACGACAATGATTAATTAGGGCATATAAGGGTTTAATGATGGATTAAATTAATGTGTGTATTAGTGGGCCTATGGGGTTAGAAATATCAAAAAATTCCATAGTCGTTTTATTGAAACTAACAAAATTCCTATTACTTTAATTTAAAAACATGGAATGTTTGAGATGATATATCCGAAATGAGATCCAATAATGTGAAATTAATAGAGGAGATGACTCAAAAATTGGACAGAGTCATCATTCATATCGGAATATAATAAGGGACAACACAAAAGATAATGACTAAAAATAAATGTCTAAAAAATAAATAAGTTTTAGGAAAAAAATTAAAATATCGGTGTTGCATCAACGATCATATAATTTAGGGTATTATGAATCAAATAATGTCAAAAAAATCCATATACTCAGAATACCAAAGTATACAAGTGGTATTCCCTAGACTGTGATACTATATAAATTTAGCCATCTTTATGTGGGTTCAATGATGAAAATAATTTTAGTTTTTTAGTTTTTTTAGTTAGTTTACTCGGTTCTTTTAAAATAATAAAACACAACAAAAAATAAAACAATTATTTGAGTAATTTAATGTAATTCCCTAACCCCAGTTACCCAGAGTCGGTTCATTATTACATAACATTTGCATGAAACAAGGAAATCATGTTCCGAAAGACTGGTGAGGTTAGTAGCCTTGGAAATACAAGATACATTGACAAGTTTACATTACATAATAAAATGAAAAACTAAATAAACATTATTTCCATAGATCACACTCATATCCCCTCAGACTATATCTACATGTCATTCATAAAATACTTCTTCACATCCTGGGACAAATAAAACATACAAAGGGGTGAGCTCAGATGCTTAGTAAGGATAACAATATAGAAGAAACTTCATAAATAAGCATAAACATTTAATGCAATGTATAAGACTAAAATAAAATCCTTTTAAACATGAACTTCAGAATAATATGGAAAATATAAAATAATATAATTCCATTTACATATTCACATTGATATTATACTAGTCTAATAATCACATGCAATATCAATATCCACTTTCAAAATGATGGAATGCATAATTCCAGACATCATAACCACATAGTCATGGCCTTATGCCAAGAATACAAATAAGATTTTGTAAATGCCTTATTCCAAGACACAATTTTGTATCATGAGACCTACAAATGCATCGGGGAGCTATAGCAGGCTCCACCCGTCACAAACTAAGTTCAATGCATTCCTCATATCAATAGGTTTGAACATAAGATAAAAATTTATATTAATAATAGCATAAAAAATGTCAATACATTATCCATACACCATGAATAGCGTAAGAATAAAGCATCCATAGTCAAACATATCACAAAACCTTCAATAGAATATAGATGTTTTGTATCATAATAAATCAACTTCAAATAAGCTTAAAATCCATCAACAGATGTTGAAATAGATGAAATCAAAACTTTTTTTAGAGAAATATCTCAATATATTTTGAAATAATTTAAAATTCATATAATTATAAAAGAAAAAATTTATTTTGGGAATATTATTATAAGTTTGTAATGGATTCTTTGATGATGACATAATGGTGTAAAATAGCTTTACCCTCTTTATAAGTTAAAAAACATTCTTACCTTAAGTTTTTCAAAAAGGTCATAAAGTACCTTGTTGGGAAAACGATGGAATGATTCCTTTCAAAACATATAAGGTCATATAAGGGTATAAATTACATTAAAACATTATCTATTAAATAGTAACAATGTTTTGTAATATATTTTTAAGAAACATGGATGTTGATGATAAAGAGGTCCCAGTAGATAATTAGGTATAAATAACCTCATATAATGAAGAGATTGTGAAATTAACAATTACCTTATAATTTTCCTTGGTCGAGGGTACGTTAAAATCCTGTATAATAGTTAAATAATTTTTATTAAATTATAAAAAAACCATATACATAAATATGATATCATATATGATCTTATAATATTCCTTTGTTAATAATATTTTAGTATTATCGTTGTTTTAGATGTTAATTGATTCATTTTATTTTATATTCAATGTTATGTGAGTCATATTTTTTATGGATAAGAAGTATATTATTGAAATCCAAAATTATATCAAGTCTTTAAAAATTATTTTCAATCCTCAAATGTAAATTAGTCTTGAATGGATACGATGGGGAATGAATCTCATCGTGTTCGGGGAGACGGTAAGTCGTACGTACGCACGAGTGAAAATATCATTCTTTTAATATTAAAATCATATATAATTGGATGTAATATCTTATATACAGATTAATTATCATGTTATATTTATAATTTTCATCTTTTATACTCATTATTATACCCATATAAATGATGAAGTGTTTGAATAACAAACTAAACCACGGTGTGGAGACGGTAAGTCGTACGTACGCACGTATGGTGACATGTCATTCATAGGATGGAAAAAATAATGAATATGGTTGTACCATTTCTATAATAAAATAACAATATATAGAATATATTTGAGTTATTATTTTAGAATGAAAACCAAAATGAAAGAGGAAGTTGAAGAATTAAAGAGCTTGAAAGAGGTGATGAAATATTTACCTCTTCTTTTGATTTTTCCTTTTAATTTGATAAAAAGGGATCCATACATTGGATTTATAACTAATGTAATGCCTCTAGGATGAAGGGAGGATAGTTTAGAAGATATTTGAGTAGGGTTTGGCCGAGCCAAATGGCTTTGAAGGTGTGAATTTGAGAGAAGGTGAAGTTCATTTTTATAAGAGGGGTGATGGGACCTTAGGAAAAGACTGAAATATTATTTTATAATAAAATAATATTCGGTTTATAATGGATCCAAAATAATTTATTTAGATGATAAGGTGGGGATGGGTTTACAACCACTCAACCAAAAGGTTTTATATAGGTTTGGGTCATTATATTGACCTTATTTGTTTATAGTTAACTCTTACTTAATTATTTGGACATTTACCATGTCTCTTTGTATTTTTGTATTATATGGTTAATAAACATACTATAAACTGCAAAGAATACCTCAACTAGTTCATTAATGACATATATAATATTATTTAAGACCTTTGGCCAAGCCTTAGATTTTTAGGAATCGAATATCAATTAATAATATAATATTTTTATTTAAAACTCTTTTATGTCAATTTTGACACTATTTAATAATTGATTTTTGTTAAAGTCATAATAACTTTATTAACTCTAAATAAATTCATTTAATCAATACTAACATGTCACATTAACCTATAAAATCCATGGATGGCATCAAAAATTTCAAATTATATTTATTTTATCATCTATAATAAAATTTATTAGACACTTTCATTAATAAATAAAATATTGCATCATCACTGTGTCATAAATAAATTAAATTATTCAATGTATAAAAATTATAAATAAATAACCATTATGTGGGAAATATTTTTATATTTATAATGAATATTTATAGTCGAAGAGATAACATATATAATCATATTTAAAAATTGTTTTACTAAAAGATATATGCTTATGTCACATTTGTATTTACTTTAAATTAATTAATATAAAGTGTCATTATAACTTACAAGTGTCTCCATGAGGTCTCAGAATCGACCCAAGGATGGAAATGGTCGAACATGTATTAGAAAATAGATTTAGTACACGTGTTAGGGTAATTTAATATTATTATAATATTATAGTTTTACCCTTATTTACCAGATTCAACCTGTAACCATGGTAAATAAAATATTTACCGATATAATTATAGAAAATGTCTAATAATAAAAGTTACATATTTACAAAATTTGGACCTCCTGATTCTAAATATGGAATCCATTTTTATAAATACAAATCACAAAATTGGAATAAATTAATCCAAAATTAATTCCCATTGTCAAAACAGAAAAACATGTTTTTAGGAAATAATAACTATCAAAAGATTGACACTTGCTTATGTGCAGTTTAAATGTGAAATTTCATCCAATGACCAATATTGTATCAAATGGTAAAAATATAATATAATTATACATAAAAACCACTAAATTTTACAATTTAGCATTATAAATTATTTTGATTTAAAAAGTTGTTTTTAATTAAAATTTAGTATTTTTTACTATTCATCACAAATTGAAGGTTTTCAGAAAAAACCGAAAATTCACCCTATGATAATTTCCATATTGAAAACCCAAAGATGAATTCCATTTTGGACTATTAAATTGAAAAAATTTCAAAATGTGTGAATTACTATTATTAATGGCTAGTTTGATTAGTCGCGATGTCTTAGAATCTCGATGTTGCGTACAATAAAAGATATTGAATTATTCAAAGGGAAACATACCGTGGAAGATTGTAGTGTTACATTCTCCCCTCATTCAAAAAATTTCATACTTGAAATTTCTAGAATATTACTGCCTAAAATGATTCGGGTGGTTCTTCATCATAAGTTCCTCGGGGTTCCACATTGCCTCCTCCATCTTATGGTCTCTCCTTACAACTTTTACCAGATGATTCGTCCAATTTCTCAACACTTGTTTTCTTGTATAAATAATCTTGACAGTCTCGTCAGAATAAGATAGATTGGGTTCAAATTCTAATTCCTCAATGGTGAGTACATGCGTTGGGTTAGGCATGTATTTTCTCAACAGTGATATGTGGTGTACATCATGAACATTGGAGAGACTTGGAAGCATTGTCAAATGGTACGCTACCGCCCAAATTAGTTCTAGAATTTTGAAAGGTTTGATGTACCTGGGACATAATTTACCATTCTTATGAAATTGTATAATTCCCTTCCAAGTAGATACCTTCATGAAAACATGATCTCCTACCTGAAATTCCAAATCCTTCCATTGATTATCAGTGTGTCTCTTCTTCCTACTTTGAGTTTCTTTGAAGTGGGTTTGGATTGCCTTCAACTTTTCAATCATTTCCTCAATAAGTTCAGGGCCTACGAGTTTTCATTTACCAACATCATCCCAACAAGTTGGTGTACACCATCTATTTCTATATAATTTTTTATATGGTGAAATCGTAATAATTGAATGAAAGCTATTGTTATTGGATAATTATAATAGAGGAAAATATTGATCCCACATACCTTGAAAGTCAAGTGAGAAAGATCTCCACATGTCTTCTAAGATGCTAATAGTCTGTTTTGATTATCAATAGGTTTGAGGGTGGTAGGCAGTGCTCAAATGAAGTTCAGTATCCAGGGATTTCTAAAGACTTTTCCAAAATCATGATGTAAAACGAGGATCATGATCAGAAAAAATCGATAGGGGTACACCATGAAGTCTTACAACTTCATTAATATATGGACTTGATAAACGTTCAAGTGGGAAATATTATCTTATAGAAAGAAAATGTGCTGACTTGGTAAGACGATCAACAATGACCCAGATTGCATCATTCCTTCATGGAGTCTTTGGTAGTCCAATGAAAAAGTCCATCATAAAATTATCCCATTTCCAATCAGTTATAGGAAGTGGTTTCATGACTCATCTAGGTTGTCTCCTTTCAAGTTTCACTTATTAACAAACCATACATCATGACACAAAATCAGAAATCTCCCCCTTCATGTTGTCCAACAAAAAATGTTCCTTCATATATCTATACATTTTGTTACTCCCATGGTGTATAGAGAAATTAGAGCTATGAGCATGATCCATCAATTCTCTTTTTAGATTAGGTATATCGGGAACACAATGTCTCTTCCCAAATTTCAAAATTCCATCTTCATATATGAAGTCCCTCAATATTTCGTTATTAATAGATTTAATATTATTTTGAGACTCCTCATCATCAGACTGAGAACTTGTTATCCTTTCTAGTAAATATGTTTTGGAAACCATTTGAAAAAACCTTGATGTTTCACCTTCCATTGTTATTATCATAACCATCTTTACTAGATCCATGTATATAGGATCCTTTTCAACTGTCATCTTGTTTAAAACTTCATGATCCTTTCTACTCAAATTATCTGCCACCTTATTTTCCTTTTTTGGATGGTAGTGTATAGTGAAATAATAAACCTTATGTAGTTAAAGCCATCACCTTTACCACATGTTGAGTTCTTTTTGTGAGAAAATATACTTAAAACTCTTGTGATCAGTATAAATCTCAAATTTTTCACCATAGAGATAATGTCTTCATATCTTCAAAGAAAGGATTATAGTTTCTAACTGATGATCATGAGTAGGGTAGTTTTTCCCAAGAATTTTTTTGCTGTCGTGATGCATAAGAAATAACCCAATCATTCTACATAAGGACACAACCAAGTCCTTTCTTTGAGGAATCACTATAAATAACAAACCCATAATTCCCCAATTGTATAGTTAATATAAGATAATTAACTAATATTCTCTTCAGTTCTTCCAAAAATTCTTCACACTCTTTTTTTCAAACAAATTAAACCCCTTTACGTGTGATCTTGGTTAATGGGTTTTCCAATAGGGAAAAATTCTGGACGAAATGCCGATAATAATGTGATAAACCAATAAAACAGTGTACCATAATTATACTCATTGGCACTGGTCATTCTTGGATTTCCTTGGTCTTTGAAGGATCAACATATATTCCATCCATAAAGACAATACAACCAAGAAAAGAAATCTCTTGAAGCTAGAAATCTCACTTTCTAAATATCCCATATAATTCATTTCTTCTAAGAGTTTTCAGGATAACGCACAAGTGATTTTAATGATCTTTGTAGATTTTGGAGTGTACTAAGATATCATCAATAAATACCAATACAATTTTATAAAGGTATCCCTTGAAAATACTATTCATTAGATCCATGAAGATAGAGGGTGCATTAGTCAATCCGAAAGGCATTACTCTAAACTCGTAATGCCCGCACCTGGTTCGAAATGTTGTCTTTGGAATGTCTTACTTATTCAAACACAACTGATGGTATCCAGATCAAATGTCAATGATAGGACCAAAAGGGGCCTAGATACCCGGAGAGGGGGGTGAATCAGGGTATGGATATTCGTTTCCAAAATTCATCTTACCCCACTGGATCTTAACCTCTATATTATAAGGGTCACTTTGTTTGATTTTATGTGTTTATGTTGATCACTTATTTTTATCTTTATCTGATGGTTATGCTTTTGATGGAATGCAGGGAAGAAAGCAGGCAGACACAAAGATTTTTAGTTGATTCACCCTCACTGGGCTATATCCAAGGAGCATACAACGACGATGTGACGCTATACCAAATCTGGTAAAGCTCCCAACAAATAATGTTAGGGCTAGATCACCTCAATGCCCAGGTTCACTACCTTTACAATGTTTAGGGTTATATCACTACTTCCCAAGGGTCACTCCCTATTCCTCTCTCTTTGGCTCACTACCGGTAGAACGAATAACCTTCTTCCTATTCCTTTTCTCACAACACTTGGAAGGGATCCACTCATTGTTTACAAACATGTAGGACTCTTCATTTTGCATGAATACATGCATCCACCACTGTTGATTGATTCTATGTTGAAGTTCAATTTTCATCCATAGATGAATACCACATTTTCTCTGAACAGTTAGAAACTACATCTGGAAGTACCTTCACAAAGCACCCTACTTCGCAAGGCTCCCAATTTCACAAAGCATAAACAAGCCTTCGCGAAGATTCTTCTTTTTCACAAAGAACTCTCTAGAAGAACTCTCACAAAGCTCAAGATATCACAAAGCATCATCCCTCATAAATATCACTGAGCCAATGTAGAGCTATCATCTTTTTCGGAGCTAAAATAGCCATCGTGAAGCTCTTTTTTCGCAAAGCACACTGCCTTCACGAACCACCTTCACGAGTCGAGAGAAAATGATTTTCTTCGAAAACTCTCTCTTTCTCTTCTACTTATCTTGAAGGGGTTGAGGCCTATTTATAGATTATTGCACTGAACCTCGATCTTTCCATGTGATGTAAATGCCACATCATCGCAAATCACATAGCTCCGAAGTTACTGGTGAAATTCTCTCAAAATCTCTAAGAACCACATCAATTTTCTGATCGAGGAGCTTGAAATAATCACAGAGCATCACCGTCAATCCCTTAATGCCTTGTCTGTGAAGCTCCCTTGTAAATATATTCACAACCGCGATGCAATTCAACCTATACTATTCACAATACTTGACGTAATTTAGAATAATCACAACCATCATTTTTCTGGTCTTCGCGAAATCCAATTCACGAATCCTATCATCGCGAAACTCATTCCTTTTCCATATTTCCAACCTCCCTATAGTCAATGCACAACCTCATAGATCCTTAATTCTTCTTAAAAAAAGGAAAAGGGCTCCCCATTGATAAACAACTGGGAGAATAAATTACTTATTTCTCAATTCCTATAGATGTTTCTTTAGTTCCAATAATTCCACAGTGGCCATTCAATATGGGGTCTTTGATATGGGTCTTGGACTAGGAATTAAGTCAATGTGAAACTAAATTTCTTGTTCTGGTGGATGTCTAGGTAATTGTTCTAGAAACACAACAACATATTCTTGCACAATAAGTACATCATATATTTGAACATTATTTTCACTATCCATAGTTATATCATTCTCTTCCTCCCTAATAATTGAATTTAGTAGAGCTACTGGGGGTGGATCTAGATAAGAATCAGGTGGTGATGATTCTGCTCTAAAGACAAGGTGTTCTTTATCACCGTCATCAAAAATAGTAACCTTGTTCTTCTTATAATAAATTTTTGCATCATGGTATGAAAGCCAATACATACTGATGATTATATCAAATTCAATCATGGGTATGATGATGAGATCATCATATTAGGAATATTTATATACCCTAATGGGGACTGATTCACATGAATTTTTTGCAATGCAACTTCCCGTATGTGTTTTGACTGACAAATCCCTTGTTAAATCAAATTGGAAATATCTAATTTTCTTAGAAAACTAGGAAGATATGAAACAATGCAATGATCCAGAATCAAATAATGTATTTTCTAAAATTGAGGAAACCATTAAAATACCTTCCACCACATCTTTCAGAGCTTCAACCTCAGCAGTAGTGATAGAATAAGTATGGCCTTTATCCCTTGGCCTTTTTTGAGGTTATTTTCCTTGGAACAAAGGACATTTTTTTTCATAATGCCCTCTTTCTCTTCAATTTTAGCATTCAATATTGACAACCTCTTTCTTCCCCTTGCAATCACAAGCTTGGTGGCTTTTTTCGCCATAATTGTGACAGACATCCATTCCCTTTAGGAAATTATTGTTGTTTTTTATTCCTACATTTACCATAGGATGTATATTGAGATTTTCCATTATTACCCCTATTTCCATTTCCAGAGTGTTCAGCAGATCTCCTCTTCTCTTGTTGTGCTTTAAAGTCGTAAGAATTAGTGAATTCATTTTCTATCTTGATATCACATTAGACAATATCTTCGTACGATGAGAAGGATTGTGAGACTAATGCTTGATAGAGAAATGGTTTTAACCCATCAAAGAAATGATAAATCTTACTTATTGGTTTACGTATGTAATCTGTAGCATGCCTCACTATCCTTGTAAATTGAGCTTCATACTTTGTGACATTGTCATCCTCCTTTTTCCTCAGACTTAGAAATTGTCTTTCCATATCCACTCGATGGTCATGATGAATGTATTTTTCTACGAAAATCTCTTAAAACTCCCTCCATTCCATATATAATAATTCCTCATATACATTTTTTTTGAATCAATGAGTAGTATTGATCAGCATCTCCAGTGTGGTGGTAAACTTCCATGACAAATTTTTCCCTTTCGCAACCCCCCAAGGCTTGGAATATATTCTCTAAAGAATTTATCCATTGCTCATCCACCAATGGATTTGTACTCCCATTTAATGTTAGTGGTTTTTGCCTCATGAAATGATCTAACATTGATCCTCCTCATTGTGGATCAAGGTGCTCCATACGAGTAAGTTTATTATTCATAACCTGAGTGAGTGGTCCCAGTATGTTGAGTAGCTGATCATCACCAGTTTCATAACCAGCTCCAATATAATTATCTTGAGTAGGAGGTAAATCTCTACATGGATTAAGAGAGTTGATATGGTTTCTATTCCTCCCACTAGGATCCATTTCTAAACAATAGCTTATGCTAGATTAGTTTATGATTTAAAATACAAAATTCCAAACTTGTAAAACAATTTAAAAAAATTGAATAGTTTATGGATATAATCCATAATCATAAAAATGTTTTCTCTGAGGACGTATATACTAATGAACAATTCATAATGGTTTATAAAGAAAATGTTAATTATCCAATGCATATCCACCTAGAGTGGCGTAACCAAGAGTGCAGCAAGGTACGTTGTCATGCACGAGTTCCCATTCGAGTCTAGCCCAATGTGGTGTTTTCGGGTTTTACCCATAGGTACATTTGTGCCAAAGCCGCCTCTACCTTCTTGTATCCAGATATGGATTTACTTCTTGGAAAGCTCACAAAATCTATACAGTATTAAAATTCAAGGATGTTCTTCTACACTAATCCTCAAAGACTATCAAAGGGTAATGTTCTCTAATCAATGTTTTCTAAATCTAGCTTCCATGGTTTGTACTGAAATTTCTCTAATAACAACTATAATGTGCTGACCCTAGTTACCCAGAGTCTGTGCATTATTACATAACATTAGCATGATATAAGGAAATCATGTCCCAAAAGACTGTTCAGTATAGTAGCCTTGTAAATACTAGATACATTCATAAGTTTTATATACATTATAAAATGAAAAACTACAACAACATTATTTCCATAGATCACACTCATACCCCTCGGACTATCCCTACAAGTCAGTGATAAAATACTTCTTCACATCCTGGGAAAAATAAAACATCGAAAGGGGTGATATCAGATGCATAGTAAGGATAAAAATATAGTGGAATCATTCATAAATAAGCATAAACATTTAAGGCAATGTAGAAGACTACATAAAAAGCCTTCTAAACTTAAATATTAGCATAACATGGAAAAGATAAAATCAAATAATTTCATTTAATTATTCACATGGATATTCTACTGTCCAATAATCACATGCAATTTCAATAGCCACTTTCATAATGATGGAATGCATAATGCCAGACTTCATAACCACATAGTCATGGCCTTGTGCCAAGACTACAAATAAGATTTTATAAATGCCTTGTTCTAAGAAACTAGTTTGTCTCATGAGACCTACCGATGCATCGAGGAGCTATAGCGGGCTCCACCCATCATACACCAAGTTCAATGCATTCCTCATATAAAAAGGTTTAAAAATAACATAAACATTTTTATTATAACTAGCATACGAAATGAAAATACATTATCCATAAACCATGAATGGTGTAAAAATAACACATCCATGGTCAAAAATATCACAAAACCTTCAATAAAATATGGATGTTTTGCATCATAATAAATCAAGTTCAAATAAACATAATATCCATCAAAGGGTGTTCACATAGATGAAATCATCACCATTTTTTAGATAAATATATCTTAATATTTTGAAATCATTTAAAATTCATATAATTATAAAAGAAAACAATTAATTTGGAAATAGTTTTACATGATTTTAAGGGAATAATTGATGATGATATAATAGTGGAAAAAAGCCACACCCACCGTATAAGTTAAAAGAAACATTTTTACCTTAATTTTATTGAAAACTTCATAAAGTACATTGTTTAGAAAACAATGGAAAGATTAATTTCATAAAATATATGGTAAAATAAGGGTGTAAATGACATTAACCCATTTTAAAGTAAATTAAATAAATGTTTTGAAATACATTTTTAAGAGACATGGATGCAGATGAGAAAGAGGTCCCAGTATATAATTACATATAAACAGCCTCGGATAATGAAGATATTGTGAAATTAACCTTTACCTTGTACTTTTCCTTGGTCGAAGGTAAGTTAAACACCTGTATAATATTTAAATAATTGTTATTAAATAATAAAATAACCATATACATAAATATGATATCATATATGATCTTCTAATATTGTTTTGTTAATAATATTTTAGTATTATCGTTGTTTTGTGTGTTAACTGATTCGTTTTCCTTTATATTCTTTATAATGTGAGTCATATTTGTTATGGATGAGATGTATCTTATTTATATCTAGAATTATATCAAGACTTTAAACATTATTTTTAATCAAAAAATGAATATTAGTGTTGAATGGATATGATGGGGAATGAATCTCATCGCGTTTGTGGAGATGGTAAGCCGTACATACGTATGAGCGAAAATATCATTATTTTGATATTAAAATAATATATAATTGGATGGAATATCATATTTACAGAATATTTATCATGTTATATTTATTATTTTCATCATTTATACTCATTATTATACCCATCCAAATGATGAAGTGTTTGAATAACATACTACACCACGACGTGGAGACAGTAAGCTGTACGCACGCACGTATGGTGACATGTCATTCATAGGATGGATAAAATAATGAACATGGTTTTACCATTTTTATAATAAAATCAAATTATATATAAGATAATTGGTTATTATTTTATAATTTAAATAAAAAATAAATTGGATGTGGAAGAAGGAAAGAACTTGAAAGCGGTGATGAAATATTTATCTCTTCTTTGGGTTCTTATTTTTGATTTGATCAAAAGGGCTCATTAAGTTGGATTTATGACTAAATAATGGACTCTTGGATGAAGGGAGGATATTTTAGAGGATATTTGGGTAGGTTTTGGCAGATCCGAATGGCTTTGAAGGTGTGAATTTGAGAGAACGCGAAGTGGCCTTTTATAAGAGGGGTGAGGGGAGCCTTAGGAAAAGATTGAAATATTATTTTATGATAAAATAATTTTCGGTTTCTAATGACTCCAATATTATTTTATTCAAGGATAACGTGAGGATGGCTCAGAAACCAATCATCCAAAAAGTTTTAGACAGTTTGGGACACTATATTAACCTTATCTTCTAGTACTAACTCTTAGTTAATTAGTTTGACATTTACCATGTCTTTTTGTATTTTTATATTATATGTTTAATAAACTTAATATAAACATCAAAGAGAACCTAAAGTGGTTCATTAATGGAATATATAATAATATTTAATTTCTTTGGACAAACCTTATATTTTTAGTAATATAATATCATTTAATAATATAATATTTGTTTTAAAAACTCTTTTATTCCAATTCTGACACTATTTAATAATTGTTGTTTGTTGAAGTATTAAAATCATTATTAATTCAAAATAAATTCATCTAATCCATCAAAACATGTCACATTAACCTATAAAATTTGTGTATGTCATCAAAACTTTCAAATTATATGTATTTTAACATCAATAATACCATTTATTTGATTCTTTCATTAATATAGAAAATACTTCATCATCATTGTGTCATCAATAAATTTAATTATTCATTTTCTAAAAATTATAAATATAATGCCATTATGTATAAAATATTTGTATATTTATAATTAATATTTATATTTGAAAATATAAAAAATATAACCTTATGTAAAAATTGTTTTACTAAAAGATAAATGCTTATTTCAGTTTTGTATTTACTTTAACTTAATTAATATAAAGTTTCATTATCACTTACAAGTGGCTGAATGGGGTCCCAAAATCGACCCAAGAATTCCCATGGTTGGCCATGTATCAGGAAATATTTTTTGGACATGTGTTATGGAAATTAAATACTATTATAATATTATTTTTTTACCCTTATTTACCATATTTTCCCTTTAACCATGGTAAATAAAATATTTACCGATATAATTATTGAAAATCTCAAAAAATAAAAGTTACCTATTTAAAAAATTATGGACCTCCCGATTCTAAAAATGGAATCCATTTTTATAAATTCAAAACACATATGTGGTATAAATTAATTTAAAAATAATCTCCGTTGTCAAAGAAAAAAGCATGTTTTTAAGAAATAATAAATATCAAAAGATTGACACTTTCATATATCCAGTATAAATGTGAAATTATGTCCAATGGAAAAAATCTGATTAAATGGTAAAAATATAACATAATTATACTTAAATCCCACTCAATATTATAATTTAGCACTATAAATTAATTTTATTAAAAAATTTGTTTTTAATTAAAATTTAGTATTTTTCACTGTTCATCAAAAACTAAAAGTTTTCAGAAAAATACCAAAAATTCACCCTAAAATAATTTTGATATTAAAAACCCAAAAATGAATTCCATTTTGAAAGGTAAGATTGATAAAATTTCAAAAAGTGGGTATTACTATTTATAACGGCTAGTTTGATTGGACATGATGTGGTAGAATCTTGAAGTTGCGTACAACCCAAGCTATTTCATTATTCAATGGGAAATGTACCATGAATGCTTGGGGGTGTTACATTTAAGATATACAGGTAATGGATGCCTATTTTTGATTTAGTTTAAGAAATTATTTTCTTGTATAATATACATATAGAAAACACATACCCACATTATATCAAAGAATTCACACCAGAAAGAAAAGAATGTGGATGAGAAAAATAGGTATAATAAATTAATATCTACTATAGTTTCAAGAGAAAAAATACTATGATTAATGCATTCCATTTTAATAAACCAATATTCAATTATATGATACTAAAGGTAGTGAAACGAAATAATAATAATGATTATTTTCCTCATATTGAATTCTATGTTTAATTAATATAAATCTGGACATTGATGATAGTCCACCATGATAAAAGTGCAATGTATTCAATACATATGATGATTTTTGGGTATTTTTTTTGGAATCCCTTAATTGAAAAGAAAATTAACATGAAAGATACAGAATATCATAATGGAAAATTGTTAGACATATGGATATGTGGAACGATAATAAAATAGACCAACTCAAAAGAGAATAAATATACCTCATCATAAGAAAAATCACTAAATATTCTTTATTTTATTTTCAAAAGTCATCATCATGATGATCATGAGCATTGTCATTTATAATTTTCATACAAGAATAAATTACCCAAAAAAACTCTTTTAGTGGATGTATTATATCTGTAATATACTTGAATAAATTATCTGTGAAGATGATATATCCCAATTCATTTTCACTTCCAACAAATATAACCTAAAAATCCATTGTTTTAAAAATCCATTCATGAACACAATTTCAGATATTATCCCACAATTAAGAGTACTCTTAGAATATCTCGGTATTTTATGTGAAGTGTTTTTAACTTAGAATCATGGATAATGTGGGGTATGATCAATTGGAGTTGGTGACTCGATTGTTTCAATAATGTCATATTTTTTAATAGTTTCTTTTATACACCCCTCATTATATTCATTTCATTAGAACATGTGTCACTATGAGGTAATGATCCTCTAGATAATCCCATTATAAAATTGTTTCTAGGTTATTATGATTGTTATCGAATCCCATAAATGGATTATTTAATATATCTTAAAATTTTTTAGATGTATTCATTTTCGAAAAAAATTTAGACTCAGAATGATTTTCCAAAAGAGGTGATTTGATTTCATTTGAAGTGACTTTTTCTTGTGTGGGGAAATTTAGGTTGTCTTATATCAATTCCGACTTTATTTTTTAAAAAACTAGACATATATTAATGTTATATTCATCCTAAAAGGGTTAATTTTGTAGAAATAAAATGCCTATTTTTATTTTAGTTTGGTATGGATGGGTCTTGAACTCACATAATAGGGATATAGAAAAACATTTTTTAGGGACCTTTATATTCTTCAGAGTGGAAAATTGAGGTCTTATATTCTTAAAATATGATTATATTGGAATAATAAAATTTTGATAAATAGAAGTAATAATTGGTGTTATAAGAATAAAGATCACTCAAATTTTTCTCATAATCTGAATATAGAAATGGATGTTGTTTAATTGTAACCTCTATTACACTTTCCTTAAAATAACTATCCTAAATTTGATCATCATGTTGTAGTGAGGTGGATAGTTGGATCATATGACTCATTTGATTTTCTAGAACAATAATCATGGAAAGAATTTTTTCATTATGTTCATCTTAATGATAAAAAATAATATATGTCTCTGTGATAGTATAAAACAAATTGTGACAATTTATTGAATTATTTGGTTTACACATCAGTTGGTCAAATTACATGTTTTCATCTAGTGTGCCAAAATATTTATAATCCATAATATCTTGATATTGTGTACATGAGTTAGAACGTTTTATAAAATATCTTACAGCATAGATAGAGAGCTTTAATGTAGTGACCCTACTCTAGTATGCCTGAAAACAGTGCCTAAAACCATTACATTTACATATGATATATGGAAATCACATCCCATAGGACTAAATAGTTTTGTTTTCTTGTTAAACTGGATAAATAACCGAGTTTTTCATTTCAATTGAATACAAAAACTAAAACATAATTTCTTTCAATAATAACACCATTCAATCTATAATAACATTACATATTTTTCATAATAAATTCTATGGATTTCATGGTAAAGGAAACAATGTAATACTGAGCTAAAATTCACAGTAAGGGTTAAATATAGTAGAAACTACGTTTGAATAAGGTGTAATAAAAATGGAAAGATAAATATCTAAAACAAATTACATTAGATTAATAAAATGGTCATAATATAGTAGTCATAAATGGTAATATAATAATTATATATGAATAATAACATAATCATGAAACTAAACCCTAGATATTCTAACTAATCAAATAACCACATGTAATATCAATAAATTAATTCATAATGATTTAAGGAATAATTATTTATATCTAAATATTATCATCAAGTCTTAATTTAAAAAAATCTAATGCTTTAAAGGCTTTATACAAGGAATCTAATAACATCAAGGCTTTATTCCAAGAATATAATTTAGTTATGTTATCATGCCAAGAATCTAATAAATGGGTATAAACTCATCCAAAACCAAATCTAGTTTGTATCATATAACATACTGATGGATCGAGGGGATATAGATATCCTCACTTGTGACATATGAAATCCAATGTTTCCCTCATATAAAAGGGGTTAAACATAATCAACATAAATATTCACATTATAACTAGTATACAAAATTTAAATAATTTTTCTAGTAAATAAACATTACCATATATCACCAAGATTAATATGGAAAATAGTATTAAAATAACACATCCAGAGACAAAATATTCATAGAACCTCCATAAAAATAATAAGGATGACATCATTATAATGAATATTCATTGGAGTAATAATAAAATATTTTTTTCATTTATGAATAAATATAATAAACAAAATTCTTGAAAAAAATAAACATTTAATTTTGAAATATTTATATTCTCTTGGAAAAGTGACTTTTTTGGAAAGAGAGGAGGTGATTTAATTGAGAAACTTTTGTAGAATGAAAAAATGGGAAAGAAATATTTTAAATTAGTAATTTTTAAAAGTATAAAGAATTATTTTTTGAAAACACGGAGTTGTAAGAAAATGGATTTTAGAACGAATAATGAAATGAAGTAGGATTTTCTTAAAACAATTTCTCAATAAAATCAGGTACAAAAGAGAAAAAAATGGTAATTTTACTAGAAAAAATCACGAATAACCAAAGGAGAAGAAAATATATTTATTTCAAGATGTAAATATTAAATAATTACCCCAAGGGACTTGTGAATATAAATCTTCTTGAATAAAAATGATATTGTGAATGAAACACTTACAACATAGGAAAATTTTGTATTGTAATCTACATTAAATAATTAACATAAATGAAACATTAAATATCATGATGATAAATAAATTCTTTATATATCATAGAAACAATTAAATATATAAACAACACAAAATAAATAAGTGGTGAATATGGTGTATGTCTCTTGGAAGTAAAAGTGAGGCGAAAAATCCTAATAAAGATCATATCATTCAAGAAAGAATAAACCGACAAGTATATTATGTGTATAAATTTTAAATCAACCAAAAAAAGTTTAAATAAAATAATTTATCACAAGAATCATTACACATATAATCTTATTATATTAACAATGAAAAATAATTAATATAACCCCATGAAACAAAATTGTATAATAGAATTTTTTACAACTTATACACATTTAATTCAATCCCCATTAAATGAAATAATTAAAATTAACACTTAAAATAACCAGAAGAATTAATTACTAGTGATATTACATGTCAAGACTAATTTCATACACAATATAAAAGTAATTAGGTTCATAATATTATAATTTTCCTCAATAAATAGTAACTGAGGCGAAATCCCCTACTTTACTCTTCCTTTTGGTTGAAAAGAACATTAACCTATATTATAATTGTTTAAATTATTTTTATTAAATAATAAAATAATCATATAAATATTTACGATGTCATATATTATCATTTTATAACATCAAGGACCCGTTTCATAATAATATTTTAATATTTTCATCATTTCTGGTTTTAATTGCCTAGTTTTTCGAGTATGTTTTGACTTGTTAATTTTTTACTCTTACTTATATCATGATTTAATTATCACAAAAACGAATACCATTATTTGAATATATATTAAGTATATATATGTATTTTTTTGAGTTATCCATAAAATTTGGTGATAGAAAATGAAATATATCATTCGTGGAGACAGTATGGCCTATGTTGGCATGATCATTGTTTCCATTATCTTATCATATTGAAATGAAGAAATTTAAAAGAAATATATATATATATATATATATTAAAATTAAATTATCTATAGTATTATATATATATATATATATATATATATCATATTTTTATTGAAATCATCTTTAAGACATTCCATGTAACCTGTGAATGAATCACATCACTTCGTGTGGTGGTAGTCCACCGTACACATGATCGACATTATCTTATTCCCAAAAAAATGGAATTTATGAAGGTATGTGTTATATAAAAAATTAAATAATAATAAATAAATTTTAAATATTATATATATCTTATATAAACTAAATAAATATCCTTATTATCAACCTTTAAAGGTGTTAATGGAAGGAAAAACAGCATCGGGTTGTGATGTGGTTTTCCACCATACACACTAATGATTATTTCATATCACATTTGATGGAAGAGTGTGTTTTTAAGTAATACCATTAAAATAAAATAATCTAAGAATATTTAAGATAATTATTTCATAACATAATCAATATATAAGAACAATTGAAGGATTTGGAGAAGGAAATAAAATAAATAGGCTTTTAGAAAATCATTACTTCTTCTTCGGGTATCCTACTTAAGTTCGCACTAATTCCTTTTTTAGTTGGATTTAATCCCATGATAAGTCTTATAAAATGATTTGAGGGAATTCTTGAAGTTATTTGGGTAGGTCTTGACTTAGCCAATGTGGTTTTACTTACATGAAGAAGGGGGAGAGGGGTGACTTTTTACAAGCGAGCGAGATAACACACATGGAATTTTTGAAAAGATGTTAATTATACCCACCTTTGTAATTGAAAATAAGATTTAATAACAAAATAAATTATATAAATGAATTATTAATATCGAAATATGGAAATAAAATGGGTATTTCACATGTTTATGGTCATTGTTACACCTTATACTCTAAATTTATCCACTAAGTAAACTCATTTTTCTTTTAGTCACTATAATTAATTTTAACTTCATTCAATAATCATTTTTGTCAAAAAATATGTTGAAATTATTAGAAATTAGAAATTATTATGATTATATATATGGAATTTATTTTTAAAAATTAAAATCATATAAGTGGAAAACATTAATTTAAAATTAGTCACATATACAAGACTAGACTTCATGTTTTTAAAGTGAAAATGTTCAAAAGTTTACTAGGTTTTTATATCTAAATTAAATATATAAATGATTAAAATGACCTGAATTAGATTAATATATTTATAATTGATCAATATTTTTTTTAAAAACATTTTTAAATTCAACTTATCTTAATAATTTTTTTAGATGAAAAGCTATTTTTCAATTAAAATTCAGTATTTTCCACTATTCATAGAAAAAAGAAACTTCATAAAACAAAAAAACAATTGAACCTAATATAATTTTTACATTATAATTTAAAAAAATTAAGATTTTTTTTTCAATTAAAATTTATAAAACTGTCAAAATATATTTTTAAAACATGATTTCCATTAAAAGTTTGTAAATATTCATTAATCAAATACTACCTTTTATGGGTAAAATAGAATTTATTCATATATTATTCCTATCAAGTATTTTAGATGAGTTTAAAAAACATTTATTTAATATATATAATATAAAAATTTCATTAATATCATTAATTAGTAGAATTTAATTTAATTTTTTATAATCAAATTCCTTTCACACATAAAAATAATTATTTATAAAAACATTCTCATTATTTTCAATTGGTTCTTATATTCATTTATAATTAATTGGTATCCAATTAATTAGACTATATATCTTC
Organism: Viscum album; assembly: GCA_963277665.1. Lineage (NCBI taxonomy): Eukaryota > Viridiplantae > Streptophyta > Magnoliopsida > Santalales > Viscaceae > Viscum > Viscum album. Next base: position 96,168,964 of record OY728158.1, read on the forward strand.
ATAATTTATGTAATAATATTTATAACCACCAATTTAATGTCAGAGAGATATTTTTCATTTTAAATAATAGTATTAATAGTGTTTAAAATAACTCTATCTTGTATGTAATGTAAGCTATGAAAGAAATTCATTGTTGTGTGTAACACAAGATAACTCAGTGTTGCATGCATTGAAAGCAATATAATAGATTTATTTTATTTAAAATTGTAAATATATCCTAATATATCAGGATTTTATATTCTCTTAAATCTTTGTGTTTCATGTTAAATACACTCCTGAATAAAATTATATTTTTTTTAGAATTTAAGAGTGTTACATTCTCCCCACTTTAAATAAATTTTTTCCTCGAAATTTAAATATGTTCTCTTTATTATATGGATCTATATTTAAAATTTATATTTATAAAAACCCACTTCATAAAATGTTAATGAAAATATACTCTTGATAAGAGATAATGATAAGTACAAAGGTCAGAGGGAATAGAAAAAAACTATATTCCCAAATAAGAGAACATCGGTGTAAATCAAATATATGAACATCGAGGAAAAGTGTAAATATTTATAGAGGGTGAATGAGGTAATTTATCCAAAAAATTAAACAATAAATGAAACGTTTATGGCCCCAAGGAAATAAATCTAATTGGTTAAAATTGGTCATTGATATAATCGTAAATGATTGCAATAGGATAGAATTATATTTCAATATCCTCCTAATAATGTTGAGGAATTATATTACCAATTAATAATATATGGATAGAAACTTACTTTAAAAATTTCTATTTCATACGCACAATTAGGTCTTTTTTTCTCTTCAATCTTTAACTCCCTGAAATGTATATCCATAGTTTCATTTTTATTCACAAATCACTAAAATTAACTTTTAAAATATCGTGGGATCTATAAAAGAGAGAAAAGTCTTTTCATGTGCCTGTAATTAATTTCCAAAACCAATATGGTTATCAAATGGTATCAAATATAATAAATTATTCGATGAAACCCCATCCAATGTTCATCATAAACCGCTTCATAAATAGTTAATCTCATAACTATTCTAGAAGATTAAGATCCGTAACTTTAGAAACAAGGTTACTGAATTTCAAAAAAAAACTTATCATTAATTAGTTACAAGGTAGTTAGTACTATACAATTTACTTTACCCATATCATTCATCTCTTTATCCTAAAATAATTATCAAAACATCGTAAATATATTAAGCATTATATTTCCCTCAATCATGTGTTTCACATGATGTTTAATTTTTCGTGGAGTTATTTTTCGTGGTCATCAGTACCATTCATCACAAACATTCAAATCCTTAAGGAAAATTACAAAAACAGAATCTAAATACATTTAATAATAACTAAAATATCATTTATTAATATACTCTTATATCATAAATATTGAATAAAAACATAAGAACAAAAATCATTCCACTTTATCAGTTTTAATGACATAAGATTATCATTGATCCCTTATAATATTAAAATTTATACTCTCTTGGATCATGGCCTATTCATTCACTTGGTTCCCAATATCTATATGGATGAATCACTCAACTTTGGAAAATTCATTCTTTCCCTTGAAATTCTGAGCATGGTGTCCATATTCTACACACTTCAAGAAAACTCATTTTCCAATTAATCATGTACCAAGGTGTTTCCTTCAACAAGTATAAAATATTGGAAAATATTTATTTACCTTCTTCATTTTATCATCCTTTTTCTCTATTTTACCTCTCATACCTTTATTTTTTTTGAATCCATAAGAATTGAAAAATTATTCATCTATCTTAATAGAACATGATACCATGTCCTCATATGATGAGAATGTTTCGGAGAGTAATTCCTTTCATTGAATTTGATTAATACCATCAAATAAATGGTTAATCTCTCTCTTTAGATTTTTTACGTAGTCTGAAAAATAACTTTATGACCTTATATAGTTGGATTCATACATTGTAACACTTTCCTCTTATTTCTGTCTTAGACTTAAGAACTATCTTTCCATATCCTCTAATTCCTCACGAGGAAAATATTTTTCCAACAATACTAACTTCAAATCCTTCCTCTCCATGAATGCTATTTATTCCTCATCCTTAGTATTCTAAATCAATGACTACCATAGGTATAAATATCTTTTTAGATGATAAACTAACATGAAAAATTTATCCCATTCACTACATTCGAGAGAAAGAAATACCTTTTATAAGAAACTTATTGATATCTCAGATAAAATTTTTATCTACTACCATTGAATAATGGAGGATTCTAATGCATGGGGTGGTCTCACATTGTTACACCACCTGGTTGATCAGAAGGCTTCTCCACATGGGAATTTTTATACGCATAAACTGAGTTTGCTTCACTAATATTGTTATAATTTGATCAGTTCCTTTTTTAGCTCCAACTTCATTATCATACCATAGAGGGAAATACCTATATGGATTATATTCATTGATACAATTTTCATTCCTTCTATTAAGTGATGTTTATAAATAATGGAATGCACTAGATTTGATCATAACATTATTAAACACAATTTATTATCCCAAAAATAGTGAAACACTCGACATTGATAATATCATAATCATAAACAAGGTTTCTTTGAGAATATCCTTATTGTCAACTCATTCATTATTAATTGTAGAAAAAATTTTAATTATCCTTTTTATATCTGTTAGGGAGTGTCAAAACAGGTGCACTGTAAGGCTTATTGTTGTGCACTAGGTTATGACCAAGTCAATTTTGTTGATCCCTTTTTAGAGTTAATTCCCCTAGAAACATCAATTACAAAACCACTTCTACTTTTTGTATCCATATGGGTTTATATTTAAAGGAATAACATTATAATATCTACCTTTCCAAAACCATAGGTTGTTTTTCTTTACTTATCCTCAAATTATATCTTACAGTAACGTTATATAATCCATGTTTTCCTAAATCTATTTCCCCAAGTTACTACTAAACATTATCTAATACAAATTATAGAAACCTTACCCTATTAAGCCCCTATCCAGTGCCTGATACCATTACATTGGAATAAGATTCAATAAAATCACATCCCAAAGGAATGAATAGTATAGTAGTCACGGTAAACAAGATACATCCATGAGTCTTGTATTACATTTGAATACAAAAATTACCACATATGTTTTTTAGAATAACTTTATTCTATCTATAATAACCCAACATATCCATTATAGTAAAATTCAAGGATTTTTGGGGAAAGGAAGTGAAATAAGGGTGAACTCAAATTCTCAATAAGGGTTAAATGAATTGGAAGTTATGAATAAATAATATGCAATCAAAATGGAATGGTAAATAACTAAAAATCTTAAATTAAATTAATAAGTTGAGAATATTGTTTTTGGAATAACAAGTGATCAAATAATTTTATATAAAAAATCACATTGGATTGAAACTATACGACAAATATTCTAATTAATTTTATAATCACATAGAATATCAGTAACTGAATTTATAATAAAGAAATGATTAACTATGGATATCTAAATATACCATCGTGGATTTATACCGATAATCTACTAATGTTAATGTTTAATGACAAGAATCTAATACTATTAAGGATTAATGCTAAGAATCCAATATCGTCAAGGCTTTACACCAATAATTTAATTGATGGGTAAGGGCTTGGCCGAAACCATATCTAGTTTATCTCATGAAACCTACTAATGTATCAAGGGTATATAATAGGTACTAAAATTCGCATATTAATTCCAATACATTCCTCATATGAATGGTCTGAAACATAATCAACATAAAAACTGATATTAAAACTAGCATAAGAAATGTAAACACATTACCCAATCTATAAACATTGTCATAAATCACCAAGATTAATGTAGATAATGGTACCCAAATTGCACATCCAAAATCAAATATATCATAAAACATCTATATAAATAATAATGTTTTCATCAATACAACATATATATATTGGATTAATAATAAAGATATGCGGTCATCAATGATTAAAAAATTTTAAGAACATTCTTGAGGAAAATTTCCTTTTCATTTGGAATTTTTTTCAAAATAATTTTATTATAAACTGACTTTTAAAATAATTTTAATGGAAAATATATTCATATAATAGAGAATAAACCTTCAAATACGTTATGGAAGCTAAATTCATACTTTCTATATGGGGAAGAAAGAATATTCCTTTTTCATTGTAAAAATGTAAGAAACATGACTTGTTCCGAATGTGACAAGAATATTCCTTTGAAAACATTTTCTGTAAAGAAAAAATGAGTAGAAATGAATTTATAAAATCAATTTTAAAAGGATAAAGAATTTTTTTTGATTTTTTTAGAAAACATGGTTTTGTAAATAACCAAATTTCCAACCGATGTGATAAATGAAGTAAAATTATCTTAAAACATTATATCAACAAAATTAAGTACAAAAGTGTTTGAAAATGGTAATTTTACATGAAAATAATCATAAATAAAAAGAGTATAATTAAATATATTTATTAAAGATGTAAATATCAAATAACCACCAATGGGATTTGTAAATATAAACCATCTCAAATAATGATGCGATTGTGAACTAAACTCTTTTCACTTTGGTAAATTTTGTTTCAAAATCCCCATAAATTAAATAACTTAAAATGAAACATTAAATACCATAATGATAAATTAATTCATGTTATACCATACCAAAACATTATTATATACAAAAAAAATAATGGTGAATATCGAATATGTTTCACAGAAGTAAAAGCGAGACGAGAAACCCTTAAAAAGATCATAATTTTGAAGTGAGAGTTAATCGGTGAAATAATTATGTGAATAAAATATAAATCCTTATAAAAAGTGCAAATAAAAATATAGATAGTCAAAATTAAATACACCCATATTCTTAGAATGTTAACGACAGTGAGTATGAAATATTACCTAATTAAAAGGAATTGTTTTATAAAATTGTTTATCAATTGGTAAATTTTAATTCTAATCCCCATAAATGTAATACTTAAAATTAAAAAATAAAATACCATGAAGAATGAATTATTAATGATATTACTTGTCAATCGACTGTAGATACATCATATAAATGTAATTATTTTCAAAATATTATACTACATCTCAATGAAATGAAATTGGTATGAAATCTATTAATTTACACTTCCTTTTTGTTAAACGTCATTTATCCTCATTTATAATGGATCTAATAATGTTATTCACCTTTAAAATAACCATATTAATATTTATAATATAAAATATGATCCTTTTATAACATATCACCACATTTTTGTTTATTATCTTATATTATTTTTATTGATTCGTGAGTTAATTGCCTTGTTTTCAAGTATGTTTTGACTTTTTATTCTTTTTTTTCATATGTTATAGAGAACAATTTCATCATCTCTAATAATTAAACCATGATTTAAAAATCTTATATAATCATTATGTATATATTTAGTGTTATCCAAAAAAGTATGTGATAGGAAATGAAATACACTATTCATGGAGACTGTAGGTCATACGTACGCTTAAATATTATTTCTATTTTCTCATCATACTGAAAAAAAGAAAAGTATATATATATATATATATATAAATTATCACAAACTTATATTAATTATTTAATATATTTGAAGGGTCCAAAAAAATCCTCAAAAGAAATTTTACCCAAAATCCCCCAAAAGAATTGGGGGAAAATAATCAAAGAAGAGGAAAAAAAGGACCGATCAGCGAACTTGTCCGTGGAAGCACAACGTGGCTAGGCACCACAAGGCACCCCCTCCGTGAACAATTGTCGTTCAAGAAATGGAGGTGGAGAGACTCCGTAGTCGCGAGGCAGGATGGACGCCAGTCCGGTTCACCATCACGAACCGCCCTAACCATGGACCGTGTCGACCGGCTCAAGCCGCACCCACTTTCATTCGTAGAATGGAGGCGGAACCCTCCGCAGCAACGGAGCACCCCCTGAGTTCACCTCACGGAGGAGGGGAGTGATCAATTCTGACCGAGAATCCCAGATTGACCATGTCAGTTGTGAACTGGGTATTTGGTTATGAGCCTCCGAAAAAGGTGCCACATGGCCACAGATACATTCCTTTCCCCACTCTAAAAAAGGAGTCCAAGGGGGAAAGAATAAGGGATCAGAGAACTTGAATCATATTCAAAGTAAGAAGATCAGTTGAAGGAAGGATTCTGATTTCTCAAATCACGAAATTCCCATCCGTGAACAACAAAAGGTATATGAATTAAGAAGGAATTGGAAAACGCATAATAATTTACTAAACCGCGAACATAAAATAACAAAAAGGAGAACCGTAAACCATACCCCCCTCCGCGGACGACATTCCCATGGACAAGGGAGTTTATGCCTCTTTTTCCATCCGTCGTACCACGGAGCACCCTCCCCCGCGGGCGAAGCCCCGACCGATGAGCCTCTGACCGGTGCCGCCCTTGGCCGCCGCTACCCGCCTGGAACCTACCGTGAACCACCCTGGTTCGCAGATTGAGCACGAATCTAAAAACTACCCTAGTTCGCAGATTGAACCTGAAGCCGCGAACCACCCTGGTTCACGGGACGCCAATCAGTCCGCGGACTACCCTGGTTCGCAGACGGATTCTCCAGCCACGTGGCACATCCCCACGTGAAGGGTGCCACCACCCATACCTCTCGGTGGCTAACAAAATACTTTAGTGTTATCATTTCTAGAGCCAGGTAAAATACTTCCAATCCATCCAGGTCCTCCGTGACTCCCTCGTTGGCCTATTCATTGGACCTGAGCCGAGTCCTCCACCAGAGCCACCGGATCTGCGTGGTGTAACTTTTGGGAGCATCAGCGTGCCATTTTCAGTTCACATACCCACTGTAAACAGGGGAAAAGGGGTTTCCCCGACCCTTGAGCAGATTCCCGAAGCAATCCTTGGTTCACATTCCCACGGTAATGTGGATTCTGATCTCGGGAATCCCTTTTCTTCCCCTCCACTTGTTGAGGGTTCCTTGAAGATAGTAAAATACCCATCAGAAGGAATCCCTTGTGCACTACAAGAGAGGAGACAGGAACAGGAGCACCCCCTTTCCCTCTCCCACTCGGCATTGTCTCCCCGAGCATCTATCTCGGAGTAAGCCCCAACATTTTGGGCCTCCTCAGAGTGTAAGCCCCAATTCATCGCCCTGGGCTGCCTTCATGTGTAATCCCCACTCCGATTCTCACAGACGCACATTTCACGATGTGATCCTATAGTCCCTACTGCCACTTGTTTCTCACACTGAGCATGACTCACGTGGGCTTAGAGTAAGCATTTAACATGACATCCTCCTATGGGCCTCATCATAGTATAATCCCCAACCCATCATTCTGGGCTGCCCCAAAGCATAATCCCCAAGCTTAAGAGAACTACGGAGACATTAATCCATGTCAAGGCATGGTATGTAGGAAGCCTCCACGAGGCTCAAGACCACCACTCGGTCGTTTATTCATGTCGAGTTCCACCCTTTTCCAACATGATGTTAAACTATATTCCCCCGTCCATCATGGCGTGAAACTGTTTATGCGAACTATGTGGACTTTGATCCCTTCCTCCTAGACAGGGTACGTAGGAAGCCTCCATGAGGTTCAAGCCCACCACCCATCGGACCACCTGGTTTTTCATCACATTCGTTCCCCAAAACCTATCCGAACTACGTGGAATTTAATCCCTGCTTCCTATGCAAGGTAGGCAGAAAGCTTCCCTGAGGTTCAAGCCCAATAGCCGGTCGATCTGACCATCTCCATGTTAGTTCACTACACCACTCCTAGTGTCTCCTCAATCGAGTTCCAGCCCTTCGGGGTCATTAATCCAATGAGGGATGGTAAACCTCGGGAATAAATGATTCTAAAACCCTGCTTCCAGTTGGTCGTTTCCCACCAAGGTTAAATTCGTGGATACTATGTTTGGCTATAAATGAAAGATTCGTGAACATATAAATACATCTTAAATCTATAAGAGAGTCCCGAAACATGCAATAATTCTCCACCCCCAAAAGGGTGCGATGAGCCCGACTACCCATCCTATCGACCAATGTGAGCTCTTAAGAGTCGTTGGTCAGACCATCTGACGAACTCCTGCCTTTGGAAAGCAGGTCCATCAATCATTGGATACGAAGCCGTTGGGAATTTCGTGGCCGGAAAACCAACGAATGAAAAAAAAAATGGTAAACCCGACCTGAATCCTTAACCAAAAATGACGGATTCAACCTAATCTCACCCAGTGCCCCCTTATGCTCCAAAGGAGGGCCAAGCAAGGTCATTAATTACGCATCATATTATGAGATGCTACTTTGAAGGGTTTTCTTCTTGTATTTTCTAAAATATTTTGGAGGCACTACTTTCAGAACTCCCTTCGATCCAATGGAATCGCAAAGGAACTCACAAGTGCGTTCTTTCAACAATTCAAGGATGAGACTTCCTCAACAACGGAGGACCCTGTCACCCAACCAGCATCATCAACGCTGGTTTTCAGACATGCGGATCCCAGAGTACCACGTGAACGGTACTCTCCCAACGGTGGAGGTAGCCATGCAGGCCCTCCAATCTGTCAAGACTCGCCGGTCGCCTGCCCAGCAGTGACTGCAAAGGAAGATCCAGACAATCCTTGTCACTGTCTCCAACCATTTCGGGAGTCTATCCCCGGAACAGGACAATGCGTACCTCCCATAAATTCAGGAGGAGGATGAGGTCAAAGTTGAGGACTTCATCCCTGTCGAATGGCGGTTCCTCTCTAAGGCCCCCACCGAAAGACGTCATCGCGGTCACGCCGCGACCCGACATCCTCGCGCCAAGGAGGATGTCTCCCCGAGGATTCGGGCCCAGGTCCCCTGAGCTCCGGACCCTCGGACGGCCCGGAGAGGGTGGAAAACATACCTTCGGGGGCTAGTTATCACCCTGGTCCCTGAGGTGGAGCTCCGCTGCTCATCCACGGAGATGTACCATGAGCAGGCACCTACACCTGTTCGCTCCTCCCGAGCCCTCCATCCTGACATGGCGGCATCATACGATTCAGCGCACATCCCTGTCGAGCTCTATCAAGCCCGTCGCTCGTGCAGGACGACACTTACCAAGCATGCACATATCCCTGCCTAGGGTCATGAAGCCCACCAACAAGACATGGTGGTGACCTGGCACATGCAGGACCCGCTCCTGGTAGTTGCTTCAGATGCCCGCCATCCTGATATGGTGGCGATCAACAAAGCCCGTCACCTAGATGTGGTGGAAAATCTTAGGCGGGTATGTCTCCCCGCCAACAAAGGCCAACGACTAGATACGGTGGGAAATCAATATATGCAGTGCTAGCTCCCTACGGATGCATGTAAAGTCCACCACCCCGATGTGGCAGAAAACAGAGAGAGATACCGACGTATCCCGGTTCAGGGGAAGATTCGTTCACCTGCCCCAACATAGGAGAATTGTCAGTACCCATAGACCATTGGAGGACCAAAGCAGGATATTCCTACTCTGATACTGGAATGGGCCTTCATACCCGTTCTAGCCAAACATGTCTCTCTACATATCCTGGTAATGATGGAGGAGAAGGTATCGATCCCCGATCATATCTTGCTGACTTTCCACCATGTAATTGCATCGGCAGCAATAGCAAGGACTCGAGCCTGTGAGCCCATCTTCCTAATTTAGGCGACTCATCTAAGAGATGATATAGCCGCCTTGGAGCAGATCTGCATCCCTAATTCAGCCCAGGAGGGTCGCCGGCTATATTTCGCGACGCAAGGGAAACCAGATCGAGCAGCTTCACTCGTTCCAACTGGGGGACACCCGTCCATCAAGGTGGATGCTCTAGAGCAGGCATATATCCCTGAAAAAACTCAATATGTTCGTCGGTGTATCCCGGAAACATCTCGGGACCCAATTAGACATGGACCCAAAGGGGAAGGCCGTTTTCACCAGTAGACAGTCCCCATTACCCGCAAAAGAGCGCCCCAAATGCGCCGAAGGCAGCCGGAAAATAACGATCGGGATCATGACTCAGCTTTGCTGGATGGTTGGGTTCCCATCACCGCTAAGCACACATCAAAGGCTCGAAAACCTACCTTCCCATTACAATATTATGGGAGTGGTAGTAGTAGTTGTGAAGGTCCTCCCCGTAATTTCTCCACCAGTAGTTCTGAAGGTCCTCCGCAGAGCACCTGTGGGGGCCTACCCTACCGAAATATAACGATCAGTCACGAGAGATTCTCACTTGATGTGAGTCACCGAAACCCTCCACGTGACCAGAAGATCAAGGAGAAATAAGGACCTCCACTTTATGCGGTCCACCAAGAAGGTCCTCCCTGCGGTATGCACTGCAATCACTCTCCATGCAGAGGGACCACAGATTATGATGGTATTCCTCGCTATCATAGTCGCAACTATGGAGGCCCTCACCGTAGTGACATCTTGTTTTGACAAGAAGGTCCTCCCCTTGTCGTGGAATACCGTGAAGGTCCTCCCCAGGGGTTACGCTGTAATGGAAATCCATGCAACTAGGCATCAGGTCACGGTGGTAGTCCTCGCCACCCTGATAATAGAGGTCCTCCCCGTAGAGACATCGAGCAAAAAGAAGGACCTCCCCTCATTGAGGTACATTATGGAGGCCTTCCCCAGGATGTATCCCGCAGATATTCTCCCTACGGCAGCAGTGACGGTAGTGCTCGCCATTGTCGTAGCTGTGATGGTAGTGCTCGCCACCATAACTGCCATTGCGAAGGTCCTGCCCGCAATGGCCCCAAGCGACAAGAAGGTCATCCCCTTATCGCGGAGTGTCCTAAAGGTCCTCCCCAGGATGCGCGTCGAACGTCAATCCATGATGGTCATCCTCACCATAATGGAAGTTGTTGTGAAGGTCCTCCCCGTAACAACGCTACGCAGCCCAATGGTCCTACCCTTGCTGCAACACGCCTTGGAGGTCCTCCCCAGGGAGTGCACTGAAAAAGTCCTCTATGTAGTGAGGCATCATGCAGTAATGTTAGTCCTCGCCATTATGGCCATCATTGCAAAGGTCATCCCCATGATGACACATTATATCGACCGGAAGGTCCTCCTCTGCCGAATCAAGCGCCAAAAATCTATCGTATGTCAAGGAACTCAGAAGGACCGAATAGAGCATGTCATATTCCCATCTTGTCACTAACGACACCCTTATTAAACCAAGAGATGGTCTTGGGCCGCGTTCATCTTCTGAACCACCTCAGAATCGCCTACATAACGATTCAGCGCCTACCGATTCCACTGCCTCTGATCACACTAGCAGTGAGCGCCTCAGTTGGGCTGACCAGGTAGAATAATCAATGGTGGAGGAGTATGCCGATATGCTGCACCTAAGGAAACGACTGGCCAGAAATGATATACCAATTATGTTTTGGCCTACGGACACCTCTGAGTACAACATACCTAGGGAGTTGTCGGAAAAATGCATGCACAGCATCCTCCATAATATATGGACAACCATCCACCAGATGAAGACAAGATTTCTGCCATATGATAGGTATGTAGACCACGTCAAGACGATAGGGGAACTCATGCGTCACATCGACCTAGAGGCCACTTCCTCGATGCGAAAACAACACCCCGAGAGTCTCAAAGGGAAGATGGAGGTAGCTTGCCTCCGTGCACTGCACGAACTGCGCCGCCTCATCGGGGATGCTCTAACGGGAGTCCATATTAGGGGATGTGGGGGAACACGGAGCTCTTCATTTCATTCCACTCCCCACCCAGAAAAACCCATTCTACATGGTATCATGTAACGCCATCACATCGAGACGGAAATCTAGTAGACCCCCTGTTCTGGAAAGGCAACACACCCAATAGAGTCGGGGATCGAGAAAGTCCCAGAAGCGTCAGGCCCGACCGGAACGTGCCATTCAAAAACTCCTAAATCCGGACACCGAGAGAATACAGAAGGCCTCTCTCCTAAGAGAGGACAATCAACGGTATATGCCTGCCACCCTAGAACAAAATGATCCACAGGTGAATTCAGCACCAGATCTGGATCACCCCCGGATGGGGGCACACGAGATCAGGCAGTTCGCGATAGCCGCAGCCACTGCCGCAATCCAGGGTCAACCCCAGCCTACAGGGATGGGGGCATTTTTAACAAGAAATTCCCCCATAAGACCAATAAAACCGGGAAGAGACTCAATTTCTAGGGAATGGAGCCAGCCCTAGCCCTCAGGACTAGGGGCATTATTACCCCCTCAACAACAACCTCCCCCATGAGAGTTGGTATTCTCTCGTCTAGGGAGGATAGTTGGAAGAGGAGGTTCTCGTCCTATCCCGTCATATGAATCATCATCCCCTTTGAGAGGAAGTCGCACCGTGAGGTCGCATCAATGATCTCTCCGCGTCACCCTTCGTCAAGAGGTCTGAAGGAAATCCCAGGTCATGAAATGGAAGGCCAGCAGAAGACGCGTGAGGTCATATTCCTATTTAGAAGATGAAGTTCCCACCACTCCGCAATATGCATTCATCAATGCCATAGAGGCTAACCCCACGGGTGACACCGGAGAAAATGAAAATCCAGACAGGTTGGGAGACAACGGTTCCGGTCAGGCTCTGACTCACAATGAACCCCCAAGTGTGCAAAACCAGAACCAGAGGGCCGCTTCAAATATGGCCGGCCCTTCATCTAACCTCCCTCTGCCTACCCTGCGAGCTTCCAACAAGGATAAGAACAAAGGAACGGTTACCCTTAACCCGTCCCGCTCTCTCGATAAAAACGAGCCACTCACGCTCGAAGAGAGGTTTGGTTGACAGGAAGAAGAGATGAAAGAATTGAGGTGGCTTAACGCTGAACTGCTCCAGAGGAACCACCTGATTAAAAGTGCATCCCAAGAAGAGCCACATCATGCACTCCCAGCAAGTGCACCTCAAAGGCTAAGTATTTCCCCGACAAAAGAAGCACGATCATGGCTCCTTCCCAATGAGGTGCCTAGTCCTTCCAACTACCTAATTGTGGATGATGAATACCAGGATTTCCCTCCACATACGAGACAACCAGAGTAAGTATGCCAAAACCCTCCGAGGGTACCCCGAACTGAATATGCACCCTTGGTGCCGGCCAATCCGGATCCTCAAGCAATGCCTCGGGCTACGCATGCCCAGGACTGGGCCCAACAAGATGTCAAGAAGGGACTCACCAATACCATCGAGGAACTAACAGCTCGATTGGAATAGATGGAAGGTAAACGCGCCCCGATACAGCTGGAGTGGAAACCCTAGCCAGATTGGGTGACCAACACACCACCTCCACCCAATTTTGGGAGCCCTGTATTCCCCAACTTCAATGGATCAGGCGATCCAGAGCAGCATTTGAAGCACTATGCGTCCTATTGCGACCCTATGATGGGGAATCCGGAACAACAAGAAGTAGTGAAACTCAGATGCTTTGTGTGGACCTTGCATGGATCCGCCTTCGTCTAGTATATGAATCTTCCAGCTCAGTCGATAAAGAGCTGGGAGGACATCCAGTAGCAGTCCCTATTCCACTTCTGCTCAACGCTGCCTAAAACAACGGTCAACAATCTCATTATTAGCAAGAAGAGGGATAATGAGAGGGTCTCAGATTTCATCGCCAGATGGAATGGTCTGACCTATTCTCAGAACAGGCCAATGCCTCAAGATGAGATGCTAGCCATATACATCGATAATCTTAGAGATGAGCTGCGAACACCGCTCATACCGGTGGAGTGAACCACTGGCTTCTGCTATCTCTCAGCTATTTCCCAAGGAATTGAGGACTCCCTAAATCGGACTAATACAATGTCCTGAATAGCCTCGCAGGCTCCGGTGAAGAGTGATCCTAGAGCTAAAGTGTCCGTTGTCACACTCAACCCGGCCCATGAGCCCGCTCCGCCGCTCAGGCCTCCACCAAATCGTCAAGGCCCCCATGCATATCAGTGGCCGCCCCCGACTAAATGGGACGATCAGAGAGGACCAAAGCGTAACTAGTTTGAGGAGCGAAGACAAAAAGTATAGTCGTTCTGAGAAAATCAAGTTCGTGGCTACATCATTGCTGCCATGAACTACAACTTGCTCCGCTTCTCGGAGCCAAGGAAACCTGAAGATTTTGGCCGTGATGAGAGGCTAGATTACTAACCCTACCATCGAATGTTGGGGCACCGTATCTGAGAGTGATTCGTCTTCAAAGACCTCCTGCAGGGGATGGTAGAATCCGGACAAGTTGAGATGGGACCACCCCCAGCACATGTGGCATGTATCTCTACCACCGACTCCGAAAAAGAGGGAGGGGGTGGCAGAAAGTCACCAGCAAGCAGGGGAAGAAACTTGACAACTGGATGACTCAGAAGACTATCAACCGAGCCCATGGCATACTCCGAGCTCAACTACAGTAGCTGGTGTTGCTACCAGCAGCCCTTGGAGCCACAAAGACGACCACATTGGCCTCACAACCCTCCACAAGCCGGTCATCCGGACGGAGCCTAAGGAGGAAACAATCACAAGAGGAGCAGTTCGCGATAGGGCCAAATTTAGTCCCAACCCTGGAGGATTTCATGCCCTTGGATCTGGACAACAGGAACTGACACACCAAATAGTAGCATCAGAGACAACCGAACAGGTTGACCTGTAAGAGGATGAAGAGCCAATCTTTGGTTCTATCAACATCATCCATCTCATCGAATCATTCCTTAATGAAGGGTATGAATACGAACCTGAGTTTCTTTCATGATGAGCCGGGAGGAGGAATCATATAAGCTGGGGATAACAGGGGATGCACAACCATGACCGAAACCAACCCTACGATTGGACCCCGGCCCGGACCGTCAATACCACAGAAACCCGTGGGAGAGCCCTTCAGCGGACTAAGCAGGAGAGGGAATTCCCCTCCACCCCCACAAGCAGCCACTTTGGTCCTGTTGTTCTACGATACCCACCAGAGGAGGAGCAAGTGTCTGGTCACCTAGGGCACACAGACAGACTGGCCAGGCCAAGTCTTGAAAACACGCGAACACCATCGACATCCATCCCTACGGTCTGTCCCTCCTCGTCAAATGCTCCA
Organism: Viscum album; assembly: GCA_963277665.1. Classification (NCBI taxonomy): domain Eukaryota; kingdom Viridiplantae; phylum Streptophyta; class Magnoliopsida; order Santalales; family Viscaceae; genus Viscum; species Viscum album. Next base: position 96,183,991 of record OY728158.1, read on the forward strand.
GCTCCCAAAGCACACACTAAGACTCTCCCGCCAACAGATAAGCATCGACCGCTGGAGCAAAAATATGACATCCTTAAGCAGCTGGAGTCAGTAACAACCATGTTGTCAATCCTGGGTGCCCTGAGTTTGTCAGCCGACCTCAGGGAGGTGCTTATAGAAGCTTTGATCAGCCCCCATAAATTCCAAGCTGAGGTAGCCGCCGTCGATATTTACCAGATGGAGACTAGAACGGCTGAATGAAATGCGATGATTTCCTTCACCGATCAAAACGAAGATTCCATCATGCAGGGACACATCAGAACGCTATATGTGTCTGGCACACTGGATGGTATTGAGATCTGAAAATTCATTATAGACAATGGCTCTAGAGTTAACCTCCTCCCCCTGTGGACACTCCGTAAGTTGATCTATAGTGAGGATGATCTAATTCCCTCATCCAAAACTCTGTTGGGTTACGAAAAGAGTGAGTAGATTACAATGGGACAGATTAATCAAGAAACCCATTTTGGTGACCTGGTCACCTATATAGAATTCCCGGTGGTCCAGCAGAGCACGACATTCAATGACCGACTGGGAAGGCCATGGCTCTATAAGCACATGGTCGTTCCATCATCCTACCACCAGTGTATCATGTACAGTTTCAATGGGAAAATAGGGACATTGCATGCCGACAAGGCCCCTTTCGAGCTCTCCGAGTCACATTACATTGACGTCGGTTTCTATGAGCAAAAGAAGAAGAAGCCTTTGATCAACGACGTCGATTGGATCCCCGCTCCAAATGGCCTGGAAATGGTCCCCAATGACCCCCTCAAGAAGCTTGGCAAATAATATGTCCTTCCCATCAACCATGTTGAGAGTAGAAGTTCGAGTCCGGACATGCACTCAGATGTCCTCATGACTTCAGCCATGATGGCCGAGCACGACAATGCGAGAATTTCTTCCAACCCTCGATTTGAGGATGAATACTCAAGAAGGGATTCCCACGATGCCTATCCCTCAGAACCTCGAAGGATCAGACCAGAAACTCTCCCCTCGCCAGATCAAGAAGATGAGGTCTTGGGAGAAAAAGAGGGGGAAGATCTCAGCGATGAACCTCCTGCATTTGAGGAAGGTATCTCCACCACAGTGGATGAGCTCAGGGAAATAAACCTGGGTACCAAAGAAGAACCAAGGCCCACTTTCAATAGTGCGTCCATGTCCCCCGAGGAAGACGAGGTATATAACTCCTTCCTAAGGCAACATCGAGATGTCTTTGGATGGAATTACACAGAAATTCCAAAACTCGATCCTGAGGTAGCGACGCATCACCTGGGTCTTGCAGAAGACCACCGAGGCTACAAACAGGCCGCTAGAAGGACACATCCCTCACATGCTGCCAAGATTGATGCTTAATTCGATAAGCTCATTAAAGCAGGCTTCATCAGAGAGGTCCATAATCCCATTTGGTTGGCCAACATCGTCCCTGTCAAGAAAAATAATGGGAAAATCCACATCTGCATTGAGTTCATAGACCTTAATCGTCATTTTCTGAAAGATGACTTCCCGGTTCCCATCACTGAGTTGTTAATTGATGTGACGGCTATGTATGAGGATCTATTATTCATGGAAAGATATTCTGGATATAATCAAATCTAGATGGTCCGAGAAGACGAGGAATCCACTGCCTTCAGGGCCCCTCAAGGGGTATTCTGTTACAGGGTCATGCCCTTTGGTCTCAAGAATGCTGGCACCACGTATCAGCATCCCATGCATTGGATCATTAAGCCGTTCCTATAGAAATTCGTTGAATGTTACGTGGATGACCTAGTGGTCATATCCAGATAGCGCTCGGATCACCTGTCTAACCTTGAGACCGTCTTCAACAAGCTCTGACAGCATAGCTTGAAGATGAACCCCGTGAAATGCTCCTTTGGGGTTACCTCAGGGATGTTCCTTGGCTTCGTAGTACGCCATCGCGACATTGAAGTTGACCCTGAGAAGATTAAGGATATCCTGAGCCTTCCACCGCCTCGAAATCTCAATGAGATGACGAGGTTACAAGGACACCCAGCCTATATTAGGTGGTTCATAGCCAACCTGACAGGAAAATGTTTTCCCTTCACCAGGTTGACGAAGAAGGGGGTCACGTACCAGTGGAAAAATGACTGCCAAGAGGCATTCGAAAACTTGAAAAAGTACCTCTTAATACCACTGGTGCTCATGCCCTCGGTCGAAGGAAGGCCTTTCATTGTATATGTGACGGCCCTAGAACGGTAATTGGGAGACTTCCCTGTACAGAAGAACAATGCCAGCAGCGAAAACAGTCTCTATTACCTCAGTCGAACCATGATTGATGCTGAGACTCGATACTCAAATATCGAGAAGAGCTATCTGGCCTTGGTCTTCGCAATTCAAAAGTTGCGACATTATCTCCAGCATCATTAGGTCAATTTGATCTCGTGGAGTAACCCGCTCAAGTACATCCTTAGTCTCCCGATGTTAACCGAACACCTATCCCAATGGGTGATCATCCTACAACAATTCGACATCAGGTTCATGCCTCAGAAAGCCATCAAGGGCAGGCATTAGTAGACTTTCTGGCAGATCACCCTTCAACAGGGACCACTACACCAGACACTGAACTACATGATGAAGATATCTTCTCGATTCAAAAGGAGGTCCCAGCATGGGAAATGTACTTTGACGGCATGTCCCGAAGCCTCACCGGGAAGAGGATGGAAGATCCCAGATTCAACAAAGTGGGTCTAGGGATAATACTCATGTCCCCAGAAAAGGAATTTTATCCGTATTGCTTCCTCCTGTCAGAGGGATGTATGAAAAATGAAGCGGAATATTAATCCCTCATTGCAGGCGTGGAACTCGCACTCTAGGAACAAGTACAACACCTTAAGGTAAAGGTGACTCAGAGCTGGTAATCAAGCAAGTAAATGGTGACTATACTATTAAAAAGGAGGAACTGATCCCTTTTTTTGACCATGTAAAAGGGTTAATGGCTGAGTTCTCCACAGAACCAACATTGACTTATATTCCCTGTTCCTAGAATGCTCAGGTTGATGCATTAGCCAACGCGACCATAGCCCTAGCCGACCCCGACCGGGATGAAACAGTCATCAGTTTTTCTCACCGTCAAATGGTATTGCCATTTGTTCAAGCTAAGCTGGAAGACATCCACGAAGTCAGTCCTGTCATCAAGCCATATGCTCCTGCTACCATCTGGATGACCCCCATCACGAACTACCTTCAACGAGGAGAGATTCCACCAGACAGGGCTGAACGAGAGAAAATATAGAGAAGGGCAATCAATTTTGTCTTATATGGTAGCGCATGTCAGAAAGAGGTCCTCTAAAAACGAGGCCTCGATGGAGTTCTCCTCAAATGCATTGACAGAGAAGAAACTGCTGCCATCATGACTAAAGTACATGTAGGATCATGTGGAGAACATTAATAAGGGACCAAGATTTCCCATCAGGTTCGAAGGCTTGGGTACTACTGGCCCACAATGGCATGAGACTGGGAGCATTTTACCGCAAAATGCCACTCATTCCAGATCCATTCCAACTTCATACACCAGCCCCCAGAGTTGCTTCATCATGCTAAGTACTCCTGGCCATTTTCCATCTGGGGGATGGACATCGTGGGACCATATCCTCCCGCCACGGCCAAACAGCTGAAGTATATCCTCACGACGACCGACTTCTTTTCCAAATGGGAAGAAGCCATACCACTCATGGAAGTCGGGGTAAGAAATATTGTCAGCTTCGTGAAGACCAATATCATCACCACATTTGGTGTCCATACAATACTGATGGACAATGGCACCAATTTATGCTCTGCTGAGTTGGAAAAGATATACCATGAGTATGGTATCAAGGCTAACCACTCATCCCACTACCATGCAGTGGCCAACGGACAGATAGAAGCTTTCAACAAGACCATGTCCAACATCCTCTAGAAAATGGTGGACATAGACAAGAAGTATTGGTCGGATAAACTCCTCAATGCATTGTGAGCTTATAGAACCACAATCTATACCACTACTTGTTCTACCCCGTACTCATTGGTGTATGGCACGGAGGCGGACCTGCCCATTGAACTCCAACTTCCCTCACTCCGCGTTTCCATCTGTGATCAATTATCCGATGATGAGCAGCCAGAAAAGTGGTTAGGTGAATTGGAACAACTAGATGAGAAGATGCTACACACTCTGCTCCACCTGGAAGTGTTCCATAACCAGATCGCACGAGCCATCAACAAAAAGGTCCGCCTCTAGTCTTTCTTGGAAGGAGAATTAGTGTTGGTCCACCGGACCCCAATGATACCCGACAAGAAGCCTCCAAAGCTGGAGCCCAAGTGAGAGGGACCATATGTTATACATAAGGTCTACTCCAACGGAGCATACGCCCTGATCTCCATGGACGAGAAATTCACTATATATCCTTCCAATGCGAGATTCCTGATGAAATATTTTCCATAGATACCAATAAGTATTCACGTTGGTGTGTGTGTGAATGTGTATAGGTACATAATCCAAATGCCTCACATTTTATTGATATCCCTACTCAGTAGTTGTTTTTATTCCCCTAGCCTATTGGAAGTGATATTGGGATATCACTTCATGCTTACTAATATCCCTTGAAGGGCCTTAGTGGGTCATTTCATTACATGAATGTTCCATGTTTAGAGTACATGATATCTATAAAAGTATTTATATATGTTAAATAATAGTACAGTGTGGTTACAATCCGGAATAGTTATAAAAAATTTACCCTTTAATCCTATGGGATAATTTTTTATAAAATATAAATTGATGGATTGTTTTTTAAGATCCCATATTCAATATTTGACATGAATGTGTTATAATATAAATTTTAGTTATTTAATGATTTTTCCATTTTAAACATGTTTCATGCTATGTCCATTATACAATTTTTATATTTTATAATTTTCATTAAAAATAAGTTTATTATTTATTATGAAATATATTTATATTATGGGTTGGAAAAATTGTCTCGAAGGGTATATACTTGAAATGTTGTCAATGTGAGTTAGTAATATGGGTTGTTGTTTGGGATGTCCATATGATAACTTTTTGGAGGCTTGAGTCCACCACATTCCCCCAATATATATCCACATGAAACATTAAATCATTTTATCCTTGGGTGATCTCCATTGTTAGTTAGCTTGATCAGATGAATTTGAGGGAGTGACTACGTGTTTATTTATGGGAATATTCACATACATTTTTTTCATTAATCAAGGTTGATGGAATTGAATCTAGTACTTGGGTGTGTTATGTGACCTTGGTGACCATTAAATATTTGATATAGTTTCTTCCACACATTTCTAGTCACCACCATCCCAGCTGCCCTCAAGGATATATCTACTACTACCACACAATTTATATTTCATCACTTTTCCTGGGATCTATCACCACATTTCCTATACACTTTTTTAGGGGGACTTGAACATTCATTTAGTGATTATCATATTCTGACATCCATACATCTAAGAATGATTAACATGAATTTTTAAAGATCTAGTTCCCCAAGACCCTTTATTTTCCCATACCTTGGGGAATTTTTCTCTTATAAACATATAGTATAAAAAAACATAATATATTAGAGGAATTTGGTAACACCCAGAGATTTTGTGAATTATTTTTTTCAATTATGTTAATATTTTAATATTTTTAATTTCACACAACAGTGGAAATATTTTTTTATTAAATCACTTTGTAAAACATTTCTTTCACATGGAACATACTTGACTTGTGTGATACGCAACACCGACTTAACGTACGTTACACACAACACCAAGATTTTACGAACCGTCATTTTATTGTTATAATTATTTAAATGAGATAATTATAACATAGTCCTTAAAATTTGTAATATGAATATTAATAAATAATTTTCAAATTATTTTTTTAATTGTATTATATAAATAAAATAGATTGATAATTAATTATATATATTTTTAGTAACGTCCTTATTTGTTTTAAAATAGTACTTTAATGTGTTTCTGTGAAAAACAAATATTATTTTAGAAAAATTTAGAATTTTAATTTGATAAACTAAAAATAATATTTAAAATTATAATTTCTAAATTATATTAGGGTTAATTTTTTTGATTTTTCTGAGAAACCACATGTTTTGATAAAAGGATAAAAATATTTAATTATAATTCAAAAATAAATTTTTATCTAATTTATTTATAATGATAAATTGTAGTTTAATTTGATTTATATGGTTAATTTAATCATATTTTTCTCAATTAAACTAATTTAGGATATCGTAATCAATTTCACTTTGAAATTGGGTATAAAAACATAGAAAACGTTTGGACATTTTCCCTTTAAAAACCTGCAATGTCATCCCATAAGTAGGAATAATTATAAATTATTTTATTCTACTTCTCTAGTTATAACTTTTTTAAACGGAATCAATATTTGGAATCATTATAAAATACAATTTCTTATATGATTAAATTCATTTTTGAAAAAAAAATACTAGTCAAAATGATTAAAATTAATTACAATTATTAATGAAAAATTATGCTTACAAAGTACTAAACCTTAAATTTAAGACCCAAAACGACCCATACAATTGTAAAAGCCATTTTGATGGAATTTTAACTTTAATTATTGAATTTAAATGTTTATTATTACATTATTTAGGAAAAAACGTTCATACACCTTAATTTTTGTTTGAAAAATTCGAAATACATCCATTCCCTTCCCTTTAAAAGGCCACCAACTCTCACCGTCTTAACACCTCTCAAACCACATTTGTTCATCCAAGATATAACAAATAAACATCACCAAAATCCTTACCTTACTCCTAGATTCATCTCCTTGGGATGAAATAAAACCAAGGAATCCTTTTGGAACAAACCAATAGGAGTTATCCGATTAAGAGGTAACGTATTCTCTCAAGCTCCTTTCTATTATTTTATTTATCCACCCAATAAAATATCATTATTACATAAATTAATAACAAAAAAGTATTTTTAATATACTAGGATGTCTTTATTCTATGTTTTATATCTACACTTACACACAACTCTGTCAAATGGGTAACAAACATCCTGTTTAAGTGTGTGGTGAATTGCCGCCTCACTAAACTATGATTGTTCATTTTTTCGTTTATCACCAATCAAGGTAGACATTATGATGAAAATATATTTATATATTTCATATATTATATTTATTATGTATTTATTTTTCTTTATTAATTTTACAATTTATATTTTTTACATTCAAGTTGGTGATAATATGATAATTTCGTTGGTGGAAGTGTGGACTACCTCCCCCTTAAAGCGACGTGATTCGTTCACACACTACATAGAATGTATTAAGGATGGGTTTGGTAAAATTTAATTAAATATATAACATTATAATTATACTAAAATTATATTATTTACGTATATAAATATATTCAATTTTTTCAATTTCTTTCAATACGATAATAAAAATATAAATAACGTTAATGCGTACGTACGACTTACCGTCTCCAATGTATTCCATTTGAAAATTTTATATTATAGAGATTATTATAAAAACCATATACTGAATATAAATTATATTTATATCACTTTATATACTTTGAGAATCATTCTCTATATATAATAACCAAATATATAACAAATTACGACACATACAAGGAATGGAGCAAATATTTTCCGAAGTGAAAACATAACACATGATTTAAAAAAAAGTAATATAAGGTCATAATAAAACCATATATGGATTTATATATAAGAATATGGTTTTGAAAAATATTCATTAAAAATTTATATTTGTTATACACGTGGTTTTAATGAATATAATGAGAGTAAATACACAACCTAAGGGGATTTCATGTCACTTTTTTTAACGTGTGATACATGTTTTATTCACCTCCCTTTCCTTTTTTGTAGTGTGTTTACTGACCATGGATGTATTATATGATTATTATATTTAAAATTATTGTTATTTAAATATCAATTCTATGATATTTATTTCATTTGGTTTCTTTTACAGAATTTACAAAATTAGTAAAGAAATTTTGTCTCAATTCGCCTACTTTGAGACACATGGATTGTTATGCTCCTATATTTTTCCATGAGTTGTATATAGATAATTTGAAATGTTAAATTAATAATATTATTCTTTTAATGATATTTTTGGTTTCATTTTATTTTATATTCCTAAATAGGGATTATGGTCCAATGTTACCAGGTAGTAAGAGTTTAATGAAACAATCACATCACTTTTTGAGATTGTTTATGTTTATGATTCCATTGATGAAATATTGTGATTCATATATTAATAATAATAATTAATTATTGTATACCCTAGTTATTCATGATATATTCATTTATTTTTACTAATTTACACTCTTTGGTATTTAATTTAGTTAAGAGTGTGCTTTTAAGAAATCCGGACTTTACCCACTATTCAGTCGAAAATTTGTGTTCTCTAAAAATAATGTTTTTAAAAAGTGGTTCTAAGAGTATTATACTAGTATCCTAAAATAAATAAAATAAATTTTAACATTTTTTTTTATTTTACTGATTTTTTCAAAGGAATCTTCTTACCACTTTTTAAATGGGTAATTTTTAATTTTTTTACCATGCAATAGAATTGTTTTTTACCTCATACGACATGTACAAAATTTCCCACCTAAAATTCTTTAAAGATATATTTTCATGTTTAAAACATTAATATTTAAGTAAATTTTTTATTAAAGGTTTTAAAGGAAATTATTTTTAAAGTATTTTTCAGATTCTTTATATTTTTTCAAGTAAATGGGTTTTAAAAGGCTGTCAAGCTTCTTTTATATATTTTTAATGAGAACAATTTTCAAAGGTTTTTTGGTTTGAAAGAGAATATTTCAAAGAAGAAAGGATATTTACCTAAATAATTTTTTTCAAAATATCTTTCCTAGTAATTTTCCATCTATGATAACATATTTTTATGATACTAATACCATCTTAGGAAATGATCCAAAGGTTCAATTCATATTCCCTCTTAAATTATTTATGTTTTTATGGAATGATGCTTAAGACACCCATTTCTATTGCACATGTTTTATTCTATCAGAACCCCCTTATTTTCATGGGTTATGATTTAATTATGTGACTTTGAAACCTATCTCTTTTTCATAGGATTTTTGCGATCAAATATTAATGATACACATTTTATTTTTCGGTTTATGAATTTTTGTTTATAAAACCTATCTCTTTTTATGGGTCATGATATGAGGAATGTTTTATTATCTTTTGGAACATGTATGAATCATTTTATTATTAGATGGGTGGGACCTATGACTCCATCCAATTAACTGCATAATGATAAGTCGTATATGATCTCAAAGGGTACACGGGTTGTAGGCCATAGCCGAAAACAATAATGTACATGAGTTGTATCCCAAGCCTGAAAACAAGAAGGTACATAGTATATATCACCAACATAAAAACAAGATGGAAAATGGGACTTATCCCAAGCCTAAAAAAATAAGGTACATTGGTAGTTTCCCATGCCCAAAAGTAAGAGGTAACATGGGTTGTATCCTAATCCTAAAATCAAGAAGGTACAAGCATTATAGATCAATCTCGAAAAGAAGACGTTACTTTGGTTCCATCCCAAGAATAAAAGTAAGAGGGTACATTGGTTGTTATCCCATGTCTAATATACGTACACAGGTTTTAAACCAAGCCTAGAATGTTAAAAAAGGTCTTGGTAGCCAGCCTTGATAAATGATATTCTATTCATATATGCATTCTGAAAATTATATATCTTTTCCTCTATTATGATTTCAGGGATCATGATTCATATTTCCTTATGATTCAAGTCTTGTGAAAATCCAATATTTATCCCATAACTCATGCTTGTAATCTATGATATGTAGGGTATGATCTTGTATTGATATGATCATGTTCTTATACCCCTATGTTCATGTTTATACTTACATGCCTCCATTTTTTACCCTTACTGAGCATATGTTATCACCTATTTTTGTCTTTAATTCCACATGTTATGAAATTTTATTTCTTTAATGATATGTCTAAGTGTTGTTATAGTCCTAGAGAACCTAGTGGGAGAATATTTATCTCTCTTATGTACCAGTGTCTACATTTCCATGTTTCTAAAGGCACTAAACTAATATGGTCTTTGTGGATCCATTTTTAAAAAGATTTTATGTATTCTAGAAAACCTGTGTATTGTTACCATATATCAAGACTGGGTTACTATAGTTGGTATTAGTGATGGGGTTTAGTTATCCTTTCGAAACTAAGAAGAGAATACCTTAGTGATAACCCTATGGTAATTTCATGGGTAAGTTTAAGGATAAGGAAATGTCTAAGAAAATGTAGTACAATTTTGCTAAAGGATAAAGTGAGTGGTTTCCTAGAAATTAATCAACGTATGGATAGTAAAAGTGGATGTGGATCCAGAATAGATATACATATAGGTAACAACTCTAAAAAGACGTTCCGATCTTGACTCAGGGTAATTTGGAACATGATAATGTGCCTTTCTATAGACTTGTTTTGAATCTTCAGAGGGATATTCTTTGGAAATTCAAAAATGTCTCAAAAAACCATCATGAAGGATTTAAATTTTATTTTTTTATGAATAAACTTAGTATGAACCTAGAGTGTCATAGTTTTAGTAAGGATTGGGGATTTGAACATCCTATAAGTAGTTATTTTCATGATAATGTGGTTTTCCACTATGAGAAGTAATGCTCACACAATGCTTCTAGTTTTAGTCAATGAAGATAAATTGAAGGAACAAGATTTACATTGAATGTGATAGATGATTTACTTATGAAAAGTCAAGTGGGATTATCACGGGAGTGACAGATATTGTGGTCATGCCTAATCAGTTTTCACATAACATGATTAACAACGTATACCCAAACCAACTCTTGAACTCCCTAAGGAAGAGAAATATGGAGTTTGATAAGAGTTTGGGTAATGTAGATCTTGGAGGAAAGATGATTTAGTATACTTTCTGTCAATAATGTGGAAAGAATCACCTAATTTAATGTCTTAGTGGAATAAGAAGATGTTTTATCATTGGAAGATAAGTACTAAAAACAATTGAATATTATGGAAAAATGAAGAGTTTGATTAACGAAATCGATGGGAATACTGTAAAACCTAAGACACCATCAAAGGTTATGTATTTTAAGTGTGGAATAAATAGTCATTATGAAACACAATGCCTTAATAGGAAATCTCCTGAAGAGAATCTCCAATGTAGGGAGACTAACAGTTACATTGCTGTTGATGACAAAACTATAGATAAAATGTGGAAAGAAAGAGTGTAAGAACATTAGTTTTTAGAACGGGTCAAAATCCCAACCCTATTTGAATTTTTTCCTTGTTCTTGTGAAAACTAGAAAAATCTAGGATGTTTTAGAAATTTCCATACTACACGCCATGTACATTCAAGTACACACCATGTACGGGTTATGCGAGTACTAGTAGTTTTCTCATTGAGTACATGATGTGTGATGACCGTGTAGAAATTTCCTACTACATGGAATGTAGTGTTACTCGGCACATTGTGTATCCTCTCTTCTATGTACTAGATTGGTTCAAGCCATGTGTCATCCCGTGTGGAGCATCTAAGCCGTGTGGCTACACCAATTATGTCTGAGTATGAAAAAGGCCAGTACACAGTGTCTAGTTCTTAAATACACACAATTTTCTTTTTTTCACTTATGTGAAAGGACATCACGTCATATTTCGTATAACTTCTTCTTCTTCCCCAACTTTGGGGTCTCTCGGTTCCGAAAACCCGAGGAACATACCTAGACCTTGATTCTCCGTCCTTCATCCATTGTTCGATCCGTCGATGGATGCAAGTTCACAACAGCAAGGCTAAACCCGTGCACCACATTCTATTTAGGATTCCTTTCCTCACACAAAAAAAATTCCTTCTGAGTAGAGTTGTCAGGTTTTGACAGAAACTTAGATCTATGATTATTATATTTGAATGTAGCTCAATATCTAACATGCCTATGTCTATAAGTCTCAGGTTGGTGGTGCATACCTTCCTTGTGCATTCACAGACCTTTGGGTGGCACATCATAAAGCGCACAATTGGGTATTTTGTGTGAGACCCTAATTTACATTTTATTGCTTGTTTAATTATTCATTGACCTATGGGATACCTTTGGGTATGCTCTGCTACCTGTGTTTCTTGAGTGGGGCGGGGTGAGTTGTCATTGCTCATCGGGGCATTTTGGTCAGGGAATGCCAAAATGGTTATAACAGAATTTATTTGTTTAAAACTATTGAGTTCAGTTTATTAAACATTGATATGAATTATTTGAGACATTAAGGACCTTGGTGCTGGTATAAAACAATAGTTGGTTCATGTATTTCAACATTTTAGATTGTTTTTCCTGTTTATGTGTTTATTTAATGTGTATATATGTAATTGTAGAATTTCTTATGTTAGAACATTTTTTTGTTGTGTTGGGCATGGCCCAAATATTCTTGAGTGATACAGATCATAGGTTGGGCTTGGCCCTGGTTACATTAGTTGGTTCTGACCAAAGGATTGGGAATTATGGACATCGGTTTGAGGAAGAACGACTGTCAGGTTGGGAATTTCCCAGGATACATGGATGGAGAGACCATCAGACCTGAGCTGCATGGTCGTAGGGACATGAGGTGTCAGATACATTGTGGCTTGGGTAATATTTTGGGGATTACCACTCACTCGGAACTTTGAGTAGTGTGCACACAGAGAGACTCCTTGATGAGGTAGTTTCGACCACTCGTGTTGGTAGAGTCCCCCGTTAGTTGCGGGTTAGGAAGTATTGGTTGGGGGTGCTTGTTTTAGGAAGCCACATGGAAGGTGAAGAGCCTACATGGGATATCATTTAGTCTATTGGGTTGGGAGAAGAGACTCGCCGTAATTTTAGGGCAGACATCACTGTCCCTCCGGTTACATTTTTTGAGGGCCGACATCGCTACCCCTCTTGTAACATTATTTGAGGGAAGATATCGCTATCCCCCCTGGTTACTTTATTTGAGGGTAGGCAGCGTTGTCTCTCCAGTTACATATTTGAGGACATGCATCGTTGATCTTCTGGGTTAATATTTCTGGGGTGTGCCTTCCAAACGTCGTTACTTGAGACAAGCAGTGTCAGGGGGAACATGTTTCTAGGGTACATGATAGATATTCCTTTGTTGGCTGTTGCAGGTGGTACTTCATGGTGGCTGTTGAGAACCAGTGATGTTTATGTTTTTTCATGAATCATACTATTTAATTTATTTTTTATAACTGCATCGCTACATAAACACTTACATTAGGTAAGTACCATTGGGTGGTATCCTAATAAGATTCATCACATACCCTACATGGGCCATTTAGAAATCATGCAGATTTTATGGATTAATTGATAGGAATGAGGTCGGCTTCAGGATCTAGGCTACATTAGCTATTTCATGGAGATGGTATGGGCCTTGAGGTCTTGCCGAGTAGGAGTTTATTTTGTTTTTCTTTCTTTCTTTTATTAGCATGCTCACATGAAATGCAACTATAGTTGGTTAGCCATTGGAGCCCCTTTTATATATTAACATGCTATAGATGCATGACTTGTATGTTCAAGTAGTTGTTATAGGTGATCATCATGCTGTTGTGATTACTTTTCACTATTGTTGTTTATATTTAATGCCTATACTATTTATCAACTTTGAATGTGTTTTGGCTATGTGGGTTTGGTTCGAGTTTTCTGAGTCATTTATTCCACTTCATATGTATTATTATACTCAGACCAGTACCATTATTTTCCTCTGAGAGTGTATAGACTCCCCACTATACCTATAAAGACCCTTACTGCTAGTCGAAATCCTTTGGTGTTCGGGGTGTTGTGCCTAAGGTAGTAATATCCAACCCAATTAGCACTGTTCGAGTGGTTGTTCGGGCCCGGGTCATTACAAAGTGGTATGCAAGGAGTTCTTGACAAGGATTTAGTAGTAGTGTTTTTTTGGATACTAATGGGATTGAGGCTTCTCTTATATCTAAACTAGTTTTACAATTTGTGATATGGTAGATTGGAGATATGTTGTTACTAGAACCGGGTTTCTAGCTTGTGCTTGGGTGTCTACAACCCCATGTATGAGGGATGAACCAACTTTCCAAGGGTGAGAATTGCTATTTTCTTTTTCCCAGATTATGGTTTATATGACTTCCACTTTTATGGATCACATGGTGTGTTATGTTATTGATTGTGATGTGTAACCCTTGACCTAGTGCAGTAAGGGAGAATTGGACCTTGGGTCGGTACTGCAAAGCTTGTTTGTTTGGATTTTGATAGGAACATTTTTAGGGTATTTCAATTTCATAACTTCACGTATGCATTGTGATGTGATAATACCATGTGAAAAATATCAATTTCAATGCTTTTTATTCTTTTTAAATCTGAATAGTTGAAATTCCTGATAAAGATTTCCTATTTATTGCAATGGTTATTCCTTACTTTTAATATTTATAAAATTTTAGGGTAATTGAGTTTGGATCTTGAATGAGCAAGTAGGTACTATGATTGAGGTGATTTTTATCACCAATATTGGGAAACAAGGTCTTCGGTTTGAGGTAATGTTAGTTGTCAGGACGGGCATGGACTGATGTAGTTTTGATACTTGGCTTTGTTAAGGGTGGGTAAGGAGGCCATGAGGTTGGGATGGTGTGGGCATGGGTTATAGAGGGGGAGAGTAAGGGTAGTTGTTTTATGCTGCCTCTTTACTGCTTTCCTTATCTGTGTGGAATATATATTGTTATATATAGATATATATGGGTTGTCTGCTCATTTATGGAATTCAACGAGTTACATTAGTCGACTCAGATGGAGCATTAGACGGGAGATGATACAGTGTTGTAGGTGCTGGATCAGGTTCAGGATCTAGTGTAGTCAGCGGAGGAGCCATTGGTACAGGCTCCGGGACATGATCAGGTTCAGGATCCAGGGCAAGTAGGATGACATCCGAGTTTGGCAGTGTTTGGGCTGTGGCTCAATGAGCAGCTTTGAGCTTACATGATACGTGTCTTACATGGGATTGACAAAGATGCGTAGGGTATAGAGCCATCTATGGAATATTTGATGCGGGAGTTCCAGTCACAACACCCGCCACTATTTCAGGGTGAGGGTGGACCGCAGGAAGCTGAGAACTGGACAGAGAGCTTGCTGATGATCTTCAAGCAGCTCAAGATGCCTCTATGGTGGAGGGTCATGTTGGCGACGTACATGCTGTGAGGACATGAGAAGAATTGGAGGGATGTGCGGGTTTAGGCTTGTAGGCACGAGGAACTAGAATGGAAGGACTTTGAGGATATGATCTTTGAGAACTTCTACCCAGAGACTCTAAGGGCCTAGAGAGCTTGGGAATTCTTGAGTCAGCAGTAGAGAGACATGTCCATCATCGACTATGAAACTAATTTCCTTGAGCTGTCTCGATTTGCAACTGGTATGGTAAGAGATGGCGGGACAAAGGTGAGGCGCTTCGTGGATGGCTTATGACCCACCATTCAGAACTAGGTGAATATCTTCAGGCTAGGTTCATTCACAGAGGTGGTCCATCAGCTGCTCATAGTTGAGGGATACCAAAGGGATATTCCCCAGGTTGGTTAAAGAATAGTTTCAGGTGACTGTTCCGACAGTAAGAAGCGAGGACAAGAGAAGTTCCAGTAGGGCGGTCAAGTTAAGGACTCAACTAGACTACCTCATAGAAATTCTTCAGTGGGTTTCTTTCAGTGTGGACAACCAGGACATGTTCGGACTTAGTGCGATAGGCCTCTAAAGGAGTGACGGGCATATGGATATGTTGGGAATATGAAGAGGTTCTGCAGGAATCCTTCTCAGACAGTCGGTAGGCGGGTACTAGGAGAGACGATGGCTGCTGGAGTTGGTTCAATTTTGGTACCAGGAGAAGGTTGCTAAGGTTTAGTTGCACGTGGAGGATGTGACAGAGATAGTGGAAACAACTGAGGGGTTAGTGTCCAGTGACTGGAGCAGCATCACAGGGAGGTTAGGCATCAGGTATCCATACTTCAAGCCAGGTGCATGTCGTGGAGTTTCCAGATTCTGAGCAGCCGGGTGAGCTGAAGGTAGTTAGTGGTACTCCATGAATGTGGCTGTGAGTTTCCTATTTTCCTTTGGCATGACCTGGTGAGGCATGTCCATTTTGAGTGCAAGAGGTGCACATGATTCTTATGGACTAACTAGATGCTGGTCAGTGGGATTTCCGCCATATCAACTGTGTTATATATTATTATATATATGTATAAGATGTGTAGCATAAGGGGTATCGAGAATGCGGGTTATTTGAGGTTTCATAGGCATCAAGGCATTGAGGATGCGGGTTACGTGAGGTTCATGGCATCAGGTTTTATTTTCTACATCCATGGGATGCCGGAACTCGTAGAGGATGACACCGATGCGGTGTAGGATATGTTTGGGTGTTGGAAACAACACTGGAGATCCAATGATGTGTTGGAGTGACGATGCATTACAAGAGGACCATGGGTTCGAGAACATGTTAGAGAACCTTTTCTTATTTCTAGTTTTGGCGGGTTGAGACTGAGTTAGGAAATTCCTTTGGTGGAAATCCCTTTGATGAATTTAGCCAAAACCTTTAAGACAGGGGGAGTCCGAGCTACATTGATCTGGGTGGAATGTTTGGTGCCATCTTAGGGTTTCGTTTGATTGCTCAGGGATGATCTATATTATGGTGGGGATATTTTAAGAACCCATGTTTTTATAACTGGTCAAAATCCCGACCCTGTTTGAATTTTTGACTTGTTCTTGGGAAAACTAGCAAAATCTGGTAAGTTCTAGAAATTTCTAGAGTACACACTATGTAATTTCATGTATAAGCCATGTATGGGTTAAGAGAGGAATGACTATGTGCTCGCTGAGTACATGTTGTGAGATAACCATGTAGAAATTACCTACTACACAACGTGTAGTGTTACTCAACACACCATGTATCCTCTCTTCTTCATACCGGCTGGGTTCAATCCATGTGCCATCCTATGTGGATCATCCTAGCCATGTGGAAACCCCACATAATTTGGAGTATGGAAAATAACACTACACATTGTGTATTTCTTAAATACACACCATGTACTTTTTTTATTCACTTTTGTGTGAGGCCGTCACATCTTATTTCATGAAACAACTTCTTCTTCCCCAACATCGGGACCTCTCTATTCTGAAAACCCAAAGAACATTCCTAGCCCTATATTCATCATTCGTCATCCATTATTCTATCCGTCAGTGGATGCGAGATAGCCACAGTGAGGATAATCCCACACACCCTATTATGTTCTTGATTCCATGCCTCGCACACTACATATTCCATCCGGGAAGAGTTCATGAGTTTTGACAGAAACGTAAATCTACGAATATCGGCTTCAAATTAAGGCTCAATATCAGATGTGACTATGTCTACACGTCTCTTGTAGGTGGTGCATACCTTATTTTTTTCAGAACTTTGGGTGCCATGACATAACGTGTGTGTTTGGGTATTTTGAGCGAGACCCGAATTTACATTTTATTACCTGTTTAATTGTTCATTGACCTATGGGATACCTTTGGGTATGCTTTGTTACATGTGTTACATGAGCGAGGCAAGATTAGTGGTAATTTCTCATCGGGTCATTTTGGTCGGGGAATTCCAAACTAGTTATAACTTAATTTCTTTGTTTAAAATTGTTGAGTTTAGTTTATTAAACCTTGATATGAATTCTTTGAGACATTAAGAACCTCAGTGCTTGTATGGGACAACACTTGGATCATGTATTTCAACTGTTTAAATTGTTTTTCCTATTTATGTGTTTTGTTTAAATGTGTATATATATAGTTGATTAATGGAATATATTGGAACCTTTTTGGTTATGTTTGACATGGATGGAATATTCTTGAGTGATGAAGATTACACGTTGGGCTTGAATCGGGATACATTGGGTGGTTCTGACCATGGGATTGGGTGTTATGGATGTCGGCCTGAGGAAGGATGATTGTCAGGTTGAGCATGGACCGGGTTAATTGGATGGAGAGGCCTTCAAATATGAGCGGCATGATTTCTCGGACACGAGGTGTCAGAGACGTTGTGTCTTGGGTACTATTTTGGTGATTACTGCTCACATGTTACTTTGAGTAGTGTGCACAAAGAGAGACTCCATGAAGAGGAGGTTTTCACCACTTGTGTGGTTAGAGGCCCTAATTAGTTATGGGTTAGGTACTATTTGTTGGGTTTGATTGTCGTAGGAATCCACAGGGAAGGTGAGGAGCCTTCAGGGGATAGAATTTAAACAATCAGGTTGGGGGCAGAGGCTTGCCGTTATTTGAGGGAAGACATCATTGTCCCTCTCGTTACATTATTTGAGAGAAGACATCGTTTTCCCTCTGGTAAATTTATGTGAGGGTAGACACTGTTGTCCCCCCTTGTTACATTATTTGAGGGCAGACATCGTAGTCCCTATGGTTACATATTTGAGGATAGGAATCACTGATCCAACGAGTTACTATTTCTGGGGTGTGCCTTCAGGACGTCGGTACTTGAAACCCATAGTGTCAGGGGGCACATGGTGCTGGGGTACATGATAGAGATTACGGCATTGGCCGAAGTAGGTGGTACTTCATGTTGGCTACTAAGCACAAGTGGATTTTATATTTATTCGTACATCATATTATTTACTATTTTCCTTATAACTACACGACTACTTAAACACTTATATTAAGTACATACCATTGGGTTGTATCCTACAGAGATTCATCTCACACCCTACATGGGTCCTTCAAGATGTGTGAAGACTTTATAGACTTACATGAAGGAAAGAGGTCAACCATAGGAGTTGGGCTGCAATAGCTATTGCATAGAGATGGTATGGAAGTTGAGGTCTTCCCTAGCTAGAGTTTATTTTGTTTTTCTTTCGTTCATGAATCAGCATGATTACTTGCTAAGCTTATACAGTTGGTTAGCCATTCGCACCCCTTTTATATAATGAATAGCTATGGATGAAAGACTTGTCTGTCCTAGTTGTTGTTATAGGTGATCAGCATGCTGTTGTGTTTACTTTTTGATATTGTTTTTTATATTTATTTCTTCCACTGTTTATAGATATTGATTGCGTTTCCACTCTACGGGTAAGGTTCGAGTTTGTTGAGTCATTTATTCCATTGCATCTTTATTATTATATTTATACCATTACCATTATTATCCTTATAGAGGGTATAGCCTCCCCACTATACCTATATTGTCCCTCACTGCTAGTCGGCAGCCTTTGGCATTTGGGGAGGTGCACAAAAGGTAGTAACATCCGACCCATTTAGCACTGTTCGAGTGGCTATTCAGGTCTGTGTCATTACAAAGAGGAAGTATTTAATTGGATAAGGTATCCTTGTAAATGGATTAAGAATTAAGTAATCAATGTTTTTATGTATTTGGATTCAATAATTTTGAATGGTGAAATATATAAGGATTTTCCAGTTTATGTTTTTTCACTAATCATTTACAAGAATAAATTTAATGGATATGTTTGAATAGAGAAATTATTTAATGTAAAAGAAATTTATATATAAAGAACATGATTAAAGGATAGGTAACCCTTAATATGTTCCTTATGTTAAGATATTGTTGTTTGGATAAAGAAACGTTGGATATAAGTAAATTGGATGGTTCTAATTACCATTTAACTAATTGAGGAATTGTTTAAATGTTTTTTATGCTATTATCAGTAGAGTTTAAATATTATTAGATTAATGGAATATATCCAATAACCCATGGAATATAGAATAATACATGTATTCTATAAGTATTTATGGTAATTCAAGTTATTACTATGTTTCAAGAGAAATCTATGATTAGTTTATTCACATGTTTGGAATGTGACAACCAAGAGATACTTTGTGATATATTGGGAAACCAATGTTAAACTTATATCATGGATTAGTCTCTAATGTTTTTTATTTTCATATTTCCTAATGGTTATAATGTTAACCATTTAAAAAAAGTTCATGTTAAAATTTTTAGGAAGTATTTATGCACAATGTTTGTATTGAAAACCTTGATTAAAAGGAAATTTAGTGTTTAACCTTATTTAATGTATTTCCATAATATTGATTTTATAAATTATTTTAGTTTGATATTATAAAAGGATATCATGAATGTTAGGTGACAACCAATCATGTCTGGAAAGGCCATGTGTATTGAACCCATGTCCAAAGGATGATAAGGGTTTCACTCTTACCATTGGCCTACATGATGTCTTGGTTAATGGATAATTATTTATGTTGAATAATTATTTATGGTGAAACAATAGTGTTAATTTTTATGTTTAGGGATTAATTTATTAACCATATTGATTTTTAATAGTAGTTATTGTTAAATAGTTATAATGTTCATTCTTTTATGTGCCTTTGGAATTGCTAAATTTGTATTTTAGCAATTTCGGCGTCAACGTTAATTTCTGGACATCCATTACATGCATTAATTGATGATATAGAAATTGATAAAAGAAAAACTAAAGAAAGATTTTTTACATATAAATATATCATGCAATTCTATTTTCTAAAATTATTGATCAATAAAAGAATTACTCAATGTTTGGATAATGATCAAAATAAATTATGTTGTCCTAATAACTTATGTTTTTTAAAATTATAGACTTTTTAATCATCTAACATTTATGAATTTGAGTCCCTCAAATGTACATTGATAATTCATTTATTTTTCATTGATTACCTCAGTAACTCCCTTTAAATATTTATGCTTTCCCTTTATGTCCAGTCTTTACTCCCAACAAATGTTCTCTTATGAATAATCCAAGTTATATGCCACTTTGGGTAATAATTATGGTTCAAACTTTCTAGTTTTTGATAACATTTAGTATCCATTTTTCAGATGTGGGTTTCTATTAATGAAATTATCAAGTATTAAAAATTTTATAACACAAATGAGTTTCGAGGGAGAAACTAATTTTATGGGTTGTAAAATGTAACACCCTGAGATTTTGTGAATTAGTATTTTTCAAATTAATATAATATTCAGATATTTTTAATTTTATGAAACATAGAAAATAGTTTTTTTTATTAAATCTCAAAATCAAACATTCCTTTCACATGAGACTGACTTGTCTTGCGTTACACAC
This sequence comes from Viscum album, assembly GCA_963277665.1. Lineage (NCBI taxonomy): Eukaryota > Viridiplantae > Streptophyta > Magnoliopsida > Santalales > Viscaceae > Viscum > Viscum album. The sequence continues at coordinate 96,205,148 of OY728158.1, forward strand.
ATTACTGACTTGGCGTATGGTACACGCTACACAGAGTTTATACGAAGCATAATATTATTGTTGTATTTATTTAGATTAGATAATTGTAACCTAGATGTTAAACATTGTAATATGAATAATAATAAATACTTTTAAAATATTTTCTTAGAATTTTGTTATATAAATAAAACATATTGATAATGAAAGATATAATTTTGGGTAAAGTCATTATATGTTTAAAAATATATTTTAATCTCCTTCCGTGAAAATAAAATGAAATTAATTTTAGTCAAATTAATAAATTTAATTTGATAAAATAACCATCATTTTTATATTTATTATGTGAAAATTATCTTATGGGGAATTTTTGGGATTTTTCCTAAGGAACATCTTTTTTGGATGAATAGTGAAAATTTAGGATTTTAATTCAAAATTTACATTTAAAAAAAATTATTTATAAGAATAATTTTTTTAAAATTGTGATTAAATGTTTAATTATATAATATTTTTATCAATTAATATAATTTATGTCATTGGAATCAAATGGAATTTGACACTGGGAATAAAAACATCGCAAAGGTTTGGACATTTTTACTTTTAAACGATGTAGTGTTGTCCCGTAAGCATGATTGATTTTAAATTAATTTATTTCACTTATATGATTAGAATTTGGTAAAATGGATTAAATATTTATAATCATCATAATTTTTAATTTCTGAAAATGTAAAAATTATTTATGAGAAAAAATAATAGTGAAAGTAATTAAAATTAATTACAACGATTAAGAGAAAAATTAATTTAACAAAGTACAAAACCTTACATTTAAAACCTAAAACGTCCTAGAAACATATATAACACCAATTTTATTGAAATTATTAGTACATTAAAATTCCATTATTGAGTTTTGTTTATTTTTATGAATTATTTTAGGTAAAAACGTTGTTACACGTAACTTCTTTTCAAAATTACTATTTGTGTCATCTCACTTCTCTATAAAAGGGCACCCACTCTCACTTTTCATCACACCTCTCAAACCACATAGTTTCAAAACATATATGTGAAATATAATTAATAAAATCCCAATATTTATCCTAGAATCCCCCCGTTGTTCATAAATCATTCTAGATATTTCTTTTTTCACAATCCAAAAGGTGTTACCAGATTAAGAGGTAACATCTTCTTTCGAACTCATCTATTTTATTTACTTTCTCCATACCATACATTATATTTATTAAATGGATGTATAAAAATAAGTATATAAAATATAATAGGATGTTTTTTTCTAATTTTTCAACCTACACTTACACACACATCCATCTAATGTGTAATGAACATACTGTTTATGTGTACAATGAACTACTGCCTTACTGAACGATGACTGCAAATTTTTCTTTTAGCAGCTCTCTGGGTGGGAACATTGATGGGACCATATTTTATATACTTAATATATTTTATTTATTATATCTTCAAGCTTATTTATTCTCTTAAAAACACATATATTTTTACATTCCATTTGGTGTAAATATGATAATTTCATTTGAGCAAATGTGAACTATTTCCCATGAAAGCGATGTCATTCGTTCACACAGTACTTGAAATGTATTCAGGTTGGGTTTGGTGAATATATATGATATATATAGCATTATATTCTACTATAATGATATTATAGAAATAAATAAATAAATTTCATTTTATTTCATTATTTTAATAAGATAATAAAAAAGGAAATAATGTTCATGCGTACGTATGAATTACTATTAATATGAACGACACATTCCATTTCATACTTATATATTATATAGAATATTATAATATAAATATAATAAATATAAATTATATTTATATTATTTTTTAAATCCTTGAAATCATGATATAATTATAAGGACTGAATACATAAAAAAATATAGAGACATGCTGAGAACAAAGAGAATATTTCCTAAAGTGAAACCCTAATCTAGGATTGTTAACAACTGAGTAATATAAGGTCACAATAACACCATATGTGGTATTATATATAATAATATGGTTCTTTAAAATTTTTATAATTAATTTATATTTATTATAGAACAATTTAGAACAATTAGGACAAGAGTCAATACAAAAGGTAACAAGATTTTATCTCACTTTTTATTTTCATGAGATACTTGCTTTTTTCACAGCCCATTCTTTCTGTGTGGTGTGTATATTGAGAATGGATGTATTCAATTATTCTTATAATTAAAATTATGGGTGTTTAAATATAAATTATATTATATTTCATTCATTGGGTTTATGTTTCAAATGTTACCAATTCGGTAAAGTAATTTTCTCTCAATTTTCTTTCATTGAGCCACATTCCATGTTATGAACCTATATTTTTTCATGAGGTTTAGTTACTTAATTTGAACATTTATTTCATTTGAATTATTATTTTCAGGATATTTTAGGTTTTATTTAATTTTAATTTTTTTAATAGGGAGTGTGGTCCAAATATTCTAAGTGGTAAGTGTCAATTGAAACAATCTCTTAACTTTACGACATTGTTTTTGTTTCTTCTTCCTTTGAAAAAATTTATAAAAAAATCCATTAAAAATGATAATTAATTTTCTTACACTCTGTTTATTCATGAAATATTCATGTATTGGTACCATTTTCCAACTATTTGTTAAATAATATGGTTAATAAAGTGTTTTTAAGAAAGTACGACTTTACCATCCCTTTAGTTGAAAGTATGTGTTCCTTAAAAACAATATTTTCAAAAAAAAGGATTCCAAGAATATTATACTATTATCATAAAATCATTAAAATAATTTTTTACATGTTTTATCTTTTACCTATTTTTTCAATAGAATCTTTTTTTCACATTCTCAAAATTATTTTAATCAACATTTTACCATGAAAAAAGAATGTATTTTTTACTTCATATGACATATACAAATTTACCCACCGACAATTATTTTAAGATTTATTTTCAAGTTTATATTATTAATTTTTTTGTAAAATATTTTTAAAATATATTTTCAATTAAATGTTTTTAAATTATTTTAATGCTTATTTTATTAGTTTTTAAAGAAATAGTTTTGAAAAAGTTATCACGATTATTTTATAAGATTTTAAGGAAATTGCTTTTCAAATCGTTTAATGTTTTGAAGAGTTTTTTTTCAAAATAAAAAAGATATTTACCGGAAGAAATGTTTTCTAAATATCCTTCCATGTTATTTTACATATAATATAACATCCATTGATGTTAGTCATTCCCACATAGTATATGAACCAAAGGTTCCATTAATATTTTTTTGGAATGAATTATGTTTTGATGGAATGATGGTTACGAAACCGATTCAATATCCATGAGTTTTATGATTTTGAAACCTGATTCTTCTCATGAGTGATGTTTTTAGGAAGTGATTATTAAACATATCCATTTTTATAGCTTATTATGTGATTAAATTTTAATGATATCCATTTCATTTCATGGGTTATGATTTTCTATTTATAAAATCTATCTCACATTATGGGTCATGATATGAGGAATGTTTTGTTATCTTTTAGAACATATATAAATTAGTTTATTAAGAGATGGGTTGGACCTATAGATCCCTCCAATGCAATGGTTAATTATATGTTGTATATGAGATCAAAGGGTACATAGGTTGTAACCCAAACCTGAAAACAAGAAGGTACATGGGTTTTATCACAACCCTAAAACAAGAAGGTACATGGGTCATATCTGTAGCCTACAAATGAGAAGGTACAAGGGTTGTATCTAAAGCCGATAAATGAGAAGGTACATGGGTTATATCACAAGCCTAAAAATAATATGGCACGTTGTTTGTTTCGCAAGAATAAAAGTAAAAGAGGACATGGTGGTAGACCAAGCCTGAAAATAAGAATGTAAATGGGTTGTAACCCAATCCCAAAAACAAAAAAAATAAATGGGTTGTAGACAAATCCTAAAATTATGTTGGTAAGAAGGTTGTTATTCCAAGCCTACAGTAGGTATATGGGTTTTATCCCAAGTCTAATATGTTAGAAATTTATTTTTATGTAGCCTTGAAATAATATTTTCCATTATTATATGCATGCCACAAATTCTATGTCTTATTCCTCAGTTATGATTTCATGGATCATGGTGTTTATTTCCTTATGATTCATGTCTTATGAACTGCAAAAATTTATCCCATAACTCATGTTTAGGATCTTTTATATGAAGTGTATGATCTTTTAGTTTTATTATCACATTATTATACCCCAATGTTCATGTTTATTATTACATTTCTACATTTTTTACCCTTATCAATAATCTGAGATCACTACTTTTTATGTTTAATTCCCCATGTTATGTAGATATATTTTATGTATTATTTATCTAAGAGGGGTTCTAGTCTTGGGGAACTTAGTTGGAGAAAATACAACTCGCTTATATACCCGTGTTTAAATTTCTATGTTTCCAAAGGCACGATACTAATATGGTCTTTGTGCATCCATTTGTAAAATGTTTTTATGTATTCCACAAAAGTTATTCTGTTTTAATGTATGTAAATATTTGGTCTCTATACATTTATATATCTATAGTTATGAAAATACAATAGTTTTGGATGATATAGGTTCTCAGTATATGTATGGTGCTATAAGATATTCTATGTTCTTATTTTTGGTTATTTCGTTATATTTTTTAATCATTTATATAATTATCCTCTATGTGTAACGTGTGATTTGTCTAGGATTGTAGTGGATTTCAGATCCTAATTTCATGGTTAATTAGTTCCATTTTGTTTAATATGGGATGCTTCTAATATAATTTCTATAGTCACATTTTTTACTTTATTTATGTCGTTCCCCAAAATATATTGCTCTTTATATTGGGGGGGGGGAGTAAATCAGTGTGATATATATTTTAGTAATAAAAAATATTCCCCCATTCTTACCTCTACAAAAATTCTGTAAATAGATCTCACTCTTATTTTCATCACTTGGGCTTCATTCATGAAATGATAAAGTAGAAGAAAAAACATGGGAAATAAGGAATTGATAACACAACTATATTTTTAGCCTTTTTGTGAATGGTTTTTTTGAAACAGATTCCTATTTATAAAATTCATTTGTGATGAGACTCTTTTTTAAACACTCATCACATAAAATGATGTTATAAATATGAGTAATAGTAATGGTCCGACACAAAAAAAATTATTATTTGTGATTGTTCATTATTTACATCACAAATAAGAATGATTTTTTAAAAATTAATTACGGTGGATTTTGAATCCCTCCCATTAAATTAAATATTTAAAAAACAAAAATATAAATAAAAAAATTAAAAATAGAAAGAAAATTAAATATAAAAAAATGATTAACATAATTATACCATTTCAAATATAATATTCTTATCAAGTTAACATACATTAGTCCTAATAAGAAATGAGTATTAGAATATATTAGGGGAGGAATATCACCTCATGTTTTACGGGGAGATCCAGGATGATACCAAACACAAGCCATCTCATGTACTCCAACATATGATCATATCTTAGATACTTCTATACACTCTTACTCCAGATATCTCTACATACATCTTACAATTTTATCATGATCTTACAACCTCTCTTAATACTGTGTAGTTGAAAAATAAAAGTCTTCATTAGATACCATCAGTTTTATAGATAAAATCTTTGATGTTCCATAATAACTGGTAGGTTTGAATCATGAACAAATACCATTCACTAGATCTTTTATAACACCATGTATGGTTTCATGTATCCTAACACCCTTATCCAAACATGATTCACATTTGGAATCCTCTACAATCTCAGTTTTATTTTCTTGTGAAAGAGTGGTTGTATTCCCTTATATTTCCTTATAATATAATTATAATTAAAATAATAATAAAATTAATTTTAGTGCATTTGTGGAAAAATACTAACCAAAATCTAATGTTGTCAATAACTGACATGTATTCCCATTTCGGTATCAGTGTATATCCTATTATAAACTTCAAACTCCATAACATATGGGTTTGTAGTGACCTATATGACATAAAAAATATTCCATTTAATTTATATAAACATTTATAAATACTATTACTTACTATATTTCATTTATGTTTACCAAATGTATGACTCCCAACACTATGTGTGACATCCTACCTCTTCTGGTTCAATAATCTATATGATTCCGTCCATTTTAAAGTATCTCTTATCTAGTAGAAGACCTATCTATCCCATACTATGGCTAATATATAATCATGTTGATGAGAGAAGTAAGGATGGTAAAAAAACTCTATCCAGGACTCCATTTCATAGATGGTGTAAAAATAGATGAACACATTCACATGTAAAAAATCTATCCTTCCTCCAAGATAGTATCTCTCATTCTATCATCAATTAAGATACCATAAATTCTATTAGACAATTAAAAATAGCATGTTACTAATTAAAAGAATTCAATATAAAATATATTATTTATATTTATATAAACCATTGGTCAAACATGTAACTTTCAACATCAATGGGAACACAGTCCTATGAATCGAATGGTGTAGAAAAGTAATTTTATAGAATCAAACCAGAATACCAAATGGATAAATGTGAAAAATAATGAAAGCAAAATAAATAATTAGAATACTATTACCAAAATTAATATGAAAACAAAATAACCAAATAACTTATTCAATGGAACATACCTTTGTAGACATTGATCAAAATTAAGAGATGGATAAATTTCGGGAATTTGGTCTATAATCATAAATTTAGAAAGTCTCCCACTCATAAAAGGTAATGTAGTGCAACATCATAGAGGTATGATGAATTCTCATTAGGCTCATCATCTGGAAGCTTTTTATTTGTAAGGGAATATAATAGATCATTGGGACCACCTCCATCCAACAAAATAGATATTCTTACCAATAAATAATTGTTAATATAGATACAAAATATAGAAAATAAATAAATAATATAATATAACACATTACTTAGTATCTTCATCCGTAAGTTAATTAATGAAAATGGCTTCATCTTCCTCTCCAACATTATAAAATTCTATGTGAATTTCAGTTTTATCATCCCATGTTACATTATCAACATTATCAATATCAAATTTACTATTCTATTGGGTTTCATCATTGATATATATATCTCTCATAGTGTAATAGATGTATTTGGTGATGTTTCTTGCAAAATGTCAATATGTTTCACTTCCACATAACCATTTTTATTTTCTAGAAACTAACTTTCCTAAGATTTTATTTTTATTATACTCCACTAGTCATTTAAATATCTAAAAAAATAGTAATTTTTATTATAATCATATTGTGATTATTGTAGAAATATTTTTTGTTTATTTGTGGTAAGAAGTCATTTTATTTTTAGTGTCAATAAACCCATGTCAGGGATGATATTTCAACCCTTGATCAGCTTTAAACCAATGAAATTTAAAAATTGTTACATAATTTGGTCCTAGATAACATAACTAAATTATTTGATCTAGTATTCCCTAAAACCCAAATTCACTTTCTTTATGATGATATAATTTTTAGAAAAAACCCCATTATTCCATGATTTCTTTGAATTACTATATATGATTTTATGAAAAAAATATCCAATAATCACATATACATTATAATATTTTACCAATTTAGATGGATGGTTCTTTTGAAAACATAATTGACTATCTACTTTAAATTCATGTTGTGTTTCTTGGAAAAAATATGAAGTGTTAATTATGGATATTATTTAAAAATTGATTTAATTTTCTACTATTAAAAACTAATATATGAATATTTGAAACCAATATGAAAAATTATATTCTTGGTGTTTCTAGAAAGTAGTGTAGGTAATTTGTATAAATTACATTTTGATATGGATATCATATAGTTTATTTAATATAATATAAATTTATTTATCTCAAAAAATATAAATTAATATTAATATAAATTAATTACTGTATAAATAGTGTCATTTATTCACAATTGAGAAGAACATATGTATGATATCTATAAAATTATCTATCTGAAAGATATTATTCATGGTGACCTCTAAAAAAAGGCTTGGGATAAATAAAAAAATGATAATTGATGTTCCATGACTTTATCAACATCTGCTTCATTATGTAACACAAAATTATGTTTTGAAGGATATTTGGATTAAATATAATAAGAATATAAATTTGAAATTTCCTTCTGCATGTACGATTCATCAATTGAACCTTCAATGATATATTTTTATGTACTTTCTAATTTAAATCTTGCATACATATCTCATATGGGTTCATCCATTCAAATTCTTCTGGCCCTCCACAGTTTTCATTATAGAAATATGAAAAATGAAATATTAAATGTGTCATTAAGTCAATGAAGGTTTGCCCAGATTTTTTGTCAAATTTACATAATGTCAAAACAACAAAAAATTTGAGTATATTTAATGCATCATAATTTTATGATTCATCATAACCAATATAGAATAAATATGATATTTTTGCCAACACATCACATATAAAAGAATTAAATAGCCCTCTTAGACCAAAATGATATATTCTTTTCATTATGACATGAAAATCTTGACATTCTTACTTGGTAATATGTCTATTTCCAATAGAATGATAAAATTTTGAATAATAAGAATATTTTAACCTCTAATATCTAATCCATTGATAAATAGTAACTATGTTTTGTTATAAATTCTCTAACATACTTTTGGATTCATTAAATTGCATGATCTATCAATTTATGATAATTCATGTTCGGGATGAATATAAATTTGGAAAAGATCTAATTGCTCCTTTACATTATGTTTTGTATTAATAGTTTTGTCCAACAAGGTATACAATGTCTAATAAAATTATTTTTCTCAATATTAATTATATATAAAAACTATTTAACAAAGAAATCAAACCAATATGGAATGACCAAAAAAATACTTCACTTTATCCAATTCTTGCATCTTGAAAAACCATTGATTTGTTTTTCATTTGGAGTTGGTCAAAAGGTAATAGGTAGTAACGAAGAGATGATATATTTTACCTAAACACATGATATAATTTCATGAGGTTCATCACATTCAATTCTATATTTTTAAAATTAGTTATATTCTTTCAAAAAAATGTGATCCACGGGAATAAATATACCACAAAAATCAAAATAAATATTCATTCTTCCCTTGAAATGTTTTAACACTTTGTTTCAATCCATTCAATACAAAACTGATTTTATACCATGTGTACTCCTTCTAAATAACATATAATATGCTAAAAAGTCAAAAAATATCCCCCTTAATGGAAATTTCAATGTAAAATTCTAATATGATACTATATCATATTTACTTACATCATTTCCCCATAATGAAATTCATCCATGAACTAGTTTATCAATAAAAGAATAAATATTCTTATTTGGATATCATGGAATTAATAGTGGAATATATATGTATGGTTCCTCCATTAGTATCCTAGGAGGTAAGTTGCATGGAGTTATGATAATATACCGACAATAATACTAACTATTGTAAGCGGTAAATGGAGAAATACCATATGTATAAAGACCCAACCATATTTTATGAGGTTATGAAGAAAAAAGGATACACCTAACCAATGTGTTTCCATTAATCACCATCACATGAATGATTAAAAATTTTATTTATAAAAATATTTGATTTATTCTATGTCATCAATATAGTTATATTAATATATAGAAATAGACATTGTAAATGGGGTTTAATCTGAAAATTCTTCATTTGTTTCATCTAAAATCTATTATTTCTTTATTTCATGACTTTATACGTCATTTCTCCAAAATTTTGACAATTTACTAATGATTCATAATCACTAAAATTTAATATGTAGTCATTTTAATACACAAGGATCATCTGAAAATTTAGACCTAAATTATGTACCATCTTATTTCATTCATAGAAATATATAGGTAATGTGTTTACTTTAGAAAATTACCATTTAACAGAAGAAAATATTTGTTCAAAATAACTATTTGACATTCTAAAATAAAATTTAATAACCACAATTTTTTTAAGATCTTCATGTTTTTTCCCTTGCAATCAAGATATAAATCCTACATAATATATTTAAACAAATTCTAAAATTAAGATAGTTCTAATTAAAAATCTAGAATTTCATTTGGGGGTTTTTCTGAATAGATGGTCAATCAAACTCATATAATAAATTCTTAAATTATAGAGCTAAAAAAATATTATTTTCCTTTGAATTTCGTTCAATGTGCTTATACCAAAATATATAATCTTCCCAAAAACCAAAATGAAATTGATGATGACCATCATTATTAATAATTTTTAGTATTATGGGTTCATGTTTCTTATATAGACATTTTGATTTTCCTTTTGAAATAGTTTTTTAATTTGAATACGCACATGATATAAATGATTCAATTCCCTCAATGAAGATATGATTTATACCAGTCACATTAGTATTTTTGTAATGATTTAGCCAATCACGATTGTGCAATAGATGATTGTATCTACTTTCTAAATCAATAGTTACCTAAAAAACAATATATGTATGAAACATTATTACTCATTGTGACTAATAATTATCAATTATTACTAAATATTTTTTATGGTTTGTTATGATTATTTATATGTATTATTACTAATTTTTACTCATAATTATTAATATTTATTAATAATTACTAAATATTAAAAGAACATATTTAGTAATTCCAACTATTTTTTTAATTATAACTCAATTGCTAATAAATATTACTCATTTTTAATAGTTATTTGTATTTTTCATATTTTTTAAAAGTTATTATAAATTTATTTTTTTACTAATATTTAAAATTTATTAATAAAATTTACTAATTATTCCTAACATTTTATAATTATTATTAACATTGACTAATTATTTCTTCATTATTATAATTTATTTAATAAATAATATAAATCTTTTTTGTACTATGAAAAATTAATATTTATTATTAATGTTTTATAATTATTAATATATATATCTAGATATTAGTATTTATTAAAAATTATAATAATTTTATAATATTTCGAAACATGTACTATTATTTTCACAAAATACAATACAGTTATTAATTATTAAAAATTTAACTACTTGTTTATTAATTACTAATGATTATTTAATAATTGTTACTAATAATTTTAAATATTACTATTAGTCAGAGTGGAACACTAAAAAGAAAGTGAATTGGGTTTCCAATTAATAATTTCAGTTAAAAATAATGAAAATATAAATCCCCCAATATACTAGACACCTAATTAAGTAAAACAAAATAATTTTCTAATTTTATCTTTCGAAAAGGTTCCCATTAATTTGATCATAACTCAATATAAAAAAGTTTGAATGTGTTTTTTTTACTTTTGAAACAACTGTACATAATCCTACATTATGTATAAGTTAGAGTTTAAATCCAAATATTAGATTAATGTTTTATTATTAATTTAAAAGCAGACACAAGTTTTTAAATTAAAATCGAAAAAAAACAAATTACATAATGAAATTAAAAAATGTTTTTCAGTCTTATACCAATAACCAATCCCCTCTACATGGGAATCACCAAATACCAAATCGTTTATTATAAAATTAAATAATCAACAACCTGGATTGTGATTTATATAAAACTAATCTATTATAGTCTGAGATATACAAACACTACTTCCACAGTTCTATATAGGGGGAAAATAGATCTGTGTGGCACACAACATCTTCCATAGTTATATATGGGATTACAGATGCAATGAATTGAAAAAGAGTTTGAAACACTCTCTAGTTCAGTATAGAATACTGTGTTTATAGATTTGAAAAATATACTGAAGCACGTCATGGAAGAATAGATGATATAGAAAGATCAGGAGATAAGAGATGTGATTATTAGAGGCAGCTCAATCTAATCATATTCAGATTTTAAAAATAATGTTAATTTCTTATTAAAAATATTCAATCAATTTTTCATAGAAGTGGTGGAAAATACATTTACAAAAAGTGTTCAGTATAAGTGCTCTATATAGAATATGGGCATGAATATATTCCTCTATTTATATTTGAAAGATTATATACATCCCCAATTGTTCCAAAGTGATTTTTTATTTTAAAAATAACTCTTTATAGAAGTTTCCATTAGGATGAATTCATTCCGGCCTTAATTTCACTAACTCTTCAATTAATGATCTCAATAAAAACATCTGATGATTTTAAAATACTCCAGTACTTTTGTTAAGCATGGTATTTTTGTCTTAAAATAGTCATGATCACTTTGTCTCATTACAATTAGGCATAGTTGATTGTCATAACAACTTGGCATTCCAACATCAATCCTTCATGTGGTATGTACTATGCATCTTGTAGTCAATACTATTCTTCTCAAGGTAGGTACATCTCTTCTCACAATATATGCTTCTCTTTATGAAGTAGTTACTTCTCTTCATATGGTAGGAACCTTCCTTCTCATGGTCACTATAATAACACATGTGGTGAGTATATAACTTAGTAAAATTTTACTTTCCTTTACCTGATAACTAGATTTCATTATGTGGTAACGTCACTAGTTCATACCATAGATTTTGTTTTCATGTATTTGGTTCATCACATCTCCTAATAAGTTCATTTATTCAGGTGGTCGGTTCCATACACATGAAGTCACATGAACTTCTAAACATGAACAATACTATACATAAATATAATTGGTGTATTATAGGTAGTTTGATCATGCAATCAGTTATATATGGTTACTTGACCTTCATGACCAATATATTGTTTTAATATGGTAGGTATGCATGATAGGTTCCAAATATTTCAATTTTTCATGTTTTTTTTAAAAAAATAGATGATTAAAATCCAACATGAAATTCATTAACAACATTGTAAAAATGATTTTGGATTATTAATAAAAGGATGTTCTAGTCTATGCTAATAACCAACCCCTTTTTGATGGTCACTAATCATGATATATAAAATTAAATTAACTGAAAAAAATTGAAAATGAAATTTGTACAAAATTTTATCACAATTACTCCACTTTTTGGGAAAATCATAATGTTATTTAAAGTAAAAAATAAATAAATAATTGTAAAAAATATGAATCCAAATTATAATAAAAATGACTATTCCATTAATATTTTTAAATTTATTATAGAAAAGTAGTCTATAATAAGAATTATGATCAAAATCTGAACATAAAACATCTCTTTTATCAAAAGTATGTATAATTTCATTACCATTAAAATTAGAAGTAGGGAAAAGGATGAAATATGTTATACAGAGGTTGAATTGTGGTCACCAATGACTTTAAATCTATGAATAGGTCACATATTCTTAGGTGTATATCTGGGAGAAAAGAAAAAAAAGGTATTAGGATAGAGGAGGTAGGGACAGGGTTTGAAGACATAGGAATGGAGGGAGGATCCAACAAAACTATATAATAAGTTTAAATTTAGGGGTCCATTAACCTTGTAAATTCAATTACTACCTTAGAACCATGTTCCAAAGTCATAAGACAATTTCATATATTCTCCAAGAATGATACCAACACTAGGGTCACTGCCTTGACATTCTGAAATTTGGACTTAAAATATTTGATTGAATGTGGAATGTTAATATCCAAAGTAATATTTTTGAACATTACTTTCAAATGTGACTTGGTAAAGACTAAAATGTGATAGAAATAAACACACTTATTGACTGTTTCTCGATACTTCCTTAAAATATTTTATAACCAATTCCAATTTTTTGGAAACATGTGTTTGAAAAAAATCGAACATTTCATATATTGTCTTGTTGAATTCATAAAATAAAAAATTTAACTCACCCCTTATGAGTTTTCAAATTCTATATTCATAAAAAGTGGTTTGGACATGAGGAGTCGGAGGAGGAATAGGTGTATGAGTAAAGAATCCTGAAAAACTAAACACAGATACCACTGGTCTAATTACACCATAATTCCAGATAAATATTCCTATAAATCACATTTTTCCACTTTCCAATACACAATTTTATAGCTTATTAAATTAATATTGATATAAAATTTGGTTTTAATATTATAAATTACCAACATCATTGTCTTTATTATATCGATATATGTATTTTTCTTTAAATAATTTCCAAAACTCAGAAACACTTCCTTGAATAAACCAATCATATATGATTTGAACCCTGTCAAATAATTATTTTTTATGTACGATATAGAAGGAATAAAAGAAGATGGATCATATGCCTAATGCTTACCATATAACTCATCTAAAACCTCCAATGACCTAGATCATTCATATTGACCAGCCTCATCATTCGCTTAAAAAGTATCATGCTCAATAGATTCAACATCTTTACTATGAGAATAACCTTTCTCAGTTTCTTCACCATTATTGGTGGGATGAGGACATAATATTTTCTTTTAGAGTTTGGTCAACCGAGGGTCACAAAAGGGATACCTCAAGTATTTATTAAGAATAAATTTTAGCAATTAGAGACCCCTTTTTCATTCTTTGTTTAGAATGGATGACAATTCTACCATGTCAATGTGAAGTGACATCATTATCATCATCCTCATTAGACTCTAGATAGACTAAGCCCAAAATTGTAAATATTGGTAAATAATATCCATTAGAATGTGACTCTAGTACATGATTTTGAGGACTACTTCCTATCACATGAGATTTATATGATCTGTCTTTATATTCTTCAGAATAACTTGATTCATCCCATTATGGCCTATAAACACTGAAAGAAACCTCATTATCAACATGTTCCTTACACTGAATCTCCTGATCATGTGACTGTAAGGTTAAAGGAGAGTTAATAGGTCCAATGACATAATAGGAAAGGTTATATTTTCATCTTTATGAGCTTCCCTGGCTTCCTCATCATGATCGACCTTATCATTTTCATCTTCATCTCTTTATAATTTATGCACACAAAAAACCACATCATCCTCAAAGCATATGAAAATCTTATATGGTTTAAGAATTAGATAACAAAATACATTAGTGTAATAATATATTTTTGTTGGAATAATCTTCTCATATAGTTTAATATAGTCTTCCACCAACTCCACTTTCCATGGGTTTTAGTTTAATTTCGTGTTCATATAGGTCATTTGATAAAGGGAAAAACCATCTAAAGATGCCATTCATTTTTCCCCATACGGTACTACACCCTTATATTTTAATTAGGTTAATATAAATTATGGATAAGGAATGTAATTAATATTAGAGGAGGTATTACATGACTCATTTCTGTTCCCCATCAATTTTGTTCCAGATTTAACTTTATCACATTTTTCATTAAAATAATAAAAAAAATATTTGTGCCACATGATATTGAATTCACAATTTCAGGGAAATATCAGTTGCTATATAAAATTTACTAAAATCCTACATTCACTATTTAACTCTAAAATAGTTTTATTTGAGATGGTTCTATTCCTAGTCATCTCTTCCATGGAACTCTGGAATTTAATGTAATCATGATTGGTCTGATAAGAACTCTATTAATAGTCAAACTCTCTCTTTTATAGCACATCTAGGATATTTTCCTATTTATTTGAAGGAAATATGAATGTTTATCCATTTATAACTGTCGAAAATATATCTCATTTTAACACCAGAGATAAATTACAAATGTGCATAAAAATCATTGAAAACCCTTAGGTAAAATGGATTAATATTCTATTAAAAAATCAGCACATCCCAAATTCTAAATATCATTCTAAACTAGTGATTTTTATGATAAATTCATTGATAATATATTTCTTTTTTACCTATACTAGAATATCAATTAAATGTAAATTCCTCATATTATATATAGTGTTCGAGCTACATTTTCTATTCTTTAATTTCTGTGCTGATATTAATTCAATAGTTGTGACAACATGGGAAAAAAATTCATCTTCATCATTTTTCATTTCAATTCAAACTTGGAGGTTTTAGATTTGTGATATATGGTCAATACTATAAGGGTTGGGCTAAAGGGAGGGATTATGGTGGAGGATTTATGTTGTTGGTGAGGGTTCAAAAATAAGAAAGGGGTTTTAGATAGTGACATGTGTTAATTAGGTTTCATATTATAATTTTAAAATTCAATCATTTAGTGATAAAATAATAAAAAATTTAAGAGAAATCACGAAAAAAAATATTCACAAAAAATAAATAAATAATAAAATAGTCATAGTATGTATACTAAACAAGGATCCATGACAAAAATGGTTAGTAGGTATAAAGAATTTGACCTCACTCTTTTTATGCTAACTACATCAATAAAAAAATCATGGTAGGTAATTAGAGACCATGTGACTAATGTTCCATGGTAGGTATAAAAACCACATGACCAACTGGTCAGGGTTGATATGCATACCTTATGAAAAAAATAATGGTTGGTATACTGATAGTGTGAACCATTACAGTTACATTACGAAAATATTTACTTATTGAGGATAATCATTTATTATAGGAATTTAAACAATTAAAAATGTGAAAAATAAATTAAAACATTTAGACATAATTTATTATACCCATTTATTGTCTGATTTAATTTATTCTCTCAATATTCAAAGAATTTATATATATATCATCATGATGATGTTGATAATCAAATAATTCTAGTGTTCAATCACTTTCTTGAGTGTTATCTGTCATAAAGATATGTCTTATATCAAGATGTTTTTTCCATGAATGTGAAAAACAATTCCTAAAGATATTTATCACACTTTTATTATCAAAATTTATAAGGGAATGTTGAAATGGATATCCATAGTCTAGTAAAGTATGTTTTATCCACATAATTTGTGCACAAAAACTACCTACAACAATGTACAAAACATTAATAGTGGATATAATATTAGAGTTTTATTTCATACTACACAACGAGACTAGAGTATTTATCCAAAGGATCCATTATCTAGAAGTTCATATCCTTTATCACTTACTACTACCAACATCTCTATCTGAATAACTCACTAAATAAAATTTATTTCTTCCAAAAGAAAATAGTACTATGTTGGTTTTACTTGTTAAATATTTCAGAATGATTTTCACGAAATGTCAATGTGATTCTTATAGATTTGATTGAATTAGAGCACACATAAACACAATAAAAATAATATCTGGTCAGCTAGTAGTTAAATATAGTAACATTCCAATCATACCTCTTTAAGTGGTTTTATCAACACATTTACATGTTTCATGAAGATATAGTTAATATCTTGTACTCATGGGTGTATCACTACAACTAGTACTATCTGTACCATTTTTTTTAAACATTATTAGTATACTCACTTTGATTTAAAATAATTTTTTCTCTGTTTTGAAAAATTTGAAAATGATGTTATCATTTTAATTCACCCATCATACTCCTTTAAAATTATTTTGGAAATATTTTTGAAAATTAATTAAACAAAGAGTTTTTTATGATAAAAAAATAATATCATCAAAATAGATTTGTTCTACTAAAAATTATTTTTAAATTTCATTAATATATACAGTAGGTACAACTTTTCCTTTTAGAAAACACATAGAAATAAAATATAATCTAAACATATCATACCAAATAATAAGATATTATTTTAAACTGTATAATTATTTTTCTAATTTCAAAAGATGATTTCTAAAGTGATATTTTTGAAATATATATTTTTTTTCAATTAAATAATCATGAACTATATAAATATTAAATAATTCATTCTTGATATCAATTTTATATAATTTCAAATCCAAATATATTGCATAATTAAGAGACATTACGATGGATTTTATTATATCTACTAGTGAACAGGTTTTCTCATATTCAATATATTCATCTTGAATGTATCCTAATAACACTAATATTTAATTATTTCTAATTATATTTCATGACTCATCTAATTTGTTCTTAAACATCCACTTAGTTTCAATGGTTAGTAATTACATAGGTCTATACACTATTTCCCATAATTTATTTCATTCAAACTAATTTAGTTCCTATTTCATTTGAGTTACCTATAATTCATCCTTTATTTATTATGTGATGTTCATTTGTTTATGTTGTTACAGGAAATAATTACGTTCATCTTTATTTCAACTAGAATTTCTATATTTTGTTCCTCTATCTAGGTCTCCAACAACTACATATAAGGGATGGTATCTATGATTCCTAATGAAACTATGGATAAATGTATTAACACTTTATTATCTTCTATAGGTTTATATTCAAATATTTATCATAACTAGGATATTTTTCTATGAGTTTCACAAAATTATCGCTATCATTGCTGTAGATTATTATAATAATAAGTACATAGTGAATATTCACTAACAAATAATTAGGTTCATGTGGATCTGTTTAATAAAATTTTACATGTACACATTCTTCCACAATCATAACCCTTTTATTGAATACAATGTATGATTTATTAAATGTTGAATATCCAAGGAATGTTCCTTTGTCAATTTTTTTATGCAAACCTATTTAAAGTATCATTTTAATTAAGTCTAATGACTTTACAAAAAAATCTAAAGTAATTAACTTTTGGTTTTCTACCATTACATTACATATATGGGTTATTCATTAAAATTGGTTTAATTATAACACTATTAATAATATAGAAATCTATATTTATTATCTCTTCCAAAAAAGGGATTTCATAATAATTTATAAGGGTCCATAAACACTCTTGTAGAGTTCTATTTCTTCTGTATCCTAAACCATTCATGTGTGGGGTCATACGAGGGGAAAAGTTATGATATAGCCATGTTGTAAGAATAGAGATTAAGAATCATGATCTTAAAACCAACAGACATGATCACATATTAATTAATTAACTAAAATACCATTAATATTTTCTATAGATTTCCATACTTGAAAAAATAATAGAAAGCCTCAATTGTTTGAGTTAGAAAGAATACACAAGTGTATATAGAAAAGAAATATATTAAAACATAATCATTGGGCTCCAATTTAAGCTATAAACATTAGAGGGTGCAAACAAGTCCATGTGAACCAAATCTATGGATTGAGAAGTTAAAAAATCATTCGTTGGTTTGTAAGTGATTTTATACTTCTTCTAATTTTGAATTGGTTTACGAACATTGTCTTTTAGGAATTATAATTTACGTAGATTGCTGAAACATTCATTCATAGGTATCTTTTTTAGTGAGTGAAGGTTTAAAGGTCTTAGTATCCTATGTCAAATCCAAGAATATTAATATAAGAAACATAAAAAATAAATATTTATGGAAAATAATGAATTTAAATCAATGGTAAGTTTTATAATTTTCCATTTTTGGATCATTCACATGAAATCAATTGAATAAAAAAAAATTAAATTTATAAATAATGTTATAAAAAAATATGTATAACCATTAAATTAATGACATACTTATCCAAGCCAACAAATATTAAGTGGTTTACATTTTATTGTGAAATTATAATAATTTGTACTATTTTTTATATTTTTTTACAAGTTATTACAAAATATTTACCAATTATTATAGTTATTAATTTATTAACAATAATTATTTATTAGTTATACCTAAATTTTTTAAAAATAAATCTAATTTTTAATAATTAATAATTCTTCATATATTTTTAATTTTTTTTGTAAAACAATTATCATAAAATTTCAATATTTACAAATTATTACTTATATTTTTCTCTGTATTAGTAATATTTAATAATATTGACTACTCATTGATTAATTATTGTAGATTATTTAAAAATAGTTACTAATATTTTTAAATATTAATTTTTTTACATTTTATTTAGAATTTTTTATAATTTTTAAGATTTAGTATATTTTATTAATGTTATTTGAGGATTCTTACTAATTATTAGTAATATGTACTGATTTTTACTTTTTATTATAACTAATTACAAATTAATACTAATAATTTATTAATAATAACTAATGTTTTCCAAATATTATTAATTTTTAATAATTTTGTGTATTTCTTATATTTTATTATTATTTGTTACAAATTAAACAATTTTGTAATATTTATAAATTATTTATAATATTTACTGATTATTACTAATGTTTAATAATTATTACTAAAATTTAATAATTAAGTATTAGTAATAACAAATTTTTAATTATTATTACTATTTTTTTTACCTTATTACTACTTTCCACTAATTATTTGTAATTTTTAATATCTTTTTTATTTTTAATATTTTTTAATAGATTTTACAAAATACTTATTAATTATTAATAATATTAATTTTTTTAACTTTCAAAGTAAAACTAAAAATTTATTAATTATTGAGACTCTATTTATTCCTTGTATGAATTTGAAATATATCACAAAGTATTTTTTGAGATAGGTGCTAAGTTGGGGCATGATTCTGAGGCCCAATGAGACAAGAAATATTTTTTTTAAATATCGAATAAATTTTATATCACACACAAAAAGTTTCTTATAAATAATTTCATATCTCTGCAATTGAGTCCTAAAAAAATATAAACCTAAAGTTTAATCTAGAGCGTCGGGTTTACCCTTGGCATGACCTAAATTTGTTCTGTGTTTGATGTTTGGATGAGTCAACCAATGGAGGGTGCGTTTAAATTAACAAAACATATTCCTCTATAAATATGTTCTTACAGCATATCTCAAGTGTTAACCATATAACCCTGAGAGGTTTATGAGAGGAGATCTAATGACCCTCCATTGGAAATTCGAGATCAGATGATGCTTCATGATCATATAAACGTGAATCGGTAGATATTGAAAGCATCATATCTTCCACATCACTAAAGAATAAATTCATCAACAATTATTGATCCATAATCATGTTAGGACTCTTTAATTATGGTTTCCATTCTCTTGATTAAATTTTTAAACCCTTAATTTTACTTGAATATCTTTTGTTGTAGAGTACATGCCCTTCGCATGATCCCCTTTTTCAAATAAAATTAATCTTAAATTTAATATGTTTTTATTCCATGATATCAGAATATTTTAACTTCATTGTAGACATTCACTAATAACTCTAGGCCAATGATATTTGTCACACTTTTTATGGTGTTGTTCTCCAATATTTCTTCATCATTCGATTATAGGGCCATGTTTCGAATTTTCTAGGTTGGATCGAGCTTGATTGAACACATAGATTTACCACATATCTATGTGAGATGAGTTTATTTTTTATTTTTATGATGGATTGGAATTTATTAAGGTATGTGAGTGAAAAATCCCATGGATCTACGATCCGAATATGACCAAAAACAATGAGTAGTTCTTGGGGTTCCTGTTAGCATACAATGGAGGATCATGAATCTAATTACTATCCATTAGAGAGACAGAATCAACTGAAAAGCTATTTTCCATGGAATTTCAGTAGTGAAATGGTGGAATCGATTTCAAGAGAGAAAAAATAGGAGGATGGATGATAGATTTGGAGTTGTGAAAAAATCATAACTACATGAAATTAAATAGGATGAACACACACCGTGTAGTGAACTAGTTGCAATAGTTAGGGTTTTGGGAAAGATAATTATTACTCACCAAATGAATAGAACCATTTTCCATGTGACCCCACCATGGAATCCATGGCATGTTCCAGCAGCCACTTTTATAGGAACCCTGGCAGACGGACATTCCTTGTACTTCAAAAGTACATGGGGATGTTATGAGGTATATAGACCGAACCTAATACCCCAACATGACAAGGTACACTACTAGGTATGCATACATAGCCCAAGGTACATAGATAAAACTAGGAGAGAACATGTAGGCCCTAGACTACCAAGATAGTCCGTGTGCAAAAAATACATAGTGTTTACAATTACATGGCTAGCCAAGAAATTTGTATGAAGGGACACAACCAAGAGGCTGGGTGAGGTCACATCCCATATGATCCCTCATACACACCATTTATTCCCTTGGAGAATATTCTACCTCTCGTATCTTCTTCATCTAGACTCTTATTTTTGACCATGAGTGGCCTATCTTATGTGTTTTTTCATGTATAACATAATAGTGGTATTTGTAGTGGATTTTGAGATATGATATGGTATTTTTTGAGTGTCAAACGTACATAAGATATTTTTGAAGATTTGTGTGACTGGGAAGGGTCATCAGAGAGCTTATAGGTGGAGAAAGTACTCTCCTCTTGCACAAGGGTACAAGTCCTTCATACACATTGTACAAATATAGAGGTAGAACTTTCCTCTATCACATGGGTATAATTAATCTATCCAAAATGATGGTATTCCCATGTCATTCCAAGGCATGGGTCCTCTATGATTTTTGTACATATACAGAGGAGTAAATCCTCTTTCGTACTATGGAGAAAGTCTTACATCAATAGAGATGGTGCTTTTCTATTGTACTATGATTAATGTCATCTATACTCATTATACAGACACATAATCAACACTCCGCTATCACACCAAGGTGTATGTACACTATCTATAGAGGTGATACACCACTATCACACTCGGGTATGAGTCTTCTATAATCGTTGTATTGATACAATGGTAGTGATCCCCTATCAAACCAGAGCATAATTTATCTATCCATAGAGATAATACCCCCATGTCACACTAGGGAATGAGTCCTCTATGTTCTATACATAGATATATATATAAGGTACTTCCCTATCATACAATGATTTTAGTCTTAGATGCTTTGGAGATTACACACCCTTGGGATATTAATTAGTGGTGAGGTGGGGGCCCTCCTCTTGATTTTTTTGTATATACACGCAATATTTAGGGCATTGATGATGGAACTTCAGAGGTACAAGAATATTCATTATCTTTGGATGATATGTGAGATAGATATACCCTTTCTCTCTAATTTATGTTTCTTGTATGATAATATATCTTTTTTATTAGGTTTCATTTCCCTCTTTCTTTGGGTTGATATAAATACTTATACCATGTCTTCTTTTTCTCCCACCTTAACAGTTGAGTCCTGTTATTTGTTATGTATACAATCACCCTACATGATATTTTGTAATACATGCCATGTATTATACAAATTATAGACAGGTCTGTAGTGGAATCAATCGAACATATGATTACTTGGTTTCATTTGACCATGTATGGTGGTTGAGGATTGGATATAAAGAGTAAGGATCTCCCATCATTCATTATTTTCTTGTTTTTTTAGGATTAGAAATATTTTTTGGTTAGTCTTGTATTTTTCCTCTTACTTTTAAAATTATACCATCATACCTTTTTTATTCCCCAAATGTAATTACATTCATGACTTTCACTCTACATGTTACCAATTTTTATTATATTTCCTCAAAAGGATTTCATGGAGATGGTTTGATGAATGAATACTGGTACATTAGAAAAATTACCCCCATTTTAGTTATTCCTTATGTATCTTTTCCCCATCCCTTGGCTTATGGTGGTGAGTATGGGGTAGTTTTGGCTCAACCTTTCACTGACCAAATAGGCCTGGATGGTCGTGTCGTAATTTATTGGTATCATAGCGGTTCAACCTTGAGATGATGCTTCTGGTTTTTCCCTTTATGAGGATTGGTTGTGAATTTTGGTAAGAAGTGCGAAAGTTTCTCAAGGGTGGAAATCAAACCAGGGAACCCAATGTTAGTGTGGCAACAAACATATCCATTAACTAGTAATCTGAATACCTTCATGTATAACTGATATACTGATACATCAGTTACAATGAAAATTTATACCTTCAACATATAGGATTTAGTTTTTTTACTATCCTTCATTTGTAATATAAAAATATATATATTCTCATATTTCTGTGGTACATCTTGATTAATTTTTAGGATGAATATATGAGGAAAGTCACCTAGGTTACCAATTCAAGATCATGAAAATGACCTGATGAGTGATGAGGTCTCAATTCAATGGAAATCTCATGAGATATTACCACCATGAGGGTAGGTAGTAGCACCCTTAACTATTTTGTTTCCTATTATAGCAGCAGAGAAAGATTTTAATGTATGTAGTCTTAGCATACTCTATGAGTTTCAGTTCCAAAGACCACTAATGTTACACACAGATATAGATACCCTAGTAGTGGTGTATTATCATGAGTCAGTGACATAATTTTTCAGGCTTATGAGAGCCCCAACTGATCACATGGTTTCACTAGGGGCCAACATCTTCAATGTAGTATCTGGTCATTGTTGAATTCTACTCACATAGACTCGTGATGAGTTAACACTCTCATGGTACAACTTTCAGTATCTATTTTTTGAGGAGAACTAACACTCATTCTTGCACTCAATTAGGATTCAAGATCTATTTGAGTTACAAAATATAGGGTTGAAATTTTTTTGTATGATAATAGTTTCAATGAAAAATGTTGTACCCCCTTTTCAGGATTTAGGATGGTTACTTCTAGGGATAGAAGATCGAGATGGGTATCCACATAGACATATATTTCAGTGTGGTTCCCCTATTGTGTCCCACATATGATATAGTGCTAGAAAAGGTGACAGTGTTGAGGAGTTTCTATCTAAGGTACTCCATGCATCTGGTACTATTAGTAAGAATTCAAAGGATTCTTCTCTTATACCGTCTGGAAGATAATTGATTTCAAATCAGATGAGGTTTACCCATGCTCAGACTCAGGAATGTGGTCTTATAACTCAGGAACAACATAGAAGGTCATGGAGTCCCATAGAGGGGTGATGTTATGCCTGAGACAGTTGAGGTCATATGACATGTGATATCCCAACTTGATAAGAATATGGGGGAATACAGACAATAGATGATCCCCCTATAATAGAAGAAGCACCAATAACTGGGTTCTCACATGTGTGTTCATGGAGGACCCCAAGGAGGTGGACCTAGAAGAGGAGTAGTTGGGGATCTTGGGGAGGGATATTCTAGTGGCGGATGATGTTGATAGATACATATACCACCACCACTAGGAGGCCTATGTCATGCATAGGTAGCTTGTGGTTGGGGCCATGGGTAATTATAGGATATAGAGGCTTATGAACCGGTAGTTGATGATATGATTTATGATACAATAAGTATTTATTATACCCTTTATTAGGTATTTAAAGGCACATATGTATGTGCTTATTTCATCTTCTTACTCATTGTTTGAGAGATGGATCTCTCAATTGATACTTTATTACAAAAACATTGGATTCAGATTCCTACATGGAATTATTGTTTGATATATCTTATTTGCCGATAATGTGAGGTGTCTTCAAGTGGAGAGTGTTTTTTCAGGTACCTCATGGTGATTAAAATGAATCGTTATGAAATCATCTTGGGTATAGACTAGTTTTCCATGTCCCAATCGAATATTGATTTTCATTATTGATGACTGAAATTACTTCAACCAGATGGGACAAGATTCAACTTTGTGGGTGAGAGAGATCTCATGGTGGAGTGAGTGGAACTTATGAGTAGGATGTTTTATCCCATAACCCATAATTTTAAGAGTTTACTGCTTAGTACAGTTGGATCTTTAAGAATCTAGGTTCCTTTAGCCATGGAACATTATATTGAAATCTTTTGTGATGACATTCTGGGACTCTGTCCGAGGAAGTTGATGGAGTTCTTCCTTGAAATTCACCCTGCGACCTCTACGATATCTTATTCAGTGTATTAAATGTCCCATACAAATCTCAAAAAATTGAGAGTGTAGTTGGAGGGCCTTTAAGAAGAGGTTCTTATCTGAACTAGGGTGTCCCCTTGGCCAACACCAGTTTTGTTTGTGAAAATGGAAGATGAGATCTTGATGATTTATATTGATTTCATTTCCTGAACCAAGCCTCAATTAAGATAAAGTACACCTATATAAGGATTGATGAACTCTTTGATCAGTTATGAGGTGTGATAAGGTTCTGAAATATCGATATATGGTTCGAATACCACCATTTCGGGGTCTTTGGTATTTAAATTATAAAGATAGAATTACGATGTTTCTATGAATACAATGAGATCATGGTGATTCCTTTAGGTATGAAAAATCACCCACTATATTTATGGATCTAATGAACTAGATCTACCAGCCATACTTGGACTGATTTGGGGTTGTCTTCATTGATGGTATACTGATATTATTCGAGTCAGAGTAGGAGCATGTAGAAAACTTGAGGATGGACCTAGAATTTCATTAGGAGAAGCATCTTTTTGAAGTGATAATTGTTGATCCAAGAGTTTCACATTCATGGTCATGTCATTTCTGAGCATTGATTATCCATGGTTCTAGTGAATATTGATAGAGTTCTCTCTTGGTATCCACCCTAGATTGCATCGAAGGTGAAATTTTTTATTGGCATGAAGAGAGTACTATAGAAAGATAATGGTAAACTTATCTATAATTACAACCAATTTATCCACCTTAACATAGTAATTGATGTTCTTTATCTAGACAGAGTAGTTTAATAGATCTTTTGAGGTGTTAAAGTTGTGGATGGTGATTGATATTCTCTCAATACTACCAGAGGATGTAATGAAGAACATAGTGTTTCTCATTTAATTTGGAGCCAGTATTAGCTGTGTTTGGATGAAAAGGTTGGAAATGAATGCATATTTTCAAGTTTGATAATACACCGTGAGAAAAAAATGATGAAACATGACCAAGAATTATCTATGGTGTTCTTCACTCTAAGGATATGGAGACACAATATTTTGGGATATCACTTTTTTGTTTACTAATACTAGAAATGTCTCATGTATGCCGTCATGGAAAGAGATATGAGGCTAAGAAATAAGTGATGGTTGGAGTTACTATTGGACTAAAAAATTTAGATAATCTATACTCTTGGGAAAGAAAACATACTGGAAGATGACCTCAGTAGGATTTCCCATTCTCGTGTGGTGGTGGAGGCATATGAGTAGTTTTATTTGTTATAGCTGACCCTAGTAGAGGTGGAGGGTTCTATTTTTCTTCATTTGATCCTTTAAACTCCTCATATTCTCTATCATGTGAGGGAGGCTCATCTAGGAGACATCGATCATCAGGTTTCTATAGAGAATATTTAAAAAGTAGACTTATTAGATGGATTCTTTGAATAAGGTAACCATGTTATCCTTTTATAGTGAAGAATAATCGTCCTGGACATGATTTGAGAGGAGGTGATGAGTGAGTTTCCAATACCTCTTTTGACTATACATACTGGTGTAAGGATGTTTTATAAGGACCTTGAATAGCTGTTTTGGTGGGATTTCATGAGGTAGAGTATTGTTGAGTTCAACTCTTAGTTTCTTACATGCCTTTAGGTAAAGGTTGAGAACCAGGTCTCAATAGGTTGGTTTCAACCACATGAGATCTCAATGTGGAAATGGGATGAAATATACAAAGACATTATGATAGAGCTTCTATGGATAACCAGTTTCCATGATTACATATTGGTAATAGTTGACTAACTTACCATGTCGGTGCACTTCCTTTATATCTAGGATTAGAGTTCATTATAGAGTTTGGGGCTTCTATACGTGTGTGAGAGATCATATGCCTTCATGGAGTTCCCTTGGTGACTTTCTTTGACTGTGATGCATGGTTTATGTCATGGTTGTGGAGAGTCATGTATGAGGAATTTAGGGACCTGTTGAGGATGAGTATATATTTTCACACCACGGTAGATGAGTAGACCAAGGGTACTATCCAGGTGATGGAGGATATAATAAGGTATTTAGATTTAGATATCAGATGGGAATAAAATGTTCACTTACCTTTGGTAGAGTTTTATGATAATAATAGTTATCACTCTACTATAGACATGGAACTTATCATGGATCCACATGGGAGACCCTGTATCTCACCATTATTATAGAATGAGATCAATGACTCATCTCTTGTTGGGCCATAGACAGTGAAGAAGATTAAGGAGAATGTTTACATTATCCATGAGTGGATATTGATACAGCATAGAAGAAATAAATCTTATGTAGATCAATTTTATAGGCCCTTGTAGTATGAGTAATGAGGAAATGTTATCCTAAGAGTCTCCCCATGATGATGATTACAAATATTTGGATGGGGTGGAATGATGTCCTATAGGTTCATCAGGATGTTCTAGACGATACATAGGGTTTTTGAGGTTGCTTAATACGTAACCTTACCCCTACAGTTGGAGTAGGTGAGTGATATCTTTAATGTTTCATATCTGAGGAGATACGTACATGATCATATTCACATTATTGACTAGGGAGAGATGATCATAATGTATGGAGCCACCATCATGTAGTTCCCTGTAGATATTGATGACCAATAGGGGAGTATCCTGCGAGGATAATCCATTCCTTTGGTCTGTGTGTTGGGGTGGCATGGGAACATGCATGAGAGATCATGGGAGTGGGATACCCAAATATGGGCTCAGTATCCTCACCTTTTTTCATAGTTTTTACTTTTTAGGAATGAAAATATTTGAAGAATGTAATAATTTAGAGACTATATTTTTACATTTTAATATTTTTAAATATAACAAGGAATATGTTCTGATCCATGTTCTCAGACGGTGTGCATTTCTGAGGCCCGGTGATCCTGAAATTAATTTTATAAAAATATTAATTATATTTTATATCACATGATGAATATTTTTCATAAATATTGTAATTTTTATCGAATAATGTAGGTGACTAAAAATATGAAACCATTGTTTAATCCAGAGTGTGGGGTTTACCCTAGGCATGAACTGGTGTTGGTCAACATCAGATGTTCAGATAAGTCAGTCTTTGGCGGGTGTGTTTAGATTAAAATAAATGATTAATTTTTTTATTTAAATGAACTAAAATTTATTCTATATAAATATATCATTATTAAATTTCACCAGGTTCAATTTCATAACCTAGAGTTTTTTTGAGATGATATCTAATGACATTTCAATGGTGAATCATTATCGGAAGATTCTCAAGGATTAGTTAAATGTGAACTAATAGATGGTGAATGGAGAAGATCTTCCACATCACCGGAGAACATGTTCTTCACAAATGATCATTCTATAACTGAGGTAGGACTCATAAATTGTAGTTTATTCCCTATTGATTGAATTTATAAAGCACTAATTTGATATGATTATGTTTTAATGGTGATTGGATACCCATCACATGATCCTAATTGTAGAATTAAATTATTATTAAATTTATTATCATTAAATATTTTATGTTCTCATAATGGATTCCACACTTTGGAATTATTTGTTGAGAAATATTGGCCAAATATGTTTATCAACATTTTACGGTTCTTTCCAACAATTTATCTTCATGTACTTCACCATTGGATACGGGGTCACCGTTTGACATTCCCGGGCATGGTCAAGTGCGATCGAACCCCCCAAATTCACAAAATATTTGTAAGAGACAAACAAATCATCGATTTAAGGATGGATTGGGATAGATCAATTGAATAGGATTTTAAATCCATTGTATCTTGGATCAAATTCCAATAAATTATAAAGAGTAGTGCACAAGGTGTGTGGTAGATTTGATAATAGGATTGAAAATATGATTTCCATCCATCAGAGGGCCATAATAAAATGATGGAGGTGTTTTATACTAATTATTGGAGGTCAAATGGTGGATTAGGTATCGTGAATGGAATATCTAGAAGTTCCATAAAATATATTGATTTCTATAAAAACCTAACTAAATGGTGTGTACTGGGATGAAAACTGGCAGTTTAGGGGTCTATCTATGTATCTTGGGTTTTGCGGAAGATAAGGATCACACAATGGCCAGTCCAACATGCCATGTGACCCAACCTAGGTACGTAAGGCATGCTCTATATTTCTCACTACAAAGAACCCATGAGATTTGACTTATCATGTAATCTAGAAGTACATGGGAATGCTTTTAGGTACACAGACACAAACTAATACATAAGAATGACTAGACACACATCTAGTCACATGAGTATATACCAAGGTACACCGATAAAACGAAGAGAGAACGAGCATGCCCATGGTGACTGATGCATGCTATGTGATAGAATTTCATGTCGTATAATGATACATGTCCATCCAATCCCCGTTCCAGTAGGGACATGACCATGAGTCCACATGAGGTCATATTCCACGTGACCCCTCATACACACCATGTAACCCATCATAGAATCTTCTACCTCTCATATCTCTTTATTTTGGAATCATATTGTGTCCCATGAGTAGCCAATTCAGAGTATTTTTATGTATAGAACATGATTATTTCCTTTTATTTGGTTTTTGAGATATAGTCATTGATTTTTTTAACATTGTGATTCTTTATGAAATTCTCTATTATGGTTGTGATTGGGCAGGGTCATTAAAGATATTGCTAGTGGAGATGGAACCCCAATATCATAATAGGGTGAAGGTCCCCAATATTAAATGTACATATAAAGAGGTGGCACTCCCCAATCACACCATAGATAAGGTCTATCCACAGAAAAAGTACTCTCCAATTATACTATAGTGTACGTCCTCTATACTCATTGAACATATACAGTGGTGACACTATATTGACACATGGGGGTTTGGGTCCTCTATTTACGATGATGATACACCCTTTCATACTATGATTATATCCTCAAAAGATGTGTGCATATATAGAGGTGTTCCTCACTTATCACTCTAGGGTGTGGTTCCTCTATCCATAGAGAGGGTACTCCATTTTCACACAAGGGAACAAGTCCATCATAGTTATTGTACAAATATAGAGGTGGTACTACCCTATTTCAGTAGGGTGCGACTCCTCTATTCATAGAGATGATATTTCCATGTCACACTAGGGAACCTTACCATGATATTATATTCACAAATATAAAGGCGGTACTTCTCTGTCATACCAATACATGGGTGTAATATATTTTTTAGATGACACTCCCTTCGAATGTGGAGAATTGGCGAGGCGCCCGACCTCCTCCTGGCTTATTTGGACTTAAAAATGAGATGAGAGACATTTATTATAGTCCTTTGGAGCTACAGGAAGTCCAATTATCATCGGATAGAATGTGAGATTGAGATCCCCTTTCTCCCTCATCTGGGTTAATTTTATTATCCTATATCATTATTTTTATGTTTTTCCACATATTTATTTAGGATTATATGTCTACTTATGTAGCGTATTCTATTTCCACCTACTTAGTTTTCAAGGAATCTAACTAGGTGTGTATATACTCACCCTAGTATGGAATTTCCCTACACATGTCATATATTATGCACATGGTAGATAGGTTAATATTGGAATCAGCAAACCCAAGGGATACTTGGGGGTATTTGACAATGTACGGTGGTTAGGGAATAGGGATCAGTTATAAATACCCACACCTATTTCATAAATAATATTGAATTTATTCAATAAAACACTTACTTTTACATTGAGGATATTTTCAAGTTTAGAGATTTAGAGAATTAAGACAAAACATTCATAAAATTACACATTGTTACATAGTGGATACCATAAAATCAGTTTCCATTTTCCTCAGAATATAAAACATTAAAACTTAAAACAATAATCCTTGACAATTATTCAACATTTAACATGTCTTCCTTCATTGTATTACACATCCATTAACCTGTGAAAAATTATTTAAAATTTGGGATGAGCACAAAATCTCATTAAGGTATGAAAAAGAAGGAAAAATCACATTAGTCCATGAATACTCATAACGTATGAAAACATTTTCAAAAGACATTCTTTCCATAAATACTTACTTTGTGTAACATGAGATTTAAACAAGATCCACACAAACATAAATATAAACTTAGAGGTATCTTGTGGAATTACTTACATAATCGTGTATCCATCTTGGCTACCTTAAAATTTGTAACCCTCGTGGCTACCATACTTTGTGTAACCATCGTAGTTACACTTGGAGTAACCATACGGCCGACCTCCAACTTACTCATAACAAATGCATTGGAGGGAAATATAGGTCCCACCCTTCATCATAAACAATTCACAATAACCAATACATAATCATAAAACATAAATAATAGCATAAAAACATTGCTTTTGAATCCTGTAAAACAGAATTTTAAAAAAGGATTTTAGAAGGAAAGTCCCTTATAAACATCATATACGCGAAGTGAGACTTAATAGAGTGGATGGAATATGTATATACTATATAAATACACATAATGAAACATAATATAAACAGAACCCATCACACAAACAATTTAAATAGCACACAAATAATAAAGTAGAAGGTTAACCCACAGAATGGAAATCGGGCTAAGAATTCCCTTACCTTAGGCTTGTCTTACATCAAAAATGTTTAAACCTCCTGTATAATTGTTAAAAGAGTGTTATTAGTATTTTACAGAAACATGTTAATGTTTATAACATCTTATATGGTCATTTCATAACCACATTTCACCCCTTAATTGTTAGTATTTTGTTCCTTGCATTATTATGGGTGAGTTCTTTTGTGATTTTCACGATCGGTTCATGATGAATCGTTCTTGTTGATTGGAAGTGAAACTCCAGAATTGGAATGGATTAGTATTTACATATTTCCAGTACCATAAATTACACCATTTATCACTTTGATTTCTTTATATGAGGATGATTCATTAGATAAAACATTAATGATGGTCGTTTAGATCATTTAAGTGGTTCTTTGATAATATCAACGTCATTTTGTCATTTAAATTTGAACCATGAGTAAAAAAGAATTCTAGAACCTTAGATGAGTCCTAAAACATATATTATAACCTGGTTAAACCATATAAATAGTTTCATGACCATATTTGAAATAATTAATGGAAATTGAAAATACATCGTCCACGATATCGGTAATTCGACATAAATGGACAATGTTTTTTGATTCTTTATATAAGTGGAAGAGGAGAAGAATACTGTTGAAATTTTTTCCATAATCATGAGAACATAATAAATATACATGATTATGGAGATTTCATGCCTCTTGGATAAGAGGGAGTGAGTAAAGAATAAAAACGAATCATGAAATAAAAGAAAATCTTGAGAAATTTCTCACGAAAATTCGGCAGCCTAACAACATCTCATAAAATTTCATAAAAAAAGATTGATTAGAGGAATGGAATATATCATCATTCATACAAGATATGGACAGTAATGGGGGAATATATAATGAAATATCCCAACACAAGACAAAGGTAATGGAATAGAATAACAAAAAATGAAAGAAAAGAAAGAAAATAAAAGAGGTTGTTTACCTCTTGATCTCTTCTCATTGAGATCCTTCTTAAGGGATTTGATTTTGGTCTTTTGGTGAGACCAGTAGATCTAGGACGTGGGGAAGAATATTGGGGAGGTAATTTGGCAGAAATTAGACAATTCTCAATTCTTTAGAGGTGTGGGATGAAGAGGGGAGTGAGGGTGATATTTATAGTGGAGGAGGGGAGGTATTTTAGATTATTTTAATTATTATTATAATATTTTTATCAAGACAATGAATAATATCAAATAAAGTGGCCCTAAATAGTGAAAATATCATGTCAGTTCGAAGAATGTGGCCTTGCATCACTTATGATGTCATAAATAGTGCATTTTTACTGCTAAATTGATTATACGGTATTTTATCGTATTTCACTATTCACCGAAAATTCAAGAGTTTCAGAAAAATACGAAAAATTTACCCCAACCATTTTTCGACATGTAGAATTCAAAAATGAACTCCATTTTTCAAAAATAATTTCCTAAATATTATTAATTTAATTTTTAAATAAGGTCACAGTTAATTCGAAAAATAACAATATTTAAGTGCAATTAGTTTTATGTGACATTGGAAAATTAATTAAGATCCCATTATCCTATTGCCTTGGGAAAATAAAATAATAATAATATTAGAATTAATGAGGTCATATTACTATTCATATTACTCTTCATAAGGGCATGTTACTATTCACAAAAAAAACAAGTTTGTTTCATCAGACTCTAAATAACATACTGAACACAATTGTAGATGACAATTTCCTGAAATTAAAAACATAGAAGAAATAAAATTATTTTTAAAGGATACTTATAAATATATACCTTAAAAAAAATTTCAAGCAATTTAAATTTATTTTTAGAAATCCTTGGGATGTTACATTATCCCCACCTTCTTGAAATTGCGTCCTTGCAAATTTATTTACTTATTAAACTACTGAGGGTATTTTTCCCTCATAGAATTTTCAGACTCCCATGTTGCTTCTTCAACCATGTGGTTTCTCCACAAAACATTACCTGGTGGATTACCTTATTCCGAAATACCTGTTCTCTTCGATCAAGAATCTGAACCGGTTTTTCTTCATAAGAAAGGTTCTCTGCCAGCTGAACTGCTTCCGGCCTCAAGCCATGTGATGAATCTGGAACATACTTTCTCAACATCAAAACATGAAAAACATTGTGTACCTGAAATAAACTCAGAGGCAAAGCTACACGGTATGCAACTGTTCCAACTTTATCCAAGATTTCAAAAGGACAGATGAACCGTGGACTTAGTTTCCCTTTCTTACCAAAACTCATCACACTTTTCCAAGGAGAGATTTTTAAGGAAAACATGGTCACCTACCTCAAAAGAGAAGTCTTTCCTTATGTTATCTGCATAACTTTTCTACCTGCTCTGAGCTGT
Source organism: Viscum album (assembly GCA_963277665.1). Lineage (NCBI taxonomy): Eukaryota > Viridiplantae > Streptophyta > Magnoliopsida > Santalales > Viscaceae > Viscum > Viscum album. The sequence continues at coordinate 96,239,524 of OY728158.1, forward strand.
CCTCATGTGTTGCTTGATCATCCTCACTTTCTCAGCCACTTCTTCTACTAATTCTGGCCCCATCAACTTTCTTTCACCGACTTCATCCCAAAACGCAGGAGTCCGACACCAGTTTCCATACAAGGCCTCAAAAGGTGACATCTAAATACTGGAATAGAAACTGTTATTATAAGAAAACTCAAATAATGAAAGATGCTGACCCCAACATCCCTGATAGTCCATTGAACAAGCTCGAAGCATATCCTTTAATGTTTGAATCGTTCGTTATGACTTCCCATCTGATTGAGGATGAAAAGCTATACTGAAATTCAACTCTGTGCCCAAAGACTTCTGAAGTCCCTTCCAAAATTTAGAAGTAAACCTGGGATCTCAGTCAGACATAATGGAAAGAGGAACTCCACGTAACCTGACAATCTCCTTGAGGTACAATCGAGAAATCTAATCTAATGTCATTGTATCTCTAAGATAAAGAAATGATCAGACTTTGTAAGACGATCAACAATAACCCATATCACATTGCTACCTCGAGAAGTCTTTAGTAGTCCCACCACAAAATCCATGGATATATTCTCCCATTTCCATTCTGGCACTGGAAAAGGCTGAAGCATCCCCTTCGGTAACTGTCGCTCTGCTTTAACCTGCTGACATGTCAAACATTTCATTGTAAAATCAGAAATATCTCTTTTCATCCCATTCCACCAATAATACTCTCAAAGGTCTCTGTACATCTTAGTACTTCCAGGATGAACAGAAAATGGAGAACTATGAGCTTCACACAACAATTCTTTCTTTATCTGGGAATCACAGGGCACACACAACCTTTTTCCAAACCTTAAAACACAATCTTTATCAAGATTAAATTCTGGAAACTTACCCATTTTAACCAATTCTACCTTTCTCTGTAGCTCACTGTCTTCCCTCTGCGCTTTCATAATTCTGTCTGACAATGAAGACTGCACTGAAACCTGAAACAAAAAATAGATATTCCCTGCACCAACAACTTCTAAGCCAAAATTCATCAAATCATTAATCAAGGGATCATGTTCCAAATGTAGCATGGTTAATGATGCATGATTTTTCTGACTTAAGGCATCCGCTACTTTGTGTTCTTTTCCAGGATGGTAATTGATCATGTAGTCATAATCCTTTATCAGTTCTAGCCATCTTCTCTACCTCATGTTTAATTTCTTCTGAGTGAATATATACTTAAGACTTTTATGGTTAGTATATATTTGGCATTTGGTTCCTTATAGATGATGCCTCCATATTTTCAAAGCAAAAAACACAGCTTCCAATTCCAAATCATGTGTGGGATAATTTAGCTCATGAGGTTTAAGTTGTCTCGAAGCATAGGCAATTACCTGATCATTCTACATCAAAACACTACCAAGTCCCTTCAATGAAGCATCACTGTAGATTACAAACTCACCATTCTGGGATGGTAAGGCAAAAACTGGAGCATTCACCAATCTCTTCATTAGTTCCTGAAAACAAACATCACATTCCTCTGTCCAAAAAAATTTAACCCATTTCCGTGTTAACTTAGTTATTGGGCTAGATAACCGTGAAATGTTCTTAACAAACTGTCGGTAATAACCTGCTAAGCCCAGAAAACTACGAATCTCTGTAACATTTTTGGGTCTTGGACATTCATCAACTACTTTTGTTTTGGAAGGATCAACTTTTATTCCATCCTTATTTACAATGTGCCCATGAAAAGAAATTTGTTGCAACCAAATATCACACTTGCTGAATTTTCCATATAGTTTCTTTTATTTTCCTGTTTTTAAAACAACCCTGAGATGTTTTTCATGCTCCTCTTTATTTTTAGAAAGAACCAGAATGTCATAAATAAATACAACCAAAAACTTATCCAAGAACTCATGAAATACTCTATTAATAAGATTCATGAATACAACAGGTGCATTAGTTAACCCAAATGGCATAACAACAAATTTATAATGCCCATATCTAGTACGAAAGGCTGTTTTCGGGATGTCATCCTCCTTCACCTTCAGCTGATGGTATCTGGATCTCAAGTCAATCTTGGAAAAGTACTGAGCTCCCTGGAGCTGATCAGTCAAGTCTTCAATATGAGGCAAAGGATACTTGTTTTTAACAGTGATGTTATTCAAAGCTCTATAATCAATGCAAAGTCTCATGGAAACATATTTATTTTTAACAAACAAAACAGGGGATCCCCATGGTGAAGGGTTGGAACAAATGAAGCCCCTGACAAGAAAATCCTGCAATTGATTTTTCAATTCAAGAAGTTCTATTGGAGCCATACGATATGGGGGTTTTGAAATTGGCTTAGCATCAGGAACTAAATCAATTGTGAATTCGACTTCTCGTTCAGGTATGAAACTGGGTAACTCCTCAGAAAAAACATCAAGGTATTCATTTACCACTGGCACATCATTAATTTGAATAGTTACATTGTCTTCAACAATATGAGAAATATAACTTTCACTTCCATCTTTCAGTAGTTTCTCAGCTTCCTGATATGTTATCAATTTTATGGGTTCATTGTTGTATACAATCTAAAACTCTTTCTGAAAAAAAACTTCTTTAGCTATACAATCAATCTTATCATGATAATCAGAAAGCCAGTTCATCCCCAGAATAACATCAAAATCGACTAAGGTTAAAACAACAAGGTTTGCAGGTAAAGTCTTTCCACATACCACAATTGAAATATTATTATAATTCCTATTTGCTATAACATTTCCCCTGGTGTTTTAACAACAAGTTCAGGTCTCATTTGTTGAGGTGATATTTCCAATCTACCAGAAAATTTCTCAGAGATGAAGGAATGTGTAGACCCCATATCAAACAAAACTTTAGCAAAATCTGAGTGAACAAACAAAGTACCTGATACAACTTCATTGGATGGCCCAACACCTACTGACGTAGTTGCAAAGGATCTCACTACACCTTTCTGCTTTTAGTCTGGCTTCTTTTCATCATTTGGATCCCTCTTTCGATAGGCATTTGCATAGTGACCCATCTCACCACATTTAAATCACTTATAGTTTTCTTATCAGGATTAGTCTTTGGATCATATTCATTGCAATCTCGGGCCATATGTCCAAACTTACCACATTTAAAACACTTCCCAGTTTTTGATAAGACATTCCCCAGGGTGCTTCTTGCCACACTTTTCACAAACTAGAAACTAGATTTTCTTACCATCAGATTTATTTGGTTGATTCTTACCGATTGCTTGCCAATGGGAACTCTTCTTCTCTTTGTTTCCAAAATGAATGGGATCGTCAGAAAATTCCATCTCTACCCTCTCAGCACATCAGACAAGTTTCTCATAACTTTTTAATTCACGGGAGGCCAATTCCCTTCGATACCTTGGCTTCAATCCTGAGTAAAAGTGGTTGATTTTGCTATCGAGATGCAGAATAATATTTGGAGCATACCTCGCCAGTCGGGTAAAGGTCGCTTCATACACAGTCACTGAATCTTCCTCGTTTTGTTTCAATTCAATGAATTGCTTCTCCATTCTAAGTCTCACCACCTTAGGAAAATATTTTTCAAGAAAAAGACTTTTAAATTCATCCCACACTAAGGCATCAAATTCCTCTCTACCCCTGATTTCCTTACCATTGACCACCACTGATCAGCTTCCCCTTCAAAACGATAAATGGAAAGACTTACTTTTTGGTTGTCCGAACATCCCATAACATCAAATATCTTTTCAAGGGATTTAATCCATCCTTCTGCTGCCACTGGGTCAGAAGATCCATTGAATGCAGGAGGATGTTGTCTCATAAAATTTTCCACCCCTGGCATGTTTCGTTGGGGTACCTCTATTGGTTCTCTTGCATAGATTCCACCAATATTTATAGCCTGCGTTAGCTGAGCCATTACTGTCACAAACTGCTCGGTTGCAATCCCTACCATTTCGGGATGTAGATCAGGAAGGATGTCATTATATCACTGCCCCTCCTCTTCATCATCCCTGTTCCTTCTGCGGACAACCATTATGAAAAAACATTTCTTAGGTGAAGCAACATGGAAATCTTTAAATTCTATATCAAATTAAACAAATAGTGAAAATTATTTATGGTATTCTATTAGCATCACCTTAACCCCTAAAGTTATCTAAACCATCCTATGATACCAACTATAAAGACCCGCACTTATTTCATACATAATCTTGAATTTATTCAAGAAAATACTTCCTTTTACATTGAGGATATTTTCAAGTTTAGAGATTTAGAGAATTAATACAAAACATTCATAACATTACACATTGTTACATAGTGGATTCCATAAAATCAGTTTCCATTTTCCTCAGAATATAAAACATTAAAACTTAAAACAAGACTCCTTGAAAATTATTCAACATTTAACATGTCTTCCTTATTTTTATTACCCATCCATTAACTTGTGAAAAATCATTTAAAAACTTGGGATGAGCACAAAATCTCAGTAAGGTATGAAAAAGAATGAAAAATCACATTAGTCCATGAATACTCATAATGTATGAAATCATTTTCCAAAGACAGGCTTTCCATAAATAATTACTCCATGTAACATGATATTTACACAAGATCCACACAAAAATAATATAAACTTAGAGGTATCATGGGGCATTACTTACATAATCTTGTAACCATTTTGGCTATCTTAAAATTTGTAACCCTCATGGCTACCATACATTGTGTAACCATCGTAGTTACAGTTGGAGTAACCTTACGACCGACCTCCAACTTACTCATACCCAATGCATTGGAGGGAAATATATGTCCCACCCTTCATCATTAAAAATTCCCAATAACCAAAACATAATCATACAACATAAATAATAGCATAAAAACATTGCTTTTGAATCTTGTAAAATAGAATTTTAAAAGAGGATTTTAGAAGAAAAGTCCCTTATAAACATCATATACGTGAAGTGAGACTTAATAGAGTTGATGGAATATGTATATACTCTGTAAATACAAATAATTAAACATAATATAAATAGAACCCATCACACAAACAATTTAAATAGAACACAAATAATAAAGGAGAAGGATAACCCAAAGAATGGAAATCGGGCTAAGAATTCCCTTACCTTAGGCTTCTCTTACTTCAAATTTTTTTTAAACCTCTTGTATAATGGTTAAAAGAGTGTTATTAGTATTTTAAAGAAATATTTTCATGTTTATAACATCTTATATGGTCATTTCATAACCTCATTTCACCCCATAATTGTTAGTATTTTGTTCCTTGCATTATTTTGGGTGAGTTCTTCTGTGATTTTCACGACCGGTTCATGATGAATCGTTCTTGTTGATTGGAAGTGAAACTCCAGAATTGGAATGGATTGGTATTTACATATTTCCAGTACCATAAATTACACCATTTATCACTTTGATTTCTTTATATGAGGATGATTCATTAGATAAAACATTAATGATGTTCGTTTAGATCATTTAAGTGGTTTTTTGATAATAGCAACGTCATTTTGCAATTTAAATTATAACCATGAGTAAAAAAGAATCCAGAACCTTATATGAGTCATAAAACAGATATTATAACCTGGTTCAACCATATAAATGGTTTCATGACCATACATGAAAGAATTAATGGAAATTGAAAATACATCGTCCACGATATCGATAATTCGACACAAATGGACAATGTTTTTTGATTCTTTAAATAAGTGGAAGAGGAGAAGAATAGTGATGAAGAATTTTCCATAATCATGAGAAAATAATGAATATACATGATTATGGATATTTCATGCCTCTTAGAAAAGAGGGAGTGAGTAAAGAAGAAAAACGAATCATGAAATAAAAGAAAATCTTGAGAAATTTCTCACGAAAATTCGGCAGCCTAACGACGTCTCTTAAAATTTCATAAAAACAAGATTTATGAGAGGAATGGAATATATCATCATTCATACAAGATATGGATAGTAAGGGGGAATATTTAATGAAATATCCCATCACAAGACAATGGGAATGTAAAATACTAACAAAAAATGAAAGAAAAGAAAGAAAATAAAAGAGGTTGTTTACCTCTTGATCTCTTAACATTGAGATCCTTCTTAAGGGCTTTGATTTTGGACTTTTGGTGAGACCAGATGCTCTAGGACGTGGGTAAGAAGATTGGGGAGGGAATTTGGAAGATAATAGTCAATGAAAAATGCTTTAGAGGTGTGGGAGGAAGAGGGGAGTGAGGGTGATATTTATAGTGGAGGAGGGGAGGTATTTTAGATTATTTTAATTATTATTATAATATTTTTATCAAGACTATGAATAATATCAAATCAAGTGGACCTAAATAGTGAAAATATCATGTGAGTTCAATACAAGTGTCCTTGAATCACTTATGATTTCATAAATAGTTCATTTTTACTGATAAATTGATTATACGGTATTTTATCGTATTTCACTATTCACCAAAAATTCAAGAGTGTCAGAAAAATACCAAAAATTTACCCCAACCATTTTTCAACGTGTAGAATTCAAAAATGAACTCAATTTTTCAAAAATAATTTTGTAAATATTATTAATTTAATTTTTAAATAAGGTCAAAGTTAATTCGAAAAATAACAATATTGAAGTGCAATTAGTTTTATGTGACATTGAAAAACTAATTAAGATACCATTATCCTATTGCCTTGGGAAAATAAAATAATAATATTATTTACTATTCATGACGTCATATTACTACTCATATTACTATTCATAAGGGCATGTTACTATTCACCAAAAAAACAAGTTTGTTTCATCAGACTCTAAATAACATAGTGAACACAATTGTAGATGACAGTTTCATGAAATTCAAAACATAGAAGAAATAAAATTATGTTTAAAGGATACTTATAAATATATACCTTAAACAAAATTTCAATCATTTTCAATTTATTTTTAGAAACCCTTGGGATATTACATTAGTAGTCGAGATCTATCATCATTCTTTATTTTTTAGTTATTGTTAGCTTAAGACATTTAATCTTGTTGAACATGTATTTTTTCATAACTTAAAAAAATACAATGTCTTAAATTTTTTTATTTCTTATAGGTTATTAGATGTATTTTTCACTCTAGATGTTTTCATATTTTATTATAATTCCTCAAAACATATTTATGTAGATAGTTGAAATTGTGTGCAAAGGGAAATTAGAAAAATGACTACAATTATAGTTATGTATTTTGGTGTTCATCTCCAGCCCTTGGACTTTGGAGGCAGGCTCGGGGTAGTTGCAATTTAGTATTCCACCATCCAGACATTCCTTGATAAGCTAGACTATGATATCAATTATAAAAATGTGTTTAATAAATATTACATATTTTTAATAAATATTTTTATTTTACATATTTTTTACACTTTAGTACAAATAATCAGAATTTACTAATATTTACTATCATTAATTAATTATTTATAAACTATTGAAAATTATTTTATAATTACTACTATTTTTTGAAATTATTATTACATTTTTAATAATTAGGATGAATTTTTAATAATTGTTAAGATTTTTTTATATTTTATTACTTATTTTTTTTTAAAAGATTACTAATTATTATTTAATTATAAATAAAATTTTATTAAATATTACTAAGGCATGATTACTAATATCAATCATTGGAAAAGATCAAGTACCTTAAAAATACTAGTTGAATATCATTGAAAACTGATATGTAACACTAAAATAATTAATACAATCAAGAAGACTAAACATGTCTAATAATTTCAAATATTAAATATCAAGATTAGTGATAATTTATACATAAAATGATTTATATAAATAAAAATGTCAATCAATTATCATGATAAATGAAATAAGGCTTATATGGTTATATTAGGCACCATGGGATTCTCATATGATCTCAACACTTTATCTCCCCTCCCCAAACACTTTAATAAGTGACTAATTTCCAATGATATAATCATAAATCTATAATCATTCACAAGTCAAAATATACCCAAGATCAAATGTGAAATAATAATACGAGTCTAAAATAATGTGTACATTATGATAAAATATCATTTAAGAAAACTATACAAAGGTATTTAATTTTAATGAAATCTTGCTAATTATGTCATAAACCCTTCTAAATAGATTTAAAAATATATTTTTAATGAAAATATAAATTAGACTCAAAGTATAATTTAAAAGAAATCTAATAGGTAAATAATATTAAATATAGAGGTTAAACATTGGGAAAACAACCTCTAATAAAGTGGAATCAACTCGTGTGGATCCAAAACATGTTGTATTTGATGGAGGACACCAAAATAGGGAAGAATAAAAATCTGTGAACTCTAAATACTAAATAAACCATAAAAATTTGGGAAGATATTTTGACCTATGTTTGGAAAGAACAAATAGCATTGAGAGGGAAGGGGGAATCACAAAAAGAATGAAGATAGAGAGGATATGAGTCAATTCTTGGAGGATTTGAACTTCAACCCCCAAAAAACATGGTTGGTGATTGAGGAATATTGTGGAGGGGTAAATCTAGGTTATGAGTGAAAGGGTAAAGTGAGTGGGGGGATAAAAGGGTGTGAATAGTTTTTTTATTAATAGTTTTTTCAACAAGGTATTTATAGATGGATTATCCATCTCTAAAAGAATGTCGGCTCGAACATTATGCAATAGACAATATAATATATCACTAACAACCTTTCCACCATGATTAATATTTATAGATATGAACTCCATTTATATTACCAATATCAAAAAATTATTTTTTTTAATGAATAATAAAATCTATCATAAAAAATAAATATTATTAGTTATTTGTTAAAGATGGCCTCTTGTCAAAAATAACATATCTCTAAATCTAACATTTATAGTTATGTAATGGGGTTCCCTCCATTGGGAAAGAGTAAATCCCTAGTATTTGGTGGTTGTTATTCGCCTCCCATAACTCTCCTCTAATTATCAAGAAGAAGATATTGTAAGGGTATATCAAAGAACTTATTGTCCTGAAACTGACCAAGATTCATAAAAGTGACAACATATAGTTTTTTATTCTACAGTACCAACTAATTATTCATTTGAAAAATCAAGATTATACAAATTCCTATATGAAGTATGATAAATAATGATAGTTGTGTCTAAAGTAGACTGAATGAGTTTGATCTTGTTATTCTATGTGAAACAATGTAAATTGTTACCTCTTCTATACAACAAATCTGATATATCAAAATATTTCTTAGAAATTATGATATATACATGTCATATAATAGTATTCAAAATTCCTCATCCTATATGATATTATTCATAATTTTTTATTCTAGTATCACTATTCTCTTATTTTTAATATTCAATATATATGTATCTTATTCACACACATAGTATTGGATATCTTCATATCTTTTACACTAAGGATATTCATAATTGTAGTGTCAGTTCTCTCTCATGTCCATTCCTTTTATGATAACTAATATATCAGAAAAATATAACATTTAGATCCATAGCATTCATTCTTTGATACTTTGTATCTTCTATAGAATACAATACTAGGTTCCTCTCTCTATATCTCTCACTCTCCCTCTCTATCCATCTCTATGTTTCTCTTTCTCCAACTATTTTCATTTTTTTCATCTACTTGTACTTTTTATCTTTTTAGAATCATTTGAATACTGTTTCCATATTATTATTATTTCAATCCTATTCCAATATCAACCTCAAGATCCCTATCATTCTTGGTCTTAAAATTTCATTAAGACCAATCACATAATATAAGGAAAAAATCCCTCAAGTTTCTCTAATGTGTTTTTAGGTTGATTGAGTTTTTTTGAAAAATTAGGTTTATTAGTTTAGTTATAGATTTACAATGTTATTTTTGACTATGTATGTTGAAAAATAATCAATATAGAGAAATTCAAGCTTTTGAACTGATATAGAAAATTTTAATTACAAGGTGGCTTCATTTCATAGGGATTACTAAAATTTTGGGGTCCAAAATTTTGAGGATTTCATGAGTTATGAGAAAGTCATATTTCCAGTGCTTACATATAAAAATATTTAAAAATGAATTAAATTTGAAAAGGCATGGTTTTTAGAAGAAATATTTTTATGTAAAATATAGAATTTTCATGAAATAAGGCTTACTCAAATATTGTTAATTCCTGAAGGAAAGATAGTAAGATACATTATTATGAGAAGTTTCATGAAAGGAAATTGTAAATAATGTTTCTCATAGAAAATGTTCATCATGAACAAGAATGAATAGTGTTTTGAAAAGGGTATGGTGATCTTGAAAGATTTTTGAAGAGGCGAAAACATATATCTATGAGAATCTGCCCTCTCCGTTATAAGAGAGGGATCATTAACAGAAATCAAAAAGGATTTGAATTCATCTAGTAATTTTGTGATTGTTTTTTTTGTGTGAATGATTCATAAGAATATTAGTTTTTTTATGGAAGTATGTTTTGAAAAAGAAAATTTTTCTAGAATATATCATAGTTTCATGAAATATTATAAAGTTTCATGAAACATTGTGAATTTTTTTAATGTAAAATAAGTGTTATGGTTTTTAATGTTTTTTGGATAATTGGATAGTTTCATGATAGTTGAGAAAAGGGATTCAAAATAGTAAATATTATATGAATAAAATGGGATTTCCAAATAATTTTATGGTAAAGTGGTATTCATAATGTGAATGAAATAAAAAGATAATGATGAGCCAAATGATATGTAAAACATATTTATTCAAGTGATCAAAAGAATAATTTTCATAAGGATCGGTGATAACACTTCAATTGAGAGAGTAGTGACCATTCAAAGTGTTATTAGTTGTAAACCAATAGGGAGAATGAGATTTCTCGGAAAATTTTAATAAAATAGTGTTGTAGTCGATTTGGTACAATAGAACATTGATTGTGTATGCTCCTTGGATATTTCCCAGTGCAGGTGACCTTGTAAAATTATTGTTTCATATGAATTATATCATTTATTATTATTCATTTCTATGGGAAAGGGAGAGAAGAGTGTTTTTATTAATTATGAGATGCGATTTAAATGGGAAGTTGTTTTAATCAATCATATAATAAATAACCCTCCCTCTCTGAAAATTTATCCCTGTTAGGATGACATTTAAAATATGAAAATAAGTCTCAGTTTTAATTCCAAAAGAACATAATTCAACATCTATATGATAACTTATAACAAAACTTGTTGTGGATTAAATAATTTCTTCAAAGTGTGACTTCTTTTTTTATACATTAATTTTGTAATCTCTTATCAAGGTGCAAAATAATTTATTATCTCATCTCTATGATGTGCCTAAATTTCACACCAAAGAATTATTATGTGAATATATTCCAAAAAACATTATTTATCATGAACTACATCATTTCATACTTATCCTAGTATTACTGTCTCTCAACACATAAAACTAGGTTCATATTGTATTTTATCCTCATCCTTATTTATGGGTTGATCTGATTCCGTATGGAACATCGGTAATTAATCTTCTTAATTCCTTATCACCAAAACTAGTTTCTTGAATAATGAATTACTATGAAAAGAATAATTATTTTTAATCTTTGATGAAAAATACAACACCATTAAAAATAATATCCTCAAATATCATAATTTTTTATGCACAATACTCTTATATAAGAAATAGAAAATATTATGTATCACTATGACATTCCATACATTTTAATTTTACTATATTATATTCCTTGGAAAGATGTTATGTATTCTCAAATATATATTATGTATCATAGTGACATCATGGATTTTTTTTATTTTATTCCATCCTACAAAAACAAAAAAAAGTACATATCAATGTAAGGTTTTTCCCATTTCCATATTTCAATATTTTTATTATCATATATCTAACACAACACAACTATGATCTTGGATACTTTGATAAATTGTTTCACTTTGGTAGATTCATAAATTTCATCATATGGTTCTTTGTAATCCTTACAAAAACTAATAAGGTTTTTTACATTTTCTATTTTTTATAGTAATGGATGATATCATGTATTAAAGAGATACTTCCACAATTTTATGACTACTCAATTTTTGAAAATATTATTTATCAATTGTTGAAAACTTAGGTATCATGGTTCTTATTAAATAGTTTACAAAATTCCAAGCCTTCCATCTAATTACGTTCACATATCAACTCCTTTTTCATTTTTCATGATTTCCAAAACACAAAAATACTCAAAATATCTCGTGTGTTAGAATGTTTCAATTTTTAAATAAATTCGGAATGTCTCATGCCTTCTCCAAATCATATGAATTTTCAATTCACAAAAATATTCATATTTAACTATTATTTAGGTAGTTTACACATTCTTAGTACTCCAATATTATAACAATACATTTTCATAATTCTTTCATCTTATAGATGAAATTATTCATAGTATCAAAATCTCATAATAGTTACCCTCTTTGATGATAAAATTTGAATACCATGATGATATTATTAAATATAGTTCTATAGTTGGATGACATACTAATAAGAGAAACATTTTATTTTTACTATCACGTGCAAGTAAACATAATAAAATGAGATGTCATATTAGGATGAAAAAACATTGTAATCTCTATGATGGGAGTTTATGAGGATATAACCAACATTAGGAAGTTGGAATTTTTTTCATCATATATTCTTATTTACAAGCATGTATAATTTTCCATAGACTTTTTAATTATTATTTCTGCATATTATGACTCACATAGTAGGATATATTCCATAAACCTTGATGATATACTTCATGTCAAAGTTGGATACATTGGGTGCGTCATGAGTAATTCATTATTAATAAACAAGTTGAGGAAGAATTTTTCCCTTCCATATTTAAGGAATATGATATCTCAACCCTTTGATTGAAATGAAACCATCTTATTAAATTCCATGGACATCATGTAATAATTTTTTATTTTAGATAGTTAAATAAAGGTATAGGAAGCTAATAGGTTGACGAAAGGGGTGTGAATCCTTATTGAGGAGATATAGTGTAATATGGATTATATAAAATACTATCTGAAATAATATCGTTTATATTGATAAATATTAATTTCAAGATGTAAAATAATATATATAATTTTTCCAGTTAGTATAAACATTATAATAAAAACAATAACTTCATTATTTTATAGTGTGGGGTCATGAATGATTTTTTATATTATTTAATGTATGGTACATAAATAAATAATATTTTAACCTAAACTCTATGTCTATAAAAATATTGTTATTTCTAATATGTTGGGTAAAAAATCACAATATGAGAATTATTGCGCATAATAGGCCTCTCTATCTATTCCACCTTCTCTTTTCCTCTTATGAAAGAGAAGAACTAGATAGATTAATTTAACCCTAAAGGAACTATTGTGGATCAAGTTGAAGAACAAAATATAATAGATCAACTTCTCTATCCCCTAATCTTCCATCAGTGTTTCTCATAGATCAAAGGTTCAAGTTCTCATCACCGCTAGATGGTATCTATACATGGATCTTACCAGTGCAATGACATTTATCCTAAAAGGGGTTTTCATATGACCAAAAGATTTTTGGAAGAATTTTACTAATTTGAGGTTACCTTTATTTAGATGTAAAACTAAATTAATTATAAAATTAACATACAAGGATTATCTATGGGTTTTGTGATTTATAATATTAATATTCAATGGGAAAATTTCATTGTCCATGATGATTACATCATGAATAATGTGTGAATGGTCCAACAAATCCAACATAAACCTTTTGGGTTTCTCTCTCCCGAGACAGTTTATCTATTACCAAAACATTTTAGTGGTATTTAAGTGGTCATAATTTGAAGTTACAATTATTTATTTTATTATTGATATATATGTACAATTGTTATTATATCTTTTATTTTTAATCAATTCATTCATTCATTAAAATTTAAATTAACAAGATTAAATAATTTTAATTATTTCATTCAAGATTCATATTTTCATAAATTTATAAGAAAAAATGAATAAGTATTGGAGATTCCATCTAGTAGTGATAAGTATTATGGATGGTGATACTTGATTACATGATGTGTAGTCATAGTACATGCTATGTACCCAAGTGAAATGAATTGGGAAATTCCACATGATACATCATATGACATCTAATAACTACGTGTAGTGAATTTATAGCACAATTCATGTAGATTAGGCCAAACTAGATCATGGAATTTCAAATTACATGAAATTTATCTAGAGTACAGATAATGTAGTTTACATAGTTTCATGTGGAAGTTTAGAAAAAATGTGTGGTAAAATAGAAATTTAAACCTTTTTTGAGAATACAACCTATATTATTAATGAATTAAATGATATATAACAAGTTTACAAGATGTTAATTTCTATATTTCCCAAAAATGAAATATAGGATGATTAATATGGAATGTCATAAAGACACAGAAAACTAGTATAACACATGATGTGCAGTTGGATTTCACATCATGTGGACCTACGTAGTAAAACAATGATGAGTCTTTTGGTGGATTATATGGACACGTGTCAATTATGATAACAGGAATGTAGATTTCTAGTATAGGATGTGTCGTCTAAATTAGGCACACATGAAGGTCCCAATCATTTTTCTAAGGTACACGACATTCAAGGAATGCAGTTTGTAGCTCGTATAAAAACATGATTCTGTCTCCCAATAGAATATATAATTAAATTAAATTCAATTGATTAAAGAAATTATATCATATTAAATTTATTATAACTTGTTGTTTTTGAAAATTTAATAATTTTTTTAAATAATTCGAAATTCGAAATTTAATTTTTCAAAATTATCTAAAATTATTATTCATTCAATTTATTTTATATGATTTAATTAATGATGGGTATCACTATGAGAATTTAGTTGGTGATTAAGATAAAAAATAAATAATTAATTAATTAATAAAAACTTGTTTATCTTAAAAATAAACAATTAATAGAAGTGAATATTAGAAAGTATAACTGTTTTTATTCATTACATGTGTATGACCAATCCTTTATTTAACTAAGGCCTACATATTCATTAATTTAATTTAATTTAATTTATGACATGAGTTTGTAGTTATTATTATTAAATTAAATATGATGGCTTGTGATTCATCACTTCCAAATTTATTATGTATGACTTCTATATCTAAGGATATTTATAGAGTTCCCCTTAACCAATCCTTTGGCACCACTCAACTGTATTTGAGTGATAAATTCATGTAATAAAAGGTGTATCCCTAGGTTTATGGAATCACTTCAAGACCCAAATAAGATGAAACTAATCCAAGTGATATGCATGAAGATAAGTGGAATTCTATAACTAATGCCAATATCGAAAAAATGTGTTTTCCCACTATGTCAAATGTTGATTTATTATCAACTCTATGAATCAATTATTAAATAAGGTCATGATCTATCCATTTAATTATTTATATATTTTTATGTTTTACATTATTTATTTTATTGAAGAAATACTTTTACTACATAAATAAATAGAATAATATGATAAGATGGAATTTAAATAAATGGATTATGTGTAAATGTTTTATCAAATCATAGTAATTACATAAGTAAAATCCATTTAATATTAACAAGACATGTTAAACATAATGAAACAAAATAAATTAAAATAATTTTATGTTTTAATAATTCAATTGTCAAAATTATGATGAAACCATTGTTATGGTGTTGGTATGGCCTACATCAATGGTAATTTTAATTATCAAGAAATATTATGAAATACAGTGGGTTGAATTAACTAAATATGTATTGGGTTTAATGGCCTGTGTATGTTCAATATAAATTTTGAGGCAAGTGTTGAGTAAATATCATTTACAATTTTTCTATTAGGGATCCAATTAAATGAATTAAATAGTATCTAATTTTTAGTTTGAATGATCGCCTAACTAAATACATTATTGTAATTTTCACATCCAATTATTAGATTATAAGAAATGAAATATGGATCCCTGCCACTAGAATGTCTATCATGATGGGAAATTATATGTTCAATGGAAAGGGATATTGAGACTTGATAATATATAGGGATAATTAATAAAATAAAATGCCTTATATATCAAATAAATTATAATCAAGACATGTACTAATAAAATTCTCTTTTATAATTATAGAAAATGGAGAGTTCCTCATCTACGTTATCATTATCATCAATATCAGTGAAAGAGTATCTTCTTACTGGAAGAAACAACCTTGATTTATTTAGACACATATGGGTTGTGTTACACTATGAATTAAAATATTAAATAATAGAATCTTCATTCCTTGTCCGGATGCAAAGGGGGAGAGTGGTGAAATGTTTTCTATCTATGATAACTACTAGAGTGGTGTGGTCGACCTTCAGTTTCTTATTCTATAATCCTTGTATTGTGAACTCATAAAGCCTCATGAGGATAGGTATTATTATAGAATTCTCAGGATATCCATGTTTTATATTAGGGGAGATCAATATATAATTGGTTTGAGATATCTAATGTTCTCATATTGAGTAATATTGGAGAGGGTGCACTGGCTTGGCCTCACATAGTCAAACACAATGTATACACTGGGAACCAAGATGATCTAGGTTTTAAATTATCTAAAGCACCATGAAATGATATCATTATTAAATCAATCCCATAGAGATCATCTATCATTGTTTTTAAATTGAATATGAAAAAAATTTAAAAAAAATCTCACTCATCTAATGACTCTTATTTTACAAGTTTACAAGGGAAAAATCATGAAAAGCCTTCCGTATTTATAGTGAATAAAAGGATTGGGCAAGTGAAGATATCCAACTATAAAGCTTCTTCAAAAATTTCTTCCATGAATCGAAAAATAAAGAGGAAAACAAGGGAAAAATATTCTATATTCTTCACATATAGAAAGGAGGCTCATGAGAAGAAAACATTCACCAAGGGAAAAAGAAATTGGTAGATTCAACTGTGATTGTTATCATGTAAAATTTATCTATTTCTACAAATTAGTTTTTTGACATTGATTTTGGTCATAACATATTTATTTAAATATTTGAACCAAGTTGATATACAAAGATTGAAATTGGGTAGGTAGATATATGAGCTACCAAAGAAGACACATTTGTTGATTTAACTATTGGGGACTACAACCTTACATTGTCAAAAATGAATTATATAGGTTATAGAAGGTTTTCATTTGGTTCAACATATTTCCAAAAAAATATATATGTATCCATTATTGATATAGATGAATTTATTTTTGAATTTGGAATAAATGTTTTTTCTTTAATAATGATATAATTTTTTATATTAGGGAACATTTTAAAATTGGTCTTTATGATTTCAATTAATCAAACCAAGTAATGATAATTGATAATGAAGATAATTATCACGACTCATACAACAACTAACCATGGAATATACATATAGGTGATGTAAATTAAAAGTTATTTAATAAATTATATAAAGTTGGATATTTAGATTCTTTTAATCTAAAACATCTTAGTGTATGCCAAACATGTTTACAAGGAAAAACAAATAAAGCGCAATTTAGAGAAAAAAGGTGAAATGGATAAATATATTATTTTATTAGTTCATATTGATGTGTGTCGACCATTTATAATTGAATTATGGGGTGTAGAATCATTCTTGAAAACTTTTACTAATTATATTAGTTGATATGTATATGTCTACATGATGTGGTATAAGTCAAATTACATTGACTGTTTTAAGGAATAAAATAATAAAGGTGAGAACCAACATGGTAGGAAGATTAAGAAACTTCACTATGATCACGGTGGATAATACATAATAAATAATTCATTTATAATTTAACGGACTTTTGGATTTTCTCTCATATAAATCCTCCTTAAAAACCTTAATGCAACACCATAAGAAAAAAGGAGGAACCATACCTTGTTAGACATGGTGAGATCCATGAAGTGTCATTTGAGCCTTCCATTATACTTTTGAGGATATACATTACATATAGTATTAAACATACTGAAAACAAGTTCTTTGAAATGTGGTAGAGTTTATACCATACCAATTATGGAATGGAAAGAGACCCTTCTTATTGGAATTACATGTATGGGGTTATAAAGCATTGGTTAAGGTCACTTCAGAAAATAAACCTTCAACCTAACGTACAATGTGTACCTTTATAATATACCCCAATAAAATAACCTTATATTATATATAGAAACCTGTATATAAATAGGTAATAATGGAAGAAAACACTATTACTTGAGACGAAGAAAATATATAAAAGATATAGTGGGATAATGATATAATTTCATGAAGCCTAAGATTATGGTATACACAATTTAGTGTAGGAAAAATTCTTAAAAGACCTATGGAAAAATAAATTTCAAAAACAAAATTACTAATCTAATGTAGAAGATATGTAAGCTAACCAGATATGTATTGTTTTCTACTCATCAAGGAAGGTGACTCATTATTAGTAGATAATAACGATCCAATAAGCTATAAATAATTAGTAAGTGGAACATTTGTTTCTAATTTTCATGAATCCGTAAATTTGGAAATTGATTCCATGTACCAAAAGAAAGTCTATATATTTGTAGATCCTATGAGGGATATAAATCATATTGGTCGTAAATTGGTATTCAAGAAGAAACTGAACATGAATGGATAAATAATTATTAATAAGCCATGATTGGTTTCAAAGTGATCGAAAAAACATCAGGGAATAGATGTTGATGAAACTTTTTCACTATTAACAATGTTCAAATCAATCTTAATTCTACTGGTAATTGTGTATTTATTTTATTATGAAATTTAGAAAATGGTTTCAAAATACCCTTTGATAATGGGAACCTTTAGGAAGATTTATATATGATTTAACCAGAATGTTCTTCAAAATTGAATGGATCATAATATCTTATGAATGTTGTAAAGATATATTTATGGATTAAATTAATAATATAGGTTATGGAAAATTTTATTAGATGAATCAATAATGGATTTTGGTTTCATGTGGACACAATTTGAGCCTTATGTATATAATTGGTCTATTGGGAACATGACCATTTTCTTAATAGTATATTTTGATGAAATATTGCTTATTGGAAACAAAATAAAAAAAATGCATTCTATTAAATCTTAGTTGAATAAATAAATGTCCCTGAGGGACTTAGGAAAATTTGAATACTTTCATGGGGCCATGATCCATCAGGATAAATCCATGTGGATGATCGAACTAAGTCAATGTATATATATTGAAAAGATATTAAAGTGGTTCAGTATTTAAATAATCATACCAGGGATTGTTTCCATTGTCACATGAAAATTGTATAAATAAGAAAATATTTCCTCAGACACATGAGGAATGATTTAGAAATTAAATTATTCTATATAAATCATAAATTGGGATAGTCATGTATGTTATACCATGTACATGGAAAGATGTTTCCTATTCTATGAGTATATTAGGATGATATCAGGTTGACCCAGGTGACAACTATTTCATGTAAATAAAGAATATCCTTATTAATCCTTATAATATTAAGGATGTGTTGATATCCTATTGAGGATATGAGTAAATATCCATTAATTTATATAGAAAAAAATTCTTCCAAACATATCAAAATGATCAGAAATAATATATGGGATAATTCTTCACTCTCAATTGAGGTATTGTGAGCTGGAGGAACATAAATTAAGTCCTAGTTATAGATTATTTTATACAATGCCAGTATATTACAATTTTTGAGGAAACTAAAGATGCATTTTGGATAAAAAACATGTTTCAAGAGCTTAATGTGGTGCCTATCAATAAATATTTGGCAGCACTCTATTTTGATAATAATCCCATAGTGTCTCTCACAAAGGATCCATGGTCTCATCATTGTATGAAAAAAATAATTCAAAAGTTTCATATATTTACAAATTCTCCTCTAAGAGGTGAATTAATAGTGATAAGAATATCCATAGAAGCCAATATTGTAGTCCCCCTTG
Source organism: Viscum album (assembly GCA_963277665.1). NCBI lineage: Eukaryota > Viridiplantae > Streptophyta > Magnoliopsida > Santalales > Viscaceae > Viscum > Viscum album. The sequence continues at coordinate 96,259,423 of OY728158.1, forward strand.
ACTAAATCCTTAAATTATTAGAAAAATGATCATTATGTGAGGTCTAGTGGACAGAAAGTCACTCTAAGTTAGAACTAGTCCAACTGGACCACTATTGGATTTGGTGTTATAGAACCAAAAGTTTATATATTATATTACTTATATATTTTATGATTTTAATATTAATAAAACATATTATAAGAATTTGTTCATTTTTTCACTCAAATTTAATGTAATTACATCATATTGTATCTGTCACACTGATAAGGTCAAATATATTACCCTCTATAATTAGAAACTTGAAATTAGACGGAAATATTATCAAATATAGTTGTACTATGAGATAAAATACTATTAAGGGACACATAGTATGTTTTCTGCTAGTTGTGAGTACTCATAAGCAGATGAGACTTCATCTCATGATGATTTCTCTTAGTAATCTTCAAGATGGGGAATTATGAGAATTAACCAACCTATAAGAATTAAACAGGTTTAATGTCATCATATATTCTTATATATGAGTGTGTGTAATGTTCATTGTAATTTAATAATATTATTAATTCATATTTTGACTCATTCACATCGATATATTTCATAATCATTAATGATTCATTCATGGTGAAGGTGGATACACTATGTGTGTCATGATTGATGGTTTGTTAATGAATAAGTCATGGAAGGATTTTCACATTCATATTAATAGAAGATGATGTCTTGGAAATTTTATTTAAAAAAACATACACAATTAATTCCATGTCCATGGTTTAAAAACTAGTTTAATTCAGGTAGTCTAATACAGGCATATCATGTATATAGGTTGATGACAAGGGTATGATGCCTAATTGATCAGATATTCTATCACTGGGATTAAATTACATAGAGAGTTTTCATTTGATGTTATCAATTTTGAGACATTGATTTCTTTCTCTTGGGTGTCTTGAACCATTGAAAGATAGTGATATTAGAATCCAAGAAATCTTTCCTTGTATAAGGAAAAACAATCCTAGATGGTCCCACAGTAACTGTTTCTATTGATCGTGATTAAATTTTATTTTATTTTGATTAATGGAAGAAATATTTTTATCAATATTTAGGAATAATATGATTCATGTTCTACCGATCGTAGATTTTTATTTATGAATAAATATTTAATTATCTATTTATTTGTGTACTAAATAAATAAAAATGAATCAAAGAGGACCAAGATAATGCTGAGTAATAAATATTAATTTTCAAGTGAGTAAAATAATATTTATCATTGCACAAGTTTTTTCATAGGAAAAAATAGTATTATTATTATTTTTATTATATAGAATGGGGCCAGGAATGGTTTATTATATTATTTAAGGGACACAATGTAATTAAATAATATTTCAACGAAATCCCTATCTCTATTAATAGATTATTCTGTCTATTGTGTAGGTTTTATAAGAAGAAAATATTTGTGAATCATTGTGCCTAAAAAATTCTCTATTCATTCATTCTCCTCTATTCCTCCAAAGAACAAGAAGCACTAGATTGGTTCTTTCAAGCCCAAAATAATTTAAAGGGATCAAAAGGACAACACAAGGTGATAAATCCACCAAAATACCACCCAATATTCCATCATTGTTTCTTAGAGATCAAAGGAACACTTGTGAATCATATCTAGATAGAATCTATACTTTTATCATATCAATGCAATGAAAGTAATATACTTAGATTTTTCATATTATTAACAACAACTTCAAAGAAAATTCCAACGAAAATATAAACTATCTTTAGATATAAACCAAAATTAATTAAACATCTTACATAAAAATATCCCCTACTAGTTCTGTGATTTCTAATTTCAATATTAGATGGAGAAATTTCATTTTTTTGTGGTATTTACCTCATATAAAATTAGTGAATGATCCATCAAATATGCATTAAAGTTTATGTTTCTTTTCCATATAGGTGCTTCTACTATACTGGTAAACTTAACATTCAAAACATTCTTATGTTATATTATGTATTAAATGGTTTTCATTACATAATATATATATGGGGGCCTTTACTTGTATGTTGGATTAAAAATTATTGAAGCATTTTAAATATCATCTGTTATTTAATTGTACACATTTTATTTTACATTTCATGATATTATCGCATCTATATTTTCAATTATAATATCTATTTCTTCATTTTAATTTTTAATTTTTTTTATTTTCATTAGAAAAAACAATATCAATGAAAATCTATGAATGTCTCTGTTTGGGTGGACATACCCTATTTTAGGGTTAACTCACACCAATAATTGTCCTTAGAGTTATTATTGTGTTTAATAACATCTTCATCTATGTTAGAAGCTAATAAACATGGTCCAGAAAATGTTTTAAATTTTTAAATAATCAAGATTCATTCATTTATTGTCCATAGTAGACTCAAAAATGCCTTGTGTGGTTTAAATAATTGGATCACTACATTTTCATATGATAGAAAGATCATTATGTATTAGTTTGACATTCCTATTAATGTTCTAGAAAAATCGCATAGTATTTTGTTGTTATACCTATGTAATAATGTGATATATGAGTACATAAAAACATAATATTTCATCCATCAAGTATATATTAAAACACTAACATATGAAAAAAATACATTATTGGAATAATTTATTAGAAAATGTAGCTTTATACAATCAAAATTGTCCATAGATCATTTGTTCAGGATCGAATTTATGTGTTTAAAAAATACTTAAAATATTTTTACAATATAAATGTTAATATATAAGGTAAATACCAATATAATTTATTGTTAACTTGTTTTTATGATTCATATAATTCCTTATAATATTTTTTGATATACAATGGGGATTGTTATACCACATTTTTTATTTTGATCAATTATTTTGACTTATAATTTTCTTATTGGTTTCTCTCCCGAGTATTTGGTGTTTCAGATATAAATTTTGAGTTAAGGATATTTTTCATCACATTCCATTATTTAAGTGTACACTTAAGGGGAAACTGTGCTGCCTCTTAATGTTGATCCTATTTTCAGTTCATTTATAACTTGCACTGTTTGAGTTTCACTACTTCAGTATAGATATATCCAATCCATGAGTCTCCTAGGAGAAACCATGATGGTCTTTGGGAATCTCTAGTCATAGATTCATGGCCTGAGACTTTTTAGTCCAAACCATGTAGATGGTGTGCGCATGGTTCTACAAATTTCGACTAAACATCATTTCAAAGTTTTGTCATGGTTTCTCAAACCATTAGGCCAAAAAATAAGTGCTATAATTATCTCCAGTATGAGGCACATAGTTGGAAAACATTTATAGAATTTTTGAGGCATAACCATGTGAAATTCCTAGTTCATTAAAAACACGATTTTAACCTTCTATCATTCTCACTTTTATCCCCAAACCCCTATTTCTATCCCCAATTTGACCGTGAAACTCAAAGGAATCTCCTCCATTATCCCCCAACACATCCTTCCTCTCCCCAGGGGAAATACCAGTGGATTTATTCAAGTTTTATGGTGATTTATTGAGACTATATTCTTCTTTTCTTCATCCTATCCTTGTTTATTCCATTTTTTCTATGGTTCCTCTTCTCTCTTGGTCTTGTGGGTCTTATTTACTTTTTCATGGGGTTTAAATTGGGGGTGGGGGTTCATTTCTATTGTTCTTGGTGTTTTTTCTTGATTGTTTCTCCCCTATAGCGTTGTTTTATGTTTCCATCATGGATGCTCTGGTGGTTTGAGGTAGACTTCTATTTTCAATTAGACTTTAAATTTAGTAACCATTGATTGATTTGCTTCATCACCTTATTTACCCATTAATTAATTATTTATAACTTTTAGAATAATTATTTATTATGAAATGAAGTGATTTACTTCTTTTTATGAAGTGTTTGAAATATTGTTATTAAATATCACACACCGAGTGTTTGATAAATTGCTCAGTTGGACTTTTAATGAGATTTATGGTTTCTAAAGCATGGGTTTAGTTTTAAATGTGTGTTACTTTATTAAGATGATTAATAAATGGTTTTGTATTTATTAATAGTTTCATTCCCCCTATTCAAAATGGTATGTTTTCATATTTGGATGTGGTGGGATTCTCAAATATTCCTTGAGGCCCATTTAAAAAATTCATATATTGGATCAGTTTGGAAAACTCTCAATGGATGATCTTATTTGATTTGTTTTTATGGATTTAAGTAGATTACCTTAGTATGGTAATACCTTTCTATCTATTGATTGAATGGTAGAGGATTATTACCCTGGGCGATTCAGGGTGATGGTTGTGTGTGATACAATTAGGTGCGATTAGTTTCTTGTGTGGATTTGACTCGATCACCCCAATTTTGTGATGAAAAGAGAACATGGAATAACTAGATAATTTTACATGAATGGTTTCTACACAAGTAGATATTATGCATTGGCTAGTGACCATTTCTATTGAGCTTTCTCTGATTTGGGATTGTGACCCTCAGTTGAGCCATGTTGCGTAAGACCAAGAATGTGGGTTGATTGATTTCATAGAGTGAGGCATGCCTATGGGATGAATCTAGTTTCAGTATGTTCTTGTTTATCCGCTAACCAATTACTTTCTCCCTTGTTCTCATGAAACCGAAGAATCTATGACATATAGGTTAGGTTCCTTTCATGGTAAGGTTTCTCTTACATGCTATCTTCCACTACCCTTATTGTGTGATTATCACTCATGACCTCTTGTATGGTGTACCTCTTTGTTAAAAAGTGATAATTAACTTTTCAAAAAATTTATTGTAATTTTTTTATGAATGTTTTACTTCAAATTTTATGTTTAAAAAAATATATTTTTTCTATTTCTCTCTCTTTAAAACGCTAAATCTCCCTTCTGGGAAAATAAAGTTGGTTTTAAATAAAATGGTAAACTGAAAATGATATGTTTTAAAGAAAAAATGTGTGAAAACCTATGTTTTTTATATCATATTTAAATCATGAAATTAATTATTCCTTTTTAATTAAAATTAATTTGTAATAGATTACTTAGAAGATCTACTAATTTTTAACACTCAATCCTAAATTACCTTCTTTTTTATCAGATGAAGATTCTAGATTGGTTTTGGTCACTATGGTAAATGGTAGGTTTTGGGATCATAGAGTGACCTATGGGGTCACATATAGTTCTAGTGGTTATCAGGTTCAGTGTGGTTTATTTTTTTATTGGGTTTTATTTTTAGTATTATGTTGATTTTCAATTTGGATTTATTTATTTTTTGGGATTTTATGTTTTTTTCACTACTTCCGTCTATTTTAATTGGGATAAATCATTCCCATTGGTTCTTGTTGATTCCCCTGTCACTTGTCTCCTGAATTTGAGGATTATTAATGCCTCTTGGGCCTTGTCTCTGGCCGTCTCGGTGGATCGGTTTATGGTCCACCTGTGTTGGTTCACTAAAAAATGGAATTATGGCATAGGTTATTTAGAGGACCTAGCTTTCAGATAACCCTTTGTTCTATAGACATCAAGGTATATAGAGTAGGACTATTGGAACTTAGGTTGTGGGTATGAGGATGTTTGGGACAACTCATTCCATGGAGAAACTTGGGATACCATGAGATGTCTTGTTTTGTTTGTCTTTGGTTCATGTGAGATATTTGGTGTTTGGTAATTGAAGCAAGAGTTGTTTTAGTGGTCTTGGTGAGCTCATAGGGCCTAGAATGCCATGTGGATCCTGGAACATGGTCGTATAATATATATATATATATATGATAGTGGATGGATATGTGTATGTCTACAAACTATATTTCCAACTCACCCATCAACACTAGTTTTCCATCATGGGTTAGTTTTGTTTTCTTCATAATTTTAACACTGTTTTGAAAACCCTATTTTGAATTATGAAAAAATTTATTTTAAGTGGTAATTTTTTGGTGTTTAGAAATGAAAAATGGGGTTTTAAACTTTTTTATGTTATGTTCAGAAAAATTTATTTTTTTAAAAATGATTTTCATTGAAATGATGTTTTCTTAAATGTGAGGAATATGGATTGAATAGGAAGAATTGGGGTTTTGAATGGAATTCCTAGGGTTTTTGTGTGGAATGAAATATATTGAAGTGTGAAGTTCAAAAGTGGAATGAAATCAGCTCAAAAAAGTGGAATAAAATATATTTGGGAGCTGGTTTCTTTTATAATTGGTGTTTAATTATAGTTGGTTTTTTGTTAATATGCTAGTTTCAATTGAGTTCTTATTCTACATGTTGTTTAGTGTACACCCCCACCAAATATTCGATGTATATTCTATGTGCTGCACAGAGTGGTTACCTATTAGAAGACCCTATAATTGATCAACCTATGGACTTCATTCATGTGTTTTAAAATTTTATACCTCTTCCATTTTATGGCCAAGTGGGTCCTTTTGAAGTTGAAGAGTGGATATAATAATTTGAGAAGATATTCATTTTTTGTGATTTTCAATACTCTCTAAAGGTGATTTTTTTTACCTTAATTCTCAAAGGTCTGAGTTGGAAGAGGTGGAGGTGAGTCATTAGGGCCAAGCCTTGAGGATACCTCTCATATGAATTATTCAATGCCTCTTTCACCCGACAAAATATTTATGTGGTTGTGAAAATGGTGAAGGTGATAAAGTTGTTCTTCCTTTAGATAGTCAATGGATCTATGTTGGTGTTAATTTTTAATATTTTTTATATGTTTCCACATCTTTCGGAGTGGGATATGGGTGATTCTTTAAAATCATGACATTTTGAGAATGATGTTTTTCCAGATATGTAGTTAAAGGTGTGATAGTTTTGTCTAATCACATTTTCCAATGTGGTGAGGTAAGATGTTCTCATTATAGATTTATTATTAAGAGTGTTGGAGGTTTCCAATCTTCCTCTAGTATCTAGAAATTGTGAATGGAATTCCACTAATGATAACAAAATGTAGCCTGATTCATGTGATGATGGATGCAGAATTAAGAGGCCAACTGATCTTCCATTATCTTATTCAGTGTGTAAGACAATAGTGTTCCACAAATGTACAAATCAGGGTCACAAGAATATTTTTTTAAGAAATTATCCTAATGCCTTCTGTTATTATGGACACTTAGGTTATTTGAAATTGTTCTATCAGTGTGTTTCCAAGAATAAACATAGAACCAAAATCACACCATCAAAAGATATTCCCACCAATTTTTAGGAGTTGGATGTTTATCTATTTCTAGTTTAATGTTTCTTTTTTAATAAGGGTTACTTTTTTTATAATAGTTGTAGTGGACAGTTTGGGAACAAATATATTAATTTAAGCATTTATTTTGGATGTTTTAATTTTTTTATATTTTGAGTGGAGGTGTGATCTATTACGTTTCTTGTTCCCACCACTTCTCATTTGGGGAAAAAGAGGATGATGTCTTTGTATCTTATAAATCCTAATTTTAGTGTAATATCCTTGCTTGAATTAATTGAGACTCACTGTGTTTTTGTTCATTTTGTTCTTTCTGTGGGTTTTGATTGTTCATTGCGGGTTAGGATGTATGTGTTTGGTAGGTGATGTTGGTTAGGCACCCTACATGAACACTAAAATGGTGGGGAGTCATCTCTAGCCTCCCATGTTGGTAATCTGAGATAGTATTTGGTATTGGATTTAAAATAGGTTTTTAAATTTTATGTTTTTTTAACTCGGAGACTTTTTTTCCATGTAAATATTTGGAAATTAGAGTATTCCAAATGGTTATGTTTTTTCTAAGATTGTGGTGATTTTGATAACAATTTTACAGTGTTTTTTTAGGAGTAGATTGGGTTTTTAGGTTTATTTTGGGTAGAATAGAATTTTTTCATCTTAGTGACAATTAAATATCTCTTTGGTTTTAGGGATTAGATCATGCAGGTGAGTGAGTCCTTATCTATTAATTGATAAAATAGATATGTTGTGTCATTCTGGTGGTAGAAATTGTAGTGGTGGGGAGGATTGTGACACCATTTTTTGTTATTTTCTTTCAGCATATTTTTTTCTTCGTTTTATATCGAGTATTTGGTGTTTCAATTTTAAATTTTTATTTTGAATCAATTTTTCTATAGTTTCACTTTTTAGGTGCATGGTTAAAGGGATATTTACCACCTCTTATTGTTGTGTCCCTTTTTAGATAATTTTGAACTTGCATGGTTTGATTTTCGAGACATTAACATTGTTTAATCCATGCAGTGCAGATTCCTGGAGAAACCATGTAGCTATTTAGCTGACTCTAGTCAGGGGTGCATGACCTAATCACAGTTAGTCCAAAATGTACAGAGGACATACACATGGTTCTACAATTTTTTATGGAACCATGTTTAATGGTTGGTTCAAAGTTTCCCAATCTGTGCAACCAAAACATGAAGGTGCCCATTATGTCCAGTAAAGAGAAAATTGATGAGGCATGATTTGGGAGTCTATGATGTATAACAATGCATAGTTCCCAGTTTATTAAAAATGTGATTTTATGCTTCCAAACTTCTCATGTTGTAACCCCTAAACCCCTATTTCCCTCCCCTCCTGAATTGTGTGATGCGGTGGGTGTTCTTATCTTTTTTACACACTTCTCCCTCCTCTCCCAATGGTGAATCCAAGTTAATTTATTCATGTTTTTAGGTGATTTCTTATGTTAATGTCAATATTTATTTCTCTTATCCCTTATTCTTCAATTTTATTTATTGTTCATCTTCTCTATTAGACTTGTGGGTCTAGGGATATAATTTCTTTGGGTTTAAATTGTGTTTTTCCATTTTTAATGTTCCCTGTGGGTGTTTTAGAAACTTCAGACCCCTGCGGTGTTATATTATGTTTTCTATGTGGAAGAACCTATGTATTGAGGTAGGATTCCCTTTGAATTTGGCATTTAAATTTAATAATAATTTATTTCTTGTATTTATCATCTTTTTTTCATATTAAATAGTGATTCATGATTCTTATAATAATTATTTATTATAAAATTAAGTGAATTCTTTTTGTTATGAAATGTTTGAAATTGTTTTACTAAATATTACACACCAAGTGTTTGATAAATTTCCCATTTGGCACTTTTATATGTTAGATATCTTTTGAAAACTCTAATTTTCTGAAACTATTTCCTTGGTTATGTTGAATGGAATGGGAGTTCCTTGGTAAGGGACATCCTTGTGAACTATTGGTTGAAAGCCAAGGGATTGTTCCCATGAGTGATTCAAGGTGATTGTTATGTGTTCCATGTTTGTGTGATACATGTATATGTGGCAGATTTCTTGTTTGTATTTTATTATATCACCTCACTTTATTAATGACAGGGGAACCTATAATAAATTTCATTTTTTCTAGGAGTGGTTTCTACATGAGAAGATATTATGAGCTGGATTGTTTCCCTTAGTATAGACCTTATCTTGATTTGGAATTATTCCCCTATGTTCGGCCAGGTAGGGCAAGACTAATCACATGGGTGGATTGATTTCATCAAGTTCATAATGTATACTATAAGTGTAATGTTTTATTATGTACTATATTATCCCCTAAGCTACTAGGTTCTCCCACATTATCATGGCAACCACTTGTTTTCGGCAGGCTCCTTAGGTGCCTTGCTTGGTTTGGTTAATCTTTCATGCTATCTTCTATTTCCATGGTTGTATGACTATTGATCCCTTCCTCTTATATTTTTTTTCATATTTATTAAGAAGTGATAATGATTTTTGAAATGTTTTAATAGTGTTTACATCCTATTTTTCTTTTAAATAAAAACATTACCCCTTCTTATCTTTCTCACTCTCTTTAAAATTCTAATTCTCCCTTATTGGAAAAAGAATAGGGTTTAAAATAAAATGGGAAATGGACCATGATTTATTTTAAATGGAAAATGTGTGAAAATCAATTTTTTATATATTTTATTTCTAACCCTAAATTTATGATTATTTATTTAAATGAAATTCATTGTTAATAGATTAAATAGAAGGCCTACCAAGTTTTAATACTCTCACCTATATTACCCTTTTGTTTTTAGTCTTAGGTGATGATTCTAGATTGGTTTCATTCACTGTGGGATATTGTGTGTTTTTTCGATTAGAGAGTAACCTGAGGGGTCACATAGAGATCTAGTTGTCATTAGGTTAGGTGTGGTTTTTTTAATTAGGTTTTTTTTTTAATTTTTTGTATTTATTTAGTTTTGTTTTACTTATTTTAGGATTCTCTATTTTATTTTCACTACATTATTTCATTTTCATTGGGTGCAATCATTCCCATTGGGTCCTGTCGATTCCCTGGGTGTTTGTCACCATCCCGAGAGGAATAGAAATGCCTCCCAGGTCTTATCATGGGACGGTTGGGTGGGTCAGTTAATTACCGACCTGGATTTTTTCTTAATATAGATTCAACTACTCTTTAATAAGTTAAGAATTATTTTCTATATCTTGATATTTAATCCAAATAGTTGACGGTATATGTTGGGTGGTTAAATCAAGGGAGAAAATTAATGAATTTGAATGGTAAAATGAAAAATAGTGAAAATGGATGAAATTGGTTTAATATCATTATGTGTTATCAGTGTAGTAACAATGATCCCATTAAGTATTTACTTGGTATCATGGAATCAGACGCAGGGAGAAGGAAATGTAACCCATAATGTTGAGTGTTTAGTATGATTGAATATCATAAATGATTCCTTAAAAAATGGTTAATGGGTTCAACCAAAAGGTTGGTGGAAGTGGGGTCAAGTAGAGGGACTAATAAATGTTTATCCAAAATATCCCTTAAAAAACTGTTATATAAAAACATATTCTCATTTTCTTCTATCTTCCAATCCACTTCGGTGTTGGAGTTATGGTTCTTCAACCAATTGGGTTTTCATTTATTACATTTATATTTGAATATTTTAATATTCATAAATATTATTCTTAAAAAATTTAACTATTCTACATGAATTTGATGAATAAATGTCCTAGATTATCAATCACACTGATAAAGTCATATCAATTCTCTGCTACAATGAGAACCTTATTGTTCAATGATGATATTATTAAATATACTTATATAGTCAGATATCATAATATGATAGGGTATATAGTATCTATACTATTATGTGTGATTACTTAGAAGAGGATGAGGATTATTCTCATGATGTTCATACTTGGTAATATTCAAGGAAGAATATTTTTAGAAGAGAACCTGCAGTAGGAATTTTTCAAGTTTTTGTTTCATCAAATACCCATATATATGATCATGTGTAATGTACCTTATAATTTATCATTATCATTAATTCATGCCATGTCTCTCTCACATAGATTTACTAATTGAAAACTATGATTCCATATTTTCATGAGATATAGGATACATTGGGTGCCTCTTAAATAATATGTTATTTATGTTTATGTCAAGGAAGGATTTTTCCCTTAAAAATTTTTGAATGCTGTTATCTCATCCCTTTGATTGGAATAGAACCATAAAATTAAATTCCATGGAAATCTTGTAAAAACATGTTTCTTTTATATAGGTAAAGAAATATGTATCAATTATATAGGTTGATGACACAAATTTCCAACCTTCTTGATGAGATACTACTGAAAAATGATTATATTTAACAATGATCACTCGTATGTGATTTTCAATGTTGTGATATTAAGTTCAATCTCTTGGGTTCATCGACATATTTCTATAAAGCAATATTGGACGTCAGTGAATCCTTCCTAATTCCAATGAAAAAACCTAGAGGACCACACAGTAGCTGTTTCCATTTTTCTTTGTTAAATTTTGTTCAAATTTAATTAATAGAATAAATTTTATTCTCATGTCGGAAGAATGATTTTATTTTTATTTTATCTGTCATAAATATTTATTCCTGATTTGAATATTTAAAAAAAATTATTTGGGTACATAATAAATGTCAAGGAGTTGGAGTATACTAATATTATGTTTGTTAATGAATATTAATTTTCATGGTGATAAAATAATATTTATCATTTCACCAGTTATCATGTGATATAAAATAATAATAATGATATAATTATATTGAATATGGTTTGATAAATACTATTGTATTATTTATGGCCCAATATGAAATTAAATAATACTTTATCCTAAAACCTAACTTTATAAATGGATCATAATAACTATTCTGTAGGGTTAATTGAAAAATCAATAATTGAGTATCATTTAACATAACATACTTCTATCAATAATCCTTCTATCTCATCCTCTCCAGAATGAAAAGTTCAAGAGAAAATATTTCAAGCCTAATGGATCATGATCGATAAAGAAAAAAATGTAGCTCTATTGATTCATTGTTCTAGCACCCGTAAATAAATTGGTGTCCTCAAGAGGTCAAAGGAGTACATGTGGATCATTATTGTATGTATTATATAGTTGAATCTTTCATATGAAATAAAGGTAATTCAAAAAGGGTTTTGGATGAACAAAAACATATTTTAATAAGTCTCCTAATATTACATATCATTTCTTCTATTAATATTTAAATGAATTGTAAAATTAATTTGAAAAGTTATTCTTTGTGTTATAGGTTCCCTTATGCCAATCTTTGGTGGAATTATTTAATTATTCCTGAAAATTTTATTACGAAAAATTTGTGAATGTTCTATCGAATCAAAAAAGTATGGTTCATCACACCCATCAAGGTGATTCCTTTGTGCTCAAAAACATCCATTGTAATCAATGCATCCACATTTGAAATTTATAATTATTTATTTCATTATTGATCTATATGGGAAAGAGTGGTTAGATATTTAATTTCCGTAATATTTTTTATTTAATTTTATTATAAATATAAATATTTTGACATTTTAATTTCATCATTCAAGATTAATACTTTCTAAATACCCAATAAAGGATAAATAATGACTGAAGATTCCATCAAGATGTGTTGAAGATTCTGTTCGGTTATATTGGGTTACATGTCATATAGTTCGAGTTCACACCATGTACTCAAATGGTTTCCCCCTATATTTGAGAAGAGATACATGAAATGCTAATATGTAACTATACATGGTGAAAATATTATGCACTACTTGTAGACTGGGCCATCCTACCACAAAATTTTTAGATTAAATGTTCTGTTGAAGGAGTACAAGTCGTGTAGTATACATGGTTTAGTGAAAAAGTATGTATAAATCATGTGCTAAAATACATGGTCAAACCCAATGTGAGAATGGAATCCCAGAGCATTAAAAACACACATGATGTGTCTTCACCATACACGATGTGTAATTCATTATTTTCTAGGTCCGAAGTACATGCCAATAAATTATTTGAACCAGGTCGACAAAAATATAGTGGAACACACAATTTGTAATTATAATACACCTCATGTGGTCCCATGCCCAAAAAACATTCTGAGTCTTTTTTAAGGTTATGTTGACATAAGAGAAGTATGATACACATTGTGTTACTCGCTAGTATATGTCATGTAGTCTATCTGAGGTTTACATCACGGCCACTGATGTTTATCACGTGAACATAAAAATTGAGGTACATTAAATGTATCTCATAAGTACACCCTATAAATTCTACCAATAAATAAATATATTAAATTAGAATTCAAAGAATTAAGAAATTATTACATTATAATAAATTAATTAGTATCGACTTTAAAGAATAAATAAATATTAATTTATTTATTATAATTATTTATACTTATTGGTTGTGTTGTTTACTTTAAATGATTTAATTTATGATTTTTTTTCACTAAGAGAATTTAGTTGGTCATTATGGAAAATAGAATATATTAAAGAATTAATTAATGTAATCCTATTTATCATAATAATAAAGAAAAGCTGTATATTATTATTAGAAAATATACTTTGGTGTAACCATTTCATGTGTATGACTGATAATGAGCCTAACCAATACATGTGTATGTGTTGATATTATTTAATTTAATTTATTTCATGGGGTTTCAATTTTTAATTTATAAATTAAATTTGATGTCCCATGATTCATCCTTCTTTATTTATTCGGTAGGGAATGCATGTCAGAGGTTATTTATGTAATTCCCATCAACCAGTCCTTTGATTTTTCTCACATGTGTGTTAATTATAATTACATGTAATTAAAATAGTATACCAAGGTTCATATAGGCTGCTTGGGATTTAACTGATATGATACCAACCGTGTTGATACACAGGTGGACATTGGGAATTATCTGACTCCTGAAAATACTGGAATACAGAGTTTTCCCCTGGGTTATATGTTGATTTATTGTCTAATCCCTAAATCAACCACTATATAATCTCATGATTAGTTCATTTATTGATACTTTCATTTATTTTTGTCTTATGAATTATTAATTTTTCTGAAACTAGATGATGATCACATGAATAAATGGATTAATGCCCAAAGATGGAATATATAAAAATTAATTATTCATAAATTATTTGTCAAAACATGGTTAATTACATATTTAAAATACACATAATTTTAAAAATACATGTAAAAGATAAAACAATTTAATATTTATGCAGAATAAATAAAGTTTCATCAACTTAATATTAATTTAAGAACTTCCTTCCATTACATAATTTGGAATGAAATAAGTTGAAATATGTGTTTGACCAACCCTAATTGCTAAAAGGGCATTTATCGGAGTAATTCTAAAGGATATGGATGGACATAACAATTATATATCAAGATAATTTTACTTTTTTAGAATTTTTGTAACTTACAGGGAACTATTGAAGAAATCCTTGTAAATATTTCTAGATTAGGGAGTCCACTCAATGGGTCAAGTAGTTGGAAGCTCGCAATTAGAAAAAACCTTCCTCCCTGAATACCTTCAATTCTCTTTTACAACTCTCATTTTACTTATGATAAGGGGTATATAGATCACTTACCAATAGAATTTCCAAGAATCATTAAATTTTGACTCTAATTATGGGGGTACTTGGGACATTCTATAATAGTGGGTGATTTAATAAAATTAATATTACTATTATTATATGTCCTATAATTGGTAATAAATTGATGTACTAATAATATGATATTTTATAATTATAGAATAAATGGAATGTTCATCATCTACATTATCCCTTTGATCAATATTTTAGAATTAACATCTAATTTCTGGTAGTAACTTCTAGGAATGATTCATATTCCTTCAGGTTTTTTGTTCCATGAATGAAAATCTTGTATACTAGAACTGTCATTAGATGACCTCCCTATTAAAGTGGTGAGTGATAAAGGGTTTAATTACTATAATAAAAACATGTGTGACATGGTTGATGTTTAATTATTAATTATTTAATCCATATATAGTATACTCATGAAGTCTCATGATAACATATATTCCTATTGTATTCCTGAGATTCCCTATGGTCTTTAGTAGGGGAGAGATAGAAAATATTGGTTTAATTTTTACAATTAATTATTTTGGAATAATTTTAGGGAAGGTTTTCCAGTAGAGTCTTATGTAGTCATAATTATTGGAAATATTGACTCTCTAGAAGATATAGAGTTTAAATTTCTTGATGAACTACACACCAATATCATTCTTACATCAATTTTCCATAGCTTCTCGAATTTTTTTTCAAATTTAATATGAAACAAATTTAGAATCCTCTTAGAGATCTACCCATTATTATTTTTCGGTTAGATAATGAATGAAAGGATTATATTCCTTCCACCCTTATGGTTAATAAATGGAAGGTATAAGTGAATATGTCTTGGACCAAATCTTATTCACACCCTACTAAAAGGATAAATGACAAGGGGGAAATTAAAGGAGTACGGTTATATCAATTTTAATGTGGAAATAAGGGTCAGTAGAATAAAAAATACACCCAAACAAATATGAGAGTGGAAGATTCAGTTTCATTTGTTATCATGTGCAATTTTACAATTTTTATCAATTGGGTATTAAATATAGTTTGTGGTGCTAAAATATGTATTTAATTATTGGAAACAAGTATATTAATAAATATTGATTGAGGAAAAGTAGATCTATGAGCATCAGACTCATACAAACTTGATTTTATGGATATTGGGGACTACCACCTCATGATATTGATGGGAATGATAATAGTTTTGAAGGATTATTATTATGTTCCATCCATTACCCCAAAACATTCTTTATCAATTCAGACCTTAAACATATGGATTTATTTATATATTTAGAGATTGATGTTGATTATTGAGAAAATATAACATTTTTTATGGTATGTCGCATTTAAATAATTCACTTTATGTGTTTCATTAAATGAACTAGATAATGTAATGTGATAATTAATATACGTGACATGACTCACACCACACCCAACTTTATCATCACTGGCTAGGTTATGTAAAAAAATGGTTTGATTAAATTTCACTAAGATGGATATTTAAATTCCTTTAATAAAAAATCACTTGGTGTATGTAATATATGTTGAAATGGAAAATTAACTTGTACCGATTTAGTGAAAATGGTGAAAGGGATAAAGAGATTCTTGAATTATTCATTTCTAATTTGTGTGAACCGCTACTAATTAAAGCAAGGGGTGGGAACTCATACATAATAATTTTTATTGAATATTTTAATGGATATAAATATATATTTTTTATTTTGTTAAAATAGGATTACATTGAT
The DNA here is from genome assembly GCA_963277665.1 of Viscum album. Lineage (NCBI taxonomy): Eukaryota > Viridiplantae > Streptophyta > Magnoliopsida > Santalales > Viscaceae > Viscum > Viscum album. Next base: position 96,275,929 of record OY728158.1, read on the forward strand.
AGATTCAAGGAATATAGGAATAAATTTGAGAACTATCTTCGTAAGTAGATTAAGAAACTCTGCTACGACCGAGGTGGGGAAATTACTAATCAATTATTCATTGATTACATATTGGACTTTGTTATTTTATATCTATTAAATCATCCTTATAAACCTTAATGGAAGAGTGTAATTGAAAGGGGAAACCAACAACTATTTGACATGGTGTGATCAATGATGTTTCATGTAAGTCTTATATTATCTTTTTTGGGGATACACGTTACATACTGCTATAAAGAAACCAAACCAGGTGCTAGAAATAGTTTTATATTCTTAACCATTTAATTTTTCTAATGGAAAGAAACCCATGTTGTCATACTAACATGTGTGGAGTTTCAAAGTGTTTGTTATAGAATCTTCTGTAAACAAACATACACTCTGGACCACAATGTGTACCTTTATAGGATACCCTAAGGTAGTAATGGGATATTAACTAGAGAACCCGTTAGACAAAATTTTTATATTAGAAATACCCTATATATTCTTGTTATATAGAAAATATTCAAATGATATATTTGGATTATGAAAGATTTCAATGAATTCTAAGATAATGGTACACAAGAGTTAGCATAAGAAAAAATTCCATAAATCACAGTGAAAGAAGATGTTTTAGAAACACAAGTACTATTTAAGTGTTCAAGAGGGGTTAGAGATATAGAACTGTATGGATTTTAGGTACCTAGGTTGGTGAATCATTATTTATAGAAAATAATTATCCATCAAACTACAAGGATTTAGTAAAAGGAAGAGAAGTTTATAAATGGGTTGAAGTTATGAATTACAAAATGGATTCCATATAATAAAAAAAAGTCTAGATTTGGGTTTATTTACTAGTGGATGTAAATACCATTAGTTGTAAATGTGGTTTCTAGATGAAAATATACATAGATAGATAACTAAATATCTTTATGGCATAAATGGTTATAAAAGGGTTTAGACAATGTTAAGATATTTACTTTAACAAATCCTTTTAACAAGTTTCAATACTAAAATCTAGTATAATTATAATTACCATTGTGAATTTACATGACTATGTGATGTGGAAGATGGTTGTCAAAAAAACATTCCTTAATGGGAACCTTTTCAAATATTTCTACATGTATCAACCTAAAGGGTTTGTGAAACCAAAGGATTCCAATAGAGTATGAAAATTCCAAAGCTCTATTTATAGACGGAATAAATAATCCATGTCGTAGATCATTTTTTATGATGAATATATAACATAATTTGTCTTTATGAAGATAGAATGTTGTCCTTGTTTCTATAAGAATTTTAGTGGGAGCACTGTCAGTTTATTAATACAATATATCAACAAAATATTACTTGTCCTAAATAAAATACCATTATACAACATGTTAAAGCCTGGATGAATTAATAATTCTCCATGATTGAAGTATGAAAGGTAAAATATATTCAATGTATCTAGATCCACAATGATAGATCCAAGACACTACCTGACCAAAGATAACATATATTAATTTAAAAGATAATTAAGGGATTCAGTATATAAAAATTCAAGAGGGAATTGTTGTAAATGCCACATGAAATTCAATTATCCCTTAAAATGTGTCCTTAGAAACCTGAGGAATTAATGAGGATAAAAATTATTCCACATTCATCTACGAATGGGTTTGTCATGTATGTTATGCTATGTACTAGGATAAATTATTCCTACATCATGTGTACGGTAAGATGATATCAAGCTTCCCAAGTGACCATTATTGGATGGAAGTTAAGAATATAAATAAGTATATAAGGGGTACTAAGCATATGTTCTATTTATATGGAGGAAATGTCAAACTATTCATATATGGATATAAATATGATAGTTTCCAAATGGATCAAGAGAATATGAAATCATTCTGTGGATATATCTCCACTCTAATTGGATGTGTTTTGTGATAGAAGAGATCAAATAAAATTGTGGAATTAGATTCTACAGTAAAATCTAAGTATATTACAAAATTAAAGGTATCTAAAAAAGAATTTTAGAAATGAAGGATCATCCAAGATCATATTATGATACCTGGTAGTGAATACCCTATCGCACTCTATTATGATAATACTACAGTGGTGTATCATACCATGGATGCAGTGTCACATCAAAAGATGAAGCCTATTCTTTAGAAGAATCATCTCTTTTTCTTAGATATGTGACATATTGACCCCTTGACTAAATCCTTCACTCAACAAAAAAATGATCATCATAGGAGGTGTAGCATACTAAAAGTATAAGGCAATTAGCATTAGTACATCAAGGAGTTTGTTGGATTTAGTGTTCTTGAACAAACTATTTGTAATTTTATTACATGTATATTAAAAAAATAAATTAATGAAACATATTATTAATCATAATTCATTTTTTTAATACTTTATGTAATAATTTCCAAGATTATCATGTGAATCAATAATGTCTTAACAGTTCCCTACAATAATGAGAAACATGAAGTTTCATGATGACATTCCTAAATATAGTTCTATATTCAACTATGTTACTATGACAAGTTTTATAATATATGGAATATCTGGTAAATGTACTCATAAGTGTATGGTGATTATTCTCATTAATTTTTCACTTGGTAATCTCTTAGATGGGAGATTATGAGAAAAGTCCAACTAGTAAAAATTATGCATGTTTTGGTGTCAGCTGATATTCCTTACTGCGAGCATGTGTAATGGCCCATATACTTAAATATTATCATTAATTTATTTTTGGTCGAACACAAAGATATTTTTTGACCAAAACCGTGATTCCATATATTCACAAAAAGTAGGGTTAGTTGGGTACATCACAAATGACATGTTATAAATGTATAAATCACAGAATGATTTGTCTCTTCCATATTTATAGATATGATATCTCAACCCATTGATTGTAATAAAAATATCAATTAAATCCCAGGGTCATGGTGTATTTTTTTTATTTTTGATATTAAAAGATAAAAATATCAAGAATATATGTTTATTATAGAGATGTGAAATTTTTTTATAAGATAATGTGACAAAGGGAACATATTACATTGTCATTTTTCAAATGTGGTTGTCGATGTTGTGGAATTTAGTTATTTATCTTGGGTTGTTTGACCCATTGATATATATTAGTCTTGTACTTTAGGAAATGATGCATAATTCCAATGAAAGATAATCTTAGAGAGACACACAATAAGTGTTTCCATTGATCTTGATCAAAGTATATTGGTGTTTTATTAATAGAATAAAGAATAATCACATGACTGAAGGATAATTTTATTCATGTTTTAGTGATAAAAAACATTTATTGTTGAATTACATATTTAATTAAAAATTTATTTAACTATTGAATAAATACCTAGGATTCATAGTTGGCCAAGAACATGTCGGGTGAAAAATTTTAATTTACAAGCTGATAAAATGATATTTATCATTACTCCAATTAAGGCACACTATAAAATAATAAAATTATTACTATTTTATGTCATGGTGTCTGAAAAATATTACTATATTATTTAAGGGCGGATATGTAAAGAGATAATATTTTAACATAAACCTTAACTCTATAAATAGATGGTTATGTCAACTATTTAGGGTTAATAATAAAATATATAATTGAGTGTCATTTTGAATAAAAGTCTTCTCTATCAACTCCTCATATATTATCATCTTAAGAATTAGAGGGGCAATAGAAAATACATAAATATCAAAAGATATTGGGTGATCAAAATAGAAAATGTATGATGATTGATTCACCAATCTAGCACTTAAAAACTACTCAGTTTCCTTTAGAGATCAAAGGGTCACATGTGTATCACCACAATAGGGATTCTACACTTGAATCCTAAAAGATAAAAAAAATAACTAAAATAGGTTTTCGGTGGATCAATAAAATATTTAAATATATATTCAAATATGTGGTATTATTTTTTCTAATTATATTTAAATTAACTATAAATTTAACACATAAATATCCTCCATGTTTTAGGTTCTCTTATGTAAATATTTAGTAGAAAAAATTCATTGCTCATGGAATTTATAGCATGCACAAATTGGGAATGATCCCTTGAATTGTAAAAACCTTTGGGTTTATCAAACCCCCCCATGGTGATTCCATTATAACCAAAACCTTCATAGGGCTACCCTATCGTTCCATTTTCATGTTTCAATGCATGATACGAGATGCTGGAATATAATTCCTAACCACCATGTAATGGCCAATCACATAGAAATGCCCAATGGATACCTATAATTCCTGATATATATACTTGAACAACTATGTATAGCCATTGTAAAATTCTTGACATTGACCTATAAAGCCCACCACCTCCCTATAACACCCAATTCCATTACACTTAGTCAACCCTTAACATGTCATTCTTATTTTTTCATCATTGTCATAATTTTTGTGGACATTCATATTTTTCACAGTGATGAATTGATTTGGGGGGAAATACCTCATATTTTAGAGGATAAAATAGGAGTCAAAGAACTCACTCCAATAAACATTTTCGGACCACACCTGAGTTCAAAGTGGATTACGCATGCCCAACCTATGTGAATTGACTTGAGATTCGAATATTTTTTCAAGGGAACTACACAAGACACCTGTATGATGGACCTTTATAGATGTTCGAATTCATAGATTGTCCCGATTTTTCCTATAAATATGAACTTTAGATCTTCATTTTACATGATTGTAGGTTGAATATGCCACTTTAATCTCCACTCACAAAAGTTCATTTCTCAAGATCTACAAATCATTTATTCATTCATTAATCATATAAAAGATGTCCGAATTTAAAATAGTTAATGTTTTGGGGTCCCTAAAGGTCTAAAATATCAAGAAACTAGAGAGGAACTATCCCACTAATAAAAACTTTGAGGGTTAAGGGTCATTTAGTAGCTCTAATCATGAGCACCGGTCTTCCAAAGATTCTCATGGAGGCCCTTGGAGCCTAGAATAAGGCCTCACCCAAGTGTTTTTTCCTAGGTTTTCTATCCTACAAAATACATATCAAGGCTATCTGGGTTCACCATACTCAGGTCATCTCAATCTCATCGAAATCAACCTAGTGTGAAGCACCCTTAGTTTTCCATGGACTACCTAGTGACAAACACATTTTGCTCATCATTGTCAACCCTTCACAAGAAACTATTCAGAATGCCGAATCCACACCTAGAAGAGCCGCCCTTTGAAAACTATTTCATACCTTCAATGGAAGGATACATAACTCATAGGATCCTTTATTTAAGAGGGATCAACCTAATACCACCCCAAAGTCTCTAGATATGTATAATATGATCATAAGGAATATCATCACATCCTCTAAATTTATCATTTCTGTGTTAATGGAAGTTAATCATTTATCCTACCTATTATGTTAGATACTTGGAGGGTTCATAATTATACAATATAATAATAATTAGGACCCATCCTTTTGGATTCCAACATATGTATTCTTAGATATTGATGCAATATATACTTATTTAAATGTGAAAAAAATCGGATGTATCCATAGATAATGTAATCATGATCCCAATGTTTTGAAAATGTGATAGGATATGGGAACACATAAGAACCATCTCTCTTCCTGAATACCCCTCCATTAGACCACCTTCATCTAACCATGGGTGAGGAGAAAGTTCCACATTAGGGAATCCATCAAGGAGTAAGCCCCTAGTATTTATTTCAAGCGATTTTCCCACCTACCATATCATTGCAGTCATCAACCAGCTGATAAAAGTGATTTTAAGGGTTGCTATATCTTCCGCTTCCAATTGTATCTCACACCGAGTATGACTCGCATTGAGTGAGAGATTATTGAAGATCAGGAAATAAGTACAATGAAATACAACCATCCCACGCCTCTTATTTGGTATAAGCCTCAACTATACTCACAAAAGGGGCCTCCTACAAGGTATATGCCCCAAAAATTTGTTTATATCCTATCAAAGGCCCATATTTCCCATGATACAAACCGAAAAGTGTAATATTCTTGAAAAATTAACATTAGACTCCCATCCATAGGTGAAATCCCCAATCCATAAAAACAATGTGGTATTTGATACCAATCCAAGTGATTTATGTTGTAATTCTACCATTGTCTTAAAATTAGAACCCAAACGCACCCTAATTTTATTTGGTCAATATTCCTTATAGGGTGATATCCAACATGGGGGGCTATATCCCTTACTAGTCTCCTAGGCCATTTTGGTGTATGTCATTCACCATCCTTGGTTACGAACCTTCCACATGGGAATACTTGTCACATGATGATAAACTACATGGTTTGGTCCTCATAACATTACCTTAAAAGGTGTGATGTGTCCTATTAGGTGGCACTGTAATATGTGGTTTTTGATTCCTCTCACAAGGATACATATGATGACCTTATTCTTAATCCAGTCCAAACATCAAAACAAATACAATATTATTGGATAATGATAATTTTTGGAGCACCCAACTTTGTGGATTAAAACCAAAATTATGAAAATGAATGACATAAGAATATTTATCCATAGAAAAATTATACCATTGATGGAGAACCTCAAATAAGTACATATATATCCAACAAATAATATAATCGGATACATATAGATGATTCTAAATCTAATAAATTTATTTTTAATATAACTGTTCCTTGATTTATATTTGGGAATTATAAAAAGATTCATAAATGTGTCATAAATCTATAATAGTGTCTCAGAGTAGGTAATAATGCGCATAAACGATATACAATGAGTGCAACAAACCATTATCTTGACCAAGGTCTGTCCCTATGTGTTATTATAATCATATTTCTATCACCAAATACCTTTAAAATACATGTTCATAGAACATCACAAATAAGGGAACCATTGGGTTTTTTTATACCATGAATAAACCCTATTGGAAACTACCTAGAAAGAACAAGGAAATAAAATGGAAAATATAATGTTATGGTTAATCCCAACACCACAAAAAAAGAATCATTCAACCCCCACATTATTTTCTACATGAAACAAAAATGATGAACCTAGAGTGAACCTCGTATTTACAAAAAATGATAGTTTTTTCATATTGGGACCTTTTGTTCTCAAATTTTAAAAAATAATTGTTGAAACAAACATGAATGCTTAAACAAAATGACTATGTCTCCCACATTTCATGCCTCGTTTTTTCTCTCACAAAATTAATGTGGGAAAATGGTTCTATAAAAATAGATTATAAATGTGTTTATCTATTAATATTTAATTTTACTGGGTATTTCTAGTTTCTCTTTTGTGTGTATACACAATCACTATCATCAGAACTCTATTCAATTCAAATTGGATCCTTACTAATTGCCCAGAATTTTGTATTTTTTACCACATAAGTTGGATCCTCGCCTAATAAAATAATCTTGTCACATACCCATCATGTTCAACACTAAGTACCAAATTCACATATAAGGAACTACCACCACAACTGTAATGTCCCAACATTGGTGGAAATACCTGAATCCCTCTAGGGAAGGGAGAAAGACTAGATGTCCAACAAAAAACTGCTGGTGATGAAGAAGAAAGCAGAACTTGTGGCTGTTGCAATACATTTTGGGAGCCTATACTAATAAGGAAGAAATTAATTCTTCCCTTATCTTATAGATTAATATCAAAAGGTCACCAATGGCACATTCCATTGACACTTGGGTCCCATTGAGGGGATCCTATCAGTAACTGCCACCATCAATGCTAAGTGGTCCAAAGTCCTTATCATGACGAGGACACCGCCCCCATGATATATTTTATGTCATCTAGACCCAGGAACCTAGGATATACCATTGATGGTAGGAATAAAATCACTAGGGATAGTCTCATATCCTTATACTCATCAAAAAATCCCTTCAACAAAACCTAGTGGAAACTTATGACCAGATGAGAAATCATGTCTGTACCCCTCAAAACTACTAACAGAGTTTGGAAACTATTAAAGGAACCTATAAATTAGGAAAAGTTGAAAATAATGAGAATATTTAATTCCCTAATAATTTATATTAATTTTACTAACATGATCTATAACCACAAGGGGAAAACATTTGTAATATTCTGGTAGCAAAATAGAGGAAGACCCATGGACCCACCCCACATATGAAGGCTATCTGGATACACCGGAATGAGATAGAGGTCCATAGTAGGAAAATATCCCATATCCAATCACAAAATGGGAATATATATTTGATATTTCCATTTAACTTACTTATATTATCTTCATAATGATGAAATGGAAAATGAAAATACCATACTATATCTTCTATAACTATCAGGATATTATGTTTGTAGCAGAAATTTTTGATGTTCAGACACACAACCACACCCCTATAATTTTTGTGATCCATCAACACAATGTGTGGATTACTATGGATTAGATACATATCCTTTCCCTCGCCCAAGAGGTTCATTGAGACAATCATAGGATAAATAGATAACTGGAAATAGCCCATATCCCCATTCCAACTAGAGGTCATCCATCCATCCCGGTGGCCACTCTAGGGAAACAATATATCACATAGAAAATTCTAGAAATATGTCATGAGATCCTGGTAATAGAATAGGACCTACTGAAACATGATCTTGAATATGAAATTCTTTATCCACAACATGTGTCCCTAGTTTCCCACATGAGAGAATCCAGAAAGTACCATTACCAAATGTGAGTTGGAAATAAAGAGTCAATCTATGATCCTTCTAGACTCAATGATAGTTTTATTTTATCACCTCTATTTTTTTCTATGGATTATTCAAATCCTACTTATAATTTACCATGTTATAAATATAGTAGCTACAATTGTGATGTTCCCCCATAAATATTTTCTAACAATAGTTCCATAGGTCATTCCAATCATCTTAAAATGATGTTTTAATTATTTTCAACATTTTGATCGATCATGAGATCCCATTTCTTGATGAGAACTATGATAACCATCTCTAGGGACAAAATATCAAATTGAAAGAAGGTCCTCCCCTTTCCATCATTGATCCAGAAGGTCCCCCCTAGAGAATATTCTCTAGGAATTATCCTTGCTGAGAGTCATCAAGTCACTATTTTATTCCTCAGCATGTTGGAATTATCTATGAAGGTCCTCCCCATAGTGAAACATAATTTCATTAATAATGTCATCTCATTATCAAATCTACTATGAGAATGCACTTATATGAAGAGGTTCATGGGATAATGATTCCAATAATTCATGATGCATCATCATTGAAAAGGGATATTCTTTATCAACTATAGGACATCCCATTAAAATAATCATTTTGCAAACCACACTTTGACATATTTACGTTGAGTATGATAGAGAAATTCCCTACCTACCCACCTTTTTCAATAAAGAAATGGCGAAACATCCACTTTGGGAATATCAAATTAATGATCCTCCCTCAAAAGGTGAATAAGACATATTATTCCTAAAATTAATTTTGGATAAAGACAATATAATGATCATTTTTTGGCCTTTAACCACTCCCCAATATAGCTTTCCAAAGTTTCATTCAAGAATGTGTGCATGCAATCCACATGAATTTATTGTTTACTATTCATCACCTAAAAATAACAATCTTTTCTTATGAATTATATCCAAGACATGTTAACATAATAGAAGAGATACATCTTCAAAATGACTTACTGTAATTTCAAGATGCGTGACACCTTATATTGGGAAATCAAAAATGATCCAGTTAATGTGAATGTCTCAATGCATTAAAATAGTTGCATATTCTAATCACTAATACCCCATCCAATATTCATATTAGTGGATGGGTAAAACACATGGTGTTAAATTTCACCTCGCTCTCCATTTATAAATTACCTCCAATGGTGAAATCATGAAATAACATTATGTTTTGATAAATTTTATAAATAGTTTCTAATTACAATAGATAGTAGGCTCAATAAAATCTTTCCATGAAAAAATCTCAATGAAATAAATCTAGAAGAGGGAAATCCATCTAAATAATCTTACATCAATTGTCTAAAAAAATTGGGAAATCCTCCTGATTATGGAGACATAATTTTTAGTTAATGGAAATATATTGGGAAGAACATGAATCAGGTGAGAATCATACAATGAACCCAACCCATTTTTGAAAAATGATCCATCAAATCAAGGTATTTCCTAATAACACTATATCTATTAGAATATAGGATAATACCTAGCCCTTCGGTTAGGGGGAATATTTTAAAAAACATCTGAGGAAAAAAACAAAGATAATTTTTTTTAAAAAACTAAATAGAAGCATCCCCTTCCCATAGATATAGGGGAATTTTAACATCAACAGAAGTCATAGTTTTCTAATTTAGGTGGAGTACCATTAAATTAATCCTCCCACTTCTTCAAACAATATAATCCAACTTCCTCGCTATGATCAAAAATGAATTTTTTTTTTCAAGATTCCTTTAGGACCACCCTTTTCTCAATGATTCTGATACATCCAGTGAATGTGATGAAGTGGCCATATATATGGAACAAAACAATTAACCTCTAAATGCTATTACCACCCTTGGGTATCATAGTTCTTTAAAAATATATCCTTGAGACAACTGTCCTTCTTATCATCCATAAATTAATGTTCCAACTATGATGAATTATGAATCAGTGAAAATTGGTAGCACCACCCCTTCAGACACTTTAGGACATGAAGCCAATATAGAGGAGTATGATTAAGAGGTTTATATTTGTAATATGTTCCATACTAAAATGAATAATAATGTTTTATGTATCCAAAAAAAATATTTCTATGAATTTATGGATTCCCCCAACTGAACCACTAACACCTTCGTGGAAAGAATATTCCACAGAAAATGGTAATGTGGTTGTTGTATCTCACCTACCACCCTAATAGGCTTAACACCTCAAACATGATGAAGTATTATATCACAGGGTGGAAGAGATTATGTAGTTTAGAAAAATAAATGATGAAATAATCCGATGAAACATATATGTTGGATATGTCTTATAAGTGGAGTCTCACCTCGCACTGTCATAAGACATTCTTAAAAAAGGGGTTTTGTCATATCAGCTAAAATGGAGTAAAAACATCTGATCAACAAGGGATGCAAACAAAAAATAAATTTAGATCGAATGACTGCAAGATATTAGGAGTTCCCCATATTGAGTAGAAAACTAGATCCATGTCAGACATATCCTTAGAGGAAATCCCGTATAGGTTAGCCACTAGGAGTACAAGAAGGTTTTCCATAGTTGGCCCGACCTATTATTCCTCTTCTTTAGGCTTCTTCAATGTCAAAATTTTTTCCCATGTTAATCGATTCTATTGAGACACTAGAGGCTTGATTAGAAGCTATAGAAAGAAAATTTACACCACTAAAACTAGAGAGGAAGCCTTACCCTAAATGGGTGGATGCAACTCTTCCTGTCAAAATCTTTGGGAATCCTAAATTCTTAATATTCAATGGTTCAGTGAATCTAATACAACATTTGATGCACTTTTGGACTCGAAGTGGCCCCATGATGGGGACCCTTTGGAAGGAAGATTATGTTAATATCACATGTTTCATACAAACTTTAGAGGGACTATCCTTCACCTAGTGTACTCGTCTACTAACTTGATCAATCATGGAGTATGAGAACTTCATCAATAATTTCTATTTCAATTCAAATAAAGATTTTAGGAAACAAAAGTCCATGATATCTAAAAAAGTAGAGAATGGAAAAATGATAGGGTCCCATATTCCAATTCCAGGAGGAAGAGTTTTAATTATTTCTTGAATTTGTATATTCCACAAGAAGATTTGATGGGTCTTTTAATTGACAATGTTTATGAAGAACTACAGATTCCACATATCCCAGTAAGTAATGTAGGTGGATTTAATTATCATTTGAAAATAGCACAGTTTTTGGAAGATTATATATTGTAAAACAAGGATAACTCCAACCCCATTCTGAAATATCAAAGGGATAGGATGGGTTGAGTGTAAAACTGCAATGGTTACATTAAAAATAAGTTATACACTAGCTCCAACTCAAAACCCCACACCTCATCACACAATATATTAAGCACCATACCTTCATCCCTAAAGTTATGAGAACCATCCCACCAAACATAACAGTAGTCATAGTCCCAATAAATAGTAAAATGAGAATCTTACCCCCTAATATAACCCTCATTAGATTTAGAGTTAGTTTTGGTTCCATTAACATCATTATATTAATGGGTAAATTATATGATGATCAGATGTGTTAAAAACTGAAATTTTATATGCTAAGATGAGAATCCATAAGTAGAGGCCGTATAAGCTAGGTATAAAGTATAATTAATAGTTATGGTTAGAACTGACATCCTAACCACATCCTGGCCTTGAATATTTATGCTATTGGGGCTTGGAGAAGTTAATTTCAGTGAGCATAAGAAGTGCATGGAAATGGCCCCAGATTTACAATGTGTCTTCCATGATTTTACATTCTAGAAGATCAATTGAAAGGGTTGTATCAATATCACTATCCTAGACAGGTAGGACAAAGTAGTCCGATATAATAGTAAGTATTTCATCAATATATACACAACTACCCAAATCATTAACCCTAGACATGCCAGTCCCTATAATTCATACTACGGAGAAGATACCCATACAAAATTGTAGGAATTTATCTAAAAAATAAGACTTCTTGAAGTAGTTGGCCATGGTTTTAGTGAACATTTCAATTTTGGATGCTCTCAATATGTAAATGAATCCATAAGAAGCACTTGTGGAGGCTGTACTAAGCCCTTAAGAATTTGATTCTAATGTTACAAACATAGAGGTATGCCATGATGAGGTTGACCCTATATATTGCCATGCTGTTATATCTTTCAAATAATAAGAAAGATATGTTTTTATATAGGTACAAATAAATAATAGTTATATATTTGGTTGATTAAATGGTATTGATATCCACTAATCATTCATTGAAAATTCCATAGGGGTAAACATCATCCTGATCTAGACACTGTATCGATTGGGATACACTGTAGATGATCTATCCCCATCCACTATAATGAATCAAAAGTATGATAAAATTTAAGAAAAACTATCAGTAGCATTAATCCAAAATTTTATTTTGAAGATATGGTGTTCCACCATGAGTTTTTAGTCATACAACATGATATATATTTTTATTTATTTCTATGAAGACCTTGGATGCACCAACATGTGATAATCACTTAAAAATATAAGAAATGCCTCAAATACATTAGTATTTTGTGTTTAGGAAATTACATGGTGGTAAATATCCCTTTAAATATTGTAAATGTTAGCATATTGATGCATTATTCAATCGAAGAGAGGAGAAAAAACTTATGACTAATGGTGTCACTTGGGTTACTACCATAAATGGCCTGGAAATGACCCCGAAAAAACCTATTAAAATACTTTGGTGATGAAGTTTTGTTGATCATTAGTCAAGTAGAAGACATAATATAAGATTTAGAGGTCTACTCACAAGTCTGTATGAGATTCCCAATGTTACTTGAATCTAATGAATCCATCTTAATATTTTAATTCCCTATTATTTCAAATACCTCAAATGAAAATTTCCCAAATTCAATCCCAAAATATTATTAGGTCATTACATCTTTATCAAAATACAAGGAGGTCATTGGATCACTATTGAAATATGTTTCTGAAAATAATGACCTCCCCCTAACCTAAATGATTCCCATTTGTATCCCATCCATCATGATTTTGACATACAGAAAATGGAGGAGAAAGATAATGAGGAATAATAGGAAGAACACAACCTTATAGAAGCTCATACATCATTCATGGAAGGAATTTCCACTAGAGTTGATTAACAGTGACTGATTATTTTGTGAATAGAGGAGTATTCATGACTTATGTTGATCAATGAAACTATGTCCCTAAATGAGTAGGAATTTTATACTTTTTTTATGAAGAATCATCGAGATGTGATTTTTTAGAATTATGATGAAATTATAGGCCTTGATCCCATCATCTCTAACCATCACAAAGGCATTCCAGGAGATCACCGCATTTAGAAGCAGGCACCTAGAAGGACAAATTCGACTAATACTGACAAGGTAGAAGGTGAAATTAATATTTTCATCAAAGAAAACATCCTTAGAGAATTATGGTACCTTAAATGTTTCACCAAAATTTTCTATATCAAGAAAAATAATGGATAGATCAATGTTTTCATCGATTTCATAGATCTCAATAGACAACTGTCGAAAGATGACTTCTCATTTTCAATCATATAACGTATGATTGATAACACAGATGGATATAAATCCCTCTCTTTTATGAATATCTATTTCAGATATAACAAAATTAAATTGATGATGAAACCCTCCCACATCCAATGGTGTTATCCTCACAATATGTCTTACATAAATAGATCCTTGGGTGATGACCCAAATATGTCCCAGCACTACATGTGTGTCATTATTTGTGATCAATTACCACCTATAATGTCAATCATTGTTAGGGTATTATCCTAGATAGATTATATCATGATCCTTTTATCTATTTATAATGTCACCATATTGTTATAGCAGAAAATTCCTCAACCTCTCCACAACTATGGACCACAAATCTTGTAAGAAACATATTAAACCCGCCAGTAAATGGCCTACACATTACCATTCACCGATATGCTACTCAATGAGAATCATAAATAACATGTGTACAATAAAACTAATGCATCAAGAGTTTCCCCAAGAATCCTTACCTCATTATCATATGCACAATGTATACTTTACCTCCAAATAACTATCCCATAGGTCATTACTAATGATAAAACTTGATCGAATTCGAACATAATGTGTGTATGCTTTGGTATAACAGAACCACAAAACCTGACTGATGCTCCCTCGAGTTACATCCTAAAAATTTTAGGATCATTCCACTATCACACAAACCATTATCTTCAAATAATTTAATCTCATTTAACCAATTGTATTCTTCAATTATTCACATCTATCCCACCCTAAGGAATCCCACTCATGCCAAGGCCAACTACACAATCACCTGCCACTTGGGTATCATTCCAAAAATATAAAACGTGTATCCAAAACTTCACTAAGATAATTAAAATATCATTTATATTAACTAGGTTTAAGTATATAATTGATACCTCCCCCACAACATAACTCAGATAATAGAAACATTTTGACTTATTTGCATCATAATATCCTAAGGAATTCTGTATTCATTTCTTCAGCATCCTAGTTCAGTTTAGTAGTGTTACACAAAATGTATGAATGATAAACCACCATTAAGGTTTTTTTTGAATCTTTATATTGCAGAAGCCCAACACAATAACCACCAAGTGGTCTATCATCAAGGAATTCAATTCCTACAATGTCCCACTAAGGGTCATTATAGATCCATTCCATAAAGGGACTGCATAACCATAATTAAAGATCATCTCAATGTAATCTCTATATGACCTTCTAATGCATGAATATTTTTGGTGAATCTTTGATGAATATTTTATTTACCTAAGCTTCCAATATAGTGCACAACCTTGGTCGTTCTCATGGTGGCATCTCACACAACATTGAATTTCTATTGTTACTATTTATATTATAACTAAAATAAAACTAAATCACATAAAGTGGATTCTTTTTAAATATAAATGATATATATACATATATTGAAAAAAAATTTAATTCAAATAAAATGATGTTAAATAGAAATGATATCCTCATAGGATATCACCCCAAGTAGACCTTCAACGTCTTTTTATTAGTTTAAAATTTACTTAATGAATACGCTCCATCGTATGCATGAATATCCTTTTCTAACTACAATTTTGAATATATAGTGAACTTAATGATCTTTGAGATACCACACATTCACCTCCTCCATCGAGGGAAAATATTGAAGAACAGAATGTTGAGCCTTGTGTGGAATGTGTATACACAAAGGCACCTTACCCACTACGATCCCCCATGACCTAACTATTAGAAAATAACTAAACAATAATGATGAATGTGAAATGAATTATGCTAAAAACTTTATTGATCCCTTGTGAACAACTTGAGGTCAGTTTGTTTGGATCATGAGTATTAGAGATCATAGTGGAGAAGAACGTGGTGGAATGAGAAAGATAGAGATGAAAAGAAAAGAATAAAAGAAGGAGAAGATGTTGCAGACGAACAAGAAGGGTGTGTGGAATAATAACCAAAAAAAATCCATGTATGAATTATATAGTATTTAAAGTAAACTAAATTAAAATAAAATTTTGAAAAATAAAGTAAAAAAGAATAAAAATAAAAATAAACAAAAATAAAATAAATGGGTGCATTAGATTCCCCTCTAGATGTTGTCCTCCAAAAGATGGATCATGTTATGCCTATCATATATCTAAATAATAGTGGGGTCATTACTATAAGTTTCTTGAAATTATGTTTTATATTGAAACTCTATATTTAATATTATTTTGATACATATAGTGGAAGTTATAACGTAATTAATTTTTCACTCTCATTATAGCAAAATGTTTCCAAAATATTCCTCCCATTTTGAGAATCTACTTTCCACATTAATGAAGAAATATATCCACAATATTTAAATGAAAACTATAATTAAAATTATAATTAAAATATATATGAAGTAAACTCAATGGGAGGTGTGTAACCTATGTTATGAAGGACCCCAGATCACTCAGATAGGGGAGGGGTGAATTAGGTTTCGATATTTTTCTTTTCATAGTCACTCTGTTCCAGGTGAACTACCTTTATATAGATTCAATAATAGCAAACTATATCTATTAGAACACTTTAATTGACTCTCCCTTTATTAAGGAACTGGGAAGAATCTAAACTATGTTTATCGAATTGATGGTCACTTCAATGGGTTGGCGTTTAATCATTCATCCTCAACTAGTAGATAGATGCTCTGTTGATGTCCTATGTTCATCTGTAGATATATTTAACTTTTCAATTCACTATTAGTTGGAGAAATATTCCACTACGTATTGAGATCCTTCCCCAATGAATTGTAGTAAACCACATATCAAGAGATCCTCCTCCATGAACTGCTCTTGCTCTGCGACATACTGCATTGTATCCACTGCATACTACCTTTCTCCATGTACTATGAGGATTTCTATGAATAATACCTCTTCAAACTATGACCATATACTACCTTAGGAAACAGAAACCACAAACTACCTTCACAAACCATGTCCATGTACTGATTCTTATCTATATACCATCTCCTACTTAGTGAATTGTTTTCTGTGAAATGGCATTTTTCCTTGACATACTATATTTTGTTAACTATTATGGAATTCACCAAATTACTTTCATTAATTAATCAAAGTCTCTATAGGGTTATCTTCTGATGATCTACTTCTAGATTTCAATCATTTCCTCCCGTATTTTTTAATCTCAATGTTGTGAATTATTTATGTAATTAGAGATCCTTATATAGGCCAATGGGTCCCAAAATCTACTAAATAGATATTTACCAAATCATTGTTATAGCCATGCCTTCACCACATACCACGAAACTTCCATAAATAATTCCCTACACGGTCCACGTACATCCATTCACCCTTTGAAGTGGCATTATTTTCCACCTTGTTTTCTCAAAAAACACCCTTCAAATATTCTAAAAAATATACCCCGTTTTTTTTGGAAAGACACGACATCCCAATAGCTGGTTTCCTTCCATGAACTGCAGGCCTTCATACGAACCTCATTCACTCTCCAGACTATTCCTCCATTGCTTTCTGCATACCATTCCCACTATGTGGTTTTTAGCTCATCATTCCATATACCATATATCATGATCTGTGAACTATTCCTACTATGTGGTTTGTGATATGCTTCCTTTTCTGAAACTCTTCCATTTCCAAATATAAAATCATGATTTGAAGGCCCAAAAATTTAGAAAACAAAGGGAAACTTCAACACCTTCAATTCTACTTTTACCCTCAATTGTAAGACCAAATTACATGAAAATTTCATGATCATGGCAATGTGTATTGAAGAAATACACAAATCATACTCCATTTATAGCAAAAAACAACCTTGGTTGAATAAGTTATTCTTCATTTATGTTGGTGAGGCCCACTCTTTCATTCTAAATAATTTTTTAAATTGATCGTTTTTTTTAGGTGTTGGGATGTTTAAAATTTATTCAGCTCTAGAAAAAGAATTTAAATCAAAAAAATCATGGAATCCTAATAAAATAATCACTCAAATTGGATCATTATTTTAAATTTTGGGATTGAAATAAAAAAGTGATTAAAATTTGTTAAAATTTTCAATTTAAGTAATTTTTACATTTTTTCCCAAAACACGGCAGAAATACAAAATTTATGGAAGTAAGCTCAAATTGATAAATTGGTTGGGATTTAATCAAGGAAATACATATGAAAAATAATGTAAATATTATATCTATCAATTCTAACACACATAAACCATAATTTTCATTCATCCTAAGATTTTGATAAGGAATTCAGTGGAAACCAATGTTTTTAATAATCATATTCTAAAGAAATAAAACGAAACAATTTTCAATATAAAACAAATTATCAAAAAAACATAAAATATCAATTTAATTTATCATTATTCGATGAAAAAAATATTAATTCAATAATTTAGATTTTCCTATTTGAAAATGATTGAAATTATTCTTTCATCCATTCATGTTTCATAATTCATTATTATTAAACATGAATAATCCTCAAATAGATATATTTTTAATTTTTATCTCATCTCTAATGACATTAAATAAAATAGAGTTATTATCATATCATGATAAAATTATCCATATCCATATTCTAGTAAAGTTTCTCTATTTTCCACATTATAATGGAAAAAGGCTCATAAAATCACGAGGACTTCCAATAAATGTTCAAATGATTAAGAGGCATAATGTTGGTAGTATTTGATGATTTGAAAATTAATGCTAAAGGAGAAAGGTTATCTCTTAAGAACAATTCGTGATATCAATAATAAAAGTGTAATGAAATTATATTCTTGAAATTTTCAACTCACACCTCCCCCACACTTTCAAAGAAAAATTCATGAATAATGAAATCATAATAAATGATGTGAACCTTTATGAAATTTTCTATACATTTATACTATTTATTTTTCAAAGTTTTTTATTATTATTTAAATTTTACCCTTTTAATAAACCTCATATCCACCACCTGACCACATATGATAAAATTAATCACTCCAATTTTGGTAATTTTTATTCTTATAAGTCACAATGCATTATTTTTTCAATAAGAGAAAACATTTTGTACATTGAATGAATAAAAAACCTTTATTTATTCATATAATTTCACCCCTATAACATTTGTAATAAACATTATTTCTTCCCTTCCAACATGAAACCCTTTAACCCCAGATATCAATTTAAAAATATCATGAAAATGCTAATAGGATGATTATAACGGATAAAAATGGCTTGAAATGTAGATCATTCCTAAAAATGTAAATCATGGTTTCTATGAGATAAAATAGGATGGATATAAAGGTGTAATTATAAGGATAATTATTTTTAAAAATAGGCCTCAATTATTTTAAATGTATTTGTTCACATTCATATCTTTTATACATTCAAATGAATATTCCGATTGAGGAAATGGCCCAAGATCACTCCAGAAATATGCTCAAGATAAATAGGAAGTACTTAGTCTAGATATTATCTCAATAATTAAAAATATGATATTGAATAATCAATTATGGAATGATAAGTACTAAAAAAATCAATTTACCTATATTTTATGAATTCAAAGTATTATTGTTTTGGAAAATTTAATTTACATAAATCCATTAATTCAATCAAATCACGAGTACTCGTTTTAATATTCATGGTCAAATTTAATCAACTAATTCTTTATTTCACTAGGTAAATTTTATTAAAATTTAAATATAAAACATATAAATAAGTGAATACTAAGAAAATAATGTCTTCATGATAAGATATGTAAAGCATAAATCATGCAAGGGAATTCAATTCTAGTTTTATGATCAAAACAAGTATAAAACAAAAATATAGAGAGATTAATAATTAATCATAAAAATTGTACCCCATTTTCCATGAATATTATTTCCTTTTATTATATTTCTAAATGGAATTCTTTATTCCATCATGAACATATAAAATAAAATTACTCTATTAATCATAAGGATCGTTTCATTTATGATAAAAAAGATAAGAGAGAGTGGGATTCATGATAGACTACACTAAGGAATGAAATTAAAATAAAAATTACTAGAAAGAAAATGAAATGTATAAGTCTTGGTTTAATCCCCCATGTGGGACTTATGTTTTTACTACCTCTATAGGGAATTACAAAGTATTATCCAATGTTTGATGGTTAATGAAGCTTCTTGGATTTCAATATTCACATGTGGATTTTCCCAGATTTTTCTTCATCCTTATTGGTGAGGAATGACCCAAGGATAAAGTATACCAAACCCCCACCCTTTCAAATTTAGGTATATAATAAATGGATAGGGGAGGATGAAGTATTAAGCATCCCCATTCTTGGTTTATACCTATGAAACCTTCTCTATATCTTCGAGTTATAACTTTATATGGGTTCTATTAATTGAATGTTAAAAGGGGAAGTATTTAATTATTTTTACCTGAATAAAATGTAATTATTTTATAAGTAATTTCTCCTCTTCAATATGAGAAACCTATTTTCTTACATCCTCGGGCTTAGATACTTGGATCTTTGGATAGGTCTCATTATATTTATTTTCATGAAAATTAAGGATCCCCTTGTCTTCCTCAATAGGTGAATTTTCAATTTATCCTTACTCTTATGATGAATAGTAAATATTGTCAAAATATTTTTAATTAAATCACAATGGAGTGATGCACAGTTTATTTTAAATAATAATATAATAGATAGAGTAAATGAAATATTCAACTCCTTGAGTTGGTAAAGATTCAATCTCTTTTTCTGTGGTGAGTACCTCTTGGAGTCGAATAGTTGTAAGTGGAGGTAGGTAGTTAGATCCTCCATATTTTCTTCAATATCAAATATATGTTGTGATACTTATTACACCACTGATATAAGTTATTTTTTTGAAATTTCAGATCAATTTTTTTCATTATCGTTCCATAAGTCATCAAGCTCTTATTGATCTCCCACCTGTATCCTAAGATCATTTTTCTTTTAGATAGAAGAAGAAATATTTTATTATCCTTCCTATATTTCCATGTCATTCTTCTAAACCCTCTTTAATATTATTAAATTGATCTCAATTGTACTCTAAAAAAATTATTCTTCAGGTTTTTTCATTTGTGAGTAGTCATTCCATTTAGAGTACTTGTAGTTTGTATACATCATGAAAAATAATTATTTTATTTATTTTTAATTTGAAAAAACAATGAAAACCATATAAAATGATAAAATTGAGAACAAAAAGTAAACAACTAATTAGATCCTTGGAAATTTTTTTAAATTTATGCGTGAGGATTTTCTCTTGAATCTCTGATCAATTCTTTATTTAACTAAGCCTGAAATATAATGCACACCTAGGGTGGTTTATCCATTAGGGGGGCTATGAAAAGCCTTTCAAGCCTGTGTGTGTGGTGTTTGTGTGTGTGTTTGATTTAATTATACTCACATGCATATAATATAATATAATATAATGAACACATATGATCAGTCTCAAGGATGCATCTCACCCAACATCCTATTTCTATTTTCTTTATTTATATTATAAATAATATAAAACTAAATAATACAAAGTTGAAGGGTTTTAAATCTGTATAAAATTTTGATATATATCATTTATTAATAATTAATGTTGATTGAGTAATGTTAAATAAAATGAAGATATTCCTTGGAGAACACCTACAGTTAACCTTCAACATATTTTTATTTTCATAAAATTTACTTAATGAACAAGATCTATTATAAGAATAAATATCATCTTCAACCTATGGTTGTTAATATATAGTTTACTCAAGAATAACAAAGATACCACACATACTCAGCTTTGATAGAGGGAAAATATTACAGAAGAGAAATTTAATCCTTGGGTGGAAAGTGGAGACACAATGTCTACATATTCTCTAATATCCCCTTGAACTAATGCTAAGAAAATAAAAAACAATAAACATAAATGTAAAATGACTTGGTTTCAACACTGCATTGATCCAATAAAAATTATCTTGGGTTATTTACCCATTATCATGATTATTATAGATCACATTGGTGAAAGACATGTTGGAATGAGAAAGAAGTAGCACATGAGAAAATAAATAAAGATGGAGAATAAGATGAAGAAGAATAAATATAGTTTTTTGTAGAAGATAAAAACAAAAACCATGTATGAATTATTTTTTAATGAAAAAACAAAATTTACATTTACATTTAAAAAAAACTAAAGTAAAAAAAGAATAAAAATAACAATAAAAATAAGAAAAAATTTGGGGAAGAAACTTCCCCTCTAGAATCTGTCTTATGTAATATGAATCATATTCTGCCTATCATATGTCTGAATCATGCTAAGGGTCCTTCTTATAAGATTCTATAAATTATGTTTTATATTTACACTACAATGTTTTAAGTAATTATATGCGTATAAAGGATGTAATGAAAAAATTAATGAGTCACACTCTTTCGGGATGAATGTCTCCTAAATCATTATCCATTTTTTAGAAGCCAATGTAATAATTAAATAGGTAATATCTAAATTATCTTTAATGTCACAATTCTTCTTCGAATTATATTTCAAATAAAACTAAAATCAAATCAATTAATGATGAGTAATTCTTCATTTAATAAGGTGGGGTCCAGTGTGTTATCCAGAACATATTTTAAAATTGATTGATTTTTGTGTGCCTATAGATGTTCGAATCGGATACTAATATTGAAGAAGAAGTTGAATCCAAAAAATAAAGGAATCCAAAAAAAAATAACTAAAATCAAATTAATATGTTAGATGTAATAAACAAAATATAATATGATTAACAACTATTAAAATTCTTGAATTAAGCAATTTTCACATTTCATACCAAAAAGCACCTTAATTCCAAAATTGATGGAAATAAGATCAAATTGAATAATTTTTAAGGATTACATCATTGAAAACATATTAAAAATAAATATAATGTTATCTTTATCACCTAAAATTATGAATAAAATACCGTGGTTTTGTTGAGTATAATTCTAGTAATAGGTAATGTTGGGAAAATCCATATAAGTTGCTGTTGAAAAATTAAACAACCAAACTCCCAATAGTTGATGAAATCAATCACACACAATCACACATATGTAATGTGAATCATACACTCTAACCATGAATAATGCACACTAGTCACTTGGAATATTCCCATGAGATAAAAAAATAAATAAAATTATCTATGAACATTTCAAATTTTGTGAACATCTCAATAATAATAATGAAAATAGAAACGAAAAACTTCATCACCCTGATAATTTTTATGATGTATAATGTGTAATAAAGACTATGTGTGATTTAATCTAGTAGTCTGAATTGTGAAAATCTCTTGACGGGGTTGTTTTTATGTATTATATTAAACTATGTACTCTCTATACTATGTGGGTTTCCATATAGTTGTTAGGCATGAGTTTTCCTTGATTTGGATGGTTTGTAGCCAATATATTTAAGTGTCATCTCCTAGATTGGATGATCTTCCTATTAGTAGACCGATATATTTAATTCGAGGTTGGGAGAAGTTCCACACAAAAAAACCCTATATATTATTGTGAGTAAAAGGGGAATAATTCTAAAAAATTTACCTAAAACATACTTGAATATTGGTCATGGTTCCAATGTAACAACTCAAGATTTTGGACCCTTTATATTATTAATATATTTAATTTTTATGTCATGTAGAACATAAAACAATAGAAATTCCATGGTAAAATGAACATTAAAATAATAAAGTTAATGAATAATACAATTATTATCAGATAAAAAATAAAAAATTAATATATGATTTTTTTATTAATAGTTTTAAAATTTCTCTTTTTGAAGAAACATTAAAAAATGTATTGTATTTTTCCTTAATAAAAAAATTGATAAAAATTAAAATTTCATTGTAATTGGTAATTATAAGATTGATAAAACAATATATCAATATTAATTTTTTTAAATTTTTTATGTAATAAGATTAAAGACACATGAATTTCAAAATGATTATTTTTATAGAAAATATGTTTTCCAAGATATATTTTATTTTCATTTTAAAATTAAATTTATGAATATTATAATTTTAATTTGTTAAAATTACTTCATTATTGGATTATAAATGTCATTATTTTGTTCAAATAAATTTTTTAGATTTTTCTTAAATAATACATTTTTAGGTGAATAGTAAAAATACACTTTTTTCTAAAATCACAAAATTTATGACTATATCAAGTAGTAAGTGTTACCTAAAAGCATAGAATTTTTTTTTCAAGATCCAATATTTATTTAAGGAGTAAGAATATATATTCCAAGATACTATTAAGAATTTTGAAAATATATTTTCATCAAATAAAGTAATATTTTAAAAAACATGTCTTTTATATTTTAATTTAATTATATATATTCTTGGTAAAATTTGGTCATAGATTTCTTTAAAGGATCCATATATTTTATTGTTTTATTATAAAACATTATGTAATAAAAATATAATATATTGATAATTTTTCTATACACATTAATTTTATGCTTAAGAAAGCATTTTTTTTCTTCAAAAAATTTTTCTTCATTACGTGTGAAAATGTAAAAATTAGTATTCCGTACACACATATATTTTATGAGATAAAAAATATTTTATATTTGGAATAATTAGGTGCTAATAATATAATTATTTCAATTTTATTTTAATTCATTAGAAGTAAATTACTTAAGTAAAAACTAGTTACCACATCAAAATCTATAATAGTATAAGTAATAAATCAAGTGGTAAGGGGATTGAAACAAGTTAAATAAATAGTTATAATTGGGTGATTGTTTTATTTAGTTATTATAGACATTATCACATACTTTAGTCCATTATTTCCATTCAAACTACTTAAAAAGTGGCTACCCTTGTATGAATGCCAAATCTAGTAACCTAGACCCGATGTCTTTCATTTCAATGGTACAAGATACAAGGAATATAAAAATTCAATATCGATTATTTTATATGTTTTTATGATATTTATACAAGTATGATTTGTATATTACATTGAAAATATAACATATATATCATATGAAATATTCATACATCCTAGATATTATTCATAATATCATTCCCCATATCATGTGGAGTGGAATATAAGTAAAGGGTGACCTCGAATACATAGTATAGTATACATATAGAATATGTTATCATTAGTAAATAAAGAATATTCAATATGAAAAGATAAATAACTAAAAAAGACATTCAAATTATTCAATAATTTGAGTATTAAAATGAATCCATGGAAAAAATGAGTGTAGTAATATCATTTATAATAATAACTCCATTCTAAATAAATAAAATTATTATTATTGGATTTCATGATCTCATACATGATGATATATTTACCATAAAATCTGTGAGGCAATAATACTTAATTTATGGGTTGGTATATACCAAAAACCCATTTAATGATGTTGGACCTCAGGTTTATCTCATGAGACTTGTCATTTCCTCATGGGGATATCTATAACTAGACCCCACCCATCACTTCATGTCAATGTATTCCTCATATATTGAATGAAAAATTTAATTTAAAAAATATTCTTTATAAATAAATATATATATATACATATATTGAGTACAGGATATGGAATATCAATATTTTCTCAATAAATCAAATAAATTTAATTGTAAGACAGAATATGTAGAAATGGTATACATATTAGGTAATAAGTATACCCATGATACAAAAAATATTGAAATTTAATATAATATAATGTCTAATGAATTATGATCAAAAGAAACTGAATTTTTTAAGAGAATGTTAATGAAACCC
Source organism: Viscum album (assembly GCA_963277665.1). NCBI lineage: Eukaryota > Viridiplantae > Streptophyta > Magnoliopsida > Santalales > Viscaceae > Viscum > Viscum album. The sequence goes on from OY728158.1 coordinate 96,301,866, forward strand.
CAATTAATAAGAGAAAAAATATGATCATAAATTCATCAGTAATAAAGGTTTTTTTTATAAAATCAAGTACTTCAGAAAATAAAATAAAATGGAGGAAAAAATTAAAATATTTTTTAATTAAATTTATTGATTTTTGAAATCATAAAAATGGTTTAGAATAAGTAAAATATATAAAATGGTTTATGGAGGTGTGAAATTCCATCAACTCTGCATACATTAAAAATAAATATTCCTTTTTAATTTAGGAAATGAAATTTGAAAAAAACCATTAAAAAATTTACATGGTGAATTTAAAACCATGATAAATGTAAAATATAACATAAATTTTTTAATAAATCATTTTATTTAATAAAATTGAATTTTTAAAACATGTTTTAAAAAATATGTCCATGGAAGAAAAATATACCATATCAAAAGAGAGATAATATAAGTTTTTCATTTAACAAATTTATTTCTTGATTCAAGTTAAAAAATATATGAATTTTTTAAAAAAATTGTAAATTTTTTATATATAAAAAGGATAATAAAAAATTTGGATATTATGACTAATATATTAAATGTTTCTTTCAATGAAAAATATAAGTAATCCTGTAAAAATAAGACTATAAATTTAATTCAATGCACTTTGGTAACATCTAAGTTATAACCCCTTGGTAAAATTGGGTAGAAACTATAATAAATATTAAAAAATATATAATAATTTTAAATACGTAAAAGTGTTAGTATATAGACCACCTATATGTAAATAAGTTCATAATACCAATTATATATCAATGTTGGGGAAATTTAGTTGATATCCTATATCTCATGTTTTTTAGCCTCGTAAGTGCTTTTGAACTCATCTATAATAAATTTATATTTATTATAATCACATAATAGAAGCACAAAAATTTATATACTATCATATATGATCCATTTATGACATTTTATCTCCTATTCATTATCAATATTTTATTTTTATCATTATTTTAGGTGTTAACTACTTCGATTTTATTTATGTTTTGATTCTATACTTTTATCCTTGAATCATAATCGTCGTTATATTATCTTAATAATTTTTAATTATATTAATTTCATATATATGTATATATTTATATCTAAATTGTTGATATTTATAGTCATTTGTAAAAGGTATAGATAGAAAAAATAATTACAACATTCAAGTAGATGGTAAGTCGTACGTGCACATAAACATATTTTCAATTTTCAAAAAATAGATGGGTAAATATTAATTCAACCAGAGAAGATCATTTCTGTATAATTTATTTCTTATATATCCATTAAATTTAACATTATTACCATCTACGTAATTTTGAAGAAAAAAATGGATCACATTGCTTCTTGGAGGTGGTAGTGCACACGTGTGCACGAGTCACATTATAATTTTCTAACAGATTGGAAGGTAGGAAGGTATATATTATATTAGTATTTGATAATAATAATTATGTTGTAAATATAATATATAATTAATATTTCCATATTTATAACCATCCATGTAAAATGTTTTTGGAAAATTAATTACGCCACTTTGTCAAGACAGTGTGACGTACGTAAGCGCAAGCGATGTTTTCACTTTTGGTAGGATGTAAAAGTGGTGGAAAATGGTTGTAACATTACCATAATAATATATAAGTATACTTATGATACTATATTTATTATTTCATTATTTTTACAACATATTTATTGGAAATATAAGAGGAAATAAACATAAAAGAGTTGATAAAGATGATTGTATCTTCTTCAGTAGGCTTTCATTAGATTGCTTCTTAAATATAATTGGAATTTACTTTTACGAAAAATAAAAAACCTCTAAATATTATATAGGGATTGGAAAAATAAAATTTTTTAGGTTTTTTATCACTTATATTGTTCAAAGTTTTCAAAATAAATGAGATAAGATGCATCCTTTTATAAGCGAGGGAAGAGTTACTCATGTAATTTTTCAAAATATCAAAATATAATAAGGTCTCATTCATGGAAAATTGATTCCAAAATTACATGTATTCTAATTTAAGGGTTATATGGTACTAATATAATCAACAAATAAAATTTATGTTGGTTTAGAGATCATTTTAAAATTTATATTTTGATTACCCCATTGATAAACCATTTTAAACATTAATTTCAGTTAGAGAACTTTCAATATTAAATCATTATAATTTCACTTCTAAGGTGAAAATTATATCATAAATGGAAAATGGATGTTATTTTATACCATATATTACCCCATTTTTATATTTAATATTATTTATATTTTTTAAATAATTAAATAATATAATATTTTCATAAAATAACATCAATTTCTTTTTGACACTATTTAATTAATTTTACTGTCATGAAAAAAATATAAATATAAAATATAAATATAAATATTTAAAGAATCCTTTATTTTTTATATTTATTTATTTAATTCTTGTAGAAATATAACTCACTCAAAATATATTACATTCATTTTATTCTACTTTCACCAATGGTCCGAAGGACTTCTTTTTTTATTGATTTTTGATAATCCACAATTCATTGGGTGAGGTGGAACCCTTACAAGGCCCATAAGAATAATTATTACATGGATCATAGGCTATAGAGGAATTCATTGCCTGTAGGATTCAAACATTACATAAAACCCAAACTTACTACTTGGAACGGATCCTCCCTAGAATGTTCATCATAAAATTAGCTCTCCACCTTCATATGAATGTTCAGCTTGGCTTTCCCATGCATTAATAGTATTGTCCTGATGGCATGTGTCATACCCTCTCATTATTTCAATCTGTTTAGCCTTTGATATTGTGAAATCTCCTCGTTCATCCTCCTTTTGGAGCTTGTCCTTTATAGGTTTTCTTGCTTTCATTTGCACGTAAGGTGGCCCGAAGGCCTTACTGTCCCGAATGCTTGGGTGGCTTGAAGGCCTTAAAAGACTCGAGGACCCAAAATAATGGCCCAAAGGGCCAAACAAGGAAATATTCATGTCTAATACAGTGCGAAACAGTACCTGCTATAGTTCCGCAACAATGCTGCTATAGTCCCCCCAGAAGATTATGCCTCTGCATGGATTTGATCCTTGGTCATCTAGATGCACTTAATGAGTCCTCACCAACCGGGATGAGGATCATGGGGAATTGTGATTTGCTAACACCGACTCCCAGCGGGGGCCCCAACCATTCTGAGGTGTTATCTACACTCCCTAGCTATACAATGAATTTGAATCACCCTGTGCATAATACGCAAAGTGTCCGAGGCTGGCGAGACTCAACCCTGCACCAGTTCCCATGGAGAATGAGGGGTACAACGAGTGGGGAAAACTTGTCTAACAACCCATGGGCTATTTTTATACTATTTTCACAATCACTATAACAACATTGTGTAAGAATTTCTGTTAACTTTTTTATCTCTCAAAATTTAAAATAAATTTCTATGGTAAAAAATTTGACACATTCTTCAAATATCCATTTATAACTAAACATAATTTGTTTTTATCCATATTTAAAAATAGTATTAACATTAAAATCTTGAAAGTGAAATTTTTTGCTTTATATTTTACTTAAATATTATAATTTTTAACACAAAACAAAAATTTAAAGAGGTCATATTGTTAAAATTTGGAAGATTATAGATGAAACATACTCAAAAAATGAGTTATAAAATTTTTTAATGAATTTTATGTCTTACCATAAAAGCTGTTAACCTTATTTACCAGATTTATCCTTTATCTAGGTGATAAATTTTACAATTATTAATATTCTTAATGTCTAAAAATAAGAGGCACATATTTATAAAATTTTAATATTATAGTTATAAAATGGATTCCATTAAAGAAAATTTAATTTCTATGATTTTCATAATATAATTGAAAAATACAATAATAAAATTTGATGAAAAAAATTTTTCCAAAAAATTGTGTTTTTAAATCTGAAAAATTAACTTATTTCAAAATTATAAAAACTAATGATCCTAATAGAAAAATTAAATTATTTTAAATAAAAACCATTTTATATAAATTTAAATCTAAAATATAATGGTTCTTTTATATTACATAGTTTAATAAAAAGAAATGAATGTTTTATAAAAATATGGTATTTTTTAATATTCACTAAAAATATAAAATTTTTAGAAAAAAAAATCAATTATAAGATAATATTTTAATTATTATTTAAAATAGATTATCTTTTTATCAAATTAAATTTATTAAATTTGAAGAAATTTATTATAATATTTATTCCCAATGTTCAATAAAAATTATTTTTGAAGAAAACATTTTACTGAATAATATAATGACTTTACTCAAATTTGAGTAATTATTTACAAAGAGTTAATAAATTATTTTATATAAAATGATATATTTATACATATTCTTTATAATGTGATTAATATTATTCATCCACACTAATCCAATCGCTATGTGATGACTGTCATATAATAATATTTTAATTTTTTTCGTGGTTCCTTCAAACTAGGTGTTTCATATATCAAAAGATATCAAAGAAATTGTTTTTTGAATATAAATAAAAAATATTTCATTCTTAAATTATACCCATTATAATAATTTCACCCTATTTTGTTGTACTGATACAAAAAAATAAGAAAACATTGTTCTCATTACATCCTTATGTTCTCATCTAGCTTCCTCAATTTTATGATTTCACCCAAAGATTGATCAAATTATTGGTCTTGTTTCATATAACGTTCTCAATATAGTCCAAAATACGTATCAGTTTTTACTAAAAAGATAGATATTTCTCTAGTGGTATGACCTATGAGTTTAATACATGTGATAGATCAGGTATTCACATTCTCAAGAGAGACATATGGAACATATCATGACCTTGAGAGATATTTGATATAATCACTGTTAAATAAGATATCATAAAGATATGATCAAGAATTTTTATGGGGTTGATATTTCTGTGTATCAAATTAGATTTTTTATTCAAAATATCATCACCTTATTCCAAGGAGATATATTTAGAAATACCTTCTCACCATATTAAACAGCAGATCTCTCCAATGACTGTGTGCTTAACTAATTTTAGACATTAATCTCTCCTTATGTTCTATTGATTGGATGTAACCCTATTTTCCTATTATTTAGTAATAGTAGGTCCCAATTTTAATTCTACAACTCTAACGAAAAACATTTGAGTTATATACTTCCTTTTATAAAGGGCTTCATCGGGAGCCAAATAAATGGTTAGGGGAAATAAATTATTGTAAGAAAACCCAATAAAATGAAGGTGTTCATACTATCCACATATCTAATTCATAGAGTAAGATCTCAATAAGTATTTGAGAGTTTGATTGTTCCTTTAAGAATAAAAATCTATATGAGGATGAAACTCAGTATTGAAACTCAACTATGTATCAAAATCAAGCTAAAGAATTATATATTTTTTTAAATATAATATCTATATTAGATATAATTTATAGTTTAAATCCATGAAATTTCATAAATTTTTTAACATATAATTATATAAACCACTCAAGAGATACATTTTCTCTAAAACGGTCCAATTTCATTGGGAAATCGACTGCAAGACAAGTCACAATATTCCCTTTAGATGTTTTGGGATTCCATAAAAGAAATAAATGGAAATGTTTTCGCATTTCCATTTGTTTATGTTAAATGTTTATAAAATCTCTTTATATTTATATCTCTCATAATTAACTTACTAACTGACATGGAATCATGACATATACTCTACAATTTCCAGTTTCACATTATCCCACAAGAAATATTCTTTCATATCTCTATATAGATTTATTCTTCTTGGATTAATAAAGAATTATAAACATTGAACATTCCATAATAGATTCTTCTTTAACATTGGTATTAATATGTAAAATAATCAGTCCATGAACCTTGTCATTCCAGTTTGATTGTTTTTGATCTCAAGAACATTATATTCCTTCTTTTGAAATTCCACATATTCTTTTTTTTCTTTATTAACCCTCCCATGGATGCATGGTGGAACATCAATGTATAAAGGATAATAACTATTCAATTTTGTGATTATTTCAAGATAAAAATTATAAAAAATCTCTAAATATTGGATGTCTTTCAAATCATATCATGTAAAAACTCCCAAGGTCTTTCAATATCAGAACATCATCCACCATATTTACCTTCCTTGGGTGGCAATGTATTAAACAATCATAATCATTAATCAACTCCAATAATTTTCTCCGAAGGGTATTAAATTATTTCTATAAAAATGTTTTATTCGAAATATGATGAACAATATATATATATATCACATATTTCATCATACTAGTCATTCATCCACATCATCAATAAGAAATTATCACTTTTTTCTCTAAATCATGAAGTTGATAATCCTTGTCATGAATTATAAATTGGAGAGAATAATTAGCGATCACCATATAATTATACATGATTAGGTTTTCTAGTCCCTTCCTTGAAGCAACAATATATTTCATAAACCCCTCTCCACTATAGGGTAGTGTAATTGGAGGCACTTAGACTAAAATTATATTTAGTTATTTGAAATTTTCCACACATCCATATATCCACATGAACTTATTCCCCTTTGATTTAGGTTGGTTAGTTGGTTATATAGTCTTGAAAAATACCTCATGATGTGTTTTTAGTATCCAAGAAACCCCAAAAAACTACAGATCTCATCTACCATGGTTGGTCTAATCAATTGCCTAAAAACATCTATCTTTAAAGGATCTAAAAGTATAAAATCACATGAAATTATATGACCTAATAATTAAACTTTCCTAATAAAAAATTCACAATAGGTAAATATAGCATACAAATTTTTGTTCCTCAACGGGTTTAGTAAAATTATAAAATTCTCTTCATTACCTTCCTTTCTCTTTTAATATTTAAGAATAACAACAATAAACACTACCATGAACTAATCATGTAAATTGTTGTGGAACCATTATTTCACACTTTTCAACATAAATATTGATTAATTAAATGAGTTTTAAATTTTTTGAGATTATAATAGTTAATTATTATGTAGTAGAAATTCTATTTTAAATTGTTCTTAATAGAATTTTATAATGAAAATGCTATTTTGTGTTCTATACAGTTCCCATCTTCCATAGTAAAAATTTAATTATGGATATTATAAAAACTAATTTAATTTTGGAAAAGATTTAAAATAGCTATAAATTTCTATACGTGATATTATAATATGTACCAAACTATTAAAATATTTTTTTAGGAGATATTATATGTATTTTCTACACATCGAATATTTTTTAAGAATATTTTAAATCCAATCTCCCCATAGTTTAATTTCTAGCTAATTGATACTGATGCCTCCAATACTCGATACTCTCAACTTTTAATTTCATGTTGTCGATGATGATTGTGAAGGGCCTAAATTTTTTTTTATGGATAGATAATATTTTGTCTCTATGATGCCCATTTAAAATGAACTTCACTATGGGTGCCTTCGAGGACTCTACTCAAATGTTCATTAACATGTGTTGATTTGTCTTAAATCAAACATATTGTATTGAATGATGATATTTATCTTCCCATATTATCTGGAATCCAATGATGAAGGATATATTATTTTTAAATGGATGATTTTTGATTTTTAATATCTCTTTTTTGAGTGAATTATATATTATGGAGAAAAATTCATGCTCGGGTTATAGTTCCTTTGGTGTTCAATGATTTGAATTTTGTGGAAGAACTCGATAGAAAGGGTCAAATTGATTATGTGGGTAATTCAATTATGTAGGGAATAACATACGTTGGGCAGAAAAACTACTTTGAAAAAGGCTATATATGCCCAATTGGCTATGTGTGTCTCAAAATCCTATAATGATATTTAGTTATATAAGCCCAATCGGCAATGTGATGGGATTTTTCAACCTCAAAAATAGATATATAAAGGTATGAAAATATATAAAGGGAAATGAATTTGTTAAAGGATAAAACTACATAGATATTTTTCTAATTTAACAATAATATACTTGAAGGGAAATGACCATGTATAATGAAACTACATGATGAAAAAACAGCTACATCAATCTGAATGGATATATGAAATTAAATTACATCGGAAATCACACACGTAAATGAAAAAAGATACAAATATCAAATTGCCTAAACTAATTCACATATCTATATAGAGAAAGTAGTTATGTTTTTCATGAAAGATGATGGTTTTTTTACTGTCCATCTGGAGCTCTTATCATTTAAAATCATGTGAGGCAGCTCGCAACAATTTGAAGGATAAAGGTGAGAGTTTTTGAACGACTATAAAGAGGATGTTATCATCAGAAAAAATAAGTGGGGTAAACATATATGAAAAAAGGATGAAAATAATATATAAACCTAGACATAAAACATAGGGAAAATGGCATAGGAAAAGTAATTGAGCATTGATTGTATATGAGGAGAAGGAAGGTAGGCCAGTGTAAATTATTTATTTTAAATACCTTTTAAGGGAATTATTTTGTGTCCATAGTTTCTTTTTACTATTTTATTCCATTGAAATTTTCATATTAACTAAATGAAATTGTTGATATGGTTTGATGAACCAGTCTTGGTGTAATGAGGATGATCTGGTGTGATTTTGTTATCTCACTCAGGTGTTATTAATTGTAGGATTACAATTTTTTCTCACAGTTCAAGTATTTATGAACATCATCTATCCAAAAACAAAAGGACCTATTTTGGTTTTTTCGGTCAATAATAACTTTTCATCTATAATTCTATCTCAAAAGAGGGTATAATATACTAGGGTTGGCCAGTAGGTTTCTTTATCAAGTGGTTAAATAGGTCCTTATCGGAGAAGCAGAAGGCTCCTTCAATAATAATCTTATATGGAATCATTATACCCTTACTAACTAGCAGCCTGGAAGAAGTTTATATAGAAAACAACTAAGGATATTAAGCATATATTCAATAATTTTCCATATAACTTCCAAAAAAAATACTCTATAAGGGGAAAAATTGTTAGTAATGAAACCAAACCCACAAATCAGGATGAATTATAGTCTATTTGTGTTTGCAATGAATATTCTCAAAATACTATTGAAGAGTTGTTTAATCAATATGGGATGTTTGGAAATTTACATTCTAGCTAGAAAAATGATGATATTCTAACTGATGACCTTAAAATACATAATATGAAGGGAATGGATCAATAATTCCACCACAATATGAACCGTTCTCCAATAATTACATTCAAGGTTACCAGAATCATCCAAAATTGGTTTTGGGCGAGTAGGGAGTGATACAAACTCCTATGCATCTGATTTTCAATAGAATAAACATGAGTTTAAAACGAAACTATGCAGTGAGATGTAATGTTCACAAGATTAAGCTAATGGGGTGTTCCATCAACTTATGGGTCTATTTGTAGAAGAGTTGTAATTCCCCAACCCTAGTTACCCAGTGTCGGTGCATTATTACATAACATTGGCATGATCACAAAAGATAATGTCTCGAAATAACGATTAGTTTAGTAGCCTTGGAAACACTAGATACATTCATTAATATTTAAATTACATCAAAAATTGAAAACTACAACAACATCTTTTCTCCACACTCATATCCCATTATACCACCCCTATAGGTCATTCATAAAATTCTTTTTCACATCCTGGAAAAAATAAGACATAGAAAGGGGGATCTCAAATTCCCAGTAAGGATAACAATATAGGAGAAGCTTTCATAAATAAGCATAAACATTTAAAGAAATGATTAACTAAAACAAAAGCATTTTAAACTTGAACTTTAGCATAATTTGGCAAAAATAAAATAATATAATGCCATTTACTTATTCACATGGATATTCTACAAATCAAATAATCACATGAAAAATCAATAACCAGTTTCATAATGATAGAATGCATAATGCCAGACTATCATAACCATGTATCCAAGGCCTCGTGCCAAGAATACAAATAAGATTTTGTCAAAGCCTCGTTCCAAGACACTAGTTTGTCTCATGAGACCTATCGATTCATCGAGGAGCTATAGCGGGCTCCACCCGTCACTTACTAAGTCCAAGGCCTTCCTCATATGAATAGGTTTAAACATTAAAAAAACATTTGTATTAAAAATAGGATACGAAATGTCAATGCATTCTCCATAAACCGTGAATGGTATAAAAATAACACATCCATAGTAAATAATATCACAAAACCTTCAATACAATATGGATGTTTTTTATCATAATAAATAAACATTAAATAATATTAATATCCATAAATGGATGTTGACATAGATGAAATCAAAACTATTTGAGAGAAATATCTCTTTTTTTGAAATCCTTTAAAAGTCACATAATTATAAAAGAAAACATTTACTTTGAAAATAATACTATAATCTTGTAAGGTAAGATTGAACGAGTTTATAATGGTAGAAAATAGCCACACCCGTATAAGTTAGAAAAATACATTCTTACCTTAATTTTGTCGAAAAGGTTAAGGAGGACCTTATTTGGAAAACGACAGAAATATTCCTTTATAAACATGTTATAAAAAGTCAAACAATGGTATAAATGACTTTAAACCATATTCTGTAAAATAGTAATAATGTTTTGAAATACATTTGTATGAAACATGGATGTGGATGATAAAGAGGTCGCAATGGATAATTATGTATAAACAATCTCGGATAATGAAGAGATTGTGAAATAAACACTTACCGTGTACTTTTCCTTGATAGAGTATAGGTTAACCTCATGTATAATAGTTAAATCATTTTTATTAAATTATAAAATAATCATATACATAAATATTACATCATATATGATCTTTTAATATAGATTTGTTTATAATATTCTAGTATTATCATCGCTTCACATGTTACTTGATTCGTTTTCCTTTATATGCTTCGTTACATAAGTAGTGTTTATTATGGATAGGTTGTTTTTTATTCATATCCAGAATTATATCATGTCCTTAAACATTACATTTAATCACAAAATTATAATTATTCTTGAATGGATATGATGGGGAAATGAATCTCATCGCATTCGTGGAGACGGTAATCCGTACGTACGCACGAACGCTAATTCCATTTCATTTTTCATTTTAAAAGGAATAAAATCTGAATGATACATATGAATATTATTATTCCAGTATAATATAATATCTTATGTGTTTTACTTTTGTTCATTAACACCATCTTTTATACATTCCATGTATTGTATGAACAAGTTATATCACTTAGAGGGGGCGATAGTCCGCACATCCTCAAATGAAATTATCATTTATATATACAACATGAAAAAAATAATTGTATGCTATAAAATGAAATTACAGAAGTTTAAAGATAAAATAAATATCATTAATATCATATTTAATTATATTTCCATCATAATGTCCACTATTAGAGGTGGTAGGAGATAATTGAACAATCATCGTTTCATGAGGCGTTTGGTTGCCATCCACAGAAACATTATGTTATTCACCGATTAGATGGAGGTGTGTGTAAGTGTAGATCGAATACATATCATAAAAAATCCTAGTATATTTAGGATACTGGTTTTTTTATAAAAGAAAATAATAAGAAGAGTTCAGTGGTTGGAGAAGTAAAATAAAAGAAAAGAAGCTAAGAGAAATCGTTACCTTTAATTTGGGTAACTCCCTTTGGTTTGAACCTAAAAGATCTATTTAAGTTCCTTCTGATTATGGTAAGGATTCTAGGAAGAGGATAGAGATGTAGGGAGCTTAATTGGGCATAGTTTGGATGATCCAAAATTCTTGATATGTGTGAATAATTGGTTATTATTCGTGTCCTTTTCTAAGGTGGGAGGAGGAGCTCTCTAGGTAAAACCTAAAGTATTATTTTATAATAAATTCATATTCGGTTTATAATGTCTCCAAAGTGGATTATTCAAATAATAAGGTAGGTATGGGTCGAAATAAATTCAACAAATCGATTTTGGAGAGGTTTGGGTCCTTATATTAACCTTATATTTTAGTTTTAACTCTTAGTTAATTAGTTTGACATTTACCATGTCACTTTGTATTTTTATATTATATAGTTAATAAACAAACTATATACATCCAAGAGACCACCAAGTGGCCCATTAATGAATAATTCTATCATGATATAAGTCCTTTGGCCGAACCTTAGATTTTTAGGAAGTGAATATCAATTAATAATATAATATTTGTTTTAAAAACTCATTTATGTTAATTCTGACACTATTCAATAATTGATTTTTTATAAAGTCTTAACAACTTTATTAATTAGAATAAAATTAATTTAAAAAATACTAACATTTACTATTAATTAATAAAATTCTTGGATGTAATCAAAACTTTATAATATTATTTATTTTCACATATATAATACCAATTATTTGATTCTTGCATTAATAATGAAAATACTGCATCATTATTGTGTCATAAATAAATTTAATTATTCAATGTCTAAAAATTATAAATAAAATACCATAATGTAGGAAATATTTTTAGATTTATATTTAATATTTATTGTTTAAACTCAAACATATATATCCATATGTAATTTTTTTTTTCAAAGCGATATATGCTTATGTCATTTTTGCATTTACTTTAACTTAATTATTATAAACTGTCATTATCACTTACAAGTGGCTTCATGGGGTCCAAAAATCGACCCAAAGATACCAGTGCTCTGACATGTATCAAAAAATCAAGATAGAGCACGTTTTATGGTAATTTATTATTATTATAAACGTAATTGTTTAGCCTTATTTACTGGATTTACCATTTAACCATGGTAAATAAAATATTTACTGAAGTAATTAATCAAAATGACTCAAAAATAAAAGATACCTATTTACAAATTTGGGCCTCCTGATTCTAAATATGGAATCCATTTTTCTAAATTAAAAATACATATGTGGCAAGAAATTAATTTAAAATTACTTCCCATTGTCGAAACAAAAAACGTGTTTTTAACAAATAATAACTATCAAAAGATTGACACTTTCTTATGTCTAGTTTAAATATGAAATTATGTCCAATGACAAAAATTGAATTAAATGGTAAAACTATAATATAATTATACTTTAAAATCACTCATATTCATAATTTATCACTATTAATTATTTCGATTAAAAAATTTGTTTTTAATTAAAATTTAGTAATTTTCACTATTCATCAAAATATGAAAGTTATCCGAAAAGTGCGAAAATTTCAACCTAAGATAATTTTGATATTCCGAATCCAAAAATGAAATATATTTTACCAAATTAAAAACATAAAATTTTCATTTATTAATTTAAAATTAATTCCCGCCATTAAAACCAAAAGGCGTATTTTTAATAACTATCAAAAGTTTGACACTTGTCTATGTCCAATTTCAAAGTGAAATTACCTTCAATTTCCATCATTGTATTAAATGGTAAAAATATAATCTATTTATACCTCCATACCATTTAAATTTATAATTTATAAATATAAATTATTTTGTTTTAAAAAAATTCAGTTAAAATATTGTATTTTTCACTATTCACCTAAATATAAAAGTTATCAGAAAAACACAAAAACTTTATCGAAACTAAATTATTATTTCCCAATTCTAATGTATAATTTTATAATGTCAAATTTAATATATAAAAGTTTCAAATATTGGATTTAAAAAATTTTCACCATTAAAAGGTGGTAAAATTGCATTTTTTTAAAAATACTTCTTTTTATCTCAAAAAAATGTGTTTGTTCTTACATTATGTATAAGAAAATCATTATATGGATTATAAAATTTTAAGGATTATATAAAGTATGAAAAATAGTTAATAATATTCATAACCACTTTTTGACGGCTTGTTTGGTAAGTCATGGTGCGCTAGAACTCGGTGTTGCGTGTAGTGAAAGTAATTGAATTACTTTGAAAAAATAACGTACTATGAAATCATGGGGTGTTACAAGAGTGATTTTGATGCGGCAAAAACAATCAAGTTTAAAAAAATTTGAGTTTCATGTGGGTCAGTTATTCAAGAAGTACATAGAGATAAGGGTAAGCTTCCCAGTACCAATTATTCAAATCCAAAATAGAATTTCATAGTATTCAATAATAGGAGTGCTTTCCAAACTCATGATAATGTCAAACATATATCTGAAAAAATTCCCATTATTGTCCTATTGAATCATCCAAAAACACTTGTAATATAAAATATTTAGAAATTTGGGTAGACCTACTAAAATTCATTAATATCATACTCTAACTATTAAAAAATATAGGAGTTATACCTAAAAACTATGGATATTATATAAAAGATGAATATTATAGAGGATGTTAAGTGGGTTCCCAGAACAACGCATTTTTTTTAATAAACCATTAAATTACCACAATGAATAAATAAGGGAAATTATTATTATGAAATTTTAATGTTTTTTATGGTTGTTAAGAATCAGAATATTTATATACCTTTTCTTGAATCTCTTAAACAGAGCCCTTTTTATTTTAAATCTCTCAATAAAATTTTTTCATGAATGAAATCCTTGGAAGAGTTTTCCAATAATAATCTCATAGTTGGATGGATTTAATACTTTCAAATTCTGATACCTCTCATTCAATAATATCTAAGGAGTCTTTCTATTCTATGAACATTTTTTGGCAGGGTTTCCCAGTTTAATTATCTATGTGGTCTTGGATAAATTTCTGATCTGATTCCCTTATCATTTTTCTAGAAATTAAGGATCAAATTCAATATACCACTATATTTTTTTTGTATTTTGTGGACATATCAATTACCCACCTAGTTATAAGGGTATAAAACATTCTTTTTTTCATGGGTAAACACTTTTTTCCTGATGAATTTATTATTTGGGACATGGAATATGGTCATGAAATTCCTATTATTATCAGATGTCCCTTTCATTCCACATGGAGATCTATTATAGATGCTTCAAAGGGGAAAATAATATTCAAATTTCTTACTAAAGGGACGAATTTATTGTATATTAAAGACCAATGAACCACTAATGGACTTTATTATAATTGGAGATGATTTTCTGAATGTTGATAAATTTTTAGAAGAGGAGAAAGAATACTTTTTTAGGATTCTTAGAGAAATAAATGATACACATTAGTATACTATATTAGCTTTTATGTTAGATGGTTTGGAAGAGGATTAGGGTCCCCAAGATTTCACTGAAGGGGAATTCCTAGTTCACTTTGACTAATTTGATGAAGATAAAATTTTGAAATCACCTAAGGAACAATCATATGAATAGTTCTTGTATGACATTAGTAGTGATTATGAAGAGTCTTCTTAAACATCATTTTTAGATGAAAAAAATTAGATAATTTGAATCCTCAAACCTAAATGACTCCTTCAATCCATGTACCATCATTTATAGAGCTCATGCAATTGCTGGTTCATGTGAAGTTTGATTTTTTGTGGAAGACTTGACTTTCCCAATCATCATTTCATCTACCCTCAAGGGATATAAATCGGATATTCCACTTGATCTATTGAGAAAATATAAATATGTTATTGGGATGAAAATGTATGATATAAAGGTTACTTTTTCATCATTCTACATTTATAAAAAACCAATGGGACCCACTCACAATCCCAATTTAGAAGAAACAAGATGATTAAATCCAAAAATAAAATAGGTAGTTATAGAGGAATTTATTATGATACTCGATAGTAGAATATTTTTTCTTATATATTATAGTTTTTCGGTGTGTATAGTTAATATTTCTCCTAATAAAGATACATTTGTTGTTTTGAAAATTAAGGGAAATGAATAAATTCAAATTCAGAAAGCTACCACGAATAAGGTCTACATTGATTATCAAAATATTAACTCTTCCACTTGAAATGATCATTTTACAATTACATTTATAGATCAAAATATTTAAAGGATGGAATGATTTTTTATATTTTTTGGATGGATATTATTGTTAAAATAATATTCCCACATCACCATAAAACTAGGAAAAACAATATTTATTTTTTCCTTTGGAAAAATTAGTTAACTCAGATTCTGTTTCGCATGTGTGGTGATAATTCCAATTTAAAATGGTGTATAATTGATATATATATCTTTATATGATTAACATGCGTATTATACCATTCATTGATCAATTTTCTATTACTGTTTTTGGTTTTTTAGGTTTTATGGAGAATTTTGATCATAATTTAAAAATGTGTGAGGAGAAAAACCTAGGTCAAAATTATAAAAATGATAATTCATGGTTAAATAAGGAACTATATGTGGCCATAATTTTTGTAAAATGGTAATCAAAGTATAAAATTCCAATATTTAAGTGATTCAAAACATTTCATCCCTTGTAAACATAATATCAATTAGAACCTTCTTAGGACATGTTGGTTTTTTACTACATATCCATCAAGGGTTTTTCTAAAAATGTTGGACCATATTGAACACTGTGGGGTAAGGATATAACCTTTTTTATTGATTAGTTTTATCTAGAATAAATTTATCGATTAATGAAAAAGAACATATATTATGTAATCATCACCACCCCGGATTGGGAACTACCTATTGAAGTTATGTGTGATACAAGTGATTGGGTTGTGGGGGATATTTTAGGACGATGAAAAGAAAAAAAAGAACATGTGATTTAACAGACCAAAATATTTAGTGATGATGCCTATAAAAATTATTCTACTACTGAGGAAGAGTTTAATTTTTTAATGTTTTACTTATAAATGTTAAGGAAATATTTCGTATGTTCAAAATTCTTAGTATTCACTAATTATTCAACTATAAAATATCTTCTAGCTAAATAGGGATCCAAGATGAGACTAATAAGATAGAAATTATTATTTTTTGAGTTCTTTTTATAAATGAAATATTATATAGTCATGAAAAATGTAATATATCTTCATTATTCTAGGTTTACCACCGCCACAACTAAATATAGTGAGATTATAGAGATAAACACCTTTTTTACAAAAAAATGCTTTCTATATCTATGAAAGAATATTCCTAGTTTATTTATTTTCCAAAATTTTGGATATTGGTTCAATGCCAAAAGACATTTCTTATAGTCAAAGAGGGAATTTAATTGCTTATAATATTTACTACTTTTGGGTGAATCCATCACTTTTTAAAGGTTTACTGATGGGATACCTAGGAGGTGATTTTTTGAAGAGAAAATACTTGCTATTTTAGAGAGTTGTCACTCTTCTCCAGGGGGAAGAAACCATGTGTGAGATCTAACTACCCAAAATTTATTCCAATTGAGTTTTTACTAAAATAATTTTTAGGGATTTAATTAGTATAATTTTTATCAATGGTAAATCTCAAAGGATTTGAAATGTAGGTATGAAACTAGAGTTTCCCTTGAAAGTTATTATAGAAGTATAAACTGTAGATGTTTGGGGGTTAGATTTCATTGGAACATTTCTATATTCTTATGGTAATTAGTATATCCATATTTCTATATAATATGCATGAAAGTGGGTTGAGGTAGTTTCGCTGTGATTTTTTTTCATATAGTCCTGAAGATTTCAGAAGAAGAATATATTCCCTATATTTGGAATGTTAGAAGATTTCCTCACATATAATGGTACTCATTTTAAGAACACTAAATTCATATCATTAATGTAAAATTATGGTTGTCCTCATAAATGCAGTACAACCTATAACCCATATTGAAGGGGGTAGGTTGAGATCTCAAATAGAGATTTGAAACAAAAATTGAAGAAATATGTCTGTGATTCAAGGAAGGAATGGTAATCAATGCTGGACGGGGCATTATGGGATTAAAACCCCACTTATAAAACTCCTATAGAGATTCACCGTATATAATAATCTTTGTTAATACGATAAATTTTATTTTGGAGATATATAATATGTCATTCTTGGACATAAAATCCCTCAACAATGATTTCAAGTCCACTAGAGAGAGGATATTGTTAGAGTTAAGTGAGCTGGAAGAAATTAAAAAATAATATTATAACAATTCTTGGATCTTTTAGGGATGGAAAAAAATATTTTCATGAATCCATATTTCAAAATAATCAATTTAATGTTGGTTTGAGTGTTTTAATTCTTAATTATAGACATAAACTATTTCCATGAATGCTCTGATCCAAGTGGTTAGGCTCATTCACAATTTTACGAGTGCTGGTAAATGGTGATTTAGAGTTAATTGGAAATGATAACTATCCATTCCATGTAAATAGAAAATTATAAAGAATTATTTTGGATGGAATAAAAAGAGAATGGATTCCATATTCTCCCTTTATGATTGAGTACATTTTTGATGTCCCATTGTCGTCTATAAGCTCACTTCTTCATGCGATTCAACCCATGACTCATTTTTTACTTTTTTATCAAATGGTTGTTTTAAATTTTTTCTACTGTAATTTGTTATATTATTTATCCCATTTTTGTATCAGTATACCTTTTATCCATAGGTCTCCCAATCTTATAGAGGCTGAAAGAATTCTTGACTATGCTCTGACAATCCTACATCATTCCAAGGAAGTATTAGTTTTAATTCATCCAAATTATTTATTATTGTTCATGAATATTAATTTTTAGGGTATCCCTATATTTTCTTAAACCAAATTATATTAATTTGTTTTATTACATTATCCATTTTGAATCACGCATGAAATTATTTTATATGAAATATGAAAATGAATAGAATGATATTTTAATAGAAATTTTTTTCATAACTAATTAGACATGAGGAAATGGTGTTGCTTTTGATCTCTCATGGAACCCTCTTTCTCCTTATTTTAGTGATGAATTGTAATAACACATTTATCGCATATTGTTTTCCACTTTAATATTCAGTATTATGGAAAATGATTGGTTTTTATTGTGGGTAAGAGGGGTATACATTATATACATTAGTTTTCCTTTAGTTCCGCTACATGGAAAAACACCATTTTTTTTTCTAATTTACTCCCCTTTTTAGAAATTTGGCATTTTTGGTCTATATAAATTGTAATTTTTGTTGTCTCTTGGTTTGACCAATAAAAATCATAGTGATTGTCTTGGCAGAATATGCCTTGAGATTTTTGGTTGACTTAATTGAATTTGAAGTTATATTAATTGAGTGATGAAAGAGTTATTTTTTATAATTATTTTATGGAAATATTGTTCACAAAGTAGAGAAATGATGTTTGATAGGTTATACTCCTTTGAAATTAGGACTATAAATTGATGATTCTTGAAGTTCAATATGAACTTATCTACTTTTCATGTGTAGAAGGTAACACCTTTGGGAACCAACCCTATCATGATGTATCATAACTCCCTTTGAATCTAGATTAAAATAGGAAATTGGGATCCCATGGTGTGTATCTGAGATAAGGGTATATGGTTTGTTTTTGTAAATAAATATAAATAAATAAGTTATTTTCAGAGTGTTTTTCGCAAATTCATGGTTGTGATTAATTGAAATAATGTTCCCTTGTAAAAAATGATATCAGGATAGTAAGGTATATATTGAAACAAAATTAAGAACAAGATAACTTATTTATGAGAAAATATTTCTAGTTTTAAAAAAAATTGTGAAGTGAAATCTAGGTTTTATGAAACCAAGGGGAAATGGAATGTTTTTGTTCATTTTTTATTAATGATATTCCACTTGAGTCTCTCTGGCCTTTTCTCCTAAAACGGGGATTTAATTTTGTGATTAAGTGGAGAAGTGGGATGAAATCATATAGGAAGGACTAAAAACCTTTAAGGTAACTGATTTGGTGCTCTCCTAGGAAGTATGATTTTCATTGACACTAATTATTGTTAAATAACCATTTGAATTAGAATATTCCCCATGATTGAAATATTTTATGTGTGGGGGTGTTTGATATGAAACCATTATTTCAAAATTATCCAGATATCCATTAATTTATTGAATTATTTTTAAAAGGTAATTTAATTTATAATGGATAAATTTTTTATTTTAGAAAATCTATTAGAAATTTCTATTTTGTTACTTTTATATTGAAAATACCATTTCTGGATGTTAAAGTATTTGTGGTTGTTGTATTTTAAATTTAACTGTGGCTATTGTACAAACTAATTTACATATTGGGATGAAAAAATTATAGAAATTGTATATTTACATACAGAAAAAGAAAATATGAACTTTAATACTACTTTATTTTGATTGGATATTTCATCTGGATTGGCTAAACATCAAAAATTTCCATGAAATTTTTTAATCCTATCTCCCCATAGTTGAATTTTTAGTTCATGTATGTTGATTCCAAAAATCATTTCCAATATCAACATTAATTTACTTGGTTCTAAGGCCTATTATGAAGGGACTAAAACTTTTTATGTGGTGGAGCCTCTACCGCCTCTATGATCTCCATTTAAAATGAACTACAACATGGGTGCCACTGCGGTCTTCTCTAAAATGTATTGTAACTTGAACTGAACTGAAAAAGTGACCGCATCTTCTATTTATTATCTATGGAACTCCTAATATAGTTACATGATTTTTCTAATGATGAGGGATTGAATTTAAATGGATTATCATGGAGGGTTCTTATCTTTGGGTTGAGAGATGTATATATGACTGAGAATATGTCATGCTCAGGTTACAGTGACTCTCGTGTGCGATGATTCTAATTTAGCAGGTGAAATGGAGCAGAATGGTCAAATTGATTATGTGAGTGTGTTTATTATGTGGGGAATCATCTACATTTCATGGAACATATCTTTATAAAAGGTATATGGAGGACCAATAAGCTACGTGAAACTCAAATTCCTATATCAGGATTCATTTATATAATAAAAATCAGCTACATGAAGAGACATTGACATTTCCAAAATTGAAATGCGAAGGGAAAAAATACATGATGGGAAAATACCATGTGAATGGAATCATCTACAAATATATTTTATACATCAATAATATAATAAGTTAAGGGAAACACTTATATAAAATAAAACAAATTATTGCTCAAAGGACTATGTCAGTCTGAAGAAATACATGGAAATCATTTATATTGAAAATCAAGTATGCCAATGTAAAAAAATTTATATATTATATTAGATAGAATAATCCAAATGGTTATGGTGGAAATATTATACATTATTTATACAATATGAAGTTCTTAATTCTTGGATAGATGGAAATCCTATCATTTTAACACATGTGAGGCAGTCATTAGTAGTTTCAAGGATGTAAGTGAGAGTTGGAGAACGACTATCAAGATGAAGTTTCTTTCAAAAAATAATAAGTGGGGGAAAATATATATGAAGAGATGAATAAGATGATAGTTAAACTCAAATACATGAAAAATGTAAAAGGTAAAAGGTAACAGTAGATTGTACTGATGGAATATAAGGAGGAGGAAGACTGAGCAACACAACTTTATATTTATTTTGATTCCCTTATGAGGGTTTCATTTTTTGTTTTTAGTTTTCTTTTGTTATTATATTCTAAATAACTTTTAAAACATGTTGATTAATCATTTGAATATATTTTTCTATATTATTCTTGCAGGGAAGAGGTTTAAGTAATTGTCATTTTTATCTCACTATGGTGTTATGAATTATAAGATTCCAACCATTTATCACTGATCTATTATTTATGAACTTAAACTTTCTAAACATAGTGGGAGAAGTTTTTGTTGGTGTTTTAATTAATAACTTGTCATTTAGAATTTTATCTGAGAATATTTAAGACCATAAAAGGGTGGTTCACTAGGTTTCCTCTTGATGTTGGTAAATTAGTTTTAGGTGAGAAGTAGGAGGTTTTTTTCCCCTTGAGATTGAAAAATCATGATAACTATTCAGAAACTATTCCTAGTCCTACAGTGACTGGACTTGGGTGAGACAAAACAAAATAAAAAACACCTATAAAAATAATATTTTTAATAAATAAATCTCCACTACTCCAGTCCTTGAAGGTATTCAACATTCTTGTTATCCTTTTTTCATCTATTCTTGAAACTCTTGTATTTACCTGTTACCTTGTCTTCATTCCATCACCCTCAACACCATCATTACACGCACTATCCACCCCTTGTTTTATTTTATGATTTTGTTTCTTTATCCAGTTTCACTATACACACTTTATATAGAAATATTTACCTACAGATTTAACCCTACTCAAAGTTGTACTAGTATTAAGTTGGTTATATAAAACATTAATTTTTCCCAGACCTCGTGATGAACTAGTAATCACTGACAGTAATATTTAAATAAACTATTACATAAATCCATGAACATAAGAGAAGCATTGTTAAGTCCAAATATAATTACTATATATTTATAATAACCACACCGTATATAGATGGTTATCTTTAGTATATCCTATCTCTTTAACTATAGCCAGTAATACCCACACCAAATATTAGTCTTGGTAAAATATTCATCTCCTCCTAATTTATCAAATAGATCATTTATATGGGGTGGATGATACATTTCTATTAATAGTGATTTTTTTATATTCCAGATAATAAATGAGAAGAATCATTGACACATATTTCTTCTTAAAAATGACTACTTTACCATAGAATAAAGCATTAGGCCCAATGTACCCCTTATCTCTATTATCCTTCAGTTTTTTTCTATTATTATTTGATCTCAATCAAGTCTATTCTATATAGACTCTTGGAAATAGGTGAAACACTGGGTATGGGATCTATTAAAAACACAACTTGATGATTATTAGGATTCCCAAATAACTATTATAGAAATAAATACATAATATCCCAAATAATAAGAATATCATCAATTCAGAATTTCTCCCCAATAATCCTAGATAAATATCTCACATGAATATGAATTAAACCCCATATAATATATTCAATTTTCATTGGACTTTCTTATTCATCCTCCCATTTTAATATTATCATAGAATGATTGATAATATCAAATTTAATTTCCCATCCTAAAATATTTATATGGGTTATGTACTGATAGAGTCAATCCATTCCCAAAACTACATAGAATTTAACTAGTGGTTGTGTAACAATATTTTCATGAAAAATATTCCCATAAACACTTAAAAGAGTGGATCTATAAACATGAGATGCGATCACCATATCATTATAAGTCTTCATTTCTCTCTCAACATTAAATAATTGTGGCTGTGATTTGATTCCATTATAAAATAAATCAAAAATAAAATAGAGGATATAACAAGAATAAAATAATACATTTTCCCTTCTATAGTGGATTTTAAGCTTACCTTTCATTACATCACTAGAAACATACACTTCAGCTATTGTAATTCCATATTATTGGTCTTCTCCCATAATCTAATTTTGTGGTGTGTTCCCTTGATACTAGGTCAACTGGTCTAAATAATCACCAATTACTTTACCATTACAGAAATGGATAAAATTGATTTTCATTTTTTCATTAGAGTAATTGTCCATATGGTTGTTATCTTAACAATTGCTAAAAACTCTTATGCCCTTCATCAATTTTCCCGGATATTTCATTCCCCAATTTTTACATGATGTCAATTTCTTTGATCGGTTATTATATATCGAAATGTCCCCTTTTTCTTGTTTTTTATTCAAATACTTATTCCATTGGATTCAATTAAATAAATAAGATCTATAAAATTCATTCTCCATCTTAATGGACATAATACTATGACATCATTTGATGAATACAATTAAGAAACTATTGTACTTCAGAATCTATTAAAAATACTATCTAAGAATCATTCAATCATGTTTTTTGGAATATGTATGTTGTTTTAAGCATTCCATTTAATATTATGAAGTTATATTGATACTTTACCATGCCTTCTTCATTATTATACTTTAATGTGAGTGACTTCCTCTATATTTTTTATCACTATTCTTGGGGAAAGTATTTCTTGAAGAATACCACTTAAAAAGTTCTCCATTCACTAAAATATATTTCATCATCCTCTTTAGTATTCAGGATAAATGACCACTTCTGATCAACATATATCCCCAAAAAATTAACTTACAAAAAAATATTTTCACATTCATTACATCCCATTTCCAGGAATATATTTCTGAGAGACAAAATTGGTTTTTCAGCTACAAATGGAATAATAGTTCCATCAGAGTATATTGAATTTTATTGCATGAAATGATCCAACATAGGTAAACCATGGTGTGGAAAAACATGTTCTTCCTTACATATCAACATATTCTTCCTAACCTGAGTCAACTACACTAATATGGCCACGATTTTCCCAGTTCCAATACTAGCTGTTTTTTATTATAAATAAGGAAATCACAACATTATCAATGGGTGTTGATTCTATTTCTTCATCATGGTGGTATCACTAAATAATCTTACACACCAAGTGAGATTATAATCACTATGAATATTGTTCCATAAATTTAAACCCCCTTTAATGATATTAATTCTCAAATATTTTAAGGGATTATCCAAGATCTCATGTTAGGTATGTTCATTTGAAATCCTGTTCCAATGGTTTCTACTAACTTCTGGTTTTACCAAATAAACCACCCCAACAACATTTACCCAAATCTAGTACATTATTTATTACATTATTATTTGATAAATGGGATCCCACTACACATGATCAATCAATTTATAAGTCTTAAATAACCATATGCATACATGATTTCAATATAACATTGGTAACATAAAATATATAGAATACGAATCATTATATAATCCTTAATATTATTCATTATATATTTCCTCATAAATTGTGTAATGGGAAAAAGTAATGGGTGAGATCAGATTCTCACCAATGGTTATGCACTGTGGATGTTATCATTAGCAAATAAGGAGTAATCAATATATAAATTTAAATACCTAAAATAATAATTACATTAAATAAAAAACTTAAGAATGAAAATGTCTTCATAGATAATATCAATGTAGTAATATCATGGATAATAATAAATAAGTTATTAATGAAGGAAATTAATAATATTATATTTTTTGATCCCTAACATTATGATAAATTTACTATAAAATACTTATACTAAGATAATATAATTTATGGATATGTATACATCAAAAAACCATTTAATATGGTTATACAATGATTTTTTCTATTGAAACCCATCAAGACATTGAGTGACTATCTATAATTGGGTCCCACGTAATAGTAAAATTATAATAAATTCCAAATATATTGAATGATCTATTTAATTCATAAACAACATTCGATATCAAAAAAAATCTATATCATGTAAAGGACGTGGAATATCAATATTTATAATATCATTCAAATAAATTTCATATAAAACACTGTATTTAGTAATGGTTTATGGTTTAAAAAATAATAATATCCTTGATACAAGGAATAAATTTTTTTAACATAACTATAATTTCCAATGAAAGATTATTACAACAAATTTAGTGTATCAAGATAAATTTAACGACTCAAAAATCATTATTATATCAAAGATAAACATCAATCCATTAGAAATATATGTCTTTGATTAAATTTATATATTTTAATGAATATAATAATATATAATAATTTTCTTAATAATCTTTCATTAAAGAGATAATTTTAAAATTCATTGAATAATTATTGATGAAAATAGATATTTTAAAATTTTTATGGTGACGTGGAATTCTATTCCAATTATACATGTTAAAGATAAACATTTATTCCTTTTTTATAATGAAAGAAAAAAATAATCTTTTGTAAAACATTACCATGATTCCTTTCTAAAAATATTAAAATTAAACAATAAAATGAAATATTTTATAATAAATCATTTGAGTAATTAAAATGTTTTTTTTTGTAAAAAAATAAAAAAATTGTAACATAACAGTATAATAAATGGGTTAAATGAAAAAAAATTATTTGAACCTTGACAATAGGGAGTACGTTTCATTTTGGGATCCTAAATAATTATAACTCTACATTTAATTGTTCATGGCTTGGAGTAGTGTCGGGTTTGGTTATCTTTTGGAATGTCTCTAAGAGTGTGTGTCGGAGCGGAAAAAACACACTGAAGGAGTATGTGTTATTTTTTGGGGAAAATAATTAGTTCTGTGACCTTTACTAGCCTGTTGTTGGGTCCTAGTGATGTGGAATCATGTGTTTTCAAGGCAATTATACTACCTACAGGGATAAGTTGTTACAATGGTGTCCGAGCGGTACCCATTTAAAAGTTTAGTGGAATTTCCTAGGATGAAATGTATGGTCCAAAATGAGTTAATTGTGATCTTGGGGGTGGGGAGGAATTTAAAACCTGTGAATGATAAAGGGTTAAAATTATTAAATGATATGACTCATGTAAACATGATATAATTTTATTTTCCAAAGCCTGTCTGTTTAGAACTCCACAATTACTCAAGACTAGATTAGTGTAGTGTCATTATAGTTGAACTTCTATAAATATTTCCATGTTATGTGTGAGTGAGGGAAAAATAGAGTAAAATTTCATGTGTTTTCATGATGGGATATTAATTATACGGATTACTCCTTCGGGCATGTGGGTGGGTTCCAGGGAGGGGAAAACATGTGTCCTCATGGAAACTGTGGTGCCTATAGGGCCTAGTTGTTACATCAATAGGTAAACACCAACTATAGATAAAATAATAACCATATTATTAGTGAATTATTTTTTTAGAGAATTCATTATTAGAACCCTACAGTAAATAATTCTTGTCCTAGAGTAGTGTTAGGATAGGTGAGTGTTGTGCATATAGGACCCAATTGACACATTGATGTCATAGTGGCACCTATCCATAATTGTAGTAAGTACCTAGGTTTAAATATAGAGTCTACAATGAGGGTGTTGTTATATAAGGGTGTGGGGTTTAGGATGTGGGAATATAACACCTAAAAAAGATAAAAGGGTTAAATGACTATGTGATTTGATCCATGTTAGGAAGATACACAATTTTTTTCCATAGCCTACGTGATTATAATTCTATAGTTAAGCATTATTGACGTATTATAGTGTTAGGATGGGTGACCCTATGGGGATAAAAATTATTCTGATGAGTAGTTCATGCATGTGAGTATACCCAAGGGGAAAACTTTTTATAGGAAAATTGGGGTTCCATCAGGTCCTAGTTGTTACATTCATAGGTAAAAAACATGTGTGAAAAAATAATAACTATCATATAAATAAATTATTCATTTAATAAATCATACCATATTATAAATCTGTAGGTAAGTATTCCTGTCATAGAGTAGTTTCAGGATGGGAGACCATATATGAAGTTTCATATGTTGTGTGTGAGTGAGGAAAAAACACTCTAAATTGACTTGTGTTGGCCTATGGGAAAAAATATTTGGATGGGCTATTTAGGGTGATAATGGGATTCCTATGGTGCATAATTGTCACCAATGTGTGTAAACACCATCTCTGACCAAAATAATAAAAATATTGTATTTTGATGAATGAGTTGAATGAGATTTATTTAGTAAAACATTATATTCAAAATAATCATCCCATCTATTGGGAAACTAGTTCAGACATGTGTTTCCCTATATAAGTTGGGTGGGAAACTAGGGTGCATGTGGGGCACAATTGTTACAAAAGTATGTAAAAACCAATTGTGACCAAAATAATAACAATATATTATGTTTATGAATGTATGAAATGAAATTGAATTGGTAAAAAATATATATTAAAAACACTCATCACACTATCAAATTCTTACAAGGACACCCAGATGGTTGAATCATACATACTTCCACCAATACTAGAATATGGGATATAGTTTCCCATAGTCTGATTGGGTTATATATTAGTGAGTTGGATATTATTTCACAAACTAAATTATATCCTACTCAAGGGATTTGTTTAAAATAACACCTAAAAATCCCATTCTCATAATATATATATTGTAACACCCCAAGTTTCCACAGTACGTTTTCCTTTGAATAATACAATAGCTTGCATTGTATGCAATTTTGAGTTCTAGCACACCACGACAAATTAAACTAGCCATTTTAAAAGCATTTATGAATAGTAATACACACTTTTTGAAGATTAATAAATTTTATTTTTCAAAATTGACTTCATTTTTTGATTTGGAATATCAAAATTAGCTGATGGTGAATTTTTTGTTTTTTTCTAAAAACAATAATTTTTTTGATGAATAATGAAAAACAATGCGTTATTATTTAAAACTGTTGTTTTATTTAAATAATTATTTGTTTTATTAAAATATATTTTGAGTCAAAATACATAAATAATACCTATATTAGTTCAATTTAATTTATTTGAGTCATTTTATAATAAAATTAGATGTATAAAATTTGATTGAATTTTTTAACGTCTTTTACCAAAATTCAAGGCACGTTAGAAAATTAACATATAACTTATTTTTACCTCTTCATTGAAATGAATTTAAAAAGGCCGAGAGACACAGTAAACATAATTATAAAAAATTTGTTCAATAATATGAAAATAATTTTTTTGAATAGTAACTTTTAAATTTTATTTGCCATTGTTAAAAGTAAATTGGTTAATTTAAGGGGAAGTGATATTATAATTACACAAAAACATGTCCAAATTCTTTTGGATAAGTGTTTTTCAACAAAAATAACCCTTAGGAATAATATATAATCCTTTTTTATCATCTTGGATTAGATTTGGACATGAATTATTATTTTTATTTAATGAAGAGTTAAAATTGTTAAATTCAAAGTTTCATAACTCAAACATTTTTAATATAGGTTTATAAATAAGATAAACTAGACTATAAATATTCATTAGAAATATAAAAATATTTCTTATATAATGGTATTTTATTTATAATATTTATACATTATATAATTAAATGTATTTATGATACAATGATGATGCACTAATTATCTTATTAATGAAGAATTAAAATAATTGATATTATAAATATCCAAATAAATGTAAATTGAGACATTTGATGAATTCCACTAATTTTATAGGTTAATATGACATGTTAGGATTGATTATATTTATTTTTTAAGAAGTAATAATTTTTTTTTACTTTTACAAAAAATAAATACTAAATACTGTCAAAATTGACACAATGAGTGTTTAAAAAAATATACTATATTATTAAATGATGTAATATTCTTAAAAATATTAGGTTCATCAAAAGGAATTATATAAGGTTATATATGTTACATATTAACCACATGGGGTTCAATTGGATTTTTATAGTTTGTTTATTAACCATTTATTATAATAATACAAGAATACATGCTAAAAGTTAAATTATTTAACTAAGAGTTAAATTTAAAAGATAAGGTTAATTTTGTGACCTAAACCTATCTAAAACCTTTTATATGATAGGTTTTATACCCATACCCACCTTATCCTTGATGTAAATCCTTTTGGAGCCGTTAGAAACCCAAAATGATTTTATAATAAAATAATATTTCATGATTTTCCTAAAGTGACCCTCATCTCTCTTATAAATGGGTACTTACACTTCTCTTAATTTTACACATCCAAAGCCATTACTATTGGAAAAAACCTACTCAAATATCCTAAAATCTACCCTCAATTAATCATATAGTCCTTACTCTGATCCTAAATCTAACCCAAGGATCCATTTTGTTCAAATCAAATGGATGTACCCGAAGAAGAGGCAATAATTTCATCATCCTTTCAATGTTTTTTTCTTCTTCCACATCCTCTGTATTAGTTATATCCATAACTAAATCATAAATATATAAAATTCTTCATAATGTGATGTTATTATAAACATGTTAAAACCATATTCATTATCATATCCATCCTATTAATGATAAAGTCACCATATGTGCATACGTACGATTTACAGTCTCCGTGTCGTGGGGCGGTTTGTTATTCACCACATAATTATTTTGATGGGTATAATAATGAGAATAATTTTTTTTAATAATAAATATAACATGTTAATTATTCTTTATATATGACTTACCATCCAATTTCATATGATTTTTACCATTACTGAATGATATTGTCGCTCGTGCGTACGTACGGATTACTGTCTCCACGAATGCGATAAGATTCATTTCCCCATTGAAAACATTCAAAAATAATTTTAATTTTATGATTAAAAATAAATTTTAAGAACATAATATCATTCTGGATATCAATCAAATATATCATATTCATAACAAACATGACTTACATAATAAAACATATAAATAAAAATGAATCAGTTAACACCCAAAACAATGATTCTAATAAAATATTATTAACAAAGAAATATTATAAGATCATATATGAAATAATATTTATTTATGTGGTTCTTGAATAATTTAATAAAAATTAGTTAAATATTATATAGGAGGTTAAAGTACCCTCGACCAAGGAAAATTACAAGGTAAATGTTAATTTTTCAATATCTTTATTTATCTGAGGTTGTTTATACGTAAGTATCAACTAGGACTTCTTTATCATCCACATCTTTATTTCTTGAAAATGTTTTTGAAACATTTTCTCTATTTCCATTAAAATGGTTTAATTTAATTTAAACATGTGTTTTACTTTTTAGAAATTTTTTTGAAAGGTATCTTTCCATCGTTTTCCAAACAAGGTACTTTATGACATTTTAGACGAATTAAAGTAACAATTTTTTTAACTTATACAGAGAGTGAGGATTTTTTATATCGTTATAATGCCTTAAAAGCTTCCCTTAAAATATTATAAAAATATTTTCAAAATAATTTTTTTTATTTTATAATTATGTGACTTTTAAATGATTTCAAAATAGAAATAGATATTTCTGTTAAATAGTTTTGATTTCATCTATGTCAACATCTATTAATAGATTTTACATTTGTTTGAAGTTGATTTATTATAATACAATATTCCATATTTTATTGAAGGTTCTGATATTTGCTTTACTATGGATGGTTTATTTTTAAACCATTCAGGGATTATGGTTAAAGTATTAACAATTTGTTTGGTAGTTTTAATAGGAATGTTTATGTTATGTTTCAAACATTTCATATGAGGAATGCATTGGACATAGTAAGTTATGGGTGGAGCATAATATAGATCATCATGGAATTAGTATGTCTTATTATACAGACTAGTGTCTTGAAGAATGGTCCTGAAAAAATCTTATTTGTAGTCTTTACAGGAGGCATTGACTATGTGTTTATGATGTCTGGCACTATGCATTCCTTCAATATGAAATTAGAAATTGATATTACATGTGACTATTATACTAGTAGAATATCAAGGTGAATATATAAATGGAATTATTTGATTTATATTTTCCATATTATTCCAAATTTTATGTTTAAAAGGCTTTTGTTTCAGACTTATACATTGCCTTAAATTTTTAGGCTTATTTATGATTGTTTTCGCTATATTTTTATCCTTACTACGCATTAGAGATCACCCATTTTTATGTTTTCTTTCTACCAAGATGTGAAGAAGAATATTATGATTAAACTATAGGAATATTCCATGGATATGAGTGTGTTAAAAGGGAAAAAATGTTGTATTTTTATTTCTAGATATAATGTAAAACTAATG
Organism: Viscum album; assembly: GCA_963277665.1. NCBI lineage: Eukaryota > Viridiplantae > Streptophyta > Magnoliopsida > Santalales > Viscaceae > Viscum > Viscum album. Next base: position 96,333,161 of record OY728158.1, read on the forward strand.
TATGTTTCTAGTACTTTCAAGGATACTAAAATAATCCGTCTTTAAAGAATTGATCACTTGTAATCAGGCCAATGTTATGTAATAATGCACTGACTTTGGGTAACTAAGGTCGGGGAGTTACAATTTGTATTTGATGATGTTTATTACTAAAACATGGAAGAAAGATTTATAAAAACTTTGATTAGATAACATTACCATAAGATTGAATATGAGGATTAGTATAGAAAGAATTCATAGAATTTTGGTAATGTAATGATTTTTTGAATTTTCCAGGAAATACACCCATGTCTAGATACAAGCAACTAGAGGCCACTATGGCATAGATATACATGGAGTGAAAACTCCAACATGGAGTTTCAGGCTTGACCAGTATCCTAGTACATGAAAATGGTCCATGCAGCACTCTTGGTTACGACACTCCCATGGAATATTCTTAGGACAATTCACATTTTTTACAAAACATTACGAAGGATTTATGAGTAAATACTTCATAAATGAAAAAAATTATATGATAATGGATTATATCAATAAACCATTTAATTTGATTAAAGTGTTTTATTTGTTTGGAATTATGTCTTGCAATTCAAAAACTAATCTAATGTATGCCATTATTTAGAAATGACACCTTGTGGAAGGATTGGAAACTGTATCAATACACATAATCCATATATGTATTTCGATCATACTCAATATAATTATAGTGGACCTAGTGATGGAACCGGTGTTGAACAACATATAACCATACTGGGATAACTCAATTAGGTTATAAATAACATCCTTACCTGTTTGAAGCACCCTGATCCACAACATGGAGGATCAATGTTAGACCGCTTCTCGAGGAAACAAGAACCAACATTCAATGGGACTGCTAATCCATTTGTAGCTGAGAAATGGATAAGTTACTTAGAAAAAATATTTCATGCTTCAGGGAGTAGTGAATGGGAAAAAAATTCATGGTAGGTTATCGCCTCATAATAAATACAGATCAACGGGGGTCATTAATTCAAAACACAATGGAGGATGAATAATTATTGAATATGGAATGGAGGGAGTTCTAATAGATTTTCTTACAGAAATACTTTCTTCAAGACCATAAAGTTGATATAGAATGGAAATTTATGAGCTTTAGGAAAAAGGATGATGAGAATGTTGCAACGTATGAGGCTTACATTACAATGTCAGCAAGTCATTCAGCGGATTATATACATAACCCAATAAGTAAGATTGATTGATTCTTAGATGGGTTGAAACCATTTGTCCATCGAGCATTAGTCTCACAATCCTTCTCATCGTATGAAGATATTATCTCATGTGATATCAAGAATATGTTGATATTTCCAATTTTATTTAACAATGGAGTTGTCAGTAGAAACTCATAAGGGAAATATCACTGCTAATAAGTTTTGTGAAATAGTTCCCATTAGAGAATATAAATGTTCTTTATCTATTGATATCATCACCATACCCATGATTGAATTTGATATAATCCTTGTTGTGGATTGGATTTTAGATAATGATAAGTAAATTTATTGAAAAAAGAAAAAGGTTACAATTTTGGATGATGATAAGAAGTACCATATCTTTAGAGCATAAACATCGCTATCTGATTCTTATCTAGATCCCCCCAGTAGCTCAACGAAATTTAATTATTTGGGAGGAAGAGAGTGAAATAAGTACGGGTGAGGAAATAAATGTTAAAATTGAGGATGTACCTATTGTGAAATAATTTGTTCATGTGTTTCCAGAGGATTTACTTGGATATCCTGTATAATAAGAAATTGAGTTTTCTATTGATTTAATTCCTAGTTCAAGGACCACATCGAAGACCCCTTACAAAATGGACACTATGGAATTAGTGGAACTCAAGAAACAACTAGAAGAGTTGGGTAATAAAAGATTTAATCTCCCTAATGTTTCTCCATGGGGAGCCCCAGTTCATATATTAAGAAAAAAGATGGATCTATGAGATTGTTCATTTACTACAGGGAGATCAATGCTATAAAAATAATGAAGTAGTAACCCCAACCTCGAATTGATGATTTACTGGATCAACTTGATAGAGATCAATATATTTTAATTATTTTACTTTAATATGGATATCATCAGTTGTGTTTGAAGAAGGAATGCATTCCAAATATATTATTTCTTACCAGGTATGGGAAATATGAGATTACAGTAATTCCTTTGGGATTGATTAATGAAACCACTATTTTAATGGATCTAATGAATATAGTTTTAGAGTAATATCTTGATGAATTTATAGAGGTATTTTTTGATGATATCGTGGAAGACAGAATAATCTAAAAAGATCATGGAAATCACGTGCACAATATTATGAAAACCATAAAAAATGAATTATATGGGAAGTTTATACATTTGAATTATGGATTCGGGAAATTTATTTTCTTTGACATATTTTATATAAGGATAAAATCTATATCAATCCTTCAAATACCATGGAAGTCAAATAATGTCCTACATTTATAATTATAACCGAGGTATACATTTTTCTTGGTTCAGTAGGATATTACAAATGCTTCGTCCAAAATTTTACCCGGTTAGCTAACCCATTAACCAAGCTCACAAATAAAGGTGTTAAATTTGTTTGGACAAAATAGTGTGAATAGTTTTTTGAATAATTAAAGAAAATATTAGTCAATGCTCCTATATTGACTCAACCATATTGGAATGAAGGGTTTGGTATTTATAGTGATGTTTCAAAGAAAGGACTTAGTTGTGTCCTTATGCAGAATGATAGAAATATTTCTATTTCATCATGACGGTTTAGAATTTCTGAACAACCCTATCTTACTCATGATATTGAGTTAGAAGTTGTAATATTTTCTTTGATGATATGGAGACACTATCTCTATGGTAAAAAAGGTGATAAATATACTCATCACTAGAATTTGAAGTATATTTTATCATATAAAGAACTCAACATGAGGCAATGTAGATGGCTTGAACAACTCAAAAAATATTATTTCCCTATACTCGACTACCTGGGGATGTAAACAAATGTTTCAGATGATTTGATCAGAAACGATTGTAGAGTTCTGAAGAAAATGAGAGTTGAAAGGGATCTTGTGTTCATGGATCTAGTAAAGATGGATGTTGAAGTAATCACGGTAGGTGAAACATCAATACTATTTAAAATGTTTTCCAATCCATATTTACTATAAATGATAAATAGTTTTCAGATTGATGATGAGGATTTTCAAAATAAAATTAATGTTTTGATGATGGGTGAATGATCGACTTCATATATGAAGACAGAATTTTGAAATTTGGGAAGAGACTTTGTGTTCCTAATATACCTGATCTAAAAAGGGAGTATTTGGATGATGCCCATAAATCTAATTTCTCTATACACCCGAGAAGCACTAAGATGTATAGTTATTTGATGGAACAATTTTTGTGGGACAACATGAAGAGAGATATTTTTGATTATGTGTCAGGATGTATGGTTTTTCAATAGGTGAAGGCTGGAAGAAATCATCTGAGAGAGTTCATGAAACCTCTTCTCATACCTGAGTGGAATTGGGATTATATTTCAATGGACTTTGCTTGGGGATACCAAGGACTCCTAGAAGAAATGATACAATATAGGTAGTTATTGATCATCTTAACAAGTCAACACATTTTCTTTCTATAAGATATGATTTACCACTAGAATGTTTATAAAGACTATATATTATTGATGTTGAACGACATCATCGAGTACCCCTATCAATTGTCTCTGATCGTGATCCCCATTTTACATCAAGATTCTAGAAAAGTATTTAGTAATACTGGGATACTGAACATCATTTGAGCACTGGCTACCACCCCCAAAACTGATAGAATGTCTTAATTGACTATTAAAACCTTATAAGACATGTTGATATCTTTCTCATTTGACTTTCAAGGTATTTGGGATCAATATTTACATTTGTTAAAATTTTCATATAACAATAGCTTCCATTAAAGTATTCATATGGCACCTTATGAAGCGTTATATGGAAAGAGATGTCTCACACCATCTTTTTGGAAGGATGTTGGGAAAAGAAAGCTCATAGGCCCAGAAGATGTTGATGAAACAATCGAAATTGTGATGATTATCCAAACCCACAACAAAGCATGACAATGTAAGTAATAGAGCTATGCCGTTAACCGAAGGAAGGATTTGGAATTTCAAGTAGGAGATCATGTTTTCGTGAAGGAATCTCCATGGAAGGGCGTAATTCATTTGGGTACGAAGGGTAAAGTGATTCCCAGGGACATCAATCCTTTTGAAATTCTACAATGAATTGGAGTTGTAAATTACCGTTTGAAAATACCACCATGTATCCCAAAAGTTCATTATGTGTTCCATGTATCAATGTTGAGAAAATACATGCCCGATCCAATGAATGTACCCACCTTTGAAGAAATAGAACTGAAACCCAATCTATCTTATTTTGGAGGTTCTATCAGAATTCTTGAAACTAGAGAACAAGTGTTGAGAAACCGGATGACTTGTCTGGTAAAAGTTCTTTGGATAAACCATAAAATGGAAGAGGCAATGTGGGAACTTGAGTAACATATGATGAAGAACCTCCAGAATAATTTTATGCATTATTATTCTAGAAATTTTTAGGATTAAATTATTAGAAAGAGGGAACAATGTAACACCCCAATCTTCCATGGTACATTTCCATTTGAATAATATAGTAGCTTGAGTTGCACGCAACTTCGAGTTCTAGCACACCATGACTAATCAAACTAGCCATTTTAAAACCAGTTATGAATAGTATTACTCACTTTTTAATATTTTATAAATTTAATTTTTCAAAATGGACTTCATTTTTGGATTCGGAATATCAAAATTATCTTATGGGGATTTTTTTGTATTATTTTAAAACTTGCAGTTTTTTATGAATAGTTCAAAACATTGTGTTATTGTTTAAAACTGACATTTTATTTAAATAAATAATTTTTAAAATTTATTTTTTGTCAATATAGATAGATAATACCTATATTAGTTCAATTTAATTCGTTGGAGTCATATTTTAATAAAATTATTTATATACAATTTGATTGATTTTTAACATCTTTTACCCACCTTTTAGGCACATTAGAAAATTTGTGTAAAACATAATCTTACCAATTCTATGAGTTGAATTTAAAAAATCCAAGAAACTTGGTTGATATCTATAATTTAAATTTGGTTCAATGACATAAAAATAATTTTTTTGTGAATAGTAAATTTGGAATTTTATTTACCATAGTTAAAAGTAAATAGATTAATTAAAGGTAAAAATGATATTATAATTACCCAAACACATGTCCTAATTATATTGGATAAGTATTTTATGACCAAAATAATCCTTAAGAATAAAATATTACCCTATTTTATCAACAAGTATTAGATTATGACAATTATTATTATTTTATTTAAAGAAGTGTTAAATGTGATAAAATCAAATTTTCATAACTAAAAAATTTTTTATATAGTTTTATACATAAGATAAATTCAACTATAAATATTCAATAGAAATCTAAAAATCCTTCCTAAATAATTTTATTTTATTTATAATTTTTAGAAATTAAATAATTAAATTTATTTATGACACAATGAGGATACAATTATTACCTTATTAATGAAAGATTAAAATAATTGATATTATAAATAACCAAATAAATGTAAATTGAGACTTTTGATGCATTCCAATAATTTTATAGGTTAATATGAAATGTTATGATAGATTTATGTTTTTATAGTAATCATGTTTGGTTTACTTTCACAAAAACCAAATACAATATAGTGTAAAAATTGACATAAATGAGTTTTTGAAAAAAATACTAAATTATTAAATGATATAACATTGCTGAAATATAAATTTCTAAAAAATGATATAGATAAGGTTTTATATTTTAATATTTAACCAAATAGGGTTCACCTATCTTTTTATAGTACGTTTTTAACCATTTATTATAATAATACAAGAATACACGGTAAAAGTTAAACTATTTAACTAAGAGTTAAATATAATAGATAAGGTTAACATGGTAACCTAAACCTGTCTCAAACATATTGGTTGAGTAGTTTTTTACCCATAACCACCTTATTCTTTAAATAAATCCTTTTATATCCATTAGAAACCGAAAATGGTTTTATAATAAAACAATATTTCATGTTTTTCCTAAAGTGACCATCACCTATCTTATAAAAGGGTAATTCCACTTATCTTAATTTCACATCTCCAAAGTACTTTTTCTCACCCAAACCCAGATCAAATATTATCCCATCTACCCTCACATCAACCTAGAGGCCATACATTGATCAAAAATCCAACCTAAGGATCCCTTTTGTTCAAATCAAAAGGAATCACCCAAAGAAGAGGTAATAATTTCATCAGTTCTTTCAAAGTTCTTTTCTTCTTCCACAACCTCATTATTTTTTGTTTCCATACAAAAATAATAAATCCAGTACCTTCTACATACTATGATGTTATTTTAAATATGGAACAACTATATCAACTATTTTATCCATCATATGAATTCCAAAGTCACTAAACGTGCGTACATACAACATACCCTCTCCACAATGAGGTGTAGTTTGTTATTCGACACTGAACTATTTGGATGAGTATAATAATGACTATAATTGATGATAATAATAAATATAACATGTTTATTATTCATTATACATGATATAACATCGAATTAAATACGATTTATACCATCAATTGGGTGGTATTTTCGCTCGTGTGTACGTACGTATTACCGTCTCCATGAACGCGATAGATTCATTTCCCCATCATAACCATTAAATAATAATTTTCATTTTATGATTAAAAATAATTTTCAATAACTTAATATCATTTTGGATATGAATTAAATACATCCTATCTATTACAATCATGACTTATGTTACAAAAAATATAAAGGAAAATGAATCAGTTAAAACCCAAAAGAATGATACTACTAAATTATTTTTAACAAAGAAAAAATAGATGATCATATTTGATATCATATTTATGTATTTGGATCCTGAATAATTGAATAACATTGATTTAACTATTATATAATAGGTTATTGTACCCTAATATAAGGAAAATTACAAGAAAATGGTTAATTTTACACTGTCATTTTTTATCCGAGGTTGTTTATATGTAAGTAACTATTGGGATTTCATTATCATCTACATCTATGTTTCTTAAAAATTTATTTCAAAACATTTTTACTATTTCCTATAATTTGGGATAAATTCATTTATACCCCTATTTGACATTGAATAATTTCTTTTAAATGAATCTTTCTGTAACTCCCTGACCCCAGTTGCCCAGAGTCGGTGCATTATTACATGACATTGGCATGATCACAAGAAAGATCAAGTCTCAAAAGACCGATTAGTTTAGTAGGCTCAGAATAACTATATACATTCATAATGTTTACATTACATCATAAAGTAAAAAATTACTACAACAACATATTGTCTTCATATCCCCTCACATTATCCCTACAGGTCATTCATAAATTACTTTTTCAAATCCTGGGAAAAATAAAACATTGAAAGGGGTGAGCTCAGATGCTCAGTAAGGTTAACAATATAGAGGAAACATTCATAAATAAAAATAAACGTTTAAGGCAATGTATAACTAAAACAAAAGCCTTTTAAACATGAACTTCATCATAATATGGAAAATAAAAAATGAAATAAATCCATTTACTTATTCACATGGATATTCTACTAGTCGAATAATCACATGCAATATCAATAACCACTTTCATAATGATGAAATGCATAATGCCAGACTATCATAACCATGTAGCCAAGGTATCGTGCCAAGACTATAAATAAGATTTTGTAAAGGCATCATGAAAAGACACTAGTTTGTCTCATGAGACCTACCGATGCATTAAGGAGCTATAGCAGGCTCCACCCATCACTTATTAAGTCCAATGCATTCCTCATATGAACAGGTTTCAACATAACATAAACATTCGTATTAAAAATAGCTTACTAAATGTCAATACTTTCACCATAAACCATGAATGGTATAAAAATTACTCATCCACATTCAAACATATCACAAGACCTTCAATACAATATGGAAGTTTTGTATCATAATAAATCAACTTCAAATAAGCTTAAAATCCATCAAAGGATGTTGACATAGATGAAATCAGAACTATTTGAGAGAAATATCTCTTTTTTCAAATAATTTAAAAGTTACATAATTATAATATAAATCATTTACATTGAAAATATTCTTCTAAGCTTGTAACGTTAGCTTTTAATATTTTATAACAGCGGAAAAATAGCCGCACCTGCTGTATAAGTTAAAAAAGACATTATTACATTTATTCTGTTGAAAATGATAAAAGGACTTTATTTTGGAAAACGATGGAAAGATTCATTTATAAACCACTTATAAAAAGTAAAACAGGGGTATAAATGACTTTAACCCATATTCTGTAAAATAGTAAGAATGTTTTGAAATATATTTTTACGAAACTTGGATGTGGATGATGAAGAGGTCCTAGTAGATAATTACATATAAACAACCTCAGATAATAAAGAGATTGTGAAAGAACCATTACCTTGTACTTTTCCTTAGTCTATGGTATGTTAAACTATTGTATAATAGTTAAAACATTGTTATTAAATTATACAAGAACCATATACATAATTACGATATCATATATGCTCATCTAATAATTCTTTGTTAATAATACTTTAGTATTATCATCGTTTCATATGTTAACTTACTCATTTTATTTTTAATGTTTTGTTACTTAAGTCATATTTTTTATGGATAGGTTTTATCTTATTAATATCTAGAATGATATAAAGTTCTTAAACATTAATTATAAACATCAAATTAGAATTATTCTTGAATGGATACAATGGGGAATGAATCTCATCACGTTCGTGGAGACGGTAGTCCGTACGGACGGACGAGCGACGATATCATCCCTTTGATATTAAAATAATATATAATTGGTTGTTATATCATATATACATAATCATTATCATGTTATATTTATTATTTTCATGAATTACACAAAATTATTATACCCATCCAAATAATAATATATTGAATAACAATTACACCATGACGTGGAGACGGTAAGTCGTACGTACACACGTATGGTGACATATCATTCAAAGGATGGATTGAATATTGAATATGGTTGTACCATATTTGAAATAACATAACAGTATGTAGTATATATGAGAGTCATTATTTTAGAATGGGAATAACAAAGAAAGAAGAAGTTGAAGAAGAAATGAACTTCAAAAAGGGTGGTGAAAACATTACCTCTTCTTCGGGTTCTTCCTGTTTATTTGATCAAAAGGTTTCCTTAGGATGGCTTTATAATCAAAATAAGGACTCTAGGTTGAAGTGAGGGAAGTTTAGAGAGAATTTGTTCTGGGTTTGGACGAGCCAAAAGGCTTTGAAAGTGTGACAAATTGGTTATAAGTGGTGTCCTTTTATAAGGCAGAGGAGGGGCACCTTAGGAAAATCTAGATATATTATTTTATAATAAATTAATAATCCGTTTATAATGGCTCCAAAGTGGATTATTTAAGGTTTAATGTGGTTATGGGTCGCAAACCACTCAACCAATTGAAATTAGACAGGTTTGGTTCATTATATTAACCTTATCTTTTATTTTTAACTATTAGTTAATTAGTTTGACACTTACCATGTCACATTGTATTTTTATATTATATAGTTAATAAACATACTATATACCTCCAAGAGACCCCCAATTGGTCCATTGATGATAACACTATCATGATATAAGTCTCCTGGATGAACCGTAGATTTTTAGGAATTGAATATAAATTAATAATATAATATTTGTTTTAAAAACTCTTTTATGTCAATTTTGACACTATTGGGTATTCTGTTCTTGATAAATTTATAACTAAATTATTACTAAAAAAATTCATCTAAAAAATAATAATATGTCATAGTAACCTAGAAAATTATTTTAATTTATAAAAAGTCTCAAATTACATTTATTTTGGTATTTATAATATCAATTATCTTAATCTTTCATTAATACGGTAATTACTGCATCATCACTGTGTCATAAATAAACTAACTTATTTAATGTCTAAAAATGATAAATAAAATACAATTATGTATAAAATAATTTTATCTTTCTAATGAATATTTATAGTCGAAAATATAACATATATAACCCTATGTAAAAAATTTTTTCTAAAAGATATATGCTAATGTCATTTTTGTATTTACTTTAACTTAATTAATATAATGTGTCACTATCACCTACAAGTGGCTCCATGGGGTCCCAAAATCGACCCAAATATGCCCATGGTTGTACATGTATTCACCAATAATGTTAAGACATGTTATAGGGTAATTTATTATTATAATAATATTATTTTTTACCCTTATTTACCGGATTTACCCTTTAACCATGGTAAATAAAATATTTACCGAAATAATTATTCAAAATTTCTAAAAGTTAAAGATACCTATTTACATAATTTGGAAATCCTGATTCCAAATATGGAATCCATTTTTTCAAATTCAAAAGATATAAGTGGCAGAAATTAATCGAAAATTAATTCCTGCTGTCAAAACAAAAAGCCTCTTTTGAAGAAATAATAACTATTAAAATATTGATACATGTTTATGTTCGGTTTAATTGTAAAATTATGTGCAATGGACAAAATTGTATTAAATATTAAAAATATATTCTAAATATTATTTAAAACCACTCAAATTCATAATTTATTACTATTAATTAATTCGATTTAAAATGTTTTTTTTAATTAAAATTTAGTAATTTTCACTATTCATCAAAATATAAAAGTTATCCGAAAAGTACCAAAATTTCACACTAGGATAATTTTATATTCCAAATCAAAAAATGAAGTCCATTTTGAGAGATAAAATTTATAAAATTTCAAACAGAGGGTATTATTATTCATAACAGCTACTTTGATTGGTCGCAGCATGTTAGAATCTCGAAGTTGTGTACAACACATGCTACTGTATTATTCAAAGAGAAGCATACCGTGGAATATTGGGGTGTTACATTCTTCCCTCCTTTAATTAATTGCGTCCTCGAAATTTATGCTCGGTATTGGAAACATGGGGTTGACATTTCAAAATATCATAGTTGAAATCCCACATTGAAAAATTGATTAGTGAGTCCTCTATTTAAAATAAAGAGTGGTAAGTATGAAGGTTACCGAAAATAACACATACCAGGGTTTTATGTAGGAAAAAATGGATATGGAAGAGAAATTTAACCCTGAATATCTGATGGAGAGTGGTAGAGAACATGGCTATGAAAAGTCCAACAATCACAAAGCCATAAATTTTTGATGATCTAAGGTACCATCTAGGACAATGTTTTTGTTCTAAGTTCCATTTCTTAATGTTAAAGAATTTATTTATGATATTGGATAAGATCGTAAAGAGATATACTTACTTTATAATTATATTTTTATCCATTAATAACTGTATACCACAAAATCATCTTTCACTACAAAACATAATACAACTCAAAAATACTCTATTTATCCTAATCGTATAGGGTCCCAAATATAATGAATTTACAATTCACATATCAGACCCTTTAATAAAATTAAACTACATTATACAATCAGGTACTTCATGTAGTTTAGTGGTTGGTGATAAATCCCAATCGCACTATGGTTTTGTGTTTGATTCCTGCAGCTTTGTCTGATACGACGGGTTGTCAAACGGTCTGCGTGTTGTCTTTTTTATAAATATCAAAAAACAACTTTAAAAATAGTATCCAATATAATCAATTACAACCTTTATAATTATCAAAAATACTTCTATAAACTCTCATTCTAAAATTTATTTGAAAGGTAAACATAATTTAGATCCTTTTTACCCCATAATAGCATGTGAATACCTTCATCATGTATTCTTTTAAAACACTGAAACATCCTGAATTACTATAAAACCTTATTGATTACATTCATTCTCTCTTACTCATTATAGAATACTATATGTATTCCTTATATCCAAAAACTTTTTATATTTCAACAATGATGAAATAAACAAAGCATTAAACAGTGTCAAGGTAGTAAAGAATATTGAATATAATTTATCAAAATCAACCATCTCCTATAACAAAATTAATACCTCAGTATCAAGACCATATTAAGGATTACCTTTCCTTCAACCATGTATAAAAAAGTTTAACTTTATGTTGAGTCACTTTTCATAGTACCATATAATGTCAAATCCTCAATGAAATAGTACTACAATACAATTCTTATTTATTTCCTGTACATCATTGATACAACACTTTAATGAATTAATTCCAAAATAACAACATAAGAACATGAGTCGTTCCTCTTCATCTGTGGTAGTATCATAACTTGATTGTTATCCAATAGCATCATTTGAGGCACAATATGATGACTGGGACATTGGTTCGCGTAGTGTCCAAACTCCTTGCAGATGAAGCATTGTACATTTGAAACCTTTTTCTTACCCTTGAAGTCACGTACATGGTGTCCTTTTTCTCCACACTTATAACATACTACAATTCCCATCAAGCATTTTACAAGGTGATTCTTTCCACAGTTATCACATATGGGAAAATCCTTCTTTACCTTCCTCCATTTATCTTTCCTTCTCTCCATCATCCATTCCTTCTCTGGCTTCCCTTCAAAGCCACAGGACTCCGAGAATTCTTTTCTTATCTTATCAACACATGATACTATTTCTTCATATGATGATAATACATGGGAGACTATTTCCCTTCTAATTTCTGGCTTAAGATCATGAATGATATGATCCTTCTCATTCATTGGATCATGCGTATTACTGGAGTCCTCATTCCTTCTGTTGGGCGCCATTTCTAAACAATGTAATACACTAGATTAGTTCATGAATAGAAATACATAATCCCAATCTTGTAAAACACTTAACATAAATTAAACCATTTATGGATATAATCCATTATCATAAAAGTGTCTTCTTCGAGGAAGTATATACTCATAAACCCTTCATAATTGTTTGTAAAGAAAATGAGAATTATCCTAAGCATATCCCTTGAGAGTGTCGTAACCAAGAGTGCTGCAAGGCCCATTGTTGTGCACTAGTTCCTATTCGAGTCTAGATTAAAGCAGTGTTTTTGGGTTTTACCCCTAGGTACATCTGTTCCAGAGCCACCTCTACCTGCTTGTATCCATACAGGGATGTATTGCTTAGAAAACTCACAAAATTTCTACAATACCAAAATTCTAGGATGTTCTTGTATAATAATCCTCAAAGTCTATCTTAGGTATATGTGATCTAATCAAAGTTTACCTAAATCTAGCTTCCAAGGATTGTATTAAACTTCATCTGATACCAACTGTAATGCCCCAACACCAGTTTCCTAGAGTCCGTTCATTATTATATAACATTTTCATGATCACAATAAAGATCATATCTCAAAAGACTGATTAGTTTAGTATCCTTGTAATAACTAGATACATTAATAAAGTTTATATTAAATCATAAAGTGAAAAACTACAACAACAACATATTGTCTTCATATCTCCTCATATTTTCCCTATAGGTCATTCATAAATTACTTCATCAAATCCTGGGAAAAATAAAACATTAAAAGGGGTGAGCTCAGATGCTCAATAAGGTTAAAAATATAGAGGAAACATTCATAAATAAGCATAAAATATTTAAGGCAATGTATAACAAAAAAATTCCTTTTAAACATGAACTTCAGCACAATATGGAAAAGATAAAATAAAATAATTCCATTTACTTATTCACATGGATATTATAATAGTCGAATAATCACAATCAATATCAATAACCACTTTCATAAGGATGGAATGCATAATGCCAGACTATCATAACCACGTAGCCAAGGCCTTGTGCCAAGACTACAAATAAGATTTTTTCAATGCCTCGTGCCAAGACACTAGTTTGTATCATGATACCTACCGATGCATCGAGGAGCTATAGTGGGCTCCACTCATCACTTATTAAGTCCAATTCATTTCTCATATGAACAGGTTTCAACATAACATAAACATTCGTATTAAAACTTGCATACAAAATGTCAATACTTTCACTATAAACAATGAATGGTATAAAAATAACACATCCACAGTCAGACATATCACAAAACCTTCATTACAATATGGAATTTTTCTATCGTAATAAATCAACAAGAAATAAGCTTAAAATCCATCAAAGGATGTTGACATAGATGAAATCAAAACTATTTGAGAGAAATATATCTTTTTTGAAATCATTTAAAAGTCAAATAATTATAAAATAAAACATTTAATTTGAAAATATTCTTATAATCTTGTAAGGGACGCTTTTAAGGTTTTATAATGGCGGAAAAATAGCCGCACATGCCGCATAAGTCAAAAAAAGACATTCTTACCTTAATTCTGTCGAAAAGGTTAAAAAGGATGTTGTTTGGAAAACGACAAAAAGATTCATTTATAAACCTCTTATAAAAAGTCAAACAAGGTTATAAATGACTTTAACCCATATTCTGTAAAATAGTAAGAATTTTTTGTAATACATTTTTATGAAACATGGATGTGGATGATAAAGAGGTCCCAGTAGATAATTACGTATAAACAACATCAGATAATGAAGATATTGTGAAATAACCCTTAACTAGTACTTTTACTTATTAGATGGTAAGTTATACACTTTTATAATAGTTAAAAAATTGTTTTTAAACTATAAAATAACCATAAACATAATTATGATATCATATATGATCTTTTAATAATTCTTTGTTAATAATACTTTAGTATTATCGTCGTTACGGGTGTTAACTTACTCATTTTTTTTATATGTTTTGTTACATAAGTCTTTTTTATTATGGATAGGTTGTATATTATTCATATCCAGAATGATATAAAGTTTTTAAAAATTACTTTTAATTAGAAAATGATAATTAGTCTTGAATGGATACGATGGTGAATGAATCTCATCGCGTTCATGGAGACGGTAGTCTGTATGTACGCACGAGCAACAATATCATGTTTTTGATATTAAAATAAAATATAATTGAATGGTATATCATATTTACATAATCATTATCATGTAATATTTATTATTTTAATGCATAAAACATCATTATTATACCCATCCATAATCATCATCAATGTATATTTTAGTTTCTGAAGAAACAGCCAAAGCCCAAGAAAGGGCGGCTGGTATCTAAGGATGTCTAAAGTAATGCAGGCCAAGGGCATCCCCTCTAATCAGGTTCACCCCATCAGGTTTAAAACAAGAGATGTTATGGAGACATGTGACCTCAAATGTTTGTCCTGCCTGATATGCAAGATGGTCTGCTACTTTGTTCCCCTCTCGCTAGGTATGGGTTACTTTAATATTGTTGGATATGAGCTTCTTGCACCGCCTAATGATGTAAGCTATCGACCAAGGTGTGGGTCCTCTTCCAAGAAAGGCATTGTGAATGATCATTGATTCAGTCTCCACCGGAGCGAGGCGAACCTACTTTTTCATGCAAATATTGAGTCTGGTTAGGACTGCATTGGCCTCTTCTTGTAAAGAATTTCCCCTCCCGTAGTGTGCCATGAAGGCCAGAATCGTACTTCCTGTGTAGTCCCTCACTACACAACCTCCTCGTATGATACCCGAGGAGCAGGAGCCATCAATATTCAACTTGAGCCCATCCGTTGGGGGTATCCAGCATACCCAATGGCCCTGCTGCATGGGGTGAGGGGCAGGCAAAACACCGTGCACGAGCCGGAGTGAGGGTGCGTCTCTCCAGCTGCTAATGTGGGTTACCCAATCGGCTATCAGGTACCTTGTGCGCATAATGATTGATCTCCCAGTAGACCTAGACCCCTCGTATCTTTCACGGTTCCTGGCCTGCCATAAACTCCAGCATCCTGCATCGAGAATGATGGTTCTCGCCGTTCTATCTGGTCCTGCACTGTCCACTCCCCTATATCAGCACTCAACAAAGGAGTCATCATGAAGGTCCCAATCCTGGTTCGCAGTGAAGCCACCGAAAAAGCTCCACAGTTCATGAGCCCATCCACCATTGAAGAACAGGTGATGCGTGGTTTCCTCATGGCTGTTGCTGCAGTAATGGCATCTTGAGGCCATCTTGATCCCCAATTTTTTAATGTTTTCATCTGACGGGATGGCTTGGTTCCTAATCCTCCATATTAGGAATCCGTATTTCATGGTTATTTTCATACACCATACGACCTCATGCCACCTATCGACCTGGGGTTGGGGGGCGGAAAACCGTCTGAAATCCTTCAAGGTGAAGTGGCCCGAAGATGAGGGGGTGAACACACACCTGTCCGCCTCCGAGTTGAGGATGATCATATCATAGGCCTCTTGTTGCTTTTTATCCGGAACCGGCATGATGAAACGAGGGTGGAGGCTCGCCTCCTTGAAGCTGATGTTGGGATCAGGGTATCCGGGGAAGCTGATCACGTCGCCGGCCCAATTGTCATGCCAGAACTGGATTTTTCCCTCTCCAATGATCCATTAGGTGTTCTGGCGAAGGGTTGGTATGAGGCTGGTAACTGAGGACCAGAGGGGGGAACCGTGGAGTGGGGATGCGTTGTCCGTGCTCCCACCGAGGCTGCTCGACATGGTCCTTCCCCACCACATGCGCTCCTCGATCATGGCCCATGCCAGTTTTTCATGCATTCTATGGATGGTAACTGCCAAACTCTTCACGCCAATACCTCCGTCTTGTATAGGGGTTTCCATCTTCTCCCAAGCGACCCAACGTCTCTTACGTTCCGAAGCGGCATCCTAGATGAATTTAGAGAGCATGTTATCAATAATCTTAATAAACCCTTTAGGTAAATTGGAGGCCGCCAGAGCATGGACAGGTATCGCGGATAGGACACTGTTGGTGGGTGCAATCCGACCTCTAAAGGAGAGGAAATAGTTTTTCCATTTGAGCACCCGCCCCGCAATTCTGCTTACCACCTGGTCGAAGTCTTAAAACTGCGTCCTTCCGGAGGATAGAATACTGAATATGGTTTTACCTTTTTTATAATAAATCACATTATATAATAGATATGTGAGTTATTATTTTAGAATTAGAATAACAAAGAAATAATAAGTTGAATAAGAAATGACCTTGAAAAAGGGTGGTGAAAACATTACCTCTTCTTCGGGTTCTTCCTTTTGATTTGATCAACATGGATCCTCAGGTTAGCTTTCTGATCAAACTAAGTCCTATAGGTTGAATTGAGGGAAGTTGAGAGATTATATGTGTAGGGGTTGGCCGAACCAAAAGGCTTTGAAAGTGTGAATAATTGGTTAGAAATGGTGTCCTTTTATAAGGGGGAGGAGGGGCACCTTAGGAAAATCTAGAAATATTATTTTATAATAAATTCATATTCAGTTTCTAATGGCTCCAAAGTGAATTATTTAATGGTTATGGTGGGTATGGGTCTAAAACCACTCAACCGATATAATTAAGACAGGTTTGGGTCATTATATTAACCTTATCCTGTAGTTTTATCTCTTAGTTAAATAGTTTGACACTTACCATATAACTTGGTATTCTTATATTATATAGTTAATAAACTTACTATATACCTCCAAGTGACCCCCAAGTAGCCCATTAATGATACACCTATCATTATATAAGTCTCTTGGACGATCCGTATATTTTTAGGAATTGAATATAAATTAATAATATAATATTTGTTTTAAAAACTCTTTTATGTCAATTTTGACATTGTTGGGTATTTTGTTCTTGATAAATTTATAACTGCAATATTAATTCAAAAGCAATTTATATAAACAATCCTAGTATGTCATAGTAACCTAAATTTTTTTTTTAATTTATAAATGGTCACACAATTCATTTTTTGGGTATTTATAATATCAATTATCTTAATCTTTCATTAATACGGTAATTACTACATCATCCTTGTGTCATAAATAAATAAAATTATTTAATGTCTAAAAATTATAAATAAAATACCATTATGTATGAAATCATTTTATATTTCTAATGAATATTTATAGTCTAAAATATAACATATATAACCCTATGTAAATTTTTTTTTCTAAATGATATATGCTTGTGTCATTTTTTATTTACTTTAACTTAATTAATATAAAGTGTCCCTATCACCTACAAGTGGCTCCATGGGGTCCCAAAATTGTCCCAAATATGCCCATGGTCGGACATGTATCCACCAATAAGGTTAGGAAACGTTTTAGGGTAATTTATTATTATTATAATATTATTTGTTACCCTTATTTACCGGATTTACCCTTTTACCATGGTAAATAAAATATTTACCGAAGTAATTATTCAAAATGTCTAAAAATGAAAGTTACCTATTTACACAATTTGGAAATCCTGATTTTAAATATGGAATCCATTTTTCCAAATTCAAAACATAGAATTGGCCTAAATTAATTTAAAATTAATTCCCGCTGTCAAAACAAAATGCGTGTTTTTAAGAAATAATAACTATTAAAAGATTGATACTTGTTTATGTCTGGTTTAATTTTGAAATTATCTCCAATGACCAAAATTGTATTAAAGGGTAAAAATATATTCTAAATATACTTTAAAACCACTCAAATTCATAATTTATCACTATTAATTATTTCGATTAAAAAAGTGGTTTTTAATTAAAATTTATTAATTTTCACTATTCATCAAAATTTAAATGTTATCCGAAAAGTACCAAAATTTCACCCTAGGGTAATTTCAATATTACAAATCCAAAAATGAAGTCCATTTTTAGAGGTAAAATTTATAAAAATTCAAAAAGTGGGTATTACTCTTCATAACGGCTACTTTGATTGGTCACAGCGTGTTAGAATCTCGAAGTTGTGTAGAACACACACTACTGTATTATTCGAAGAGAATCATATCGTGGAAGCATGGGGTGTTACACTTTCTATCGTTTTCTATACAAGTTATTTTTGGACCTTTTCGATTAATTACGGTAAGAATGTTTTTTATCTTATATAGTGATTGTAGCTATTTTCTGCATTTATAACACCTTTAAAGAATCCCATATCATCTTATAAGAATATTTTAAAAAAATGATTACTTTTATAATTATTTTAAATTTAATTAATTTAAAAATAAAATGAGATATTTCTCTAAAATAGTTTTCATTTCATTTCTGTAAACATCCTTCGATGGATTTTACTCTTGGTTGAAGTTGATTAATTATTATAAAATCTTCAATATTGCATTGATGGTTTTGTGATATGTTTGACTGTGGATGTGTTATTTGTATACCATTCAGGGATTATGGTTAAAGTATTAACATTTCGTATAATATTTTAAATAAAAATTTTTATGTTATGTTTCATCCTTTTCATATGAGGAAGGAAATGGGCTTAGTATGTGATTGGTGGAGCCTGATTTAGCTCATCGATGCATCGGTAGATCTAATGAGTCAAACTAGTGTCTTGGCCCATGTCCTTGACAAAATCTTATTTTTATTCTTGGCATGATGCCCTTACTATGTATTTATGATGTCCATCATTATGCATTCCATCATTATGAAATTAGATATTGATATTACATGTTATTATTCAACTATTAGAATATCCATGTGAATAAGTAAATGGAATTATTTGTTTTATCTTTTCAATATTATGCTGAAGTTTAATTATATGGGAAGTTTAGCACATTTTAATTATGGATTTAGGAAATTTATTTTCTTTGACATATGGTCTATAAGGATGGAATCTCTATCGATCCTTCAAAGACCATGGAAATAAAATAATGTCCTACATCGATAATTATAACCGAGGTATACAGTTTTATTGGTTCATTAGGTTATTACCGATGCTTCGTCCAAAATTTTATCCGTTAGCTAACCCATTATCCAAGCTCACACATAAACGTGTTAAATTTTTTTGTACAAAAGAGTGTGATTTTTTTTAATAATTGATGAAACGATTAGTCAATGCTCTTATATTAAGTCAACCATCATGGAATGAAGGGTTTGGTATTTATAGTGATGTTTCAAAGAAGGGACATGATTGTGTCCTTATGCAGAAAGATAGAATTATTTCATTTTAATCACGACACCTTAGAATTTTTGGAAAACCCTATCTTACTCATGATATTGAGTTAGATGTTTTAATATTTTCTTTGATGATATGGAGACACTATCTCTATGGTAAAAAATGTGATATATATACTAATCACTAGATTTTGAAGTATATTTTATCATATAAAGAACTCAACATGAGGCAATGTCGATGTCTTGAACAACTTAAAAATTATGATTTCACTATACTCTACTACCTGGGGATGGAAACTAATGTTTCAAATTCTTTGAGAAGAAAGTATTGTAGAGTTATGAAGAAGATGAGAGTTGAAAGGGATCATATGTACATGGATCTAATAAAGATGGATGTTGGAGTAATCATGGTAGGTGAAACATCAATACTATTTCAAATTTTGGCCAATCCATATTTATTAGAATGGATAAAAAGTTTTTATATTGATGATGAGGAGTTTAAAAATAAAATTAACGTTGTGAAGATGGGAGAAGTATCGACTTCATATATGAAGACGTAATTTTGAAATTTTTGAAGAGAAGTTGTGTTCCTGATATAATTGAACTGAAAATGGATTTTTTGGATGATTCCAATTAATCTAATTTCTCTATACACCTGAGTAGCACTAAGATGTATATTTATTTGAAGAAACATTTTTGGTGGGACAACATGAAGAGAGAGATTTTTTATTATGTGTCAAGATGTATGGTTTTTCAATAGGTGAAGGCTGGAAGAAAACATATGAGATAAGTCATGCAACCTCTTCTCATACCTGAGTGGATTTGGGATTATATTTTGATGGACTTTTCATGGGGTTACCAAAGACTCCTAGATGTAATGATGCAATATAGGTCATTATTGATCGTCTTAACAAGTCAGCACAATTTCTTGCTATAAGATAAGATTTACCACTTGAATGTTTATAAAGACTATATATTATTGATGTTGAATGACTGCATGGAGTACCCCTATCGATTGTCTCTGATTGTGATCCCCATTTTACATCAAGATTCTGGAAAATTATTTAGAAAGCCCTTGATACTGAACATCATTTGAGCACTGCCTAACTCCCCCAAAACTGATATAAAATCAGAATTGACTATTAAAACCCTATAAGACATGTTGATATATTGATCATTTGACATTCAAGGTATGTGGGATCAATATTTACATATGTTAGAATTTTTATATAAAAATAACTTTAATTCAAGTATTCATATGGCACCTTGTGAAGCGTTATATGGAAAGAGATGTATCACACCAACTATTTGTTATGATGTTGGGGAAAGAATGCTCGTAGGCCCAGAACATGTTGAGGAAACAATGGAAATTGTTAAGATTATCGAAACCCACATGAAATCATGAAAAATTAGGTAATAGAGCTATGCCGATAACCGAAGGAAGGATTTGGAATTTTAAGTTGGGGATCATGTTTTCATGAAGGAATCTCCATGGAAGGGCGTTATACATGTGAGTACGAAGGGTAAATTGAGTCCCAGGCACATCGATCCTTTCGAAATTCTAGAATGAATTGGAGTTGTATATTACTGTTTGAAAATACCACCATGTATCTCAAAAGTTCATGATGTGTTCCACATATCACTGTTGAGAATATACATGCCTGATCCAATGCATGTACTCACCTTTGAAGAAATAGAATTGGAACCCAATCTATCTTATTTTGAAGATTCTACCAGAATTATTGATACTAGAGAACAACTGTTGAGAAACCGGATGACTCGTCTGGTAAAAGTTATTTGGATAATCCATAAAATGGAAGAGGCAACGTGGGAACCTAAGTAACATATGATGAAGAACCTCCTGAATCATTTTATGCATTACTATTATACAAATTTTGAGGATTAAATTATTATAAAGAGGGAATAATGTAACACCCCAAGATTTGATGGTACATTTCCATTTGAATAATATAATACCTTGAGATATACACAACTTCGAGTTCTAGCACACCACGACAAATCAAACTAGCCATTTTAAAACTAGTTAGGAATTGTAATACCCACTTTTTGAAATTTAATAAATTTCATTTTTCAAAATGGAATTCATTTTTGGATTTGGAATATCAAAATTATCTTAGGGTTAATTTTTTGTATTTTTCTAAAAACTTGCATTTTTTATGAATAGTGAAAAACATTGCGTTATTGTTTAAAACTGACATTTTATTTAAATAAATATTTTTTAAAATTTATTTTATGTCAATATAGATATATAATACCTATATTAGTTCAATGTAATTTGTTGGAGTCATTTTATAATAAAATTAGATATATAAAATTGTATTTATTTTTTTAACCTCTTTTACCCACCTTCTATGCACATTAGAAAATTTGCATAAAACATTATTTTAACAATTATATTAGTTGAATTTAAAAAATACCAGAGACATGGTTGATATCTGTAATATAAATGTGGTTCAACGACATAAAAATAATTTTTGGTGAATAGTAACATTAGAATTTTATTTACCACAGTTAAAATTAAATATATTAATTAAAGGTAAAATGATAGTATAATTACCCTAACACATGTCTTAATACTATTGGATAAGTATTTTATAACCAAAATATACCTTAAGAATAAAATATGACCCTATTTGATCCACATGGATTAGATTATGACAATTATTATTATTTTATTTAAAGAGGAGTTAAAAGTGTTAAATTAAAATTTCCATAACTAAAACATTTTTAAAAGAGTTTTATACATAAGATAAATTAAACTATAAATATTCATTAGAAATATAAAAACCTTCCTACCTAATGGTCTTTTATTTATAATTTTTTGAAATTAAATAATTAAATTTATTTTTGACACAATGAGGATGCAGTTATTACCTTATTAATGAAAGATTAAAATAATTGTTATTATAAATAAAAAAATAAATGTAAAATTGATACTTCTAATGCATTCCAATAATTTTATAGGTTAATATGAAATGTTAGGATTGATTTAATTTTTCATAGTAATCATGTTTGGTTTACTTTCACAAAAACCAAATACAAAATAGTCTTAAAATTGACATAAATGAGTTTTTGAAACAAATACTATATTATTAAATGATATAATATTACTAAAATATACATTTCTTTAAAAGGATGTGGATAAGGTTATATATTTTAATAATTAACCAAATAGGGTTCACCTGTCTTTTTATAGTATGTTTTTAACCATTTATTATAATAATACAAGAATACATGGTAAAAGTTAAACTATTTAACTAAGAGTTAAATCTAATAGATAAGGTTGACATTGTGACCTAAAATTATCTCAAACAAATTGGTTGAGTTTTTTTTTACCCATACCCACCTTATTCTAGAAATAAATACTTTTAGAGCCATTAGAAACCGAAAATTGTTTTATAATAAAACAATATTTCATGTTTTTCTTGAAGTGACCATCACCTCTCTTATAAAAGTGTACTTCCACTTATCTTAATTTTAAACCTCCAATGTACTTTTTCTCAGCCAAACCCAGCTCAAATATACTCCCAACTACCCTCACATCAACCTAGAGGCCTTATATTGATCAAAAAGCCAACCTAAGGAGCCCTTTTGTTCAAATCAAAAGGAAGCACCCAAAGAAGAGGTAATAGTTTCATCCCTTCTTTCAAAGTTCTTTTATTCTTCCACATCCACGTTACTTTTTATTTCCATACCAAAATAATAAATCCAGTACCTTCTATATAATATGATTTTGTTATAAATATTTCACAACTATATTCATTATTTTATCCATCATATGAATGAAAAGGTCACTAAACGTGTGTACATACAGCATACCCTCTCTACAACGAGGTGTAGTTTGTTATTTGACACTTAATTATTTGGATGAGTATAATAATTACTGTAATTGATGCTAATAATAAATATAACATATTTATTATTCTTTATATGTTATATAACATCGAATTACATATGATTTGTACCATCAATTGGGTGATTTTTTTGCACGTTCGTATGTACGGATTACCGTCTCCATGAACGTGATAGATTCATTTCACCATCATAACCATTAAAGAATAATTTTCATTTTATGATTAAAAATAATTTGTAAGAACTTAATATAATTTTGGATATGAATTAAATACATACTGTCTATAACAAACATGACTTATGTTACAAAACATATCAAGGAAAATGAATCAGTTAACACCCAAAAGAATGATACTACAAAAATATTTTTAACAAAGCAATATCAGATGATCATATATGATATCATATTAATGTATTTGGTTCCAGAATAATTTAATAACAATTATTTAACTATTATAAAAGAGTTTATAGTACCCTCATCCAAGGAAAAGTACTAGAAAAGGTTTAATTTTACACTCTCATTATTTATCCGAGGTTTTTTATATGTAAGTATCTATTGGGACTTCATTATCATCTACATCTATGTTTCTTAAAAATTTATTTCAAAACATTTTTACTATTTCCTATAATTTGGGTAAAAGTTATTTATAACCCTGTTTGGCTTTGAATAGTTTATTTTAAATGAATATTTTTGGCTTTTTCCAAACAAGGTACTTTTGGACCTTTTCGATGAATTAAGGTAAGAATGTTTTTTAACTTATATAGTGAGTGCAGCTATCTTCTGCATTTATAACACCGTTGAAGCCTCCCTTACCATCTTATATTAATATTTTTTTTAAAATGTTTATTTTTCTAATTATGCGACTTTTAAATGATGTAAAAATAAAATGAGATATTTCTCTCAAATAGTTTTCATTTAATTTATGTAAACAACCTTCGATGGATTTTACTCTTGGTTGAGGTTGATTTATTATTATACAATCTTCAATATTGCATTGATGGTTTTTTGATATGTTTTACTTTGGATGTGTTATTTGTGTACCATTCATGGATTATGGTTAAAGTATTAACATTTCTTATACTATTTTAAATACAAATGTTTATGTTATGTTTCAACCTTTTCATATGAGAAAGGAAATGGACTTAGTAAGTGATTGGTGGAGCCTTCTATAGCTCATTGATTCATCGGTAGATCTCATGAGTCAAACTAGTGTATTGGCCCATGTCCTTGACAAAATCTTATTTGTAGTCTTAGAATGAGGCCATGACTATGTGGTTATGATGTTATTAATTATCCATTCCATCATTATGAAATTAGCTATTGATATTACATGTTATTACTCAACTAGTAGAATATCCATTTGAATAAGTAAATGGAATTATTTGTTTTACCCTTTCCATATTATGCTGAAGTTTAATTGTAAAAATATTTTATTTTAGTCTTATGCATTTCCATAAATTTTTATTCTTATTTATGATAGTTTCTGCTATATTTTTATTATTAAAGAGTATCTGATCTCAGCAATTTCTTATGTTTTCTTTTTCCCAGTTTGTGAAGATGTATAATATGATTAACCTGCTAGGATAGGCCAAAGATATGAGTGGGTTCAAAGAGGACGAAATGTTGTTTTTTATGATGTAATGTAAAACATATGTATTTATCTAGTACTTATAAGGATAATAAATTAATCTGTATTTAGGGACTTTATATGTTGTGATCATGACAATGTTATGTAATAATGCACTGACTCTAGGTAACTAGGGTCAGGGCAATTCATAAATACTAAGATATAAATTTCATGCAATAATCCTTGATGGATAATTACCATTCTTGGTTAGATGTAATTCCTCAATAATGTGACCATTTTAAATACATAACTAAAAAATTATTATATTAAAATACATTCCAAATTCATTTTAGGCTTTTAATTTTTTAGATTTATTACTATTGAAACTAAAAAATGAATTTCCTGCAATTTTCTATTGAATTCATTTTGTGATCCTTACATTAAAAACAAATGTTGAGTTTGATTAGATTTTCTCTCCATTAATGAAGATGATTAATTTTATATTTCTAGGTGTTACAATACTTCTCCACAATGAGGTATAAGCTTAATTATCCCTCCTCCAAGAGTAGGCGTTGGATTCCCATGATTGATGATAAAAAGGTGGAAATCCATCAAAATTAAATTATAGAGTTCTCTTCAAGAAAATCTGGTGTATTATCCATACCTAGTTTCATATATATATATATATATATATATTTAAAATATTTTATTTGAATAGTATTGGATCCAAAACCCGATTGTGGATCATAAGTTATAACACTCATAAAATGGAAAATTTTTATAATGTAATGTGCATCACTGAACATGCCATCCATGCAAGGTCATCCATGTAGGCCTATGCATTTATTCTTATCCCCTCATGCCCACTCATACATGACCTTCCTTAAATTCCCATAAATAAAGGTCTATCAACATAGGCTCACTCGTGTAAGTTTATCCACATAGTCCCAATCACGTAATCCCACCATCGAGTCTATAAATTTACCCCTCTACCTCAAATTTTCAAATGATGGTCAAACTCTCAGATGATCAATCTAGAAGAGGGTCTAGTTGACCACTTACCTCAACCAATTAGTCTGTCACAACATGGGAAACCAAACATCGGCTACACACACTAGGAAGAGGCCATAAACCTAACACATGAGCGACCCATACCTAGGCGACCCACCAAGGGGACCACGTAGGTGATGCCTCTTGGAAACCCACCTTGGTGACCCCATGGGTGACCCCCACCTGGGAGACCCCCACCTAGGAGACCCCCACATGGTAAAATCGTACCTAAAAAACTCTACATGGGATAACCACTATGGTGACCCACCAAGGTGTCTAAATAAAGGAGGTCCACCAACAGGTCTATAAATATACCCATCTGCCCGAAATTCTCGGATGATGAATGAACCCATAGACATAAAATCCTGGAGAGGGCTCCAGTTTTAAATATCAATTGCCCAATTAGTCCATCGCAACATGGATGACCAACCATGGACATCCATAACTATGCTAATGCCACCATCCTAGCACTTGGGTGACCCATAATCTGGAAACCCACCTGGGTGACCCGCCTGGGTGACCCCCACCTGAGAGAACCATACCTATGTGTCCCATACCTGGGTGAGACACCTAGGGGACCAAACTAGGAAACCCATCCGGGAGACCCACTAGTTCAAACTGTGGGGGCTATAGCCTCATACACTTTCTCAGGATCAGTTTTAGGATATAGTCCCAAGTCTCCATGACAGTTTTAATTTTACCATCATTGACCCCCATGAAATATTGAGAGTCACACCATGACCATTTTTGGATGCATCGAGGATATTTTGTGTTTCTCCTTACATAGCCTTAACACCCACCTAGTAATTCCATGATTTGTGATACTCCTCTATACTCCTTGAAATTCCTTGATTTGATTTACTCTTCTTGGTTCCTTTAGCATGTCATGAGTTTATATTATTCTCTTGGATTCCTTCAGCGACTTGAGTAGATAAAATCTTCAATAAACTCATGAATCCCCATCACATGACATTTATTTACGGTTGAACCAAAAGAGACTCCCCTTTGGTATCATCCCCGACTTAATAATTAAATCCTCCCTTTAGAATAATCCCCAATGAATTTTAGTTCATCCCTCCTAGAGTAATTCCCTTGACATTCTTGTAAAATGTTTAACTCTTATTCCTCTCTAGCTCTTGGTGACTAGGTCAGAGAGATAATGTAAACTAAATTCCCCTCCCATCACTCATACTTTTTCCTACATCAATCTATATTCCCTGGCACAATTACAAGGTAATGTGTAGATAGGGAAGTGCCATAAC
The DNA here is from genome assembly GCA_963277665.1 of Viscum album. Classification (NCBI taxonomy): domain Eukaryota; kingdom Viridiplantae; phylum Streptophyta; class Magnoliopsida; order Santalales; family Viscaceae; genus Viscum; species Viscum album. Next base: position 96,360,898 of record OY728158.1, read on the forward strand.
CTTTTCATATTCCACATTTTCCCCATCCTCTTCAAGCAGCGGAGGAGAAGTGTGCGGTCTTCTAGATCATCAAATTCATCCATGAAAAGACAATATCACAATATACAAATCTTCATATACATGTTTTATATGGTGGTCAACCTTTTAATATTCATCTATACTTATTTCAGAGTGCCTCCGTTGTCTTGGGTCCTAAAGGCCCTTAACCCAACCATAGAAAAAAGTGGATTGTTTTTTCCCAAGTCATCTATTTCCTCCTTTTTCTCACACAGAGTTTTAGTCACTTAGGATTAGAGGTTAATGGATGTCATGGCCTATATGAGATCCAAAACCATCATGGGAATCCTACTCAGGAGTGATACTCAATAAGTCCTATCAAGTTAATCCTCAATGAATTATCTCCAATTATTGAACTGCAAGAACTCTAATTCCTACTATAACTAGGATATATAGTACACCTAACCAGGGCATCAGATCAATGTGAAACCTTTTTAAAAATAATCCCCAATTTAAACTCACCAAATCATCACTGGACATCCTCTTTATGATTAATTCTCAAAAAAATTATCATAAATGTATTTACTACCCTACGATGGAAACCTAAGAGGGCTTTTCTAGGTGTGTCTCCTCTAAACCAAACCCATCAGGATTTGACTCCCATCCAAATGGGATATTCAGGAAGCCTCTACGATGTATAAATATAATAACTCGGATCAACCCAATCTTCTTTGGGACACATTCTCAATAAGGCTTAATTTAACCTGGAAATTCATATACCTTCCAGGTTCCCCAGTTTTCTTCAACATATGTCCCAAACCAAACATTGAATAGTAACCTTATACATATAAGTTCATACCCCAAGATGTTAAATTTTATGGTTTTGTATTTATCACATGAACTTAAAAGTCTTGATTTCCCTCAACTGGTGGCACCAATATACGTGTGTTCTAATTCCTTTCACAACGATATGTAGAAAACCCATCACATGGGTTTGATCCCAACATCAAAACAACTTCTATATCCTTGGATGAAAATACAATTCAGACTACCCCAATACATGGCTAGAAAACAAGATTCCTCATAACCAAAGAATCTATAATATTTAAATAAGGGTAAGCCTATGAATTAACAATCAAAAGTGTGCATAAGATGAGAATATGTGTCTAATTAGTATACATAAGGATGGAATACCCAATATATAATATTTCATAAATCATTGAATATGTCTTGGAATAACATAATTCAGGAATCTAAAGAGTATAGAAACATGATTCAATAAACATGATTCATTAGAGAAAAACATAGTCATGTGAATAAACAAAAAACAATAGCATTAACATAAGTATAGAAACCATATTTAATGGTTATACACTAATAAATTCATCACATAATAGTCATGGTTACACTAGATATGTACCTTCATGGGGTTGGGATAATTCTTCCTTTTACCCTAATGCTTGAAATAAAATCTTCCATGGACCCTTTTAGGGTGCAATAAATCCTCTTATGTTCCCCCTTTTGATTGAGTTAAATTCTCCAAAGAAAACATTTCCTCGGGATAAATCTTGTACTATACCCTTTGGAGGGAATGAGACATAAACTTAATACAATTCATTGGAGGGTCATATATGACCCCACCCTTCATCATTCATTCTTATGTCTTCCACCTTATTTTAATCATCATCAATTCAAAAAGAACACATGTAATGAAAAGGGGTGTCACATCCATTTCAAATGGGATAACATAAGGAAAATAGTAATAATTCCATAAATAATCATAAAATGGTATAAATGTGAAAAATGAATAGAAATCCAAAAACATTCAGTAAATTTCTAGGAATATATCATTCATTCAAGATGATAGACAATATAGTATTTAAACTATATAGATAATAGAAATACTATTAATAATCTAATTTCCCCAATTATTTGGCATATATGTTTTCAGGTTTACACTATTCAGTCAAAGCATTCAAAAATAAGGTACTTAAAATTGGAATGAATCGGATGAAAAAAATAGTTTATAAATGAATATTATTATGCATTACAAAGGATGTGATGGATAATTTCCCATATGGAGATCAAACCATTTTTTAATGGTTGGGGCCAAAGCCTCATTTTTATTACCAAAGTAGAGACCTCTTTTTATCTGGCTAGAGGCAGAACCATTGCATAGCCTGAAGGCCTAATGCCAAGTGGCCTGAATAGATGGATTGAAAGACCATTTTTTCTTAAAGGGACCTTCAGTGAATAGTAATTCATCAATACCCAGGTTCCTAGAGTACTTTCTATTGTAAATCCACTTCTATTGCTCCTACTACAGTGCCTCTGCCGTTACAGTGTCAATGCTATAACAGTTCTGACACTATTATAGTCTTCTACAGTGTCCTACTACAATACCTAAAAATTTGTTCCTACCCAGAATAAATCTTGGGTATTTTGGACACCAAACAAGTTCCATTACCACTTATGTACATGCTCATTGTCAAGAGATCGAAATTTTTAATTTGTGAAAACAATTGTAAAAATCTATTGATAAATAGAGAAATGATATTTTAAGAATTTAACAATTGTACATTGAAAATATTGTTTAAAATAACCTATGTTCCATGATGAAACTTTAAAATAAAAATCATTGGAAAATAGAACAATAATTTAATTTATGAAACTGAAAGGGGGTTACACATAATGGGAAATTTGTTATTATATTTTTTAAAAAAGAAAATTTCTTTTATTATTTTTGAAATGTTATTATAAGTGAAAAATGGTAAAATTTATATTGTTGAATCATTTGAAAAAAAAATTGAAATAAAAATTCTAATATATATTAAAAAATCACTATTTCATAATTTTATAGTACCGATGTTAAATCATCTTGACTTGAGAGACCCTAAATTGTGTATTGGCCTAGTGGGTCGTAATGACTATAGTGTGGCTCCCCATATGATAGATACTGCAGAGAGGATGTGAGGGTCTATGATGGTACAATAGGGAATTTATTCCCTCATAATCAATTAAACATAGAATTATAATAAATTAATACAAGTTGTAAGTTTAATATCAATTATAAATAGAAGAAAATCATCCATAAAACAATACTAACAACCAAATCCAAAGTAAGTATCATATAAAAAAGGATGTGTATGTCATGGAGGTATATAAAAAGATAGAAAATAATTGGAAATAGGAAAAAGAACAATATTTTTATCAAAATAAAAAAAGGAATAAATACAAACTATCTTCAAATAGTATTATGGTCCATAGCCTAGTCATGTTCCCCACTACTTCTATTGATAAATTAATCAGGTATCACCTAGAAGGTGTTGGTCTCTATCCTTACCTAAATCCATGAAGTCTTATTGGGTATGAAATAGAAGCACTAATAAGGTGTGATATAACACTCATTAGGACACCACCAACGATGTACTTAACATGCCCAGTTTGTGCATATAAGGTGGAGTAGTGTAAGGATAAACTTGAGTAAAAGTAATAATAGTAAAAATGATACATTTGAGTTTATCAACATAAAATATTATCAAGAAATCCTAACATAATGGCCAATTATAAATAATTGTAAGCATAATCAATGAAATATTTTTAGTAATCATGTCTTAGAGTATGATAGGATAAGAGCCAACTAGGACAAATTTCCAAGGAATCCAAATAAGCCTTATCTTTTGAGTAAAATTTTTAAAGGAATCCTATTGAGTCAAGTATGTAGGATCCATGGAGTAGATACATAAAATTTAAAAAAATCATGGAGTAGAAGTTACCAAGGTATCAAAGTGAGTCAGTTATGACTAATTTAAGGGGTAGAAATTTCCAAGGAATCATTGTTGTCCATCAGATCTAAGTAGTAGAAATGTCTAAGGAATCATAGTGTTTCATTGGTTCCATACCATGATCCTAATTAACATCATAGACAATTCATTCACCATTTTATAAACCATCACAAAAATTAATTCAATGATCCATTAATAAACATGTACAATGAAATGTATTATCAATTTTATACCATTTATATACAAATAAAATGGATTTTTAAGGTGATTACAACCTTTAATAATCATCTTTTTAAAAAAAATTAATTCCATAAAATGTAATGTGATATCAACACAAACCAAGGGTTGCATATTCAAGGTCAAACTCAACAACCCATCCCATGGGTGTTTTGGGTTGAGTTCAATAACCTCCAACATTTTATATGGATGTCTCAGCAAGTCCCAAACATGAATTGGACATTTAACTCAAGGGATAATTAATTTAGGAAGCAATGCTAGAATTTCCATCATGTGGAACAATGAAAAAAGATATAAACAACCAAAATCTATGTCAAAATTTATATACCACTAGCTATATGACTTTATAAGAGAAATCATTCATTCATAGCACTAAATTTTACCAAGATCAGAAGAATACGGAAATTTTGGAAAATAACATGAAAATAGGGCATATCATCTTATACTTAAATAACTATGTCAAGAAGAAGTGAAATAATTGATGGTGTATTAGAAATTTAAAACTCACCACGTATTATCCAATGAGACTAAAAGTATTTTGGTCAGTGTCTAGATAGGTGGGATATCAATAATCATAGGAAGATTCTATTGAACTGCTCCAATGAGAGAAAGGGGTGGTCGTTGAAGGAGAAATAAGATAATGGGATAGGGGTTTATACATTTAATGCCATTTAGGTGTAAATTTTCATTTTAAACAACTTTTATTGGGTGAATAGTTGGTCTACGTGATCCACCAAACCGTGTGGAATGATATTCCTGAAGATACCCCTTTCACAATATAGGCCCACTATTTGACGGTTCATACAGTGACTGTGAATCTTCCCTCTATTAGAATGTTTGCAGAAAATGAACTTCCTTGTGGTCAAGGTTACATGGTTTCATTTAATCATAAACCCAATGATATTATACTATAACACCCCAAATAGTTTAACCAAAAAATGAGGATAGGGGTGGGGGTGGTTTATTTTTACCATGTGCCCTAGTTACATTCTCCAAAATCTCATGTTTTGGGATATGGACATGTCCTAGACACCCCCATTTTCTTTGTGAATCCACTTGGAACTCCAATTAGAATGAAATTATAGAATTAAACCAAAAATAATTGGTTGTAGAGTTCACAAAAAATCCCTGATCTTACAATCATCCCCTTAAAACAATACATATACGAATTTTCATTTAAGGGGGGGGGGGGTTAATCTTCATTCGCGAATAACTAAGACCACTGGGCATGTATGTCTGCCTCCCATTCCTAAGTCTCATCCTGTACAATACTTTGCTTCAATAACCCCAATACTAGAGGAACTAACCTACCTCAAATAACCTTGATACCTTGATTGGAAATACATATAAGATGCTTCGTAAAGATCACATCAACATCAGACTCAAAATACTTGGGATAAAGAGTGTGTGACAAATCAAAAATGATATTGGTGAAGATGAAATACATGGAATACATCATGCATGACCTGATACCTTTTAGGTAACTACAAAAAATAGGCTACCATATCAACTCTGTCTAGAATCTAAAGTGAAAATATGTTACAAGGTTAAAACATCCCCTTTTAACAAATCAGTTAACACCCTAGCCTATGTGATACATATTTGAAAACCTAAATCCCCACCTCAAAATCTAATGTTCGATAGAAAGGATCATCATATGATTTCTATCTATATTGAGCTTTTGAAATACACCCTTTGATAAGCTAAAATTGATCTTAAGGATCATAAACGAGATGGGGTCTAGGCAATACTAACACTCTTTAATTAAACCATCACAAGTTTGAAGGGTATGACCTACAATATAAGGACTCATAAGGAACCATTTGTATAATCTCCCAAGGGCTGTTGTCATATGTGAACTTAGAGTAAGGTAAGTTTTTCTTTGAAGAACCTTTTTTATCATGGACACATTCCCTAATAATGAAATCTAAGACCTGTATCATGCTCTCTAATAGGCCATCTATCTGTTTGTGATAGGTTTTACTTAGCAGTACATATAAACCAAGTTCCTTTTTCATCACCTACAAGAACAATGATGTGAAATGAGAATCTTTTTCTTATTTGATATAACGTGGAACCCCAAGATTCATATGTTCTCATGAATTTATATCTTCCCAAACACATCAAATTATAAAGCCTCGTGAATATGTAATAAATGGGTGACCTCTTCCAACAACTTTATTTTTACTAATATGAAATCACTTCCCTGAGCTGATCTAGGAAATACCATAAACAAATCCATTATGAAATCATCTAATTTCAAATATAGAATGAGTAAATACTTTAAAATCTCTACTATTTTCTGGCGTTCTACAATTAACTTTTAATAGGTTGAATACTATGTTTCAAAACCAACTATTCCTCACTTCATCCATGACCACCAGTCATGGTAGTATATGTCTGAATACATCTTAGTTTGTTTGGGATGAACAACCCATATTGAGGCATGTGAATCTCATATTAACTATTATCAGACGTTTTTGGTAACCCATATGTGCCTATAGTTGTGTAACATCTCATTCTCATCAATAAACCAACTAGGAAGTGGTTATCACATACAACACTCTCCCATAGGAAAAAACCCCAATAATATGATAGCTAACTCATTTCCAATCTATCCTTAAGTTAATAGGTCACTAATAATGATGTAAGTATAAAATTTCCCTGATGGTCATGAACTTCCAAATGATTCTTTGAAAACAAGGCCATAAGTTTTCACTCTCAACTAGAATTTTGAACTAAATATTTTTTATTTCTCTTACTCCTAGCATCAACAACTTCATTTCCAATTCTGGGGGTATAAGTAATATTGATGTCAAAATACATTATGTATTATACCCACCTTCATTGCCTAAGATTCATGTCATGTTATCTAATGATATACATGCGTCTTTTGGGTAGTTCTTCTCAGGTGGCCTCAACCAATGAGACTCATACGCCACGACTCCCTCCTCATACATCATAACTACTCCTATCATTATACCTAATGTATTAGACTATATCTTATAGATTCTTCCCTAATATAGTAGAGTCTATATCAATGATAAATTCAATCTCACCTTCAACTACTAAAATGTTGTCTCTCATTCTTCAAACCATTATAACTTTCCATCCTTTTATGTAAAACCTATAAGAGGTGTTGTAATTCATGAGATGTCTTGAATAATGTTCCCATAATTACAGGATCTTTCTATGAAACTCAATATGGCAAATGTGTTCTTGTGATTATCCTAGAAAACTAAATATCTCACCTTCTAGGGGTCAACTGATAATCCTATCTTTCAGATAATATGTCCCAGAAAGCCAAATTTAACCATCAAAATTGGAATTTCATGATCTTACAATATAACTAATGCTCACACAGTTCATCCAATATGATCTCAAGATGTTTGGAATGATCATTTCGAGTGTGAGAAGGATCCAATATTCCTTCCATTAATACCACTATAAATGAATCTAAATATGGATTGAAAATCTAGTTCATCAGTTCCATGAAAATTACTGGTGTTTTTCTGAGACCAAACTACTTGTCTTGATACTTATAAAATAAATATATAATATTAATAGTTATACATGATATATTTAATGGCCTAACTTAAACCTGATGATAAATCAATCTCAGAAAAATATTCATGGAACCCATTTCTCCTCAGAGTTTTCCAAATATATCATCTATTCAATGTAATGGATATCATCTCTTAACCATCAACAGATTCAATTTATGATAATACACACATAAAAGAAGGGTTCCATCCACCTACTTGGTGAAAAGTACCAGTGAACCCCATGGTGAAGAACTGGTCATATGAACCCCTTTTCTTTAATTTCCTCTGGCTACCTCTAGAGCTCCCACAAATTAGTAGTGTTTAATCTATTAGGAGGAATGGATACTGATGTTATTATAGGAACTAGCTCAATGGAAAACTCTACCTCTCTCTTAAGAGGTATTACAATAATGTAATCCAAGAATGTTTCCATAAAAAATATATGATTGGAGGTAAATATCCTTTATGTGCTTCATGATTCTCTAGATATAACCTATTAATATTGGACATCTTCTAACCCTTCCCATTATTCTCAAGTCTAGATCGGTGTGCATGAAAATAATGTTCAACATTTTCCATAAAAAACACAACCTATGGTGATGTGAGGGTCAAACTTATATGATAGAAAAAAAAATTAATGATGAAAAGGAATTAACCAGTCTCTCTTGAGAATGATATCAAACATCTTCATATTGAGGAAAAAGATTTCTTACACATGGATACATCCACCTATGTCAATGGAGGCCTCACTACACAAGTGCACACTATCTGATCGAATCCAAAATAAATTATTCAGTGTCCACCAACCATAGGAAATTGAAAATTGAGCCCAAGTATCTCAAAAAATGTTACATATTTAAATGAATGAGAGGCATCATTATCAAAAATATCGTATAATAGTGTAGATGCGAGAAGAATAGTACCACTTACTGTTGAAGGTTTGGGACACAACCCCTAAATTATTGGTTTCACTCCATACATCTATTCTGATTCATGACCCTTAGATGTATCCTGAATACCCTAATAAGTTCTTCTCAGTAGGCACTATGAATTTGGTGCTTGGATTCCTCAACCACAACCACCACCTCATCATTATTGGCCAGTCATATGTCAGATCCCTACCTGATGAGAAGATTATGAACTCGGTATTGAGGATGAAGTCGGTCCATACCCACTCTCAATAGATGTTAGAGTAAAGGTCCTGAAAAATAGATGTAGATGGCCCATAATACTACTTGCTTAATGGTAATCAATGATGTTATCACACTATCTCCTCATGTGTCTCTTCATCACACCCTGATGACAAAATATATAATTAACAACACTCATGCTCTAGCTGTTATTACCCTCACATGGGACCACAAATTATTGATTCCTACCACCTACCTCTACCACACTAGGTCAAGAAGATGAACTAAGGTCCTTTGTGCCCCATCTATTCTCAAGACACGTTTACTGAAAATAACATGAGATACTATTCAAGATATGGTAGGAATTTGAAATACATTCACATATGATCATATTTAAAAATTGAGTGAATTTAAAAATGTCCTCACTTTAGATAAATCAACACAAAAAAATAGGTGGAAAACACTAGAGCTCTGTGAAATTTGTAGAGTAGACCATAACTGATAAATCAACCAACATCATTTTCATAAACACCCAGGCACAATCATCCCTCAATCTCTCAAGATAAGATTTTCATAAAATGATGTTTGTAAATCCATCCAATACATAACCTAATGAATATCCCTCTAATTAGTAACATCCCACTCATAAATGGAGGAATTTTAAATCATATATATAGTGAGAATCACTCTCATATTGGGTGGTGTCTCGAGGTGATCGAAAATCGATAGCATGACCTGTAATATTGAATTTACAACCTAGGGTCTACCATCACCCAAAATCATGGGTCAATGAGTTTGATAAATCCCATATGTCAAGTATTTCATAGTCGACATAGGTCAAGGGGCTCCTTGAACAATACATATGAATTATAGGAAACCCTCTCAAAACTAAGACCCATTTCCAAGATGTGGTACAATAAGATGTGCTTTAAGTGGCACTACTAGAGGTTCTATTGATGACCCAAGTCCCACCACCTCAAAATCATTGTCTTCCCCACCCACCTGGCACACAATTAGTGTCATTCATGTGGTAATATCTCTAAAAATTCCAAACTCATGGCTAATTCAAGTTTTGGTAACAAAAAGATCACAGATATATGTACAAGGTAAGAATAATCCATCCTATATATGAGTTACACACCTCTTCCTTCCCCAAAATCATGGTCTTGGAGGCATATATCTATCAAGAACAAAAAAGGTACTATGTACTTACAGCTACTATGGCTGGGTCAGGGTCAAGTTCTATGATATAAAACAGGGGATCCAGTATACAAAGTGTGAATTTCATGTTATAGAGGAAAGAACCCTTAATGTGGAAATTGGAACCACTCTTTAACAAGAACCAATTAATCCATGAATTTAATGTGATTTAAATGAAAATTTATTTATATTACAAATGTTGTTAAATTTTTTTATTATAGAGATGATGATTTACAATTTATAAAGGCCTATATACTTTATAAATTGTACTATTTATTCCATTTATTCATAATCGTAAACATGTTCCTACCCATGTGACCCATTTTTCATGACCTAATGTGCCATAACTGACTACATAAGGTGTCTTCTTCAAAATAATTAGGAAAAAACTATTAGGGTGATGCAAACACTTTATGTAACTTATTATGTTTCTTATTTTATTGAAAAATCATTAGTCGAGAAACATTTATATCTCATAGGTTGCATATAATAAATTTCATGCAGTTAATAAATGCGTCCTAGATGACAAAGAATATACACGGAAAGTTATTTTTCTATGTGCCTAAAAATATACATGACAAAAATATCTCATTTCTTTGTAATAGTAGGGAAAATCAAAATCAAAATCCACACTAAATATCATATGCATTACCTTATGGTGAAATTATATCAACTACAATAATTACAAACTAGAAAATCATGTCCCATTATCAGGTCATTTAATGTTTCCCTGTATATGGGTTACCTACTCCAAAGAAAAACTCATTACCAAATCCCAACTCTTTCATAGTCTTCTATCTACAAATCCTAAATAGTAAGCCTAATGAAAATTATAATTGCTATAATATAACCTTTTAATGTCCCAATCCAGAATCTACTAAATGGTACACCATGTCGTTTTTGGAGTTGGTGGCCTAGAACAAACTACTTTGTACTTTATTCATTAATAAAAGCCTTATCACATCTGGATTGTTCTTCTGTATGATAATGCATGTGATAATGTCCTAATGATAACTTTTTCATTAAAGGGTCATAGAGGATCCCTGCTGTGATGAGAACTCGGAAGTTCTATAACACTGTTCTGGAATATATGTTCTATGGATGGATGTTATTATTTGAGGGACACAAATAATACAGGAAATTAGGTGTGAGAACTCATAAAACATTGAGGCACGACCTTAAGGTGTCATCCCTTGGTAATATCATGGAGGATATTATGAGAACGAGACCCGCCTGTAGGAAATCCACATTTCTTAGTGTCATTGGATGTTCCTATATGCGGACGTGTGTATTGATACTTATAAGTTTAGATTATTATTAATGGGTATTACAACTCACGCACTTAGATGTATCGACGAAAAATGTGACGACACACTATTTACAGCGAGGTAGGATACGTTGGGTGTGTTAGGAGTAATACTGCATTTATAGATAATGCGAGAAAGGATTTGTCCCTTATGTTCCATAATAGAATTAGATATCTCAGACCCTTTGATGGAATTGATATAGCCTAAATAAATCCATTTCCATGGTAAGGTATGAGGGAGTTTAATTCCAAAAAGTCAAAGAAAGAATAATCGAGCACGTGGGTTGATGACACTAGCATGAAACCTACTTGATTCGAGATATCATGACAAAGGGATTATATTACACAGTAAGAATTTGGATGAGGTGACATGTCATTGAGGTGTTATATTATTTTTCTATGGGTTCCATGGAATGTTTCTAGATTCTAACCTTGGACTTTAGGCAGGCTCTGCCTAATTCCACTGAGAAAGAGGCCTAGAGGGTCACACACTAAGTGTGTCCATGTATCTCAGTTAACTATTAATTTAACATGTTAAATAAAGATTATTCTCAAATGTGGATTAATAATTATTTAAGGATTCATATTCTCATTTGTTTCGTCACTAGTTTTTCGAGAGAATAAATTGTGGATGAAATAATATTTATTAGTCAGTGATGGAGTTATATTTATTTATGAAATAAATAGACATTACTCAAGGTCAAATAAATGTGCTAGAGTAAATAAATAAAAGTGGAAAATAAACGCACACACCATGTATATTTAATATAAATTCTGTGTAGTTTTTATGGAAAATAAGTACATGCCGTGTATTAATGATTACATGGTGTGTAGTTATTCATTCAGGATTTTGAGGAAATAATATCATTATTGTGATATTTATTATAATCTGTGTTGGCGCATGTCAAGGAATTAATCATTCTACATGGGTGTTTTCAATAAGAGTTAGTTTAAAAAATAAAATGCATATCATGTTTATTTTTCGTCAAAACACTATAACCTCAATGCTGATTATAAATATCCTCACAACCCCTACACTCTTACCAAAAAACAAGAGAATCGATGTTCACAATAATTCTGGAGAATTCTTTCAAGGCCGAAAGAACTCCTTCCTCCAAGAATGCACTCAAGACCAAGAGACCAAGATGATCTAAAGAGGACATCACAAGGAAATGATCTTTTTCTGTAGAAACCGTAGATCCCTTCAGCGACATCCGAAGATACACGACACACATGTGGATCACCACTAGAGGAATCCTACACTTGGATTCTACGATGCAATGACAGATCATAGGATCGTGACCTGAGACATAAATTAAGAAAGAATTCAACCAAGGTAATTCTTGTGAATTAATCAAATTTATTATAACCAACATATTATTATGTTATATCTATGGTTCGGTGATTCCCTCTTATGTTTTTCATTACTCATTGTATTCTGAAGATTCGGCGTTTTACATCGTGATAGATCTCATATTGAATATTGATTAACTTTAAAATTAAAGTTGGGAAAACCGACCAACGCGCTTCCGCTGCGCTCAGAACCTACATGTGGTATCAGAGCAGGGTCATATCATTGATTATAATTATTTAGTTTTTCGTTGGTGGCCTACTCATTAAATAATTTAGTTGTTTCAATTCAAGTTTATCCTTCTTTAATTCTGAATCTTGAGATATGTTCCTCCTCTATCATTTCTCATTCACCATACAAAAATGGATTTTTCTTTTAATTTTTCATTAAAATAAAATAGAGGATTTCATTTAGAGGATCCAAACATTCCTAGCAATAAAACACAAGAATACACGATGTGTATTCGGAAGTACACACCGTGTAGTCTAGGTTCATGCATTAGACTGGTTTACCAAATTAGGTCATGTATTCATAATATCTAAGTCATTTATGACACCATGTGTTGACCAGGAATAGGTGGCACACAGTTTCCGGATTACACGCCGTGTGGTTCAACAGAACACGACGTGTAGTCCCTTCGGGATAGGGTTGGACCCTGTACCCCGTACACGGCTTGCCCGGCTGGAAACCATGTAACGTGGAAATTACACGGAGTGGGTCCCACTGTACACGGTGTATACTCTGAAAATTTCCAATGTACATTAACACACCATGTCCCCGGGCGTGTACTTTGGATGAACGGTGAAGAAAAATACACACCGTGTGGTCGGAAGTACACGCTATGTACTCACCCAAATTACGCAGATTAATTAAAATTTATTATTATATTATACAAACCCTTGAGATGTGTACCACTATGCTGGCGTAAAGCTGGGGCACAACACGTGATAGGTGTTTTATATATATGTCTTTTATTTAACATCTGTATAATAAATGGGAATTCACTGGGTTGCCTCCAAGGTACTAGTTACGTACAAGGATAATTTTAAATGAATTTATTTGTTTAAAATTTTGATGGATGAGAATCTAAAGGAAGTTCAGAAAATGGTTTAAGATAATATGATTGATTAATTAAAGATAATTAATTGATTCGAGCATGATTTATCATAAACAAGAATGATTAAAGAAGTGAATGATAGTTTTATTTTGGCATAAATATCATTACATGTATGGATGATCATGAGATGGACCGAGACCTTTGTATGTGAATGGTTTCTTTTAATTTATTTATTTAAATTAAATTTGTTGGCCTGCAAGCCATCGCCTCATTAATATGTAGGGATTGCAAGCCCAAGGATTCTTTTATGTAAAACCCCCTTTTACCCCTCACCTGCAAGTGAGATAAATGCATATGTAATGGATGGAGCTCCCAAGCTAGTGGAGATGGCTCATGTTAGGAGCAAAGGCGAAACCAATCCAAGGAGATACAAAGGTGGATAGGTAGAAAGCTATAAACATGAACCCGAAAGGTTCAAGACGTTTCTCCCCTAGGTCTTGGGTTAGTTTATCAACCACTAGATAATCTAAACAATAGAAAAGCTCATGATCATACCATTTATTTTATTTCTATCTGTTTCATGTTTAATGTATTGTGGGTGTGTTGTCATGATCACATAATTAATGAATTAAACAAGCATGCAAGATGGAACTAAAATAAAAACTGGCTTATGCGTAAATATTATCTTATACATGGTTAATAACTTATGTATATCCCACTTAATATTAACAAGCATGTAATCAAAGATAATAAAAAACCAATTTACGTATAAGTCTAATATCCCTCAATGGAAATATTATGTCGGTATATCCTTCCATAATCGTGGTTTGAATCGAACCATAGTTCAAAGTGCTTGACCAACCCTAGTTGGGGTACTTTCAATTATCGGGGAATTATAATTCATGGTATTGGTTTGACTTGACTTGGTTCACATCAAGGTTTGACCACCACATCAGGACTTGGTATGACCAAGAGGAAAAGTTTGAGGAAATCCAAAATAAAAGGATTTTAGGATTGGGGAGTCCACTCAGCGGATCAATGAGTTGTGAGTTAATGCAGTTGGCATTTGGAATGCCTACCTAAAACCCTTCAAGTTGCTTGACCAACCCTAGTTGGGGTAATTCAAAGAGAAATATGGATCCTTGACACTGGAATATTCAGGAAATATACTATTCCAAAGTCAATGGTGAGGGTTATTAGATTTTGATAAAACAGTGGGAGACTAATAAGTATGAATTTATTTATTTGTCTCATTTTTGTAATAAAGTACTAAACATTTTCTCAACTTAATTTATAGAAATGGAAAGAAAATGACTTCAAACATATCATTGTGAACTATAATCGGGTAGGAAAACCCTCCCACTGGCACCAATTTCCAAGAGTGGTAGAGGCGTTTACGCGTCATCCTTCGCCACGAAAGGAAATTGTATGTTCTAGAAGAGCCTATTGTAGTTGTGCCTGGGAAAGTGTCCAGTGATGAGGAATTATCTCTCCATATGAAACACATGGATGATGCCACATATGTACAGTGTTTCATATTATCGCCCATGTCCAATGAGATCTTGAAGCAACATGAAAACATGGACACATATAGCATGATGTCTCACCTTAAGGATCTCTACCAAGACAAGGAGAGATAGGAGAGGAATGAGATCTCCAATTATTTGTTTAAAACTAAGATTAGAGAGTCTGCGCCATCTGGTCATCATGTAGTCAAGCTTATTGGCTGTAATGAATGCCTATACATCTTAGGTATTAAATTCCCAGATGATTTGCGTACAGATCTCATCCTATCATCACTACCCAAGACCTTCTCTTGCTTATTGTCAAATAAAACATGAGCAACAATGAGAAGAGTCTATCGGAACATATGACCTTGATTTTCCAGGTAGATAAGGACATGGGGCGTGACAAACTCAGAGTCCTTATGGTGAATAGGAAAAGGAGGGACAAGGAAAAGGGGCCAAAGACTTATAAACGGTCTGAAGCCCCTGATCACTGTCCTTCCAAGAGGGGGAAGATCCAGAGGCAGGGTAAGGAACGTGAGGTGGTTTGTTTTTCAAGTGGAAAGCAAGGCCACTGGAAGAGGAACTGCACCCAGAAGCGTGGGGACGCTAAAGGTGAATTCGTTATCGAGTGTAATCTTTCTATTTCTACACATTGGGTATTAGATACAGATTGTGGGGCTCACATATCTATCCAAATGCAGGAACCAAGTATATTTAGAAATACATCGAGAGGAGAGGTGGTCTTAGAGATTCCAATGGAACAAGGTTGGATGCATTGGCTATTGGCTATAACCACCTCTCACTACTAACTGGGATGATTTTGGTTTTACATAACTGTTATTATGTGCCTAGTGTTACCATGAACATAATTTTTGTAACTTGTTTGGATATCGAAGGATTTGTTTTCAAATTTTAAAATAAGGGGTGTCTCTTTTATAAGAACAACATATTTTATGTTATTGTACATTTAAATAATGGTTTTTATATATTAAATTATGAAAACCAAGTGTTGACAATCGATAACGAAACAAACTCACATGACTCATACATCACCTAGTTGTGGCATCACCATCTCGGTCATGTGAATGAGAAGCACTTGACAAAGCTCTGCCAAGATGGCTATTTAGAATCTATTAAGCTAAAACCACATGATAGATTTCACACTTGTTTACAAGGAAAAATGACCAATCCGCCTTTTAGTAGGCAGGGTGAAAGGGCCACCAAGCTTCTAGGATTGGTACACACGGATGTGTGTGGACCATTTCGAGTAGAAGCTAGAGGTGGATATTCATACTTTATTACTTTTACTAATGATTTGAGTAGATATGGATATGTATTATTAATGAGGTATAATTTAATGGCCTTAGATAAATTTTAGGAATTCAAGAATGATGTAAAGAATTATCTTGGTAATAAGGTAAATAAACTTCGATCGGATCGAGGTGGAGAAAAACTGAACCAAGAGTTCATCGATCTTCTACGGGAGACTATGATTTTATCTCAACTCACTCCTCCATATAAACCACAATGGAACAATGTTAGTGATAGGAAGAACCACACCTTATTGGATATGGTAAATTCGATGATGAGTCATGCGGATCTTCCGTTATCTGTTTGGGGATATGCATTACAAACAACAACATACACATTAAACCGAGTACCAACTAAGGCGGAAAATGGAATTCCCTCCGAGATATAGAATGGAAAGAAACCCATTTTGTTGCGAACAAATTTATGGGGATGTGAGCTGTTTGTTAAGGCATCATTAGGCAACAAACTAGCACCCCGGGGCACGAGTTGTATCTTTATAGGATATCCCAAGGAAATTAAAGGATATTAACTATATAACCCTTCATACAAGAAAGTGATTGTTGCTAGGCAAGCCGTATTTCATGATAGGGAGGACATCCTCAAAAATGATAGTGGGAGAAAGATTGACTTCGACGAAGTTGATACTCAGGAGACACATGAGTTGGTATAGGAACATGTTCCACAGGTCCCCGTGGAAGAGGTTCCAGAAACACAAGTACTACGTAGGATCTCAAGAGAAGTAAGGGAACCAGAGAGTTTTTGTTTCCTAGTCATAGAGGATGGTTAATCGTTATTGTTGGAATATAATGAACCTCTCCCCTATAAGGAAGCAATAGAATGATAAGAAGTTGCAAGATGACAAGAAGCTATGAATTCTGAGATGGAATCCATGTATATGAACCAAGTCTGGGTTTTGGTCGATGAGCTAGTTGATGTAAATCCTGTTGGATACAAATGGGTATTTAAGAGAAAGATGGACATGGAAGGTCAAGTTAACACCTATAAAGCAAGGCTAGTGGAAAAAGGGTTCAGAAAAAATCTTGGAATTGACTATGATGAAACCTTCTAACTATTTTGCATGTTTAAATCCATAAGAATCATACTTGCCATAGCAGCATACCATGATAATGAAGTGTGGTAGATGGATGTCAAAACAAAATTCCATAACGGGAACCATCAGAAAGATGTCTATATGACACAACCAAAAGGGTTTGTGACACCAGGTGAAGCCTAACAGGTTTGCAAGTTGCATAAATCCATTTATGGATTAAAGAAAGCATCCAGGTCATTGAACATTCGATTTGATGAAACGATAAAGGAATTTGGGTTCATTAAGAACGAATGTGTTCCATGTGTTTATAAGTGGTATAATGGGAATTTGATCTTTATCCTCGTAGTATATGTAGATGACATATTGATTATTGGAAATGATGTACCAGTCTTACAATCTGTTAAGGACTGGTTGAACAAGTGTTTCTCCATGAAGGACTTGGGTGAAGCAGCCTTCATTCTAGGGATCAAGATCATTCGTGATAGATCCAGGAGGCTACATGGACTAAGTTAGAGTACAAACATTGACCAGATACTAAAGAGATTTAGTATGGAACAATCCAAAAGGGTATTGGTTCCAGTGTCACATGGACTACATCTTTCTAAGAAAATGTGTCATAAGACACAACATGAGAATGATAGAATGAGTAAAATCCCATACGCTTCAGCTATAGGATCCATCATGTATGTCATGTTATGTACCAAGAATGATGTTGCCTATGCATTGAGCATGGTAGGCAGATATCAAGAAGATCCAGGAGAACTGCATTAGATTGCTGTTAAGACTATACTTAAGTATCTGAGAATAACTAAGGATATGTTCCTGATGTATGGAGGAGACGAGGAGCTTGTCATCAGATGGTATTCTGATGTTGGTTTTCAGATAGATCAATGTGATTTGAATTCGCAATATGGATATGTTTTCTCTCTCAATGGAGAATTTGTGCACTGGAAGGGTTCAAAGTATCCATTTGTCACCGATTCTACAGTAGAGTCTGAATATATAGCGGCTTTTGATACAACCAAGGAATCTTTCTGGATTCAGAACTTTATCTAGGAGCTTGATGTGGTGCCTAGCAGTAAAGATCTCATTACATTGTATTATGATAATAATGCAGTAGTGGTTCTTGTGAAAGAACCATGGTCACAGCAACGGACAAAGCATATACTCAAAAGTGTCACCTTTTGAGGATTTCTATCAAAGGTGTGAAGATGCAGTAAGCAGAGTGTCCACAGAATAGAACGTGGTGGACCACATCACTAAATTCCTATCTCAGCAGAAGCATGAATATCATGTGAGATCTAGCGGGTTAAATGTTGTTAGAAGTTGGCTCTTGTCCAAGTGGGAGTCTGTGGGTGTTGGTGGCCTAGAACCAACTAATTTTTACGTTATTAATTAATTTAAGCCTTATAAAATCTTGATTATTCTTCTGCGTAACAATGCATGTGATAATATCTTAAGGATAGTTGTTTCATTAAAGGGTCATAGCAGATCCCTGCAATGATGAGAACCGAGAAGTGACATAACACTATTCTTGAATATATGTTCTCTGGTCGGATGTTATAATTTGAGGGACAAAAATAATATAGGCCATTAGGGGTGAGGACTTATAAAACATTGAGGCACCATCTCATGGAGTGTGGCATTGGTAATATCCAGGAGGATACTATGAGAATGAGACCCGCTAGTAAGGAATATACATTTCATAGTGTCATTGGATGTTCCTATATGCGGAAGTGTGTATTGATCTTTAGACTTTAAGATCATTATTAATGGGTATTACAACTCACGCACTTAGATATATTGATGAAAACTGTGACGACACATTGTTCGCAGCGAGGTAGGATACGTTGGGTGCGTCACGAGGAAAACTTCATTAATAGATAATGCGAGAAAGGATTTGTCCCTTCTTTTCCATTATGAAAGTAGATATATCAGGCCCTTTGATGGAATTAATATAGCCTAAATAAATCCATGCCCATGGTAATGTTTGGACGAGTTTGATTCCGGAATTTCAAAGAAATAATAATCGAGCACATGGTGTAACACCCCAAGCATCCACGGTACACTTCTCTTTGAATAATACAGTAGCGTGTGTTGTATGCAACTTCGAGTTCTAACACACACCACAACCAATCAATGTAGCCATTATGAATAGTAATACCTAGTTTTTGAAATTTTAAAAATTTTATCTTGCCAAATGGACTTCGTTTTTGGATTCAGAATATCAAAATTAGCCTATGTTGAATTTTTGATATTTTCTGAGAACATCCAATTTGTTTTGAATAGTGAAAAATATTTAAAAACTACCATTTTAATCAAAATAATTTACAGTGATAAATTATACTATTGAGTGTGTTTAAAGTACAATTATAATATATTTTTACCATTTTGTCCAATGGTGGTCATTAGAATTAATTTCACTTTGAAATTGAACATAAACAATTGTCAATCTTTTGATATATATTGTTTCATAAAAACACGCTATTGTTGTGACCACGGGAGTTAATTAGGAAATTAATTAATGCAACTTATATGTTTGGAATTTGGTAAAATAGGCATCATTTTTGAATTCGGAATATCGATTATAGCTTAGGGTGAAATTTGGGCATTGTTCTGAAAAACTTCAATTTTGGATGAATAATGAAACCACTAAGTGGTAGTTAAAAAACTGATTTTTCATTTAAATGAAACATTACAACTTCTGTGATTTGATTTTCAAAAATACAACATACATGGTTTTCATTAGGATGTAAAATGTGGTTCAATGGGATTAAAATAATTTTTTGGTGAATAATAACTTTTAAGTTTAATTAATCGCGATTAAAGGTAGTTAGTCAAATTTAATGTAAAAATGATATTATAAAAATATGAAAATACCTTAACACTTGTCATCCCCTATTGGATGTGTCATGGTCGACAATGAAAATCCATGGGTCAACTTGGGGACCCCATGGATCCACTTTCGTATGAAAATGACATAAATAACTTTTTCTTTAATGTGAAAATAAAAATGCCACAAACAAAAGTTGTTTTACTAAAACAATTTTTAAATTGGGTAATACAAGTCATATTTTTTAGTATAAATATTAATTAGAAATCTAATAATATTTCCTAAATCATGATATTTTATTATAATTTTTAGACATTAAATAAATTAAATTATTTAGGACACCATGATGATGTAGCGATTACCCCATTAATTAACGATTTAAATAAAATGAAAAGATAATGTAAACTCTAAGACTTAAACTTGTAAAAAACCTATCGGATGAGTATATTTAATACCCTTATCACCTTATACTCGAAATATATAAGTGTGGGACCTTTAGAATCCGAAAAATCATTTCATAAAAAAGTAACATTTCAATCTTTCCAAGAGTTCCCCTTCTCTCCTCTTATAAAAGGCCCCCACCACTACCACCTTACTCACACCATCAAAGCCTATTGGCTCGGACAACCTCTACCAAAATACTATATTAACTTTCCTCCCTTACTCTTAGAAGCCTCACTTCGGGCAGAAGTTTTCGCAAGGAATCCTTCAGCTCAAATCAAAAAGAGTTACCCGATTTTAAGGTAATGTCTTCTCTAATGTTGTTTTGTTTTATTTTTCTTCTCCAACCCCTTAAACTCTTTTTATTACTTTATTTTTTAACAACACCAGTATCTAAAATATACTAGTATTTGTTTTATGATAATTATTTGGTTTACACTTACACACTCCTTCGTCGAATGGTTAAAGAACATACTGTTTCTATGGGTGACGAAATACTGCCTCACGAAACGATGATTGTTCAATATTCTTTTAACACCTCTAATGGTGGCCATTATTATGAAACTATTTTCATATATGATATATATATTATGTTTATGTTTTCTTTATGCTTCTATACTTCTCATTTATGGCATACTTTATGATTTCCATTATGGGTAAAGGCGATAATTTCATTTTAGGAAGTGCGGACTACCGCCCCCTCAAAGTGATTTGAATGATTAATGCCATATGTGGGATGTATAAAGGATGGAGTAAATGGTATTATACATTATTTTATACTAGAATTATATTATACCTTTATATAATTATAACTTCATTCCATTAAATAGGAAATATAAATGAAAGTAGTGTTCATGCGTACGTACGGCTTACCGTCTCCATGAACGGTGCATTTCATTTCATACCTCTAAATGTTATGTAATATTATAAATGTTTGTATATACTGGATATATATGATGTATATGATATATACATCATGAATATAATTATGTATATAATGGATATTTTACCACATGAACAAAGTGTAATTATATGAATTTTATTTTTGACTCAAGTACCTAAGATCGACAAAACGACCGTTATAAACATAAATAATTACATAATGTTCATGACATGGTAATAAGTGATATAAAAGGAATAATGAACTTGAAAAATGTTCTTAAGAAGGTAGATATTATCTCTAGTTTATTATTCAGGAGATCAAAGAACGGTCGAGTGAATTCAGACACGAGGTAAGGGAACTTCTTAACCAAATTTCCATTCTCTGGGTTAATCTACTACTTTCAAATTATGTCAAGATATTATTATGTCCTATCTTTTATTTTTACTTTATTTATGTGTACTTATAGTGTATACACATAATAGATCTACTTTATTTAAAAAAATGATCTTTGTAAGGGTCTTCGTCTCAATCTCCTTTCATTGAGGCATATTTTGTTATATACACAACTTTCTTTTATACGGTGTATAAACCCCTTTGACTTTTACTTTTATTCAAAAGGAATCTGTTTATACGAAGCATTTTTACTAAACGACAAAAGGAATGTTTTTTTTCTTACGTATGTGGAAACAACGACTTCTCCGCCGCCGTGACTATTATTTACGTTTCGGCTTCCTCTATAAGCCATAACTTTTTTTAAATGGAAAATAAATACAAAGTTTTAATTTTCTTTTATTTTGGTATTGAAAACGGGTTTGATAAAGTTTTTATTATATCAATGTGTTGTATTGATATCTTGTGATTGAAGTGTGGAAATATTATGTTTCCTTTAGGCATGTTTTATGTGATACAATTATGTCATGGTTCATGATATGTTTAAACCTGTTCATATGAGGAATGCATTGGACTTAATATGTGACGGGTGGAGCCCGCTATAGCTCCTCGATGCATCGGTAGGTCTCATGAGAGAAACTAGTGTCTTGTCACGAGGCCTTGACACAATCTTATTTGTGGTCTTGGCACGAGGCCTTGGCTACGTGGTTATGATAGTCTGGAATTATGCATTCCATCATTATGAAAGTGGTTATTGATATTGCATGTGATTATTCGACCAGTAGAATATCCATGTGAGTAAGTAAATGGCATTATCTCATTTTACTTTTGCCATATTATGTTGAAGATCAAGTATAAAAGGATTTCCTTTTAGTTATACATTTCCTTAAATGTTAATGTTTATTTATGAAATCTTCCACTATATTGTTATCCTTACTGAGAATCTGAGCTCACCCCTTTCAATGTTTTAATTTTTCCAGGATGTGAAGAAGTATTTTAGGAATGACCTACATGGATATTATGAAGGGGATATGAGTGTTGAAAATGGATACTATGTTATTGTATTTTTTCACTTTATGATGTAATGTAACATTTATGAATGTATCTAGTGTTTCCAAGACTACTAAACTAATCGGTCTTTCAAGACATGATCTTTTGTGATCAGGCCAATGTTACACAATAATGCACTGACTCTGGGCAACTGGGGTCGGGGCGTTACAGTTAGTATCAGAGTCATTTTAGTACTAACCTTGGAAGCTAGATTTAGATAAACTCTGATTAGAGCACATAGCCCAAAGATAGACTTTGAGGAATAGTATAGAAGAACTTCCTAGAATTTTGGTATTATAGAGATGTTGTGAGTTTTCTGATCAATACATCCCTATCTGGATACGAGCAGGTAGAGGTGGCTCTGGCCCAGATTTACCTAGGGGTAAATCCAGAAAACACTGCTTTGAGCTAGACTCGAACGGGAACTGGTGCACGGCAACGGGCCTTGTTGCATTCTTGGTTATGACACTCCCGGTGGATATGCTTAGGATCATTCTCATTTTCATTACAAAACACTATGAAGGGTTATGAGTATATAGTTTCTCAAATAAAACATTTTTATGGATTGTATCCATAAATAGTTCAATTTATGTTAAGTATTTTACAAGTATGGAATTATGTATTTTGATTCATAAACTAATATAGTTTATGCCATTGTATAGAAATGGTGACTAGTGGAAGGAATGGAAACCGTATCAATGCACACACTCCGTGTAGGGATTTCTCTCCTGCTCAAGATAATTATTGTGGATCTGGAGATACAACTGGTGCTGATCAACTTATTACCATACTAGGACAACTCACTCAGGTTATGAATAATAACCTTACTCATATGGAGCACCATGATACGCAACGTGGAGGATCAATTTTAGACCGCTTTTTGAGGCAACAACCACCAACATTTAATGGGGGTACAAATTCATTAGTAGCTGAGCAATGGATAAACTCCTTAGAGAAAATATTCCATGCCTTGGGGAGTCGGGAAAGGGAGAAGGTTTTCATGGAAGTATACCTCCTCAATGGAGATTCCGATCAGTGGTGGTCGCTGATTCAAATCACAAAGGAAGATGAAGAAGTATCAAATATGGAATTGAGAGAGTTCAAAGATCTTTTATTAGAAAAATACTTTCTATATGACCATCGAGCAGATATGGAAAGGCAATTTCTGAGTCTGAGGCCGAAGGAGGATGAGAATGTCGCAAAGTATGAGGCTAACTTTACAAGGTTAGTGAGGCATGCTACAGATTATATACGTAACCCAAGAAGTAAGATTGATCGTTTCTTTGATGGGATAAAACCATTTCTCCGTTGATAATTAGTCTCAAAAACCTTCTCATCATACGAAGATATCATCTCATGTGCTATCAAGACGGAAAAAGAATTCTCTAAGTCTTATGACTTTAAAGAAAAGAAATAAAAGAAGAGTTATTCTGATAAATATGGAAATGGAAATAAGGGGAAGAAGGGAAGAGTTGAATATCAGTCCTGTAGTAAATGTGGAAAGAAACACCCTGGTACTTGCTTGAAGGGAATGGGAGTGTGTTACAAGTGTGGTGAAAAAGGCCACCAAGATCATGATTGCAAGGGAAAGAATGTTGCGGTCAATGTGGAATGCTATAATTGTAGAGATATGGGACATTATGCAAATGAATGTCCTAAGAGTCAGGGGAACTTACCTCAAAAGAGGCCAAGGGATCAAAGCCAAGATTATGCTATCACTACTACTGAGGTTGAAGCTCCGAAAGACGTGGTGCTAGGTAATTTAATGGTTTCCTCAAGTTTAACAAATGAATTATTTGATTCTGGATCATCATATTGTTTCATATCATCCCAGTTTTCTATGAAAATTACATATTTCCAATATGATATAACAAGAGAATTTTCAGTCAAAACTCCTAAGGGAAGTATTATTGCAACAAAGTTTTGTGAATCAGTCCCCATTAGAGCACAGAACTTTTCTTTATCCGCTAATCTCATTGTCATACCTATGATTGAGTTTGATATAATCCTCGGTATGGATTGTCTTTCAGACTATGATGAAAATATTTATTGTAAGAAGAAGGAGGTTACGATTTTTGATGATGATGATAAGGAACACATTATTTTTAGAGCAGAATCGTCACCACCTAATTCTTATTTAGACCCACCCCCAGTAGCTCAACTAAATTCAATTATTGGGGAGGAAGAGAATGAAATGACTGAGGGAGAGGAAAGGAATGTTCAAATAGAGGATGTACCTATTGTGAAAGAATATGAGGATGTGTTTCTGGAAGATTTACCATGACATCCTCCAGAACGAGAAGTTGAGTTTTCCATTCATTTAATTCCTGGATCAAGGCCTATATCGAAGACCCCTTATAGGATGGCCACTGTGGAATAAGTTGAACCAAAGAAACAACTAGAGGAATTGAGTAATAAGGGATTTATTCTCCCAAGTGTTTCTCCATGGGGAGCCCCTGTCCTTTTTGTTAAGAAGAACGATGGATCTATGAGGTTGTGCGTTGACTACAGGGAGATCAATGCTACAAATATAAAGGACAAGTATCCCCTACCTCGCATTGATGATTTATTTGACCAATTTCATGGAGATCAATACTTTTCAAAGATTGAACTTCGATCTGGATACCATCAGTTGTGTGTGAAGAAGGAATAAATTCTGAAGACAACATTTCGAATAAGGTACGGGCATTACGAGTTTATAGTAATGCCTTTTGGATTGACTAATGCACCTTCTATATTCATGGATCTAATGAATAAGGCTTTCAAGGAATATCTAGGTGATTTTTTGGTGGTTTATATTGATGACATCATGGTGTAATCCAAAATCTACGAAGATCATGAAAATCACTTGCGCATTATCTTGAAGACTCTTAGAAGGCATGAATTATATGGGAAGTTCAGCAAGTGTGAATTCTGGCTTCAGGAGATTTCCATTCTTGGCCACATTTTCTCTAAGGATGGAATTTCCGTTGATCCTTCTAAGACCAATGAAATCCAAGAATGGCCAGCACCGACAAGTATAACTGAGGTATGCATCTTTATTGGTTTGGTAGGTTATTATCGACGTTTTGTCCAGAATTTTGCCCGATTGGCTAACCCATTAACGAAGCTCACATGTAAAGGGGTTAAATTTGTCTAGACAAAAGAGTGTGAAGAATGTTTTGAAGAACTGCAGAGAATATTAGTCAACTCTCCTATATTGACTCTACCAGCAGGGAATGAAGGGTTCATTATTTATAGTGATGCATCAATGAAAGGACTTGGTTGTGTCCTTATGCAGAATGATAGGGTTATTGCTTATGCATCACGATAGCTAAAAATTCATGAGAAGAACTATCCTACTCCTGATCTCAAGTTATTTTCTGTAATCTTTTCCTTGAAGATATGGAGACATTATCTATATGGTGAAAAATGTTAGATATATACCGATCACAAGAGTTTGAAATATATTTTCTCACAAAAAGAACTCAACATGAGGAAAAGGCTATGTCTTGAACTACTCAAGGATTATGATTGCACGATACACTACCACCCAGGGAAGGAAAATAAGGTTGAATATTCTTTGAGTAGAAAAGATCAAGGAGTTTTGAACATGATGAGAGTAGAAAGAGATCCTATTTTCATGGATCTAGTAATGATGGATATGGGAATCACCATGGAGGGTGAAACATAAAAAAAATTCAAATGGTTGCCAATCCATCTTTACTATAAAGGATACAGTGTTCTCAGGCCAATGATGAAGAGTTGAAAAAGAAGATTAAAGCTGTGAATGATGGGCGATTGAGTGACTTTGTGTATGAAGATAGAATTTTGAAATTTGAGAGGAGACATTGTGTTCCTGATATACCTGGTTTAAAGAGGGAATTGCTGGATGATTCTCATATCTTCAATTTCTCTATACACCCTGGGAGCACCAAAATGTATAGAGATTTAAAGGGACATTTTGGTGGGACAACATGAAGAGGGAGATTGCTGATTTTGTGTCAAGATGTATGGTTTTTCAGCAAGTGAAAGCTAGAAGGCAACTGCCTGGTGGAGTATTGCAACCTCTTCCCATACCTGAGTGGAAATGGGATAATATTACGATGGATTTTGTCATGGGATTACCAAAGACTCCTAGAAGAAATGACGCAATATGGGTCATTTTTGATCATCTCACAAACTCAGCACATTTTCTTGCTATAATGGAAGATCTAGCACTTGAACTTCTAGAGAGACTGTATATTAATGAAGTTGTGAGACTTCATGGAGTACCCCTGTCGATTGTCTCGGATCGTGATCCTCATTTTACATTAAGATTCTGGAAAAGTCTTTAGAAGGCCTTGGATAATAAACTTCGTTTGAGCACTGCTTACCACCCTAAAATAGATGGACAATCAGAAAGAACTATTCAAGCCTTAGAAGACATGTTGAGATCATGCTCACTTGACTTTCAAGGAATGTGGGATCAATATTTACCTCTGGTAGAATTTTCCTATAACAATAGCTTTCATTCAAGTATTCAGATGGAACCATATGAAGTGTTATATGGAAAGAGATGTCGCACACCAACCTGTTGGGATGACGTTGGTGAAAGAAAACTTGTAGGCCCATAACTGGTGGTGGAAACGATGGAAAAGGTGAAAGTAATCCAAAACCACATCAAAGAAGCTCAAAGTAGGTAGAAGAGCTATGCCGACAACCGAAGGAAGGATTTGGAATTTCAGGTAGGAGATCATGTTTTCTTGAAGGTATCTCCATGGAAGGGAGTTATACGTTTTGGTAAGAAGGGTAAATTGAGTCCCAGGTATATTGGACCCTTCGAAATTCTATAACGAATTGGGGCTGTAGCTTTCTATTTGGCAATGACGCCAAGTCTCTCCAAAGTTCATGATGTATTCCACGTATCACTGTTGAGAAAATACATGACTGACCCAACGCATGTACTCACCTATGAGGAATTAGAACTCGAACCCAATCTGTCTTATTGTGAAGAGTGCGTCAGGATTCTTGATACAAGAGAACAATTGCTGAGAAACTGGACAACTCATCTAGTAAACGTTCTATGGAGAAACTATAAGATGGAGGAGGTAATGTGGGAACCCAAGGAACTTATGATGAAGAATCACCCGAGTCTTTTTATACAGTGATATTATATGAAATTTCAAGGACAAAATTACTTGAAGGAGGGGAGAATGTAACACCCCAAGCATCCACGGTACACTTCTCTTTGAATAATACAGTAGCGTGTGTTGTATGGAAATTCGAGTTCTAACACACACTAAAACCAATAAAAGTAGCCGTTATGAATAATAATACCTAATTTTTGAAATTTTATAAATTTTATCTTGCGAAATGGACTTCGTTTTTGGATTCGGAATATCGAAATTAGCCTATGATGAATTTTTGGTATTTTCTGAGAACATCCAATTTGTTTTGAATAGTGAAAAATACTTAAAAACAACTTTTTTAATAAAAATAATTTATAGTGATAAATTGTACTATTGAGTGGTTTTAAAGTATAATTAGAATATATTTTTACCATTTTATCCAATGGTGGTCATTATAATTAATTTCACTTTGAAATTGGATATAAACAATTGTCAATCTTTTGATATATATTGTTTCTTAAAAACACTCTATTATTGTGGCAGCAGGAATTAATTATGAAATTAATTAATGCAACTTATATGTTCTTAATTTTGTAAAATAGACATCATTTTTGAATTCGGAATATCAATTATATCTTAGGGTTAAATTTTGGCATTGTTCTAAAAAACTTCAATTTTTGATGAATAGTGAAACCACTAAGTAGTAGTTAAAAAACTGATTTTTCGTTTAAATGAAACATTACCACTTCTGTGATTTTATTTTCAAAAATCCTACATAAATGGGTTTAATTAGGAAGTAAAATGTGCTTCAATGGGAATAAAATAATTTTTTGTTGAATAGTAACTTTTAAGTTTAATTAATCGCGATTAACTATAATTAGTGAAATTTAAGGTAAAAATGATATTATAAAAATATGAAAATACCTTTACTCTTGTCCTAACCCTATTTTATGAGTCATGTCCAACCAATACAATCCATGGGTCAACATGGGGACCCCATGGAGCCACTTTGGTAGGAAAATGACATAAATAACTTTTTATTTAATGTACAAATAAAAATGTCACAAACAAGAGTTATTTTACAGAAATAATTTTTAAATGGGGTTATACAAGTCATATTTTTTACTATAAATATTAATTATAAATATAAAACAATTTCCTATATCATGATATTTGTTTTATAATTTTTAGACATTATATAAATTAAATTATTTATGACACCAGGATGATGCAGCGATTACCTCATTAATTAAAGATTTAAATAAAATGAAAAGATAATGTAAACTCTAAGACTTACACTTTTCAAAAACCTATTGGATGAGTATATTTATAACCCTTATCACCTTATCCTCGAAATATATAAGTTTGGGACCTTTAGAATCCTAAAAAGCATTTCAAAATAAAGTAACATTTCAATCTTTCCAAGAGTGCCCCTTCTCTCCTCTTATAAAAGGCCCCCACCACTACCACCTTACTCACACCATAAAATCCTTTTGGCTCGTCCAAAATCTGCACAAATACTCTCTAAAATTTCCTCCCTTACTCTTAGAAGCCTCAATTTGAGAAGAAGTCTTCCAAAGGAAGCCTTTGGCTAAAATCAAAAATAGTTACCCGATTTTAAGGTAATGTCTTCTCTAATGTTGTTTTGTTTTATTTTGCTTCTCCAACCCCTTAAACTCTTTTTATTCCTTTTTTTCTGTAACAAAACCAGTATCTAAAATATACTAGGATGTTTTTATGATATTTATTTGTTTTACACTTCCACAAACCTTTGTCTAATGGTTAAATAACATACTGTTTCTGTGGGTGGCGAAATACTGCCTCACAAAGCGATGATTGTTCAATATTCTTTTAACACCTCTAATGGTGGAAATTTAGATGACACTAGTTTCATATATGATATATATATATTATTTTTATGTTTTAATTATTCTTATTTACTTCTCATTTATGGAATACTTTATGATTTCCATTATGGGTAAACGCGATAATTTCATTTTAGGAAGTTCAGACTACCACCCCTTCAAAGTGATTTGAATCGTTAATGCCATATGTGGGATGTAAAAAGGATGGAGTAAATGGTATTATAAATTATATTATACTGTAATTATATTATAAATTTATATAATTATAACTTCATTCTATTAAATATGAAATAGAAGTGAAAGTAGTGTTCATGCGTACGTACGGCTTACCATTTCCATGAACGGTGCATTTCATTTCTTACCTCTAAATGTTATGTAATATTATAAATGAATGTATATACTGGATATATATGATGTATATGATATATAAATCATGAATATAATAATTGATATAATGGATATTTTACCACATGAACAAAGTGTAATTATAATAAGTTTCTTTTTGACACAAGTACCTAAGATCGACAAAACGACCGTTATAAACTTAAATAATTACATAATGTTCATGACATGGTAATAGGTGATATAAAATGAATAATGAACTTGAAAAGGGTTCTTAAGAAGGTAGATATTAACTCTAGTTTATTATTCAGGAGATCAATGAATGGTCGAGTGAATTCGGACACGAGGTAAGGGAACTTCTTAACCCAATTTCCATTCTTTGTGTTAATCTCCTACTTTCAAATTATGTCAAGATATTATTATGTACTATCTTGTATTTTTTACTTTCTTTATGTGTACTTATATTGAATAAATATAATAGATCTAATTTATTTAAAAAAATGATCTTTATAAGGGTCTTCGTCTTAATCTCCTTTCATTGAGGCATATTTTGTTTTATACACAAATATCTTTTATACAGTGTATAAACCCCTTTGAATTTTACTTTTATTCAAAAGTAATCTTTTTATACGAAGGGTTTTTACTAAACGACAAAAGGAATGTTTTTTTATTACGTATGCGGCGACAACGACTTCTCCGCCGCCATGAATATTATTTGAGTTCCGGCTTCCTCTATAAGACATAACTTTTTTTTAAATGAAAAATATATACAAAGATTTAATTTTCCATTATTTTGGTATTGAAAATGGGTTTGATAATGTTTTTATTATATCAATGTGTTGTATTGATATCTTGTGATTGAAGTGTGGAAATCTTATGTTTCCTTTATGCATGTTTTATGTGATAAAATTATGTTATGGTTTATGATATGTTTAAACCTGTTCATATGAGGAATGCATTGGACTTAATAAGTGACGGGTGGAGCCAGCTATAGCTTTTCGATGCATCGGTAGGTCTCATGAGACAAACTAGTGTCTTGGAACGAGGCCTTAAAAAAAACATATTTTTGGTCCTTGCATGAGGCTTTGGCTACGTGGTTATGATATTCTGGCATTATGCATTCCATCTTTATGAAAGTGGTTATTGATATTGCATGTGATTATTCGACCAGTAGAATATCCATGTGAATAAGTAAATGGAATTATCTCATTTTACTTTTTCCATATTATGTTGAAGATCAAGTTTAAATGGCTTTTGTTTTAGTTATACATTGCCTTAAATGTTTATGTTTATTTATGAAATATTCCGCTTTATTGTTATCCTTACTAAGCATCTGAGCTCACCCCTTTCAATGTTTTAATTTTTCCAGGATGTGAAGAAATATTTTAGGAATGACCTACAGGGATAGTATGAAGGGGATATGAGTGTGGAAAATGGATACTACATTATTGTAGTTTTTCACTTTATGATGTAGTGTAACATTTATGAATGTATCTAGTGTTTCCAAGGCTACTAAACTAATCGGTATTTCGAGACTTGATCTTTTGTGATCATGCCAATGTTACGCAATAATGCACCGACTCTGGGAAACTGTGGTCGGGGTGTTATACATGGGTTGATGACACTAGCATGCAACCCACTTGATTAGAGATATCATGACAAAGGGATTATATTACACTGTAAGCGTTCGTATAAGGTGACACGTCATT
This sequence comes from Viscum album, assembly GCA_963277665.1. Taxonomy (NCBI): domain Eukaryota; kingdom Viridiplantae; phylum Streptophyta; class Magnoliopsida; order Santalales; family Viscaceae; genus Viscum; species Viscum album. The sequence goes on from OY728158.1 coordinate 96,392,979, forward strand.
GCGGCGTTATCTTCTTTCTCTATGGGTGCCTTGGCATGTCATAGATGCTATCCTTGGACATTATGCATGATCTGCTGAATGCCACTTAGAAAGAGGCCTAGAGGGTCACACACTAAGTGTTTCCATGTATCGTAGTTAAATATTAATTTAACAAATTAAATAAAGAGTATTCCTGACTGTGGTTTAATAATTATTTAAGGATAGGTGATAACATTTATTTCGACTCTAGTTATTCAAGAGAATATATTGTGGGTGAAATAATATTTATTAGAGAGTGATGCAATTATATTTATTTAAGAAATAAATAGACATTACTCATGGTCTAATAAATGTGGTGGAGGAAATAATGAAAAGTGGAAAAATAAATGTACATGTTTTGTATATTTAATATACATGCCATGTAGTTTTTATAGAAAACAAGTACACACTATGTATTAATGATTACATGATGTGTAGTTTTTCAAGTCGGGATTTTGAGGAAATAATATCATTATTGTGATATTTATTATAATCAGTGTTGGCACATGTCAAGGAATTAATCATTTGACATAGGGGGTTTTCAATAAGAGTTAATGAAATAAATAAAATGTGTAACACGTTTATTTATTGTCATAAATCTATAACCTCAAACCCGATTATAAATATCCACACAACCCCAACACTTTTCAAAAAAAATAAGAGAATCATTGTGCACAACAATTCTAGAGAATTCTTTCAAGGTTGAAAGAACTCCTTCCTCCAAGAACGCTCCCAAGACCGAGAGACAAAGGTGATCTAATGTGGACATCTCATGAGAAGGTTCTTCCGCTCTAGCACCCAAATATCCCTTCGGCGACATCCGGAGATACGTGGCACACATGTGGATCACTGCTAGAGGAATCCTAGACTTGGATTCTATGATAGAATGATGGATCACATGATCATGATCAGAGAAATCAATGAAAAAATAATTACACCAGGGTAACTATTGTGAATTATTTAAATTAATTATAACCAACATATTATGATCCTATATCTATGGTTCTGGGATACCCTCTTATGTTTTTTTCCTCGTTCTATTCCGAAGTTTCAGAATTTTACATCATGATGGATCTCAGATTGAATGTTGTTTAACGTTAAAATTAAAGTTGGGAAAACCCACCAATGCGCTTCTACTGCTCTTGGAACCAACAGTCGTTGGGTTAGATGGCCTCAAGAATGCCTCCCTATAAACTAGATTTTTTCAACTAACTGTGAGGGTCTATGATGGTATGGTGGGGATATTAGACCCTTATAATCAAATTAACATGACAATATCATAAAATAATACAAAGAGAACACATAATATCAACTAGTAATAGAAGATGAATCATCAAGACAACAACAACAACAATAATAAATGACAAGGGAAATGAAATATAAAAAATGATGTGTATGTCATGGGGCTATACAAAATGATAAGAAATTCATCTAAATATTAAACCAATGCAACACATGTGTCAAAAGTACAAAATGTCCAAAAGGAAACTATAACCAGATATTATCTTCAATCATATCTTGATTTTTTTCTCCCAAACTCCAATATTAGAATCAATTAAGTATCACTAAGAATGTACATTTTCCTGTCCCTACATTAATCTTGGATGTATTCCCATGCACCAAAAAGTGACCTGAAGATGGTGTGAGATAAAACTCATTAGACCACCAACAATTGATTGTTTAAAAGGTTCATTATATGCATATGAGTTGAATTATTGTTCAAATAAATATATATAAAGTAATAATAATATTAATATTACTGTATAGTTTATCTATGATCATTGTGATCAGGAAACCAAAACATATTGTCCAATTTTAAGGAATGGTAAAAAACCACAATGATGTATGCCCAATTGGAAAACCAATATGGTCTTGGAGAGAAGGAGTAAAAAATTTCAAGTAACCCAAATAAGCATGATCCTTGGAGTAGAAATGTACAAAAAATCTTATCTAGTCATGTAAAAATAATCCATGGGGTATAAATTTTCACGTCAAAAAAGTAAACATAATACTTATAGTATTAATTTTTATGGTATATAAGTTAGTCATGTATATAGTATCCAATGAGTATAAATTTTCATGGAATCCAAGTGTTTCATTATATCCAAGGAGTAAAAATTTACAAGGAATCATATTGGGAATTTCATGCCATACTATGAACTCCATTACCATAATAACCAATTAATTCATCATTTCAGAGACCATATCTCAAATCAGTTCATTGAACCCTTTATAATCATATAAAATCTAATAGATTATCTTTCTCTACCATTAATATAAAAATTTAAATGTGAATTAAGGTGCCTAAAAATAATTAAAATTCCCCATTATTACCATATTTAATCTAAAACAATTTAAAGTGAGAACAACACACTCCAAGGTTGGTATATTCACTTTCAAAAGAAAAGATATCACCCTGTGTGTGGTCCATGTTGAGGACAATAACTTATAACATGGAATAAGGGTTTCTGAAAAGAATTGAAATAGAGAAAGTCTCTATAGAAATAGATAACTCACTAGCAGATATCCAAAGAGATGTATAATGGATCGATTAATGTCCGAATGGGTGAGATATCTCAAATACTTGGAAGATTAAATTGGAGAGATCTAATGATAGAAAGTGGTTTCTACAAAATTATAAATAAGAAAAAGGGATAGTGGATAAAAAATGTAAATCCCTTTAGTGAAAAAGGGACATTTTTCCATTATTTTAATGAAAACAAATTTGGGATATATGTTTTTCAAACCCATATGCCAACTATGTTCCATGAACTAACTCAATATACCCCTCCAAAAATCATGGTGAATGGTTAGACAGAATATTCACATATCATACATTTTACCTATGTTCATTTTTTTGATGAAAACTGTAGAGGCCCAAGATTGACGTACTTGGATATTAAATTACTTTTGTGGAATAATTAATACATAATAAGAACCAACAATAAAGGACCATAATATTTTAGTGCCTTTGGAAACTCGGAACATAATCTTCTAATCATGGTGAAAGATCTTTAACATCTCCCATAAATATCTTCCCATTTTGTTTTCTTTCCTAAAACCTTTCTATAAATCCTGGGGAAAATAAAACATATAAAGTGTGAGATAAAATTCTCATTAAGTGTAAGCATGGAGAAAATATAACAAATCATATACATTTGAACTTAAAAAAACATGAACATATTGTTTAAACATCAAAATCTTTATAAATAAATATTGGCAGTACATAGGACATAGATCATAATGGAACATTAATCATGATAAAATATCATGGGAATAAAACATTTAATTGTGGAAAACCATTAAGAATATGATATGATTTCCATAGTATCCAAGGCATTACTTCCAATGCCATCTTAGTGGAAAAAGTCACTTACTGAATTGAGTTCACTCCTCGTTCCAGTCCTGTATCACTAAACCGGATTAACTTACAGTTCCAGCCATGTATATCTCATTAGATATAAATCTTTACCCAATTAATTGGATGGAGATATAGGTCTCACCTATATCATAATTAAATCATTCTTACATGCGCCACAAAATAAACAAAAAATATTCATCATAACACAAAGAATAAAATGGGTTTCATAAACATCATCCCATCATCACATAATCCATATAAATCAAATGGATATATTTTCATCACAAGAAAAGTCACACCATGTAAATAATAGAGACATTATAATTGAAACATAAACATGCTAAATAATGTCATCTTTTATGGAAAATAGTTTTGATAAACACTGGAAATGAATTCTTGAGGAAAATATCCTTTTTTCTTCAAAATCATTTTCATTTCACAATATGCCAAACAATTTTAAAAGAAAAAGATTTTATTGAAAATAACCATGAAAATTATTAGATTAAGCTTCATTAAAATTAGGCATTATGAAACCTTAAAAATCTGTTCATTCCGTATAAGTTAAAAAAACATTCTCCACGTACTTTCACTGGAAAAGTTAAAAAGTTCCTCTTATGGTACACAAAAGGAAGATTCCTTCCATAACACATTGTAAAAGTAAAAGAGGGATAAAAATGACATTAAAAATACATGTATGAATATTATACACTTTAAAAAACATTTTTATTTATATGAATGAAAAATATAACCCTTGTAAATACTTACGTATAAGAAATCTCAGATAAAAATGGGATTGCAAAATAATCCCTTACCTTAGGTCCAATTTCTTCTGTACGTGTCCGAAACTTCTGTATAGTGGGTTTAAACATATTATACACTTGTAAAAAAACCATAATAATATTTATGATATCATATATGATTCACTTATGACTTTATATTTCCCATTCTTTTGTCAATTCCATGTTAAAGTAGCGTTTTCTGTAAAATCGTTTCATTTATCGTACGTGTTTGGACTTGTTTTTTTTATATTATTATTTCATGTATCATGATTTAATTAATTCCAGAATGTAAAAATAGAATTATATATCATATATATTCAGTATATATATATATATATAAATTATATATTGATAAATAAAATGAAAAACCCCATTCATGGAGACGGTAGGCCATACGTACGCATGAACGTTGTTTTCCGTTCCTTATTGACTTGAATCGAAGTAAGTAGATGACATGTATATGTATAAATAAATCCAGTAGCATTATTATGTTATATATACCATTATTATTCATTATATATACTTTATTATCATTCTTTAATGGTTAACATGGAAAATGAATCTCATCGCATCGTGGAGACGGTAATCTGTACGTACGCACGAGTGATGATATCATTTCCATAATTATTGAATGGGATTGGAGTGGATGATATAATATCTCAGAATAATTATGATGACATAATAAACATATATAGTTTTTCTTTACACCATTATACCCATCCACGTATGGCGGTGGAGGAAAAACAGATTACACCACAGCATGGAGACGGTATTCGGTACGTACGCATGCGCAGTGATTTCATTTTCCATAGGATGGATATAAGGTGAAATGGGGATGTTTAATATTTATAATAACATATCAGTATATATTTTATAATTATGTTATTACTTTATAATGAAACAACTAAATAATAAGATGTTGAAGAAGAAGGAAATATGAAAGAATCGGTAGAAGAGATTACCTCTTCTTCGACGCACCTCTTTTAAGCTTCCTATTAAGGCCATAGAGTTGGTCTTTTGAGAAGACCAGAACCTCAATAATATAACTAGATATTTTTAGAAGAGAATTAATAATGGGTTGTATGAGCTTGAAGGCTCAAAATTGAGTGAAGAGGAGAGGGAAGGAGGTGCCCTTATATAAGGTAGGAGAGGGGCACTTTTGGAAACCTTAAAAATATTAATTAATAATAAAATGAAAACCCTCCTAAAAACCTCCATAAATGACTCAATTAGAATATTATATGTGATAGGGTTTTAATCTATTCAACATATAAAATTTAGACATGTTTTATGTTTATTTTAAACCTTATCAACTTTATTTATCATTATTTAATCTATTTAATTTTATTTGTGGTAATAATATTATAAATTATAAATTGTTATAAATACATACAAAAATGTTGTCAATTCTCTAGAATTTTATACTTTATAACCATTTAGACCATTTAATTTTTAATTTGTAGTTTTGAAATATTTTTTGTGATTTTTAAATAATTTAATAATATGTTATTTTTATAAAATATCAATAGTGTCAATTTTGACACTATTCATTATTTGAATTTAAATAAAAACCACACAGAAGATATATTATAAAAAATATATATAATATATTCATATCATGTCATATTCATCAAAAAAATTAATGGGGAACATTAATTTGTTCATATATTTTTAATTTCAATATTTTTAAAACCATTTATTTTGTATATCTCTAAATAAAATAATCAGTACAACAGTTCTTTTATAATTAATTAATATACTTATTTGTTGCATAAAAATTAAAAATAAAATCATATGATAAATATAAACAAAATAAATTCCCTAATAAAATTTTCTACTCTAATTTATCATCTTAAAATAACAACATTTAAATTTTTATATTTATTAAATTATGAAGGTGACATCTTTGACATCATTTAAAATAAAATAATATAAATGTCTTAATTGAGTTTATAAAGATCCAAATGGTCCAAAAATGTACCCTTGGATACTTATGGTATATATATACTCGTAAAATAATGTTTGTTCAAGTTTATGGTTCTTTTGATAGGTATTGTTATTTTAATAAAAACTATATTATTGATTTTTCACTAAATAAATAGTTTCTACATCATTAATGTATAAGATATTAAGGTAATTAAATATTTCTTAAAAATTACAAATAAATTACCATGATATATAAAAAAAATTTGGATTTAAAATTTTTATTTATAATCAAATTTATATTTGGTATATCCTTATATTATAAATAATCTAATTATTAATGTTTGAGTGAGACATATTTCACTTTCCTTTAAATAAAATAAATAAAAGGTCTTAATCAAATACAAGTGGGTTCCATTAGATTCCATTTCAACCCAAGTATGATTTATGGAAAAATATAATCATCCAATTATATTAAGACAAGTGTTAGGGTAATATTTTAATATTATATTTACCCTTAATTACCCGATTTACCTTTAACTATGGTAAATAAAATTTACCTGTGTTACTATTCATAATGCCTAAAAATAAATAGTCGCTTATAAAAATAATTTGTAACTACTGATTACAAATATATAATCTATTTTTCCAAATTCAAAACACAAAATATTCAGTATTTTATTTAAAATTAATCCTCCTGTTGAGAAAACTGGTTTTAAAAGTTAAAACGTTACAAAAGATTGAAAAGTTTATACTTATGAATTCAGTGTAAAATTAATGAAAATGACTTAAATTATATTAAATGGTAAAAAAATATTCTATTTATACTTTAAAACCATTAAATATTAATATTTAACCATATAAATTATCTCGATGAAAAAAGTTTTTTTAATTAAAATTTATCGTATTTTTACTGTTCATCAAAATAAGAAACTTATCAGAAAAATATCAAAAATTTATACACAGTAAATTTTTATATCTTGATTCAAAAGAATAATTTTATTTTGTCAAATTTAACTTATAAAAATGTCAACAACTAAATTTAATGGGGGTGCGCGATCAAAAGGTGGAAAAACTGAATTTTTTTTAAATATATTTTCTAGTTGAAAATTTTATTTTGTTCTCATACCATGTTCTATAAAATGTTTAACATGAATTATAATGTCATAAAATTCAAATTTTATTTACTACTATTCATAAAGTCTAGTTCATAATAATATTATAAGAATATATTGTTGTTTAGTGAAACTCAGTATTGCGTACAACACACGCTATTGGGGAAGGTTACTCTTGCATGAAACATAAGCCAAGAATAGTTTTTGTGTATAATATAAGATAATAAACTGTTGCGTATAACAAAAGATAATTTTTGTGTAGCATACAACACTAGAAATAAATGAAATTAAAATAATATTTTTCATAAAATCTTAGGGTGTCACATTCTACCCCCCTTAAAATGAATTTTGCCCTCGAAATTCGTCCTCATTATAAATGGTTTACTACTTGAATGTTTATTTAATATAAACCCACATAATAAAAAAGGAATACCAAGACATATCGTTAAAAAATAAATTATGAAATGTAACAGTTACCCAAATTAACAAATCATTGGGTTTCCACATAGGAGAACATATGTGAAAATATGTATATGGAAGAGAAATCTAACCATCAAGTTCAGATGGAGAGTGGTAGATAACATGGATATGAAAAATCCAACAATCACAAATCCATAAATTTTTTATGATCTAAGGTACCATCTGATTCATTGAAAATGAGGGCAACAGGAAAAAAATATGTTTTCAAGATCATTTCCCTAAATTTCACAAAATTGCAATTAGATGAAATAATTTCTTGATTTTGGTACAATATCACCATTGGTCATTCCTTGAACAATTTTCACTTCATCTTTTAATTAAATTATGTTTAATTTGTCATTTATGAAGTGTTAGCAGATCATGCAAAAGAATGATAGGTCATTCCATCTATCTCAAATAAAAAGTTAGCAAAAGTTATTAAATATACATTAGTACATCTATAGCGAGATTAATCGTATATGGTTACTAAAATGGACTTATAATTCATATATCATACCACTTAATAAATTAAAACTAATTTATAAAATCCAGGGACTTCTTGTAGGCTAGTGGTATGCGATGAAGTCTTGTCGCACTTCAGTTGTGGGTTTGATTCCCACAGCCTTGTCCGATGCGATGGGTTGTCTCTTATCCTATGGGTTTTAATTTTTCCAAAACTATACTATTATAAAATTCCAGAAATAATACCAAAAATTTCAAGCCTTAAAAAATACTATCTGATTTCTAACATAATGCATTCCAACCTTTAGGCTTATTGGAAATACTTCTTTCCAGTCTAGTTGTATACAGAAAACGACTACTAGAAAGGTCATCTACCAAGCATGTGAATACCATAATTTATCCCCCCAAATGTCATAAGATATATCTTCTTGGTCACATTCCAAAAAATTGAATTCCTTAATCATGTATTCTCTTGAAAAATGAATACCCATTGAACATTAGTGAAAACATGAATGCTGTCAAAAGTTAACTCATTACACATAGAAAAATCCCAAAATTTATATATACTCAAACCATGATATCACTTTGTCCATATATCAGTTATGAGCTCATTAATAATATCCAAAATATTATTTTCTCCTTATCCATTCATTATATGCATATCATCTTATTTAAAAAAAATACATGAATAACCTTTCATGGTTACCTATACCATTCAAAATATACTTTGAAATAATTTAGGAAAAAAAGTGTGACAATCCTTAGATGTTTCTTTATTCCATAGTACCATTAAAATAGCTCTTGGTAAACATACAATCACTCCACTACCTTCTTAACCCATTGACCAAGCTTCATCATTGTATTCCTAAACACTTATTTCATCTCATATAACATTTATAGTCTCTTCATCATCATCAACATAAATACTACCCATACGACCATGCTGATTCTCTTCATGATATTTTCCCTTATGGAATTAGTTTTCATAATGCCCGTACCTTCCACATTTAAAATATTTAACCATTGTTGATGTCTTAGAAATACCATTATCCTTGTCTATGGTGTTAACTGAACCTTTTGCTTTGCAATTACTGGATTTGTGTCCTTCTTTTCCACACCTAAAGCATCTTCCAGTTCCTTTGAAACATTCTCTATGATTTCTCTTCCCACACGATTTACATGTGGGAAATTTAACTTTATTTCCTCTATTATCCTCATGAAACTCCATCTTTTCTTATTAGATGAGTCAGGAAACTTACCAAAGATGATATTGTTGATTATATTATGAGATTTTTGATTAGGTATAATCATGATATGTGGGCATCCAAATCCAATTTCATTTGGTTTCTCACAAAGAATATCATTCCACTGTCTATCATATCCTCCATTATCGTGAATCTTCCTGTTTCCAGCCATTTTCTAAAACCCAAAAAGAATAGTGTGAGAGGAAAAAATCATACTAGGAAAACAACCTAATAAAGGGGGAGTACCTTAAATATCTAACATCTTAGGTTTAATTCTAAGATAGTTTCAATAATTATAAGACTATAACCTATATTTATAATTAAACTTAGAGACATCCCTTGACATACCTTAGAAATATCTCTAGGGATTTAACAAAAGTTTTCACATCCTAATTTCCAAAGGTTAACTGAACCTTTCCTCTTATACCAACTGTAGAGACTCGAGATTGGCGTACATGGAAATTACATTACTTTTGAATAATAATTAATACATAACAAGAACCACCAATCAAGGACCATAATATTTTAGTGTCTTTGGAAACTCAGAACATAATCTTCTAATCATGGTGAAAGATCTTCAACATCTCCCATAAAGATCTTCCCCTTTTCTTTTCTAACCTAAAACCTTTTTTTAAATCCTAGAGAAAATAAAAAATATAAAGGGTGAGCTCAAATGCTCGGTAAAGGTAAGCATGGACAAAATAAAACAAATCATATACATTTGAACTTAAAAAACATGAACATAAAGTTTAAACATCAAAATCTTGAGAAATAAATCTTGGAAGTACATAAGGAATAGATCATAAAGGAACATTAATCATGATAAAATATCAGGGGAATAAAATATGTAATTGTGTCAAACCATTAATCACATGATATGATTTCCATAGTATCCAAGGCATTACTGCCAATACCATCTTAATAGACAAAGTCTCTTATTGAATCGAGTTCACTCCTACTTCTAGTCTTGTATCACTGAACCTGATTAACTTACAATTACAGCCATGTCTATCTCATGATATATAAATATTTACCCCATTTATTGGTGGGAGATATCAGTCTCACCCATTTCAAAATTAAATCATTCTTACTTGTGCAAAAAAATAAACATAAATCATTCATTATAACCCAAAGAATAAAATGGATTTCATAAACATCATCCCATCATCACATAATCTATATAAAACAAATGGATATAATTTCATCATAAAAAAAATCACACCTTGTAAATAATAAAGACATTATACTTGAAACATAAACATGCTAAATAATGTCATCTTATATGGAAAATAGTTTTGATAAAACACTTGAAATGAATTCATGGGGAAAATATCCTTTCTTCTTCAAAATCATTTTTTTCACAAAATGCCACGTAATTTTAAAAGAAAAGGAGTTTATTGAAAATAAACATGAAAAAAATGTTAAGTAAGATTCATTAATATTAGGTGTTATGAAACTGTAAAAGTCCATTCATGCCGTATAAGGTAAAAAAACATCCTCCTTGTACTTTTGCCGTAAAAGACAAAAAGATCCTCGTATGGTAAACAAAAGAATGATTCCATCCATAACACAATGTAAAAGTCATAGAGGGGAAAAAATTACATTAAACATACATTGAATAATATTAAACACCTTGAGAAAACATTTTTATGGACATGGATGAAAAATATAACCCTAGTAAATACTTACGTATAAGCAATCCTGGATAAAAATGAGATTGCAAAATTATTTGTTACCTTAAGGTACAATTTCTTCCATACATGTTAGAAACTCTTGTATAGTGGGTTTAAATATATTATTAACTTGTAATTGAACCAGAATAATATTTATGATTTCATATATGATGCACTTATGACTTTATATTACCCTTTCTTTTGTCAATTCCATGTTAAAGTAGTGTTTTCAGTAAAATTGTTTCATTTATCAAACATGTTTGAACATGTTGTTTTAGATATTATTATTTCTTATATCATGATTTAAATACTTCCATGTTGTAAAAAATTATTTATATATCATATATGTTCAGTATATATATATATATATAATATATAATATATATAAATGAAATGAAACACACCGTTCATGGAGACGGTAGGCCTTACGTACGCATGAACATTGTTTTCCTTTCCTTATTGACTTAAATAGAAGTAAGTAGATTATAAAAACACACACACATATATATATACACAAATCCATATGAATATTATCTTATATATACCATTATTATTCATTATATATACTTTATAATCATTCTTTAATGGATAACATGGAAAATGAATCTCATCGCGTCGTGGAGACGGTAATCTGTACCTACGCACGAGTGATGATATCGTTCCCATAATTATTGAATGTAATTGGAGTGGATGATATAATATCTCAGAATCATTATGATGTTATAATAACCATATATAGTTATTCTTTACACCATTATACACATCCATGTAAGGTGGTGGCGGAAAAATAGATTACACCATGGCGTGGAGACAGTATTCTGTACGTACGCACGCATAGTGATTTCTTTTTCCATAGGATGGATAGAAGGTGAAATGGGGTTGTTTCATATTTATAATAACATATCAGTATATTAGAGAAACTTATGTTATTACTTTATAATGTAACAACTAAAAAATAATAAGTTGAAGAAGAATGAAACTTGAAAGTATCGGTAGAATAAATTACCACTTCTTCAACACACCTCTTTTAATCTTCCTTTTAAGGCAATAGAGTTGGTCTTTTGAGAAGACCATAAACTCTATAATATAACTAGAGAGGTTGAAAAGATATATTTTTTGGTTTTGTCCGATCTTAGAGGCTCAAAATTGAGTGAAGAGTAGAGGGAAGGAGGTTCCCTTATATAAGAGAGGAGAGGGGCACTTTTTGAAACCTTAAACATATTAATTAATTATAAAATGAAACCCCACTTAACCCCCCCAAATTACTCAATTAAAATATGAGATGAGATAGGGTTTTAATATCATAAAACAATAAAATTTAGAAATGTTTTATGTTTATTGTATACCTTATAAACTTTATTTATCATTATTTAATCTATTTAATTTTATTTGTGGTAATAAAATTTTATATTTTAAATTGTTATAAATACATACATAAATGTTGAAAATTTCCAATAACTGGATAATTTATAAACTTTTAGACCATATAAGATTAAATTTTTAGTTTTTAAATATTTTTTGCGATTTTTAAATAATTTAATAATATGTTATTTTTATAAAATATCAATAGTGTCGATTTTGAAACTATTAATTATTTTAATTTAAATAATAAATACACAGAAGATATGTTCGAAACAAAATATATAATATATTCCTAACATGTCATATTCCTCTGAAAAATTAATGGGGAACATTAATTTGTTTATATACTATTTATCTTAATATTTTTATAACCATTTATTTGGTATATCTCTTAATAAAATAATTAATACAACAATTTTGTGTTATTTTTTAATATACTTATTTGTTGCACAAAAATTAAAAATAAAATCCTATGATAAATATAAATATATTTCCTTTCATAATAATATTTTTACTAGAATTTATCATCTTAAAATAAAAAATTTAAATTGTTATATTTATTAAATAATGAAGGTGACATCTTTCACATCATTTAAAATAAAATAATATAAATGTAATAATCAGTTTTATATGCCTCCAAATGGTCCACAAATAGAACCTTGGATGATTAGTGTGTATATATTCTCTACCAATTATTTTTTTTCAAGTTTCTCATCTTTTTGATAGGTATTGTTTTTTTAATAAAAACTATATTATTGAATTTTCACTAAATAAATAATTTCTACATCATTAATGTATAAGCTATTAAGGTAATTGAATATTTCATAAAAATGAAAAATAAATTATCATGATAAATGAAAACATATTATATTTTAAATGAGTAATTATAATCTAATTTATATTCTGTATAACCTTATATTAAAAATAATCTATTTATTAATGTTTGAGTGAGACATATTTCACTTTCCTTTAAATAAAATAAATAAAAGTTTTTAATCAAATACAAGTGGGTTCAAATAGATTCCATTTCGACCCAAGTATGATTTAGGGAAAAATATAATCATCCAATTATATTAATACAAGTGTTATGGTAATTTTATAATATTATATTTACCATTAATTACCAGATTTACCTTTAACTATGGAAAATAAAATTCATCGTAGTTAGTATTCATAATTCATAAAAATAAAAAGAATATTTATAGCATAATTAGGACATAATGATTCCAAATATGGAATAAATTTTTCCAAATTCAAAACAAAAACGTTTCATTATTTAATTTAAAATTAATTCCGTTGTTGAGAAAATGTGTTATAAAAGTAAAAACGTTGCAAAATATTGAAATGTTTTTACCTATGAATTCAGTGTAAAATTAATGATACCGACATAAATTATATTAAATGGTAAAAATATATTCTATTTATACTTTAAAACCATTCAGTATTATAATTTATCAATATTAATTATCTCTATGAAGAAAGTTGTTTTTAATTAAAATTTATTGTATTTTTACTATTTATCAAAATAAGAAACTTATCAGAAAAATATAAAAAATTTATCCAAAGTAAATTTTTATATCCTGATTCAAAATAATAATTTTATTTTGTAAAATTGATCTTATAAAAATGTCAAAATCTAAATTTAATGTGGGCATGCCATGAAAAGGTGGAAAAACTGCTGTTTTTGAAAAAAATTCATTTTACCTGAAAAATTTCTTTTGTTCTCAAACCATGTTCTATGAAATTTTTAATATGAATTATAATGTCATAAAATTAAAAATTTAGTTACTGCTATTCATAACGGCTAGTTTGTAATAATATTATAATAATATATCATTGTTTAGTGAATCTCGGTATTGCGTAAACACACGCTATTGAGGAAGGTTTCTCTTGCATGCAACACAAGCCAAGAATAGTGTTTTCATATTATATAAGCAAATATAGTGTTGCGTATGGTACACGATAATTTTGGTGTAGCGTACGACACAAGGCATCAGTGAAATTAAATGAATATTTTTTATAAAATCTCGGGGTGTTACAAAAACACACGGGCAGTCAACATAGTTTATATAGTTTAATCAAATAGTGGGGCCCTTGATAGTGAACTATACCACCTAACATGTATTAACTAATTAGTGTGGCATGTGTGGGATAGTTTCTATAAATCATTTTCCTATATATTTTCACCAAAATATCAATCTCTAGGATCCAACCAAGCCATAGACACCCCCATCACCATAAGGCACTCCCATTAGAATAAAATTATATAATAAAATACAAATAAAAAAAATTTATACCTAAATGTTAATCCAAATAACTATAGCTGTCTTGAAAAAATCAAAGTTGTTTTATTGATAAAATATAGAGTGTAAGATTAAACATTTTATTTTGAATGGATGGAAAACATTTTTAATGGTTTGAAATACAATTATTGAAAATACACACTATAAAAAGTAGTAGTAAAATTTCACTATGAAAAGTGATAATGGAAAATAAGAATGTCAAATGAGATAACACTTGAAAGGGTGTATACCAATATAAATGGGGAAATTTTAGTGAAATAAAAACGTGGATAAGGATGGGATACTGTCATTGAAGAAGACATGAACTATTCTCAATGATGATATAACTTTTATGGGAATGAAATTAATCGAGGTTTTGATGGAATTCTCTTTAGATGTATTGATGGTGATGAGACAATGCCTGTCATGAATGAAGTACATGCAAGAATTTGTAGTTCTCGCCAGTCTGGACATAGACGGTCTGCTCAAATTCAAAGGATTTGATACTTATAGCCTTCAATGATTCATGATTGTGTTGATTTCAGTAAGAAGTGTCATTCTTTCCAATTATGTTCCAACATCCGTCATCAACCACTGGATTTTCTTCATACATATAAATACTCTTGGTCATTTTCTACATGGGGAATGGATGTAGTATTACTTTATCCTCCAGCTACAACTAAGAAGATTAAGTATATTCTTACTGCTACAGAATTCTTTTCCAAATGGGCATAGACAATACCTCTCAAAGATTTCGGTGCTCAAAGCCTTTCTAGCTTTGTCAAGTCCAACATCATTACCAGATTTGGTGTTCCTCATACCATATTGACGGATAATGCCACAAACTTTTGTTTGTCTGAGGTAATAATATTTTATCAAGAATACAATATTAGATCCAACCATTCATCTTGGTATCATGTAGTGGACAATGGTCAAGTAGAGGATTTCAATAAAATTCTTTCAAACATACTTCAAAATATGGTGGATTAAGATAAGAAGTCATGGCCTGATAAAATTTTTCATGCTCTATGGGCTTATCGAACTACCACCCGCATTGATACATGATCAACTCCATATTCATTGGTATGTGGAACAGAAGAAGTCTTTCTTATTAAATTCCAATTCGCTGCACTTAGAGTCTTCATTTTTGATCAGTTATATAAAGATGAAAGGTCTAAAAAGTGATTGGATGAATTGGAATGACTAGATGAAAAAAGAATGTGCACACTGCACCATTTAGAAGTCTATTAGAATCGAATATCATGATCTTTCAATAAAAATGTTTTCCATTGTTAATTAATTGAAGTAGAATTGGTATTGGTACTCAGAACCCCAATTATACTAGGAAAGAAGCCTCTAAATCTTGAGCCAAAGTGGGAAGGACCTTACTCAATACATAAAGTATACTCCAATGGAGCTTATTCTTTAATCTCAATGGATGGAGAACTCATTACAACTCAAAAAAAGGCATGATTTTTTAAGAATTATATTGTGTAACACAAATACACCCATTTCCCATGCTACATGACATTCAACTGCATAGCCCCCTCTATCATGAAACATGACATTAAAATGTTCATCATCCGAGCTACAGGACATTAAACTGCCAAGCACCCCAAGTTCGTGACACATGACATTAAACAATGATCTACGTATGCCCAATTGTCTTTTAAACTCTTTTTCCATGCATGCCCCGGGAATCTAATCATGCATAAGCCCCACACCATCCTTCTTGGATGCATATTTCGTGACATGATCATCAAGTCTGTTGCTGGTTCTTGTTTCTCACACCATGTATTACTCATGTGAGCTTAGATTACGCTTCAACCATTACATCTTCTATGGGCCACAAACCACGCTTAAGTCCCAACATCATCTTCGGGTCACTATCCTCAAGTACATCTCGGTCGCCAAATCCCTCTCAATTGAACTACACAGACTTTGATCCTTGCCTACTAGCCTGAGTTTGTAGAAAACCTCCTTAGGTTCAATCCTAAAACCACTTTCTTCACATAGATTCACCTTCATCCCATACAATTTTGATCCATGAAGACCCCATCATCCGTCTTATTCATATCGGTTCACTTTCTTCCAACATGATGTTAAATTGTGTATGTCGCATCGTCCTAGCTATATGAAGTTAAACTATACGGTTCCCCATTGTCCTTGTTGCAAGACATTAAACTGCATAGCACTGGTCCATGCATATAACCTTAAACTTTTTGTACTTTTTTCTTTTATGACAATAAACTGCAACAATCCCAGATACCCTCACTCAAGAGGAATCTTCATCGATATGGTATCCAACCTTGTCATATTTCAAGAACTAAGTATGGCTTGATTCTCATTTTTATGAGATACTTAGTGACACCCAAGTCTTTAATCTTACGTCTAGACGTAGTTGAAATAAATTCCTCTTTACACCTCATATGTACAAACCAAATCTTAACAAAGGTTATTACAAGAACTGTGTGTGGCTTGATTCCCATCCTCATGGGATACATAGTAACGCTCAAGCATTCCTCGAGTCTATCCCTAAGCCTTTGGGCCAAAACCCAAACTCTACATTCGGTCCCTTGGCTGAAAAGTCCCCTTGGGAGCACATGGTGTGATATAGAACCCCTTGGTCCTTATTCTCAACAGATTTATAAACAATGCACAATGTGTCTCCCTCTCTATCTTTTGAGCTCTGCGACCCTAAACTAAGATCTTCCATGCTTTCATCCTGCATGACGCCAAAATGTATTTCAAGAACTTTGTGTGTCTTGATTATCATCCTAATGAGATACATAATGACATCTAGCATCTCAATTCAGGAACCATCCACAAAATATAAAAATAATATTCATGATCTCCATAACCCTTTTCTTGACTTATGGTCACAAAATGTCTGATACCTGAGAGTTCTTTTTCCTGACTATGAAGTACATTCCCTTAGGTGGCCTTGAAAATTTTGTCTACATAACAGTCATGTCAGCCCAAAAGATGCTACTATTTGACTATGCAGCTTATGCCCTAGTTCGCCAGGTATAATTCAACCTCCATAACTGGTTTTCTCATGTAGTGGTAACTTCATTTTTAGGAGAAGCCTCTTTTGTACATATTGTTCTTAATGGTGATATGTAGGGATCTAAAAAAACTATCATCCTTGACATATTTGTTCGATACTATTTTTCATGTTCTGAAAGAATCATGACATATAATTTTTATATCTTTTGTTTTATTCAAATGATTTTAAACAATTGATACATTTTTCGTACGTTTGTGTCAAACCTTCATAGAAGTCACATTCCTCCAATTGTTTGACAATTATAATTGGAAATTTCCTCCCCATATTCAAGTACCTTTCTCTATAAAGCAGTCTCTATGATTTGGAAAATTTGAATCCCCATAAAACATTCTTTAGATTTTTGCAATAGAAACTCAAATTTTTGAGAGTTCTTTTGACCGAATATGAATTACATTCCCTTAGGTGGCCTTGCATAAGTTGTCTATATAACAAACCTGTCAGCCAAAAGATTCTACTATTTGACATTGCAGCTTATGCCTCCGTTGGCCCTACATTATTTAGCCCCCATTATGGATTTGTCAAGTAGTGGTAACTTAGTTATTAGAAATGACTTCTTCTAATTAATTTTAGCTCTTTTCCCATGTCATTAATAAGATTCAAAATTTCTCAAGTAACAATTTACAATTTTCCCCCTCTATACTTGAATATGGTAATATGTTTCCAAACAAATTATCAAGAGTTGAGTCAGTATCATCCATTCGGTAATAGCTATTAGACCTTAAATATTATCCATTATATAGTCTAACATGGATGAATTTAAATTTCCTATTACAAAGGACATGGTACTCATTAAATTAGGAACCTATGAAGGGTACTCTGAACAAGATTTGATTCCCAGATCCCTAAACGTACATTTTATATGATTTAGGAAGTATTGAGCAATTAAAGGATGAAATAATTGTGGGTTTGTTTATATAACCCTCGTAAAAATCAAACTATGTTTACCAGGACCATTGGATTAGGTGAAAATATGACCCATTATCTAGAA
This sequence comes from Viscum album, assembly GCA_963277665.1. NCBI lineage: Eukaryota > Viridiplantae > Streptophyta > Magnoliopsida > Santalales > Viscaceae > Viscum > Viscum album. The sequence continues at coordinate 96,411,715 of OY728158.1, forward strand.
AATGAAGAAATTACAGAAAAATTTCAACATGATTTCTCATCTGTTTCACAGCATGCTGAGATTCATCAGCAACCACTTGATGTTCATTTACTCGACCAACTTCACTCTCTTCAGCTCGACAAAGTGATTCTCTGGAATCTATGATAGCTTTTATACCATCCTCTTGGACTTATTCCAACAAATTATGAAGCTGGTCAAGCTCCCCAGTGATAGTATCTAGCTTTTGTTGATGGTAATACTACTGGACAATCTTCTCCTTGATATTTTGCTTCATCTCCTTCATCTTTACGGTGTGATCAGCCTCAACTCGAGACACTAAAGCCTCAAATTCACTAATGTCGGTCTGCAATCTAGCTCTGATTAGGTCTTGATGACAACTTTTCTCTTTCTCCCTCCTTCGAATGACTTGTTTAACTGCAATATAGATTTCTTGATATCCAAAACATCTAAGTCCCAGCATGATTAACATGGATGAATGTCTTGGAATTTTCAAAGGCAGCTCTTCAAGGGGAACCTCAGATATTATCTTCAATATATTTTTTCATTCCTTGCGACGTGAGAATTTGAGCACCTTTTTCACCTCTGGGTCTGATTCAGCATCGTTTTCACAGGGAGGAACATAGTCAAGGATTAATTCACATAAGGAAGTTCCCTGTTCTACTGCTTCCCTAACCCTAGTTTCTTCCCCTTCTAATACTATTTTGGATGTGGCTAAGGCTTCACCTCCAGACATAGCCATTGAAGTTGATAGCACTATTTGGTCAATTGAAAGTATGTTTAGTTTCAGAGAATAATAAAAGTTGATTGATTGTCTTGAAGGTTAAATAAGCTACAAATATCATCATCTTTTACCTAATATTAAATCAAAAACTAATGAACACTCCCTTAAATCTTTCCGAGCTTCAATAAGATTTCTAGGATGGGTTTTAAGAAGGTTTTCCTTGTTATGTTTTACCTGAGCCAGTGTTTTTGCAATAATAGGGTTGAAATCAATTTCTATAGCCCTTTCAAGCACTGTTGGTTCAACAGTTTCATTAGATGGAACGGTGCATTTGTTAACCAAACTTGGTTAGAAGTGTAATCATGAGAAGATTAACTGGAAAAATGAGGAAAATCACGTCCAGTTGATTCTATAACTAGATCTCCAAAATATTCTAAATCACATGTTAATTTAACATGTTCTAAAATTTCATCTAAGGAAATGACAAGATTCATCATTTTTTCTAATGATGTCCCAGATCCCATGTTATTCACACCAGTGGGAGCACTCAGCATGTCTTCTTCGTGACTTTAATTTAGAAATCTCTGACCCTGGATTGCTTCTTCAAAGACAGTTGTGGGGTCAGCTTCGGCAGTTTCCAAATGATCTGGTGCATGTGTTGGACGTGACACATCACAGAATGGAAGTAAGTTGTTTTTTCATTTGAGGTTCTATGAAGTATTTTTAATTTACCAGTTGTCTTTTCTCTCCTGGCATCAGAAACTCGAGCGGTGTTGGGCACAGACACCGGATCATCTGCTCTATGTATTTCTTCAAGAACAGCCATTTTAGCAGGAACTTGCAACCATTCTACAACACCCTCTATTGTACTCTAAGGATGGTCATTTTTTTCCTTTAAATGGGAAACTAAGGAATCCCTTGCAATCCCGAGATGTTTGAGCACATTTTCATAATTTAAGATTCATGACTACAAGGAAGACTTACCACTACTAATGAAGCATTTGACTATGGTCTTCTTTATTAGATGCCTTTGCTTCTTGGAAATTTTGGGTGGACTATCATAATAATCTCTGAAAACAGATGTCAAAGACAGTGATGCACTTTCTGACTCCACATCCAAGACTTTCTGACCTGTAGATACTTTTCCCAGATCACGAAGAGATTCAGTGGCTCCAAGAGTGTTGCCTTAAGGGAAATACCGCAACAAAGGGTTTTCAGTGGTTCTTTCCTTTATAAGATGCAGGATAAAGAAGATTATTTCCTTAAATAAGAAATCATTGACTAAATTAAAATTTCAATGAAAATAGAAATATGAGAAAAAAAGGAAAAATTACATCTTTAGGAGACACATATTCACGCCACTCTTCATCTAATGAAGGACCAATCCTCCCAGTGGTACCATGTTCTATCATTTCCTTCACCCATGTGGTGATAGGAACTGACTTATCAGTGGAATATATGAGCATTTCTAGCTCTTTGATGTAAGACCTCACTTCATTAGGATTTTCTTCAAAATTTATGTCAGAGGAAGCCCAGAGATTCCCCAATCTAGGGATAAAAACCCCATCACATAAGTCCATCCATGCAGTTTTAGCATCACAATTTACACTCTTCCATGTCCAGACAGCCTCTGGTCATAAATATTCAGAATATGCACCAGAAGGCTGTGAAGTGGGTCCTGCAATCTTGGACTTCAACTTCTTCCCATCTTCTGCAATCATAGATAAAGGATAATAAAATGAATCTTGTTTCTCTTTAAAATAATGGAAATTAAATTGCCTCATTGATGTAACTCACTAGGAGTCGATGGAGTAGGTCTCTTGACTCTGGAAAGAGGATTCTATCTGGAACGAGGCCACTTTGACTCATTTCGAGCCTCATCATCCTCATCCTAGAAATCCATTGAATCAACTCTGGGTGAGAAATCCTGTGAATCAGCTCCAGGTGAGGAAGAGTCACCTTCCAAATGAAGAGGTTATTTCTTAATGGTTATCTTCTTTATCCCCACCTAAGGGACTGGCTGATTCAGTACCCCTTTAGGGTATGATGCTACCCAGCTTTCGGCATACCATGTAGTCAATCGACTTTTCACTACAATAACTGATAGATCAAATACCAATCCAGTCTTCTCTATAGATGTCAAAAACCATAGTTGGTGAGGAACCATCGAATGCTACTCTAACCATACATGCACCGAAGGGGATAAAATAATTTAATGTAGAAATTTGAATTGACGTGGGAATATTTATGTTGCATCGGCCTTGCATATAATTTCTCCATGAATCCTCGTGGTTTGTGTACCATCTCTACATGCTAGCATATATTCCCTTAAATCTATGATGACTGTTTCATCATCAACAAATCGCCCTGTTGGAGGATTTTCCATAAAGAAAGAAATTAAACTCCTTCAACATGCTTATCATTTTTTTATGTCATAAGTGTTGAAGGAGAAGGGGTAAATTCTAGAAAAGGCCTTAACAGATGGCTGGAAAAAACATCCAGGAACATATACCCCTCTTTGTATAGCATATGTCCTGAAGTGGGTGGCGATCCATCCCCGTAAAGCTTAGAGTAGTCCCACTATTCTTAGAGGGGACATACCCATATAAACACGATGTATGATCCTATGAATATTTGAAAAAACTAGGGTGGCCAACCCAAACATATTCGTTTCAGCCATCTTGGTTGCAATGACAAAGGTCCCTGGCCTCACACCTCCTTTCGAATAAGAAATTGGTAAAAGGTAAGCACTGATCCACAAGTCCATAAAGCCTGCCAAATGGGACTTCACTGGAATTTTTTGGTTCACTTCATATCCAAACCTATTAAACTTACCTACATCCAGAATTAGAAAAAATGTGCATGGATCACCCCTCTTTGTTTCTCTAGAGAATCTAGTAGGACGAGGGACGGAAGGTCCCTCCTCTCTCTTCTTAATCAGAAACATGTTCATCCACTCCTCTGGATGGATATCTTTTATGGAGTGGGTTTTTGTGGTGGTGCTATTCTTATGTTTGTAGAAAATTATCATTAAATCTCGTTTGAAAGGCAAAGTCTTCTCTAAATCATTCTAGGTAATCGTGGGGGGATGAATTCATCATACATATCTCCCAAAATTAGATCCCCTAAACTATTTTAGACATCCCAAAAAACGGATGCATATATCTCCATGATTCAGATAGAATGAATTCGTTTCCGGGCTCCAAAAACTGATAAAATTTGGTATGAAATTGTCATTACTGTAGACATATGTCTTCCCAGCCAAGATGGCTTCGTATATTGCAGCTCCCTTCAGATCAATGAAAAACTCTGCATAGGGTTTTCAGACCCAATATTCCCACATCCAAGTCGGCTTCACACCTCCTCCAGGACGGAAATCCCAACTCTTCTTTCATCCCTTAGATTGGTCCATCATTGAATTTCAGAAAATAGAGGGATAGCAATGCGGCTGCAGCTCATATGTGTGAGGCTTAAGATCTGGAGTACATGGTCTATTATGTATTCCTTCTCAAATGTCCCGACATTGGCATATGATCCTTCAACTAAGACATTTGCCAAAGAGACGTTGGTGTAGGTCTGAAAATATGAATGAGGGATGTAATTCTTTACCTCTAGAATGTGGACTCCTTGCAGATGAACATAGCCATAAAAAGGCATGTAGATGCTCTGTGGAAAATTTTCATTATATTTCATCAAGTACATTTCCAAATCCGGGAGATTGATATCACAGATAACATAATAGTCATGGTCGATGACATTTATTGTGTCATCTATTCTCTTGCTAGACAACTCATCAACTGATCCAATTCTTCTGGGAGCCATAGAATCTGTACAAAGATAAAACAATCAGCTCTTATGTAAGATTGTATTTTGATCTTTTGATGAAGGAAATAAAAAAATGGAAATGGTATTAAGGCTTTCAAGTCAACCCTGCCTCTCAATTATTGTAGCCCAAGTCAGGGTGCGCAAGTCAAATACCTTCTGCATAAGCGTGACAAAATCCAGAAAGGTAATTCGCTGAAGAACAGAAGCATCTGCATGATGAGAGCTCAAGTTGAGAGAAGACTGCTGAGTTTAACTGGAGTGAGCCTGTATATATAGGTGATCCAGACCACATACACTCCATAATTGCGTGCCCCAACATCTGTGCGCCAAACTTGTGTGCCACCAACCCTTGATTCCTCCAAATTTACCTCAGAGCTGGATCATATTTCCTTTTCATATCCAACTTTGAGGGGGGGGGGACTTTTGATGATTATCCTTTCTGTCACAGAGTCCAATGAATGGAAAATGGGAATACCATAAACACAAAGAGGTTCCCCCTTAGAAGAAAATCAAAAAAATTTACAAAGGCATGGACCAGGAGCCCATTTGGAGTAAGGGGAACAAGTCACATGCATGCCCTATCTGAATTTTTTCCCAAGGTGCAAGGTGGCGTATAAATAGACCCTGTCGGCCCCCCATTTTAGGGACTAATTTTCTTGAAGTCAAATTCAAGCTCTGGTTTCCCAAGTCTTTATCTCAACTTTTCTGAAATATTATAAGTTAACTTTTTAACCTAGAATGGAAGACTTGAAGGAGTAGGATAAGGACTAAGTGTTTATAATTCATCAACACTTGCGCACCTAAGTGTCCATACCTCTTTAAAAATGGAAGAAACCTTTTCTCCACCTTACCCTTTCGATGAAACTTGTGCACTGCACTTTTGGAAACATCTTCAGATAATACTAAAGGGTTGAGTTAAGTCTTTCCCAAGTATTACCATACAGATTCTTCATCACCCAGGTGAACCCATACCATGCAATTACACTTGCGTGGCCAAGAATTGTGTTCCAACTTCATTTGTGTGCCTCTCTCCCATTCACCTCTCCTCTTCAAGATATTATCCCTCGAAACCCTTGTCAAATCAATTTATGGCATGGTTCCTTTGTTGGATTTTTTATCTGAAAGTAATTCTATAAGAACCTCTCCTAAAATCTCGTGACATACAAGCATTATGTCACCATGATTAGGGGTTTCCTCCATGAAACCTCATCCTTTAAGATGAGAAGATCTTTTGAATTAGGGAATCCTCCTCAAGAGTAAGCCATGTGTTCCCTTAATTTGGTCCTCCTTCTTAAGGGTAATCCCCATTCATAATTTCCATTAATTTGGGCCTCCTTTTCAGGAGTAATCCCAAAGTTACAAGTCCCCTTAACCAAGGCCTCTTTCTCAGGAGTAATCCCTATTCATTTTTTCCTTTAACATTGGGAATCCTCCTTAGAAGTAAGCCCCAATTTATAACTCTTTTGATTTGGTTCTCCTTATAAGGAATAAAACCCACTCATTAGTCCCTTTTAATTCGGGGCATCCTCTTTAGGAGTAAACCTCAGGTGAAAACTCCAAATCTCCATAAAGTAGAAATACCTTTGTGGACCCTTCTGCTTGGCTTATTTCCTGATGTTAGTCCTGGTCTTCATCTATTTGGGCAGTCATACATATGTAATACCCACATCATTTCCTGTGACTGCATATTTCATGGCACAATCATCAGGTTCATTGATAACTCTTGTTTCTCACACCGAGCATGACTCACATGATCTTAGAGTGTAAAAGTAATCACATAATCTCTTATTGGGTTATTAACCATGCATAACCCCCATATTTCTTCACCCAAACTATGTGGACATTGATCTCTTCCTTAAATGTAGAGTACGTAGGAATAATTTATAAGGTTCAAGCCCATCATTCATTAATTCTTTTCGGTCCCATATGACAGTAAACTATATCCTTCTTATCAAACTATTTGGGTTTTGATTCCGTTTTAATGAGGTTATGTAGGTATCCCATCTACAGGTATGATCCCAACCCTAAAATAGTCCCTATCATTCGGAATGACAATAAACATCAAGTGCCCTGCTGAGTGGATTTAAAACATGTATGGTCATCATAATGACCAAGATATTTATATATAATATATTGAATGATACCATTGACTAAGAGTCTCAAATACATACAGATGAATATCTATCGATGAAGAACCTCAAATACATATAAAAGATTATATAAATCCCATACATATCAATCATTGATTTCCAAATCTATAGGAAAACTCATTTTCATTCTTTGTGAATTAATAAGGATTTGTGAACTTAACTTAAATCTATAAGATAGTCCCAGAGTAGGCAATAATTCCCCCCGAAAAATGTGTGATGAGCCTGACCTCCCATCCTCTCAACCAATGAAAATTCTTAAGCCTCATCGGTTCACAAGTAATTAGAACCTACCTTTGGAAAGTATGTCTAAATGGAAATAGAATCATTAGGTGTTTCTGGTTATATGAATAAACCCGTTAGAACCCGATTGGAAATTTTAAACCTTAAACAAACAAGGTCATCTCAATTTACAAAAAAAACAGGGAAATTAAAAAAAAAGAAAAAATATTATTGATCTTAAAAACAACAATATACAAAAAACACTTCAAAACTAGGTGGGAAGGTCACATATAACTAGAAATCAAATTGCACTATCCCAAGAGAACACGAGATCCACCATCGAGATAAAAAAAGGAAAAAACCTGATGATAATTATGGATCATATCATGATGAGTAACTATCCAGTTAATCATGATGATGAAGTTGAATAGATACAGATTGATAACCTTGATATCCCAAACTAAATCCATGACAACTATCAAAAGAGAACACATATGAAAATAATTCCCCAACACCATTCTCAATTAGAAAAGTGTTTCCAACTCTATAAAAAAGGACATAATATCTATTAGATTTTTTATAAAATTAAAAAACAGTAACATATATATTTCTGTGAGGCACATATATCAAGTAGAGAAGTTTCAATAAAAGATGAAGAAATGGTTCCTCTAACTGTCATTGGATCTGTATTAACCTATATTATAAACTCGTCTATTATGTGATGGTGTTTCGCTCCCAAGGCCTATGAATGCATCTCATTGTAATTTGAAGATTTTTACTAATATTAAATAGGGGTTTGAACCAACTATCCTTTAACATAATAGGGTATAGTCTTAACATGGAATAACCTTTTAAGATGGCCCTGGAAGGCATAGGTATTTCAAATATTTGTGGGTGCTGAATAATTATATTGAGTGTTCCATAACATGAAACAATGATAGAAATTTAGTGGCATAAAAATTTCTAACTATAATGGTATAGAGGAGGTCTAATGCTAAGAACCACCCCGACCACCCTGATGATCGTAATGGAACTTCCACTTTTTTCCATCACACCACTAAGACTGTCGTTGGTTGGTAGAGAAGGGTTAGAGAGTCTAATAATGAATAAAAAAAATCCATTTTCACCTTAATAAACCTATCTACTATGTCACTATAGCTGCTAATATTCAACATGTTTATATATAATTGAATTCTTGGTTGCAAACCCTATAGTTAATTTTTTTCTCATAAATACTCATTTATCACCACCTACAGTGAAACATTAAATAGATCCAAAAAAGGGATGGGGTGCTCTGACACCAAATGCTCTCCCAACTAGAAAAATAGGATCTCTAGAGACTTTGACATCATTAGATACTATGGGTAGATATATTTAAGAAATAGGGTCTTCAAAACCTTCTAATACAATCCAACATGCAAAATTTTTTGTACCATGGAATCCCACCACTTCATATTGGGACCTTCAATTATGAAAATTTCACATTCACCTAGATAGACTTAGGAATATTCAGGTATCCTATGATCTTATCAACTGATCACGTTGTCGAGCACGTCAAATTAGTTGTTTAATTTTGACTAGAATTTCTGCAGTATAGCAGAAACCCTAGGTCGTCTCTCGACGAAGCCTCAGATCATTAGTTTAAAATGAGGGTTTTGATGATGAAAGTAGAAGGTGAATGTGGTTTTGTAAAACTTAGGGGTTTTATGATTAAAGATGAAAATGGAAAATGAAAGCGATAAAACAATGTAGATATTAATAGAATTAATTAAGCATGATCAACCCGGCATACTCACATGATGTTTATCCTAAATCGCATCATGATATAGGGTTATGATCTTTTAATCCCTAGTTTGTAAAACCTAGAACCATAATTTTTCTGAGTTTATACTAGGATACCTTCTAGGGTTCAGTCGAAAACTCACAATGATTAACCAGACACCACCGATGATTGGGTGAATTGTGTTTGACTTCATAACCGAAACTCACCAAGGCAACACACGAAGAACTCGATGCGCTGTCCAGGTTTGTATGTTATTTAATAGTGATACCATGACATTAATGTACATGGCCTTGAAAGTGCTTATGTGAGTTCAATTGACCAATATGAAACACACAAAAACTGCAATTAAAAGGGGGAAAAGAAAGTGCTGAACGGTGTGTGAAACATCACATGAATGGGTACCCCCAAACATGATCATATGAGTTGAGCATGACATACCAATACATAAATCAATAAAATAAGAATAGGGGATGAGAAAAAACAACACAACAACTTGGAATTCAAAAGATCATTCAAATATTACAAACATGAAGCTTGGGATTTACATCATGTTCCTCCTCGGGTGATCACAAGGGGTTTAAAAACCCATTTGAAAGGAAGAAGAAGAAGAAGATGTTCAATTAGAACTTCCCATAGCCTCCAGAACATCTAGGGATGTCGAGATGACTCCTTGGGGACTCCGAAATGGTATCACCTTGCCTCCTGGCCGAACTTCCAAATGGGGTGCCCAAGGTGTCTTTTTATAACCAAAATGAGAAGTGGTTGTGGGCACCTAGAGTTTGATAAACCAATTGGAGAAAGGTTTTAGGATATTAGACAGTCGAATATCCATTTTGACAAAACTGGAAAGTTGTAGCCCCACTTCTTTTCCATCACCATCGAATGCTTGGCACCATTTGAACTATTACATATTGAGATATTGATATAATACAGAACTCCACTTTTGACATTGTGCATATTCGGTGGCTTGGAATGATCAGATAGTATGGGACCCATAAATGCCGAATCATGATTGGGATCCTTGATATGAAATGTATCATAATAAATTTTCGATCGGCCCACAAAATATTAGCCCATTTAGATGCACGGAGTTTGTGTAATATTCAAACTAGTGGAAATATGTCCATCGATCCATGCAATTTTTGGCCGATTTTTCTTCCACTTCATCAAGGGCCCTCCAAATCATCTCCACATACATTCAAATAATAAAAACAAGTAACATTTCCCATTATAATATCGATTAACATTAATTGATTTATTCAAACATAAAGTGAAATTTATTATTATATTTCGAATATTCATTACAAAACTAGTTTAAAACAGCGGTGTAAGGGTGGAAAAAAACAGTGAATCGTGGTACGATTATCAACCTTGTCTAACCAATAAAATTCAGATTTTGGTTAATTCATACCACTAATGGATGGAGGTTTATCCTATAGGAAATCTAAAGAATGATCTATATCTCCTCCAACTCCTTGCAGCCTCAAAATAATTTGGTTGTAAGCCTATGATAAATTATGGTTCATGGAATGAAATTCCCAAATGATATAATTTTTATGATTTTGATATAGAGGATAAATCCCCTGAGGAGAATCTCTCACTGCACCATTAATTGGATCATGTGGAAGATGACATAAAGAATTGTTTATATATAATGTAAACAGAAGAAAATGACTAGACAATTGGATAATATAATTTTAAACCAAAAAAACAGTATATAATGATATGATTATAAAAATAAAACACATGAGATAGACATCACAAAATCCCATAGAAACTTGAAGCATATCTTGTCAAGATATGGATGGGCACTCACCAAAACCAACTGCTCAGGTCCCTACAACCCCATCTTCTATCATCAAAATTTTCAAAACTAAGCATAACCACAGTGCTCTGATACCAATTTTTAAACAACAAACCTAGGATACCCTCAAAACTAGTATCCATTCTGATTTGATACAGATCCAAAAGGACTTCCAAATGCCCAATGGATGGAAAATATAAATCAGATATTGAACTATGAACAAAGGGAATGATTTCACTTGACCTGAAATTTAATATGAGGCATATACACAAAGTGGAAATAAACAGAGGAATGATCAACTATAATTAAATATGTATTAATAAAATAATAACAATAGTAAAAGTAAAACCCAATGAAGGAAGATAAAAAATTAATATTTCCAAAATTCAAAGGATATATTAACTTCAAATAACTAATCCATGTGATATTTTGGAAACATACTACCATATCACCCCCAACTACATATACACAGCTAACATGAAGCACTCTACCTCAACATGGTGCCATGACATTTTCTTATATTAAACCAATGAACCTATCTTTTTCTACATTAACATTACATAAATTGTTCTGAATACATAGTAAAATAAAAAAATTGACACCCAAAGACAGTGTTAGTTTAGTTTCTTTGGAACCATAGATTCATAATGGCTGGTACATAAGTGATCTATATAATCTCCCACAAGGTTCTTCATGTCATGACCCTTTCATAGACATATAATAAATGATTCATATCTTCATAACCTAATAATTAAACATAAAAGGAATAATATTAGATGCTTAATAAGTGTAAACATGAGAGAAATGTATGAATAAACCTGAGCATAAGGGTATTTGAATGTGATCATTACATTAGAAGATTATACCCTCTATATCAATGATCATAAACATGATTCATTTCATAATGATTGTCAGTTCATAAGACATGAATCATCATGGGATCAAGGGCATATGCCATGAACGAATAACATAGGAATACGGAATGGAATTTTGGAATACACATAATTATATAAAATGATATGCATAGTAGTCAAGGAATCACTCCCAGTACAATATTAGTAGTATTTCACTACTGGAAAAATGACCTATACCCACGGTTCAAAACTGTGGGTATAGCCCCTAATACTGTGGGTATAGGATATACCCACGGTTATGGGAACCGTGGGCTGGAACAGCATCGGTATAGGGGTCTCAACCTATACCCATGGATAAACCTGTGGGAAGAGGGGAATCAAAGTGTGCATCACGGCTGTTCTAGAGTGGCACACAACAGACCCCATGGTTTGAAAACCATGGGGTATTTAAATTCAAAAATTTCACAACAGGAAGGATTCAAACCCGCACTCCCGCTGCACCTCACGGATACGCAACACCAAGGGGCCAACCATGCTACGATTTCATTTTTCTATATATCCATACTTAAACTTATATATATTAATTTAATCCACGTGGGTACTTAAAATCCAAAAACGCAGGTAACAGAATTCAAACCCATGTATCACACAGGGCCTCACGCCCGTGCACCATCAACTGACCAACCTAGCTCCGATTTTTCATTGTTATTTATATATACATATATGTATATATATTAATATAATCCACATCAGGTATTTAAATTCAAAAAACACCGCCTGCGGGATTTGAACCCGCAACTCATGGCCACTACTCCACTTATAAAAAACCGAGCTAAACAAATTCTGAGTATATAAATTTATATTTATATAAATATATGAAACTAAACCGTGAATAAATATCTTCACGCCAAATTTTTTTCATGTCCCACCTAATTTTCATTCCCCACCATAAGCTATACCCACGCCTCTCTAGAATCGTGGGTATATGTCTTCAACCCCTCCCCCCCAATACCCACGGTTTTGAAGAACCGTCTGTATAGGTCTTTGAAAAATACCCTATACCCACAGTTTTGGAGAACTGTGGGTATAGGTTCACGCACTATCCCTATAACCACAATTTTTTGTAGAACTGTGGCTATATGCCTATTTTCCAGTAGTGTTGGTTTACTTCCCATACCATCTTGGTAGTCATGGTTTACTCCAATTACCATCTTAGTAGTCAATGTTTACTCCCAAGACCATATAAATAGTTAAATATTTCTCCTAATACTATCTCAGAAATCATGGTCCCTACCAAGACCATCTTATAGGGAAAGGTTATTTACAGAACATATTTTACTCCCCATTATAGCCATGTTTATCTCATTAGATATAAATATTTACCCAAGGATTTTGTGGAAGATATAGGTCCCACCTATCACATAATAAAACCAAACATACATGTGAAAAAATATAGTAAAACTATTATCATATTATAACCAATAAAAAGTGATGGGTTTTATAAACATCATAAAATAACCCCTGAAATGAAAGTGGTTTCATAAAAAATTAATCATATCATAACCTATATAAAATATATAGGTTTCATTGTAATTTCATCAACTTATAAACTACAAAAAGAAGTGGGTTTCATAGACATATAACCTATGAAATAGAAAATGGTTTCATAAACATCGTTCCATCAATATATAAACCATTTAGAGAAGAACACTAATGTAACCTTTGTATTATTTCATTATAATTCATGATTAATATTAGAATATTACATCTGGGGTGAGACATAATATGGAAAGATAATTTAAATACATTTCATGAGGAAATTATCCTTTCTTATTTGAAAAGGATTTTTAAAAAATAAAACATTTTGAAATAATTTTTTAGAAGATAATCTTGATAACATTAAAAGGTGTCTAGAAAATAGTTTGAACTTTTTTTATGAATCTTATAAAATAATATGGAAATAATTTTGAAAAAAATTCCTAGGAAACTTAAAAAATAATTTTGAAATATTTTTTAAAATCCAATTGTTTGAAAATATATTGAAAACACAAAAATGATTATTTTAAAAGAATATAACATTATTAAAATATTATTTCCTTGAAAATGATATAAAATTTTCATTTTAAAATAATTTTTTATATTTTTTAAAACTAGGTTTTAGAATAAAAAGGTATACACCTGAAGAGAGAAATAAATTAAGATTTTATTAAAAACATTTGTTTATTTATATTAAGAATGATATAGTGGGAAAATGGTACTAATAAATTAAAAATTTGTGGATAAAAATAGAATAATAAAATTCTTTTGTTTTCTTGAGAGATATATCATCTGATTTCATTAGGTTAAGCGTTATCATAAAAAATCTTGATAAATGAAGAGTTTATATTAATAAACGGTTACCACTCTGGTAACTATGAATCACAAAACAATTAAAATAATAACATTTAATGAAGATTAAAAATCCCTGAAAAAAATTATATTCCCTATATAACATGTCTAAAGAAAAATAAAACCCTCATTGGAAAATATAGGTGCATAACATGGCATGTGTTTCAAAGAAATAAAATTGAGTGAAAAATACTTTACTGATTTGGTATCTTTTGAAACATAAACCTAATGAATGAAAAATAACACAATGGATACATAAATACCAATAAATAAATTATAATAATCATATAATACATCTATGGGATTTATAAATAGAACATATAATAAATATGAGGGGAACATGACTTATGTCTCATGGAAAATAAAAGTGAGAAAATAATCTCCAATCCTTAAGTCTTAAATCTCATTGCACTCAATCAATCCTCCAATATAATAATTATAATTTTATTATAAATATATAAAAGAACCATATTAATACATATAATACCATATATTACTTAATCATGACTTTATAATACATGTTTATTAATAAATCAATGCGAAAGATAGGTTTTGGGTGATAACCGCCTTGTTTTGCGTAAATGTTTGCACTTGTTATTTATGGTCCTCTTACATAGATAATGATTAAATTATTTAAATAAATAAAAACATTATATAAATATAATATATAGTAATTATATTTTTAATTATAATAACCTAAAATATATATAAATATTAAATGAAATTCTCCATTCATTGAGATGGTAGGCTATACGAACACATGAACATGGTTTCCATTCTCTCATCGCATTAAAAGAAAGAATGTAAGTGAAATATATGTATATATATATAATATCATTAAATTAAAATTAAATTTTCATATATATCATATAATTTTTATAAACCCATCCTTAATATATTCGAGGGAGATTTTGAATGAATCACATCAGTTTGAGGAGGCAGTAGTCCACACATCCACAAATGATGTTATCATATTTAAATAAAATGAAACGAATGATGGTATGTTCCATATAATAATTCAATAATCATTAATAAATCCTATATATAATATATATGATATAAAAATATAGTTTCTATCATAATTTCCCCCCATGAGTGGTGGTAAAATAAAAATGAACAACATCATTTCTTGAGGTGGTAGTCCTCCACACACAAGAACGATGAGTCTATTTCCCATTATATGGAAGTGTGTGTAAGTGTAGGTAGAAACCTTAGAATATAAAAATATTAATATATTGAGGATATATAGGTTATTATATAATAATGGTATAATAATAAATTGTGTGTTGGAGAAATAAAATAAATTAAAAGACATAGAGAAAGGATGTTACCTATTCTTTGGGTAATTCCATTAAATTTGCACTAAAAGGATTACTTGAATGGATTTCTGCATAAAGGGAGGATTCAAGGATAAAAATAATTATATTGTAATATTATTTTACTATAATATGGGAGATCCAAATGGATATATAGGTTTTATTAAGTTGGTTGGTTGAGGTCCTTTTTATAGTCGAGGAGGAGTGGCATTCTAGTAAATTATCAAAAATAGAATTCCAACCATGTTTTTTCTAATTAATGTGGATCCAATAATAGAAATAAATTGATAAAAGTTAATATAAGTTCTAAATATGGACATAAAATTCATTTTTAGATGTTTCTTGGTCATTTTGGTCCATATTGTTTTGTTTTAGTCTCTAGTTAAGCTACATTATTATCTTAATCATTTAATTAATTTTAATTACATTCACTAATATTTTTGGTATAAAAAAATGTTGAAATTTTTATACAATATAAATTATTATGATTCAAAATACAGAATAATTATTTTCAAATTCAAATCACATTCATGGAAGAAATTAATTTAACAATAATCCCACATAAGGGAAGACAATACAGGTTTCTAATGTAATTTTTTTGAATGTTTTATATATTTTATATCTAAATTTAAATTTAAATTTATCTCAATGACCTAAATTTGATTAAATTATGTGTAATTTATATTCAAATATTGTACGTTCAATTATAAATATAATTTATCCCTGTAAATAAAATATATGAAAAAGAATTTTTGAATTAAATTTTAGTATATTTCACTATTTATCCAAAAATGAAACTTCACGAGAAAATAAAAAAATAACCATAACATAATTTTTATGTTTCTATTTCAAAAAAATGTTTATTTTAACATTTGAAAATTAAAAAATTTCTATAATAGGTATTTAAAATCGGTTCTTTATTAAAATATTGTAAAACTACTTTCATAAAAATATAGGTTTGTATATATATGATTGGGTTTGATCCAATCTTATTCCTATCAAATATATTCAATGAATGAAAAAAAATTATTTTATTAAATATATAAAAAATATATATCATGAATTTAATTCACCAATAGTAATTAACTTAATTTAATATGACCAAATTCCATTGTATGAAAAAAGATGTTTTTATAAAAACATTTCCTTATATTAAATTAGTTCTCACATTCATTTATAATTAATTTGTATAAAATGAATTAAAACTTGTATCTTCATAAGTTAGTTAGTCATATTCATACCCACTAACTTAACCACTAGTTTCTTTTTTTTATACTAAATGACAATATTTTAAATAATAATTTATTGTTCGGTAAAACCTAGTCTTATGTGTTAAAAAACGTTGAGGAAAGTCAATATTGCATGTAATGTCAATTAACCCATGTTATCCATGTAGAATAAGATATAAATTATATTACATGTAGAAAATTATTAAATTGGTGTTTTATATAATTGAAAACAAATTTAGTTATTTAATATAAAATAACTATTTTTATTATTACGTGAAATGAAAAAGAACAAGTATCCCCTACCATGGATAGATGACTTGTTCGATTAGCTTCGTGGGGACAATTATTTCTCTGAGGTGGACCTTTGGTCTAGATATAATCAATTATAGGTGAGGAAGGAAGATATTCCTAACACTACCTTTCAAACAAGGTATGGACACTACGAGTTCGTAGTGATTCCCTTTCTGTCTCACTAATCCTCTAGCAATTTTCATGAATTTAATGCATAGAGTCTTCCGAGATTGCCTCGAAAAATATTCAGTAGTCTTTATTGATGATATTTTTATATACTACAAAAGAAAGAAGGAATATGAGGAGAATTTTAAAACTGTGTTAAAGACATTGAGAAGGGAGAATATGTATGAAAATTATAGTAAATGTGAGTTCTAAATGGAGGAAGTATAATTTTTGGGGTAGGTTGTCACCAGCAAAGGGATATCTGTGGACCCTTCCAAGACAAAGGCAAATGAAGGGTGGTCTAGAACAACTTTTGTAATGAGGATCTGCAGCTTTTTGGGTCTAGCCTGGTATTATCTACAATTTGTGAAGAACTTTTCATGATTTTCAAGCCCAATGACCAAGCTAACGTGTAAGGGGGTAATGTTGGTTTGGACATCAGAATGTGAAGATTGTTTCATGGAGTTGAAAAAGAATCTTATCACTGTGCCAGTACTCACACTCCATACAAGTGGAGAACATTTTGTGTTGTATAGTGATGCTTCTATGAAGGGTTTAGGCTTTGTACTAATGAAAAATGATAAAGTAATAGCCTACGCCTCAAGGAAGCTAAAAATACATGAGAAAAACTATCCCACACATGATCTCGAGTTGGAAGTTGTAATCTTTGTGTCGAAAATGTAGTGGCATTATCTCCATAGGGAGAAATGTGAGATATATACAAACCATAAGAGTCTCAAATGTATATTCACATAGAAATATATTAATATGTTCTAGAGAAGATGGATTAATCTCATCAAGGATTATGAATAATCAATCCACTACCATCCTTGTAAGGCAAACAAGGTAGTAGATGCTCTAAGTAGAAAGGATTTGACATCTTTATCATTTATGAGAATTGAATAGGATGTGATATTATTAGATTTTCAAGGATGGACATGGGAATAAATAATGGAGGAACATCATCAATCCTTTCACAAATGACTACTCAACCATCCCTCTTGGAGAAAATAAATGAATCTCAAAGGAAATATGTGGAAATTTAGAAAAGGGTGATAGCTATCAAAAATAGCAAATCCTCTGATTTCAAAATTGATGAGGAAAAAGTTGTAAGATTTGGGACATGATTATGTGTACCAACTAATCCAGACATGAAGAAGCTATTGAATGATACACATAGCTCGACCTTCTATATCCTCCTAGGGAGAACAAAAATGTATCGAGATCTCTGGGAAAACTTTTGGTGGGTCAATATGAAAACCAAAATTGATGAATATACAATGAAGTATCTGGTATGTAAACTAGTGAAGGTTGAGAGGAAAATGTATAAGGGTATGATGCAACCACCTGCTATACCAACATGGATGTGGGATAACATTACCATGGACTTTGTCATTCGACTTCCAAGGACATTCAGGGGAAAATGATATCTGGTTCACTGTGGATCGTCTTACGAATACATCTCACTTTATTTCAATTCGAGAGGACTTCTCATTTGATCAACTTGCCCGGATTTACATCAAAGAAGTGGTAAGGACGCATGGAGTTCCACTATCTATTATATCTGATCATGATCTGAGATTCACCTCAATGTTTTGGAAAAGTCTCTACCATGCTCTGAGAACTGAACTGAGCCTCAGTACAACCTATCATCCTCAAACTGATGACCAATATGAGTGAACTATTCAGAAACTGGAAGAAATGTTGAGACAATGTTCTATGGAATTCAATGGAGGGTGGAATCAACATCTTCCACTAGTTGTTTTCTCCTATAACAACAGTTTTCCCTCGAGCATCCCAATGGATCCATATGAAGCCTTTTATGGGAAAAGGTTCAAAACACCTGTGTGTTGGGATGAAGTTGATGAATGTAAGCTACTAGGAACTGAAATTGTCAAAGAAATGTTGGAGAAGGTGAAAAACATTCAGTATCATATCATGACAGCCCAGAGTTGACAGAATCTTTATGTAGATAATCATCGACACGACCTTGAATTCAAAGTTACAGACATGATTTTTCTATGAATATCTCCTCGGAAGAAGTTCATGAGGTTTGGAGAAAAAGGGATGTTATGTCCCAGGTATATAGGCCCCTTCGAGATCCTTGATCGAGTCAGAGATGTGGAATTTCGACTGGCACTTCCACCTACCATATCGAATGTACATTTTTTTTTCCATGTATCCCTCTCAAGGAAGTACATACCAGACCCTCCACATGTACTCTTCTTAGAGGTGGTACAGTTAGATGATGATCTCTCTTTCGAGGAGCAGCTAGTGAAGATCTTGGATCATAGAGACAAATTTCAACGCAACAAGACTACTCATCTGGTCAATGTACTATCGATAAACCATAAGTATAAAGAGGAAACATTGGAACTGGAAGAATCAATTATGGAAAACTACCCACACATAATTTTTTCTTATAATGTATAAAGAAATTTTTAGGTCGAAATTTCATAAGGGGGGAAGAATGTAACAACCTAATGTTTTATAAATAGAAATTTATTTCTTATAAATATAATATAAAATCACTTGAAAACACAACATAATTAACTACTAAGTTCTAAGAAACTTTTAAACATAAGTTTTTTTCTTTTGCATTTGGAATTTCAAAATATGACATACACGGTTGTGATCAGGAAGTTATTTGGTGTCTGATATGAAAAACATAATTTTCTGTGAATAATATCCTACCCATATGAATAGTAACATAGCATTATCAATATTGATATACCATAATGAATGATAACCTTATATATGATAATATTTAAATAATATTCATGTTGTAAGTACAATAAACCTATAATTTAGAATAAGGAAATAAATGTTTTAAAACTAGTTTTTAATAATAAAAAATTATTTTAATTAGATATTAAATTGGTAATATTTAGAAAATTATTTTGGAAAAAATGGACTTCATTTTTTGATTCTAAAATTAAAAAAATGTTTTGGGTGAATTTTTGTGATTTTTCTGAATTACAGGAATTTTTTGATGAATAGTGAAATACCATAATTTACAAAATATTCTAAATAAGCTAATTATAGAGTCATGTATAATGTTATACTGATGTAAGACCACTTAGTATCATATAACATGAAAAATTTACTATTCTTATTTAGAGAAGACTTAATATTCCTTGCCTTGTGACGAAATAATAAATTAATTAATATTATATTGAGAAATCCCCTCTCTCTTCCACTATAAAACCACCCATCCCTCCCTCTTCTCTTCACTACACTGAAGACTTTTTTCATGACAATATTCTATCCAAATCTCTCCCCAAGATCATCACCCACGTCCAAAATCTCCCATACTTTAAAAAATACCAAAATCTCTCCCCTTAAGAGGTTCTCAAAGGAGGAAGTCTCAAGAGGTAAATTCATCTTTCTAATTCCTTCATTTCTTGTAAGTTCTTTTATTTTTTTCCTCACATCCCTTCACCCAAATGGTATGATAACTCTAGTAGCATACATGTACTTTAATTATATTATTCTAATGGGATACTTCATTATCTCCTCTCCTTTCCACACATTTTATTTGAAAGAAATGATAGCACTGTTTGAGATGTGCTAATTTAGCACATTCAAGGGAAACAGTTTACCAATTTCTATTATCATCATTAAATCTTTCCATGGAACCATTATTTTTATGGTCTAACAAGATTATATATATTTAATATATCCCATTTGTATTCTATAATATATTTTTTAAAATGGTATTAAGTTATAAATTAAAACAATTTCTTTGTAATCAAACCCACCAATTTACAAAAACCGTTGTCACTATGGTTTTATATAATAGTGTGACTTCAATATAAGTAACGAAATTAAATTTAAAACCATTTAATCTCATGGATTTCAACTAATACAATATAAAATCATTTATGGACAACCACTCTTATTTTCAGGTTTATCCAAACATGAATATAAGTGAACTGATCTTCTAAAACAATGTAAACAAACGAACCCGAACAATGAAATTGAACCTTTAAAATAATCAAGAAGGCCATGAATGATATAAAAATGGTTATAATAAATAAATTAAATATATGAGATTTTATGTAATTATTAATTAATAATACTAATTTTTTTATTCAGGTCTTTAAAAACTAGTGGAGAACACCAACAGATTTAAGGTAAGGGATCCTATCCTTTTTACTCTTAATCAAGATTGTTCTTTACGGTATTATTTTTTTGTGTAATACCAAGTGAAGGGGTATGTTTTAAGACCTCTCCCATACTTCCCTAATGTTTTATAAGTGTTTATAAACCCCTTATATCTCTCATCAATTCCTCTTAGTTACACTTGATATCATCCCGATAAACTGTAATGGATTCTACGCGAACTTCTTTTATTCCTTCAGGTTGCTCAATATTTATTTTTACCAAAATGTGGTTGTCATTTATTTTTATGTAAAACATCTAAATTATGTTTATATGTTCATAAATCATGTTCCAAGATCCATCTCTCATTCTATTTAAGGGATATACATCTTTTTAAGTGAATCCCTCTTCGATACTACCGAATAAGCACACTTGTTTTAATGGAACTTCCCAAATTTTTACCCAATTTAAAGTGCACTATATCCTCTCATTTAAGACAACATTGTCCTTATAAAATAATTATTTTTATTATGAAAACCTTCTTTGTTTAATTCTGGTTTTATATAAAATAATGTTCTCTTTATTATTTTAAAATCTCTATAGTATTTTCTTTAAATCTGCACAAACATGTTTTAATACTAATGTTTATCAAAAACATTTCTTATATGATATCACATCTATTTGTCACCACATACCATGTTATATGCATATATTACCTTATGAACGTCCTTGTATGTTCTAATCCCTTTCTTTCATGTACACTTTCAGGATACCCTCATTGGTTTTGCTTAACAAAATGTTTGTGGTGCCCAATTATTTCCATGGGTATCCTTAGGTTTATGAAAAATTGGTTATGTATGATTATTTATGTGGAAATAATATTTCTATGGAAAGAATATTAATGTGGCATGAATATTTATGTGGCAATAATATTGAAAGACATGTTGGGATGGGTGTGCCTAAATAGTGCTCCAATGCATTGGGTAAAGATAAGTCTAATGAGATGCAATGTGAAAGGAGATTGGTGGTTAGCCTTGACCCATACTAAAATAGGAAATGGGATTGGTAGTTAGCCTTGACCTGTACTAAAGAAATGATTTATTATTATGCCACATTTATATGATTCCATTTATATATGATCCCATTCTTATATGATATGATTTCAGATATTGTGTGCTTTGTTATCATTATGTCATGCCTCTTAACTCATGTGCTTAAGATCTATCCTTATGTTCATTCCCTTACTGGGGATTTTAGCTCATCCATTTGGTTATGTGTTCCCCGGAGTACCATATGCAGATGCAAGGGCTCAAAGAAAGTTAGGAGCTCATTATGGAGATTAAATAAATAAGTGTTTTTAGCCCTATGTTTTATGTTTTTCATACCTATTCTTCCAAGACACTAGACATAACGATCCTGGGATTGAACTCTGCTTTATAATTATGCTTATAATTATGAAATGTTGTATGAAAAAGGTTTGGGTCTCTATAGAAAGTATCTCAAGCATTATCTCAACTCAGGATAGTGATCAAAGAGCATCATCAGACTCATGTTCCCTCATATAAGAGACCAATCCTTGTATATAATATTCCAATAGGTGTTGCTTTAATTAGTGTTTCCATTCACTATGCCCTTCAATAATTTACAACACCACTTTTTGCATCCTCTCTTGACCCTTCAGATGAAGGGAAATCCTCTAAAAATCCAAAGACATTGATGTGAATTTTTTATCTGATAGGGCTTTGTACTATCTTATTGATGGATGTATTTTGATGATTGTACCTTAATGATTATAAATTTTACCTCCATATGTTTTAGGTTTATTTTTGTTATTTATTTCTTTATTCTTTCTGTTTCTTTTACCCTTTATGCTTATCCCAACAGGCGGAGAAACATATGGATGGAATATAATCCTAACCTAAGGGGTGGGAAATATAGAATAGGAAAGATGTAATATAATCAATAGAATATATATATACCACCTCTGAGAACCTTATATATATATATATATCCCCTAATATAATAGTTTAGGGGAGCTTAAAAGGAAATACCTTCTTGTATATTGAGAATTTTCATTCACTGCTAGTATCTAATATAACATATTAATGAAATGATTTGGGGTTATCAACAACAGGGATGTTTTTGGACCCTTTTTGAGATAGTTTGTAAAAACCCGTAAAATTGAAGGTAATTATTTTTTTTAATTTTCTTTGGAATTTTACAAGAACGCAGTTTCTGACGGCACCTGATTCCGAGGCCTCGTGTGCCCGGAATCAATTTCCGAAGTTTGGCTCGGGTACTTTCAGTGAACAAATGAGCGGGAATTTCTAACTTTTGAACCGGTGCCTGGAATCGAATTCCGAGGGCACTGATGGAACCGCAGCACCGGTAATTGCTTAATAACTCATGTTCCAGAGATGCGTTTACACGAGTGTTGATGATAAAAATTGTGGAAGTTATTTTATAATTATTCTACAAATTTTTATCTTTTTTCTAAGTGTTTAGTTCTTGATGGATGTTGGGTAACCACCCAACCTCCCTTGGGAGGTTATGAGGGTGGTGGGTCCCACATGAACCCCAACCCTTCATATCCTCTAACCCCTCTCAACTCCCACTTTAATTTTGATAACTTATGTTTATTTAACTTATGTAATTAATATGGTGAGTTACATGTAAGTTTTTGAAATTCAAACAATTGAATTTAAAATGCTTTGTTGTGTTAATAAAATAAGTTTAGAACTTATTTTATTAGGGGTTGGGGTTGGGATGTTTGAGAGCTTTTTGGAGAAAAAGCTAAGGAACACCTTCTTCCTCGACGAAGAACGCGAAGAACATCGTTCTTCAAAGAAGAACTTCTCCATCGAAGAACTCGGTTCTTTCGTGACGCCGTATCTGTGACGCGGCATTCTTCTTTCGCGTCGTCTCTTCCGCGACAGTTTTCCGCGATTAAATCAACGTCAACGACTTCGAATCCTCGCTTCACGACATCGACGTTCTTTTCCCGCGATGCCCGACCTCCGCGACGCTCGTCTTCCGCGGGTCGTTGACGAACACCGTTCCTAAACCGAGGTAGGGGATTTTTTTTTAATTAATTCCGTTCATGATTTTTAGTTTGTCGATCTTCGTGGTTTTCGACTAATTTTTATCGAATAATGCGAGGGGGCCGGTCCGCACAAACACGGCCGACCCTCCTCCTTTTTTCATGAATGATTTCTTTGTGGATGGTACGAGGAAGCGTGGTGCCGTCGCACCACGCGGAAATGACACGGCAAGTATTATGCGACGCTGTCACGCCGCGCCATGGAAAGAAGTTTAAGAACGCGACGCTGTCGCGCCACATCGAAGAAAATGAAAGGCGTCGCGGCCGGAGCGGAGCCGCGGCGGAGGGCCGCAGTGTCGTCGCACCGCGCCGGACGACAAGGGCCGCGGCCAGTTCCGGGCCACGGCAGAGCAAGGTGACTGGCAGCCAGCCGAGCCGCCGGTGTCCGAGCCGGAAGGGGACCGGCCACCACCTGTCCTGTTGAGAAGGAGCCGGCCAGCCAGGTCGGGCCGACCGGAAAGGTGAATGCCGGGGGAATTAAATTCCCCAGGCCAGCTTCAAACGACCCCCTATAAATGAGGGGGGGGGGTCGCGGTTACACAGGGGGTAGGCGCCCCCCCCCCCCCCCCCCCGTTACCAAAACGGATCGGCCAAAGGCTGAGCCGGACTGGGTCGACCCGGTTCGGGCCGACCCAGGGTGTCTCGGGCCGGGTTGGTCCGGGCCCGAAACCCCTGTTATTGGACTGTTTGGTTTCAAATGCCCATAACTCAGGCTACAGACCTCCAAACGACGCGCCGTTAGCAGCAATGCGATCCTTGGATCGAGACGGTCGTTTCGGTATATCGCAATCATGGAATCGAAATACTTTGAGTTCGTTCGGGTTGGTTCGTACACGAAACCAACCGGGCCCTCAGAGCGGAAACACTAATATCTTGAGCTACGGACGTCCGATTGACATGCCGTCAATTTTGTTGAGTTCCTCTTAGTGAGACAGATCTTTTGGCATACTCTGCCCGAGGTTTAGACGTAGGTGGAGTAAGGTCGGGTTGGTTTTTCCTTAAAAACCAACCGGGCCCTTGGGACGATAAAGCCAATAACTCTCAGACCGGGCGTCCGATCGACGTGCCATCTGCGACGTTGAGTTCCTATTAGCGATATAGAACTTTTGGATACATCAAATCTGGACTATGTGACAGTTGATTTATCAGCCATTCGGCTCGTGGAGCGGACCCTCCCGAACGAGCTTGCTGTGTGCGGGAACCCTAGTGCTGGCTGCGACTGCTACTGTGACTGCGACGACGACTGTGCAGAGATCCTCAGTGGATTCGACGACGATGACTACAGCACTCAGCGATCCTATGTGGATCAGTCCTACCGATCCTGTGTGGGTCCGATCCTGTGTGGGTCAGCGCTCAGCGGTTCTGTGTGAGCCAGTGCCTACAGATCCTGTGTGGGTCTGATCCTGTGTGGGTC
The DNA here is from genome assembly GCA_963277665.1 of Viscum album. Lineage (NCBI taxonomy): Eukaryota > Viridiplantae > Streptophyta > Magnoliopsida > Santalales > Viscaceae > Viscum > Viscum album. The sequence continues at coordinate 96,437,078 of OY728158.1, forward strand.
TTTGCGGGGGTCAGTTTCCTACCGATCCTGTGTGGGTCTTTGCGGGGGTTACTACCTATCGATCCTTTGTGGGTCCGACGACTTAGATGGATCAATGATCATCTCTATCGTCTTCGATGAAGTATACCTGTGTGAGCTGAATCCTGTTTTCTTTTCTGTATGGACTGTGTTGTGCTATCCTGTGGGGATTACGTTTTTCTTTCCTGTGTGGAATACGTATACTTTCCTGTGTGTACAGGGTTTTACATGGGCTCGGAGGTTTGAGCGTATTGGAATTTATTACATTGGTATATGTATGGGCATATACCTAAGCAGTTCCGGTTGTTACTTTGTGATTGTATCTTTCCTTTTTGGTTTATCCTTTGTGGATTTTGGGAGACCTTCTGGGTCTCGGGGTCCCTACTGAGTAGCTTATACTCACCCCTCCACGGTCTATGCCCGCACTACGATGTGTTGGTTGCAGACTACAGACAGCGTTGATCGTGGGTGAGGCTTGCAGAGAAGGGCGGTACCTGGAGGTGGACCATTGGACGGGACGTACTCAGAGCAGACGGCGGGACCCGAGGAGCAGTGGACCTATCTATATCCACACATCAGGTGGGATTTCCAGTGGATAGCTCAGTGTAGCAGCTTTTACTTTTCAGTTGTTGTATTCCCTTTCGAGTTGTACTTTACTTTCAGTTTGGGTTTGTATACTGGCCCACTTACTTTTCTGCACTTACCGTTGTACTCTGTTTTTACTTAGTGTTTACTTTTCCGCTTTCTTACTCTGTGGTGCTTGTTTACTTTAAAAAGGAAATGTCATACCTTTTTATCGGGATTTACGCCTTGGTGCTAGTCGCCAGCCCCAGGCCTATGGAAGGTAGGCTTGGGGTAGTCACAGCACGTGCCCCGAGGACGGGTTGTGACAAATTGGTATCAGAGGAGTTCGGTTCTACCGCGAACTCTGATATTTTCTATGTGAAGCAATAGTGTTTAGCGTATTAAGTGTGGTTATCAGTCCAGGGAGTCCAGTGTTGGTGCGGTGGCCGACGTATCCGTACACCAGGACCCTGAGTTCTGATTTCTGACTTAATGCACGAAAACATTGGTTGTGTGTGTGTTTCAAGTTTTCATTGTGATTACTTTGTATCAGCTCACCAGGAATACTGTTCTGAACATGGCGCACCTGTTTCCTTTTCAGGATGGCCCCACGATAGCTGCCAGCTAGGGTTCCGAGAGTCGAGCGTGACGACAGCCCACCGAGCGACGAGGCCTCGGTGCAGGGCCCTTTGTCGGCAGTGGGATCGGCGGTAGCACTACCTTCCGAGCCACCGATGCTACCATCACCAGTTGCTGATGATGCACGTCGCCTTAGTGCACTTCATGAGTTCCAGCGCCAGTGACCGCCCAGGTTCCGCGGGGAGACGGACCCCCAGGCAGCCGAGGACTGGCTGGAGGCAGTCGTACGAGTTTTCAGGCTAGTGAGGATACCAGCAGACCTCATGGTGATCCTTGCTGCGAGCCTACTGCATGCAGTAGCGGGCCGATGGTGGAGCTTGATGCTCTAGGTGCACGATGAGGCATCTCTACTTTGGACGGACTTTGAGAGCCTCTTCCGCTTGGTGTTCGTCCCAGCCACCCTCCGTGTGGTGCGCATTCAAGAGCTTCTTCAGTTGCGTCTGGGCAGCATGATGGTCACTCAGTACTCGGCAAGATTTACCGATCTCTCGCGCTACTCGACCGACATGGTATGGGACCCATTTTTCCGGGCCCAGACCTTTGAGCAGAGATTGAGACACGAGATCAGGGAATCGCTGATCTCCCTCAAAATTCAGACTAAGACAGGAGTAATGGAGCGGGTCCTTTTGATCTAGAGTTTTCTTGCTGAGTCTATAGCAGTACCGAGACCCACCACAGGGCGGCACGTAGCAGAGTCTTCTGCAGCAGGAAGTTGACGGATGACTCATGGGACCAGGCAGACGACCTCAGGACACTGGCTCAGCAGTGCGGGGCACACAGCGCGGAGCCGGTCTTTCGAGAGGCATGCAATGTTACTCGTGCGGCGGTCAGGGCCACATGGCTCATGATTGACCGACCCACCGTGCCGAGGAGCAGCAGATGGTTGAGGGACCACTGAGGCAGAGGCAGAGGGTCGACCGTGGCAGTCCGCAGGGAGGCGGCGGATGAGGCAGAGGATCTGGCCGAGCAGCAGGTGGTGGGCGACGCTTTGTGGCTCTACCACCACCACCACCAGGAGGTCCACCCCGACCTCAGGGAGCTGGCGGGCAGAGACAGGCACAACTCCAGGTAGCGGAGGCCTACGACCACGGCGCGCCTGAGATGATTCGAGGTACTATCTGTGTCTATTCCACCCTTGCTGTAGTACTTGTAGACATAGGAGCGAGACACTCTTTCATAGCCGCTGCCCTTGTTCGGAGCACGGAGATTCCGACAGAGCCGTTGGGTCAATCCTTACGGCTAGAGACTTCTACGGTAGCAAACTTGACGATTACGCACTGGTGCCGGTAGTGTGAGCTTACTCTAGGAGGCGAGAGCTTCGGCTGGGATCTTCTTGTAGCGGTGTCGAGTCCTTACGATGTCATCTTGGTCATGGATTGGTTATCTACGGTCCATGTACATATTGACTGTTTTAGGTGCAAGGTGTGATGTGTACACACCGATGGGAGCAGGTTCACCTTCACCGGCGAGAAGGGAGCCTTTGCAGCACAGGAAGGACTTCCGCGGAGGAGAGGAGAGCCCATCACTCATCAGTTGGCTAGCCTCATCCTAGGATTAGTTGACGTGCGGAGTCCTAGTTTTCCTGAAGTGGTTGATCAGTTTGCAGACATTTTTCCCGACGACGTCCCAGGGTTACCTCCTCACAGAGAGGAAGACTATTATATTGACCTGTACCCCGGGACATCCCCGATATCAACTCCAGCATATCGGATATCCCCCGCTGAGCTTCGAGAGCTACAGGTATAGTTGGAGGACTTGCAGGGCAAGGGGTTTATCCGACCCAGTGTTTCATCCTGGGCTTCCCCGATATTGTTCGCTAAGAAGGCGGACGGGAGCTTGCGAATGTGTGTCGATTATCGTCGCCTGAACTAGGGGACAGAGAGGAATAAGTATCCACTACCGAGGATTGATGAACTCTTTGATCATCTCAAGGGAGCACAGTGGTTCTCGAAGATAGACCTAAGGTCAGGCCATTATCAGCTCAGAGTTAGAGAGGAGGACGTGCAGAAGACGACCTTCAGATGTCGGTATGGCCACTATGAGTTCTCGGTTATGCATTTCGGTGTAACCAATACTCCAGCAGTGTTCATGGCCCTCATGAACAGGATCTTTCAGCAATACCTCGATCGATTTTTCGTGGTCTTCATCAACGAAATTTTGATTTACTCGACGACTGAGGAGGAGTACGCCTACCACTTACGGGTTGTACTAGACACACTCCGAGAGAACCAGCTTTATGTTAGGCTCTCGAAGTGCTAGTTCTAGATACGGGAGATCCACTTCTTGGGACACGTCATCACTGAGGTGGGATTTGGAGTGAATCCTGCGAAGATCGAGGCAGTGTTAGCTTGGGAGCCACCCAGGAGCGTGACGGAGGTGCGGAGTTTCTTGGAACTAGCTGGATACTACCGGAGATTCGTGCCAGACTTCTCTAGAGTTGAGGCACCACTCTCAGCTTTGAAGAAGAAGGGGAAACCCTTCGTGTGTTCAGACAGATGTCAGCAGAGCTTCCAGGAGCTGAGACAGAGATTGACCAGTGCACCTATCTTAAAGTTTCCTGAGGAGGGAGTAGGGTACGTAGTCTACTGCGATGCATCAGGGACCGGACTCGGTTGTGTCATGATGCAGGAGCGGGAAGTGATCACCTATGGATCACGACAGTTGAGGCCGCATGAGCAGAACTACGCTACCCATGACATGGAGTTAGTAGCAGTGGTCTTCTCTCTGAAGACATGGAGACACTATCTGATGGTCGAGCGCTTTACAGTCTTTTCTGACCATCAGAGTCTCAGATACATCTTCTCTCAGAAGGATCTGAATCTGAGACAACGACGATGGCTCGAGTTCCTCCAGGACTATGACTTTGAGATAGTCTATACTCCTGGAAAGGGAAACTTAGTAGCCGATACTCTCAGCAGGAGGACGGGCATTCAGCTACTTGAGGAGGCGACGGAGTAGCTAGCCTTTTTGCTGGTATCCTTAGTGGATAAGGATTGGGAACCCTTCCTTCAGTCTCTCATAGTCACTCCTCCACTTCTACAGTAGGTCAGAGAGGCACAGCGTGGGGACGCTGACTGTGAGACGCGGCATGCACAGATATCCTCAGGATAGGCACCTGATGGTTTCTCCTTTAGAGAAGAGCACGAAATACTTTTCAGAGGACGTACCTTGGTACCAGTCTCTTTATGGGAGGTGGTGCTGAGAGAGTTTCACACTTCTCCTTTGGCGGTGCATCATGGAGTGGAGAAGTTGTACCAGGATCTCAGACGACAGCACTGGTGTCCGGGCATGAAGAAGGCTATGACAGAGTTCTTTTCTCGATTCCTCACCTACCAGAAGGTGAAGGCAGAGCATCAGGTACCAGCAGGCTTGGTACAGCCCTTGGAGGTTCCAGAGGGGAAGTGGGACGACATATCTATGGACTTCGTGACTGGACTTCCATGCACTTCCAGAGGTTATGACTCCATTTGAGTGATTGTCGACTGACTCACCAAGTCATATCACTTCTTACCCATCAGATATCAGGTCTTAGTGGAGAGCTTGGGATGTCTTTACGTTTAGGAGATTGTTCGGCTTCACGGTGTGCCATCATCTATCATCTTCGATCGAGATACTCGTTTTACTTACCATCTATGGAAGGGATTATAGGAGGCGTGCGGGACGCAGCTACGACTGAGCACAACCTTTCACCCTCAGACGGATGGTTAGACAGATAGGACCATTCGGACTCTCGAGGACATGCTCCGCGCATGTGTCCTCGACTTTGGTCGCAGCTGGGAGAACCACTTACCCTTGGTGGAGTTTGCGTACAACAACAGCTACCACTCCACCATCGGAATGTCACCATACGAGGAGTTGTACGGCCAACCTTGTAGATCTCCTTTATGCTAGACAGACCCTGGGGAGTCAGCACTTGTGGGACCGGAGATGGTCCAGGCCACGACAGAGAAGGTCCGGGTCATCCAGGAGCGGATGAGGACAGCTCAGAGCCCGAAGAAGTCATACGCTGACAGGAGGCGGAGGCCACTAGAGTTTGAGGATGGATACCACGTATTTTTGCGTGTCTCACCTCAACGTGGAATACAGAGATTTGTCCAAGGTGGAAAGTTATCTCTGCGCTTCATCGGACCATTCCAGGTCCTCAGCAGGATTGGCGAGGTGGCTTATCGTCTGGCTCTACCACCTCAGTTGCACCGGGTGCACGATGTCTTCCACGTATCTTAGCTGAGGAGATACATGCACGACTCGATGCACATCATTGACCATGGGGAGCTTGACGTTAACGGCGGGGCGACTTTTACGGAGGTCCCGGTGGAGATCGAGGATCGACAGGAGCGGGTCCTACGTGGATGGTCGATTCCTCTAGTGTTCATTAGATGGAAGCATGGGAACCTCCAGGAGAGTACTTGGGAGCGGGAGGCTCAGATGCGTGCTCAGTACCCACATTTGTTTCCCTAGTTTTGATGTATCTTTATGGGGACATAAAGCCCTGATGTGGGAGTAATGTAAAAACCCGTAAAATTCAAGGGAATTTTTTTCTTAATTTTCTTTGGAATTTTACAAGAATGCGGTTTCTGACGGAACATTTTTCCGAGGCCCGGTGTGCCCGGAATCAATTTCCAAAGTTTGGCTCGGGTACGTTCAGTGAACGAACGAGCGGGAATTTCTAACATTTGAACCGGTGCCCAGAATCAAATTCCGAGGGCACCGATGGAACCGCACCGCCGGTAATTTCTTAAGAACTCCTGTTCCGGAGATGCGTTTACACGAGTGTTGATGGTAAAATCTATGGAAGTTATTTTATAATTATTCTAAAAATTTTTATCTTTTTTATAAGTGTTTATTTCTTGATGGAAGTTGGGTAACCACCCAACCTCCCTTGGGAGGTTATGAGGGTGGTGGGGCCCACACGAACCCCACCCCTTCATATCCTCTAACCCCTCTACACTCCAACTTTAATGTTGATAACTTACGTTTATTTATCTTATGTAATTAATATGGTGAGTTACATGTAAGTTTTTGAAATTCAAACAATTTAATTTCAAATGCTTTGTTGTGTCAATAAAATAAGTTTAGAACATATTTTATTAGGGGTTGGTGTTGGGTTGTTTGAGGGATTTTTGGAGAAAAAGGAAAGGAAAACCTTCTTCCTCGATGAAGAACGCGAAGAACACCGTTCTTCAACGAAGAAATTCTCTGCCGAAGAACACGGTTCTTCTGTGACGCCGTATCTGTGACGCAACGTTCTTCTTCTGCGTTGTCTCTTCCGCGATGGTTTTCTGCGACAAAATCGCTATCAACAACTTCGAATCCTCACTTCGCGACGTCGACGTTCTTTTCCCGTGACTCCCGACCTCCGCGAGGCTCATCTTCCGCAGGTCGTTGACGAACATCATTCCTGAACCGAGGTAGGGGATTTATTTTTAATTAATTCCATTCATGATTTCTAGTTTGTCAATCTTCATGGTTTTCGACTAATTGTTATCAAATATTGCAAGGGGGACGGTCCGCACAAACACGGCCGACCCTCCTCCTTATTACATGAATGATTTCTTTGTGGATGGTACGAGGATGCGTGGTGCCATCGCACCATGCGGAAATGACACGACAAGTATTACGCGACGCCGTCGCACCGCGCCGTGGAAAGAAGTTTAAGAACACGACGCTGTCGTGCCACATCGAAGAAAATCAAAGGCGCCGCAGCCGGAGCGGAGCCGTGGCGGAGGGGCGAGGTGCCGTCGCACCGTGCCGGATGACAAGGGTCGTGGCCGGTTCTGGGCCGCGGTGGAGCATGGTGAGCGGCGGCCAGCCGGGCCGCCGGTGTCGGATCCGAAAGGGGACCGGCCACCGCCGGTCCCGTTGAGAAGAATCTGGCCGGCCAGGTTGGGCCAGCAGGAAAGGGGAAAGCCGGGGGAATTAAATTCCCCCAGCCAGCTTCAAACGGCCCCCATAAATGAGGGGGGGGGGGCACGGTTACACATGGGGGAAGCCCCCCCCCCCTTTGCCGAAACGGCTCAGCCAAAGGCCGAGCCAGACAGCGCGCTGGGCGTGCTGTCCCCAGCCGATCTTCCAGGCCGGGCTGCGCCGGGCCGGGCCGTGTCGGGCCGACCTGGACTGGGTCGACCCAGTTCAGGCCGACCCAGGGGGTCTCGGGCCGGGTCGGTCCGGGCCCGAAACCCCCGTTATCGGACTATTTGGGTTAAAATGCCCATAACTCGGGCTACATACCACCAAATGACGCACCATCAGCTGCGATGTGATCCTTAGATCGAGATGGTCGTTTCGGTATATCACACTCAAGGTTTCGGAATACTTTGAGATCGGCCGGGTTGGTTCGTACACGAAACCAACCGGGCCCTCGGAGCGGAAACACTCATATCTTGAGCTACGGACGTCCGATTGGCGTGACGTCAACTTTTTTGAGTTTCTCTTAGTGAGACGGATATTTTGGCATACTCCGCCCGAGGTTTGGACGCAGGTGGAGTACGGTCGGGTTGGTTTTGCCTTAAAAACCAGTCGGGCCCTTGGGACGAAAAAGCCAATCACTCTCAGACCGGGTGTCTGATCGACGCGCCGTCTGCGACGTTGAGTTCCTATTGGCGATATGGAACTTTTGGATACATAAACTCTAGACTATGTGAAAATTGATGTATCAGCCTTTCGGCTCATGGAGCGGACCCTCCCGAACGAGCTTGCTGTGTGCGGGAACCCTAGTGCTGGCTGCGACTGCTACTGTGACTGCGACGACGACTGTGTAGAGATCCTCAGTGGATTCGATGACGATGACTAAAGCACTCAGCGATCCAATGTGGATCAGTGCTACCGATCCTGTGTGGGTCCGATCCTATGTGGTTTAGCGCTCAATGGTTCTATGTGAGACAGCGCCTAGAGATCCTGTGTGGGTCTGATCTTGTGTGGGTCTTTGCGGGGGTTAGTTTCCTACCGATCCTATGTGGGTCTTTGCGGGGGTTAGTACCTATCGATCCTTTGTGGGTCCGACGACTTAGATGGATCAGTGATAATCTCTATCATCTTCAAAGAAGTATACCTGTGTGAGCTAAATTCTGTTTGCTTTCCTGTGTGGACTGTGTTGTGCTATCCTGTGTGGATTACGTTTTTCTTTCCTATGTGGAATACATATACTTTCCTATGTGGACTGGTTTGTACTTGGGCTCGGAGGTTGGAGCTTATTGGAATTGATGACTTAGGTATATGTATGGGTATATACCTAAGCAGTGTCGGTTGTTACTTCATGATTGTATCTTTCCTTTTTGGTTTATCCTTTGTGGATTTTGGGAGACCGTCAGGGTCTCGGGGTCCCTACTGAGTAGCATATACTCACCCCTGCACGGCCTATGCCCGCACTACGTTGTGTTGGTTGCAGACGACGGACATCGTTGATCGTGGGTGAGGCTTGCAGAGCAGGACAGTACCTGGAGGTGGACCACTGGAGGGGATGTACTCAGAGCGGACGGCGGGACCCGAGGAGCAGTGGAGCTATCTGTACCCACCCTTCAGGTGTGATTTCCAATGGACAGCTCGGTGTAGAAGATTTTACTTTTCAGTTGTTGTTTTCCCTTTCGAGTTGTACTTTAAATTCTGTTTGGGTTTGTATACTGGCCCACTTACTTTTCCGCACTTACTGTTGTACTCTGTTTTTACTTAGTGTTTACTTTTCCGCTTTCTTACTCTGTGGTGCTTGTTTACTTTACAAAGGCTATGCCTTCCCTTTTTACCGGTATTTACGCCTTGGTGCAAGTCGCCAGCCCCTGGCCTATGGAAGGCGGGCTTGGGGTAGTCACGACACGTGCCTCGAGGACGGGTCGTGACATAGTTGTTTTAATAATAAAAAACAATGCCACTTTACAAATCATTATACTTCACATTATATGTTATAACTAATGATAATCATGAAAATGAATATTTATAAATGAAAAACTTATGTCACATAGTATAATTCATTTCAACAAGTCAATAATTTATGGATATTTATATTTCAATATATTTACAAGTGTGAATTTACATGTGTTTATGAATTTCACTTAATCCGTTATTGTCTTGTATAAGATAAACCCAGTTTAAGCTTTTTAGATTCCCTGAAACTGATAGTTCAAAGGATCCAGTGTTGGTTGACTCACTGATGAGGACTCACTATTAAAAGAAGTCACCGATTGAAGAAGTCACCAATCGAGGAAGACACCATGGAAGGACCCACTGATAGAACAAATGAAACACCAATAAAAAAAGTCACAAATGATTGGTTAGACCAATAGTTTGAATGAGACATTGATGGAAGAATCAACAATGATTAGTCACACTGATAGTTCAAGCCACACAACAATGGATGAGTCCATAATGGAAGACATTCAGATTGTTCAAAATGAGTCACCGATGAAAACTCACTGATGCCTAGACAGACCAATAGCAAAAATGGCTCACCGATGCCCAGAGTCACCAGTTCCTGTGGAAAGGACTCACCAATAAAGTGATAGAATGATGCTAACAGACCGATTCTGATAGACCAATGCTAATAGATAGTTTCCAATGAATCATCGATACTTATGACTCACAGATTCTCCTAGAAACTATTTTCATTTCATTAATTCAAACTTATAGCTAACTATCATATTTATACAAATTAATGTTTCTAATAATATTTAGTGTTTACTATAGGATATTCAGGATGTAGTACAAGGTACACACACATGGGGAGAACATCATGTTTTATGGACCATAAAGTATAAAGGAATTACTAGATGGGTTATTCGTGGTGTGATGAAAATTAGAAATAAAATAAAAACATGAGAACTTTGGAAAATCATGATTATTATTCCAAAAAACCAAGAACTACAAAGGAATAGCATACAGGGAGATCAAGGAGTCAGACTAAACCTTGTAATCTGACATGAACATCTTACCAAAAAGAAGCCGAACATTTAACTCCTATAATCTTGACCATAGAGGCTATGTCACTCTGTTTTGGAGTCAACATTATGATGTGGACTCAACCATCATTTCCACTACATAAAACCAGTCCAGATATTACTTAATAACACACATATAATTCTAAACCTAACTCTATATCCTTATCTATGTTGTGTTCATTTATTTACAATTCTGTGCAGTGTGTGTATTCGTATGCTACACACACTGAATCCTATAAATAACAAGAGTATACTTGATATCCCCAAACTCACACTCTATTTATTTTTTATATCGCATGTAGAATTGTGTAATAGGTCAAGTGTGACCTATTTTCTATTTTTCCATGAATAACTGAGGTTGCGGTCATGGGTGACCTGGACAGACTTGTGTGATATTGTGAACATCGATCCAGGTTGTGGATCAAATATGTTTATTAATTTAAACTTCATAGTGTAATGTGATCAGAAAGTGATGAGGACTAATTCTCATATTGAGACCAAACCTCTTGTTTATATCTGATGTGTTTTTACATTTTATTTTTACTTGGTTTTTATCACAAATTTCATAAAACTAAATTCAACTTTGATAGTTTTTTAGCATGTGTTTATATCATTTTTTAACTAGTATTTTTGTTTTAAAAGTTTTAGTAATATTTAGATTAGTATAAATGATAATTAATCAATCATTTGAAAATTTAATTGAACATTCATGACACTTATAAATTCACTACAAACTGACATAGATAATATATTTAATTTGGAGAAAGTATTAATGAACCATTTTTAATAGAAATTTTTATTGATAATCAATTCACCCCCTCCAATGTACTCTACTCCAACCAACATTATACATAATAAATATATTCATAACCTATGGAATTAATCACTAAAATGGGTGAGCTCATAAGCTCATTAAGATTAAACAATGGAGCTATGTAATTATAAACATGTGCATTAGGGTTTGAGAACATTATTATAAGATTGGAAGATCATACCATACATATCAAACATCATAAAAATGAATCATGACATAAATTATGGTAGTCCATAGTACATGAATCATAATGTAATCAAGTTCATAATCCATGAAATCATAACATAAGAATAATACATGGAATTGTTGTATACACTTAAGCATATAAAATGATATCCATGGTAGTTAAGGCATCATTTCAAATGATATATAAGTTGTATGGTTTCTCTACCCATACCATATTTTCAATAATGGTTCATTTCCATCACTATATTAGTAGTCATGGTTCACTCCCAAGACCACCTTAGTAGTCAAGGTTCTCTCCCAAGACCATCTTAGTTTTTAAAGTTCGCTTAAAATATCATCTTAGATGGAAAGTCATTTTCTAAACTGTGTTCTCTCACTGTTCCATCATTGTATATCATAGGAGATATATACCTTTACCCAATTCATTATATATAGATATATGTCCCACCAATCACAGAATAAAATCTTACAATCATGTTTCACATGATAATAAAAATTGAACCATATATTGAACCGTACAAAGAGATGGGTTTTATAAACATCATACCAAAACCCATGAAATGAAATGGGTATCATAAACATTTAATCATATCCTAACCTACCGAAAATATATATGTTTCTCAATCATTTCATCAAATAATTATTCAATCCCGCATTTTTAATAAATAATGTTTTCATTACATTTTACATATAGAGGATCTTTAAAGTCTAGTGTATTGGAAATCAGGAACATAATACATGAAAAAAACATAAAAAATTCTTCTAAACCACTTTTAAGGCATCATAAAAGGTTTATCCTATGTATATTTACTGTATCTCATATTACGGAGATGGACATCAAAGGAAAGGGTGAGTAGAAGTCCCAGTAATGGTAAACAAGGGAATCAATGTACATGTGGCATCAATAAGAACTTGAAAAAAAACATAAAGACATGAGCAATGAAAGAATAGACATATCATAATGAAAAGAACTTGAATCTTAACATGAATATGTGTATACAACATTTCATTTAGACATTCATGAACATATAACCAGGGTCCATCCCTAAGGTTTCATAAATATTACCAAGGTTATTTACCAAGGCATCGTAAAAATTTTAATCTCTAGATATTAATTATTTACCCAATGCATTGGAGTGCTATTAGGGAGCACCCTTAATATGTATTTTCTTATATGTGATCCACATATATCATAATAAAATATTTCATAAATAACCCAACTAGAATCAAGGAAATGTGTTTCGTGTCAAAATCAGGACTATTAAAAAGAGTTTAAAAATAAGATCATTATGTCAGTTATAACCCATGGAAAAGGAGTGAGGGTTATATGAATTTCAATTACAAAATAAAATATATTATATTTATATATTTATGAACAGCCATAGAAACAAAATAGTTCTGGGTATTCACATAAATAAAATAATATAATTTCTTGAGAGAAAGAGATTGAAATTTTGAGACGAAATTTCTACACCATAACGACTATATAACTTGGTTTTAGAAGACATTGAAATGGGATGAAACAAGGGTCACCCACTAATAAATAATTCATAATACAGTATGAGTACTGAATAAGATCATGTTATGGATATTTTAATGACATACCACATGAAAAGGAAACATGAATGAAAAGAGAAGATGTGATTTCTTTTACGAGAAATTCGGCAGCCTAACGGCATCACTTAAAAATTCAGAAAAGAAATTGATGAAAGAAGAAATGGTATCTCATCATTTTACATGAAATGGATGGTAATAAGAACATATATGAACATACCATCGACATAAATAGATGGAAAATATAATACACAACATAAAGGAAGTCATGACTTAAAAGAGGAGGGTGAAAGAATCTCTTACCTTGAAGAGTAACTTCTAAAGCATGAAGGTCGAGACCTTGAGAGGCATGAGGGCACATTGGGAGGACTCCTTGGGAGGTAAGGAGACCATAAAATAATTGAGGAGGATTTTTAAATGAAAATAATGAAGTAAACTCTTGGTATTTATAAGAGAAGTAAGGGGACAAGTCATTAATGGGCAAGGGACACCTCATCGGTGGTATTGGCAAAACCATGGGCTTGCCAATGGTATTTGCTCATGGTATTGGCCTCATGGGAAACCTCATAAATTATATTACTATTCATAAGTCGACCAAATTATTACATAATTATTACATTTTTAATGATGCAATTAAACACATGAAACTCAAAAACTGTATTTTTACTATTCACTGAAAATTCAACTTTCTCAGAAAATTCCCAAAATTTCACTGTAACCAAATAACAATGATCTGACTTCAAAAAAGAGCTCCATTTTATGAATATAATTTTCTAAATATTTTTAATTTAATTTTTAAATAAAACACTATTCCTTAAAAATTCAACTGTTTCAAAAAAATCTGAAAAAATCACTTTAACCAAATAGCGATGATCTATTTTCAAAAATGAACTCTATTTTATAAATATAATTTTCTAAATATTTTCAATTTAAATTTTAAATAAACAACACTATTCACTCAAAAAAACTAATACTTAACCAATAATTTATGAAATAGTTATTCATCTATTTTATTGAATCACATTACTTAACCAAGGTGCCTAAATTATATTAATACTTTTTTTAGTGAGGTTACATAATCCATTTGATCACATTACTAATCATAATTGTAAAATAATTATTCAAAATTTACTATTCATCAAAAATTGAGTTGATCTTATTAGAATCTAAATTTCTTACGGAACATAACTGTATAAGACCATTTTTTTAAAAATCATTACACATTATTAATCATTTAAGGTTTACATACATATTTTTAAAATATCATTTTTCTAAAATTCATCAATAATATGAATACTATATTTATCCGGACATTTGAAAATTCAAAAACATCACCATAAGAATAAATCATAATTTTTATTTAAATCAAAGTATTACTGAATGTTGTTACAGTTTCGTTACATAGACACTTATAACACCAGCATAGAACCTTTGAGTAAGGTGTGCTTGGGGGATAGAATCTTGGGGCGGCTCAGCCAATATTGCCCGAGTAGTGATTTCAACCAGCTTGAACTTCTAAAGAAGGAGATTTCGTTCCAGCTTCACATGATGAAGTTTAGCTTGGGTTTGCTCTAGAGCAAATCCCAATGGTGATACCTCCTTCGCGAGTTCCATCAGATGGGATTCGATCGGCCCGCGACTACTGGATGTGGCCATCAAATATTCTTTCTATATTAATTTATCAAGGTCACTTGTATTTACTAACAATAATCACAAAATTTAGTTTCCAATGGTCATATTGACCAATGGTCATATAACAGTCAAAACCCAATGGTCTTATATTAATTATACTCATTTTATTAAATGAAATAGTTTTGTTGAGTATAAAATAAAATAACACACAAAGTTAGTAAACCAAATTTATTCAAATTTTCAGGTCATTAAAATCTCCCCCCCTTAAGAAATTGCATCCTCAAAATTTTAAAATTGAGCTTGGAAATTAAATTGAAATTCCCACAACGGAAAAAGAGTCAGTAAAACTATTACTTTAAAAGAACGAAATGGGAAGTACAAAGGTCAACTGAGTTAAACCATTCTAGGATTCCGTATAGGAAAACATGGATATGGAAGAGAAAAAAAATTGTCATGTTCTGATGGAGAGTGATAGAAAACATGATTTGGAGAAAATCAACCACAACAAGATCACCAACTTAAGATGTGTTAAACGATCTTTGATTACCCATTAGGAAACGTAAACCAAAAACATTTTTGTTTTATGTTCCTTTTCATAATTTTGATGAATTAATTTACAACATAGAATAAAAACATAATTAAATATATCTACCTTCATGTAGAGTTTCATCCCTTAATAAGTGTCCACCAAGACTAATATTTTAACCAAACAATGAGCATTCAACAAGAATCAGGCTCATCAAAATCACAAGAATTATCTTTTAGAGAACCAAATAATTGACAAAATAATAACTATATTCTTCCCTTGTCTTTAGTCATCAACTAAAACTAAAATGGTTAGTATGAGATCATATAATCCCCAAAAAGGATAATCCTTTACAAAAAGAAAAATGAATATTAATCTTCAAAAATAAACAAAAGTACCCAAAGTTCAAGAAAGACCATTCAATACACAACCATCGTTAAAATTCATCAGATTTATACAAAATTAGATCGGAACCCAAAACTCTGAAGGATTTAATCACATAGTCTTCCCCAATAAATCATAACATTTATCTCCAAATAACATCGACTACTATTAATGTCCCATTCTAAATTGTAATTAACATATTCACATATTCTATATTCTAGGTTCATCATTTTCCAGAAATAACCCAAATCACTATATGTCCACAATAAATACATAAATTCTTTAAAAAAAATAAACCATTCCTCTTCAATTTAAATCCTATAGTATTTAATTTCCCTTAGGCATATAGTACTCCGAAAGAGAAAGCATCGTCCAAAATAACCATTATCATTTAATCACCAAATAATTTTTCTATACAAAGGATAACCATTTGAAAAAACATAAGTTTCCAAAATCAACTTATTCTTGATCCATAAAAATAGCAGGTGCATTAGTCAGTCTGAAGGGAATAACAACAAACTCATAATTCCCATATCTTGATTGGAAGGATGTTTTTGGAATATCATCATTCTTCACCCTCAATTGATGATAACCAGAATGAAGATCAATCGTAGAGAAAAATTGAGTCCCATAATTTTGGTCAAATAAGTCATCAATTCATTGAAGAGAGTATTTGTTTTTCACTTTGATCCCATTCAGTTTTCTATAATCAATTCATAGCTGCATCTATCCATCCTTCTTCTTCACAAAGAGAATTGGTGCTCCCCAAGGAGACACACATGCTCGAAAAAACCCATTCTCCAAAAGATCTTGGAGTTTCTTCTTCAATTCCTCTTGCTCCAGATTTTCCATCCTATAGGGGGTCTTTGACATCAGATGAGATCCAGGTATGAGTTCAATGGAGAACTCTACCCCTCTCTCTGGGGGAGGTCTAGGTAACTCCTAAGGAAATACTTCAATGTATTCCTAGATGATGGGGAAATTTTCTAAAAGCATAAATCCTTAGTGAGAAACTTATTTCATTTAAAAATATTTTGACTAAAAAGAATTTTAGGTCTTAAAACTTCATTCTTAGACAAATTACATTTTTCTATAATTCCTTCATATTGATTCATAAAAATCTTGTGATTAACCAAACATATCCCCCGGGATTTTCGTAACCAAGAGGGAAGAAAGGCCCATTGCCATGTACTAGTTACCGTTCATTTCTAGCTCAAAGTGGTGTTTTCAGGTTTTACCCCTATGTACATCTATGCCAGCGCCACCTCTACCTACTCATATCTAGACAAGGATGTATTTCCTTGATAGACCACTTACTCAATACTCAACAAAATAACTGGAAGATTTCCTATATTTAAACTTTTCTATAGGATTATTCCTAAAGATTTCATATCCTAATTTCTATAAATAACTAAACTATCCTTTGATACCAACTATAGAATCCCACCTTTTTAATACATATCTTTTAATTACATTTTACATACGGAGGATCTTTAAAGTCTAGTGTCTTGGAAATCAGGAACCTAATACATGAAAAAAAAATATAAAACATTCATCTAAACCACATGTAAGTATTCATAAATGGTTCATCCTATGTAAATTTACTGCATCTCATATCTTAGAGATAGACATGAAAGGAAAGGGTGAGCAGAAGGCCTAGTAAGGGTAAAAGAAGGAATCAATGTACTTGTGGTATCAATAAGAACTTGAATAAAAACATAAAGACATGAGAATTGAAATAATAGGCATATCATAATAAAAAGAACATGAATAATAACTTGAATATGTGGCTACAAAATTTCATTTAGACATTCATGGACATATCAGCAAGGTCCAACCCCAAGGTGTCATAAAAATTACCAAGGTTATTCACCATGGTATCATAAAACTTGTCATCTCTAGAGATTAATTCATTACCCAATACATTGGAGCGCTATCAGGGAGAACCCTTAATATGTATTTAATTACATTGGATCCACATAGATCAGAATCAAACATTTCATAAATAACCCCAATAGAATCAATGAAATGTGTTTTGTTTCAAAACCATGACATTTAAAAAGAGCATAAAAATAAGATCAGTATGTCATTTATATCCCATGGAAAGGGAGTGAGGATTATATATATGTCAATTACAGAATCAAATATATCATATTTATATATTTATGAACACCCATAGAACTGTAATATGTCTTTGTATTAAAAAAATAAGAGAACATATTGAGAGAAAGAGATAGAAATTTGGAGACAAAATTTCTGTAACATAACGGATATATAACCTGCTTTTAGAAAACATTGAAAAGAGAGGGGAAAAGGTTCAACCACTCATAAATAATTCATAATATAGTATGAGTGATGAATAAGATAATGGTAAGGATATTTTAATTACATACGACATGAAAAGGAAACTTGAAAGAAAAGAGAAGATGTGATTTATTTTATGAGAAAATTCAGCAGCCTAATGGCGTCACTTAAAAATTCTGAAAAAACATTGATGAGAGAATAAAGGGTATCCCCTCATTTGGACATGAAATTTAAATTAATAATAACATATAATAACATATCCTCAACAAAAAGAGATGGAAAATATAATACACAACATAAAGGAAGTCATGACATAAAAGAGAAGGCTGAAAGAATCCCATACCTTGAAGAGTTACTTCGAAAGCTTGAACGTTGGGAACTTGGGAGGCTTGAGGGAACCTTGGGAGGACTCCATGGGAGGTAAGGAGACCATATATTCTTTGAGGAGGATTTTTAAATTAATATAATGAGGTAAAGGATTGGAATTTATAGGATAAGTGAGGGGACAAGTCATTAAGGGCCAAGGGACACCTCATCGGTGGTATTGGAAAAACCATGGGCTTTCCCTTCATATTTTCCCATGGTATCGGACAATTGGGACACCACATACCTTCTATTACTATTCATAAGTGTACCATAATTATTGAATAATTATTACATCCTTAATGATATCATTAAACACCTGAAATTCTAAAATTGTATTTTCATTACTCACCGAAAATTCAACTTTCTCAAAAAAATCCCAAAATTTCACCTTAACAAAATATTGATTCTCTGATTTCAAAAATGGGCTCTATTTTATGAAAATAACTTTCTAAATATTTTTAATTTAATTTTTATATAAAAAAACTATTCACCAAATACTCAATTGATTCAAAAAAATCCCAAAAATTCACTTTAACCAAATATCGATTCTCTGATTTCAAAAATGAACTCTATATTATGAAAATAATTTTCTAAATAGTTTTAATTTAATTATTAAATAAAAAAATATATTCACCTAAAAAAAACTATTACTTAACCAATAATTTCTGAAATAATTATTTACCTATTTTATTGAATCACATTACTTAATCATGGTTTGTAAATTATAGAAATACTTTCTTATGTGTGGTTACATAATCCATTTGATCACATTACTAATCATAAGTGTAAAATCACTATTCATAATTTACTATTCATCAAAACTTAATTTGATCTTATTAGAATCTAAATTTATTACTGAACATAACTTTAGAAGAACATTTTTTGAAAATAATTACCCATTATTAATTATTTAAGGTTTACATACTTATTTTTAAAATATCATTTTTTCATAAATTCATCAATAATATGCATTCAATATTTATCCAAATATTTGAAAATTCACAAACTTCACCATAAGAAGAAATCAAATTTTTTTTTAAATAAAATGATTACAAAAGGTAGTTACGGTCTCGTTACATATCCCCTTATAATGCCCGCATAGGACCTAAGAGTAAGGTGTGCTAGGGTGATAGAATCATGGGGTGACTCAGCTAACATTTCCCGAGTAGTGATTTCTATTAGCTTGAACTTCTCATGAAGGCGATTCCGTTTAATCTTCACAAGATGATGTTCGGATTGGGTTTGGTCCAGAGAAAAGCCAAAAAGTTCTACCTCCTTACTGAGTTCCATTAGATGGGATTCGATCATCCCGAGACTACTAGATGGGTCCATAGAATCTTCTTTCTATATTAATTAATCAAGGTCAATTGTATTTATAGACAATAATCGCAACATTTACTTTCCAACGTTCATATTGGCTAATGGTCATACCGTAGGCGAAACCCAACAGTCTTATTTTAATTATAGTCATTTTATTAAATGAAATAGTTTTGTTGAGTATAAAATAAAATAACACACAAATCTAGGAAACAAAATTTATTCAAAATTTCGGGTTGTTACAAGCATAACCAGTGAATAGAAGTGGGTTTCATAAGAATATAACTTGTGATGGAGAAATGAGTTTTATAAACAACCTCCCATAAATACATAAATCATTAAAATAATAATATTAATGGAAACATTGGATAATTTCACAATAATTCATGAGTAATAACAATATATGTTGTCTTATGTGTGACATAATTTGGAGATATCTTTTTGAAGACATTTTATGAAGAAAATTTTACTTTTTTCTTAGAAAAATTCAATTTAAAAATAAATCTTTTTGAAATTTTTTTCAAACAAAATTCTTAAATTAAAATTGAGTCCAGAAAAAATTTTGAAAAAATTTATCACTAAAAAATATAAAATAACTGTAATAATATTTTAAAAACTTTTTTTCTTTGAAAACATATAAATGAAGGTTCAAAATATATTTGAAATCCATTTCATTGAAAATAATTTTAAATTTCACAATTGAAGCATTGAATATCATAAAACAATTTTAAAATAATTTTTCCATGAAAATGAGATCAAAAGGCCATTTTAAAATCATTTTTGAAACCATTTTAGAAAACATGGTTTCAGAATAGTATAGGTATTCGACTCAAGAGAGAAATATGTTCGGATTTTTTTAAAAACATTTTCTTATTTATCATAAGAAACAAAGAGTTAATGAATGGATATAATACATGTTGAGTTAATTTATAGCTGTAGGGGAATAAAATTAATGATATTTCTTGAGACATATATCATAATATTTCATCAATTCAAGAAAAATAATAATAAATCTCGATATATGAGGATATTGTTGGAATAAACTGTTACGACATTCGTAACTTTAGATCATAATAAAATATAAATTATAAAATTTCGAGAAGATTTAAATATCATGAAAAGAATTATAATCGTGATATAACAAGTCAAATACAATATATACACCACATATTAAAAAAGGTGTATAACACGGCATGTGTGTCAATGAAGGTACATTGTTACAAAATTACTTTACCGATTTGGTAAATTTTTTAAAATATGCCTCAAAGAAGAAATATGAAAAATTGGATATGTGAAAATATATAATTTTAAGTGTATGAATAATAGAATACATACATGGGTATTATAAACACCACTTATAATAAGTATGAGGTGTACATTACTTGCATCTCACGAAAAATAAAAGTGAGACGAGAAAACCCTTAAACTATGTGTTAACTCTCGTTGTACTCATTCAAAAGTCCAATATATTAAGTATTAGTTTATTATAAATATATAAAAGAATAATATTAAAATATATAATTCCATATATGATTTAATTGTGACTTCATATTACCTGGTCACTAATAACTCAATGATAAAGTTATATTTCAGGTGATAACCACCTTGTTTTTCGTACTTGTTTTGACTTATTATTAATGGTTTTATTACTTAAATCATGATTTAAATATTTAATATATGTAAAAATTTATATAAATATAATATATATTAATTATATATATATTTATCACAATCTATAAATTATACAAATATTAAATTAAAAACACCGTTCATAGAGACGGTAGGTCGTACATACATAAAAATGCTCTTTCCATTTTATTTTCATATTAAAATAAAGAATTTAAATGAAATGTATGTATATATATATATTATATAATTTAATAATAATAATTATATCAGATATATATTATATGTTTTCTAATCCCATCCTTAATATCTTCCATGCATCGTGTGAAATAATCACATCACTTTGAGGAGGCGGTAATACACACGTCCACAAACAAAGTTATTCTACTCATAAAAAATGGTTATCATAAAGATATATTTTATATAATAATTAAATAATCTTATGTAAATCATAAATATAATAAATATCATATATAAATATAGTTTCCATCAAAATTCCCACCCATGAGAGGATGTAATGTAAAAATTCACAATGTCGTTTTGAGAGGCGGTTGTTCACTATACACAAGAACGGTATGCTCGTTACACATTAGATGGAAGTGTGTGAATGTTTAGGTATAAATAATATAAAAAAATATAATTATATTTAGGATATGTAGGTTATTATATAAAAATTGTATTATAAGATTTTTATGTGTTGTAGAAAGAAAATAAAATAATGGAGCCTGAGGAAGGATGTTTCCAATTCTTTGGGAAACACTTTTGAATGTCACTAACGTGATTCCATTCTTGAATTTTAGAAAAAAGTGTGGATTAAAGGGGGAAGGTATGAATTTTGAGAGTATATATGGGAATATTTTGTTCTATGCAATTTCCAAGAGATGTTTTAGGATGTCGGAGGTGTGTGTTTCTTTTCATAGTGGAGGTAGAGTGGTTTTGTTGTAAATTTTTTAAAACGGAATCCCACAGACATTTTTCCTATGAGAAGTAGATCCAATATTTAAACAAATTCTATATTATGTAGTATAGGGTTTATATAGGGCTGTAAAATTTCTTTTTGAAAAATTTCTAGTTCATTTTGGCTTATACGTTAATGGTTTAGTACATTGTTATGCTAATTTTTCAATTAATCTTTGTAATTAATTTTAACTGTATTCTATAATTTTTTTGGTAAAAAATTAGTTGAAAATATTATAAATTATAAATTATGATGATTAAAAATATTTAATTCAGTTTTTCAAATTAAAACCACAAACTAAGTAGAAATTAATTTAAAATTAATCACGTAGATGAGATGACAATGTATGTTTTTAATGTGAAAAAATTCAAAAGATAGCTAAATTTATAAATCTAATTTTTAGGTGAAATTGATAAAAATGTACTAAATTGGATTACTTTATGTATAATTTATATAATTATAATTTAAAACTATTTATAAATATAATTCAACCCTATAAATTAACTAGATGAAAAATTAGCTTTGATTTAAAATTTAGTATTTTCCCAATTCATCAAAAAACCAAACTTCACAAAATATATAAAAAAATCATTGTAAACTAATTAATACGTTTCTATATATAAAATAAATATTATTTTTACATATAAAATTTAAAATTTTTCTAAAATTATAAATAAAAAAACTCACCATTTAATGGAGGTATGACTGATTTTTTATAAATATTGGTTTTTATGTAAAATATTGGGTTTGTTCCTATCTCATGACTATCAAATAATTTTTAGAACCATAAAAAATATTTCATTGAATGTATAAAATATATATATATAATTAATATAACTCTAAAATTGTAATTAATTTAATTTATTAGGATAAAATTCTTTTATGAGCATAAAAATAGTTTTTTATAAAAATAATTTCTATATATTCAATTGGTTCTTATATTAATTACAAATTTATGTGTAACCAATGAATTAAACCATGTATTAAAATAGTTTACATAATACTATCCATAACCGCCAACAAAACAACTCAGTTTTATCCTATTTTATTAAATAATAATATTTTTAACAATATATTATTTTTTTGTAAAACACCATCTTGTGTGGTACGCATGCGTTCAGGGAAATTTAGTCTTGTGTGTATCGTAATATAACCTATGTCTTCCATATAGAGGATGATAAAATTTATGTTTTTTGTACAGAATGATTAAATTTTTTATTCATATAACAGAATCCAAAATTATTTCTTCTATATAATAAAACTATTTTCTGTGTTGTGTGAAATGGAAAATATAAAAATGAATAAATTAATTCAAAAATAATATTTCAGAAAATATGGAGGTATTGAAAATAAAAAAAAATACAAGGTTATTAAATTCCTAATATAATATTTATTTTTGATGGAAAATGTCTTTGTGGAATCCCACATAGGTATTCCTTATCAATTCTATGTAAAATTATCCCAATATTCTCAATTTCTCAAAAATAATGAAAGGTGTTAAGATAAATAGTTTTATATAAAAATAATTGTAAATAGTTCCCGTTTTTCAACAGTTCCAATACAATGGTTGGTAAAACAGTTTCAATGAATTATTTCACCAGCCTATTTACATATGTAAAAGCTTTCATTTCAAATTCAAAATTATACGAAGCCCAATCATAATGGTAACATGATAAGGATCACAATGGTTAAGATAGCTAGGTCAATCATACTATGATAATCAATAATGACTAGTGTGAACTCAAGCCCCCATAGAACATGAAATGTTAATAGAGGAACACCCCATGAGTGATCCCCCACCAATTTTAATATCATGTCTACCATAGACATTTCGTAGAGAATATAGAAAAACAATTTCAGTGAATACCCTATGAAAACAACTAACAAGGCCCAATTCGCTACCCTCCACCAAGTTATCCATGTATGCCATGTGTTGTCTTTATTAGACTATTTTAAATGTTTTTATCACATTTTAAAATACAATTCTAATTAATCAATTTTTTATATTAATAATATTTTTTGAAAATCATTCGATAAATATATTTCTTAATGCTTTGAATACACAATTATTTTACTAAAAGGAGGGGAAAACCATTTTTCTACCAAATAATTCTACAAAAACAAATAAATCAATCTTGAAATTAATTTATAATCTTTTTATATACCAATATTTATTATAGTTCATCCAACATAGACTAGAAATGCATCCACTTATCTCAAATGCAGGTCACATGACAACCATGTTGGGATCCACACACACATGAAGGAATGAAAAAATAACGAAAAGATGATGTTATAATTATTATAACATATTGGAATAATATTTAATAGATAAAAGGGCTGACATAGAGGTTATACCAATACACACCTCAGGAAACTGATTCACCGTACCACAACCAACATAAGGACCGACCCCCATAAGATAACCACATGGTGGATATATAATGGATAGAAAAAGGTTAATCACATAATCACAAGTCCCAGAGTTTCAATTCAACAACTTTTGAGAACCATGAGAACTGAAAACAATAAAAAGAATACAAATGCCCATTTTGGAAGAGAGGAAACCAACCATGCCAGAGATTAAGCATCGAAAAGAGGAACCATGAGGGACTGAAATCACCCAATGCACCTCAAAAAGACATAGGGTTCAAAGGGGAGAGGTACTATTGCAAATGAAGGTATTTAGGTGAGGGGAAGATAAAATAATAATATTCCTAATGTATTCACTTTTTTAATATGTTATTCACGATGTGAATATTTAATATTGCATGTACACTGAAAATGGGATCATCTTAGAATAAAATTATTTGATGATGAATTCATGATGTGAATCCCTCTCAAGAAATTAAAATTTTTCTCACCTTAAAATAAGAGTTCACGGATTATTCCCCAATAAAATTCATATCGTGAATTTAGTTTACAACATGAAGAGGTTCTGCAGCTAGTGCCTAGTAGAGGCCATGAAAAAAACTCCCAAAACACCTGAGATAATATCCAAAATCATTTAAACACCAAAAATTCATTAGTGAACATTAAAAGATATCATTCACTTTTATCAAGTTGTTTCAAAAAGTATGTATGTATTTTTTGTATGTATTCATGTCTGTATGTATGTGTATGCATGTATGTATGCATTCATGGATGCATGGATGCTTGCATTTTTGAATAGTTGGATCGATGAATGGATAAATTGATGGTTGGATGGACATATGGATGGATGGATAGATGGAAGGATGGATGTATGAATGAATGTATGTATGTATGTATGTATGTATGTATGTATGTATGTATGTATGTATGTATGTATGTATGTTTGTTTGTTTGTTTGTTTGTATGTATGTATGTACGTGTGTGTGTGTGTGTGTGTGTGTATGTAAGCATGTAGATATGGATGTGTTTGTATGTATGTGTATGTATGTTTGTATGTATGTATGGATGGATGTATCTATGTATGTATGTATGTATGTATGTATGTGTATATGTATGTATGTATTGATGTATGGATGTATGTATGTATATATGTATGTATGTATGTATGTATGTATGTATGTATGTATGTATGTATGTATGTATGTATGTATGTATGTATGTATGTTTGGATGTATGGATGTATGGATGTATGTATGCATGCATGTATGTATGTCTGTATGTATGTATGTACGTATGTATGTGTGTGTGTATGTCTGTATGTATGGATGTATGGATGTATGGATGTAGGGATGTATGTATGTATGTATGTATGTAGGAACGTATATACGTACGTATGTAGGTATGTATGTATGTATATATGTATGTAGGTATGTATGTATGTATGTATGTATGTATGTATGTTTGTATGTATGTATGTATGTCTGTATGTATGAATATATGTGTGTATGTATGAATGTATGTATGTATATATGTATGTATGTATGTATGTATGTATGTATGTATGTATGTATGTATGTATGTATGTATCTATGTATGTCAGTATGTGTGTGTATGTATGTATATATTTATGTATGTTTGTATATATGTATGTATGTATGTATGTATGTATGTATGTATGTATGTATGTATGTATGTATGTATGTATGTATGTATGTATGTATGTTTATATGTATGTATGTATGTATGTATGTGTGTATGTATGAATGTATCTATATATCTATACTTGTATATATGTATTTATGTATCACTCCTACAAAACAACCATTTAACAACAATTTCCATTATCAGTTACAGACAAAAGCACTCATAAAGGGAACCTTTGTAAACATTAAAACACGTTCTCATAAACGGTACCTTTTATGAGTGTTTTTTAATAATGATAAAAGGCATCCTTATCAACTCTTCATTATTATCAATCATAAGGGTATCTTTTTTAGAACATTTTTTCCACTGATAACGGTTTGAATAAAATAAAATAATTAATAAAATTAAAATTTTAAAAGAGCTTATTAAAAAAATATTAAAAAATTTATAAAATAAGTAATAACCGATAAAAATGAATAAAATAAGTATACTATATATAAATTAAAAAAACTAATTAATAGTATATATTAAAAATACAGATATATGAAAAGTGAAAATTAATCCAATAAAAAATAAAAATAAGTAAATTGAAAAAATATTAAACATTTTATTCTTACATAATTAATGATAATGTTAATAAATAGTATATATTAAATATACAAATATATATGAATGTCCACAAATATGATTTATATAGAACAAAGTATTTATATTGGACATTTAATATTCATATATTTAGTGAGTAATGGTTTGTAAGGAAAAAATTAATATGCATTACAAATACCAACTAATTGCATCAAGTAGCAGACATAATTGAACATCATTTGATTGCTGAATTTAACATATAACAAATGTGGTATGTTGATTGAACATATACATAATTAATTCATTTTTATTATATATATATATATCCATCCATGTACTATGTTTTAAAATATTTTTTTTGTATTCTTATTTATTTAAACAAATATGCATAATTTTTTTAATAATTTGTATGTAATTAAAAAATTTAGTCACCTTTAAAATATTATTAATGTGTTCTCATTCTTGATTTATTTAATTTTACTCATATTTAACATGAATTAATATAATATAAAATATTAATTAATTGATCTAAAAATATATTTATAAGAAAATGTTTATAAATAAAAATGTTTATAAATTTACATTTACTATATTTATACATTTATATATTTATAATTATAAATAAATAAATTTTGTTTTTGAAAAACATTATTCATATAATTATAAACAATAATTATATATATTTAAATAATTATTAAATTTATAATAAATTTGTTTAAATAACCAATATATCTACTATATTTATATTTATGTGTATTTTTTATTGTATATAAATATATATAATGATATAACATTGTTTTTCAAAAACTATTTACATAATTATAAATTAATACAGATATATTTAAATAATTATAAAATTATAATAAATATATTTAAATAATGAATAAATTTTCTATATTTATGTATATATATATTAAATATATATATATATATATAATTATTTCAATATATTAAAAATTGTTTTATTTTTAATTATAATTAAAAATCTTTTATTTGCGCTTAAGTAATAAGCCATGAAAAAAGCCATAATTCTCAATGCTTTTTTAGTACAGATATGTATAGATTTTATCATCTTTTTTGGACGTGCTAATAAATGTGTCCCAATCTACTTAATAACCATAAATAATCATGAAATCATCATGATGTTTGTTGATTTTTGTGTGAAAAAACCTCTACCAGAACTCCTCTTTTGGGAAACAAACCTCGAATCAAGGCACAAACGATTCCAGAACTCAAATCCAAGGATTGAATTATTTAGTGGTCGAACGAATCCATGGAAAGAATGTAAGTATTTCTCCAATTTCTCTCAAATTAAAGCCATTATCTGCTCTATCTTGTGGAACATGGGTTGTAAAATATAAATGGTTCTAGTTTTGGTGGAGGTTATTTTGAAATTGTGAGTGTGGTGAGTTAGTAATTTTAGAGATTTGTCCATGGAGATCGTACAATTTGATTCTTCAAATTTTAGGAGTGTGAAACACCTATAATGTTAGCCTTCCCAGCTTTGTACCCAGGCCATACAAGCATCTCCTTTCTTATCAATTGTAGTTGTGAATTTATATAGGGATTATTTGAGCTAATGTTTTATTTACGTAAAAGTGTGGATGAATCACGTTTTATATTTGTTGGATAAATAGTTGAATTAACAATATGATAGAATTACCATCCAATTTTACATCGTATTTATAATTTTATATGTATCAATTTTAAATGATAGTGGTTGGGTAGCCTAAGAGACTACTTCTTATTGTATTAAACTGAAAAGTTATTTTCATAATTTTCTAGTAGAGGCTTTAGATGGGGTTTCATGTTTTATAGATATATTCATTTTGTGATTCCACTTATAATTTTGAGTGAATTAAGGGTATTCCACTAAAAAAATTGTTACCTCATGGTAGTGGTTCCATATTAGTAGAGGCTAGTGTGTCTGTGATAGATATTTCTAGGGTTGTTGTGTTTTTATCCCATGTTTGTGATTTATCTTATTGATGTATATTATTTCATTATACAGACCTCTTTATTAGCATACCTAGAATCTTAATGATTGGTCAATGTGAATTAGATTTCCTCCCTAGATAAATTTATATGGGTATATCTGATGTGATCTCCTCCAAAAAATCATTGTGATGGGTCAGTGTGGTGATATTACATACTAAGTGTCTTGAGAAGTATTCAAATATTTCATATATCATTAATATTAAATTTAATTATTCCATTGGTTGTTACATTAATTGATATAAAAAATATAATTCGGGGTATCAACTTTAATATATTATTAATTATTATTATGTATTAATCACATTTGGACTTGATTAATTTGTTCCACCCCTATGAATCTATGATTACCAACCATGTATATAAAATCACTCTTTATTTATTAAAATGATTTATAAATGAATTTTTATATCTTATAGTTTATTGAATGAGAGTTTATTATTATTGTTGATCATATTTGGGTTTTTTATTTCACCTTAATTTCTTTTATTATATTGTCATTTGTTTTGGGTATTGAAGAATGATTTTATGCATGTCAAACAACACTTATTATTGATTGTTTTCTTGAGACTCATCCCCATATCATTTACAGACATCATTTATCCTCATTAGTTTCATCTCCCAAATTATTATTATATTTTGTTTCTTGGGACTCATCCCCAATCATTTTAACGTTACTTGTACTTCATTGAGTATTATTTATCCGAACGATTACTACCACTTAGTGTATAGCTGGTAACATATTACGTGACCACAAGAGAAGAAGTATGTGTGTCCAATATAAAATTTTAATGATAAATGTTCAGGATATGGGAAGATGGGAATGAGAGTGGTCAATAACTTTTACCATTGAACGAAATCTTATGATAAAACCAACCATAGATGAGTAAATAATATCTTAAATTCAATTACTAATTTACTTCAAATAATACTGAAATTAATTGAAACTCGCAAATGATGGGTTTACCTAATTATAATTTTCTATAACATTCACCTTTGATAATGAATATCTTATGTGTTTTTATTTATTTATAGTAAAGAAATAATATTTTATGAACCCAATAGGATGGATATGAATTGAATATGGATGCAAGCTATTCGTTTTACAAAATATTATGAAGATAGAGTTAAATAGTTCATCATGTTTGTAATAGAGATTGCGTATGAACCTTCTCAAATCATTTTCCATGTTTATTTAGTTGTTATTAAAGATTAGTTAGTGTGGAAGAGACGTAAAAAATTGGAATTGTCATGAAATAGATCAAAGATATAAATGTCAGACTAAAATAGGTGAAAAATGAATGTGAACGCTGATTGGGATGATACGATGCAGTTTTTGGATCAATTGATATGAATAACTATGTAAATGAGGATGGAGATCATATGAAAGAAATGATAATGGAAAATAAAGATGAAATTTGGGTTTTTAAAAAGTTTTTTGAGAAGTTGGATAGATATTAAAAGATACCATTGTAAACAATTTTACGAAATACACAACTCTATCATATATATTGATGATACATAATTTCAACGATGGATGCAGATTGAGTTACAACAGCTTTATAGAACTACTTAGTCTCTTGAACGATACACTACCATAAGAAAATAAACTTCCATGTAAAACATATGACTCTAAAATATTTATATGTTCAATGGGAGTGATATTTAAAAAATACATGCATCTCCAAATGATTTCATATTGTTTCATAATGACCATGAATCACTCATAAAATTACCTACGTGTGGAATAGATCGATACATGAAAAATGAACCAAGTACTTTGAAATACGTATGTTAATTTCCTATCATTACATGGTTTAGAAGACTATATGGATGCTTAGAAACCACCAAAAAATTGACATGGCATACAAATATAAGAATTAAATATGGGATCCTATGTCATCCATTCGATTCTCCCTAGTGGAAGAAACTTGATTACGTGTATAATATATTTTGTAATGAGTTGAGAAACATTTATCTTGCGTTATCTACAGATGTAATAAATCCTTTTTATATGTTGAGTAGTGCCCACAATACATGACCATTCCTATTGGCAATTTCTAGATTTGCACCATAGCTATGATGGATGTAAAAGTAAATTATTTTTTCTATGATTATATCTGGACCAATGAAACTCGATAATGATATTAATGTAGAATTGATTCCATTGATTGAATATTTGAAGTTGATGTGGGATATAAGTGTTAAAATGTATAATTCTCTTAGAAGTTTATAATTCACATTGAGTTCCATACTATAGGGGGTCTATTAATGAAATTCTAATTATGGAAATTTATCTATATATAGCATTAAAATAATTTTGGTGAGTCCCATTTGTAAAAAATACACACACTTGGTTTAGTAGAAACATTCGTCAAAGACTATTTTTTTAGGACATCCTAAATTTTTACCTCAATGACATAAATAACAATCCTAGATGACAACATTTTATGGGAATATCGAATGAGGTACAACATCTTCTCTAGTAATGGGTGTTCAACTTTTGGATAAAGTAAAACACTATTGGAAATTTGAATATTTGTGATGGGATCTTGTCATAAAAAACCTTTTGTGACGGGGGATCATCATAAATATCAAGTTGTATAAAATATCATCGCAACTAATATTTTTTGCGACGAGCCCTTCCAAAAAAATATTACTTGGCATGAGAAGCGGGCCCATCACAAATAGATATATGATTAAATACATTATATATACACGAATATTTTGTGATGGGCCCGTCACAAAATGTATTTGCGATGGGATACTAGACCGTCACAAATAACATATATGTTTGAAACCTTTTGTGGCAGGCACATTACAAAAAAAATAATACGATGGTAAAAAATCCCTTTGCAAAATACGTTTAAAAAATATATATAATTTTTTTCGATGGGGCCCAAATCCCAAATTCTTAATAAAATTAACAAAATAATATTATTCAAATAATAAAAAAATGAAAAATTATAAAATTTTAATATTAATAATCTATAATGGACAATATAGGAGTTAAATCAATAACACCCCGAGTCTCAGTTTTTTGGATATATGGACTTACACCATCATGTACTAAATTTTGTAACCGTGATAGAAATAAAATCATGTTCTTAGTATCTTCTCTAGAACTGCGTTCACCGGGTTAATACCAAAAAACATAATCTGGTTGAAAACCAATCTCCAAGCGATGTCCCCCAACCTTGTCAAATGTGTCAAACGTTTACAGAGCACGTTTTTTACAAGGACACATAATTGTGCCTTCTGAAACAAATTATGGTTTTGATGAATAAAATTACAAGATAACTTCCAAACCCTCAATATATACAGGATCTAATGTATAACTCTTTGGATTTGTATGCTGATTTATCCAAGCACGATCATCTAATAATGACTATTGTCGTCTTCCTTGATATATATTTTTCTAAAAAATATAAAATTATTACTGTTTCTAAATAGTTTGAAATTAGAAATACACTATCCAAAAAAATAAGATAAATAATTAGAACAACTTCTTAATAATTATCATTAATTATGTGTGACACAATTTTTAGTGGATTGCCGACTACTCTTTTGTCTGAAAGCTTGTTTACTTGCAACCTTCTCATAGTCAAATCACAATGAAAAATATGCTCAGATGTATGCTTATTCATTCTTATGCATAAAAGAATGCATAAGCGCACAATCGAGAAGATTCTACTTTGTGATTTCAGTGTGACAATGTTGCAAGTAAATGAGCCGTCAGACAAAAGAGCCCCCTTTTCGTCAACAAATCTTTTTCTTGAAACTTTCACTACCTAAAAACATTATGAAAAATATGGTTCTACAAATGCATATTCAAACTCATGCATACGAGATTCGATATGAATATGTAGAAGAATACTTTTCATAATGTTTTGAGTCAGGGAGAGTTGAAAGGAGAATAGTCATCAAGCAAAAGGAGTATCATCAATCAATTGAAAATTGTGCCAAGTTATTACAATTTATTACAATTGATTTTTTTAATTATTTCTAATTATTGATAATTATTACTAATTATTGATATTTAATGCTAATTATTTCATATTATTGCTAATTATTTCTAATTATTGCAAATTATTCATATTTATGGCTAATTATTGCTAATAACTGAAAATTACTTGTATTTATTATTATTTATTTCTATTTATTACTATTTATTAATATTTATTAGTATTTATTAGTATTTATTCATATTTATTACTATTTATTACTATTCATAAGTATTTATTGCTATTTACTAGTATTTATTACTATTTATTTCTATTTATTAGTATTTATTAGTACTTATTTGATTTTATTAGTATTTATTACTATTTATTACTATGTATCACTATTTATTACTATTTATTCCTATTTCTTACTAATTATTTCCAATTATTAATAATTATTAATAATTATTACCAATTATAACTAATTATTACTAGTTATTACTAATTATTATTAATTATTACTAATTATTACTAATTATTAATAATTATTACTAATTACTACTAATTATTACTAATTATTTTTAATTATTTTTAATTATTATTATTTATTACCATTTATTACTATTATTATTAATTATTAGTATTTATTATTATTTATTAGTATTTAATTATATTTATATCTATTTATTTCAATTATTACTAATTATTACTATTTATTCACATTTCTTCATATTTGTTACTATTTATTTCTATTTCTTACTAATTGTTACTTATTAGTACTAATTATTATTAATTATTACCAATTAGTAGTAATTATCACAAATTATTACAAATTTGTACTAATTATTTCTAAATATTACTAATTATTACAAATTATTAGTAATTATTACTAATTATTACTAATTATAACTAATTGTTAATATTTATAACTATTTATTAAAATTTACAACTATTTATTACAATTTATTATTATTATTACTAATTATTACTAATTATTAGTTTTTAAATCTATTTATTAGTATTTATTAGTATTTATTACTCTTTATTACTGTTTATAACTGTTTATTTTTATTTATTACTATTTATTTTTATTTATTACTATTTATTTTTATTTATTACAACTTATTTGTAGTTATTACTATTCATTACTATTTATTACTATTCATTACTATTTATTTGTATTTATTTCTATTTATTACTATTAATTATTATTAATTAGTATTTATTAGTACTTATTACAATTTATTAGTATTTATTAGTATTAATTTATATTTATTAAATTTTATTACTATTAATTAGTATTAATTACAATTTAGTACTATTTATTACTATTTTTTTCTATTTATTTTTATTTATTACTATTTATTACTATTTATAACCAATTATAACTAATTATTACTATTTATTAATATTTATTAGAACTTATTAGTATTTAATACTATTTATTAGTATTTATTAGTATTTATTAGTTTTTATTAGTATTTATTAGTATTTAGTAATATTTATTAGTATTTATTAAAATTTACTAGTAATTATTACAATTTATTAGTATTTATTTCTGTTTATTAGTATTTATTTGTATTTATTACATTTTATTTCAATTTATTTCTATTTATTACTATTTATTACTATTTATTAGTATTTATTACTATTTATTGCTATTTTTTAGTATTTAATAGTATTTATTAGCATTTCTTACTATTTATTGTTGGTTATTAATATTTACTAGTAATTATTACAAATTATTACAAAGTATTACTAATTATTATGATTTATTAGTATTTTTTTACCGTTTATTAATAATTATTACTATTAATTAGTATTTTTATCACTAATTATTAGTGTTTATTACTAATTATTAGTCATTATTACTAATTATTAGAATTAAAAACTATTTATTTCTATATATTACTATTTATTAGTATTTATTAGTATTTATTAGTATTTCTTACTAATTATTACTAATTAATACTATTAATGACTAATTGTTAATATTTATTACTATTTTTTAAAAATTATTACTAATTAGTGTTAATTACTATTTATTACTACAAAATATTGCTACTAATTACTAATTACCTCAAATTATTTATATACATTACTAATTATCATTAATAATGATTAAGTATTACTAATTACTAAGAATTAATACTAATAATTTAATTTTATCATTACCAATAAATACCGATGACAAATCAATTTAAATCTTATTTAATTACAACTAATCAACAATAATTAAAATTATTATGAAGAAACAAAATAAATTAAAAATTAAATAAAACATAAAGACATTTAATCTTGATCTCTTATAATTGTAGGCGGCTTCCCAACTTCTTCGTAAAAAAAGTTAACTCTAAAAAATTTTCAAACTAAAATACGAGTTTACAGAAGGAGAGGAATAAGAAATTTGGGTAGAGAGAAGAAAAAATGGAGGGGGGTATATATATGACAGATTAGTTGCGACGAGAGTTTTTTGTGACCGACCCGTCGCCAATACCTTCATCCGAATTACTTACCGTTGGTGGTTAAATGGTTATTTGTGATGGGGCATTATCAAAAAAAGGGACTTGTCGACACACTCTTTGCAGCGGGACAACATCCCATCGCAAATAACATTCGGGCGTCAAACTAGTTGCGACAGGGGACTCCACTCGTCGCAAATAGGTCTTACCACCTCTTGGCATTTGCGATGGGCAGTGTTAGTATGTCGAAAATACTCATTCGCACGGTTTGGCACACAAAACGCGCTAAACCGAGCATAAAGTTTTGCGACGGGGTGCCTATACAATCATTATGAATATTTATTCATATAAATTTCAATATATAATAAGTATTTAATAATTTATAATTATAATAAATATTTTATAACAATTATGTATTCATTTGAGCACAAAAAATACTGTATTTAAAAAACAGTATTTCATTACTATTCACTAAAAATTGTACCTTTTTAAAAAATTATCAAAAATCATAGTAGGATTATATCTAAACTATAACTTAATAATTGAAAATATTTAGATCATATTAATATTCTATAATTGAAATATTAATATTATAAAATAAAAAATATTATAGAAAATTATTTATTTAAAAAACAAATAAATATAAATAATATAACTATTTAAATCAAGAATACTAATAAATATGATTCTATATATACCTGGGTTATTACGCTATCATCGCAATGAAATTTCTTCCTTTTAATTTATATTCACTTATTAAACAAATGGAGATACTTTTCCCTCAAAGAATTTTCGGATTCCCATATTGGTTCTTCAACACTGTGGTTTCTCCACCAAACCTTAACATGGTGAATTAACATGTTCCACAATACATTATCTCAATGGTAAAGATTCTAAATTAGATTTTCCTCATAATAAAAAGTTCTATTCCAGCTAAAATACATCTTGGTTTAAAATGCAGGACGAATCTAGCACATACTTTACTATCATTGAAACATGAAAAACACTCTGTATTAGAGATTAACTCAGTGTCAAGGATACTACATAGGAAACTAGTGAATGTTTTTATAATTTCATATGGTAAAATGAAACATGGACTCAAATTTCCTTTATTACCAAAACTAATAACACTTTTCTATAGAGAAACTTTGAGAAAGGCATGATCACCTACCTGAAAATTAGTATCATTTATCTGGTTATCAGTATAAAATTTATACATATAGTGATCTGTCCTAAAGTGTTTCTGAATCAACTAATCATTCTATGCCACTTCCTACTCCAATTATGGTCCCATATACTATATTTCACTAAATTCATACCAAAATTCTGGAGTTTGGCACTGCTTTCTGTATAATGCTTCAAAAGGTGTCATATATATATTGGAATAAAAACGGTTAATATAAGAAAAATCAACTAAACAAATATGACGATCCCAAAATCCTTTGTAAACCATTGAACATGAAAGAAGCATATCATACAATATCTAAATTGTTCACTCTGGATTTCCATCCAATTAAGTATGAAAGGCTATGCTAAAATTTAATTCAATTTCATATAAATTTTGATATCCTTTACAAAAATTATAAGTTAACCTAATATAACGATTAGATACAATGGAGAGAGGCACTCTATATAACCAGCCTATCTCTTTTAGATATAACCGAGAATGTTGATAGAGAAATAAGGTGACTTAAATTGGAATAAATTGAGCATATTTAGTCACACGATCAACAATAACCCAGATTCCATTATTATATAAAGATGTCTTTGGTAGCCCCACCTATAATTCCATGGATATATTTTCCCATTAAAACTTTTTCCCTGTAAAAGGCTATAATATATACTTCCATAAATTCGAATCTTCTTTAACCTATTGGTGGGTAAAAAAGTTTATGGTAAAGTAAGAAATATCTATTTTTATTTCATCACTATTGTAATACATCTGAATATCACTATACATCTTAGTGATGGCATGCTGAACATTAAAAGTAAAACTATGACATTACATAAAAACTCTTTATTCAAATGTGAATCATAATTCACCCATAACCTCTTCCCAAATCTTAGAACAAATTCTCTATCAATTTTATGCTATTTCAACTTATACTTTTTTACAAATCCATACATTTTTTACAAATTTCAATCTTTCCTATTCACTTTCTTAATTTTGTCTAACAGATCCGACTACACTGACACCTAAAATAGAACAGAGGAATTTCCTACACCAACAAAGTCCAAGCCAAAATTTATCAAATAATTAACAAAGGGTTCATCTACTAAAAAGAACATCTTTATTGTAGCATTATTTTTCTAACTCAATGCATCATACACTTTGTTTTCTATTCTAGGATGATAATGAATCATGCAATCAAATTGATGATTAATAACAACCACCTTCTTTGTCTCAGGTTTAATTCATTTTTGGGAAATATATACTTAAAACTTTTATGGTCAGTATATATTTCAAATTTTACTCCATATACATATTTCATCTGTATTTTTAAGGAAAAACAACATATGTTCATTCCAAATCATGTTTAGGGTAATTTAACTCATGAGTTTTAATTGACATGAAGCATAAGAAATTGCAATATCATTCGTTATTAGTACACAACCAATATTTTTCAAGAAAGAATTATTATAAATGAAAAATTCTCCATTTCTAGAAGTAGGTCCAAAACTAATGAATTACCCAATCTTATTTTCATTTATTGAAAACAGTCATCACATTATTTTGTCCAGAAAATCTTACATATTCTTGAGTTATCTTAATTAGTGGGATAAATAACCATAATTTTTTTTATTGAAACTCTGGTAATAGCTTACAAAATCATGGAAACTACGAATCTTAGTTATATTTGTGGGCCTTGAACATTCATAAAAAACATTAATTTTAGAAGTATCAACAGTTATTTCATATTTAGAACCATTGTTACCATGGAAATAATTTTTTTAACCAAAATGAACACTTTCTGAATTTTCCAAATATTTTTTTAGTTTTTTAAAAAAATTCCTTAGATGTCTTTCATTCTCCTCTTTACTTTTTAAATGTACCAAAATGCCATCAATAAACACAACCATAAACATATCTAATAACTCATTGAATATTATATTCATAAGATCCATGAATAAATTAGGTGTATTAGTTTAACCAAATGACATAACTTAAAATTCATACTTCTCATGTCTCTTATGGAATGCAGTCTTCAGAATTTCTATTTTACTTTCAAAGAATGATACATTAACCTCAATCCATCCTTCAAAAAATATTTTTCTCCTTGAAGCTGATCAAATAAATAATTGATATGTGGAAAATGATACATGTTTATAGAAATGATGTTATTAATGGCACAATAATAAATGAAAATTCTCATTGAATCATGTTTCTTTTTAACAAAAATAATAGGAACACCCCATGGTGATGTTCTAGGTCACTTGATGCCTTTATCTAATAATTACTGATTATAAATTTTCAATTGTATAAGTTTTTCCTGAGTAATTAGATAATGGGGTTTTGAAATTGGATTAGTAGTAGGAACTAAGTTAAAAATAAAATCAACTTCTCGATCAGAAAAGAAAACATAAAATCATTAGAAAAAACAACAAGATACTCATTTACCATTGGCATCATTAATCTGAACAATTCTTGTATTTTCAAAAATATGTTCATGATATCTTTTATTTCCATCTTCTAACTATTTTTAAACTACTTGATATGCTATCATTGATATGGGTTAATTCTTGTACATAATCTAAAACTCATTCAAGAACAAAACTTCTTTATCTCTACAATCAATCTTATCATAGTAAGAAAAAATACATTACATCCCCAGTATAACATGAAACTCTACCAATGGTAAAACAACATGGTTTGAAGGTAATTTCATTCAACATACAATGACTAGAAGATTCTTATAATTTATATTTTCCTTAATATTTCTTCTTGGATTTTTCAATATATGTTCAAGATTCATTTCTTGAGGCGAAGCTTCAAAATTACCAAACAATTTCCCATAAATGAATGACTATATAGACCATGAATTAAAAAACCATTGGCGTATTCTGTAAATACATGAAATGTAATTTATACCACATCTTTTGATGGATAAACATCTTTTAAAGTATTTACAAAGGATTTTTTCACCCCATTTTGATTCCAATATTGCTGATTTCCAACCCCAGTGACTAGTTTGGACACACATTAAAAAATGACCAATCTTCTTATAGTTAAATCAACTAACCATCAGCTTATCATACTTATTGAAAACATTTTCCATGAACTCATGAACCATGATTACTTATTTTCCATATCAATAGAACTAATATTAATAAACAATATATTTTCCAGGATGATTTCTACCGCACTTTTCACAAGAACAGAATTTGAATTTCATACATCCAAATTTAGGTGATGAATTATTCCCAAAATACTGCCAACATGAACGCTTCTTATTCGTATCATCATGAGGCACATTTGTGTCAGAAGACTCTATTTTAACCATTTTATCATAACAAACAACTTTATCATATAATTTAAATTTTCATGCTGCCAAGGATGATGGTAAACATGGTGTCAATCATGAGTAATTCCGATTAGTTTTTCAATCAGCGTCCCAAAAGAAATCTAGAACATACCTAGAAAATATATTTGAATTTTTCCTTAAACATAGCTATAGAATCATAATCTTTTCCCCAATCCTATAAATATTTTCCCCAATCATATTCGAATAATCTTAGGTAAATATTTTTCAAATAACATATCCTTGAATATTCCACATTACATGGAATCAAGATATTATTTTTCTATGGTATACTTAACCAGTGACCACCATATATCAACCTCAACTTAAAAATAATAAATATAAATGGATACCTTTTTATGTTCCTAACATAACATGTCATCAAATATAATTTCTATAGAATTTATCCATATTTCAGCTACCACCAGGTCAGATGATACTCTAAATAATGGGGGATGTTTCCTTATGAAATTATACAAAAAATAAAGATTACTTCAGGGTATATCAAGTTCACCTCTATAATTAATTCAATCATCATTTATTTCTGTAGTCAACATATCCATTACTATAAAAAACAACTCAGTTTCAATTCTGAACATTAAAGGAAATATATTCCAAAAGAAATCAACCTCTTGGTGCCTTCCTACTTCAACTTCACTTTTTCCTCTATAGAAAGACATTTTGAAAAAATATATATGAGATGAATAAACATTTTAATATTTAAATTATATATCAATTTATATTTACAATAATGTTATACACATTTATGGTATTCAATTATATACGGACCAATCCTTAAAACAGTACATAATATTTATTTAATTTAATAATTTTACAATATTTAACATTGAGGATATTACATGGTTAAATGATTTAGGTAATTATGAAATAATACTTTCATAACATCACACATTCATACAAGTTTTATACTACTAAAACTGTATCCATTTCTTTTAAAATTTTAAAAAATTTAAATATAACATGATTTCTTTGAAAAATATTCAAAAAATTCAACAAGAATTCTTAATTTTTTTAACTATCCTTATACCCTATAATTTTTTTTAAAAACATGGTATGGTCACAAAAATATCTATAAGGAACATAAACGAAGAAAATCATTAGTCCATCGAAAACATAAAATCCTGTTAAAAAAACATATCTTAAAAACTCGTAATCATACATAGAAAAATCATGCAGTCACACTGAGACATCATTACCATATCACTATTACAACCACACATAAAAATAGAATAACCTTATGGTCAAATTACATTTCCATAGTACCCAATGAAATGGAGTTCTATAATGTGGCTCACTCGTCATATCTTGATCTATAATTGAACTCAACACGTTATATCTTGAGATATAATGAGGATCAACCCATCATATTTTGAGATATAATGGGATAAAACCATAAAAAAATATGCAAAGAATATTTCATGGGTAAAACCGTTAATAACCCATTTAAACCCATGAGAAATACACATTCAGATATGAAAAGTCCCATTTTCGTAAAAAAAATAACTTTTAAAATATAAAAATCATGCACAAAATGATGAAATAATATTATTGAAAAATAATTCTGAAAAAAAATAATGGACACATTATTTTAAAAAAAAATAATGGAATAAGTAGAAACGTCTGATGTAATTTTTAAAAATAACAATCTATTTGAATTTCTTAAAATAGACATTTAAAAGGATTTTAAAAAGGAATGTTCCTTACCTCCAATTTGACTTCATTAAAAAGTTTTCAAAACCCATTTATAAGGTATTGAGGAATATTATTAATTTATTGCAGAACTATAATAATTAT
Source organism: Viscum album (assembly GCA_963277665.1). Taxonomy (NCBI): domain Eukaryota; kingdom Viridiplantae; phylum Streptophyta; class Magnoliopsida; order Santalales; family Viscaceae; genus Viscum; species Viscum album. The sequence continues at coordinate 96,478,228 of OY728158.1, forward strand.
TATATTACCTTACATAATCTTCTTATATCATTTTCAACTCATTTTTAAAATATTATGTAATCTCCTTTATTTTGGATGCATTCAGTTCATGGTTTCCACGGTCAGTTTATTATGGATTGACTTTTCAAAAGTATATAATAAAATATAATTGGGATTATATAAAGGTTTTTAAAAAAATTAAATTTTAATTGAAACTTTCCATGATTTCAGTAAAAGGGAAACAAAAACTCATCTTCCACGAAGGCTGTGAATTGACCCACCATGGGAAATGATTTCTTTATTCAAGAATAAACAAATAAGATGAGAGATTTTATGATAAATATACCATCAAAAATTAAAATATTATATTATATTTTATACTGTAGATTTCATGAAACATTGAATATTAGGTGATGATATTGTAGAAGTAAAAAATAGTTTAATAGAGAAGAAGAATGAATCATACCCCTTGAGTATTTATCCTTGAGAACCTCCTCAAATATCACATAAGTGGTGTTTTTGTGAAACCAAGAGCACTACAATGTGTCAAGGGATAATTATAATGGAATTTTATATATTATAGTTGTGTAATAAGGCTTAAGGTGATGAATATTTATGAAAGAAGGATTCTCCTTTTATAATTGAGGTGAGGGGTAACTTATGATCTACTCAATTTTTTGAAATATAATAAATATATTATTGTTTTTAGGACTTATAAAAATCCCTAAAAACTAAATGGGATTATATTCAAGAATAAATATTATCATTTTTTCCCTTCTAAATAATTTTTTGATTTTTAAATAATTTATCAAATTATTTTATTCTGATAAAATTACAATTTTCAAAATAAAATCTATTCATAATATGACTTTAAAACATCAAAAAAGATTCAAATTAAAAAAATATTTTTAATTATATAATAGTTATATAATCATATATTGAATTAATTTATTTGATTAAAAATATAAAATTATATTTATTTTAAAATTTTAATATTATTAATTTGATTTATTCATTAATCATATAATTATTTCATCACAACTGTTCGATCCATTAAGGTATTTATTAGTTACTTAAAAATTTAAAAGAAAATCTCAAGAAGATTATAAACGTTTTTTATTTAAATAAAATATTAATTTTTGAAAAAATCTACGACAAAAAATAAATTAAAATGTTATAGTAATTAAAAACAATAATATGAAAACTTGACTTTCTTTTGAATAAAATATTATAAAGGCCTTAAAGAGATTTATGTGGTACCAAAATTTACCCAAATAGAATCAAAAGATATATTTTCTAGAACTAAAACATATAATAAAATTTATATCTTTTATGGGTCAATTAAGTATTCTAATAATAATAATTAAAAAAATTCTTTTTTTCATCTTCTTGCACATGAACAACATCAACATTGTATACAAATTAGTTTTAATTATTTCGTATATAAAATTAAAAATACATTTCTACCATGAAAATAAATAAATTAGATTTTAAATAAATATTTATATTTTTTTTATGAATATTTACTTTTATACATTTCCAAACAACTTCTTAAATTTTTATTTTTTTATTTCCATGCCCCTTAAAATCATTGAACAGAAATTTGGATAATATTATTGTTATAAAACTCTAAAATTCAAAATTAACTGCAAAAAAATCAATTATACTTAATAAATTTTAAAAAATACTTGAAAATAGTTTTTAACAGTGAATTATTATTTACAAAGAACCATTCTGACATTACCAATGTTATACAGACTCTACATCACCACAGACAATAGTTTCTATACTTATCATGAAAAAATTATAACATTCATGTTATGATTTATTTATATAAAATATTATTCATATAAATTAATAATATAACAATTCAATAAATTTAATTTATTTTTTCTAACATTTATGTCTTTTGATGACATAAAAAATACAATATTTTAATAAACATATTTTTCCACAATTAACCATAAAGGAATCTTATTCCGAAAATTCTCAAAAACTTATACTATAATAATTTTGACATTATTAATTAGAAAATGAAATTAATTTCATTGAAGGAAAATTCTATAATTTAAATATTATTATTTTAAAATAAGTATACATATAATAAATTATTTATTTTATGAATTAATTGACATAATGAATATACCTATTTAATTAAAAAATACTAATAAATATGATATTATTAATATATATGTTTTTCCAATTTGAGATTTTATTTCTGTCATAATTATTTGATATAATGGTTTACCTGATAGTTTATTTGGTTAGAGTGGTTCAATTGTGTGGTCCTGTCTTACCATTGGATGTATTCTATTGAACTGTATATGATGATTTTGAAAGGGCATGTCAAGAATCAAATTTGGCCTAATGGTTGTATTGTAGAATGATATATTATTGATGAAACTGTTATATTATATACATATTACCTATTAGAGGTAGAAAAATAAGCCTCCTGATGTCTCATAAGAAAAGTTTCTTTGTGTGTGAAGGGATTTCCAGAAGAGACATTGTCACAATTATCATGACAGAGTGGGGGAAATCACATCTTTGTGTTTTAAAAAATAGTAAAGTTATTTATCCATAAATTGAATCCCACAATGAAATTATGAGATATTTGAACCTATCAAGGGATTATGGATAGATATCAAATACACACAATCAATAGTTTAAAGGATGGTATTGATATCAAATTTATAAAGAGTTATTTTAAAATGAAAATTGAATTGCTGAACCACTTCAATGGGTTGCCAATGGAATGAATGAAAATGTTATATCTTCAACAGGTGTTGTAATATATGATTATAAAATATATATAAATGATAAAAATTACTATAATTTTATTTCAAACCCATGGCGTTACACTTGTTGAGGAAGTGATGCACATATCTGGTTCCAAGGATATAAATCAAATTTATGAAAATATGAAATATTTTTTAATTATTGAATATATATATAATTTGGATTATATATCATTTCATGTTTTAATTTTCTATTTCAAATGGCTTGAAAATATGTGTGCAATGATTTTTTTTGAAATATGCTTCATGAAGGTGATTTTCAGTGTGGAAGGGTGAAAATGCAATCCTTTCATAATGGAATAACAAGAAATAAAGTATATTGTGTCTCAATTATGGAAAACAAGAATTTGTCTATATTCTTATCAGTGAAAAAGGAAAGTTTGGTTCATATGTAAATTCAATTGAAGATGACCCTTTCTTTAACACGCTTTGTTTTAATGGCCTTTTTTGAATGAATTAAATTTTCATTCATGTATTATAATGAACTAACAAAAAAATTTATTTTCACTTGGAACTAACTTGGAATTAATTAAACAATGACAACTTAGTGTATGATACATATAACATCAACTCAGTGTATGTTGCAAACAACATTGAATTAGAATACGTTTCAAACGAAATTAATGTTTCTAAATTTTTTTACTATTACAATTATTTATATGAGATAATTATAATGTATCCGTTAAACATAGTTATTAGAAAATTAATAAATACATTGTTTTATAATTTTCTTATATAAATAATACATATTTATAATGAATGATATAATTTTTTTTAAAGGATGTATATGTTTAAAATTACAATTTTCTAAAATGAACTACAAGTAATGTACTTATGTGAAAAATAATAAAATTAATTTTAGCGAAATTCAAAAATTGAATTTGATAAAATAAAATAAAAATTTTAATTTAGAATGTCAAATTTATTTTTTGGATAATTTTGTGAATTTTATGAGTAACCTAATATTTGGATGAAAAGTGAAAAATATGGAAATTTAATTAAAAACTATTTTTTAATCTAATTTATTTTTAAGGATAAATTATATTTTCAATTGATTTAATAGTTTATATATATATATATATCCTATTTTATCAATTAATACAATAGAAGTCATTAGAACTAATTTCACTTTAAAATTGGGTATTAAAAAGTTGCAATCTTTTAGAAGTTTTTACAATAAAAACTCGTAGCATCGTCTTGTAGGCAATATTATTTTTTCAACTAATTCTACCACTAATGTGAGTATAATTTGGAAAAATGTATTAAATATATTTAATCTGTATAATTTATAATGTATAATACGTTGAACTTAGTTTTTGACCAAAAATATTAGTGAATGTGATTAAAATTAATAACAACGATTTAAAGGAAAATTAGGTTAAAAAAGTACCAAACATTAAATTTCAGATCTAAAATGTCATAAAAACCTAAAATACCATTTTGTAGGCATGATTCATACATTAAACTTACATTATATGGTTTTTTATGTCTTTTATGAATTATTTTTGGTAGAAATGTGGGCACACCTAACATGTTTTAAAAAATGAAAAGTTTATCCTATCCCTTTCCTATAAAAGTTCACCAGCTATACCTCTTATTAACACCTCTAAATCCACTTATATTTAGGAAATATTTTCCCAATATACTTTATAACATGCCTAAATTCCTCTTAGAAGCCTCTCTTTTGGATGAATGAAATCCATGGAATTTATGTTTTGCTGAAACCAAAAGGAGTTACTCAATTAAGAGGTAACATCTTCTCTCAAGTTCCTTTCATTTATTTTCTATCTCCACCCATACAATCGATTAATTCCATGATTTTATAACAAAACCAGTATATTAAATATACTAGAATCTTTTTATTTTAAGTGTTATACCTACACTTACACAGAATTCTATCTAATGGGTAATGACTATATTGCTTATGTGTATGATGAACTTCCGCATCACTAAACGATGATTGTTCATTTTTCCTTTACAGCCTCTAATGGTGGAAATTATGATGGAAAATATATTTATATATCTGATATATTATATGTATTATATCTTTATGTATAATTATTCTTTATAAAACACATATCTTCTGTTTACTTTTGATTTGGTGTAAAGAAGATAATTTTTTAAGGAAGTGTAGACTACAGCCCCCTCAAAGCGATGTGATTCGTTCACACACTACATGAAATATATTAAAGATTTGTTTAGGGAAATTATATTATTTATATATGAAATTATAATTTTAATATAATTATATTATATTCATATATATATATATATATATGTCATTTTCTTTCTTTCTTTCAATACCACATTAAAAATAGATACATTATTCTTACATATGTATGTCTTACCATCTCCATAAATGTGGTATTAAATTTCATAATTATATATTATTTACATTATTATAATAAAAATATAATGGATAAAAATTATATTTATTTCATTTATTAAATTCCATAAACATGACATTTTTATATGGTCTGAAGAAATAATAAATTTAGACACCTTCAAAGAACCAAGCAGGCATTACCTGAAGTGACACCATAACATAATATTATTAACAAGAGGGTAATATAAGGTTATGATAAATATATATATGTTTATATATATAAGAATATGGTTCTTCAAAATATTTATACTAACTTTATATTTACTATACATGTTGTTTGAATGAGTATGAAAAGTGTCAAGACACAATTTAATGGGATTTCTACTCATATTCTAATTTCTATGAGATATATGATTTCTTCACCACCTATTCCTTTTGTGTAGTGTGTATACTTACCATATATGTATTCAATGATTCATATAAGATAATTTATTTGTATTAAAATATCAATTTTATGATAGTTATCTAGTAGGGGTTATGTTTCAAAAGTTACAAAATCGGTAAGACAATTTTGTCTCAATTTTCCTTCTTTAAGACACAAGTTTGGTTATACACATACATTTTTTTCAATGTGAATATAATTCCATTTGAAATGTTATATCATGATTATAAATTTCTTCATGATATTTTAATCTTCATTTAATATCCATTTCTTAAATGGAGAGTATGATCTCATGTTACCAAGTGACAAGAGTTTATTAAAACAATATCATTGTTTTCCGAGATTGATTATGATTATGAATAAATTAATGAAATATTATGATCCATTTCTCAGGAAAACTCAAGAATTTTTTTATACACTTTTTATTCAATATATCCTTCTTTTTATTACCATTTTTCACTTTTTTTCTTATGATACTCTTTTAAGTAAAATAAGGTCGTCTCACTATTAGGTAAAAATCTATTGTACTAAAATACCATGATTTATAAAATGTTTTCACAAATATATTAAAAATATAATTGATGTCGATTATCAAGGAAAAATTATTTTAAAAATGATTTATAGTTTTCAATGAATAATTTATATGATTTCAAATATATTTTTAGAGAAAATATTTTGTCACAAGGTTTTATATTTTAAAAATAATTTTTCAATGTTGAAAGAAAATTTTCTTAATTTAATGTTTTTAAAAGATCATTAAAAATTATTACCTACCAAAGATAAAAACTACTGGTGTTACTCATTCCTTTTTTGGAAATTTATTCATTTTTTCCATTCATATTATTTTAATAAATTGATAATTTTACTAATTCCATGCTATTGATGAAACCCATTTCTCTTTCACAGGTTATATGATTTTGAAACCCGCTACGTTTCATGAGTTATGTTTATATTGAAATGATTATGAAAATTTTATTTTTAACATTGTTTATGATCTGATTACATGTTTTCACTACCCATTTCATTTCATGGATTATGATAAGATTATTTTTGATATTGTTCCACATGTATGTATAATGTCACTATGAAATGGGTGATACCTATATCTTTGTAAAATGATATGGGTAAAGATTTATATGTCATGAGATATACTAAAATAGTCTTTTGAATGAACCTTGACTACTAATATAGAAGTTGGAGTGATCCAAGACTACGAATATTGTATTTGGAGTAAAATCGTTCTACTAAGATGGCCATGGGAGTGAACCATCACTACGAAGATGGTAAGGGGAGTGGACCAACACTACCAAGATGGTCTTGTCTATGATTCCATTACTAATATGGATATAATATTATATTCTTATGTGTCTTACAAGATTATAATTTTTATAACTATTTTATGCATTTATGTCTTATGTTATATAATATTTTATGATTCATGTCTTATGAATTACTAAGAATTCTCCCACAATTCTTGAATATGATATTTGATATGTCAAGTATGATATTATATTTTCTTGATCAAATTATCATACCCTTATACTCACGATTATGCATACATAAATCCCTTTATTACACTTACAGATCATTTGAGCTCACCTTTATGTGATTCTTTCCCCTGGTTATGATTATATGTATTACGTTTGATTTGTATAAAAAGAGTTCTAGTTAAGATAAACCTTGTGGGAGATAATGTATCTCACTTATGTATCACAGTTTATGTTTCCTTGTTTTCAAAGGCCCTAAACTAGTATGATATTTGGGAATCTATTTGTATAGTATTCTAAAAAAGTTATGTAATGTACATGTATAATAAGACATGGTCTCTGTATTTTGTTTCATAGAAAACATATTTTAACCTATGGAAGAATAGATTATTAAACATTTGTGGGAACCTTAAGTACATGTATTGGGATAAGTGTAAGAATAAGAAAGGTATAGGAAAATGTCTATGAATTTTGTTAAAATATAGAGTGACTGGTTTCCTCGAAATAAATCCTTATCTATATACTTGAAGTGGATGTGTCTGTAGAACAGATGCACCTAGGGTTAATAAATATGAAAATATGTTCTGGCCTAAATTGGGGTAATCTGGTATATGACAATAGACCATGGTACACACCCATTTTTACACTCCTAGGGATATGATTTGGGAATTCACAAACTCAACATGAATAATGATAAATGACTTAAATATAATTTTCATACGAATAAACTAGGATAAAACTAAGGTGTCATAGGCTAAGGAAAATGTCATAATTTATATATCCTATTAGTGAATTTTCATGATTATGTGGTTCCCCTATATGGTAATTGTTTCTCACACTATGTTTTTTTGGTTTTAGTCAATGGTTAGAACCCAAAGGAACTGTGTTAATGGTGATTGTGATGGGAAATGAAATGATTATTATCCTATGAAACCAAATTCATTGGGATTTGGTATTAAAGATCTCATTTCTATTGTCACAAAACATTATCAATCTATGAATTATGGTGGACTTATAGATGTCCAAAGTGGGGAACAACATCATGTTTAGTCTTTCCTGAAGAAATTCCATCCTTCTTTTATAGGGTTTTCTGATCCACATATTACTGAACAATGGATCAATACTAATGAGATTATATTCTTCATTCTATAGTTTTCAGAGCATGAGAAGGTTATTCTGTATGTCTATTGTTTAGAAGCTGAAGAAGGCTTGTACTGGACTCTAATCCAGAATAAAATGAAGAAAGATGAAATTGAATCCATTTATTGGGTTATGTTTCAAAACTTATTAATAAATATTTAATATCATCATATTCTTCATACAAAGATGGAGAAAGAGTTCCTTGAGTTGAAGCTAATAAATGATGGATCTATTGGTACCTAGGAGGATAATTTCATGTGAATTGCAATGTATGCTTCAGGAATTGTCATCCAACCTAAAATTAAAGTTTATAGGTTCCTTAATTTTTTAAATATAAGTCTCATATGGGCATTGAACATAATATAATTTAGTAGTTATGAAGAGATTCTGAATTGTGAAATCAATGTTTTAATTGAAATTAGAGTGACATATCAATCACATGGTTTTGACAAGAAGAGGAGTATGGATTTTAAATAAAATTACAAAAACCATAAAAAATAAGATGAGCTTTCCTTTATGATCTATGTGTGGGAAGAAGCATGGAGAAAATTTCTTTATGTGGTATAAAAAAGGTTTTAAGTGTATAAGGGGAGGCCATTAGACATTTTATTGCTGATGTCATGGGAATAATATATATAACATTGTCAATGGGGAAACACTACATAAAATAAAACTCCCAGGATTTAGTGCTACAAGTGTAAGGAGAACAACCATTATGCTAAACACTCCCCAAACCCAAAGACTGGTGAATATGATCGATGCCAAAAACCTCTTATGTCAAGGGATAATGGTAAATCCCATGAAATCAGTATTTCTAATGAATGGTGGGATACCAACATGATGAAAGGTACACTTTTCATCCACTCTATAACTTTTAAGGTCATATTTGATTTTGTATCAACCCACTATTTCATATCTAATGGATTTTATATGGGTGTTATGATTGCACAAAAACAATTGGATGTTTAATAAGAATTTCAAAACCCTAATGGTATAATGATTTCATCTCAAGTATATGATTCCTCTCTCATTGATGTTTATGGGAATTTTCATCCTTCTAGTCATATCATTATTCCTTTGTTTGAATTTGATGTCTTCATAGACATGGATTGGGTTTATATGAATAAATCCAACTTCAACTATCAAGGAAGTTTAGTTACATTCGATATTTCTAACCGTAATATGATTATCCATCAATGTAAAGATAAGTATAAACATTCAATGGATATTAAAACTAGTGTATGGGTGTTAATTTAAATTCAAAATGATTGTTAATCTCCAATGGTTGAGGAGAAAATCTACACCACATGATTTGGTGAATGTATTTATAAAATAATTTTATATCCTTCCACCAAAATGAGATGTTGAGTTATTAAAAGAACTAATACCTGGTTCTACACCAATTTCAAAGACACCTTATAGAATTTCTCTGGTTGATTTTAAATAATTGAATAAGAATGTCTATGAAAACCTTGATAATCAATTATTTTGGCCACATGTATCACCTTCGGGTACACTGATTTTTTTGTTAAATTGATATATGGATCAATGAGAATATTCAATGATTATTGGGAGTTGAACAAGATCAATATCAAGAAAATGTAACTTATCTTCCATATTGATGACTTGTTTGATCAACTACGTGGATCTAAATCATTTTCAAAGATTGTACTTCGTTCTGGATATCATCAATTGATAATCAAGAAGGAGGGTATACCAAAGATGACATTCCGTACAGGGTATCAACCATATGAATATATAGTGATTTCTTTTTTTCATACTAATTCCCCTTCTATATTAATAGATTTAATGAATAGATTATTTAGATATAACCTCAATCAGTTTGTAGTTATATTTATAGATGATATTTTTATCTATTTAAAGAGTAATAAAGACCATGAATTTCACTTCAGAATTAATCTCAAGACCCTATGGAAAGAGAATCTATATGATAAATTTACAAAGTGGGAACATTATCTGAATAATTATTCATTTTTGGGATACATATTCTAAAGATATGGTATAATAGTAGTTCCATCAATGATGAAGGCTACTAAATGATGTTCTAGGCCAAGCACAGTGATTGAGATCCATAACATTCTTGGTTTACCCCGATATTATTGATAAATTTTGGAAACATTATAATGACTATGTAATCCTTTATCCAAGTATACTCAGAAGGCTTTAAAGATCCTTTGGGTAGATGAATGTGAGGAAAATTTTAAACAACTTAAGAGAAGGTTAGTCATTGTACCTATGATTAAGTTACCCTGTAGTGGAGAATGGGTTTTAATCTATAGAAATGAATCCATGAAGGGATTTAGTTGCATTATTATGCATAATAACATTGTTATAACCTTTGTCTCATGAAAATTGATGATTTAGTATTAAAATTACCCAACTCATGATTTAGAGTTAGAAATAGTAATGTTTTCATTAATGATATGGAGGCATTATCTTTATGGAGAAGAATGTGACATATATACCGATCATAAAATTATGAAATATATATTCATAATGAAAGAGTTGAAAATTCACCGAAGAGGATGGTTAGAGTTGATAAAAAATTATCACTCATCAATACATCACCACTAAATGAATTTAAACAAGGTGATTTGTGGTTTCAGTCAGAAGTATCACTCTTGCCTATGCACGATGAGGATCAGAAAAGATCCAATAATTCTTGATTAGAAAATGATGGATATAGAAATCTTGAAAGATGGAATAAAATATTATGTTACATAAATGAATGTTCAACACTCTATCCATGTGATGATTAAGGAGACAAATAAGAAAGATGTATAGCTACAAAAGAATGTAAAAATGTTCTTGAGTTTAACATTGATGAAGATATAATGATAAGGTTACAGAACCATGTATGTATTCCTTCCATACCTTATTTGAAGAAGGAGATGTTAGAGAACGATCATAGTCTTTCATTATCAATTCATCATGGATGTAAGATTATGTATAAAGACATGAATGGATAATTCTAGTGGGATGGAATGAAGAGTGATACTATAGAGTTTGTATCTTAGTGCTTGGTATTCCAATAAGTTAATCCTGAAATTCAAATGTAAAATTAGATGTTTCCTCCATTTCCAAAACCAGAATATAAATGGGAGAACAAAATATGATTTTTTTAGTTTTAATTACAAAACCTATAAATGGGTTAATTCTATTTGGGTGGTAGTCGATCATATTACTAATTCAAAAAACATCATCACTATTAGATATGACTTCTATCGAGACTAGCATTCCAAGATATACATTAAATAAGTGGTAAGGTTGCATGGAATACCCCTTTACATTGTATCTGGTTGAGATCAAAGGTTAACCTTAACGATCTGTTAATTTCTTCAGCAGGAACATGAAGAAAATTTGTGTTTCAGAACTACATATCATCCTCAGATAGATGGTCAATCAAAAATTACAATTCAAACCCTAGAAAATATGTTATGATCTTGTTCTCTAGATTTCAAAGGTGGATGAGATCAACACCTTCCTATAGTTGTGTTTTTCTACAATAATATATTTCATTAAATAATTCAAATGGAACAATATGAATCCTTCTATGTGAAAAAATGTACATCCGTAACGTTCTTGGACGAGGATGGATAGAGAATACAATTGGAACACGAGATTGTAGAATAAATGGGTGATAAGGTTAGAAACAATCAACATCTTGACATGGGAGATCAAAGTCAGTAGAGAAGTTATACTGATAAATGCTAGTTTGATCATGAATTTCAAGTTGTTGAAAATATATTTCTCTGAATCTCACCCTAGAATAATGTTTTGAGATTTAGGTAGAAAGGTAAAATATGCCTTAAATATATCATTCCCGTTGAGATTATTGATCATATCAGGTGGTATCTTATCCTTTAGTACTCCAACCAAATATCTATCTAATAAATTATGTGTTCTATGTACCTTTCCTAAGTAAGAACATACTTGAACCTTTACATGTACTAAACCCCAAGTTCATACCACTGGAGTAGGATTTTTCCTATGAGGAGAAACCTTTTGAAATTCTAGATCTTATAGACAATGTTTTATAAACCAAGACCACTCACTGGTTCAATGTTTTGTGGAGAAATAAATAGTTATTGGATGCTATGTGGGAACATGAGAATATGATTAAATAGTTGTATCCTCATTTATTTTACCTAAGTGAAGAATTTCCTGGGCCAAATTCATTTTAAGGGTAGTGGAATGTTACCCCCAAAGTTCTTATGTGATTTTTTTATTAAATGGATTTAATATTAATTTATGTATTACAATAAGCATAGTCACAAATTCCGTTCACAGAGCACTGACTTGGCATACATTACATAGAACCAACTCAACATACGATACACAAAACATCGATTTGGCATATGATACATAAAAATCTGACTTGGCCAATGTTTCATAGAACAATGATGTTTCTACAAAACATAATTTTACTATTATAATTATTTAAATGAGATAATTATAACTTAGCCATTAAAAGTAGTTAAAATAATTTTTATAACTATTTATAAAATTTTGTTTAAATTTTTTTTGTATAAATAAAACATATAGATAATGAAATATTTATTTTTTTGTAATGTCCTTATATGTTAAAAAATACAACTCTATCAAATGAACTACTTTTAACGTCCTTATATGAAAAATTATAAATTTAATTACAAACACATTTAAGAATGTAATTAGATAAAATAAACTTCCTTTTTGAATTTAGAATGTATAAATTATCGTATGGTGTTTTTAGGTTGATTTTATTGAGAAATGTATTTTTAGGACGAATAATGATAATAGTTAATTTTAATTTAAAACTTCTTTTCACATATTTTATTTATAAAGATAAATAATATTTTAAATATATTTAAATGTATGATTAGATAATATTTTTATCAAAAAATCTAATTTAGTTCATTGTAACAAATTTCACCGTGAAATTGGTCAAAAAACATGGGAAGCATTTGGATGTTTTTAATTTATTAACCCGCAGTATCGTCTGATCAAGCAGATTATTTTTTAAAATCATTTCTACCAATTTTGTGATAATAATATTAAAAAACAAATTCAATATTTGTAATCATAATAGTTTATAATTTAAAATAAGGTGAACATATTTTTTGGCCAAAAATATTAGTGGTAGTGTTTAAAATTATATACAATGATTAAGAGATAAATTATGTTAACAAAGTAATAAACAATAAATTTACAACCCACAATGTCCTAGAAACCTATAAAGCCTCCATTGGATGTAAATTATTCGGACTTGAATATTCCATTATTTATTTCAGTTGGTTTGGCATGAATTTAAAGGTAAAAATGTGGGTACACCAAACATGTTTTCAAAAATGCCATGTGTGTCATTTACTTTCCCTAAAAATGGACACCACATCTCTATATTCATCACATATGTCATTAAACTTAGGGTGGAATAATACCTACACAATAAAATTCCAAAAATCCATCCATTCCACCGAGAAGCCACTCCTTGGGTAGAAATCAATCCAAGGAAGCCTTTTGGCACAAAATAAATGGAGTTACCCAATTAAGAGTTAACATATTATCTCAAGCTCGTTTGTTTTATTTTCTTTTCCACCCACTACAATATTTTTATTCCATGATTGAATAAAAACAATTGTATATTTAATAGAATTGGATTTTTATATGATAAGGGTTCAACCTACACTTATACACACCTCCATTTAATGGGTAACAAATATACTGTTTATGTGTGTGATGAACTACCACATCACTAAATGAGGAATGTTCATTTTTCCATTACCGCATCTCATGGTGGAAATTATGATGGAAATTATATTTATATATGTTATTTATTATATTTATTATGTATTTAAGCATCTGTATTCCTTTTACAATAGATATTGTTTTTTACATTCCATTTGGTGCAAATATGATAATTTTGAATGAGAATGTGTGGACAACTGGCCCCTAAAAATGTTGTGATTCATTCACACACTACATGGATTGTATTAAGTATAATTTTAGTAAAATTATAAGATATACAAAAAAATTTAATTCTACTGTAATTATATTATAAAAATATAAACATATATTTTATTTTCTTTCATTCTTTGAATAAGACAATAAAACCTGAATTATTCCTTATAAAACACATATCTTCTGTTTACTTTTGATTTGGTGTAAAGAAGATAATTTTTTAAGGAAGTGTAGACTACAGCCCCCTCAAAGCGATGTGATTCGTTCACACACTACATGAAATATATTAAAGATTTGTTTAGGGAAATTATATTATTTATATATGAAATTATAATTTTAATATAATTATATTATATTCATATATATATATATGTCATTTTCTTTCTTTCTTTCAATACCACAATAAAAATAGATACATTATTCTTGCATATGTATGTCTTACCATCTCCATAAATGTGGTATTAAATTTCATAATTATATATTATTTACATTATTATAATAAAAATATAATGGATAAAAATTATATTTATTTCATTTATTAAATTCCATAAACATGACATTTTTATATGGTTTGAAGAAATAATAAATTTAGACACCTTCAAAGAACCAAGCAGGCATTACCTGAAGTGACACCATAACATAATATTATTAACAAGAGGGTAATATAAGGTTATGATAAATATATATATGTTTATATATATAAGAATATGGTTCTTCAAAATATTTATACTAACTTTATATTTACTATACATGTTGTTTGAATGAGTATGAAAAGTGTCAAGACACAATTTAATGGGATTTCTACTCATATTCTTATTTCTATGAGATATATGATTTCTTCACCACCTATTCCTTTTGTGTAGTGTGTATACTTACCATATATGTATTCAATGATTCATATAAGATAATTTATTTGTATTAAAATATCAATTTTATGATAGTTATCTAGTTGGGGTTATGTTTCAAAAGTTACAAAATCGGTAAGACAATTTTGTCTCAATTTTCCTTCTTTAAGACACAAGTTTGGTTATACACATACATTTTTTTCAATGTGAATATAATTCCATTTGAAATGTTATATCATGATTATAAATTTCTTCATGATATTTTAATCTTCATTTAATATCCATTTCTTAAATGGAGAGTATGATCTCATGTTACCAAGTGACAAGAGATTATTAAAACAATATCATTGTTTTCCGAGATTGATTATGATTATGAATAAATTAATGAAATATTATGATCCATTTCTCAGGAAAACTCAAGAATTTGTTTATACACTTTTTATTCAATATATCCTTCTTTTTATAACCATTTTTCACTTTTTTTCTTATGATACTCTTTTAAGTAAAATAAGGTCGTCTCACTATTAGGTAAAAATCTATTGTACTAAAATACCATGATTTATAAAATGTTTTCACAAATATATTAAAAATATAATTGATGTCGATTATCAAGGAAAAATGATTTTAAAAATGATTTATAGTTTTCAATGAATCATTTATATGATTTCAAATATATTTTTAGAGAAAATATTTTGTCACAAGGTTTTATATTTTAAAAATAATTTTTCAATGTTGAAAGAAAATTTTCTTAATTTATTGTTTTTAAATGATCATTAAAAATTATTACCTACCAAAGATAAAAACTACTGGTGTTACTCATTCCTTTTTTGGAAATTTATTCATTTTTTCCATTCATATTATTTTAATAAATTGATAATTTTACTAATTCCATGCTATTGATGAAACCCATTTCTCTTTCACAGGTTATATGCTTTTGAAACCCGCTACGTTTCATGAGTTATGTTTATATTGAAATGATTATGAAACTTTTATTTTTAACATTGTTTATGATCTGATTACATGTTTTCACTACCCATTTCATTTCATGGATTATGATAAGATTATTTTTGATATTGTTCCACATGTATGTATAATGTCACTATGAAATGGGTGATACCTATATCTTTGTAAAATGATATGGGTAAAGATTTATATGTCATGAGATATACTAAAATAGTCTTTTGAATGAACCTTGACTACTAATATAGAAGTTGGAGTGATCCATGACTACGAATATTGTATTTGGAGTAAAATCGTTCTACTAAGATGGCCATGGGAGTGAACCATCACTACGAAGATGGTAAGGGGAGTGGACCAACACTACCAAGATGGTCTTGTCTATGATTCCATTACTACTATGGATATAATATTATATTCTTATGGTTCTTACAAGATTATAATTTTTATAACTATTTTATGCATTTATGTCTTATGTTATATAATATTTTATGATTCATGTCTTATGAATTACTAAGAATTCTTCCACAATTCTTGAATATGATATTTGATATGTCAAGTATGATATTATATTTTCTTGATCAAATTATCATACCCTTATACTCACGATTATGCATATATAAATCCCTTTATTACACTTACAGATCATTTGAGCTCACCTTTATGTGATTCTTTCCCCTGGTTATGATTATATGTATTACGTTTGATTTGTATAAAAAGAGTTCTAGTTAAGATAAACCTTGTGGGAGATAATGTATCTCACTTATGTATCACAGTTTATGTTTCCTTGTTTTCAAAGGCCCTAAACTAGTATGATATTTGGGAATCTATTTGTATAGTATTCTAAAAAAGTTATGTAATGTACATGTATAATAAGACATGGTCTCTGTATTTTGTTTCATAGAAAACATCTTTTAACCTATGGAAGAATAGACTATTAAACATTTGTGGGAACCTTAAGTACATGTATTGGGATAAGTGTAAGAATAAGAAAGGTATAGGAAAATGTCTATGAATTTTGTTAAAATATAGAGTGACTGGTTTCCTCGAAATAAATCCTTATCTATATACTTGAAGTGGATGTGTCTCTAGAACAGATGTACCTAGGGTTAATAAATATGAAAATATGTTCTGGCCTAAATTGGGGTAATCTGGTATATGACAATAGACCATGGTACACACCCATTTTTACACTCCTAGGGATATGATTTGGGAATTCACAAACTCAACATGAATAATGATAAATGACTTAAATATAATTTTCATACGAATAAACTAGGATAAAACTAAGGTGTCATAGACTAAGGAAAATGTCATAATTTATATATCCTATTAGTGAATTTTCATGATTATGTGGTTCCCCTATATGGTAATTGTTTCTCACACTATGTTTTTTTGGTTTTAGTCAATGGTTAGAACCCAAAGGAACTGTGTTAATGGTGATTGTGATGGGAAATGAAATGATTATTATCCTATGAAACCAAATTCATTGGGATTTGGTATTAAAGATCTCATTTCTATTGTCACAAAACATTATCAATCTATGAATTATGGTGGACTTATAGATGTCCAAAGTGGGGAACAACATCATGTTTAGTCTTTCCTGAAGAAATTCCATCCTTCTTTTATAGGGTTTTCTGATCCACATATTACTGAACAATGGATCAATACTAATGAGATTATATTCTTCATTCTATAGTATTCAGAGCATGAGAAGTTTATTCTGTATGTCTATTGTTTAGAAGCTGAAGAAGGCTTGTACTGGACTCTAATCCAGAATAAAATGAAGAAAGATGAAATTGAATCCATTTATTGGGGTATGTTTCAAAACTTATTAATAAATATTTAATATCATCATATTCTTCATACAAATATGGAGAAAGAGTTCCTTGAGTTGAAGCTAATAAATGATGGATCTATTGGTACCTAGGAGGATAATTTCATGTGAATTGCAATGTATGCTTCAGGAATTGTCATCCAACCTAAAATTAAAGTTTATAGGTTCCTTAATTTTTTAAATATAAGTCTCATATGGGCATTGAACATAATATAATTTAGTAGTTATGAAGAGATTCTGAATTGTGAAATCAATGTTTTAATTGAAATTAGAGTGACATATCAATCACATGGTTTTGACAAGAAGAGGAGTATGGATTTTAAATAAAATTACAAAAACCATAAAAAATAAGATGAGCTTTCCTTTATGATCTATGTGTGGGAAGAAGCATGGAGAAAATTTCTTTATGTGGTATAAAAAATGTTTTAAGTGTATAAGGGGAGGCCATTAGACATTTTATTGCTGATGTCATGGGAATAATATATATAACATTGTCAATGGGGAAAACACTACATAAAATAAAACTCCCAGGATTTAGTGCTACAAGTGTAAGGAGAACAACCATTATGCTAAACACTCCCCAAACCCAAAGACTGGTGAATATGATCGATGCCAAAAACCTCTTATGTCAAGGGATAATGGTAAATCCCATGAAATCAGTATTTCTAATGAATGGTGGGATACCAACATGATGAAAGGTACACTTTTCATCCACTCTATAACTTTTAAGGTCATATTTGATTTTGTATCAACCCACTATTTCATATCTAATGGATTTTATATGGGTGTTATGATTGCACAAAAACAATTGGATGTTTAATAAGAATTTCAAAACCCTAATGGTATAATGATTTCATCTCAAGTATATGATTCCTCTCTCATTGATGTTTATGGGAATTTTCATCCTTCTAGTCATATCATTATTCCTTTGTTTGAATTTGATGTCTTCATAGACATGGATTGGGTTTATATGAATAAATCCAACTTCAACTATCAAGGAAGTTTAGTTACATTCGATATTTCTAACCGTAATATGATTATCCATCAATGTAAAGATAAGTATAAACATTCAATGGATATTAAAACTAGTGTATGGGTGTTAATTTAAATTCAAAATTATTGTTAATCTCCAATGGTTGAGGAGAAAATCTACACCACATGATTTGGTGAATGTATTTATAAAATAATTTTATATCCTTCCACCAAAATGAGATGTTGAGTTATTAAAAGAACTAATACCTGGTTCTACACCAATTTCAAAGACACCTTATAGAATTTCTCTGGTTGATTTTAAATAATTGAATAAGAATGTCTATGGAAACCTTGATAATCAATTATTTTGGCCACATGTATCACCTTGGGGTACACTGATTTTTTTGTTAAATTGATATATGGATCAATGAGAATATTCAATGATTATTGGGAGTTGAACAAGATCAATATCAAGAAAATGTAACTTATCTTCCATATTGATGACTTGTTTGATCAACTACGTGGATCTAAATCATTTTCAAAGATTGTACTTCGTTCTGGATATCATCAATTGATAATCAAGAAGGATGGTATACCAAAGATGACATTCCATACAGGGTATCAACCATATGAATATATAGTGATTTCTTTTTTTCATACTAATTCCCCTTCTATATTAATAGATTTAATGAATAGATTATTTAGATATAACCTCAATCAGTTTGTAGTTATATTTATAGATGATATTTTTATCTATTCAAAGAGTAATAAAGACCATGAATTTCACTTCAGAATTAATCTCAAGACCCTATGGAAGGAGAATCTATATGATAAATTTACAAAGTGGGAACATTATCTGAATAATTATTCATTTTTGGGATACATATTCTAAAGATATGGTATAATAGTAGTTCCATCAATGATGAAGGCTACTAAATGATGTTCTAGGCCAAGCACAGTGATTGAGATCCATAACATTCTTGGTTTACCCCGATATTATTGATAAATTTTGGAAACATTATAATGACTATGTAATCCTTTATCCAAGTATACTCAGAAGGCTTTAAAGATCCTTTGGGTAGATGAATGTGAGGAAAATTTTAAACAACTTAAGAGAAGGTTAGTCATTGTACCTATGCTTAAGTTACCCTGTAGTGGAGAATGGGTTTTAATCTATAGAAATGAATCCATGAAGGGATTTAGTTGCATTATTATGCATAATAACATTGTTATAACCTTTGTCTCATGAAAATTGATGATTTAGTATTAAAATTACCCAACTCATGATTTAGAGTTAGAAATAGTAATGTTTTCATTAATGATATGGAGGCATTATCTTTATGGAGAAGAATGTGACATATATACCGATCATAAAATTATGAAATATATATTCATAATGAAAGAGTTGAAAATTCACCGAAGAGGATGGTTAGAGTTGATAAAAAATTATCACTCATCAATACATCACCACTATATGAATTTAAACAAGGTGATTTGTGGTTTCAGTCAGAAGTATCACTCTTGCCTATGCACGATGAGGATCAGAAAAGATCCAATAATTCCTGATTAGAAAATGATGGATATAGAAATCTTGAAAGATGGAATAAAATATTATGTTACATAAATGAATGTTCAACACTCTATCCATGTGATGATTAAGGAGACAAATAAGAAAGATGTATAGCTACAAAAGAATGTAAAAATGTTCTTGAGTTTAACATTGATGAAGATATAATGATAAGGTTACAGAACCATGTATTTATTCCTTCCATACCTTATTTGAAGAAGGAGATGTTAGAGAACGATCATAGTCTTTCATTATCAATTCATCATGGATGTAAGATTATGTATAAAGACATGAATGGATAATTCTAGTGGGATGGAATGAAGAGTGATACTATAGAGTTTGTATCTTAGTGCTTGGTATTCCAATAAGTTAATCCTGAAATTCAAATGTAAAATTAGATGTTTCCTCCATTTCCAAAACCAGAATGTAAATGGGAGAACAAAATATGATTTTTGTAGTTTTAATTACAAAACCTATAAATGGGTTAATTCTATTTGGGTGGTAGTCGATCATATTACTAATTCAAAAAACATCATCACTATTAGATACGACTTCTATCGAGACTAGCATTCCAAGATATACATTAAATAAGTGGTAAGGTTGCATGGAATACCCCTTTACATTGTATCTGGTTGAGATCAAAGGTTAACCTTAACGATCTGTTAATTTCTTCAGCAGGAACATGAAGAAAATTTGTGTTTCAGAACTACATATCATCCTCAGATAGATGGTCAATCAAAAATTACAATTCAAACCCTAGAAAATATGTTATGATCTTGTTCTCTAGATTTCAAAGGTGGATGAGATCAACACCTTCCTATAGTTGTGTTTTTCTACAATAGTATATTTCATTAAATAATTCAAATGGAACAATATGAATCCTTCTATGTGAAAAAATGTACATCTGTAACGTTCTTGGACGAGGATGGATAGAGAATACAATTGGAACACGAGATTGTAGAATAAATGGGTGATAAGGTTAGAAACAATCACCATCTTGACGTGGGAGATCAAAGTCAGTAGAGAAGTTATACTGATAAATGCTAGTTTGATCATGAATTTCAAGTTGTTGAAAATATATTTCTCTGAATCTCACCCTAGAATAATGTTTTGAGATTCAGGTAGAAAGGTAAAATATGCCTTAAATATATCATTCCCTTTGAGATTATTGATCATATCAGGTGGTATCTTATCCTTTAGTACTCCAACCAAATATCTATCTAATAAATTATGTGTTCTATGTACCTTTCCTAAGTAAGAACATACTTGAACCTTTACATGTACTAAACCCCAAGTTCATACCACTGGAGTAGGATTTTTCCTATGAGGAGAAACCTTTTGAAATTCTAGATCTTATAGACAATGTTTTATAAACCAAGACCACTCACTGGTTCAATGTTTTGTGGAGAAATAAATAGTTATTGGATGCTATGTGGGAACATGAGAATATGATTAAATAGTTGTATCCTCATTTATTTTACCTAAGTGAAGAATTTCCTGGGCCAAATTCATTTTAAGGGTAGTGGAATGTTACCCCCAAAGTTCTTATGTGATTTTTTTATTAAATGGATTTAATATTAATTTATGTATTACAATAAGCATAGTCACAAATTCCGTTCACAGAGCACTGACTTGGCATACATTACATAGAACCAACTCAACATACGATACACAAAACATCGATTTGGCATATGATACATACAAAACTGACTTGTCCAATGTTTCATAGAACAATGATGTTTCTACAAAACATAATTTTACTATTATAATTATTTAAATGAGATAATTATAACTTAGCCATTAAAAGTAGTTAAAATAATTTTTATAACTATTTATAAAATTTTGTTTAAATTTTTTTTGTATAAATAAAACATATAGATAATGAAATATTTATTTTTTTGTAATGTCCTTATATGTTAAAAAATACAACTTTATCAAATGAACTACTTTTAACGTCCTTATATGAAAAATTATAAATTTAATTACAAACACATTTAAGAATGTAATTAGATAAAATAAACTTCCTTTTTGAATTTAGAATGTATAAATTATCGTATGGTGTTTTTAGGTTGATTTTATTGAGAAATGTATTTTTAGGACGAATAATGAAAATAGTTAATTTTAATTTAAAACTTCTTTTCACATATTTTATTTATAAAGATAAATAATATTTTAAATATATTTAAATGTATGATTAGATAATATTTTTATCAAAAAATCTAATTTAGTTCATTGTAACAAATTTCACCGTGAAATTGGTCAAAAAACATGGGAAGCATTTGGATGTTTTTAATTTATTAACCCGCAGTATCGTCTGATCAAGCAGATTATTTTTTAAAATCATTTCTACCAATTTTGTGATAATAATATTAAAAAACAAATTCAATATTTGTAATCATAATATTTTATAATTTAAAATAAGGTGAACATATTTTTTGGACAAAAATATTAGTGGTAGTGTTTAAAATTATATACAATGATTAAGAGATAAATTATGTTAACAAAGTAATAAACAATAAATTTACAACCCACAATGTCCTAGAAACCTATAAAGCCTCCATTGGATGTAAATTATTCGGACGTGAATATTCCATTATTTATTTCAGTTGGTTTTGCATGAATTTTAAGGTAAAAATGTGGGTACACCAAACATGTTTTCAAAAATGCCATGTGTGTCATTTACTTTCCCTAAAAATGGACACCACATCTCTATATTCATCACATATGTCATTAAACATAGGGTGGAATAATACCTACACAATAAAATTCCAAAAATCCATCCATTCCACCGAGAAGCCACTCCTTGGGTAGAAATCAATCCAAGGAAGCCTTTTGGCACAAAATAAATGGAGTTACCCAATTAAGAGTTAACATATTATCTCAAGCTCGTTTGTTTTATTTTCTTTTCCACCCACTACAATATTTTTATTCCATGATTGAATAAAAACAATTGTATATTTAATAGAATTGGATTTTTATATGATAAGGGTTCAACCTACACTTATACACACCTCCATTTAATGGGTAACAAATATACTGTTTATGTGTGTGATGAACTACCACATCACTAAATGAGGAATGTTCATTTTTCCATTACCGCATCTCATGGTGGAAATTATGATGGAAATTATATTTATATATGTTATTTATTATATTTATTATGTATTTAAGCATCTGTATTCCTTTTACAATAGATATTGTTTTTTACATTCCATTTGGTGCAAATATGATAATTTTGAATGAGAATGTGTGGACAACCGGCCCCTAAAAATGTTGTGATTCATTCACACACTACATGGATTGTATTAAGTATAATTTTAGTAAAATTATAAGATATACAAAAAAATTTAATTCTACTGTAATTATATTATAAAAATATAAACATATATTTTATTTTCTTTCATTCTTTGAATAAGACAATAAAACCTGAATTATCGTTCATGTGTATATACGAATTACCATCTCTAAGAAAGTGGTATTCAATCTCATTCATATTTATTCTATATATTATTATAAAATAAATAATGAATATAAATTAATTTTATATCATTATTTGCATTCTATTAACGTGATATAAGTATAAGGACTAATGATATAACAAATTAAGACACATAAAAAGAACAAATTAGATATTACCCAAAGTGAAACCTTAAAATAGGATTGTTAAAAAGATGTTAATATAATTTCATTGTAATATTCCACCCCTAATCATTGGCTTGAGATGATACGGAGGTTCTAAATCACCTAAAAAGACATTCCCAATGCGCCAAAGGCTATCATTAAATGTCAAGGGCTTCATGAAAAATTGGGGAATGATTACCCCTTTATGTAAAAATAACCAAATGAATGTGGATTTATCAAAAACCTATATATGATTCATCTAATGAATGTTTGAAGATAAAAAAATTCCCAAAAGGCCAGTAAAACCAAACCACTACAATCCATAATATGATCACCAAGTGGAATAATAAACTATAAAACCCAAAGAAGCTGTGACATGCCTCCATATCTCTACACCAAGATACATGCTCAAAACACCAAAAGACCACCCAAGAATCATGAAGAACTAAAAAAGGAAGGATATTTTTTAACTTTAACCATGTCCTAGAATTCAACTTATGTAAAATCACCATAATTCCAAATCGTGGTGTCAGAAAAAATACTCAATAGGTTTTCCCTAAATTAATACCCTACACATAACACTAGGATAAAACCATTATCATAGTTTATATAAACAACTATTTAATTCCAAACAAATACTTTCCAAATTATTTCTTCCAAAATCAATGTATGATAAGTGAATTAAAAAAAACGTTGTTAAACGTTGTTACACATTTCATATTTTTCATAGCCAAATCAATTCCACATGTTCGCATTCCAACCACATCCTTCCACGCAATTTTCACATTATATCGGTGTAACGATTGATAATGGAACCTCACATCCTACCAACACCCCCTTTTATAGTGGCACTTCACGCCGACGTCCCTTTGATGGTGGTCCTTGATGCCAAATATCCCTCCAATCCCAACCATGAATAACCATGAAATCAATAACCATATCAACCACATTCATCAAAATAAAATCAAAAAATACACGCCCAAAATAAATTTCCAACCAAACAACCCTTTAATCCAAATAATAATTTCAACAACATGCCGACATCAATTCAATAAAAATAATTTTTTATTGAAAAAACAATTATACCCCATCCATGATCAATATAGGTTGAATAAAATAAACATTTTATTTGAAACCATTTTCAAAAAAAAGATTTCCATAAAGCATACCAACAAACTCATTTTCAAATAATCGTTTTAAAATCCAACCCAATGAAAATTACACTATAGAAACAGATTTTTTTATAAAATCTAGAAAGAATAAAAAAAATTGGGTCTAATGAAGCTTCAATCATCGAAAACACCATCAATATCATTATATAAATATTAACATGAAATTAATACTTTATTCTTTATCAAAATGTAGTAGAAAGAGAAGACACATACCTTAGGGTTTTAGCAAAAATGACTCAACACCCAACCGAACACCAAATATGGGTGAAACAGCCTTGAAAACACCTTATATCTCTTTTCCTATAATCAAAAATCCCAACCCTCATAATTTTATGAAACAAAAACCCTATATCTATGTGTGACAGATGTATATCATGAAAACCAAGAGATAGGGAGAACTAGTTTTAATGAAACCATTAAAAAACCAAGACAAAAGACTTATCGGATGATAATCGCCTTCAAATCACCCAAACAAGCATCTTATTCACTTCCCAAACAAGTGGAAGAGCCTCCATAAACCTTGACTAGGATAAAAACCTATTTGGGTTTGCAAGGGAGGAGAAATGGGGTGTTAAGGGTTAATCTCGTGCCCCCCTAATTTTTTAATCCCCAATTTGAAGTTGTTAATAGTTTAGTCAATTGGTTAGAAATCTTGTGTACAGACCATTAAACTACTACTACCCCAAATGGTTCCCTATAATGTTGTCTCACTTGGTTTGATAAACCAAGTTCCAACTATATAAAAGCCCGCTACATCAAGTTGCATGGTTTACTGAGGCTGGCCACATAGTTTATAAACTGTGTGCCTCAACTGTGTGCCTACCCCTTTTCCTTTGCCTTAATGTGCACAGTTAACTAAGTTTTTTTCACAACATCCACTAACCATGGAACCCTAGAAAATCATCCAAACGATTCCAAAATCCTTCCAAAATATCACAAACATTAACCAACCACTTTACGTACCTAAAAAGACATAAACAAGGGTTATATACCTAAAACTAAGGGTACTTCATTCTCCCCACTATTAGTCTTTCTGTCGTCAAAAAGTAGAGAACCATCACATTTTTGAATGTGCTCAGGACATTGCACATCCTTCTCTTTTTCCCACTCCCATGTCTCATCCTTAATTATAACATGCATACCAAAAAACTAAACTAGACCTATACTTTCCCCATGAATGATTTTCTCTTTCCTATCTAGAATCAGCACTAGCACATGCACCAGGAAGCATCTAGCTCTAGCTCAACATGATCACAACCAATCACATGGTCTTGATCAGGATGATATTGTTTCAACTACGACACATAAAACACATTGTGCACCACACTGAACCATTCTGGAAGATACAACTAATATTACACCTCAACAACAGACTCATTTATCTCAAATGGGAAAATATACCTCAGAGATAACTTTCCATGCATTCCAAACTGATGATGTCCCAATGTCGAAGAGATACTAATGAAAACATGATTACCCACCATGAATGACAATGACCGTCAATGATGATATGATTACATTTTATGAATAATCTATAAAATATCCATATTTTTCATGATAAACATAATATTCTCCTTTGTATCATGGATATGGCCCAACCCAAAAATGAAAGTTTAACCTTTTTCAACCCAATATAGTGGAGAATGACACAGACACCCATATCATGGATAAAATGGAGCCATATGTCTGGAAGACTAATAACTATTGTAATAGGAGAACTACCCCAAAGGAATGTTCTCCTCCCAGGACACACCAAATAACATTACCCAATCCAACAAAATATATTTTAATGTTAATACCACCCTCTCGGATTTCCCATCTATCTAAGGATGATGCACTATACTCATCATCAGTCGAGTACCCAAGTCTTGCTACAAGGATTTCTAGAAACAAGACATGAACATCATATTTCTATATAATAATATTTAAAATTGAACAATATTTATATTTACCACTTCATGGATATAGATTTTGGAAAAATCACTCACAATTTGAGTATCATGAATATAATTGAAATGAGATGACATTGTGAGGCAATCCACTATCACCAATATAGAATCCCGATTCTAGACTATTATTGGGCGACCGACCACAAAATATATTGCTATCTACTCTCATTTCCACATAGGGATACATAAAGACTGAAAAGTACATACTGGACACTGATGCTTTACCTTGACTTATTGACTAGTCAAGCATCTTGATGAAAAAATTTCCACATCACTTTTCATACATACCCACCAAAATAGGGATTTCAATTCAATATTAATTTATCTGAATTCTATAATAGAAAACCCATATGGAATGATGATAAGAAATGGGGAGTTTCTTTTAACAAGCCACTGGTACACCCATCCAATTCCTAAATCACTAAAATGTATTCCTATCTACTTTTCATCCAACAATGGTGTCCCCACCATTGAGTTTCGACCTCATAAAAACATACATAGAATCAAATATCTACAAATCATTAGACAATCTAACCAAACCAATGTCAAACAAGACATGAAGGAAAATAACTACATCACCCCAATATTCAAATTCAAACACATGATGTCAATAACCGACATTTATTTTCACTAATAAAATTTTTGTTTCACCAGATCAGAAAATGAATTTATACAAAATGAATCTGACACTAAATTTCCCTTAATCAGTGTGTAAATAAAGTTGATATAAAACATCTAGATATACTCTATCAATATCTTTTTCCTCAAATTTAATTCTTTGTATGAGATAATATGATTCATGATCTTGTGATTTATTTACTTCATGAATTTCTCATCGAACAGTTAGTGATTCTACATTTTCAAATCATGAACATCTACCTCCAACTCCAAATCATGTGTAGGGTAGTTATTCTCAAGAAACCACAATTTATTTGACCCATGGTCAACCATATGATCCCATTTCACTGGAGAACACCCCAAACCCAATCGAAATGCATCATAATACACCACCAACCATTTCCATAGTTCACTAAAAACCATAATTGGTGCTTATGTAAGATGATCCTTAATCTCTTCAAAACATTCCTAGAACTTTTCAATCCACTGTTTATTTCTTGTAAAAACTATCATCAGTGAAGCTAATTGTGAGAAATCAAGAAAAAGGTGTTGATATTACCCAACTAGACCAAGGAAGCTCTATATCTAAAAAACCATTTTTTGGTCATTTTGAAGAGATAACATCCTTTATCATCTCTAGATCCACTAAAATACCTCTGTAAGAAATAACGTAGCCAAAAAAACAAACCACTTAAATAAGAAGTCACACTTCGAAAATTTGGCACACAAATGAGGATGACTTTGGATTATCAACACTACTTCTAGGTGTTTATCATGCTCATCCATTCTCCTTGAATAAACGCGTATATAATCCACGAATACAACCAAAAAAGTATCCATATATCAAGGAAATTTTTTATTCATTAATTTTATAAAGACTACTGGTGAATTCAAAAGATCAAATTGAATAACAACAAACTCATAACAGACATATATACTCCTGAAGGTTGTTTTGGGAATATCCACCGTATTTACTCTAACAATATCTAGATTTCAATTCAATCTTATAGAAACATTAACATCCCCTAAACTAATCTAATAGGTCATCTTTTCATGTGAGTTGATATTGGGACTTTATGGTAACTTGGTTATTAATTTGATAATAATAAAATAGAGGAATACTTCCATCAACCATTATAACAAAAAAAATAATTCTTACCAGGGAGATGAGATAAGATGGATAAACCATTTGTTTTTAGATCCTCCAATGACACATTCAATTTCCTCAACTCAGCTAGTTCCTTATGGTTTGACAGAATAGAGAAAGGATTGGTCCAGAGAAGGAGATCAATCATGAACTCATCTTCTATCATGGGGGGAAACCTTAACAATTCGTTAGGAAAGACATCCAAAAATTGATAAACCACAACAAAAAACTACTTCTCCCAACCCCATCTATTCATGGGAAAGACAATGTGAATAATTGATATGATATCTTTCCAACATCAAGTTCCAACAAGCCCATTTCACCCACTATCAAAATTTTATATCCTTTAAATAGATGCTCGATGCCATTACCCATCGTAAAACACACCATTTGAGGATAACATCTGATATGGTCCTTAAACATATGAAACCAATTCATACCATCCCATCCAACTTAATAATTGATAAGTCCCACATCAACTCAAACTCATCCAAAACTATAAAACAATCATTACCTAGGAAGGCTTGTCAAACTTTCTGACCAAAATGAGTTTTTTTAAATAGAAGGCATCATTCCCACACTTAAACCCATATAATCATCCAAATAATAAGAAATGAATGAATTTCACACACTCATAAAAAACAAAACTTTCATAAACGTATAATTCAATAAAATCAATACTTTCACCTTAGATGGTAATAAGTAGTCATACACCACAACCTAATCGGATCTAAACAAGTACTTGATTTCCACACTCTTCTGTATATTTCCCTATTGAAACGTCCCCTACTAAAGAGTCATGGTATTCCTAGAATCACCATGACAAAATCATCACTACCAATGAGCGGTATGCTGCTGCCCCCATCCCATTGAGGCATAGTACATCCATGACCCTTGAGGGGTGTCACGAACACCCAAACATAGATAATTATGAAAATAATGCTGAATATGGATCATATTATTTTAGTTATGACCTGATCAAAGATATGTTGTAAAATAATGCTTCATGTGGCCCGTAGAACCACACTAAAAACATTCTAGCTTACGTTGAGGCTTCAGAGGAAGGTTCCCCAATCCGACCATCATATTTTCAGCCATACTCCCACCCTCGAAATAAGTGTCCCTCTTCCTCTCGATCCATGTGATATAGTAATGACTATTCCCTATGGGTACCATCCATATTTCCCCAACTATATCCCCCACGATTTCCCTTTCATCCAAAAATAATCTATTCACTTTTTTAATATAATCACTTAAACATAACACCACACTTTTGGATCAAATTTCTTTCCTCATGCAAGATTCAGAGATCCACACCTTCTTGGAAGCAATAGTCATCACCATGAGTGTAAAAACACTAAGTTACAAAAGATAGATACATATTCTCTAAATTAGAGGTTATATTACTTTAAACTGAATAAATCAAATGTGGTTTGAAATTTTCATTTTTGAGGGTACAATTATTTGTTAAACAATTCCTAAAAAACCCTCCAATGTCATACCTTAGTCTATTTTTTCCGGGACCGAAAACTCAAACCAATGATGTGCAATAAATTCCATCATGTGTATCGATATGTTTCCTTTTAACTCCACGGGTGTTCCTAGGAAATCAAAAATTCGATTCATTCCATTGAAACATGATTATACCCTTTACAGTTTTGAATCACCCCGAAAAACGGGTGGATTGTTCTTTTAGAACTAAATCGAGTGAACCACATGCCTCATCTAATCACTTTGATTCCAACTCTCCACATCTTCTAAATCTTTTACTATGCTCTAAACTAGATACTGGTTTACCTGGGGATTAGGTGAAACAACATTTTCTATATTTCATCTGGTTGGTCTCTGTGACATCTACCCAGTGCCATTTCTATCAACATAAGAATCTATATAAGTATCACTCCCAAGAAAATTAAGGCATGCCATTTCAAATTAAATCACATGACAACTATCAAAACCATGATATCCATGTTTAGATATTTTCTTAAAAATCCACTATGTTTTAAGAATCATACCATTTTCAAAATACCACAACTATTCACTTTTAAAATCCACACATTTGATTTTGTTTCTAAATTTAACAAAATTCAAAAAATTCACATAACAACATAAATCATTAAGACAAATGAAATATGAAATAATAGTGGGAAGTAATTTATACCATGCATGTCATTATCATCTCATTGGATACACCCATGAAAATGATATCATGCACCAATAAGTTTCTCCAAAACACTCATGGACCCAACTCTCTTGTAATTAAGAGTTTATAATAAAAGGGTTTTCTACCTCATTTTATGATATAATGCCATGTTACACAATCATATACATTTATACTATCTAAAATGAAGTAATACACTAAGTATTAATGTCAACTCCCTTACTGACAACCAATTCCAAGAACAAAAAATAGTGGCTTTACTTTTATAGAAAGCACCAAACATGATGATACCACTTATAACATCACACCCTCCACATTTTATTGTGTATATGTAGAGGTGTAACTTGGAATTAATTTACAATACTAAGGAACCAAAGTGAGATAATAAATGTTGAGGTATTAAAGAACAATTAGGGAAAAATTTTCCCTTAAAATAAAAATTTCCAACTGGACATGCCTTTATCAAAAAAAACTATATGATGTATGTCAAGAATCTTACATATTAAAAAAAATACACAAAAGTCCAACCAAACCAAACCACAATGGTCAAAACTCATAGTACCAAGTGGAATACCAAACACCAAAACCCAAAGATTCTATGACATGAATCCATAACTCCGCACCAAGCTCTATGCTCAAAGCACCACAAGACATGCCTAGCGTCACGAAGCATCAAATAAAGAAATAGATGATTTACCTTTACTTATGTCTTAGAATACATTATATACAAAATCACAAATGTTACGAAGGAGAGGTTTAATGATAATACTTATTTTGTTCTCCCCAAAAAAATCCCCTACACAATCCACTAGGAAAAAACCATTAGAATAATTTATGAAATACATTATTCAATTCCAAACACACCCTTACCAAATAGTTTTACCCAAAATCATCATGTTCTAAAGGAAAGAAAAAGACATGAAATTTCCCACTTCATCTTATCATAGAAAAATAAATTCCTCTTGTATGCACGCCTATCAAAACCATCCAAAAATATTTCACATGAGCTTAGTGTAACCATTAATGATGGAACCCCACATCTAACCCGATCCCATTTTTATATTGTTACGAGATGCCCACTTCCCTAGGATTTTGGTCCTCCTTTCCCAATATAAATTGAATCCTAAATATTTTAACCATGCAATCCAACAACCATATCAACCACATTTATCAATATCACATTAATCAATACAAGCCCACAAAAAATTTCAAACCAAAAAACCCTTCAAGACACATCACTATTTCAAAAACATGCCAACACCATCTCAAAATATAACATTCTATTGAAAAAAATTTAATTTCCATTGATTATAAACTAAAATTTAATAAAATAAACCTTTTTCTAGAACAAATTTTTATATATAATTTTCCATTAAAATTACAGCATAAAAAATTTTAAGGTATCATTTTAAAATCCATCGCAAAGTACATTTCACAACAAAATTCCATTTTCACTAAAATATAAAAAATCATAAAAAATGGACTCTAATAAATATTTCAAAATCACCAACACCATAAATTTAAATAAATAAAAGTTAATTTAAAATTATTCATTCTTATTTTGTAAAAATGGAGTAGAGAGAGAATCCACCTACCTTACAGTTTTAGCAGAAACGACCCACCACACAACCGCACAACAAATTCAGGTGAAACATCTACAAATATTCCTTATATATATTTTCCTATCATCAACAAGACCAAATCTCATCATTTTTTAAACAATAACCCTAGATATATATATTATAGATGTAGACCAAGAAAACTGAGAGAGAGAGAGAGAGAAATAGAACTATGTAAACCATGAAACAACTAAGTGAGGAGACTTACTAGAGGAGATTAACCATCAAACCACCAAGAAAACACATATATTAAATTAGAAAACAATTTGTAGATCATCCATATCTTTTGAGAATAAAAAATATGGAGTTGGGTTCAAATGGGAGGAGAAAATTTTTTTTAGGGTTAATCTCAACCCAACTAATTTTGTAAAATCATGTTTAAAGCAGGGCACAGTTTTCTCACATGGTTAGTCAAAACATGCGATAACCATGAAATTGATACTACCTAAAGGATTCATTAGAATATTTTATTGAACATTTTTAGAAAATGTTATCGAACCGTGCAGATTCCCACCACCTCATGTAGCACAATTTACCAAGGTTGATCGTACAGTTTGTAAATAGTGTGCCTTAACCGTGCACCCAACCCTTTGCCTCTACCTTACTGTTCATGATTTCTTGGGTATTTTTTAAAGATTCCACTAATCATTCTGAAACCTTTAACCCATATAAAATCCTCCAAACCATTTCAAAAACCTTCCAAACTCTCCCAAACATTACCCAACCACATTACATACATAAAGAAGACAGAAGAATGGTTTACAAACATCAAAATATGGGTACTGAAATCATGATCAAACCATATATGGTATGAGATATTATAATATGGTATTATAAAATATTTATAATAAATTTATATTTATTATAAATTTATTTTTAATTAGTACGATGATATTCATACACAATGTATGGGGATTTCATCTCACTTTTTATTTTCGTGAGATATATGTTTTATTCACCACCCATTCCATTGGTGGGATACGTACACTACCTATAGATATATTAAAAAATTAAAATACAAAAATTTAGGGTATTCACATATCCATTTTATCATATTTCTTTCATGGGGTTTATATTTCAAAAGATACCATATCAGTTAGACAGTTTAATCTTAATTTTCCTTCTTTGAGACTCATGTTTTGGTATACACCTACATTTTTTAAAGGTTTATATAATTCCATTTGAAATGTTAGATCACAAATATTCTTATTTTCATGATGATTTATGCTTTATGTAATTTCTTTTTCTCACATGAAGAGTATGATCCCCTGTTACCAAGTGATAAGTGTTTATTGAAACAATCCCATCGATTTTTGAGGATTTTTTTTATTATTACAGTTCAATTAATGAAATATCATGATAAATATCTCAAATATACTCATGAAATTTATTCTCCTTTGGTTATTAAATATAACGTCATGTATTAGTACATCTTTTCAACTGTTTATCACTATAGATAATGTTTTATGTAAAAGCTGACCATCTCCCTCTTCAGGAAGAAATCTGTTGTACTCATAATTGGTTATTTCATAAATGATTCATTTTTTTAAAAGATATCTGAAGGAAATTTCAAGTAAATATGATTTTAAATTTTTTATAGTTTGCAATTCTTCATTTATATGTTTTGAAATTAATTTTCAATGAAAAAGTTATTGAAAATATTTTATGTTTTAAATGTTTTTTTCAATGCAGAAAGCATACTTTCCTCAAGAAATGTATTAAAAATACCTTTAAAATTAATTTCCTATATAATATAACATCCATCAGTGTTACTAAAGTCTCTCTGGGAAAATTATGAAATGTTTACATTCATATTATTTCGTTGAATGGATTATTTTTTTATGGAAGGATGTCAATGAAACCTATTTACGTTTCACGAGTTATATGATTTTGAAACCCAATTCTTTTTCCAGGTTATGTTTTAAATGAAATTATTATGAATAATATATTTTTCCAAGATATAATATGACTACATGTTTTTAATACCCATTTTATTTCATGGGATATGATATTATTATTTATGATCTTGTTGAATATTTATATATGATTTCACATTGAGGTGGGTGGGACCTATATCTACCTCTAATGTATTGATTAAATATTTATGTCTCATGAGATAGATTGATATGGTTTTTTGAATGAAATTTTACTTCTTATATGGACATGGGAGTGAACCATGACTGCCAAGATGGTATAAAGAGTGAACTTGTACTACTATGATGTCCATGGGAGTGAACCATGACTATTAAATTGGTATGAAAAGTAAACCCATAAAACCATGATGGTATTTGCAGTGATGTCTAGGTTGCTATGAAAATAATATGATATGCTTATGTGTCTTCCACAATTCTTTTTTTTATTCCTATTTTATGCTTTCATGGTTTATTCTCTTTATTTTATTATGATTCATATCTCATGAACTGGATAGATTTATTCTATGGTTCATGATTATGATCATTGATATGTAGGGTATGACCTTCTATTTTCATGATCAAGTTATCATACCCTTATAATCCTGATTATGATTATATATCTCCCTTTTTACCTTTAATAATAATTTTATATCCCCCTTCTTATGTTTCCTTCCCTATGTTATGGATATAGTTATTATGTTGAATGTGATTAAGATGGGTTCTAGTCAAGAAGAGCTTACTGGAAGATTATGTAGCTCACTCATGTATCTATGTTTATGTTTCCATGTATCTAAAGGAACCATATAAGTACGAATTTTTGGTATATATTTGTATAATTTTTTTAGTATTCCTCAAAATCTCTGTAATTTTAATGTATGAAAAGATAAGGTTGATATACTTTCATCGGGAGATCACAATCATTTCATACTGATCCCAATGTAGATAATTTTAATTTGGAGGGGACCAAAAAGAGGGGATTTGGATTCCAAATAGATGATCCAAATCCTTAAAACCTTTAAAAACTTAAAGGGAATTCAATGAGAAGGTAAAATTGTTTTTTAATATAATATGTTTTTCCTCATAATATTATATTTTCTCTACTACATTAAGATAATCTAAAAATAAATGTTTGACTACTCATGTAGAAAACATATTTTGCAAATAATTATATTACCAATACCATATAAGAACACACTATAATTAAGGAGACCTTTAGGGATGATGTAAATTTAATTTTATGAGATACATTCTCTATTTTATCGAAAATTAATATAATGAAACATCGATTTAATTTTCAACATTCCTTGTAGAATTCATTTAATTTGGAATATTTCTATACATCTTTCATTCCATCCTACATGAAAACATCCATATACTTGTCTCTAAAATGATCCCCCCCTCAAGTGTAGTATTTTTCACTAACCTTCAATTCACTCTAACTCATTTTTAAGAGGACAAATGACACTTACTCTGCTCAATCAGAAAGGTAATATTGTTTTTTTCATAGTAAAATAATTTTCCATATAATTAATTTATTTTTTCATATTTAATTATAATTTATTTAAATTTAGTATAACTCAAATAATAAAAATTTTATTATATAATTGGAATCATTTATTTGGGATGGGGTGGTCTGTCTATCTTTTATTTGTTTCAATAACAAATATTCCACAGAATTATTCTCCCACAAAATATTTTCACCCCTAAAGTGTTGAAATTTATAAATTTCACTAATGTTCTCCCTACTACTCAAACATAGCGGTAATTTTGAGGTTTCTATTATAAAATCATCATCCATAAAATTAATGTTTTGTTTTCTATTTATGATTAATTTATTTCTTTTTAGTATTACTCAAATAGTAATTATTGTTTGATAAAGTCGAATTATTTTGTTGGATTTGGTGTGGTTGGATCGAAGCTACTCATCCTTGGGAGAGATTGGACATCAAGGATACAAGTAGGATAGTTTCAAAAATAAAATTAATGAAGAATGAAAAGAAATGGCATGAGAAGGTTAATTCCTAATACTTATTTAATTAATTTTTTCACCATTTTATCTGGTGTTTGTATGTTAATTTCATAATCATTTTTGTTATATAATTTTTTAGTTTTTTTCATATATATTTTGGGAAGTAATATTTTTATTTCAACTATTTTCAACTAGCCAAAAAATAGATAAAAGGTTTTTTTGTCCAATGCTTCAATGACATCAATTTCCATTTCCATTTTTCACGAGTATCCAACACTTCATATTGAATCAATGTTCTCATCCAAAAAACCATTCTTGTTTTTGAAATCAAAAAGAGTATATAAATAACATCTAACCATTTTAGTGAAATCTCATGATATAATGGTCACATGATCTTCCTCTAGTCTTATGTCTCTAAACAATTTGATACATTTTTCAACGAAAAACACCGAGTTAGTATTCATTATTTGTAATACAAAAAAATGAATTCAATGGAAATCATGGAAGCATTGGAATTTAGTATTTTTTGAGACTTTTGAACATTTAGAAACCAATCGCATATCAATATGAAACATGGAGTTATTGGTATTCCTAAAAAAGGAAGATTTTTTAAATTGACTTTAATTTTAGTTAAAATAACAACTAAAATACTCAAAACTGATGAAAATATTTTTATTGTTTTGATATGATAGGAAAATGACCCATAATTCATTTTTGATGTGTAGAAATAATCCAAACCTCAATCTAATGCAAAATGTGACTTCTATGTCATCAAATTACTATTTTATTTAAAATTGATATCAATTATATTAAAAAGGACAACTTCCCTAGTCAAAACATAAAAAATCATAATTCATATTTTTTTGATACTTTATGGAAATAATCCATAAGTCATTTTTGACTTGTAGAAATCATCCACACTTAAATCTAATACACTGTGTTCCCGATATGACTCAATGTGTTTGTTATTAGTTTTAAATTGAAAATTTAGTAAAAATAATTTTCACTCAATGAAATCCAAGAAAACATGCTCAAATTTATTTGTAATTTTGTAAAAATATTCATAACTCAATTTTTATGTGTTGGAATAAATCTCACATCAAAATTATACATAGTGTGATCAGTATTACTTCTAGTGTGGGTTTCCAATTCAAACTAACATTTTGTAAATAATAGGTTATTCCCAAAAAAATTAGGGAACAAATTATTATTATTGTGATAGAATATTAAAATTATCCATAATTCATTTGAGACATGTAGGAATAAGACAAACCTCAATGTGACACATAGTGTGACCGGTATGACTTTAAGTGCCTCTTTTTATTTAAAATTGACATCAATTTTATTAAAAAGGAAATGTGTCCTACTATAAACCAATAAGAAACATTAATATCATTTTATTACTTTTTTAAAATGATTTATATGTAATTTTTTACAAGTAGGAATTATCCTTACCTCATTCTGATGCACAGTGTGACCAGAATGACTCTAAGTGCATCATTTAATTTAAAACTAACATAAATTTAGTAAAAGGGACAAATGACATACTAAAAACTAATCAAAACACATTCATATTGTTTTTATAATTTAGTAAAATTATCCATATGTTATTATTTATGTGTATTATCATGGATCATCTCAATATGAAACACAATGAGAATGATATGATCCAATGTATCCGTTATCAATTTAAAAATGATAGTTTAGTTCAAAAAGTGTCACTCACTGAAAACATATAAAATATTATTGAATTTTAATTATAATTTTTTAAATTTATTCAGAACATATTTTTGAAGTGTAGTAATTAGTCTCACATCAAACTGATACATGATGTGATGTGTATGAGGCAAAGTGATTTTTTCCTGTTTAAAATGACATTTTAGTAAAAAAGACAATTGACATACTCAAAACTATATAAACACATATTGATTGTTTTTATAAATGACTAAATTTATCTATATGAAATTTTATATGGGAATTAATCAAAAAAAATTGGTTTACGGTGTGACTGGTATGTCTATATGTGTGCATTTTTATTTAAAAATGACTCCAATTTTAGTAAAAAGGACAAATAAACCTCTATAAACTGAGAGAACATATTAATAATAATTTTATTATTTGGGAAGGCAATACATAATTCATTTCGGATTTGAAGGAATTATACTCACCTCAATATAATATATTGTGTGACTGATATGTCTTCAAATTCATCTTTTTATTTAAAATTGTCATCATTTTGTCAAAAAAATGGACAACAGAGATACTCAAAACAGACCAAGCACATTATTATTTTTTCATGATTTATGAAAATGATACATATTTAATTTTATATATGTAGTAATAATATGCACCTCAATATGATTAACTATATACCTTTTATGACTCAATGGTTATTTTATTAGTTTTAAATCCACATTTTAGTTTAAAAAGTGTAACACAATGAAAACCATGAAATCACCCTTGGATAGTCTTGATAATTTTGCATAATTATTCCTAATAAATTTTTGATTTAAATGAATTATTATCATATAAAACTAAAACACAATTTGACCAGTATGAGTCAAAGTGTATGTCTCCAATTTAAAATGACATTTTATTAAATTAGACAAGTGACATACTCAAAATTGAGAAAACACATTGAGGATATTTTAATAATTCATTAAAAATATCTAAAAGTCATTTTAGGCATGTAGGAATAAATTTCATCTCAATATGAAAAATGTTGTTTCCAGTATGATTATAAGTGTGTATTTTAAATATTTAAGTTTTATTTTAATTTAAAATGTGCATCACATCACCAAAACTGAGAAAACATCCCTAGAGTGTTTTCCCATCATTATATCAACTATTAATTAGTTTATTTACTTATAATTTTACTATTATAACTATTTAGTTAATTTTCTTAGAGATAATTCTGGAAGGTGAGCATGAAATGGGGTGATGTGCAAGAATCAACCACAACTCAATCTGATATGTCGGGTTCCTTATATGACTCAAAGTTTTGGTTAAAATCAACACTTTATATTAATTTATTCCTTTTAATTATTATTAACATAAGAATTTTTTCTTATATAGGGGTCTGTTCTCTCGAGGTAGGGTATGGATCAATAGAAAAAGGAACATATATTTTTTTAATTTTTTTAATAATTTATACTTCTGTAGTTGTAAATCCAATATTTGGAATCTACATAACATATTTTTTTCATATTGTATTGGTATTTTAAATTTTATTTCATTTAAATTTAGTATTTGTATTTTATTTCTCTAATTGTGTGGTGTTTTTGGTTTTGAGGTGTTCTCTCACTACACACTACATCATTCCCCTTTATCAGCATGTCTACAAGCACTGATAATGGTATCCTCAATTGGTGATTTTAGAAGCACCGATAATGGTATAAAATTTTAGTTCATAAAAATGCACAGATTGAGGTTTACATTAACAAAAAATCTAGAAGTGATTATTGAATACACAATTATTATCCGTTATTTAATAAATAACAAAGTATCCCTTTATCAGGGGTTTTTTATGTGGTGAAAAAATACGATATATTTTAATCTCTCTTCGATTGTCGTCACTTCTCTATCATTGATAAATGAAATTTTCAGGTTAAAGGCCTATTTTGTAGTAGTGTATGTTTAAATGTATATATGAATGTATCTATATATAGATGGATGAATGGATCGACTAATGGATGGATGAATATATATAGTTATATATGTATTAAAATATGGTTGTGTGGAGGGATGGATGGATGCAGGCATGGGTTCATTCATAGATAGATTTTTGAATGTATATATAGATTCATGAATGCATTAATTCATGTATGTTTTTATGGATGGATGCATATATTGATGGATTCATGTATGGAGGCATGTATGGATTAATGTTTTTTTGTTTTTACATAGGTATATATATGTAACAACTTAGTAAAAGATACAGTCAATTTTAATGCTTATGAGGTTTTTCCTCAGGTTCAAAGAAAATATGAACTCAGAGTTTTTATCGGGCCTGTATTCATTTATGGCTACAATACAATATCACATCATAAACTATATCATGGATTGAGTTTTTTATAGGATGGTTTCATGATTCTAGTTCATTATGGGAAAATGATACATGATGATAATTTCATTCATTTCATTAATTGGTCACATGAGATTTTTAATCTACGGTGACACCTTTTGATGTTTACATTAAATATCATAAAACCCCACGTTGATTCACTAATTCATGTGGAGAATCTCCTATTCCATGTGGGATTATATGTGATGCCAGAATCAATTTCTTCTTATAGGACAACCAATATCTCCCATGAACCCAATGGATTCTTTCCGAATTTTTTTCCATTCACTTCATTATGGGATTCTCCATTTGGTGTTTGATTTCAGACATGGTTGATTTACTGTTTTTACTTATAAATCCATTGGATGGTCAAATTTTAGAGGATGGATATTTTTTTATTGTGGAAAGTAGTGTGTGTTTCTCAAGGTTTGTTTTGATTTTACATATCCTATCAATGTTATACTTATATAATTCAATTCTATGATATAAGAATCGATGTTAGGGTCTCTGGTTTCTATTATTACATTCCTTTTAGGTGTTTCTGGTTCCTATCAAGGTTGGTGTATCACCAAACGTTGAGGTAGGTGGTTCCATCACTAGCGTATGTTGGGTTAACCTCAAACGCCCTTCGGATTCTAAATAATCTTTTAAATGAATATGCATGATTTATGGATTTTTTGTGTAAAATCGGTGTTTGGATAAAATATTGTTTTCCCCACATTTTGTTAAATGAGAAGGTATTTTCAACTCATAGTGAAATACATTGTGAAATGTGTTTTAAAGGATTTTTTTGACGAAATAATGGAGTTTTTATAATTTATGTGAAATATAATGCCATTTGAAATTGATTCGAACTGTGATACAAAAGGGAGCATTGGGTACTCAATTGGTAGGTGTGGTACTGGGCATTGTCCATCTATATTTGTATGGGGATAACTTTTATTTGTGTTCCTCTATTACAGGGATATATATGCATAAGCTATAATAATTTTTAAACCCATAAGGGAAGATACTTTTTAGGATTTTCCTATATTATTTGAGCATAGATACATAGGATGTGGAAACTTTTTGACCTGTATGGGTGTTTGGTTACTACAGTGTTATTTTTTAACCTCGATGTGATACATGTGTTTCATATACTTTAGAGTCAACTATCCCCTGATAATGCATGAGTGATCCAAATGACTTGACGTTTCTTATCTTTGATATGATTAACCTTTTTATGTTAGTTTTTAACTACTTGTATGGCCATGAAATGATACATTATTTGACAGATGGAATTTGTTATTTGAAATATTTTGACTCTTTTGCTAGTATTTATTTGGGAAATATAAAAAAGGGGAACCCATTTACAAAAATCTTATATAAAAAAACACTTAACTTCTATCTTAACGTTATTTATTTGAAATTGAGAATATT
Organism: Viscum album; assembly: GCA_963277665.1. Taxonomy (NCBI): domain Eukaryota; kingdom Viridiplantae; phylum Streptophyta; class Magnoliopsida; order Santalales; family Viscaceae; genus Viscum; species Viscum album. The sequence goes on from OY728158.1 coordinate 96,520,190, forward strand.
AGTATTTTTATATATATAATTGATATGGACTACTTAAGTGGGATACTATTAATAATGTTTATGTTACATTATGCTCACTCCCTCAAGGGTGCATATAAGATGTATTTTATTTTAATGCATGAAAAATAATGGTTTTTAAATGATGTGTTAGGGTTTTATGTTTACTAGGTATGGGTTACTGGAGTTGAAATGGTGGGATGTTCCCTGAATATTATAGATAATTTCTATTTCTTATTTTTATCAATACTTTGGGTCATCAGACATGTGCTTGAGTTTTTTCTTATTACACTTATGTTATATCACCACCAAAATTTTCATTGATTATGGAATATATTTATTATGTAGTTCCTTTTACTTATATATATATATATATATATCATGTATCTATTTTCTGGTTTGTTGGAATCATCCCATATGATCATTGATCAATGCCTAGGTGCTAGTCACTAGCCCATGTGGATCATGAATTCTTTTCTTATCAGTTGAGAATCTGGTACCAATTTTAGAGTGCATCTCTGGTTGGTTAGTTACAGTATGAACGATGGATGTATTTTTGTATAGATGTATTTATATATTTATATATGTATGTATTTATGTATGTATGTATGTATGTATGTATGTATGTATGTATGTATATATATAGCTATGTATGAGCCGCTTCGGCGGTGGCGTAGTGGTGCAGGGTCGAGGACCATATCAACGGTGTTCGGTGAGGTCTGGGGTTCAATTCCTGGGAGCCCGCTCTTGGGGGGATTTCCACCTCCCATGTACCACTCGTCTTGCCGGGTCACCCGGTGTCTCACCGGGTGGGCAGAATGGGCGCACTTCACCTGGCTGACGGATTGCTGTGACGAACCATCGCCGATGGAGGTGTTACCCCGCGGGACGCAATGTCATCTCGGCTGACAACGGCTCCTCCCCGGCTGGGGCATCCCCGGATGATCTCTTCGTGGGGAGGGGGGTTCTTGAGTGTGGAGGGTTCGAAAAGGCCACTCTCGAGAATTCCCTTTAACTAACATAAATATATAGCTATGTATGTATGTATGAATGTATACATGTATGTATATTTGAATGTATTTTCGATGGTGGGCAATGGAGCAGAGTTCTCATGATGAGTGGAATGGAGTGGTATGGTTCCATTTTATACCATCAAAATATAACTTTCTTCTAGGGCACCTTAGGAGGAATGTGGTGGCCACAGATGAGAATGTCAAGAAACTTGGTTTGATTTTTCCATCAGCTTGACATTGTTACAAGAGCAGGAGGGAGGAGAGTGTGAACCATTTATTCTTTGAAGGGGATTGGGATTCAGCGGTATGTAGGTGCTTCAGAGGCCCTGCTTTTAATAGGTCGCGGTAGTGGGATGTTTCTTCTTTCCTGAGGGAATGGTTTCAGGGATCTAATGGGCTGGTGAAGGAGTGCATGTCTAGATTGTGGATTCTTAGTGCAGGGTGTTGGTGTTTGTGGAAAGCCAGGAATTAAGTGAGGTTTGAGGGTGAAGGGTCTTCGTCAAGATCCACTATAGAAATGACAAGGTTCTTGATCCTTGAATGGATCTCTCTTCACAAGGAATGGAGGGATGCTCTAGTGTTTGGAAGGCCTCAAGAAAGGGGCCCTCGACTTCTTCCTTTTAATGATGAGGTGCGGGGGAGTTGGGTATCTTGGCATCCACATTCTTCTGGTTTCAAATTGAACATGGATGGATCTTGTCTTGCTGGTGTCATGAATGGAGGAGGTGTGGTTCGGGACTCCTAAGGGGATGTGAGGTTGGCCTTCTCTGCTCATTTTTGCATGGGAAATCTTCTTAAGGCGGATACCATGACTATGCTCATGGGGATCATGTTGTGCGTTTAGGAGGGTGTGGTTATCTCCCTGGCTAAGACAAATTCTCTTATCCTTCATGATTCTCTTCTGGGTATGTGTGGTGTTCCTTAGTCAATATCATATCCTGTAACAAAGTGTCGATCTTTGTTTCGGGATTCCATCTATGTTTCCCACTCACGGCGGGAGGGGAACAAAGTGGTAGATCACTTGGATTCCTTAGCTGTTCAACCAACGGGGCATGACTACCTACTTCACCCTAGTAGTGTGAAACTAGAAATGGTGAACTTAATTAGAGGGGATTCCCTCAGTTTACATTATTTTAGACCTCCTTAATTTGGGGGGTTTCCTTGTTGTGTTTTTTAGCTGTTCCATAATAAACAAAATTATCTTGGATGGATGTATGTATGTATGACATACAAAAAAATACAACATTGTTAATAATACAAAAAATTATTTAATTATTATATAAATTCAAACTATTAATACCTTATTAGCTTAATTTTTAAAGATTTATTTTAAAAAATACTTTGGCATAATATTTCTTTTATATTTTACATTTATCAAATACTACATTTAATTTATCATGTCACCCACATTCTGAAAAAATAATTTAATTTTCTATAAAATTTACCATTTTATAAAAAAATATACCATGATAGAAAATAATGATACATTAATTTAAAGAAACATTACTTAGTGATAGTTATAAAAATAACAAAATTTAAATAAAATAAAAACACCCTTGACCACAAGGACTCTTGTTACCTCTAGAGGACATCTAGTGGAGTGTCCTATAGCTACAAGATAGCCATTGGACCATTATTTCCTTCCATCATTGTTTTAGTGGACCTCTACTTCCACCATTGAAAAACTCCGAATATATAAGAATATTGTTCATTCATCACTAAATTCCCAAATTAAATAAAAATATTATTCTTTGAAGAAACAATGTAGGGGATTGTGATGAAGAAATAATTTACTGAATTTGTATCCATATATCTCATATTATTAAAATTAAATGTCTATCATTAGGTAATAAAAAGCTATTTTATAAACTTTTAATGATTTTCAATTATAGTAGGTAAACATTTCAATGGATTTTTTGATTGTATTAAATTTCATATTGGAAGTTCATTATTATATATGGAAGTACTGATTGACTGATTAATGAAGACATATAATTTATTATAGATTAGGGAATTTATCACAGTAAATATGTTTATATGACTTGATAGGGCCACGGTATTTATGTTTCATGGGGTTATAAATATGATCCATTTATAATAGGATAGTAGGATGAAGTCATGGATGTGAAGGGGATTATATTTATTTATGTTTTTTAGTTCTAACTTTAGACCACACTCAACTCAAAGATTTAATGTCAAACAAAGTAGATGATTCAAACATTGGTGGTCATGTTGAGAGAAATTATTCTCAATTTTAAAGAATATTTGGTTGAATAATAACAATTTGTTGTGGTTTTACAATAATAATATTTATTAATCATCGATCGGTATAAAAATGTTCATGGGATTTTATGGATGACCATGTCAATCAACATTGTATTTGGTTGATATTAGTGAATCCATGATAGCTAGACTATATTTATTCAAGGATAAAATAAATTTTAAATAATTTTACAGTGGATAAAGATGGAGAAGAGCTGGTAAAATCCACACACACTTCAAAGGTGTATATGTTGGAGTATAGTACAATTGATTGGGTATTATTGAAGGATTAAATCAATTATAGACATTTCCAGTTTAATATATATAATAGTCTTTCTTTACGGTTCTTCAGACCATTTGAGGTATTAGAGAATCCTAGTGAAATAATATATGAATTTCTCCTTATACACAATTTGGAGTGAGTTTACAATTATTATAATATGTCACATATTTTAGAAGTATATAGATGATGATTCTTTAATGATTATTTGTGGTGATCCTGATATTCACGAAGATAAAATTTTTTGTAATGTATTATAAAGACTAAAGATCACTAGAATGGGTTATTTAGTAGATAGGTTATTAGATCAGTTCATATTCTATGGGAACATAGACATTTGAAAGACTTCACTTAATAGTGAGAGTAATATATTAAAATCAAATATACAAAGATATCCTAAATTTTTAGTTTCATGTAGTTATCTTATGAATTTTTTAATTTGAATGTTGTTGAATTTTATATTGACATGATTCTGTTACAATATTTAAAAATGGAAATATAAAGTGATGTATATATTTGTATACATAATAATTTTTTTTGATGTTATTTATTAAAGTTATTTATTCATCATTATTAATGTATGAACATTTTAAGGATGAATTTTGTATAAGGCAATTAATGTAGAGACCTAGAAATTAAATTCATTAAAATTGTGAATTTTATAAGTAAATTCATTTAATATATGCCTTGAATGAGTAAAATGGATGCCTTGATGCTTTAAAATGGGAAATATGTTTATACCCTTGGATTTTAAATTGGTGGGTGTTTACCATAGGGTAAATAATTAGTGATAATTATAGTTTCTAAAAAAATATGGCAGATATATATGTAAAATTTACGGTTTAATACATGGTTACAGAGAATATACATTTTAAGAAATTTTAAAAAGAATGCAATACATGATTAGATAGATTATTTAACCAAATCATTCATACTAACCATGGATATGGCTTTATGTTATGCATTTTTATTTTTTGACAATCACAAAACCCTAAAAGAAACCCTCTAATCAATAATAAACCTATCTTATGGTGATATAATTTTTTCCCCTTTAAAGGTTTAACATATCATTAATTTTGTATTATAGTCTTATAATTATATTCAAGATAACAACCCAAGATCTATCCCTTATTGATCTCTCTATTCTCTATATCTCTGAAATCAACTCTCACAATATCATCTCTATAATATTGTGATTTTATAAATTGATGGGGGAGGTTAAGTAATAAAATTAGGTGATTAATTATAGGATTTAAATTTTGGTAGTGAATCTATATTTTGATGATGTAAATAATGAATCGATAATTGAGGCGGGTAAATGAAAACACTTGTTATATTATACTATTTTTATGGATTTATAATATTTTAATGTTTTTAATGAATAGATTAAATAGTTTATCTCGTTATGCTAAAAAAATTAATCATTTTTAGGGGTATCAAATCAAATTATATGAAATTTATATTCATTTCATTTATAAATAAAAAATAAAATTTATTTATTTGTAAATATGTGAAAATTTGTTGAAGTGGATGATTATATATTGTATTCATGTGATACTAAGTATATGTTATATTCCATGGTGGTGGTACAAATGTTGTATTATGTAGGATATTATTTTGTGCGGAAATTATAAGTGAATTATTCAAATATAGAATTTAGAGATTAGTAAATTGAAACATTATCCCCAAGATAAAATGATAAAATATTTTATTTTTTATAAGATGAAAGGAAAATGTATTATTTTATGAATAGAAGTAGAGATTTGATAGAATTACTAGGTTATGATAATTAAATGAATGAAATGACTATTGAGGGAGTGAATTTTGTGATAAAATAATTTTACACTATTATATTAATCACATACCTATGTTTTAGAAACCATTCAATTTAATTTGAAAATATCATTGAAATTTGATGATGAACATAATTTCATGATTGTCAGAATATTGATCAAAATAGATTTTGATTTTGATTGATGTATATATATGAGGCAATGGTTTTAAGATAATATGTGTATATTATTATACATTTTGTTATTTGAGTGATGGATGACGTTGAACCAAATACTCACTATGTATCCACTTTTAAAGTAGGATCAAGAATGTTTGAATGACTTTATAGTGATATATTGTAGGGGTAAATCAGTATTCATTTTATTTTAGAAAACCACCAAATTTGTATCTCTATAATATTCCATTCCCTTATATGGGATGTTATATTACTATAGGTATATTTTATTTTATTATTATATTATAGATTTGTGGTGTTGAGGTTGAATGGAAGCCTGATATGTGCGGATTTGTGATATATATTATTTTTTGATGTTGTATTTCATTGTGTATTGTCTTTGATGAATGTGTGGATTGGGAAAGAAATAAAAGGATGTGGAACTACATTTTGGGTAAGTTATGTGATCTTGTTTTTCTATTTTAATCCCAAAGGATTTATTTTGTTACATCTATATTGATATGTGAAATCACTTTTATAGGATCCTATTGGGCATAATGGATACTATCCATTCATTTACCTATCATTTTTATAGATTAGTATAACCCTGTTCGAGATATTATAGGGCTTACTAGTTTAGAGTGTTTGGTTATTAGCTCAAGTTGGAGGAGTGTACATTACTATTTCTCTTTCATATGGAGTATTTTGGGATTCATTATAAGGGGTTACCTTGAAAATTATGTTGATTTATAAGTTACGTAATGTATCATGTATTTATTTTGAAAGATACATTTTTATATACTTATGTTATGGTGTTGGGAATAATATTTTTATTTTATTTATGAGGGTAATTAGAAAACAATTGTAATGACTCCTCAAAAGTGACTTTTTTTTATTCCATTTGTTATAGTAGGCATACCATTTCCCATTAGTATTATGAATTTTTTTCATTGGTAATGAAAAAATATCATTATCATATACCTTAAAATTCCGGACCATATTATTATCGCACAACGACTTTACAATTCCAATATCTACATGATAATAACCTTATAATATTAATTTACTCAATGGGTTATAATCATTCTTTACTATTACTATATACATGATATGGAATAATAATATTATTAAAAACATTTCATCTCATCTATATAAAATATTTTAATAGAACCCATATGTTGTTTAACTATTATGTTTCCAATGATTACAATCACTAAGAGTTATTCTCATGAAGATGCCACTTAGTGCTTTTTATAAGTAGATGATATAAGTACTGAACCACCAACATGAAAAACATATAATAAATGTCTCATTTGATGTTATTGTGCTTGAGTATATGTATTAATCCCTATATTTGAGATCATTATAAATTTAAAAAATGATTTATGTACTTATGTGCATGGAAAAAAAAGTCTGAGGAAATTACACATTGAAAAGTAGCTTGTGTTTAGTGAATTGTGATTAGTGGGGAATTTATTGACTAATTATGTTATTATCCCCCCCCCATTGAGTTATGGAAGAATAAATCCCTAGCACATTGATATAGATGGAAATACCAGAAAAATTCTAATGGAATGGTATTTTATAGGAATGTTCTTCTCAATAAGTCAAAGAAATAGAAAAAAAGTATTATTGGATGATAAAAGGTTCATGCAACATTTTCTATGGGATAATGGTAGAAAATAGAATATAATTCATAGAATAATTTTATAAATATTTTCATTATTACTGCTATGACTTATTTTTTTTATATGGGGGTCATATTTATTTTCTTGAAACAAAAAACAATATATGGGTTTAATCTACAAGCACTACAATGAATCCTAGAGGGTCACACCATAAGTGTATCTAAAGGATTAATACAATTTATTAAATTTATGTTTATAAATAAATTTTTTACTAATTTATAGTAAAATATTTATTAATTTTATGTTAATTATAATGTTAATCAAAATGTTATACATGTTAAGAATAACTTTTTAGAATTTTAAATTTTATTTATTAACAATATAAATAAATAAATTATCAATCTATTCGCAATATGAGTGAATGTGATATCTATTAATTTGTTAGATAATTTAATAAAATGAATATTTCATCATAAGTGATGTTAATATATTATTTATTTTTCAAAAAAATACATTATTTTACTGTTTGAGGTTAAATAACATATTTCATAGATTTAGATCAAGTTAGTGACACAATAACTATATTTTCAATTTTATTTAGATAAATATTTTTTTCAAATATTAAAATAATATATTAAATGAAAATATTAATAGTTTAATTAATATTTTATGGGTAGTTTAGTGTATTTTTATAGAGTTAAATAAAAAAAATAAATTGTTTTTTTTACTTTTACACTACTATAGGGTAAGACATTATCAACACTCAAAGATACTGTTATTAGTTCTTTTAAAGAACCAATATTAACTATGTGTATAAAAGATAATTTTATTCCACAATATCCTATCAATAATAAATAATTTTTTTACAATCATATATTTATCACTGATAATTGTTGACTTATTATGAGTGTTTTTTAGTAATTATAGAAAAATCCTACATCTGTTTCACCTGTTTTCAGTATTATATAACACTAAATAACAACTACTAAAATCTAATAAAAATTATATTAAAAAAAATTAGAATAATATTATCAAATAATAATAATTATATTTATATTTTAGTATTTTAGTAATGTTAATGTAACAATTGCATTAATATATAAAATTTATATTAAATATCAACTACAACCACTAAAAATAAATATATAACATCGAAGACTTCATCTATGGATTATCAATTTTCTCACGAGATAAGTGTGTTTCTATAATAATTAAAATATAAATTCTAATAATATTAATTAATGAAATGAAATCTAATTTTAATTATAATTCTTAATAACATTTATGTAAGATATAATAAACATTCTCTATGAAATAAAATATATAGTTAAGAATAAGTATTAAATATTACATAAATAATATATAAAAGTGTAATATAGAAAAATCATGATTAATACCAATTAAAGTTGTAATAAATCACATTTAAAAATGGGATAAGGTTTACTATTGGGATTTTACTCATTGTCAGGACTTGTTGATTTTTTCTCCATTGAGGTTTTATTATTCTGCATTGTGGGGTTATGTTTCATTGATATGGTATGATGATTATGAATTTTGAATTCCACCCATATTGTTACTATCCCACACTATATATTGTCCCTTTATTCACCCTCCACCAATGGAAATGATAGTTGTATTATCCATGATAGTATTTTCCCAGTGTCATGGGGTTATTCATATTGTGTGTTCACTAAAATATATATATTCTCTTATATATATAATATTTTTTTAATACATGCATGTGATGAAGGAATAATTATTCATGTATTTAATATACATGTGATAATATATTTATTTATTTAATTATTTCAACCAAAATTTCTTATTATTTGTTAAAAAATATTATAAATGTTTTAAAAGATCAATTAATTAACACAATATTATAAGAAACATTTGATATTCGGAGCCTTGGGCTCTACCTATATATGTGGAAGGTTTACCCTATTATTGGGTGTGGTGAATTATCATTCCATACCATACTAATGTTAATAGTTTCAAGCAAAGGTGATAACACCACTTAAACAATAAGGTATCCATGCGATACGATCACAAATCTACTAGCTAGTGTTCCCCTCTCAAAGGAAGGGTTGTTTTTCCATTGCTTCATGATATTTATCATGGTTCCCCCTTCACTAAGAAAAATGAGTATTGATGCTATTGGTGTTTTCATAGTATTATATTTTCTAGTTTTGTACATGTTAATTTTTTATAAATATTACTCTGTTTAGGTTGTATTCTACATTATATAGTCATGTGAGGATCATACTAAACCCATCAGTGGTATCAGATCATTCATGTAACATCCTAGGTAAATAAAGAATATGAAATTTTCATATTTAATAATATTTTTGAATTAATTATTAATTTTACTTTCATAGAGATTCTATGTCCAATATCACACTCCACATACAACAATGGGTTTCTTTAGAAATCTTATGTTGCACACACCATTGAGTTATACTAAAAAATAATATAATATTATTATTATTTTAAATGGTATTTAACGCCTAGATGTTGTATTGATAAAAATAAATAGATCTAACTACAATATTATTATACATGTTTTTTAAATGTATTTAAATGTATTAAATAAATTTTTGAGCCTTAAAATAATAATGGATCCAATTTTAAGCATGAAATACTCTAACATTCTATAAAAGGTGGATTTGCTGCCTTTTGATGGAAATCCCTTTTTAAATATATTTTTTGACATATATATGAAAAATTTGATAGAATAAAAATCTTTTTTAGAAGTGGGAAATAAAAATTTACTTTTGATAAACGTTTGTTATTTCTCTTAAGAAGTTCATTATTTGAGGAATAGTGAATAATACTGCATTTTAATTCAAAACTGCCTTTTAATATAATTTATTTATATAGTTAGGATGTACATTTAATTTGATTTAAAGTGTAATTAGATTATATTTTTACCATTTAATACAAATTTTTTTGTCATTTGATGTAATTTTACATTTAAATTGACCATAAACAAGTGGAAATCATTTAATATATATTATTTCATGAAAACACGCTTTTTTGTTTTGACAACATGAAATAATTATAAATTAATTTATGCATCTTATTTTTTCTGAATTTGAAAAAATGGATTAAATATTTATAATAAGTACTTACAAATTTTTTAAAGAGTTAACTTTTATTTTTAGACATTATAAATAGCAACTTCAATAAATATTTTATTTATCATGGTTAAAAGGTAAATCAAGTAAATAAGGGTAAACATATATTATTATTATGACATTAAATTAACAAAAACATTTCCAACCATGGGAATCCTTGGGTTGATTTTTGGACCCCATGGAGCCACTTTTACGTGAATAAGGAACTTTATAAAAATTAATTTATTGTTAAGGAAAATGTAAAATAAAAATATATCTTTTTGTAAAGTAATTTTTATAAGGTGTTATATAAATTATATTTTTGACAATAAAAATTCATTATAAAGATAAAAATATTTCCTAAATTTTGGTATTTTTTTATAATTTTTAGACATCAAATAAAAAAAACATTAATGACACAATGATGACGTAGTGATTATATTCTTAATGATTGTTTTTAATAAAATTGATTACAAATAATAAAATAAATTTATTTTGAAACTTTTTATGGACTCCTCGAATTATAGAGGTAATAATGACTTTTTATATTTGAATTAATGAATTATTTTTTAAATATTAATGTTATTATTGATTTTTTAAAAATCATGATATGAATTCCTTATAAATTGGCCTAAATGAGTTTTCAAAACAATCAATATTTTATTAAATGACAAACTAATCCAAAAAATATAATATTCAGAAAACCAACATATATTATGTTACAGATATCATTAATGATACATTTTGCGTCTATGGGAATATTATAGAAAATATATTGACCATATAATATGAATATACTATAAAATATGGTAAATGTTAAATAAGTTAACAAGGGGATAAATAAAAAAAATAAGGATTAAAAAATATTCAAAACCTATACAATTATTGTTGGATAATTTTATTTAGACTAATATTCATCTTATCTTCGAATTTAAGGAGTTTTAGACCTTTTGAAGATGAATAATATTTTATAATAAAATAATATTTTCAAACTTTTCTAAGGAGCCCCTCCTCCCTCTTATAAAAGGCCACCACCTCTAACCCATTAATCACACCAATCAAGACTCTTGGATTGTCCAAAATCCACTTCAATAATCTCCCAACATCCCTCTATTACTTATAGATGTTTTCCCATAATCATAAGACAATTAAATAGATATCGTTATCTTAATCCAAAGGGAGTTACCCGATTTAAAGGAAACATCTTCTTTGAAATTTTTTCTTTTATTTTCTTTCTCCATTCCCCATAAACTCTATTTATTCCATTATTTTATAAAAAAAACATTACCTTAAATATACTATGATTGTGTTACCCGATTTAAAGGTAACGTCTTCTCTCAGATGATGATTGTTCAATTATCTCCTACCGCCTATCATGGTGTCCCTTATTATGGAACTATATTTATAAGTGATATATATTATATTTATATTTTATAAATTCTTTTGTATTTTTCAATTATATCATTCCTTTATGGTTTCCATAATGGGTAAATATGATAATTTCATTTGAGAAGTGCGGACTACCACCCCCTAAAAGTGACATAAATCATTCATGCCACACATGGAACGTATAAAGGATGGAGTTAATGAAATTATTTATGATATTATAATGGAATTAAAATATACCTAGGTATCATTATGTTTTCATTCCATTTAATATGAAATCTAAATTAATGTAGCGTTCATGTGTACGTACGACTTACCATCTCCATGAATAGAGCATTTCATTTCTTATCTCCTAATGTTATGTACGGTTATAAATATATGTGTATATATATAATTGATATATATGATATTTAAATGTTTAATTCAAATATGGAGATTATGTACTCATTTCCAAATGGATAATTTGAAATTATAACATGTTTATTTTTCACTCATTTTTCGAACATAGACAAAATGTCTGATATGAACTCAAATAATTAACTAATTGTTGTAACAAGGTAATAAGTAATATAAAAGGAATAATAAAAAGTAAAAATGTTTTTAATCAAGTATATATTTACTTAATGTTGTTTTTGAATAATAAAAAGGAACATAGAAGAAAAGTCAGACTAATGTTATGTGAAATTCTTAACCCAATTTCCATTCTTTTGGCTAATTTTCTATTTCAGGATTATGTCGTGCTATGAATTTGTGTGAATGACCTCTGATTGTTTTATTCATAATATCTACATATATTTGGTGTATTTATATTTTTCACACATAATTAATCCATTTATTTATTCTTAATCTAATGGTACAGTCTTTGTATGGGACTGCGTCAGAATCTACTTCCATAGAGGCATATCTTGATATTGTTCACCTTTATTGTCCTATAATGTGTATATTTAACCATTTTGACAATTTATATAATAAGGTTTATATTATCATGATATTTATTATTTTATTTTATGTTATTATTTAATTTTTTTTATTCAATATATTCTCAAGTGGTACTTGATTTTTTTAGTAAAACATCGTTTTAACTATTTTAATGATTTAATCTTCAAAATCCATCACTTTAATGTACATGTTTTAGAAATGATTTTAAGGATTTATTTATATGTAAAGGAGTGTTTTAAAGTGTAAATTTCTTTTAAAAGTTATGGAGTGGTATGAGAATCATTGATTCAAAACTATTTTTTTTGAATGTTATAAATGTAATGATTAGGTCAATATCATGAATAGATATCTTTTGAATGAAATTTGGATATGTAATCTACCCTTCATGATTTTTTATGTGTTTTGAATATGTTATGGTTCTTGGGAATTGTTTACATATATGGGTGGTTTAATGATAAACCTCCGGTGGGTGAGCCCAAGATAGATCTCCATTATATCGGGTTGCATGATAGAGGTAAACATTATTATTTCTCCTAATAGATTTAGGAAATATACTATTATGGGTATTCCAAATGTAACTCTCTATGTAGGTGTGAATGCTACAACAAAAGTATATTAAGGATGAAACAAGTTAATTTTGTGATATATGATTTCCATTTTTTATTCATATATATTATGATCATGCGTGATATTTTAAGGTATGAAAAGTAGGATTTCATTGACATGAATGTATTGATGGACTATTGTTTTCTTTCCTTGTTTTATAACCCTTACTAGGATTTTTATACTCATCCCATATTTTTGATTTTTTTCAAAGTATATAAGTTAGGGTAAGAGAAATGAATAATTAAATTATATTTATATCAGTAAATGAATTCTTATTTTCTTTTATGAGTTATTATTTTATGAAAAAATGGATACTGAGTTGAAGTGTCTGCTTGGTAATATTTGATAGATAATGTAATTGTTATATCCTATTTCTCTAAAAAACTAAACATGAAAAGATCCTCAATGTGAATTATTTACTTAATTCAACAATTTTTAATGATTAATGATGGGGTCTTATTGTTGGTATCAAAGGTCGGTTTATACAACATTAGGTATTAGGAATTTTAATTAGACCCATGGTTAGTTTCTATGTATACTCCCTAAGTTAAATCCATATTTAGTAACTTTTTTAGGTCAAGGAAAGTCTGTTACAAATAGAAGGAGGAGGATGTCAAAGGACAATCATATCTCTTCCTGATGACTTACTAGAAATAATTATTTAAAAGGAAGGTCCAAAAAATTATGAAACATTTTTTAACATATAAATCACTTACAAGAAAGTGTTTGAGATATCATACACCTCCGCTATACCTCGATTCCATCATGGATCAGGGGTTGTATTTAATCAAATAATATTTTCAAAATATTCTCATATTTTCATGAAAGGTAAATATTATCATGAAATTTTTAAATATTTTACCCTATGATATGATTTTGAAAAATATTTTGATTTTGAAAATGTTTTGGTAGAAAAATACCCTTGTGAAACCTATTAATGCTTGCTTTTAAATTATAGTATTTCAGCACACACTTATTGTGTTTTAAAAAGATCATCGATTGAATGTTTCAACTCAAACTCAGTCCAACTATTATATAAAAAAAAGTTTTATCAGATGTTTTGAAATTATATGCCATACATGAGTATTTTCTAATACTATTTTTTTGTGAACACCCATATGAACCATGTTATACGAGGTGTATTTGGATAAAGGAATCTAATTATTTTGAAGGATCTATAAATAATTTGTACAATTGATGGACTATCTATCTACATGAACAACATGACGATGAAACCAGGTGGACATCATGATCAAGGTATGATGTTCTATCTTTGGGAATAACATTATTTTATATAGGTAAAAAATATCAATATATATATATGACTAGATTAATTAAGATATTGAAATCATTAGGGGTTGGATTGAAAATGAGATGTATAAGACAACCATTGAGGTTAAATCATGTTATGGTTATTTTAGATTTTTATAAAAAAGGACAACACACATGATGGGTGACAACCCATCACATCTAGTAAGTCTTCAAGAATTGAACCCACAACTGAAGGGCGACAAGGGTGCATCACGTACCACTTTCCAACGTGAATCCCTTATTTTTTATGACTATTGTTTCAAGTAAATGATTTTATGGAACAATATTAAGTTGATTTTGGGAACTTATGTTTTACCAAATTGATATCCTTAGTATAAGAAAATGATTTAGTGATTAAGTGGTAAAGGTTATTTTGGAAGATGTTTTATCTTTTGGGAACTCTATATTCCTTAATAAAACAGAATACTATGGGATTTCATTTGTTGAGTAATAGTTGAAATTTTATTTTTTAAGAATCAATTTATTTATTATGGACATATAGCGATTCGGGTTTTTTTGGAAATGATTAAACTATCATAAAGATTATGTTTTTAGGTTAATTACACTTGAGTATGAGACTTTTAGATTAGTTGCTGTTTTTTGAGGTAAATGTTAAGATTTACATTAGAGGACTATGTGTTTAAATCCTTATATTTTTGGCTTTCAATATTAGTTTGGATTTATTCAAATAATTTTAAGGATGGTCATTAATTGAATGACCTTTGTTGAAATTTTGGTATTATTTGTTCAATTATGGAGACTAAGTGAAGTATTTCTTTTTATTCTTTTGGGGATTATCTGATCTTATACTAACCCTTTTGGTTTTTGTTAATGTCTAAAGGTAAGGGAAATATATAGTTCATCTATTTTGGATTATTGGATTATTGGATTATTTAGAAGTTGATTCTAGCACTTCAGGTGTGGCCAAGTCATCTTGAATACTCATAGTTTGAAGAAACGATTAGTTTTATGGGAAAAACATATTAATGGATGAAACATTACTAGAAAGGTAGGAATGTTTCCTTGTGTTGTTAGTGAAAATCATAAATAATTTCTCCAAATTTATGAAATGGATCTTAAAACAGAAAACATTGTTCATTTAATTTTCTTACTGGGGAATAAAAGATAGTTTAACCCACCAGATGTTTGGGATTTTCTGGTGGTCAACATTCCCCTAATCAGGTTTTCTATTACTACCCAACTTAACTTGACACTTAGTTTCATCCTTATATCCAGGTTTTCCAAAAATGGAATCCTTGTATGGGTTATCTCAGGTGACCTTTTTAACACTATTTATTTCTTTTAAAGTGTATTATTATTGACTCTTTTTCTTATGTGAGACTTTTAATGAAGATTCTGAGCCCAATTTTAAAATTTCGAGGACAGAATTACCAAAATCGGGGGAATGATGTAACATCCAAGGTAAATAATGAATATTATATTTTCATATTAATTAATATTTTTGCTTTAAATATCAATTTTTCGTTCAAGGGGATACTATGTCTGATATCATACTCAACATGCAATATTTGGTTTGTTTGAAATCGTACGTTTCACACAATGTTGACCTATAATGAAAATTAAAATAATAATATTATTATTTTAAATGTTAGTTAATGTATAGACATTGTAGTGGAAGGAATAAATTGAATTAACCACAATATGAATATATATGTTTGTTTAAGGTCTTCAAATTTATCCAACATATTTTAGAGTCTTAAAATAAGAATTGATCCCATTTCAAGCATTTAATACACTAACATTCTTTAATAGAATGATAAACCACCTATTGATGCAAAAAAACTTTTTGAATATAGTTTTTTTCACTTTTATATTAACCATTTGAAGTAATAAACTACTTTTTTAGAATGAGGACTTCAATATTTACTTACTGTAAAATTTTGATATTTTCTGAAAAAGTTCATTTTTTGATGAATAGTAACAAATATTGCATTTTAATTCAAAACATCCTTTTAAACTAATTTATTTATACAGTTATATTGTAAATTAAATTAGATTTAAAGTGTAATTAGAATTTATTTTTTACCATTTTATCCAATTTTGGCCATTTAATGTTATTTCACTTTGAAATTGAACATAAACAGGTGTCATTCTTTTGGTAGTTATTATTTCTTAAAAACATGCTTTTTTGATTTGACAACGAAAATTAATTTTAAATTAATTTGTGCATATTCTGTGTTATGAATTTGGAAAAATGGTTTCCATATTTGGAATTATGATGTCCAAACTATGCAAATATGTAACTTTTATTTTTAAAAATTATGAATAGTAACTTCAATAAATATTTTATTTACCGTAGTTAAAGGGAAAATCTCGTAAATAAGGGTAAAAATATAATATTATAATAATATTAAATTACCCTATCACGTGTTATAACCCTATTTTATGATACATTTTTGACCATGGTAATCCTTGGGTCGATTTTGTGACCCCTTGGAGACACATGTAAGTGAAAATGACACATTATAAAAATTTATTTAAAGTTAAGGAAAATGTAACCTAAACATATATCTTTTAGAAAACCAATTTTTATATGAGTTTATATAAGATATATTTTTGACTATAAATTTTCATTTTAAAGATAAAAATATTTACCACAATATTTTATTTTATTTATAATTTTTATACCTCAAGTTAAAAAAATTGATTAATGATACAATGATGATGTAGTGATTTCCTTTTTATAAAATTTTATAAATAAATGAGATTATAAATATTAAAATAATTTGATTTTGAAACTTTTTATGCCATCTAATAATTTTAGGGATAATAATCACTTGTTATATTTGAATTAATGATGGGTTTTCAAAATAATCAGGTTGTAATAGAATTTTTAAAAATCTTGATATGAATAGTTTATACATTGACATAAAAGAGTTTTTAAAACAATTAATATTTTAATAAATGATTAAATAATACTAAAAATCTGAGACTTGGAAAAATGACATATATTTTGTTAAAAATATCTTTAATGATACAGTTTTTACTCTTTTAATCTTACAGTAAATATAATAACCATATAGTATGAATATACAAGAAGACATGGTAAAAGATAAAGGGTTAAATAAAAAAGATAAGGATTAAAAAATATCCAAAACCTATACAATTTTTATTGGATGAATTTATTTCGACTTATATTCATCTTAATTTTAAATTTAATGAGTTTTGGACCATTAGAATATGAAAAACATTTTATAATAAAATAATACTTTCAAACATTCCTAAATATCTGCTCCCCATCTTATAAAAGACCACCACATATAACCCATTACTCATAGCTCTCAAGCCTCTTGGGTCATCCAGCCTACAAAACAATAATCTCTCAGTATCCCTATATTCCTCCTAGAAACCTCACCTAGGTTGAAGGCAATTCAAGGGAACCCTTTAGCTCAAACCAAAGGGAGTTATCTGATTTAAAGGTAATGTAATCTCTCAAGTTAATATTTTATTTTCCTTCTCTAACCCCCTAAAATATTTTTATTCCATTATTTTATAACAGCAAAAGTATCTTAAATCTACTATAATGTTTTTATTTTTGAGTATTCAAACTACACATCCACACACTTCCATCTAATTGATACGAACCCATTATTTCTTTGGTTGGTGAACTACTTCCTCACAAAAGGATGATTGTTCAACTATATTCTACAACCTCTCATGGTGGCCATTATGATAGAACAATATTTATATGTGATATATATTAAATTTATATTGTCTTTGTTCTTATGTATTTTACATTTATATAATACCATTATGGTTTCCGTAATTGATAAATACGATAATTTCATTTGAGGAAGTGCAGAATACCACCCCATGAAAGTGATATGACTCGTTAATTCCATCTATGGAATGTAGAAATTATGTAGTTAATGAAATTATATATTATCTTATACTAAAATTATAATATACCTATGTATCATTATGTTTTCATTCCATTAATTATGAAATAGAAATGAATGTAGCATTCATGCGTACATTTGACATACCGTCTCTATAAACAGTGCATTTCCATTATTATATCGAAATGTTATGTACTATTATAAATAAAAATATATATTTTGGATATATATGTTATATATGATATTTAAATCATTAATAAAAAACTAGAGATAATGGCCTTTTGACTACAAGGACAATTTGTAATTATAACAAGTTCATGTCACGACCCGTCCTCGGGGCCCGTGCCGTGACTACCCCAAGCCCGCCTTCCATAGGCCAGGGGCTGGCGACTAGCACCAAGGCGTAAAATCCCAGTAAACAGGGAAGGCATTGCCTTTGTAAGTAACAACCACATAGAGTCAGCAAGCGGAAAGTAAAGTGCAGAAAAGTAAAGGGGGCCGGAAATACAAGCCCAACTGTAAAGTACAACTGAAAAGTAAAGTACAGTGACTGTAGAAAAGACGGCGGCCTCGTGTCGTCCACTGGCAATCCCACCTGAAGGGTGGGTACAGATAGCCTCCAGGCTCCTCGGGTCCCACGTCCGCTCCGAGCACATCCCGCCCAGTGGTCCACCTCCAGGTACCGTCCTGCTCCACGCCCCAACCGTGATCAGCGCTGTCCGTCGTCTGCAGCCAACACAACAAGGTGCGGGCATAGCCCGTGCAGGGGTGAGTACAACTACTCAGTAAGGACCCCGAGACCCCCGAAGGTCTCCCGATATCCACAAAGGATATAGCACAAAAGAAAGATGCAATCACGAAGTAACATCTGACTCGACTTAGGTATATGCCCATACACATACCTAAGTCTCCAATTCTAGCTCTGCTCACGAGCTCAAGAACAACTCAATCCACAAAGGAAGCAAGACTCAAATCCACAAGGAGAGTAACAGTAAATCCACATAGGATAGTTCAACACAATCAACAAAGGAGAGTAACATAAGATTCAGCTCAACCAGGATTTTCATTATCGAAACCGTAAAAGTTGAAGAGCCCCATCTCTAAAGTGTACAGTGGTCCTGTCACGACTCCGAGGTACTGCTTACTAACCTAAGACTGCTGAAGTACTCCTCCTGTCGAGTACCGCGGGTCTGCTGCCAACTACCGGGCGCTCCGTCCGCTGAGGGTCTGCTGCCAAATACCGGGCGCTCACCCAGATAGCCTACTGAGGTACTCCTCCTGTCGAGTACCGCGGGTTTGCCGCCAACTACCAGGCGCTCCGTCCGCCGTGGGTCTGCTGCCAACTACTGGGCGCTCCGTCCACTGGGCTAGTCGACTCACTCCAAGTCGAGTCGGTCAAGCAGTCGTTAGGTCTCAGTCATCTACACGGTCTCCGTACTCCGCACGCACGTCTCCACCGTCGCGGGTCTGTCGCTACAACCAAGCGCACACACTTCGTAGAGTATCGCGGGTCTGCCGCTACAACCAAGCGCTCCACCGCCAAGGGTCTGTTGCTGCATCCAAGCGCACCACCACTGTCAAGTACCACGGGTCCGCCGCTACACCCAAGCGCTCCACCGCTCAAGGTAAAAAGAAGATTCAGCTCACACAGGTTCGGTAGCACTGTTCCACGTAGGATCGCTGAGTGCAGTAGTCGACGCAGTCCACGGAGGATCTCTGCACAGTCGTCGCCGCAGTCCACGAAGGATCTCTGCTCTGCCGTCGTCGCAGTCCACGGAGGATCTCTGCTCTGCCGTCGTCGCAGTCCACGGAGGATCTCTGCTCTGCCGTCGAAGTCACAGCCAGCACTAGGGTTCCCGCACATAGCGAGCTCGTTTAGGAGGGTCCGCTCCACGAGCCGAGAGGCTGATACATCAACTGACACGTAGTCCGAAGTTGATGTATCCAAAAGTTCCGTATCGACAACAGGATCTCAACGCGACAGACGGCGCGTCAAACGGACGCCCGGTCTGAGAGTTATCGGCATTTTCGTCCCAGGGGCCCGGTTGGTTTTTAGGGCAAAACCAACCCGACCGTACTCCGCCTGTATCTGATCCTCGGGCGGATCATGCCAAAAGTTCCGTCTCACTTAGAGGAAACTACCACAGCTGACGGTACGTCGATCGGACGTCCGTAGCTCAAGTTATGAGCGTTTCCGCTCCGAGGGCCCGGTTGGTTTCGTGTACGAACCAACCCGGACGAACCCAAAGTCTTCCGAAACCTTGAGTATAATATACCGAAACGACCGTCTTGATCCAAGGATCGCGTAGCCGCTGACGGTTCGTCAATCGGAGGTCCCAGGCCCAAGATATGGGCGAAAGACCGAAGAGGGCCCGAAAACGGGGGTTCTGGGCCCGGGGCGACCCGGCCCGAACCGGGCCGGCCCGAACCGGCCCGAACCGGTTCGGCCTGGGCGCGGCCCGGCCGAACAGGCCGCCGCCGCGGGTTTGACCCGCGGCATTTGAAGAAACGCGGCCCCCGCGGGGGGGCCGCCTGTCACGCGGACGCGGCCGGGCCGCCGCGTCCGTTCCCGGTTCCGCGCGGCCGCGGAACCGGCCGCCACCGCCGCGGCTTCAGCCGCGGCGGGAGATCTCCACGGCGGCGCGCCGGGCGCCGCCGCCTCCGGTCGCCGGCGCCGCCGCGCCGGCGACCCGCGCCGCCCCCTCCTTCCGCGGGCCGCCGGAGTTGCTCCGGTGGCCCGTTTTGCCTCCCGTCTGCGCCATTGTTCCTCCCGGGACGCGTCCTCCACTGCGGAATCAACAAATGGCCCTTGCGTCGTGCTTTTGCCGTCGCCCGCCAAATCCGCACAAAAAGGAAGATCGGCGGAGGGTTGCCGGGTCTTGTTCGTTAGACCCGCTCCCTCCGCGTTAATCATAAACAACGGGAGAAAAGAATAAGATGATCAACACATGATCCAACAATTTTATTTAAAGATAAAATTGTTCGCTTAAAACCGGCTTTTTAAATTTTCAAGAACGTTCACGAGAAAATTTAAAAGGGGTAACTTTTCCAAAATAAATCCCTACCTCGAAGTCGTCGTCGGATGAGAGGTCGTCGCGGAATCGCTCGTCGCGGAAGAAGGAGATCGTCGCGTCGTCGCGGTATCCGGCGTCGCGTCGCCAATCTCCGGATCAAGAACAAACGGATTTAATTAATTAAATCCGTTGTTATTGAAATTAAGAAGGGAGAATTTAGAAGTTTCGATTCTCACCTTTAACCGCCGATCGCAGGTTCGCCGCGGAAGAAGAGGCACCGAAGAAGAAGAAGGTCGCGGAAAAGCTGTTGACGTCGCGGATCGTGCGTCGTCGGATTCCGGTTCCGGCGTTCTTCGCGTTCTTCGCGTTCTTCGCGTTCTTCGCGGAGAGGGTGGAGGAACGAAGATTCTCTCAAATCCTTTCCAAGGATTTTTAGGTTGGTCTTATTTTATAAACATGCCAACACGAAACCGGTTAAGAAACGATCCATCAATTCGAAAGAAACGACCCATTTAATTCACGAAGAAACAGTCCATTTAATTTACGAAATAAACCGCCCAATTAAATGGTCTGTTAAGAATTAAAGAAAACGCGTCGGTTGACTTTTCAGTTACTTTGACGGGTTTTCGCGGGTGCGTTACTTAGCGAAAGAAACGGCGGGGCTCGTGCGGGTCCCACCGCACAAATATCCTACCAAGGGGTAGGATATTTCTGGATAGCATCCTATCCAGTTCAACTCAGTTCAAGCCGCCTTTAAGTGACTTTAAGTGGCTTCCAAGCAGTTTAAGTGAAATAAAATAAAGTTGTCGCACAACTTTATTTTATTCTGACTTAAAGCCGCAAAATTTAAAAACCACCTCTTGAGCAAACGCAACTCCGGAAGAGGCGTTTCTAAGCAAATACCGGCGCTGCGATTTCATCGGTGCCCTCAGAATTCGATTCCGGGCACCGGTTCAAAAGATAGAAAAACCCGCTCGTCCGTTCACTGAACGTACCCGAGCCAAACTTCGGAAATTGATTCCGGGCACACCGGGCCTCGGAATCAGGTGCCGTCTGAAGCTGCGCTCTTGTAAAATTCCAAAGAAAATTAAGAAAAAAAAAATTCCTTGAAATTTGCGGGTCTTTACATTACTCCCACCTCAGGGCTTTACGTCCCCGTAAAGATACATAAAAAACTAGGGGAACAAATGGGGGTACTGAGCACGCATCTGAGCCTCCCGCTCCCAAGTGCTCTCCTGGAGGTTCCCGTGCTGCCATCTGACGCGCACAAGAGGAATCGACCGCCCACGTAGGACCCACTCCTGTCGATCCTCGATCTCCACTGGGACCTCCGCAAAAGTCGCCCCATCGTCCACGTCCAGCTCCCCAAAGTCGATGATGTGCGTCGGGTCGTGCACGTATCTCCTCAGCTGAGACACGTGAAAGACATCGTGCACCCGGTGCAACTGAGGTGGTAGAGCCATGCGATAAGCCACCTCTCCTATCCTGCTGAGGACCTGGAAAGGCCCATCGAACTTCGGAGATAACCTGCCGCCTCGGCCACATCTCCGAAACCTCATCGGGTTGAGACCGTATAAGAACGTGTTCGTCCCCCTCGAATTCAAGAAGTTTCCCTTTTTAGGTTAGAACTGAAACTCAAAACTCCTGCTGCCACAAGGGTAGGGTTGACCAACTCAAGAGTGATCAGCCACACCCTCTTATGCCTGAGTTTAACATGTGCTGCCCAGGGTTTCCTTTTCGCCGACCAAGGAAAACCCATTCCGACGTTTGCCTAAAACAGTCAACCGGGGTATGATTTGTGAATCATACCCAGATCAACGTCGTAAGGCCTCTACGCTGCCACCAAGAGATTCCAACCGAAACTCTCGCCTCGAGGTCAAATCACACCGTCGGCGTAAGTGTGATTATCGAGTCTCCTCCCAAAGGTATCTCCAGACGTGAGGGTCAAGTCTACGGCTTACCCGGAACCTCTAGGTCTGGGACATGATTCGTGGAAGGGTTGAATGATCGGTTCCTATGTCTATAGATATGGCAGCTCGTAGTAGACATAATTCGTACCCCGAATCATTCTTAGAGTTCCTGGGTCACACTCCTTGACCGCAATGCAGCTACTCTCCTCCCCAGCCCTCCTGCTCCCTGAGCCTGGCGGGGACTACTAAGTCGGGTGGTCGTAACATGTCGAAATGTACACCACCACATGCTGCTCTCTAAGCTCCGCTTCCACGTCTGCTACCCTGCAGATTCATCTGTCCTTAGCACTTCCTCCTCCTGAAACATTTTACACGCCCGAGTCTCTGAGACTGGCGCTAGTTTCCTGCCTTTCACTTCTAACGTTCACAACCACAAAGGTTCTCTCTAGCATCCTAGCATAGGTAGAAATGCATAGAGGAAAAGTAATGGTTCGGATTTCCCTTAGACACACTTCGCTCAGAAGTTCGAGTCTAAGGAACTGATCACAACGTAACCAACGAGTACTACGATTGATTGGTAAGCCACAATGAGTGCTCTGCTTCCGACATGTCGTACTGTCGAAGCTGTATTAGCTCCAGAAAACTCACAACCACCTCCTCAAGCCAGTCCTCAGCCGCCTACGAGTCAGGCTCACCTCGAAACTTGAGGGATATCTGGTGTTAAAACATATGTAAGGCACTAAGCCTGTGATTCTCTGCTACCGGTACCGCCGGTAGTGTCTACTGACCAACAGGTAGTGACATAGCTGGCGCACTACCCGTAGGTACTATCCCAGGTATCGGTTCGCGTACCGAAGCCTCATTACTATAAGAACCAACCTCATGGTCACTCACTGGAAACAACAGAAGCTAAGATCATCATCCGCTCTACTAGTATCCAAGCTAGGCGTAGAACTCTAGCAACCGCCTCCATCCAGTCCACTGCTGCCTGGGAAATCTGTCTCGCCTCGTATCCTCAGAGGCCTCTACTGCTGGAACTCGTGCATCACGCTCTGCTAGCGTGCACTGTCATCTAGTGGCATCCTCTGCCTAACGGGTGGTGGTGCTGCTGGTACACCACCCGAAGGTGCCAACACTGAAAAAGGGCCCTGCACCGGAGTCTCGCTGCTCGGTGGGCCATCATCGAGAACTCTCTCGGAACTCCAGCTAACTATCTGCATGGTGACATCCTGAACAGTTGTGTCACGGTCAACGATTTATACCTGGTGAGCTGACCTGGTTTGAGCTGACTTTAAACCTTTTGGGAAACACACACGCAATCAGTGTTTTCGTGCATTAAGTTGGAAATCAGAAGTCAGGGTCCTGGTGTACGGATACGTCGGCCGCCGCACCAACACTGGGCTCCCTGAACTGATAACCACACTCAATACACTAAACACTATTGCTTCACATAGAAAGAAAGGACGATCAGAGTCCGCGGTAGAACCGACCACCTCTGATACCAATTTGTCACGACCCGTCCTCGGGGCCCGTGCCGTGACTACCCCAAGCCCGCCTTCCATAGGCCAGGGGCTGGCGACTAGCACCAAGGCGTAAAATCCCAGTAAACAGGGAAGGCATTGCCTTTGTAAGTAACAACCACACAGAGTCAGCAAGCGGAAAGTAAAGTGCAGAAAAGTAAAGGGGGCCGGAAATACAAGCCCAACTGTAAAGTACAACTGAAAAGTAAAGTACAGTGACTGTAGAAAAGACGGCGGCCTCGTTTCGTCCACTGGCAATCCCACCTGAAGGGTGGGTACAGATAGCCTCCAGGATCCTCGGGTCCCACGTCCGCTCCGAGCACGTCCCGCCCAGTGGTCCACCTCCAGGTACCGTCCTGCTCCACGCCCCAACCGTGATCAGCGCTTTCCGTCGTCTGCAGCCAACACAACAAGGTGCGGGCATAGCCCGTGCAGGGGTGAGTACAACTACTCAGTAAGGACCCCGAGACCCCCGAAGGTCTCCCGAAATCCACAAAGGATATAGCACAAAAGAAAGATGCAATCACGAAGTAACATCTGACTCGACTTAGGTATATGCCCATACACATACCTAAGTCTCCAATTCTAGCTCTGCTCACGAGCTCAAGAACAACTCAATCCACAAAGGAAGCAAGACTCAAATCCACAAGGAGAGTAACAGTAAATCCACATAGGATAGTTCAAAACAATCAACAAAGGAGAGTAACATAAGATTCAGCTCAACCAGGATTTTCATTATCGAAACCGTAAAAGTTGAAGAGCCCCATCTCTAAAGTGTACAGTGGTCCTGTCACGACTCCGAGGTACTGCTTACTAACCTAAGACTGCTGAAGTACTCCTCCTGTCGAGTACCGCGGGTCTGCTGCCAACTACCGGGCGCTCCGTCCGCTGAGGGTCTGCTGCCAAATACCGGGCGCTCACCCAGATAGCCTACTGAGGTACTCCTCCTGTCGAGTACCGCGGGTTTGCCGCCAACTACCAGGCGCTCCGTCCGCCGTGGGTCTGCTGCCAACTACTGGGCGCTCCGTCCACTGGGCTAGTCGACTCACTCCAAGTCGAGTCGGTCAAGCAGTCGTCAGGTCTCAGTCATCTACACGGTCTCCGTACTCCGCACGCACGTCTCCACCGTCGCGGGTCTGTCGCTACAACCAAGCGCACAGACTCCGTAGAGTATCGCGGGTCTGCCGCTACAACCAAGCGCTCCACCGCCAAGGGTCTGTTGCTGCATCCAAGCGCACCACCACTGTCAAGTACCACGGGTCCGCCGCTACACCCAAGCGCTCCACCGCTCAAGGTAAAAAGAAGATTCAGCTCACACAGGTTCGGTAGCACTGTTCCACGTAGGATCGCTGAGTGCAGTAGTCGACGCAGTCCACGGAGGATCTCTGCACAGTCGTCGCCGCAGTCCACGAAGGATCTCTGCTCTGCCGTCGTCGCAGTCCACGGAGGATCTCTGCTCTGCCGTCGTCGCAGTCCACGGAGGATCTCTGCTCTGCCGTCGAAGTCACAGCCAGCACTAGGGTTCCCGCACATAGCGAGCTCGTTTAGGAGGGTCCGCTCCACGAGCCGAGAGGCTGATACATCAACTGACACGTAGTCCGAAGTTGATGTATCCAAAAGTTCCGTATCGACAACAGGATCTCAACGCGACAGACGGCGCGTCAAACGGACGCCCGGTCTGAGAGTTATTGGCATTTTCGTCCCAGGGGCCCGGTTGGTTTTTAGGGCAAAACCAACCCGACCGTACTCCGCCTGTATCCGATCCTCGGGCGGAGCATGCCAAAAGTTCCGTCTCACTTAGAGGAAACTACCACAGCTGACGGTACGTCGATCGGACGTCCGTAGCTCAAGTTATGAGCGTTTCCGCTCCGAGGGCCCTGTTGGTTTCGTGTACGAACCAACCCGGCCGAACCCAAAGTCTTCCGAAACCTTGAGTATAATATACCGAAACGACCGTCTTGATCCAAGGATCGCGTAGCCGCTGACGGTTCATCAATCGGAGGTCCCAGGCCCAAGATATGGGCGAAAGACCGAAGAGGTCCCGAAAACGGGGGTTCTGGGCCCGGGGCGACCCGGCCCGAACCCCCCTGGGGTCGGCCGAACCGGGTCGGCCCGAACCGGCCCGAACCGGCTCGGCCGGGTCCGGTTCGGCCTGGGCGCGGCCCGGCCGACCGGACCGGCCGGCTCGGCTTCGGCCGAGCGGCCGAACAGGCCGCCGCCGCGGGTTTGACCCGCGGCATTTGAAGAAACGCGGCCCCCGCGGGGGGACCGCCTGTCACGCGGACGCGGCCGGGCCGCCGCGTCCGTTCCCGGTTCCGCGCGGCCGCGGAACCGGCCGCCACCGCCGCGGCTTCAGCCGCGGCGGGAGATCTCCACGGCGGCGCGCCGGGCGCCGCCGCCTCCTTCCGCGGGCCGCCGGAGTTGCTCCGGTGGCCCGTTTTGCCTCCCGTCTGCGCCATTGTTCCTCCCGGGACGCGTCCTCCACTACGGAATCAACAAATGGCCCTTGCGTCGTGCTTTTGCCGTCGCCCGCCAAATCCGCACAAAAAGGAAGATCGGCGGAGGGTTGTCGGGTCTTGTTCGTTAGACCCTCTCCCTCCGCGTTAATCATAAACAACGGGAGAAAAGAATAAGATGATCAACACATGATCCAACAATTTTATTTAAAGATAAAATTGTTCGCTTGAAACCGGCTTTTTAAATTTTCAAGAACGTTCACGAGAAAATTTAAAAGGGGTAACTTTTCCAAAATAAATCCCTACCTCGAAGTCGTTGTCGGATGAGAGGTCGTCGCGGAATCGCTCGTCGCGGAAGAAGGAGATCGTCGCGTCGTCGCGGTATCCGGCGTCGCATCGCCAATCTCCGGATCAAGAACAAACGGATTTAATTAATTAAATCCGTTGTTATTGAAATTAAGAAGGGAGAATTTAGAATTTTCGATTCTCACCTTTAACCGCCGATCGCAGGTTCGCCGCGGAAGAAGAGGCACCGAAGAAGAAGAAGGTCGCGGAAAAGCTGTTGACGTCGCGGATCGTGCGTCGTCGGATTCCGGTTCCGGCGTTCTTCGCGTTCTTCGCGTTCTTCGCGTTCTTCGCGTTCTTCGCGTTCTTCGCGTTCTTCGCGGAGAGGGTGGAGGAACGAAGATTCTCTCAAATCCTTTCCAAGGATTTTTAGGTTGGTCTTATTTTATAAACATGCCAACACGAAACCGGTTAAGAAACGATCCATCAATTCGAAAGAAACGACCCATTTAATTCACGAAGAAACAGTCCATTTAATTTACGAAATAAACCGCCCAATTAAATGGTCTGTTAAGAATTAAAGAAAACGCGTCGGTTGACTTTTCAGTTACTTTGACGGGTTTTCGCGGGTGCGTTACTTAGCGAAAGAAACGGCGGGGATCGTGCGGGTCCCACCGCACAAATATCCTACCAAGGGGTAGGATATTTCTGGATAGCATCCTATCCAGTTCAACTCAGTTCAAGCCGCCTTTAAGTGACTTTAAGTGGCTTCCAAGCAGTTTAAGTGAAATAAAATAAAGTTGTCGCACAACTTTATTTTATTCTGACTTAAAGCCGCAAAATTTAAAAACCACGTCTTGAGCAAACGCAACTCCGGAAGAGGCGTTTCTAAGCAAATACCGGCGCTGCGATTTCATCGGTGCCCTCAGAATTCGATTCCGGGCACCGGTTCAAAAGATAGAAAAACCCGCTCATCCGTTCACTGAACGTACCCGAGCCAAACTTCGGAAATTGATTCCGGGCACACCGGGCCTCGGAATCAGGTGCCGTCTGAAGCTGCGCTCTTGTAAAATTCCAAAGAAAATTAAGAAAAAAAAAAATTTCCTTGAAATTTGCGGGTCTTTACAGTTCATTTTTGACTCAGGTTCTGAACATCGACAAAATGTCCGATATGAACTCAAATAATTAACTAATTATTATAGCAAGGTAATTAGTGATATAAAAGGAATAATAAATATTAATAATTTTATTATGCAATTATAAATTAACTTAAATTTACTATTCATTA
The DNA here is from genome assembly GCA_963277665.1 of Viscum album. NCBI lineage: Eukaryota > Viridiplantae > Streptophyta > Magnoliopsida > Santalales > Viscaceae > Viscum > Viscum album. The sequence continues at coordinate 96,549,009 of OY728158.1, forward strand.
AGAATGAGGAACATATGAGAGAAGTCAGACTCATGGTAGGGGAACTTCTTAACCCAATTTCGATTCAATGGGTTGATTCTCTTCTTCTCGATTATGTCATGCTATGAATATGTGTGAATGAACTCTTATTGTGTTAAACATAATATCAAATTATATTAGGTGTATTTATTTTTTTCACACATTATTATTTCATTGATTTATCCTTAATGTAATTATTCAATATTTGTAAGGGACTATGTCTCAATCTCCTTTCATTGAGGAATATCATGATATTGTGAACCTTTATTATCCTATAATGTGTATATACAAATAATTTGACATTTTATATGAAAATGGTTTATATTATCCTGATATTTATAATTTTATTTTATGTTATTTTTTAATTATTTTTATTCACGAGTTTCAAAAGTGGTAAATGATTCTTTAACTAAAACATAGTTTTAAATGTTTTAAATATTTAATCTTCTAAATCCTTCACATTCATGTCCATGTTTTTGAATTGTTTTTGAGGATTTATTTATATGTACATGAGTGTTTTAAAGAGTAAATTACTTTAAAAAGTTTCAGAGTTGTATGGGACACATTGATTCAAAACTCTTCTTTTTAAATGTTTTAAATGAATTGATTATGTCAATATCTTGAACCGATATCTTATGAAAGAAATGTGGAAATGTTATCTTTCCTTTATGATAATCCTATATGTTAGGAATATGTTATGGTTCATGGTAATTGTTTATGTATATGGGTGGTTCCATGATTAACGTTGGGCGGGTGAGCCCGAGATATCTCTCCAATTCATTGGGTAATGTGACAGAGGTAAACATTAATGTTTCTCATAAGAGATATTGGGAATATACTATGATGGGCATTCAAAATTTAACTCCCTACGTAGTAGTGAAAGGTACAAGGTAAGTATGTTGTGGATGCCACAAGTTACCATTTTTGTTTATGATTTCCATTTGTTATTCATAATGATTATGATCTTGTGTGGTATTTTAAATATTGAAAAGTATGATTTCATTGAATTGTATGTATTGATGGAATAATGTTATATTTCTGTGTTTTACAACTCTTACTATGATTTTTATGCTCATCCCATGTTTTTGAAATTTTTTTCATAGGATATATGTAAAGGTAAGATAATTTAAGAATTCTAGAATATTTATATCATGTAAAGAATTATTGTTTTCATTTAAGAGTTTTAATTTTATAGAAAAATCAATACAGGGTAGAAGTTTCTACTTTTTATTATTTGAAATATAATGTAATATTTATGGCCTAATTATCTAAAACAATAAAATTAAAAACATCCTGAATGTGAATTAATAAATTAATTTTATATTATGTAATTTTTATGGCTAGGGCGTTATAGTGGGTATCAAAGGTCTGTTTTTACAACATTAGGGATTGGTAGTTTTTTCTAGACACATGGGTAGTCTATATGACTACTACTTACTTTAAATGATTATTTTTTTACATTCCTAGATCAAGGAGTGTCTGTTAAAAATGGAAGGAGGAGGATGTAAAACTAAATTTCTTTCTCTTCCATATGACTAACTTGCAATAATAATAGAAAATTCATTTTCAGACAGTAATGAATCATTTTCTAACATACAACTCACTTGAAAGAAATAGTTTTAGATTTCAAAAACCTCCACAATACCTCGATAGCATCATGGATCATGGGTTGTATTTAATCAAATCATATTTTTTCAGTATTACCATATTTTCAAGATGGGTAAATTTAATCAAGTCATTTTTAAATATTTCACCTTATCACAATATTTTACGCATATTATGATTTTGAAAATGGTACTGAAGAAGGATACCCTAATGAAATATATTTATATTTTCTTTTAAATTATAGTCTTTCAGTACATACTTATTGTATTTTAAATGAACTATTTATTTAATGGTTCATCTAAAACTCATTCCGACTATTGTATAACAATAATGTTTTATCAGATTTTTTGAAATTATATTCCATACATGATTATTTTCTGAAACAAATTTTATATAAACTCTGATATGTCCCACGGTGTACGAGGTGTACTTGGATAAATGAATCAGATGATTTTAAAGGATCTCTATATCATTTTATCAATGCATGGACCCTCTATCTACTTGAAAAAGATGATGATGGAACCAAGTGGACAACATGACCATGATATTGTGTTCTCTTATTAGGAATAGTGTTATTTTACAGAGGTAAAAACATTCAATAATATAAGTTATCATGTATTTTGATATTGAGGTCATTATGAGTTCGGATGAAAATGATAGGTATAATACAACCATTGAGGTTATATCAAGTTAGGATTATTTTAGAGTTTTATAAAAATGGACAACACACAAGATGAGTGACAACCCATCACCTCTGGCATGGTCAATGGAATCAAACCCACAGTCGAAGGGCGGTAAGGGAGCATCGTCTACCACTGGCTTTCATGAAGTCCCTAGTTATTATGACTAATTATATTTAGTTAACTAATTTATATATCATGATTATATTGATTTTGGTAACTAATTTTTTTTTTAATATATTTCCTTAGTATAGGAAATCGATTTGGTGATTAAGTGATAAAGGTTATTTTAGAAGATTTTTTCTATTTTGGGAACACTATATGCTAATGGAAAATAGAATACTATAGGATTTCATTTGTTAAGTAATGGTTGAAATTAAATTTTGAAAGAATCTATGTTTTTATAGTGGTCATATGGATATTTAGTTTATTTATGGAAATGATTAACCTATCGTAGAGAATATGTTATTGGGTTAATTTTACTTTAGTATGAGACTTTAAGAGTAGTCAATGTTTTTGGGGATAAATATTAACATTTACCACATGAGACTATGTGATTAAATCTTTCTGAGTTTTTGGTTTCAATATTATTTTTTATTGCATTGAATAATTTTAAGGATAATAGTTTATTTAATGTCCTTTGTTGAAATTTTGGTACTGTTTGTTCTATTTTGGGGATTAAGAGTTGTATTTTTTTATCCTTTTAGGGATTTTATGATCTTGTACTAACCATTTTGGTTTTGGATAATGTATAATGGAAAGGGAAATATATTTTTCATCCTTTGTGGATTATGTGATTATCTAAAATTTGATTCTAGATCTTCAGGTGTGACCAAGTCATCTTGAATACTCATCATCTGAAGAAAAGATGTTTTTTAATATAAACTTATTAATGGATGAAACATTACTTGAATGGTAAGTATATTTAATAATGTTATTAGTCAATATCATAAATAAATTCCCTAATTAATGGGAAGAGGAAAAAAACGTTTTCCTTTTTCTTTTTCTACTGGGGAATCAAATATTGTTTTACCCATCGCAAGTTTGTGATTTTCTTGTGGTTATGTTTATCCTAATCATGTTTTCTATCACAATCTATCAGAACATGACACTTAGTTTCTCCTCTATATCCATTTTTTTACATGGAATCCCAATATGGGTAATCTTAGGTGACCTTTTTACTTCTATTTATTTATTTTAATTTGATAGTTTTATTGACTGTTTTTCTGATGTGGGACATTTAATGATGTTTTTTAGCCCAATTTTAAAATTGCAAGGGCACAATTACCAAAAGGGGGGAAAGATGTAACATCCTAAGTAAATAAAGAATATAAAATTTTCATATTTATTAATATTTTTCTATTAAATATTAATTTTAGTATCAAGGGGATGTTATGTCTGATAGCATACTCAACATGCTACAATGGGTTTCCTTGAAATCTTACGTTGCACACAATGTTTATTTATACCGAAAAATAAAATAATAATATTATTATTTTAAAAGGTAGTTTATACCCAACTATTATATTATAATGAATAAAAATAACTTACTACAATATGATTATAAATGTTGGTTAAATGTATTTACATTTTCCAATAAATTTTAGAGTTAAAATAATAATGGATCCAATTTTAAGCATAAAATACTCTAATATTCATTAAAAGGTTGATTTACCAACTTTTCATGGAAAACACCTTTTAAATATACTACTTTTCACTTATATATGTTCCATTTTATAGGTTAAAATTCATTATTATAAATGGGACATCAATATTTACTTTGGCTAAAATTTTGGTATATTTTTGATAATGTTCATTTTGTATGAACAGTGAAAGATACAGTATTTTAATTCAAAACATTCTTTGAATATAATTTATTTATATTGTTATGTTGTTCTTTTAATTGGTTTTAAAGTGTAATTAGATTTTATTTTTACCATTTAATACAATTTTAGTCATTTGAAGTAATTTTACTTTGAAATTTACCACAAACAAGTGTTAATCTTTTGATAGTTATTATTTCTTAAAAACGCTATTTTTTTTGAAAATGGGAATTAATGTTAAATTAACTTCTGTATCTTCTGTATTTTGAATTAGGAAAAATGGATACCATATTTTTAATAATGAGGTCAAAATTGTTAAAATATGTATCTATTATTTTTTGTCATTATGAATATTAACTTTAGTAAATATTTTTATTTACCACGGTTAAAGAGTAAATCTGGTTAATAAGGATTAAAATATAAATTTATTATAATATTTAATTAAAATAACACGCTTCCTAACCCAATTTTAAAATACATTTTAGACCATGGGAATTGTTGGGTCGATTTTGGGACCCCATGGAGCCACTCGTATGTGAAAATGACAGATTATAAAAATTATTGTAAAGTTATGGAAAACGTAACCTAAACTTATATATTTTAGTAAAACAATTTTTATATAGGGTTATATAAGTGTTATTTTCTACTATAAATATTTCCCACATTATGGTATTTTATTTACAATTTTTAGACTTGATATAATAAATTTATCAATGATACAATAATGATGTAGTGACTAATTTTTAATGATTTTTTTAAATAAATGATATTATAAATATCAAAATAAATTTATTTTGAAACTTTTTAGGCCATACAAGAATTTTGGGGATAATAATGACATGTTATATGTGAATTAATGATGATTTATAGAAATTATTAGTTTGTTAAAGGTTTTGTAAAAATCAGGATATGATTAGTTTATAAATTGAAAAAATGTGTTTTTAAAACAATTAAAATTTTATTAAATGATTAAATAATCCTAAAAAAGTAATATTTGTCCAAAAAAACATATATTATGTTAAAATTTTCCTTAATGATCCATTTTATTCCTCTTTTAATTTTAGATTTAATATATTTACCGTATAGTATGAATATATAAGAATACATGTTAAAAGTTAAATAAGGTAACAAATGGTTATATAAAAAAGATAGGGATTGAAAAATATCAAAAAACTATATAATTATTATTGGATGATTTTATTAAAACATATATTAATTTTAAAATCTAATTTAATTACTTGTGGACCATTTTAAATGGAAAATAATTTTATAATAAAATATAACTTTCAAGCATTTCTAAATAGCCCCTCCTACCCCTTATAAAATGCCACCCCTCTAACCCATTACCCCATCTCTAAAGCCTCTTGGCTAATCCATACTCTTCTAAAATAATTTCCCATCATAACTTAATTACTTGTAGAATCCTTCAATTAGGTATAATGGAATTCAAGAGATCCCTTTAGCGCAATCCAAAGGGAGTTACCTAATTTAATGGTAACATCTTCCCCCTAGGTCTTTTCTTTTTTACATTCCTTCTCCAACCACCTAAAATATCTTTATTCCCTTATTTTATAAAAAAAATATTAAATATATCAGGATGTTTTTATTTGGAGGATTAGAACTATAAATCCATAGTCCTCTATCTAATGAATACGAACATACTATTTCTGTGGAAAACAAACTACTGCCTCACAAAACAATGATTATTCAATTATCTTCTAAAGACTCTCACGGGGGCCATTATGATGGAACTGTATTTATATGTCATATATATTATATTTATATTGTCTATATTCTTCTGAAATTTTAATTTATAGAATACTTTTATGGTTCCTATAATTGGTAAAGACGCTAATTTCATTTGAGTAAGTGCAGACTATTGCCCCCCAAAAAGTTATATAACTCATTCATGCCATGCATGGAACGTATAACAGATGGAGTTAATGAAATTATATATGATATTATACTGGAATTATAATATACCTATTTGTCATAAATTTTTAATTACATTAAATACATAATTGAAATGAAAGTATCATTAATGAGTACGTACGACCTACGTTCTCTATAAACGATGCATTTCATTTCTTATCTCCAAATGTTATATACTATTATAAATACAAATATATATAATGGATATATATGATATATATGATATTTAAATTAATAATAATAATCTAGATATAATTTACTTTTGACCAAATGGACAGTTTGTAAATATGACACGTTCATGGACTTATAACTGCAAGAGCTTTTCAGCCTCCATCGTTTCTTGGATAAGAAGGATATGGACCAATGTTATATTTTGATAAACAATCACATAATATTAATCCTTCACACTAGTTATTTATGGAAAGATATTTATGATTTCCATGGAAATATCATTGGACTTCCATACCAGAATGGGAAAGGGTAATTGAAAACAAGAAGATCTTTGGAGTTCTGCCTTAATTGATTGAAAAATAATGTATCATGAAATAAAGCTTAAAATATACTATCTCATCCATAATAATAAACTTCAACACCAATATCTAAGATAATGATACATCATGGATGTCCTAGTGTTTAACAACCATCATAACCAATGATAATTATCTATCAATTCATGCCTCATAGATATAAGAACAACCAACCTGCATTGGAAAAAAAATAACCCATGATTTTCATATTCCAATAACCCGATTCCTCCCCTTAATTTAATATTTCACTAAAACTAATGGATTCAACAGTAGAAACTTTCTTGAGCTAAAATTGCATAAAAAACATGTCACCCTTCACTGAGGATAAAAACACCTTCCCAATAACTTCTTCCACTCGCAAGATCATCTTACAAAACAAACCCATCAAAGGCCACTCCCAAATCAATTAATTCAAGGCATAAGTTAGTTGCTTTCTAATCAACATATTAATAACAAAATTTCCTTTTCGAGGTGTATAAAAAATATTTATATCCAGAATATGAAGATACTCAACCCAGTATCTCTATGGAATGTTTGTATCTATCTATGTAAAAATATACATTAGGCTCTTATGACTAGAAACTACCGTAAGATTCTCCCTAAATAGGTAGTTATACAATGTTTTAAAGGAATACATAACCATAATAAACTCAAGTGCATGGATATGGTAGTTTTTCTCTTATGTGAACTATTTGAGAGAGCCATAGGCCTCCATATTCTCCCCCTCATAAAGAAACACACCAATCCCATAACAGAAGTAGAATAGAAATCTTCCTAACCCATGCTAGGTTCTCCAAGAATCATTATGAGAGTTGAAGGAAACCTCGCCATAAATTCCTTAAAATAACCTGAAAATTTTCCATTCCATTTATTCATAACACCCTTATGTTCCAAATATTACATTGGATATTCAATCATTGATAATTCCTAAAAATAACTCCTTTAGTATAAATCTAATGCCCCAAATCTATTAATCACAAAAACATTTATCGTCCTATCATAGTATATTACATCCAATATCATTTTAGGATATTCTGAGGCTACTCTATCAGATATAACATTCCCATAATCTTCAATTGTTGGATCGAAAATCCATACATTGATGATTACTATATAGGCGATGTTCACTTAATGTTCTAATGATGATATCCAAATGATCTATGTGTCCCTACTATGTCATAAAGTATATTTAAAGATAATCCGTGAACCCAAAGATGAAGGAGTCTATGAACCAATAAAATATTATGTTCATTAACACCATAAATATCATAGGAGAATTAGCGAGACTTAATGGATTATCTAAAATCAGAAAATTCATATTCTGACTCTGAAACACTCTCTTTGGTTTATATTTTTATTAGCATATCAATTGCGGGTACCCTAAATATTTCCAATATTTGAAATCCAATGAGCCCCTTTGAGTTGTCCAAAGATATCATTAATCCTTGGGATGAGGTATTTTTCTTAATAGTCACCTGATTAATATTTAGATAACAAATACAATGTATAAGTCTCACATATTCCCTATTATTAAATAAAATAGCCTAATCCTAAGGTGAGACACTAGGATCAATAAATACCTCAACCTCTAGGTCTATGAAATAGGATTAAACTTCAACCAACATAGTAATTTCCATGTGATAAGATGGAATAAAAATGGATATATTACTCAATATAACTTCAATATTAAACCTAGACTCTTTTTATGATGGAAACCCTAGGGAATAATCTGAAAATATCTCAGGATATGAACACACTACTACTATATAACTGATTATCAAGATAGTGTCAACAATATTAAGGAACATCTAAAACTTTTGACATGAAAATATTGTAACCTATGAATGAACATGTTTCACCCTCATAAATATAGAAACCCACTCAACCTAAAATACATGACTGTCCCTATCAAGATATATAAATTGAACTATATGATGTTAACAGATTATCTAGACCTTAACACTAATACCCATATCTATTCCAATAACAATTCGTAGGAAATGAATATCCAGAACCCTAAAATCCAACACCACATCAAAAATAGCTATCATCATCTGACATGCGAAACATTTGAAACCGTGTTCATAAATCATTACCAAATTTTGGAAAAGTTATAACATGAAAAAATTATCTTTTAATTTAATCCCAACATGTCTATCAACATTAATGATGTAAATTAATGAGTTGATCTTTTATCGAATAATGGAAGTATAATAGAGGAAAAAATAAACCTTTTTACCTCCAATAGTTGATTGAACTACCTTAGATTCCTATAAAACATAATTCATAGCATAAATTCATCTAGTATTAGCTCTTCCTGGACATCTCTCAGCCATATGAACATCCCCCTTGTCCAGAGGAAAAGTCTGCACACCCTCATATTGAATCAAAAAACCCATGGTGAGAGAATATATAGTATTAATGAAGTTGGATAACCTTCTAGTGAAATGCTTGAGATGAAAAGGGTTTTCACTACCATTTCCACCTCGTTCATAGAGACCTAGTTGACCACCTCCACAAATGTTGGAAGGTATAAAAGAATCAACATTAACTAAATATCAGATCTAATACCCATCTCAAACTTATAACCTGTAAGGTAATATTTATTAACAAGATTGTGTATGATATTATATAACATAGAAAAATGGTTTGAATGAAAAAAAACCATATTACCTCTTTGATCCATTTTTATAAATTCTTTATTCTTCTCTATACACAAATTTTCTGGATAAATATTTTGTTAGTGATATTTTTGAAAGATTCCCAGGTAAGATCCTCATGTAATTTTTCGTGAGTATTAGGGTCCCACTATCTCCTTCTTACACATTTAGGAATATAGGTAGAAGAAAAACATTAGAGTCCTTTGGTGTTTTTAGAAAATGGAAGATCCTTTTTGATATATTGATGCCACTCTTCATATTTCATGGGCCCTTTTTCACCAATTAAGATGGGTGGATTCTACATAGTAAATTATGAGACATGATCAAACCTTATCCTTATTTTCCAATACCCACCTATGCCAAATTATAAATGTTTTAGATTATTTATTCCTCAATATAAAGGTACACTAGAGGATTACCCTATGGGACATGTCCCACATCTTCTAGTGAATGGAAAAATCACCTAACCACCCATGGAAACTTGGGTTCAGAAATAGAAGTGATATGAACAAGAACCCTCTTTCACGTATTACCTGAATCCTTATAGTTCTATCTCCTATCTACCAAAGACCATAAATCAACCCCAAAAATGTAATAATACATTTCAATAGTTAATGGTTCTAGAACTATTGTGTTAAAATCTAATGAGTATCAACTAGACAAGTCATCTAAGACTGTCCTCCACATTGTGTGGTGAAATGAAACAAAAAATTATAATATATAAAATGAACATGATAAACCATCATATTTTATAGAAAAATATGGATTACATTTCCATGAGAAATAAAATAATAATACCATATGGTTTTACCTATAATTAAGAAAATACACGACAATAACTAAAACTCCATGTGACCATCTATCACGAACATAATGTCCCAAGATGAAGGAATCAACAACCATGCAAATAAAAAAAGTGATACCCTTCCCTTTACCTAATTCTTGAAAACCGCATCTACATATTCCTAATGAAAAAAATAGGGTGCGGTAATAAATACTAGATGGACTTGACCAATGAATCTATAAAATTAAGATTCCAAGGATACATTATCTCTATATTTAAGGAAAACTTGTTCATATATTATATTTGAATGATTATTTTTATAAAACATATTTTGGGTTTTTTTAAATCCTTTCATACTCACATAAAAGATGAATTAGATAAGTATCTGATAAAATCATGATAGTATAAGAAATGGAAACCATAACTACACCATAAGATAGACAAGTGATATATCAACCGTGAAATATTCCATAATGTGAAATACTAATCATTAATGAAAAATCATAATATTTGTCACATAACCTAATACAGTAAGACTAGAATCATGTAAATCATTCTAATACCTGGTTCTATAATAGGTTATCAATATCAAACACCTCAAGTGGCATTACAAATAGTAATGTTAAAAGTCTTCTTCCGGATGCACCCATGGTATCTAATGTGTTATTTTTTTCTTCCAAAAACCAATTTAAAATAATTCTCTCCTAATAAAAAACATCTTAATAGTGAATCTTCGCCACATATATGATTGAAAATATATTTTCTAATAAAAAACCATTTATTTTATTTCATTGAAGTTCATATTGAGAATAATTACTTTTCAATGAAAAACTCCTTTAATAATATAAATTTCATAAATGGAATACACCTCGATATCAAATCCATTATTTTCATAAAACAAACTAAAATTACTCTATAAGAATGTCAATAATTTCATGAATTGAAATATATGTATTGACATACCTTCCTCAAGAATAAATAATGACCACCAAAAATTTATATCCATATTTTTGGTTAAAATACACTCAAAATGCGATTCAAAGGCCTTAGAAAATAATTTTGGAACCCATAGAGAGTGAGAGATATTGTTGGAAGAAAATATGGTATTGAGGGGTCTGTGTACTAAAAAAATCATGTAAATCTTACTAAAATCAAGCTCAATAATTAGTTATTAATATCAAAAACTTCTTGTGGCCTTGAAAACAATAAAGTTAAAAGTACTCTTCCTAATGAACCCATGGTACCTAATGTGTTATTTTTTTTCTTCCAAAAACCACTTGAAAATAATTATCACCATACAACATTATAATAGTGAATCTTCACCACTTATATGATTGAAAATATATTTTTTTAATAAATAACCATTTTATGTAATTTCAATGATGTTCATAGTGTGAATAATTACTTTTCAAAGAAAAAACCCTTTAGTAATATATATTTCATATATGGAATACACCTCGATATCAAATCCAATATTTTCATAAAACAAACTAAAGGAACAATATAAGAAAATCAAGAAATTCATTAATTGAAACCTTTGTATTGAGATACCTACCTCAGGAATAAAGAGTGACCACCAAGTATTCAGCTCCATGTTTTTTTATTAAAATACACTCAAAATGCGACTCAAAGGCCTTAGAAAATAGCTTTGGATCCCATAGAGAGTGAGAGATAATGTTAGAAGAAAATATGGTATGGAGGGGTTTGTGTACTAAAACATTATGGATTTAAGAAGACCACATCTCTACCCCCAACACCATAGAATGGAAATGATGGAAGATTATTAAATTGTAACAAAATATAAGAGACCACACCACAACCCATCTAGTCAATGCATGTCCAAAATCCTTGGTGTAGACCATACAACATGTTCTATTATTCTTGGTTGAGGACTCTGATATAGCATTCACCTTGACACTACAACACGTGTCATTTCTAAGACACATCTCTTCTCTTTGATGTGATTATTCTAAAAATAGTTAGTGGCACTAAAATACCTCCTCACTGACTCTAGGACACAGTTGGGTTCCACTCCACTACTAGCCTCCCTATTCCAAAGTAGCTCCAATTCATGAAAATATCCCCTCTAAAACTCTATATTACCTCAAATAACATAGAACATGAAGTTTCAAATATTATATAGAAAAAAGGGAATATACTGAAACATTAAGGGAGTCACAATAGTTCGAAAAAGGAATTATAGTCTCATAAACTCAATATGATTGGTTCTTTCCATGATATTGAATAAGATCGAATATTTTCAACAAGAAAAAATGATTCCTATAAGGACAGTTCTAGTTAAGAAATTTAATTTATTTAAATATTTAAAAATATTCCATCATGATGGATGAATTGAAGAGAATTTTATATGATAATATCAAAGTATTGAAAATAAACTAACTATGAATAATATGTCCAAGTTATGGTACTGCACAGATAATAAAAGAATATAAAACCTCAAAACTAGAAGAGGAAATGTTTTAAAGACCAATAATATTTCATTATGAGCTGGATAAGGTAATTTGGAACTTATGTGTATTATCATGAATAAGTAATGATTATATAACATGGGATTATCTAAAATACCTAAAGGGGTTTCGGAACTTCATGTAATTTCAAAGTTAGGTATTAATTTTATGAAAATTAATTATAAACTTTTGATGGGTATGTGATAACAAGTGTATGTTTTACATGTTTTTTTAAATATAAACATGTTCAAATGAAATGGAATAATTAATTCAGCTTACAGTTTATATTCTTTATATAATTTAAATAATTAGTACATTTATAATATTAATATCAAGGAATGTGTCATGATCAGACAAATCTTTATAAAATATGTGCATATTCATCTTACTTTTCATATATGATAATAGAGTCTCTTTGATAACAATGTTTTTTTAAGATTTTATTAAATGTATAAAATCATTTTAGGATTCACCAATATCAATAATTTTTTTGAGAAGATTATTTAGATAGAAGAGTTTATTTAGGAAAACATTGATTATCCAAATATTTTTTAAAATATAAGGGATGTTTTTTCTACGACTCATTAGGGTATAATTTAATAAAGTATGATTTTTAAATAGGAAGAATTTAAAACACATGGAATAACATATATTATATGGATATAATATATTATATGTAAAATATTATTATTAGATAAAAATAAGCATTATTTTCTATTACACAAAGCAGTTTTTTTATCATAGAAATATATTCCGAAGAGGACTGAGTGTCTAAGAAGTTATTGGGAGTATGTTTGAACATTGGGAAATAAAAAGTGAAAAAATAAAATACCAAATTTATTTTTATTGAATATTTAATTTAAATAATAAAGAGGTAGGATATGAGACTTGACTGAAAAATTAAAGTAGTTATATTTTTTAAATGTCATCTTTATGCCATATTATTTATAAAGTGAAATTCAAATGATTAAATAAAAGGCTTATAAAATAATTGTAAATGGAAATGTAAATGAGTACATATGTTTACCACAATGAAGTAAATGTCACTTTATCATAAAAGAGTTTAGGATATGATGAATAAAAATATATAGAGTAACATATGATCATTATAATAAATGAACATCACTATTACTTAAAAGTTTATACCATAAAATAAAATAAAATGAATCAATTGGTATCCTAAAATTGTTTATGGTATTATGGAAAAGATAAATAAAAACATTACTTTATGCACCATAACAATGTGGATATAACATTATCCTAAAAGATATTATGATGTGTTGGTAAATCAATAATGTAAATAGTTACCTTATTTATAGATGATTTCGAGGAAATAGTTTGATGTAAATGGTTGATATACTTATACAAAGTAATAAGTATACAACTAAATATAACATAATATCATTTTATGTCATGAATATATGGATTTTAAATATAATTTTAAAGGGTTTAACATAATTAATATTATTCCTACATATCACCATTATTCAAAATGTATTATTTTATAAATATTACTCAATAAGTGGTTAATAGATGTATTTTATTAGATGATCACATAGGGATATTTTTGGAATTAAAATTTTATGTAATTTATAGAAAACAATTTCTGTAATGAAAAAATAAATTTTTATAGAACAACATAAGATATTTATTTTAATGGTTGTAAAAGTATCATGTTTTTTATAATAATGGAAATCAATATTTTTCATTCATTCATGTGTGCATCATCTAATTTACATCAATAATCTAATGATAAATACCCCATAAAAGATTAAAATTTGAGGTTTCCATAACAAATGATTATCATGGGGTATAATGGGATGTTATAATATGTAATCCTTGTCTTCAAAAGATTCTTACATCCCTTATAAAGAGTTATATGTGAGATATGGAAGAACAGGTTCTTAAAGTAACATTTAGAGACTTATTATATAGACTGATATATTAATGTATATATCTTGTGATTTCATACATCCATGGATATACATAGGGCTATATAATTATTAGTGGTCCTTTTTAACATATGTTTTGTGAGATACTTATCTTGAGAACCTTAATATATTGATACCCTACTTACACAAGGCACAATATGAACTTATCTAATTGGGGGGTGGTTGGGTATGTTTATAATCATGTCTTTTGGTTGGAGTACAACCAAGATGGAATTTTTTCACCTGTGTAAAATCAATTGGAATGTGGCCCTTTATTCGATTATAATGAAAAAATGCATGTCCATTACTAGTTGTTTCACAAAAGATATGTTCGAAAATATGGATAATTGATATGTGATGTTCTAATAATAATGATAAATAACATATGATGAATTTGTCCACATGGTTAGACATTTTTAGATAATCACAAAGATAATGAAGATAAAGTATTATATTTACAAGTTCTATATATTATGGTCACTCAATGTTAAGGAAAAATTGATTATATAAGAATCATATGATATATATGATATATGATTTTGTGGATATGATTTTAATGAGATATGATTATGTTTGATTTAGATCACACAAGGACCCTTAGTAGCTTGAGTAGCACTCATGTTTTTCTATTGACCTTTATTTTATTACTTATATGAAATAGATATTGAATAGTCATTTTCAAGGCTAGTAAGGCTCGTAGTGTTACAAATTTAGGCCCTTGGATAATGATAATGTTTTGGATATAATATTTGTTCAAAATAAAAATCATTTGATGAAAAAAAATATTTAAAAGCGTTTGGATAGATTTATAATGAGTTGTGAAGTTATACATAACATCCTATTGTGATTTTAGTGTATGTTAGATATTTTAGGATGCACACTAATATATATAGACACACACACACACACACACACACATATATATATATATATTATATGTGTGTATATTTAATACGTGCAAGTGATACACATATTTTTTTGTATGTATTAAATATAAGTGGAATAATAATTATATATACTAGAGATTCCCATTTCCATATTTTAATTACACATAACCCCTTGTTTTGATCATCCTATTCATGTTCCTTTTTTTGGTCATTAATTTGAACCTTTTGGAAATTTTTTGAGTTTTTGGGGTTATTAACGGTTGGTGAATGTTTAGGGAGACATTTGGGTTGGAAAAAAAACTATGAAACCTATTTAGTGGAATTGGAGGGGGGAGTCAATTGGAGTATCAAGAGCTTAAACCTTATGTCCACCACTCTAAACAATGAAAACTTGTAAAACAATTCACAGCTATGGGATGGCAAGTCTAACCATGTGGCCAAACCATGCACTCATTATAAATTCTTAGAGAGGGTAAACTATTAGTACCAACCATGTTTCCCAGCGTGGAAATCATGGGAATATGTTTTAAACACCTAATTTTTTTTATTTTAAAACCCTAGACTACGAATTTTACCTCATAGACCTCTTATTTAATCCTATCTATGTCCCTTGGATTTTAGAGTCTCTCAAGAGTAGATTTTGGATTCTATAACCCCTTTTCTCTCGAAATTATATTCATATGGATGTGTTTGGACTCCCTCCACTAAGTGGATCTTCTCTTATTAAGTGTTATCACTTTTTATTCACTCATACTCTTAGAGAGTTGTAGAACCTCATGTAATTGGTGGATATAAAAATTGACTTATTGGTTATTGATTTTAGTGATTAATCATTGATAATACTTTCCTTCATTTATCCATTGGTGGTCACCTATTACAGTGATTAATCATGTTATAATGTGACCCAAAGTTAGGTGGTTCCATTTAGATTTTCACAAATTTAAAACATTAATATATCTTTTGACTTGTAATATATATTCAATATATTCCCTTTGGTTGATATGATTTGAAACTAGTTGTTTTAAAAAATACATGGAATTGTGAAATAAAACCCATAATTTAAATACTTGAATGAATTAGGTGTATTTAAAGAAAATACATATTGAAATGAGAAATAAATTGATGAAATAAATTGATTTCGTTTTAAAAATGCATGTATAGAAAGGACTATTTTTAAAAGAATAAATTATATGAAAACCAGTGCTTTGTTTATGAAATTTAAATGAAATGTTGGAATGTGAAATTGGGTAATTGAAATGTTAGTGATTATTTTAATTGTGATAAATTTATTTCCCAATTATTTAATAAGAATGTAATCCCAAGTAGTTATTGGGTTATTACTACTACCCTATAGGACTCTGAATCCCTATAAATGGATTGGTGATAAATGATATAGCTAAGAAAATTTCATCCTTATTTCTCTAATAGGGTTTTCATTCATTATCCTGATTTCTTAAGCCTTATGTATGTGTGAAAAAACATCTTTATATGATGGTTGAATTTGTAGTGTGATGATCCTAGAGATAGAAACTATCAAATCTCTAGTCTCATGAAAATTTTTATTTTATTTGACTACATTATTACCTTCCTATTATTATTGAACTATTTTATTCATGGAATAGATTTGGGATGATATAAATTTAATTTTATCTTGATATATTTTTTATATTATTGATTTAAAAGTTTATTTGGGATAATAAATATGATAAATATTTACCATGGCTTATATTTATTTAAATAAAATCATACGTTGTTTATTTTCATTGGAATTTATTATGGAATATTTGATTCAATTATTTTATGTTATTTTACTCACATCCTACCTTTTAATTTGGATGGTGGTATATTGTGTTATTCTAGGTTAGGGGAAAGGAAATATGGACTTGGGGAAGAGTATATTCTTGAGCATGGGAATATGGAAGTTGATGGTGAATGATGGAGATGCAATTGACTCATTCCAGGAATATTTTGATTTTCATCATGATGAATGTTGTGTTATCCTTTGGATGATGCTATAATTTTGGATGTTTATATGACATCTTTTTCTACATTTCTTTTTAAGGAATGTTTATAATACCGACTATTTATATTTTTAGGTTTTTATGTTTTATATTTATTGTTTTATATTATTTAAAATGTGTTCACTATCGATATTTTTAATGATTCAAGATAAAATTCACCAACACAAGGGATAAGGAAGACCCCGAATGTTATTTAGGAACTGACTCAGTTATTAATATACCTAGGTACATAGGTTGCTTCATCAGAAAAGGGTACTAGGTAAATGTTTTAATTTTAGTTTCTTTCATGGTTTTTAGTATATATTATGGTACGTATTAGTAGGCAAGTGGTTTTATTTTCAGGTATTTTGGGGATATTATGAGTGATTTCCTAGCTGTATCTCATCATAAAGACCCTTAAATCACTATATTTATTTTGGAAAAGAAGCATAGAGGAATGAAATACTCTGATTATAGTATTTTTTAGACCTGTTTAGAGTTTTATGAAATTCTTGAAACTTAAATTACTTTTTAGGGAATTGAGATAGTTGAGCATGTTGTCCATGATTTGGGATATGTACCAACATAAATTCAAAGTTAATAATTGGTAGTGGGTCCTCAATGGGATAAAACTAGAGATCATTCTCCATAGATTTTTATATAGAAACAAAAGTTTTTTATTTCTCAAATAAAACTCTAGAGGTGGAGGATTGATTGAAAATAGATTGAGATACATTTTGAGTTCTCAGAAACACCTGATTCTATAATGGTGAAATATGTTACCATTAAGCCTGAAGGGCCTAGTCAGAGGTTGTGGGACTCCATGGTAATAATGAAAAAACATGAATTTAGGGATTTGACAGACTTTAGGGATATCTTTACAGAGAAGTTCTATCCAGAGTGGATGGATTTGGAAAATTATATGGAGTTTCTTTATATTTAACAAATTGATAGAATTGTGACTCGGTATGAAAATCATTTTTCTGAACTTAGTCACTATTCTCTTGAGGTAGAGGATAGTGATAATTTTTTGGACCAATTGTTCAATATGGGTCTTTGATATAATATTTGTTATTAGGATTTCATTCTTAATTTCACTTCTTATACTAAAGTGATAGAATGAGTGTTGATGGTTGATCTTTACCAAGATGGTATGCCTGACTTTACAGGAGTTATCATGCCTCATAGTTTCATTTTTTTAGTTTCATTAAATAAACAACGATGTGTGATGATCTTATTAGTGGATCTTGATAGTAGTAATAATCCAGACCTTATACAGTTTCTGGTTAAATAAATTTGAATTAATTTTAGTATAGAAGGGACACACATTTGATAGGAGTTTTTTACTAAGTATAATGATCTATTTTTCATGTTGTCGCTCATGCCACCTATATAAATACTATCAGTCCATTTTAATCATGAATTGTTGAATGGTATCATCATTACCTAATGTTATTTTTTGGAAATCATATTCATCATGAGTTAAGGATTTCCATCCATGAGCAATCTGAATGATGCTTCTCTATGCAGTGAAAGATTCTCCAGAGGATTCTAATGTGGGTCCAATGATAGTGATAGGTACCATCAAAATACTTTCATCTTTAGTGACTATTTTATTCGATATTGTTTAATGTCATTCAATATTTTATATCTGAAAATTTAATTATCTAAACCTTACTATATATCATATCCCTTATGTGATAGATATTGATGCAACACTAAGAATGAATAGAGAATAGGACCTCTAATTCCCTTCTTTTGTCTTAATTTTATTAAAGATCAATATCATTATGTATTCCTTGGTTCTCAACATGATAACCTTATATGCAATTTTCAAGATTGATTATATGATTACCCATAAATTCTATATTCACTATTCTCTTCATTGGATCATCTTTGTAATCCTCGATATGGTGTTTTTCATTTTCATGGGGTAATGAGAGAATTAGATCGAGTAGAATCAAATATCTCATTTCAATGTGGGGAAGGGGGACATTGGTGATTACTTTTTGATATTGAGAAATAATCTTGTAGTGGTGATATTCCTCTTGTGTCTACTGAGTTTCTCAATGTGTTCCCACCTAACATTCAATGATTTTGTAAGGAGAGATGTAGATTTCTCTCCATTTTTGGTACAAGGTATCCATCCTATCTCTATACCATTATATCCTAAGACACCCGATGAGTTGAAAGATTCAAATACATTTTTGAATAAATTATTAGAAGAAGGCTTCATTAGACTATTTACCTCTCCATGGGCACCAACAGTGCTTTTAAAAAAAATATTTGACGGGAAAATTTTCCTTTATGTTGATAACTGAAGAATTAGTCATGTTATGGTAAAAAAAAGTATCAATTAGCTTGTATTAAGGATATATTTGACCATTTTAAAGTGGAAAATTGTATTGAGAAAGATAATTTTTGTCCTGGATATAAAATTTTTAGAATCATGGAATCTTATATTTCAATGATTTCCATTTGGAGTACGTATGACCATTAAGAGTATATTTTTATTACTTTTCATGTAACCAAATATCCTACGGTTATTATATAACCAGTGAAAAAAAATCCATGAGTATATAAACATAATTAGTATGGTATTTTCAGATGACATATTTTTTTACATAACAACTAAAGAGGATTATGTGCATCCTCAAAGAGTATTCCTGGAATATCTATGAAATCATCAACTTTATTCATTTCTATAAAAAAGTATTTTCTTGATTTTGGAAGTTATGTTCTTGAGGCATGTGATCTCATTACATGGTATTTATGTTGATTATATGAATTTTCATGTGTTATGAAATGTGAACAACCATGTAATGATTTTAAGAATTAGAGATTCTTGGGAAGTGTATTGTATTACTACTAGTTTATTAAATATTTTTTGATGTTGGCTACTCCAATGAATGTTTTCACATAGAAATGAGTAATGTTCTTATGGGTTTTGATATGTCATAACTCTTTTGACCATTTGAAATAATGTTTGAATTCATAGTATGTGTTTTCTATTCTAGAGGCTCATAGGTCTCTGTGGTTTTTGTGACACATCCGTTTTAGGCATCGGTTGCATTCTTATTTATGGTTTTCACGTAATGACATATGGTTCACAATAGTGTTGGCCATAAGAGATGATCTATATGACTCATGATCTCTAATTCATATATATGATGCATGCTCTTACGATGTGGTGGAATTACATTTTCATATAGAAATTTAAAATTTAATTTTTGTCAAAATGGTCTGAGTTATATCTTTTCACAAAAATATTTGAATCTCTAATAGGGATATTTAGTGGAGTAATTTTAGTCTTTTGACATTAAATTTGATTATACCCATAGTAAGGAGAATTTTATTTCATATTCCTTGAGTAGGAACCCCTTGACCATCACTATGAAATAATTATTACAATAATGGACTTTGACGACTCTCTTTTCTGATATGCATTTTAGAGTTCCAGATGATGTGGCTGAGTTTTTTCTAGGATGTGTACAATTGAAATCACATATTCTGAGGATGATACTTTTAGGGAAGTATCTTTACATTATATTTCATGGAACTATGGAATCTCTTTATAGTGGGAAGACCATTAGTATGAGGTCATTATATTCCTAGATTATACAATTATTTTGGAACTAGTATGCCACACATTTTCTTATGAGAAAGGATATGATGGTGGATTTCAATAATACCCAATGGGTAGTACACCATAAAACAATAAATATGTTCAATGATATTTGGTGTCAATTAAGATTGTCATTTATAAAATGAGTCATAACAAATTTTTTTCTCATTGTTATACATACCAACAAGTTATGTCTAGGCATAATAATCATTCATGTTTTCTTTAGCCACCTCTTATATCCACATGGATGTGAGATGATATTTCGATCAATTTCATGGTTTGGTTTCCATTTACTTCATAAGGGAAGAATATAGTTTTGTTAGTGATATATTAGTTAACCAAATTCGGTTTCATTATAAACATTCATAGTATATCCAAATTTGGCGACTTAGGAACCATGTATGTGTAAGAAATCATCATATTTCACAGAGTTCTATCTATTATATTTTCTATTGGGGATCCATATTTCATAATTCATTTTTGAAGAGTTCCTTGGAGGAAATAGGATCCCATGTTTGTTTGAGCTTGAAATATCATCCATAGATGGATGGTCAACCATAAGATGTAATAAATATTATTGTATAAATGATTCATTATTGAATTCTTTATTTGGGTGGAGCTTGAGATAGACACCTGAGACTAGTTGGGTTTTCCTATTAAAATAGTTAAATGACATCAATTAGAATGGAACCCTTTGAGGTCTTGTATGGAAATACATGTAAATATCTATTATGTTAGTTAGTGATTGGCAAAGCCTTTCTGGCAGGGCCTATCCTGGTCCATTAGATAAATATTAACATGCTGATAATTCATTATAGAATTGTGATAGGTAAAATTTGGTATAAATATTATAAAAATAATCACATTTGAACATTGGAGTTTTATATTGGTGACCTGGTGTTTTTGAGAGTTTCACCTATATTTGGTAATATAACATATTAAAAATAGGGATGTATTGCATCGAGATTCAGGAGACCATTTGAGGTTGTTTATTATATTTTCATGATGGATTACTACATAGGTTTACCCCTAAATAGACATTTATTTACAATTGTTTCCATGTTTTTCATATTTTAAAGTATCTATATAACCCATATCATATTCTGAGATTGGAGGATCATTATGTAGAGCCTTAATTATCTATGATTGAGATTCCTATTTGGATTTATGATTTAGAGATAAGGTTTCTTCATGGAAAGACCAAACCATTGGTTCAGGTGTTTTATTAGAATGGTTCAAAATATCATGAGACATATGAGGATAAGGAATTTATGAAGGTGTAGTGTTCTGTTAATTTTTTATGGATTTTTCTTGATAGATTTTAGTTGGTAGAAATATTTAATGGTGGGGAGGTTTTGCGATCATGTTACCATATTCGAAGTACTTTTAATCTCTTATTTTTATTATCTGTGAGGTGGATCATGTTATGGGATGTTTCTAGAAACATTCATAAATGTTTAGATGTTTTTTGGGGTTTTTATAGATAGTGTATGCTTGGGGAAACTACTCATTTTGTCATAGAATACAGTGTGCCCAATTTAGTATAAATAGACGGGGGGGGGGGGGGGGTGTATAGTTGGAACATAGTTAGCGAAAACCATGATTCGACCCATATAAACCACGTACTGTTGGATAGTGTAAGTTTTGAACATTGGTGCATGATTAGTCTATGCATGTGGCCAAGCCCTAAATCCCTTGTAGAATTAGAGTGAGGGTGCATAGTTTTATCTAAATGTGTTATAGATATAGGAATCTATGTGAATGAGATTTTAATCTCCTTAAAAATTTAATTAAAATCCATGGACCCCCATTTTTAACCATAAACACCTCTCATCCATCAGTAAATCACCTTATTATCTTTTTGAGGCTCTCAAGAGAGTATTTTGAATTCTCTAACCACTTTCTTCTCTAATTGAAGTGTTAGAAGATTTTTTTGATCTCTCAATGGTAACTAGAGCTTCTATTGTTTGTAATTTTTCCCCTTTCTTCCCTATTATTATTTGACAATGATATATCATCCCGGTAAAAGTGAATCGAAACATTGATTTGATGTTTTGGGATTAGGTATCCCTCTATGATCAACCATGTGTTTGTTTCTTTGTTTTTATTCCCATTTTGGGTGATTGATCATTTCATCATGTGAACTAATGCTAGGCAACTCTATACATATTTCCCTATATCTGAAACAAAAATTCCATGGTTGATTTAAAATGTATTTTTAATTGATTCTCTTGATATGAGATTATATGATAGTTGATTTTAAAAAGGAATGAAATTGTGAAATAAAACCCCTTATTCAAAATATTTAATTAATTTGGTAGTTTTTGAAAAAATATATGACTATAAATGAGAAATGGTTTCATGAAATGATTTGACGATGGTTCTAAAAAATGGTTTAAAATGAAAGATGATTTTTAAAGAAATGAATTTGATGAAAACTGATATATTTTTTTGAAATATAAATGGCATATCAAAATGGGGAATTAGAAATTGAATCGAAAATTATGATTTTAATTGAGATGTACTAATTTTCCCATGATGCATTGGATGATTTATTTAATGAATATGTGAGATTTACTAGTTAGTGTAGGGGTAATTATGCCATAAATAAGACTCATTGGAAATAAAATTATGATTTCCACTGTAACTAAAACAATTTCAACATGATTTCTCTAATTTACCTGATGACCAAATCTATAGGGACCCATTTACAAGTTTTGTTCCATGATGATTGACTGAGTAGTATGATGAGACTATAGTTGGATACTAATGAATATTAGGGATTATAAATGAATCTTTTTGGGTTTGATATAATTATTACATTATTTTGATTATATAGCTCTTTTATTCAATACCCTGATTTATGAAAATTTTCATTTAATATTGTTTGATCTATCTTCAATCATCCTGATTTCAAAGAATGTTTCTGAAAGAAATGAAAATGATTAACCATTCATTATCATTATTTAAACTAATGAATAAATTGTTTTTATTGTAATTTATTGTAAAAAACATCATTGAATCGTACTAGGTTATTTTTCTGACACCACACCTTTTTAATTTGCACAGTTTGTGATTATTCCATTCTAGGTCTTCGGAAGTGGAAAGCGACACTTGGGGAGGTGGATTTTATTGATCTTTGGACCCTAGGTGATGGCGGAGACTGTTGGAGCTGGGATCCTCTCATTGAATGAAGATTTTTAGTTTGTTCTTGATGGATGTTGTTTCACCCTTTAGTTGATGTCATATTTTGGGATGTGTGTCTGACATCTTGTGGAACCTTTCTCATTATGGAGTGATTTGAATATCGATTTTTTGTTGTTTTATGTTCCGTTTTTGTATATTGATATTTTATTTTAATAGTATTAACATTCTCTATTGATATTCAAAATGACACCATACGCTATTCACCAACAAATAGGGACCGAGAATTATCATCTAGATAAGTAAGTGGAAAATCATGTATTAGTGTATTAGGGTATCAAGTGTGGTTCATGACATATATGAAATATTTAAATTTATCCAGAATATATTTTTAATTATTAAAAAAACATTATGAATGTTTTAATTGATTTACATTAATCCAATGAAAATTTTCAATGAATTAACTCACCAACATGAAACACATATGATGTGAGGAGCCGCAGGATCTACTCAAATAGAAGGATGGTGTTCTATTCTATTGGTGGTAAAAAATTATACATTCCTCTAATATTAGGGTAGCCACAGGATATGATTTTTGTTGTATTGGATGATGTCCCCACTTCAATGTTAGTGTGATTTTTTTTATTGATACATGATCTTTATCAAGCCTTCCCCTTTTCCGAGGAATAGTAAGACTCATGCTTTTAGTGGTTTCTAGTACTCTATTTTAATGTTTAATTTGTGTGTTGATTATTTTGGATAATTTTTCCTCTATTTGGGTTGTCATTCACTGCATATAGTAATATAATGAACACAAAAAATCATAAATTCATTATGGTTGTTCCTATAATAGTTAAATAAAAGAGTTAAAACATCATTAGGTTCTTTTCATAGGGTCTCGAGGGGGCACTCAGTTTTCAAGTGGTATGGTGATTGTCCATGTTGGGGTTATACATTCCACGGTTGGGTCTACATTCTAGTTCATATTAACTTCTCTTCTCCAAATTTTTCTTTTTTCTAATATTATACGAAAAACACATCTGAAATTTTGATAAAAAAATTTAAAACATATAATATGTTTATTTCTAAAAAAATACATTGGATCATTAAGGTCATTTAAATTGTTGATTTGATGTTTCATTTTTTCTCTTGGTGAAAAATTAGTTAAAAATAATTGTCCAAAATATCTATAAAAATACAATTTTTTACTCAAATATGATTATATGATACATATTTTTATAATAAGAATTTATTTTAAAAACAAAATCGAACATGACATCATTCAGAAAAAAAATATTTTTTGATTGATTTTTTTTTTCAACAATTCATAAATGAAGTGATTAAAATTACCCAAAATATTTTTGACCAATATTTTTTTCCTTGATCTTATCATTTTCAAAATGTTTATATAATTTAGCAAATCATATTAAATAATTATAATAACCCAAAATATTGGATTCATATGTATGCTTTTATTATAGGTCCAAAATGAATCAAATATTATTGTATCAATGTTTGATGAAAATATAAGTAAATTTTATGGGATGTTATTATTGGATAAATGTTTATTGAACTAAAAATATGTTTAATTATATGAATCCACATTATATAATCCTAGTAACACTATAAATAATGAAATTAATTTCACATGACATGTCATATTGTTATGTTATTTTTTCATCCACGTGAAAAAGTAATCAATGATTAATCTCATAAATTTTTGTGATGAAAATGTTGTATTATAAGTTCCATATAAGATTAACATTTTTTTGTGGATTTTATAGTGATATTTTTTATGATTCAAGTATTTATTATTATGAATTAGTTTATTAAGATTTCAAATGCTTGCATAGGGATCATAATCTTGATTATGTATGTAGATAACAATTTTAATGTTTCACGTTTTTTCATAAATGAATTTGTAAATGCATGTGGTGAAATGATATTTTTTATAAACCCCCATTTATTTTAAGGAACATAGATTGGTCACTTGAATACAAATATGATTTTATGTAGTTCTCTTTACCTCCATCAACATAATAGGCCAGTTTTCTTTTCAAATATGTTTTTTTACTTAGGACGATTATCGTCTATGTTGAGTGTTGTTTCTTATAATCACTATATAAATAACAACAGTAAAAGGTGATTTTTATTATATATATATATATATTATTACTTTTTATATATTTTTCATTAAAAAAGTTGAATTAATATAATTATTTAAATTTTTATAAAAAATTATTTATATTAATAAATATATTAATGTTATTACTTCATTTTTTTAATTTTTTGATTATTTATACATTAATATATTTTTATTTAAATTAAAAATTAATTTACATATTTCAATTTGTATATACATGTGTATATATTTAAACACACACACACATATAAATATATATTTACAATAAATAGAAATAGAAAATAAATTATGTATGTAAATATATTGACAATAAATAATTGAAAGGTTTAAAATTTTGATCCAAATTTCTACAACCTATAAATTTATAAATCGTTTAAGGATGGAGTTTTACAAATATCTAAGAATAAGATTTCCTCAATTTTAACAAAATAATTTTCTTTCCGAACAATACAACATTCACCCACACCTAGATTAGAATGGAGATCAGTTACCTTGTTACCCTCTATGAAATTGAAAGACAAGACTGAGTAAATATGGTCAAAATAATCAATAAAATATACACCAAAAGTGGCAAATATTCCAAAAAGAGTTTCATAGATTCCCTCAATAGCATTGAAAATGCATGTGGAATCAACTTCAAGAAATATCCTTGTTAATCCCTTTTATTTGGCTATTTGGATGGATTGAAAAAGATGTGTATTTAAGCCTCATAAGCAACAACAATCGAGTGGATATTCGTAATTTATAATTCCTACAATATATATATATATATATATATAATAATTTATAAATATATTATAATTTAAAATTATTAATATAAAAATGTATATATATATATAAATATATATCTATACTTACAAAATATAAACTTACACATATATAAATATATGAATATATAGATATTTATATATATTTAATAATTTTTTATATAAATTTATGATATATATATATACACTTATATGTATTTATTACTATTCCTATGTAGTCATATGTATTCATGTGTATTTATGTATATATTTATATAGTTGGGTATTTATAGATATTTATATTTGTTAATATCTATATATAAAATGTGTTTGTGGTAATTTATATATTTATAGATATTTATATGTTTGTGTAGATACACACAGACACACAGTTATGCATTTTTCATTATATATTTATATGTAACTATATATAGTTACATATGTATGCATGTATTTATGTATATATGTTTGTATCTATGTATGTCTGTATGTATATATATATAATAATTTGTATTTATGTATATTTATGTGGGTTTTCATGTATGTGTTTATATATATATATAAATTATGTGTGTGTACATAGTTATTGATATTTATATTTCTGTGTATATTTTTTATATTATATTATTTTATGAATATTTCTATGTGTTTATTTATATTTACATATATTTATATATACATTGAGTGTGTGTGTACATTAATACATATTTATATATGTTTGTATTTCTGTATATTTATTTAAATATTTTTATACAATAATATATATTTCTGTGTATATTTATATTTATTGAAATTTATATTAGAGAATATATATGTATATATAAATTTATATACTATTATACTCATATAAAATTGTATATATAAAAATATATTTGTATAAAAATATATGTATATATATATATATTGACATAAATTAATGTAAATATATTTTTATTTAAATGTATTTATGTATATTTATAAAAAATTATACATATATTTATAGATAATAACTTATGTTAAGAAACATTTATATATATATCTATATATTCATATTCGTGTTTGTATATATATTTATTTACAAGAATTTATATGTTAATGTATAATTATATTAACTAGTTTATCAATTTAATTAACTACTGACCAGTTTAGATAAGTGGGAAAGTCATTAGAATATGAGGATGAGGTTGTGGGTTCAAATCATATTATCTTATATATTTGTCATGAAATAATTATCAACACCACTATTCATGATAGTTTTAAAAAACATCCATGAATCATTTAGTGGCGTTTTAAATGGCCGCAAAACATAAAACATCTCCCCTAAAAAATAGTTTTTCCAATATGAATGTCCTTAATTACAATTATTTTATTATTGGTTTACTTTATAATGATATGAAACATTCTATATGATCATTTTTTATCATTATTAAATATATATTTTTTTAACTAAATATGATAATAGAATTTATTATTGTAAATTTTTTATTGTTGATGTACATGATTATGAAAGTACTAAATACACTAAGGTTCATCAACCTAATAACAGAATCATGGGGTGAAACATTTTGGATTCAATTTGTTAAAGGAGTAAGAAAACGTGAAAAATGGAAAGGATTACCAACAATAATGAAATTTTGGATCTAGTAGATGATTGTATAAAGTGAATGACAATTTATTCCATATATGGTGAATATGTAGAATGAAATAATTATATGAAACTAAATAGTAAAATGAAATAATTTACATAAGGGATTTGAAAACATTTATTATGAATGATTGTAAAAATTCTGACACTATTTATGTTACCCACTCATTTCTTAACATTTCTATTTTTCATATATGTATCATATTTTTCTAATATAATTATATTATTAAATAAATACTGATAAGTAATCATGTTTTAAATATTTTTAATGAAACTGTAAAGACCTGTAAATTTTAAAAAAAAATTCTTAATTTTCTTTGGAATTTTACAAGAACGCAGTTTCTGACGGCACCTGATTCCGAGGCCCGGTGTGCCTAGAATCTTTTTCCGAAGTTTGGCTCGGGTACATTCAGTGAACGAATGAGTGGGTTTTTCTAACTTTTGAACCGGTGATCGGAATTGAATTCAAAGGGCACCGATGGAATCGCAACGCCGATATTTTCTTAGAAACGCCTTTTCCGGAGTTGCATTTTCTCGAGTGTGGTTTTAAAATTTTTGGTGTTAAGTTAAGAAATAAAATAAAGTGGTGCAACAACTTTATTTTTATTTCACATAAATCCACTTAAAAGCCACTTAAAGCTGCTTAAGCTCAGTTGAAGCGGTTAGGGTGCAATCCAAAATATCATACCCTCTTGGTAGGATATTTGTGAGGTGGGGCCCGCACGAGCCCCACCGTTTCTTTTCCGCTAAGTAACACACCTGCGAAAAGCCCTTTTAAATGAAATTCAACTGACGTGTTTTCTAAATTCTTAACGCCCCTATTAATTGGGCGATTAGTGCGTTGCAATTAATTCTATGAATTAATTATTCGTTACTTATCTTTGTTTTTCAACTTCTTTAGTTGATAATAAAATAAGATGAGGAATTATTTTATTATCTTCTTGTTGTGTTAAACCTTTGGAGAATCTCTAACGATCTTCATCCTCCTACGCGAAGAACGCAACGAACTCGATGAACATGAAGAACGCGAAGAACGCTGGCCTCTGATGAAGGGTGACAAAGAACACCAGACCCCCGGAGATCGACGCGACGTGACGTCGGCGCTTCTTCCGCGACGTTTCATCCCCGCGACAATCTTCGATCGGCAACTTGAGTTTATCTACGCGACGCCGAGTACCGCGAGACAGCGACGCCCCTCCGTGACGCGACGATCCTTTTCATCCGCGACGGTCAATTGCGCGATGAACTCGCGTCCGACGACGACGTTGAGGTAGTGGTCATTTTGAAAATTATTTTACATATGTTTGTTTTCCTCCAAGGAAAGAACGTAGATCAACCGATTAACAAGTTGGCCCGCTGATTATTATTGCGGGTCGAGATTTATAAAATTCTAGGATTTATGGTCTTGTTTCAAACAGCAAAGACGGTGGGTGCAAACCAACGAACAAGTCCGAACCCACCACCGTTTTTCTCTTGGTGTGCGGAACGACGAACGACGACAAAACGGGCCACATAGATGATTTGTTGATTCTGCAGTGAAGAACGAGACCCGGGATGAGCTACAGCGCAGACGGAAATGAAATTGGACCACCGGAAGGAGCCGCCGCGGGGGCGGGGTGCAGTTCTGTGGCCGCGAGAAACCGAAGAAGGGACGCAGCCGGCTGCCGCGTCCGTTGGCGAGAGGCGACCCCAACCGGGGCCACGGATCCATCACGCGGGGGGCAGTGCGGCCCTACCCCCGGATTTCCCTCGCTCGGCCGCTCGGCCGAGCCAAGCCGAGCCGACCCGCCGGGCTGGTTCGCATCCAGGCCAGGTCACGCCCAACTGGGTCCGACCCGGTTCAGGCCGACCCAGGGGGGTCGGGCCGGGTCGGGCCGGGCCCAGACCCCCCGTTTCCGGAACTTTTCAGTATTTTGCTCATAACTTGAGCTACGGGCCTCCGAACGACGCGCCGTCAGCAGCGATGCAATCCTTGGATCCAGGCCGTCGTTTCGGTATATCACACTCAAGGTTTCCGAATAATTTGGGTTTTGCCGGGTTGGTTCGTAGACGAAACCAACCGGGCCCTCGGAGCGGAAACGCTCATATGTTGAGCTTCGGACGTCTGTTTGACGTGTCGTTGACTTTGTTGGATTCCTCTAAGTGAGACGGATCTTTTGGCTTACTCCACCCGAGGTTTGGACGTAGGTGGAGTATTGTCGGGTTGGTTTTTACTTAAAAACCCACTGGGCCCCTGGGACGAAAAGGCCAATAACTCTCAGACCGGGCGTCCGATTGACGCGCCGTCTGCGACGTTGAGTTTCTATTGACGATACGGAACTTTTGGATACATAAACTCTGGACTATGTGTCAGTTGATGTATCAGCCTCTCGGCTCATGGAGCAGACCCTCCCGAATGATCTTGCTGTGTGCGGGAACCCAAGAGTTGGCTGCGACTGCTACTATGACGACGACGACTGTACAAATATTCTCAGTGGATTCGACGATGACTTCTACAGCACTCAGCGATCCTTTGTGGGTCAGTGTTACCGATCCTGTGTGGGTCCGATCCTGTGCGGGTCTGCGCTCAGCGGTCGTGTGTGGGCCAGCGCCTACAGATCATGTGTGGGTCCGATCCTGTGTGGGTATTTTCGGGGGTTAGTTACTCATCGATCCTGTGAGGGTCAGATACTTTGTGGGCCATTACGGGGGTTAGTTATCTATCGATCCTGTGTGGGTCAGATCCTTTGTGGGTCATTGCGGGGGTTAGTACCTATCGATCCTTTGTGGGTTAGATGGCTTAGATGAATCAGTGGAAATATCTGGTTATTTTTATCATCATATGAAGAAGTATACCTGTGTGAGATGAATCTTGTTTTACTTTCCGTTATGGATTGTGATGTGCTATCCCGTGTGGATTTACGTTTTTCTTTCCTGTGTGGACTGGGTTGTACTTGAGCTCGGATGTTGGACCCGAGTGAGAATTGATGACTTAGGTATATGTATGGGCATATACCTAAGCAGTGTCGAATGTTACATCATGATTGTATCTTTTCTTTGTGGACTATCCACTGTGGATTCTGGGAGACCTTCGGAGGTCTCGGGGTCCCTACTGAGTAGCTTATACTCACCCATTCATGGGCTATGCCTGTACTACGTTGTGTTGGTTGTAGACGACAGACAACACTGATTGTGGTGGAGGATTGCGGAGCAGGATGGTACCTGGAGGTGGACCACTAGGCGGGACGTACTCGGAGAGGTCGACTAGACCCGAGGAGTAGTGGAGGCTTTCTGTACCCACCCTTTAGGTGGGATTTCTAGTGGACAGCTCGACGTTGCAGTTTTACTTTCCAGTTGTTGTTTTCCCTTTCCAGTTGTACTTTACTTTTAGTTTGGTTTTGTATACTGGCCCACTTACTTTTCCACACTTATTATTGTACTGGTTTTTACTTACTGTTACTTCTTCTACTTGCTTGCTCTGTGGTGTTTGGTTACTTTACAAAGGCAATGCCTTCCCTTTTTTCCAGGATTTACGCCTTGGTGCTAGTCGCCAGCCCCTGGCCTATGGATGGTGGGCTTGGGGTAGTCACGACAAGGGCCCTGAGGACGGGTCATGAAAAATTGGTATCAGAGCAGTTCGGTTCTACCGCATAACATGGGACTCTGATCTTTTTTCTATGTGAAGCAATAGTGTAAAGCGTATTGAGTGTGGTTATCAGTCCAGGGAGCCCAGTGCCGGTGCGGCGGCCGACGTATCCGTACACCAGGACCTTGACTTCTGATTTCCGACTTAATGCACGGAAATATTGATTGCATGTATGTTTCAAGTTTTCTTTGTGATTACTTATGTCAGCTCACCAGGTATACTGTTCTGACTGTGGTGCACCTGTTTCTTTCCAGCATGGCCCCACGATGGCAGCCAGCTAGGGTTCCGAGAGTTGAGCGTGATAACATCCCACTGAGCAACGAGGCCTCGGTATAGGTCCCTTTGACAGTTGAGGCACCGACGATACCTCTACCCACCGAGCCACCGATGCTTCCAGCCCCAGCCGCTGACGATGCACGTCGCCTTAGTGCACATCATGAGTTCCAGCACCAACGTCCGCCTAGGTTCCGCGGGGAGAAGGAACCCCAGGCAACTAAGGACTGGCTGGAGGCTGTTGTATGAGTTTTCAAGCTAGTGAGGACACCAGCAGACCCCATGGTGATCCTCACAGCGAGCCTACTGCACGCAGCAGCAGGCCGATGGTGGAGCTTGATTCTTTAGGTGCACGATGAGGCATCTCTCCTCTAGATAGACTTTTAGGGCCTCTTCCACTCAGAGTTCATCCCAGCCACCCTCTGTTCGGTGCACATCCATGAGATTCTTCAGCTGCGGCAGGGCAGCTTGACGGTCGCCCAGTACTCAGAGAGATTTACCGATCTCTCGCTCTACTCGACGGACATGGTATGGGACCCATTCTTCCGGGCCTGAAACTTTGACAGGGATTGAGACATGAGATCAGGGCATTGCTGATGTCCCTCAGCATTCCGACTCAGGCAAGGGTACTGGAGCAAGACCTTTTGATCGAGAGCTTCCTTGCTGAGCCTTAATCAGCAGCGAGACCTTCCGCGTGGCGGTACGTAGCAGAGTCTTCTGTGGTAGGCAGTCAACGGATGACTCAGGGGTCCATGCAGACTAGACCCTCACGCAGACGACCTCAGGACATTGGCTCAGCAGTGTGGGGAACACAGTGTGGAGCCAGTCTTTCGAGAGGCAGGCAGTGCTACACATGCGGCGGACAGGGCCACATGGCTCGTGACTGCCCGACCTACCGTGCCGAGGAGCAGCAGACAGTTGAGGGGCCACCCAAGAAGATGAAGAGGGTCGACCGTGGCGGTCCGCAGGGAGGAGGAGGAAGAGGCAGAGGATCTGGCCGAGCAGCAGGTGGTGGGAGACGCTTTGAGGCTCTACCACCACCACCACTGGGAGGTCCACCCTGGCCACATGGAGCTGGCGGGAAGAGACATGCACAACTCCAGGCAGTGGAGCCCTATGACCACGGAGCACCCAAGTTGATTCGAGGTATGATCTTTGTCTATTACACCCTTTCTATTGTTCTTATAGACACAGGAGCGAGTCACTCATTCATAGTCGTTGCCCTTGTTCGGAGCTCGGAGATTCTGACAGAGCTGTTGGATCGATCCTTATGGCTAGAGACTCCTATAGGAGCAGACTCAACGATTACGCACTGGTATTGGAAGTGTGAGCTTACTCTATGAGGTGAGATCTTTGGCTGGGATATTATTTAAGCGGCATTGAGGCCTTACGACGTCATCTTGGTCATGGATTGGTTATCTACAGTCCATGCACAGATTGACTGTTTTAGGAGTAAGGTGCGATGTGTACGCACCGACGGGAGCAGGTTCACCTTCACCGGTGAGAAGGGAGCCTTCACAGCACCGGATGGACTTCCGCATAGTAGAGGAAATCCCATCACTCATCAGTTGGCTAGCCTCATCCTAGGAGCAGTTGACGTGCGGAGTCCTAGTTTTCCTGCAGTGGTGGATCAGTATGCAGACGTCTTTCCCGACAACGTTCCAGGGCTACCTCCTCGTAGAGAGGTAGAATTTTATATTGATCTGTACCCTGGGACAGCCCTGATATCCACTCCAGCATATTGGATGGCCCCCACTGAGCTTCGAGAGCTACGGGTACAGTTGGAGGACTTCCAGGGAAAGGGTTTCATCTGACCCAGTGTTTCACCCTTGGCTTCCCCGATATTATTCGCCAAGAAGGCAGATGGGAGCATCCGACTTTGTGTCGACTATCGTTACCTAAACCAGGTGACTGTGAGGAACAAGTATCCGCTACATAGGATTGATGACCTCTTCGATCGGCTCAAGGGAGCACGGTGGTTCTCGAAGATAGACCTCAGGTCAGGCTATCGTCATCTCAGAGTTCGGGACAAGGACATGCAGAAGACAGACTTCAGATGTCGGTATGGCCACTATGAGTTCTTGGTTATTCCATTCGGCATAACCAATGCTCTATCAGTGTTCCTGGGCCTCATGAACAAGATCTTTCATCCATACCTCGATCGATTTGTCATAGTCTTCATCGACGACATTTTGATTTACATGACAACTGAGGAGGAGCACGTCTACCACTTACGGGTTGTACTAGACACACTTTGAGAGTACCAGATTTATAGAAAGCTCTCAAAGTGTCAGTTCTGGATACGTGAGGTCCACTTCTTGGGACACGTCATCTCTAAGGCAGGATTTGTTGTGGATCCTGCGAAGATCGAGGCAGTGCTAGCTTGGGAGCCACCCAAGAGCGTGACAGAGGTGCGAAGTTTCTTGGGACTAGCTGGATACCATAGGAGATTTGTTCCAGACTTCTCCAGAGATGCAGCACCACTCTCAGCTCTTATGAAGAAGGGTAAACCCTTTGTGTGGTCAGACAGATGTCAGTAGAGCTTCCAGGAGCTGATACCAGAGATTGAACAGTGCACCTATCTTGATGTTGCCTGAGGAGGGGGTAGGGTACATAGTCTACTACGATGCATTAGGGAACGGACTCGGATGTGTCCTGATGCAAGAGCGGGAATTAGTCGCCTATGGATCACGTCAGTTGAGGACACATGAGCATAAATATGCTACCCATGACCTGGAGTTTGTAGTAGTGGTATTCTCTCTGAAGACATGGTGACAATATCTGATGGGAGAGCGCTTTACAGTCTTTTCTGACCATCAGAGTCTCAAGTACATCTTCTCTCAGAAGGACCTGAACCTGAGACAGCGGCGATGGATCGAGTTCCTCCAGGACTATGACTTTGAGATAGTCTATACTCCTGGGAAGGGGAATGTAGTAGCCGATGCTCTCAGCAGGAGGACAGGCATTTAGCTACTCGATGAGGAGACAATGGAGCTAGCCGCTCTGCAGATATCCTTCGTGGATAGAGATGGAGCAGCCTTCCTTCAGTCACTCACAGTCTCTCCTCCACTACTACAGCGGGTCAAAGAGGCACATCATGGGGACGCTGACTGTGAGACGCAGCGTGCACAGATATCCTCAGGACACACACCTGATGGCTTCTCCTTTGGAGCAGAGCACGAAATAATTTTTAGAGGACATACCTTAGTACCAGTCGCTTTATGAGAGGAGGTGATGAGAGGGTTTCACACTTCTCCTTTGGCGGTACATCTTGGAGTGGAGATGATGTACCAGGATCTCAGACGACAGCACTAGTGGCCGGGCATGAAAAAGGTTATGGTAGAGTTCGTTTCTCGATGCCTCCCCTGCCAGTAGGTGAAGGCAGAGCACCAGGTACCAACAGGTTTGGTACATCCCTTGGAGGTCCCGAAGTGGAATTGGGATGGGATATCTATGGACTTCGTGACTGGACTTCCACGCACTTCCAGAGGTCACGACTCCATCTAGGTGATTGTCGACCGACTCACCAAGTCGGCTCACTTCATACCCATCACAGAGCAGGGCTCAGTGGAGAGCTTGGTATGTCTCTATGTTCAAGTGATTGTATGGCTTCACAGTGTGCTATCATCAATTGTCTCTGATCGAGATTCTCGCTTTACTTCCAGGCTTTGGAAGGGGTTGGAGGAGGCGTTCGGGACACAGCTACGTCTGAGCACTACCTTTCACCCTCAGACGGATGGTCAGATGGAGAGGACCATTCAGACTCTCGAGGACATGCTCCGCACATGTGTCATCCACTTTGGTCGTAGCTGGGAGGACCACATACCCTTGGTGGATTTCGCGTACAAAGACAGCTACCACTCCACCATCGAGATGGCACCATATGAGGCATTGTATGACATATCCTGCAGATCTCCTTTGTGCTGGACATACCCTGGGGAGTCAGCACTTGTGGGACTAGAGATGGTCCGGGCCACGACAGAGAAGGTCCAGGTCATCCAGGAGCGGATGAGGACAGCTCAGAGCTGGCAGAAGTCTTATGCTGACAGGAGGCGGAGGCCACTAGAGTTCGAGGATGGTGACCACGTCTTCTTGCGTGTCTCACCTCGACGTGGATTACAGAGATTTGGCCGAGGCGACAAGTTGTCTCCATGCTTCATCGGACCATTCCAGGTCCTCAGCAGGATTGGTGAGGTGGTTTATCGACTGGACCTACCACCTCAGTTGCACCGGGTGCACGACGTCTTCCACGTATCTCAATTTAGTAGATACGTGCACGACCCAACACACATCATTGACCATGGGGAGCTAGACATTGATGATGGGGAGAATTTTGCGGAGGTCCTGGTGGAGATCGAGGATCGATAGGAGCGGGTCCTACGTTGACAGTCGATTCCTCTAGTGCGCATCCAATGGCAGCATGTGAACCTCCAGGAGAGCACTTGGGAGTGGGAGGCTCCGATTCATGCTCAGTACCCACTTTTGTTTCCCTAGTTTATGATGTATCTTTATAGGGACGTAAAGCCCTGAGGTGGGAGTGATGTAAAGACTCGTAAATTTCAAGGAAATTTTTTTCTTTATTTTCTTTGGAATATTACAAGAATGCAGTTTCTAACGGAACCTGATTCCAAGGCTCGGTGTGCTCGGAATCTTTTTCCGAAGTTTGGCTCGGGTACGTTCAGTGAACGAACGAGTGGGTTTTTCTAACTTTTGAACCGGTGCTCGGAATCGAATTCTGAGGGCACCGATGGAATCGCAGCACCGATATTTTCTTATAAACTCCTCTTCCGGAGTTGCGTTTGCTCGGGTGTGGTTTTTAATTTTTTGGGGTTAAATTAAGAAATAAAATAAAGTGGTGCGACAACTTTATTTTTATTTAATTTACAGCCACTTAAACCTTCTTAAGCTGAGTTGAAGTGGTTAGGGTTCAATCCAAAATATCC
The DNA here is from genome assembly GCA_963277665.1 of Viscum album. NCBI lineage: Eukaryota > Viridiplantae > Streptophyta > Magnoliopsida > Santalales > Viscaceae > Viscum > Viscum album. Next base: position 96,586,447 of record OY728158.1, read on the forward strand.
TACCCTCTTGGTAGGATATTTTTGAGGTGAGGCCCGCACGAGCCCCACCGTTTCTTTTCCGCCAAGTAACGCACCCGCGAAAACCCCTTTTAAATGAAAGTCAACTGACGCATTTTCTAAATTCTTAACACCCCTATTAATTGGGCGGTTAGTTCGTTGCAATTAATTCTATGAATTAATTGTTTGTTACTTATCTTTGTTTTTCAAATTCTTTAGTTGATAATAAAATAAGATGATGACTTATTATATTATCTTCTTGTTGTGTTAAACCTTTGGAGAATCTCTAAAGATCTTTATCCTCCTACGTGAAAAACGCGAAAAACACGAAGAACTCAAAGAACGCGAAGAACACGAAGAACGCTGGCCTCCGACGATGGGCGACGAAGAACGCCAGACCCCCGAAGATCGATGCGACGTGACGCCGATGCTTCTTCTGCGACGTTCCATCCCCACGAAAATCTTTGATCGACATCTTGAGTTTTTCTACGCGACTCCGAGTACTGGGTGACTGCGACACCCTTCCGCGACGCGGCGATCCTTTTCTTCCGCAACGGTCAATTCCGTGATGAACTCTCGTCCGACGACGATGTTGAGGTTGGGGTCGTTTTGAAAATTATTTTACCTATGTTTTCTTTCCTCCAAAGAAAGAACACGGATAAACCAATTAACAAGTTGGCCCGCGGATTATTATTGCGGGTCGAGGTTTATCAATTTCTGGGATTTATGGTCTTGTTTCAAACTGCTAACGCGGTGGGTGCGGACCAACGAATAAGTCCGAACCCACCACCCTTTTGTTCTTGGTGTGTGAAACGACAGACGATGACAAAACGGTCTGTAGAGAGGATTTGTTGATTCCGTAGTGATGAACGGGACCCGGGATGAGCTACGGCGTAGATGGAAATGAAATCGGACCACCAGAGCAACTCCGGTGGCCCGCAGACTACACCAGCGGCGCGGGTCGCCGGCGCGGCGGTGCCGGTGGGCGGAGGCGGCGGCGCCCCGGCGCGCCACGGGACGGAGCCGCTGCGGTGGCGAGGTGCGGTTCCGCGACAGCACGGAACCGAAGCAGGGACGCGGCCGGCTGCCGTGTCCGTTGGTGAGAGGCGGCCCCAACCGGGACTACAGATCCATCACGCGGGGGCAGCACGCCCCCGCCCCCGGATTTCCCTCGGTCGGCCGCTCGGTCGAGCCGAGCCGAGCCGTCTCACCGGGCCGGGTCGCGCCCAGCCGGGTCCGACCCGGTTTGGGTCGGGTCGACGCGGTCCAAGTCGGGTCAACGCGGTTTGGGTCGGGTCGACGCTGTTCGGGCCGACCTAGGGGGGTCGGTCTGCTCCCAGACCCCCCGTTTCCGGACATTTTTGGTCATTTGCTCATAACTTGAGCTACGTCCCTCTGAACGACACGCCGTCATCAGCGATGAGATCCATGGATCGAGATGGTCGTTTCGGTATATCACACCCAAGGTTTTGGAATACTTTGGGTTCGGCCGAGTTGGTTCGTACACGAAACCAACCGGGCCGTCGGAGCGGAAACGCTCATATCTTGAGCTTCAGATGTTCGTTTGACGTTCCGTCGACTTTGTTGGATTCATCTATGTGCGACGGATCTTTTGGGATACTCCGTCCGAGGTTTGGACGTAGGTGGAGTACGGTCGGGTTGGTTTTTCCTTTAAAACCAACAAGGCCCCTCGGACGAAAAAGCCAATAACTCTCAGACTGGGCGTCCGATTGACACGCCGTCTATGAAGTTGAGATCCTGTTTACGATACATAACTTTTGGATACATCAACTCTGGAATATGTGTTAGTTGATGTATCAGCCTCTCGGCTCGTGGAGCGGACCCTCCCGAACGAGTTTGCTGTGTGCGGGAACCCTAGAGCTGGCTGTGACTACTACTGTGACGACGACGACTGTACAGAGATCCTTAGTGGATTTGACGGTGATGGATATAGCACTTAGCGATCCTTTGTGAGTTAGTTCTACCAATCCTGTGTGGGACCGATCCTATGTGTGTCAGCGCTCAGTGGTCCTGTGTGGGCCAGCGCCTACAGATCCTATGGGGGTCTGATCCTGTGTGGGTCTTTGCGGGGGTTAGTTACCTATCCATCCTGTGTGGGTTAGATCCTGTGTGGGTCATTGTGGGGGTTAGTTACCTATCGATCCTGGGAGGGTCAGATCCTTTTTGGTTCATTTCAGGGGTTAGTACCTATCGATCCATTATGGGTCTGACGGCTTAGATGAATCAGTGGCAATATCGGGTCATCTTTATTGTCATATGAAGAAGTATACCTATGTGAGCTGAATCTTGTTTTACTTTCCTTTGTGGATTGTGATGTGCTATCCTGTGTGGATTTACGTTTTGATTTCCTGTGTGGGCTGGGTTGTACTTGAGCTCGGATATTGGAGCCGAGTGAGAATTGATGACTTAGGTATATGTATGGGCATATACCTAAGCGGTGTCGGATGTTACTTCTTGATTGTATCTTTCCTTTGTGTATTATCCTTTTTGGATTCTGGGAGACCTTCGAGGGTCTCAGGGTCCCTACTGAGTAGCTTATACTCACCCCTGCAAGGGCTATGCCCGCACTACGTTGTGTTGGTTACAGACGACGGACAACGCTGATCGTAGTGGAGGCTTGCGGAGAAGGACGATACATGGAGGTGGACCACTGGGCGGGACATACTCGGAGCGGTCGGCTGGACATGAGGAGCAGTGGAGGATTTATGTACCCACCCTTCAGGTGGGATTTCTAGTGGACAACATGACGTTGTGGCTTTACATTTCAGTTATTGTTTTCCCTTTCCAGTTAAACTTTACTTTCAGTTTGGGTTTGTATACTGGCCCACTTACTTTTCCGCACTTACTGGTGTACCAGTTTTTACAAAGTTTTTACTTCTTATGCTTGCTTGCTCTGTGGTGTTTAGTTACATTAAAAAGGCAATGCCTTCCCTTTTTTTCGGGATTTACGCCTTGGTGTTAGTCGCCAGCCCCTGGCCTATGGAAGGCGGGCTTGGGGTAGTCACGGCACGAGCCCTGAGGACGGGTCGTGACAGAAACTATATTTATTCTAAAAAATTCCACTTTAGTGATATGAGAGTGTTTATAGAAGATGACATTTTAAAAATTCTTAAGACATAATAGCCGCTGATTTAGACATTTATTTATTATAGAAACTTTAAAAAATGAACAATATGATAATTTTTTATGATATAAGTTATGATACTAAAATGATATTAAAAAATACGTATTAATAACATTATTCTAGAAATATACAGATTTATTTAATGAAATGTTTTCCCTCAACCATGTACTTGATGACCTATAATCAATAAAATGTTTTAAAAAGAAATCATGTTAAAACATATTATGAAACATATAACTAAATCTATATTTATAACACATTAATATTAATTTTTGTATTTTTTAAATGTGTCATAATTATTTAATAATTATTTGGATATACATGCATTGGATCCACAGAATATATCATTAGGTAACATGGATACATCAACACGAGCATCAAGTGGTCCCTATAAAAAAAGTAGTGGTTAAAAAAAAAACAAATTATACTAAATTAAATTTCAAAATATAGTTTTATATTTTCATGGAAGTTAATAAAATGTGTATATACTACTTTCTCAATAAATACATAGGAAACACAAGGTGAACTTTCTATGATTTCCTCTATCTTCACTATTTCTTCTTATGTAGATTTCACTTGAGGACTAAAAAGTATAAAAACTGTTATCATTAGGTGACCCCATTACATAGTTATAATGAATAAATATACATAAATATGTATACTGATTATGTATATCAAAAATATTACATAATTATTATAGTAAACAGGTTCTATAAAAAATATTTTATATTAGTAATCAAAATAGAGGCTCCTAACCATTATTGTTGGATAATTTCTTATACACTCTATAGAGTGACATGTTCATACAAGAAATTGAAATATTTTTTTTATTCAAATATAATGTTATTAATATGACCATTTCAAAAAATTATTTCTACATGAACATGTAACATCATTAAATCTAGACTATCTTTTGGTCGGAAAATTGTATCATTATATGGTTCTTATAAACCAATAGCGGATCTCCTATGTTATATTAATCTTATATTTAGTTCCTTATAACTATTAAAAAATATATTAGTTTATAATTATTTGATTCATCATAAAAGATATAAAATATAAAATAATTTGGACTTGAAATAACCCTTTTTAACATGGTTTTTTATAAAATTACAAAACCATTGTATGAATGCTAAAAAATCATGATTCATCACGTTAATATCAATAAAATCATGGGGACTTGTTTCTATTTTATAAGCGTGTGACCAACTTGTATCCCTACTCTTATGTGATCTATTTTTATTAGTTTTTGTGTGTGTTTGGTATCATTTGAGATATTATACATTATACCTCTTGAAACAAGTTATTGAGTAGGTACTTATATATATAAATCAAAATAAGTTTCACCCTAAATAATTTCATTATAATAAAGGTATTAATATATATTTTATTCAAATTTAAAAAAAATATTTTGAATTACCAGAATAACTAGGGAAATATATTTCTTCAAGGGTAATTCATAATATCTAAATTGAGAGTGTGTGGATCTAAGTATTATGGTTGTTGTGTTTATTTATCTTGTTCCCCTCAAAGGATATGATATATTATTTATGGTTTTAGATTTTATATTTCCTACACTACTGAAAAATTTTCGTCCACAACTATAATTTTCGTATGATATTGAATCTATGTTTATGAAATCCCAAAGCAATCTCAATGTGGGACCCCAAACCCTATAAATCTAACAGTATCATACTTTTTATAGATTCTTCAAAAAATTCATATGGTGTTCAGATTTTACTATAACAATTACCTTATATTTCATTCATAGCATAAAAAATAAATAAACATATACATTTATATTATGATTTATTATATTTAATCCTTTTAGATTTATAAAATTTCATACTAACACACTATTCCTGAGCATTTTGTTTTATTTGATCTTCCAATTTTCAAATTTTATTCACATAATTGTTCTACCATAACACGAATTGTGGGATAGAGTTTGATGAATATTTTGATTGATCAATATTTACATTCAGACCAAATCATACTTATTTTATTTTTTATATCACTTAATTTTTTTTTGAAATTTTAATGTGCATGGAATGTTTTCAAGTATATTGTACCACATGCTTACATTTTTGTGAGGTAATATGTCTATTTTAGAAGAATTTAATTTTTATATATCCCTGGTTTTTTTTATAAATTAGCTGTTATATAAAATAAATATTCATGTTTAGTGTTAAATAAATTAATGTCATTTATAATGTACATTAAATGCATCTTTAATACAATGAGAAATGAAATCTTTCCATATTGATTATTTTTATATATTTTATTTAATGTTGGTGATAATGGTATGTTGTTCCATTAAGTACCCCTAATACTTTGTTTGGTATGTTTTATTCAAAGAAAAATATAAATATTTCTTTAAAGTATTAATCTGAATATTGTCTTATAACATTCTATGATTAATGTAGTTAATAAAGAAAAATAGCAACAAAATTAGTATTTTATTATTCCTTTGTAAGAAAAAAATATAAATAATATAAAAATGTTAATATAATGTTTTCAAAAATGGTTCTCTTCATTTCAAGAACCATACAATTCTAGTTTTTTATATCAGTATGTACATGAATTATAGTACTATGGAAAATGTAGCTAACAAAAATTATACTTATACTATAAAAACTGATTATATAAAAAAGGATTATAATGAATGTTTATGAAACCACTAGTAACAAATCTTGTTTATTCCATAACTATTTTTAAATAACCACTCTTAAATATTTTAGAAATAATAAAATTAAAACATATATCATCCCCCCATCTGCCCTTCCCACCAATAACATTGAACACCTGAATAAATAAGGATTGATTCTAGTTGATGAAAAATAACATTCCAAACGATGATCATTGATGTAATTACCCCACCCAAATAACCAAATTCTAGGAAAAGTTACACAAGACCTCCTACATGTTCGATCTAAATAATGAGTAGATACACAACTACAGGAGTGGGGATGGTAAATTAAAAGTGTAAAAAAATTTATTTTTAACCTCATGGAAAACAATTTTTAATGAAGTTAAACAAGGTAAATTCAAACGAACTATTCTGGTTCTACAAAACAAACATACTATGGTCCAGAAATATGGTTCTGGAAATTAAACATATGGAAAGATTACAAGGAAAATATTCTACCTTAAAGTATAAATAATCGTACATATTAGAGTATAGAAAAGTAAATTAAATTATAAGGAGGTTATAATTTCTTCTATTATCAAAATATGGTGGAAATAAATTTGATCCAAAACAAGTAACAAGAAAAAAAATATTTTGACCCAAAGAGTAGGGTATCTAACAAACATATATAAAGGTCCCTTGATTTATACATTCAAGAAATTCTATCTTACCCAAACCAGGGTATTCCCTCGATAGTAATATCGGGATCTATCTTGTTATCCATGCATTCCCTCAAATATTAATCTAGTAGGAACCTCTATCTACCTATCCCTAGATGTCCTCAAACATTACAGTTGTCAGAACCTCTATATTCGTATCCCCGAAAGTCCACGATTGATCATAATAATAATCGGAGTCGTACGAATGAATCTGAACAAGTTATTCAGTACACACAAAGCATGAGAGTCTATCTCTATAGAAATCACTTCCCAACATGTAATCATTAGAGTGATCAACTAATTTCTAGCTCATTAAAATTAGCTCATATCTATAGTCACTTCTCCAATGGCTGTATCCCTCCTCCAATGGTCATATTTTTCCTAGAATATTATAGGGACCTATACACATGTCACTCAAACAACGAATAGTTATAAATAGATTGTACAACATCGTTTCATAATACATGTTAGGAAAATGATTTTTTTAACCAAACTTATTTTTCAATGTCCAGGAAAAAATAAAGTTTGGAGTATAACCAAATAAAATTATCAGACAAGAGATCATGGGTATTCAAATAATATTTTATAAATAATTACAGATTTTGGAGTCTAAATTATTATAAATTTAGAATCTGAATGTTGAGGAATTTTCAGTCAAAAACATTGAGGAATTGTGAGTCTGAATTCTAAGGAATTTAGCATCAGAATTCTGAGGAATTCGGTGTCATAAATATTTGGAATTCAAAGTCTGAATTTCAGAGAATTGTGAATCTGAATTTTATAGAATGTAGAGTTTAAATTTCATAGAATTCAGAGTCTGAATTCATGAGAATTTAGAGTCTGAATTGAAAAGAATTCAGGACCCGAATTTCACAAAAATCAGAGTCTAAATTCTATTGAATTGAAAACACGAATTTGAGGGAATTAGGTGACTAAAATATAAGGAATTCAGAACAAGAATTTCATAGAATTCGGAGTCTGAATTCTAAGGAATTCAGAATATGATTTTTAGAGAATTTATAGTCTGAATTTCAGATAATTCAAATCCTAAAAATATAATATTTTATAACCTAGTATTTATAGGATTCTGAGGTTTTAGATGTGAAATTAAATTTTAGACTTATGAATAAAATGAGTTAGATTTAGAGAGACGATAAAATGAACAATTAAAACTTATGTAAGGATAAAATTTCCTTAGAGAATGATAATTTTCTTTATTAAGATAATGCCTAGGGAAAATATAATTTTTCTTAGAATGTTTGTGATTTTCAAAACATAGAATAATGAAAAATTCATAACGAAACATTATTTACACAACAATCTATCCATTTTTGGAAAGCTCAAACATTCTTATAGAAAAGAATATAAGGGCTTAGAAATTTTTCTTTATTAACATGAAATTAAAAACTTATCACCCTTTGCCTATGAATCATGGTGAATACAACTAACTCCCCCTTAGGTTATGAAATCCCTTAGGATCATATTATTGACTTACATTAAGATATTTTTCTTTTTTGTTGTACAAGGAAATATTAATTGATAAGACTCCCCCTTAGATAGAATTCCCATAACGTAGGGAATTTTTTTTATTACTTAATAATCTTTTTATCATTCCTTTATCCCCCTTTGTGAATTTCAAAATGAAATAAAGGGAATGAAAAAAAATATGGTACATGAAATATTAGTACTATACACTCAAATATATGAAGAACAACAAAATATTTCACTAATATTGAAAGGATTTATAAATAGAATAAAATAAAAAAATATCATATTTGAAAAAATTATCCTTCTTTATCCTTCAGCATTAATTTCATCACGATGGTTTTCAGCTTTTTAAGCTCCTTATGATCTTCTTAAAAGAACTTGAGTAGCTGATCCTGATCTTCATTTTTCTTCTCTAAGGCGATGATCTTTTATTCCTAAGTCATAAAAATATCGGCTTTTTCTATCAAAAGATCTTCTCTCTTATTGATATTTTCTTTGAACCCAATAATAATATATCTTTCCCTTTTCCAATTCGAAGAAACTAAGTTGTGTTTACCATTAAGATCTTTGACTTCTTGCTTTAAGGTTGTTTCTTTTAGAGTTATCTTCTCGTTATAACTATTACTAAGATATTTGAATATTCCATCCCCAGTGTAAAAATTAACCTTCACACATTATTGAAAATAATCAAGGATTCTCTTCTTTTCGATTTTTTTCTTGACAACTTTGTGATTTCCTTCATGTTATTTTGTGAGCTTCTTATCCAATGAAGACGGATTTGAAATCTACTTCAAGCCTGAAAAACTTATCCAAAATCATGTAACTGAATCCAATTTATGATTAAATGAGTGGTGATGCATCTGGAACCTTGATTCTATACTCGGACACAGTCAAATGGAATCAACTAGCTTCTTCAATGATTGGACTAAAAGTTCATGTCCAAGATAGGACAATTCTGAATCTGATTTTTTGGTTGGTGAAGATTATTTTTCTATCTCTTCAGGTTTTCCCTTCGATGAACCACCAACAAATTTCATTATCACTACAAATTTCCTAGGTGTATCAACCAACATCCATTTCCCCTTATCATCTTTTGAAATTCTCTCTTCTACTTTTGGAGATTTATGTTCACTATCTTATAATTGAACTATCATATCTTCCTTAAAATTTTCTTTTTTAGTATCAGCCACTAGATCTTATTGCTAAATGAAGTCATGGTTGCATATTTAATCATTTGATTTTTTATTCACTTCTTCCTGGTCCCCATATTCTTTTCCATGGGAATGAATTTTTGTTGATTCATCTTGAGAAATTCGGATTGAAATATTTTCAGAAGGACTATCCTTATCAAGATATTCTTACACTTATTTATCATGTAAAATCTATCACCACTTAAAACATTATATTATTCTTCAACTTACTCTTTCTGAACTCTTTCATATTGTTCTTCTGGTTCTAGAATTACCATCTTCTTTCCCGGTGTCACAGGGAGTAATTATTTACAAAACAATTCTGGAACCTGAACTGGTTCATAAGAATTTTTAGCAGACTTTAAAAGAGATTGAACAATCTAGGCTCTAAACATTTTCATCTTTTTATTTTTTTTCTTTTTCTTGTTTCTCAAGATCCTCAGATGTCTTCATATTTAATGATTTTTCCTCAACAGGATACAAGAAAAATCTAAGCCCCCTTCCTTCTTATTCTTCTTATCTTTTTCCACTTGGAAACCACTTCATCCAGATAAGTCTTTTTATTAATTGTCTTAGGTGGTGTTGATTGTGTTTACTTTATATTAGGAGATTTTTCTTTCTTTTCTGGTTCCTTCACCTTCCTCTTCATACCACCTTTTAGGGAATTCTCAGCCACTTACAGTTTCTTTTATAAGGATTTTATTTTGGATTCCTAAAAATGATAAAATTCCTTGGATTTACTAGAAAAACCAACCCCCATTCATCATAGCATATCATGACTCAACAACATAACCTTGAAATTCTATAGCTCAGAGCTACAGGGGATTTTGAATGACTCTAGACAATGAACTATAATCTTGGAGAGAATAACTGGATACATGATTATTTGTGATTTGAGTGACCAATTTTTGATATTCATGATTGTATGTAAGACTTACTTCAATAGATTAATCTTTCTAAGATTTACCAGATAGTCCAAAGCATAAATATCACTATTCTTTAGAGTATCCTTATCACCTTTTCTCGGAATGAGAAATCCCTAGACCCATAACTCTATGATATAAAAAATTATAGAATGATGATTAATCATAAGAGTCTTCACTATAGATAGACCAACACATTCAATGGCATTATATTTATCAAAAGATCCTAAAACATTTGGTAGCTTGTTATTTCAGAACTCAGCATCTCCCACAAAAAGAATTCCAAGTATGTTGGAATCCATACTGTAGGAAAGGGAATAAGTTTTACCATAACTTTTAATGGAATACTTATCCCACCAAACTTCATTAAAAAACACACAGAATCATAAAAATATACCGACAATTCTAGATAAATAGGATCATGTGCCTCCAGTTTGGATATACACAAACTCTCCCAGCTATTCAGTTGGATCTTCTTTAAAATAATAGAATCATTTTAAGAAAAGAACATCAGATCAAGTATCCTTTTATAGTTGATTTTAAATTTAGAAATTTCCTTGACAGATGATATTTGTTTCTGAGGAGAATATTCTAAATAGATTCAGAATTGAGAAAACATGGAAAATTGGAATGGTCCTTAAGTAGAGAAGTAGGGTTTTATCACACTAATGCTATGAAAACTGATGTGGGAAAACCATCGAGGGGAATTTATATATGCGTATGAGGCGATAGTTTATCTTCCAAAAAAGTTGAAACGATGGAAACTCTCCTGGCCAGATCTAATAGTTGAGATGATAGTCGAATAATGACTTTAGTAGGTTTTGATCTTTTGAGGTTTTTAAGGTAAAAATTCAGATTTGAGGAAAAAATAATCCGAAAAAATTTCATAAACAAGATGAAATTATCAATCCGTTAAAAATATTTTATGAAATTTTTTGAAAGAAAACATACATTCGGTATTGATAAGATAATTATCACTAATAATTAAAAATTTTCTTAAAGAACTTTAGATTTTAGAAACTTTTCATAAGGAAATTTTTTGAATTTCCAATTTTTTGACTATGAAAATTTCAATTAAGAAAATTTTTTTCTATGAAAATTTTGATTAAGAAAATATTGACTATGCAAATTTTGATTAAATACATTTTATTTAGAATATTTTTACTATGAAAAATGATTAAGATGATTTGGACTACAAAAATACTGAATATAAAATTTTTGACAATGAATAATTTGAATAAGAAATTTTTTTCAACAACAATAGTTATAATGAAAATTTTGACAACACAAGAAAATGTACCCCCTATAAAAAATAGTTTCTTAATATATAGAGAAAAGTTTCAATAAGAAGATAATATGGGAGATTACCTTATGGTTATCATCCTATAATTTTTTTAATGTAATCAAATCAATCAAATGGTAATGAATTTGTGAAAATATCATCCAGTTGATCTTGCGTTCTGATAAATTAAAGAATGATATCTCCTTTTCTTGTGTAATCCCCAAGAAATTGACTCCTGATATCTATGTGTTTTTTCATGAGATTGATGTGTATGGTTTTTACATAGGGTAATGGAACTAGTGTTATCAAAAAATATTTTTTTTGGTAAATCTCATACCCTAGTCTATGAGTGTGTGTTGCATCCACAACACTTGGTAATAACATCTTCTAGGTGCTACATCTTCAGCTTCAATAGTGGAAACTACAATTGAGTGTTTCTTTTTTTCATGAACATGAAACTAATGAATCACATTAGAAATTATAATTTCTGGATATAATTATCCTATCCATTCAACACCCACAAAAATTAGCATCCCTAATTTTTTTTGAAAAAAAAATCATTTCCAGAAGTATAAATGAGTCCTAAAACCATGGTTCCCTTTATATAATGAATTATACTTTTCACTGCTTTTAAATGAGATTACTTAATATTGTATCGATATAATAGACATAAACATAATGAAAACATTATATCTGGATGACTAGTTATCAAATATAGTAAACCTCCTATCATACCTCTATGTGTTGTTTAATCTTCTGGTTTCCCAACTTCATCAAGATCAAGATAATTTATGGTACCAATGATAGTACTTATAATCTTAGTGTTGTCATTTCCATAATTTTTAAGAATATAATTAATATACTTATCTTGATATATATAAGTTCCTTCTTGTTTTGGAAAATTTGTAAACCTAGGAAAAATGTTAACTCACTCATTATATTCATTTCAAACTCAAATTTCATTAGATTAACAAAATAATGATTTAAATATTTATTATTTAACCAAATATAATGACATCAACATAAATTTTAACAGTCCAAATTTTTTTATCTTTCTTTATAAAACGAGTTGGATCAGAATTTCCCATAACATAATTATATTGTAACAAAAACCCAGTAAGTCTATCATACCAGTCACTATGGTCTTATTTAAGTCTGTATAAACCATTATTAAGACTGATAACATGTCGAGGATTTTTTGTGCCTGCAAAACTAGGAGGTTGTTCAAAAAAAAACATTCTCTTGCACATATCCATTATAGAAAGCACATTTTACTTCAACTGGAAAAAGTTTAAAATTAAACAATGCTGCAAAGGCAAGAAATATATTAATAGACTATAGTATAAATAATTGAGCACATGATTCTTCATAGTCTCTTCCTTATTGTTGATTATGGAATATAGAAACTAATAATACTTTTTTTCCTTTCAATGAATAATTTTTCATCTCACTTATTTCTGAAGACCCATTTTTCTCCAGTAATATATGTTTCATTATATCTTTCAACCAAGGTCCAGAATTTGTTCTTCTGAAATTCATTTAGCACATCTTGCATGGATTTAATCGAATCATCGTCACTTAAAGCTTCTTCCGCTCTTTTTTGTTCTATTTGGGAAGGGAATGCATGATTTTCTACTTCATTTTTTATGAAACTTCTATTCATCACAGGTTTATTTACATCTCAAATGGTACTATCACTTGGATGATTCTTAAGATAAAAATGATATTGGTTTTTTAAAACCAGTTCATCAACATATGGTGGGAAATATTCTGGGGTAAATGATTCAGAAATATTTTCAGAAATATTTTCTTTATCTGAAGGATCTTCTATCAAGGGTTGAAAATCATTTTTTGAAAACACATCCGGAGATGTAGATTGAGGTTGTTTAAAAACAAAAGGATCAGTTTTATCAAATATAATATGCATTGTTTCTTCAACTTTACAAGAATTTATATTAAAATCTCTATAAGCCATAGAAGATGTGGATTTGCCTAAGAAAATAACTTCATTATATTTGGGTGTGAAATTATGAGAATTATCTTTAGTATTCAAAATTAATACTTTGAAACCAAATAGTTTTAAGTAGGAAAGTATAAGTTTTACTCCATTCAAAATTTTGTATTGGGGCTTATTTAGTAAAGGAGTAATCAAAACTCGATTTATAATATAACATGAAACAATTAAATCTTAGTTTAAATAGTTGTTAGCTGTCATGTAATCACTCAACATTATACTAGTTATCTCTAGAAGACTTCTACTTCTTCTTCCAAAAACAAATTTTTTTTGAGGAGTTCTTGTTGGAGAGAAGTTATGTGTAATGCCTTTTTTAATACAAAAAGATTCAAAATCAATATTTTGAAATTTTTCTCCTTAATCACTATGAATAGTTATCAGTGGAATGTATTTCTCATTTTTACCTTGGGCTCTAAAAATTTTGAAAAAATAAAAAGCTTTATATTTTTTTTGCTAGAAATTAGACCCAAGTAAATCTAGTGTAATCATCATCTACGACAAATACATAATATTTTCTTCCAATTATTCCAGATTCTGTAGGTCTAAAAAGGTCTATATGAAGTAAATGTACTGCAACTGTAGTTGAGACATCACTGTTTAATTTAAAACATGTTTTATGATGCTTCCCATATTGATAACGACCAAAAACATTTTAGTAAACAAATATATGCACTGGTAGATCCTCAAATAGTATTTTCTTGAGATTTTACATAGGTTACTAAGGTTATAGTGTCTTAAACTTATATGTCATAGCCAAGATTTATCTTCCAATATAGTAAGGCAAGGTTGATTTTGGCTCCTAAGGTCTTCTATTTAAAGTGTGTATACATTCTCTTGCTTGTGGGAAGAATGAATAAACTCTTCCCTTGAATTGTGTACAAAGAATTTTTCATTCCAAAAATTCATAAGGAAACCTTCACCACATAATTGACATATGCTAATGAGGTTGTTCTTAAGGCCCTTAACAAATAATAAATTTGAAATCAATGTTTTTCCAAGAATAATAATTTTACCTATAACAAAAATCTCTCCCTGAGTATTATCTTAAAAAGTTACTTTTCTTCCATTCATCTCGATAATATTTTCAAAGAATGTTTTGTTACCAGTCACATGCTAGGAACATCCATTATCCACATACCATGTTATACTATTGGTACTATCATTATTTTCCTGAAAATAAGAGTGTTAGACTTTTGTAACCCAAAATTTCTTGGATTTAGAAATTTGATAAAGCAAGATTTTAGGTATCCACATTTTCATAGAAAAATAAGATTTATGAAAACATAAAGATTGAGTTTTTTTTAAATAACAATTTTTCACCCAATGTTTTCTGCACTAACATTTAAGGAAAATGGACCACTTTGAGGAACAGAATAGTTATTACTAAAAATTGGTTTAGAATGAGTGTAACCAAATCCAGAACTATTTCTTAAAATTCGAATATGGGAATTCATCTTATCAAAATTTTCTTTACCATATGTAATCTTTGACCAACACTTCTTAAAAGAAAATATTTCTACCATTAGTTTTATAACTATGTTTCTATCCTAAAAAATTTGTTTTAGAACTTGATTTAGTCTCTGAAATATTTATCTTAGAAAATACAATTCCAATATCTTTATAATGTGTATCCTTATCAGAATTAAAATCCTCAAGGTGTTTGGAGATAAATTTAAAATCATAAATTTTCTCATCAAAATATCAAGAATTATATGATTCTTTTTCAGTTAAAATAGAAATTCTTGAATATTCCTTATCATGCTTCTTATTGAGTTAAGAAATTTCATTCTCAATAAGTTTAGAAAACCTAGACACTTATTCATAAAAAGGTAATATATTATCATCATTAGAAGAAGGTTCTTCATATGATGATTAATAACATTAATCACCAGTGAAATTTAAATTTAAAGACACATTAGTGATAGATTCATCATTTTTTATCTTGGTCATTAGATAATGATTTTCAATGGGTAGCTTGGCTAGTAGACCAATATTCATCTAACTAGATGATTCATACATTGATGATTCATCATAATAGTCTCCACCACTTGAACTGTAGGTGTCATGAGCTTTCAAAACATTATTGGTCTTAGATATGTAATACTTCTTTCTATTCCTCTCAAAATTATTTTCCTTTCTATCCTTTTTATTATGAATATGACAATCTGGCCAGATATATTCGGATCTTTTTCATTCCTAACATGAAGCTTTCGATGTTATTCTTTTCTTTCATTATTCTTATATATATACTAAAAGTGTTTCTTTCCTAAAATCATGTTCGTCCTTCATGCAATATTATCTAGATCATTTTCAAAATGTTCACTTTCACTAGATTCATATAAAACTGTAACATTCTTTGACTTTGATATTGTAAAATTTTCATGAGTGTTTTATTTAGTAGTAGTAATGGCTATTCTTAGATTACCATTTTTTTATAATTAGTATCAGCATCTTTTTTCATTCTTGTCTCATGTAAAAGAATAGTTCCCATAATATAATCAAGATTAATTTGAGATACTTTACCATTATCATCAATAACAGTTCCCTTAGATTACCACTCATTAGGTATGATATCTATAATCTTTTCCGCAAGTGCTTCATCATCTAGATATTTCTCACCCATAGATTTTAGGATGTTAACAATAGTCATAATCTTTTATTGCACCTTGCATACAAGATCTCCATGAGGAAATATAAATCCATGATATTTTTCTCCATGCATAGCTCTTCTAGTTTTAATAACATCAGATGTACCAAAATAAGTAACATTTATTTTCTTCCAGATACAATTTTCAACTTCACAAGAAGAAATATGACATTATATATTCCTAGTATTAGAACACAAACAAGTATTACATACCTTGTAGTTTAGTTGATCTTCTGATATTTCATGATTGGTGATCTTTCTGACTTCCTTATTAGGAATCTAATAATATATAGTAGGAATAACAAAATTTTCTACTCCATTATTAATAAAAAAAGTCTTCATATGATATCTCCAATAACCAAAATCATTTCCATGAAATATGGGTGGTGTTTTTGGGTTTATATTTTCAATCCAACCAACATTCATTCCAATTATTTTATAAAAACATATCTTTACCCAAAAAGTATTTAACAGTAAAATTTTGTAAATAAGGATAAAAATTCCTAAGAAAGGAAAATATTTAGAACAATGAAAACATGATCATGAAATCATATATGTGAATATAAGTATTTTAGAGACCTTCTCTGATACTAATTTTAGGATTGAAATATAGATGTAGATGATTAATTAAAATAGGGGGTGAATTGTAAGTCAAAAAATATTTTCTTTTAACATTATGTAAAAATATTTTTAACAATGTTAAACAAGGTAAATTCACATGAACTCTTTTAGTTCTACTATATAAACATACTAGGTTCTGGAAACATTGTTCCAGAAATTTAACTTAAGGAAAGATTACCAATAAAAATATTTTACTTTAATGTATGTAGATTCTTACATATCATAGTATAAAAAGTACAAGAATGTATAAGAAGGTTATAGATTCTTTATCAAAATATGGAGGAAATAAATATGAATCAAAAAAATTAACAAGTATGAAATATTTTAACCTAAAGAGTATGGTGTCCAACAACCTTGGATATAGGTCCCTTGATTCCTACATTCAAGAAAGCTTGTCTTACCCACACCAGGGTAAGCCCTCAATAGGAATATCAGAATCTATCTTCCTATCCCTGAAAGCCCTCGAATATTAAGGTAGTCGATACCTCCGTTCTCTTATCCTAGGAAGACCTTGAACTTTAAAGTAGTTGGCACCTATGTATTCCTACCCCCAGAAGTCGTTGATTGGTCACAATAACAATATAAGTAGCACGCAGAAATATCAAGAAGATGCTCAGTACACACAAAGCATTAGAGTCACTCTCTCTAGAAATCACGTCACTTCATGTAATCTCTAGAGTGATAGATAGATTTTGGGACCATTCAAATGAGCTTCTATTTATATGCACTTATCCAATGGTCGTATCCCTCCACAAATGGTAATATTTTTCTATGTAACTTAGAGTTACCTATACATGTGTCACTCAAAAAACAGTTATCTTAAAACATATTGTATGAAAACATTTCATAATACGTGTAAGGAAAAATAAAATGTTTAACCCAATTTATTTTTCAGAGTCTAGGGAAAATTAAAATCAGAGTCTAACCAAATTATCATTTGGAGACTATAGATCATTGATATTCATATTATATTTTATAAAGAATTTGGAATCTAAATTCTATACATTTCAGAGTATGAATTACTTTGAATTGTGAATCTAAATCATGAAAAATTCAGAGTCTTAATTATGAGGAATTCAAAGTCTGAATTCTATGGAATTCGAAATCTGAATTTCAAAGAATTCAGAGTCTAAATTTCAAAGAATTTTGAGTCTGTATTTTAGAGAATTTGGAGTATGAATTTTATTGAATTCGGAGTCTGAATTCAAAGAAATTTAGAACTGAATTTTAAAGAATTCAGAGTATTAATTATAAAGAATTCAGATCCTTAATTCCAATGAATTCAGATTCTGAATTTTAAGGCATTTATAATCTTAATTTTAGAGACTTCAGAGTCCGAATTCTATGGATTATGGAATTTGAATTTTAGAGAATTTGGAGTCTGAATTTCAGAGAATTTAAATTTGAAACACAGAATACTCTATAATCAAGGATTTATAGGATTCCTAGGTTTTAGATGTGAAATATTATTTTAGAATTAGGAATAAAATGAGTTAGATTTTAAGATACTATAAAATTATAAGTGGAAGCATAGGTAAGAATAAAATTCCCTTTGAGATTGAAAATTTTCTTTATTAATATAATTCTTAGGGAAAATGTAATTTTCCTTATTGTACTTGTGATTTTCAAAAATTAGAGTAATGGAAAGGCCATAAGGAATCCTTATTGACTCAAGAATACACACATCCCTATATGAAAGAGGTTTTTGACTATCAATGAGGGTTCAAACACCATCGATGGGGAGAATATTCCAAAAATAAGAATTTGAGAACCATAAATAATAGTATCAAAAAATAAATACTAAAACATATGTAATGGTATGTATCAAAATTCATACATAATGAAAAAATGAGGAACCCAATTGGAAGGAAAAACATGTAAAATATGATAATGTAAAAAAATGTTGTGGAATTACTATAGAGTCTATCTTGTTATAGCCTATGAACTCCAATATCTATCTCTTACCTCCCAATCATTGGGTCCTTAACCATTCCTATATCCTAAATCACAAATAATGAATGTTCATTAGGATTCCCACAGTGGTTGTGAGAACAAACCACTTAGGTCCCAAACAATGAATCCTTAACACAAGGAAACATGTATAAGAGTGTACTTAATGGAAATACATAAATTTTCTAGAAAAAAATGCAAAACTATACTAAGTGGTATTTCACTAACCATGCCCCCACAAACCCCTGGTCATCCCTTATATTTCACCATGCCAGAAGGCACTCATAATAGATTTTTTCAACTAAGATTGAACACAAGGTCACCAAATAAAAACCACTATATTCATATGTTTAAGAGTCTGATCTCAGAGCACACAAGGCTATCAAGCATAATATCTTTCACTGAAAATATAAACCATACACCTCCACATCACACCACACTAGACCATTTTATCCTATTGTTATCTATCAAATCAAATCAATATTGACCATCCTACCCTACTATTTCTACTAGGACCTGATCACATATGAAAATCATGAACCTTTCTCAGTCCATATAAGTCCATCATTCCCACTCATATAACTCAATCCTATTATCACGTTACATTCAGGGATTGAACATTCTCCCCCAATAGGTCTGTTGATCTAGTACATTTTGACATGTCACTTTAGTACCACATACAAAACATAAATAATAGAATATAAATAATACACATCACTATAATAATTCATAATAATTATAAGAATATAATGCATAAAAATAAAAAGTATCTGTATTCATACGCACACACACACACATGTTATCATAATCAAACATGGGTATTGCGGGTTACAGGAAATCCTACAAATTTGATCATACACAATATTGTAATGCATATAACCAGAAAACATAATATCTCAATAACTACAATATACATAATCTCTACAAGGTAATGAAGTTCATACCTCAAGGTTATCAATGTCAATGTCATTTTTAAGGGTTAATTATCTCAAACCATATTCATACCCAAACCTGAATATTCTCTCACAATAAATGGTCCCATAACTGGTTATAATCCAACATGAAAAGAGTTATTGAATAATGTGGGTAAAAATAAAAATACAAAGTTTGAATCAAAACATACCCAATGTACAATTTCTATGAACACTAAAATTTAAAATATGTTGAGGAAGAAGATGATTTATTACTCATGGAAAGTGAAATTAGAAGAGAGTCGATGCCCCCACAATCCTATATTAATATGAAAATCCTCATCCCATGATTGTTCTAAAAATAGTTTGAAATTTTTCTAATGGAACAATGAATAACTTTATGTATTCCATTAAAACACCCTAAACGATAATCACAAACAAAAAAAGATGATGTGAGGAGTTAGATAGACCAAAGGGTTGGAATTATTGATCCTAATGAATATGTTTCAAACATCCATAATTGGAATGTAATTCCCCTACCACAGTTACCTAGAGTCGGTGCATTATTACATAACAATGAGATGATCACAAAAAATCAAGTCTCGAAAGACCGATTAGTTTAGTAGCCATGGAATCACTAGATACATTCATAATGTTTACATTACATCATAAAGTAAAAAATAATACAACAACATATTGTCTTTATATCCCCTCATACGATTCCTATAGGTCATTCATAAATTACTTCTTCACATCCTGGAAGAAATAAAACATTTAAAGGGTGAACTCAGATGCTCAGTAAGGATAACAATATAGCGGAAAATTTCATAAATAAGCATAATCATTTAAGGAAATGCATAACTAAAATATAAGCCTTTTAAACATGATCTTAAGAATAATATGGAAAAGATAAATTGAAATAATATAATTTAATTATTCACATTGATATTCTACTAGTTGAATAATCAGAGGAAATATCAATAACAACTTTCATAATGATGGAATGCATAATGCCATACTATCATAACCACGTAGCCAACGACTCATGCCAAGAATACATATATAATTTTTTCAAGGCCTCGTGCCAAGACACTAGTTAGTATCATGAGACCTACCGATGCATCGTGGAGCTATAGCAGGCTCCACCCGTCACTTACTAAGTCCAATGCATTCCTCATATGAACAGGTTTAAACATAACATAAACATTCATATTAAAACTAGCATATGAAATGTTAATACTTTCTCTATAAACCATGAATGGTATAAAAATAAAACATTCATATTCAAACATATCACAAAACCTTCAATACAATATCAATGTTTTGTATCATAATAAATCAACATCAAATAATCATAAAATCCTTCAAAGGATGTTGACATAGATGAAATCAAAACTATTTGAGAGAAATATATCTTTTTTTTGAAATCATTTTAAAGACACATAATTATAAAATAATAAATTTTCATTTAAAATATTCTTATAAGCTTGTAAGGGATGCTTCAAAGATTTACAACGGCGGCAAATAGACGCACGAGCCATATAAGTTAAAAATACATTCTTATCATAATTCGGTCGAAAAGTTTAAAAAAGACCTTGTTTGGAAAACGACAGAAAGATTCATTTATAAAAATCTTATAAAAACTAAAACAAGGGTATAAATGACTTTAACCGATATTATGTAAAATAGTAAGAATGTTTGGAAATCCATTTTTAAGACACATGGATGTGGATGATAAAGAGGTCCTAGTAGATAATTACGTATATACAACCTCGGATAATGAAGAGGTTGTGCAATAAACCCCTACCTTGTACATTTCCTTGGTTGAGGGTAGATTAACCTACTTTATAATGGTGAAATAATTTTCATTAAATTATAAATGAATCATATACATTAATATGATATCATATATGATCTTTTAAAATTGTTTTCTTAATAATATCTTAGTATTATCATCGTTTCAGGTGTCAACTTACTCGTTTTCTATTATATGTTTTGTTACATAAGAAGTGTTTGTTATTGATAAGTTGTATCTTATTCGTATCCAGAATTATATAATGTCCATTAAAATTATTTTTAATCATCAAATGAGAAATATACTTGAATTGATACAACGAGGAATGAATCTCATCACGTTCGTGGAGACGGTAGTCCGTACGACGCACGAGCGACAATATAACTCTTTTGATAATAAAATAATATATAATTGGATTTTATATCATATATACAGAATCATTATCATGTTATATTTATCATTTACATGAATTTAACATCATTATTAAACCCATCTAAATAATGAAATTTTGAATAACAATTACACCACGACGCGGAGACGATAAGCCGTACGTACGCACGTATGGTGACATGTCATTTAAAGGATGGATAGAATACTGAATATTTTTGTACCATATTTATAATAACATATAAGAATATATAATACACTAGATTTATTACTTTACAATGGGAATAACCAAGAAATAAGAAGTTGAAGAAGAAAGGAACCTGAAAAAGGGTGGTGAAAGCATTACCTCTTCTTCGGGTTCTTCCTTTTGATTTGATCAAAAGGCCTCCTTAGGTTGGCTTTCGAATCCAACTAAGTCCTCTAGGTTTAATTTAGGGAATTTGAGAGAGTATTTGGGTAGGTTTTGGCCGAACAAAAAGGCTTGAGAGGTGTGAGGAATTAGTCAGAAGTGGTGTCCTTTTATAAGGGGGAAGAGGGGCTCTTTAGGAAAAACATAAAGTATTAATTTATAATAAATACATACTCCGTTTCTAATGGATACAAAGTGGATTATTCAAAGTATAAGGTGGGTATGGATATAAAACCACTAAAAAAATATATTTTAGACAGGTTTGGGTCACTATAGTAACCTTATCTTTTAGATTTAACTCTTAGTTAAATAGTTTGACATTTACCATGTCTCTTTGTATTTTTATATTATATAGTTAATAAACTTACTATAAACTACCAAAATAACCCCAAGTGGTTCATTAATGACATAACTATCAACATATAAGTACTTTGGTCAAAACTTAGATTGTTAGGAATATTATAAAAATTAATAATATAATATTTGTTTTAAAAACTCTTTTTTGTCAATTTTGAAACTATTTAATAATTGATTTTGGTTAAAGTCTTAATGACTTTATTAATTCAAACCAAATTCATTTAATCAATTATAACATGTCATATTAACCAATAAAATTCGTGTAATTCATTAATAGTCTCAAATTATATTTATTTGGGTATTTATAATATCAATTAATTTAATATTTCACTAATAAGGTAATTACTGCATCATCATTCATAAATTAATTAAATTATTTAATGTTTAAATATTATAAATAAAATACCATTATGAGGGAAATATTTTTTTATCTTTCTAATGAATATTTATAATAGAATTTATCTTATGTATAACCCTATATTAAAAATGTTATAGTAATTAAACATTGATTTTAACTCTTTTAACTCTTCTTTGAATTAAATAATAATAAATGTCCTAATCTAATACAAGTGGACCTAAATGATAATATTTTATTCCTAAGGTTCTTTGTGGTCGAATTATACTTATCCAATAGAATTAGGACATGTGTTAGGGTAATAATAATATCATTTTTATCCTTAATTACCCTATTTAATTTTTACCGTTGTAAATAAAAGGAAAAAGTTATTATTCCCCAAAAATAATTTTTATCTTATTGAACCACATTTTACTCCTTCATATTAACCATGTCTCTCATATTTTTGAAATTCCACTCACAGAAGCAGAAAAATTAAGTTTTATGTGAATTTTCAAATTCTCCTAAGAGGTAGGTAAAAGACGATAAAAAGTTCAATAAAATTTTTATATATCTAAAATTATTATAAACCAAATGCACTGAATTAAACTTCAATTATATAGGTATTATGTATCTATTTTGACTTAAAATAAATTCAAATTAATAATTATTTAAATAAAAATTCGGTTTTAAACTATAACTCAGTGTTTTTCACTATTTATCAAAAATTAAAAGTTTTCAGAAAAATATCAAAAATTTACCTTAGGCTAATTTGGATATTCCGAATTCAATAATGAAGTATATTTTACGAAATTCAAAACATATAAATTTCATTTATTAATTTAAAATTAATTCCAGCTATCAAAACCAAAAGGCGTATTTTTAAGAAATAATAACTACCAAAAGTTTGACACGTGTTTATGTCCAATTTCAAAGTGAAATTACTTATAATAACCATCATTGGATTAAATAGTAAAAATATAATCTACTTATACTTAAAAACCATTAAAATATATAATTTGACAATATAAATTATTTTTATTTAAATTTTTTTTTCATTTAAAATATAGTACTTTTCACTATTCACCTAAATATGAATGTTATCAGAAAAACACCAAAACTTTATTGAAAATAAATTCTTATGTCCCGATTCTAAAGAAAAAGTTTATTTTGTCAAATTTAATATATAAAAGTTTCAAATATTGGATTTAAAAAGGATTCTCCATTAAAAGGCGGTAAAATTTCATTTTAAAAAAAATACTTCTTTTATCTAAAAAAATGTATTTGTTCTTACATTATGTCTAAAAAACTCATAATATGGATTCTAAAATTATAAGGATTATATGAAGTTCAAAATTCAGTTAATAATATTCATAATCACTTTTGAACGGCTTGTTTGGTAAGTCATGGTGCACTAGAACTCGGTGTTTCGTGTAGTGCATGTTATTCAATTACTTTGAATAAATAATGTACTATGAAATCTTGGGGTGTAATATTCTTCCCTCATTCAATAAATTGAATCCTCGCAATTTGAAATTATTTTTCGAAAATAAAAGGTTGAAAATAGAAAATACTTTTTGGAGAACCCACATCCGAAATTATCTTAATAAAATTTTGTCTTAATTAGAGGAAAAGGGAAATGAAAGGGTCACCACCAAATTATGATCTCAATTAGGAGAACATTGGTGGAAATTAAAGACATATAATTGGAGTAAAAAGGTAAATATTAATAGGTAGTGATTGAGGTCATCAATAACAAACATGTGTAAAATTTAAGGCCTTAAATTTATCAATCTATGATGATTTAAAATACCATCAGTTCAAAAAAAAAACAAATGGTATTAGGATAACACTTTTTTTGTTTTTAGATCCCTATACTAAAATATAAGAATTAATTTCTTCATAGAATAAGAGAAGTAGAAAATATATACTTGACAAGTAGAGTCCCATCCTTTAACAAATTTTTACCACAAACCTATCTGTCACTCTAAAAGATAATAGAACTTAAAAACAATATTCTATTTATCCTATTCATAGAGGGCTGAAAAAATGAATTTATAATTCAAATACCAGATTTTTTTTCAAAATTGACTACATTATTCAATGAAGGACATCACGTGGGCCAGTGGTTGGTGATACACCCTTGTCACCCTTTGGTTGCGAGTTCAAGTTTTACGGCCTTGACGGATGCGACGGGTTGCCACCCGACCTTCAGGTGGTCCTTTAATCACAAACCAAAAATAATCTCAAACAATAATTATCCAAAATAGTTCTGTCCAATCACATAGTCCAAAATTTAAAATGAAGGAAAAAACATTTAAGATATTTTTTTCCGCGTAGTAACATGTGAAAACCTTCATCATGTATTCTTTTTAAAACACTTCAATATCCTGAATTACCATAAAACCTTGTTGATTGCATTCATTATCCCTTATTCCTTATAGAATACTGGATATACTCCTTCTATCCAAAAATGTTGTAATGTCCAAAAATTATGGAATATACAAATCATTAATCAGTTTCAAGGTAATCATGAATATCCAATATAATTTATCCAAATCAATCATGTATTATTCCAAAATCACTACCTCAGTATCAGAACCATATTATGGGTTACCATTCTCATAATAATATATTTTCCAAAAATTTAACCTGCAATTGAGTCACTTTTCATGGTTCCACACAATCTCAAGTCCTTAATGAAATAGTACTGCAGTACAATCCTCATATACTCCATAATATTTATAACCAATATATTTTTGATACAACACTCAAATGACATTTTTCTATAATTACAATATATGAACTCTAATCATTCCTACTCATCTATTGTAGTATCATAACTTTATTATTATTTAATATCATCATTTGGGGAATACTCTGATTATTTCGACGTCAGTTTGCATAGTGTCCCAACTCCTTGCAGATGAAGCATTGTTCATTTGAAACCTTTTTCTTACCCTTTCAGTCACATACATGGTGTCCTTTTTCTCCACACTTATAACAAACTCCCATTCCCTTTAGGCAAGTTCCAGGATGTTTTTTCCCATAGTTATCACATATGAAAAAATTATTCTTTTCCCTCTTCACTTTATCCATCTTCCTCTCTTCCATCATTTTCTTCTCTTTCTTCCCTTCAAAGCCATAGGACTCAGATAATTATTTACTTATCTTATTAACACATGATACTATTTCTTCATATATTGAGAATACATGGTAGACTATTTCCCTTCTAAATGATGGCTTAATATTGTGAAAGATATGATCCGTCTTACTTTTTGGATCATACGTATTGCAGGAGTTCACATTCCTTCTAATGGGCTCCATTTCTATACAATAGAATAAACTAGGTCAGCTTATGAATTGCAATGAATAATTCCAAACTTGTAAAATACCTAACGTAAATTGAATGGTTTATGGATATAATCCATTATCATAAGGATGTTTTCATTGATGAATTATATACTCATAAACCCTTCATAATGATTTGTAAAGAAAATGATAATTATTCTAAGTATATCCCCCAGGAGTGTCGTAACCAAGGGTGTAGCAAGGCCCGTTGTCATGCACCAGTTCATGTTCGAGTCTAGCTCAAAGAAGTGTTTTCAGGTTTTAACCCAATGTACATCTGTGCAAGAGCCACCTCTACCCACTCATATCCAGACATGGATTTATTTCTCAGAAAAATCACAAAATCTCTACAATACCATAATTCTAGGAAATTATTCTCTACTAATCCTCAAAGTCTCTCTTAAGTCTATGTGCTCTAATCAGAGTTTATCTAAATCTAGCTTCCAAGGTTTGTACAAAACATCCTCTAATACCAACTGTAATGCCACGACCCCAGTTACCTAGAGTCGGTGCATAATTACATAACATTGGCATTATCACAAAAGATGAAGTCTCAAAAGACCGATTAGTTTAGTAGCCTTGGAATCACTAGATACAATCATACAGTTTACATTACATCATAAATTGAAAACTACAACAACAACATATTGTATTCATATCCCCTCATACTATCCCTGCAGGTCATTCATAAATTACTTCTTCACATCCTGGGAAAGGGAAGACATTGAACGGGGTGATCTCAGATGCTCAGTAAGGATAACAATATAGCAGAAACATTCATGAATAAGCATAATCATTTAAGGAAATATATAACTAAAAAAAGCCTTTAAAACTTGAGCTTCAGAATAATATGGAAAAGATAAAATGAAATAGTTCCATTTACTTAGTCACATGGATATTATACTAGTCGAATAATCACATGTAATATCAATAACCACTTTCATAATGATGGAATGCATAATGCCAGACTATCATAACCACGTAGCGAAGGCCTCATTCCAAGACTACAAATATGATTTTTTCAAGGCCTTGTTCCAACACACTAGTTTGTCTCATGATACCTACCGATGTATTGAGTAGCTTTAGCGGGCTCCACCCGTCACTTATAAAGTCCAATGCATTCTTCATATGAACAGTTTTGAACATAACATATACATTCGTATTAAAACTAGCATATGAAATGTAAATAATTTCTACATAAAACATGAATGGTATAAAAATAAAACATTCACAGTAAAACATATCGCAAAACCTTCAATACAATATGGAAGTTTTGTATCATAAAAAATCAACTTCAAATAAGCTTAAAATCCTTCAAAGGATGTTGACATAGATGAAATCGAAACCATTTGAGAGAAATATCTCTTTTTTTGGAATTATTTAAAAGTCACTTAATTATAAAATAATAAATTTACAATGAAAATATTCTTATAAGCTTTTAAGGGATGCTTTGAAGATTTTACAATGGTGGAAAATAGTCGCACTCGCTGTATAATTTAAAAAGACATTCTTACCTTAACTATGTCGAAAAGGTAAAAAAGGACTTTGTTTGGAAAATGACAGAAATAATCCTTTATAAGTATCATATAAAAAGTAAAACAAGGGTATAAATGGATTTAACCCATATTCTGTAAAATAGTAAGATTGTTTTGAAATACATTTTTATGAAACATGGATGTGGATGATAAAGAGGTATCAATAGATAATTACGTACAAACATCCACAGATAATGAAGAGATTGTGAAATAAACCCTTACCTTGTACTTTTCAGTGGATGAGGGTAGATTAACCTCCTGTATAATGGGGAAATAATTCTTATGAAATTATACAAGAATCATATACATTAATATGATATCATATATGATCTTTTACATTGCTTTGTTAATAATATCTTAATATTATTGTCGTTTCGGGTGTTAACTTACTCATTTTCATTTATATGTTTTGTTAAATAAGCCGTATTTGTTATGGATATGTTGTATATTATTCATATAAATAATTATATCAAGTCCTTTAACATTATTTTTATTCATAAAATGAGAATTATACTGAATGGATATAACGGGGAATGAAACTCGTCACGTTTGTAGAGACGGTAGTCCGTACCTATATACGAGCTACAATATAACTCTTTTGATATTAAAATAATATGTAATTTAATAGTATATAATATATACAGAATCATTATCATGTTATATTTATTATTTACATGAATTACACATCATTATTATACCCATCCAAATAATAATGTTTTGAATAACAATTACACCACGACATGGAGATGGTAAGCCGTATGTATGCACGTATTGTGACATGCCATTCAAAGGATGGATAGAATACTGAATATGTTTGTAACATATTTATAATAACATATTGGTATATAGAAGATACTGAAGTTATTATTTTAGAATGGAAATAAAAAATAAGAAGTTGAAGAAGAATGAAACTTGAAAAAGGGTGGTGAAAACATTACCTCTTCATCAGGATCATCCATTTGATTTGATCAAAAGGGCTCCATAAGATGGCTTTATGATCAAACTAAGGAATCTATATTGAATTTAGGGAATTTTGGAGAGTATTTGGGCAGGGGTTTTCTGAACCAAAAGGCTTGAGAGGTGTGAGGAATTGGTTAGAAGTGGTGTCCTTTTATAAGGGGGAGGAGGGGCTCTTTAGAAAAAACATAAAGTATTAATTTATAATAAATTCATATTTGGTTTCTAATGACTCCAAAGTGGATTATTCAAAGTCTATGGTGAGTATGGGTCAAAAACCACTCAACCAATAGATTTTAGAGAGGTTTGGGTAACTATTGTAAACTTATCATTTAGAATTAACTCTTAGTTAAATAGTTTGACATTTACCACGTCTCTTTGTATTTTTATATTATATAGTTTATAAACTTACTATAAACTGCCAAGAGAACCACAAGTGGTTCATTAATGACATACCTATCATCATATAAGTCCTTTTTCCGAGACTTATATTGTTAGGAATATTATATTAATTAATAATATAATATTTGTTTTAAAAACTCATTTATGTCAATTTTGACACTACTTAATAATTTATTTTTGCTTATTTATCACTAAAGACTTAATTGCTTTATTAATTAGAAAAAAATTCATTTAATCAACCCTAACATGTCATATTAACCAATAAAATTCGTTTAATTCATTAAAAGTCTCAACTTATATTTATTTGGGTATTTATAAAATCAATTATTTAATATTTCACTGATAAGTTAATTACTTTATCATTATTGTGTCAGAAATAAATTAAATAATTTAATTTATAAAAATTATAAATAAAATATAATTATTTATGACATCTTGTTATCTTTCTAATGAATATTTATAATCGAATTTATCTTATTTATAACACTATATTAAAAATGTTTTAGTAATTAAACATTGATTTTAAGTCTTTAAACTCTTCTTTGAAATAAATAATAATAAATGTCCTAATCTAATCCAAGTGGACCTCAATGATAATATTTTATTCCTAAGGTTGTTTTTGGTCGAAATATACTTAGCCAATAGAATTAGGACAAGTTTTAGGGTAATAATAATATCATTTTTAACCCTAATTAACCTATTTACTTTTTACCGTGGTAAATAAAAGAAAAAAGTTACTATTCAAAAATATTATTTTTATCTTATTGAACCACATTTTCCTCATTGATATTAACCATTTCTCTCAGATTTTCAAAATTCCACTCACAGAAGCGGTAAAATTATGTTTTATGTGAATTTGCAAATTCTTCTAAGAGGTGGGTAAAAGACGGTGAAAAGTTCAATAAACTTTTCATATATCTAAAAGTATTATAAACTGAATACAATGAATTATATTTAACTTATATAGGTATTATGTATCTATTTTGACATAAGATAAATTTAAATAAATAATTATTTAAATAAAAATGCGGTTTTAAACTATAACTTAGTGTTTTTAACTATTCATCAAAAATTAAATGTTTTCAAAAAAATACCAAAAAATTACCCTAAGCTAATTTTGATAATCTGAATTCAATAATGAAGTTTATTTTACCAAATTCAAAACATATAAGTTTCATTTATTAATTTAAAATTAATTCTAACTATCAAATCCAAAAGGTGTGTTTTTAAGAAATAATAACTACCAAAAGTTGGACACTTGTTTTTGTCCAATTTCAAAGTGAAATTACTTACAATGACCATCATTGGAATAAATGGTAAAAATATAGTCTATTTATACTCCAACCCATTAAAATGTGTGATTTAACAATATAAATTCTTTTGATTTAAAAAGTTGTTTTCAGTTAAAATATAATATTATTCACTATTCACCCAAATATAAAAGTTATCAGGAAAAGATCAAAACATTATTGAAACTAAATTCTTATGTCACGATTCTAAAGAAGAAGTTTATTTTGTAAAATTTAATATATAATAGTTTCAAATATTGGATTTAAAATGGATTCTCCATTAAAAGGCGTTAAAAGTTCATTTTTTGAAAAATACATCTTTTATTTGAAAAAATGTATTTGTTCTTACATTATGTCTAAGAAACTCATTATATGGATTCTAAAATTATAAGGATTATATGAAGTTCAAAATTCAGTTAATACTATTCATTACCAATTTTGAACGGCTTGTTTGGTATGTCATGGTCCGCTAAAACTCAGTGTTGCGTGCAGTGCAGGTTATTGAATTACTTTGAAGAAATAATATACTATGAAATCATGGGGTGTTACATGGAAGCATAATACATTGGAGTAATGTCAATAAGAAAATAAGAAAAGAAAGGGAAATCAAGGTGTAGTGTCAATCGATTGATGGAAGGTATGAACCTATTAGTAATAAAATTCATTGAACCATATCAATCCAACACATGTTTTCCCTTGAAATAGTTAAATCATAGATGAAATAAATTGATATCTAGTGGTTAAAATATAGTAAAAAATATGAAATGTCATATTTATTTATTTTTATTTGGTTATGGTGATGTTGAGTGAAGCATCCAAACCCTACCATCCTGATAGAATGTCTACTAAAACTAAAATAATTTCCCTTACCACTCTCTCCAAAACCAGTATAGCGAGGTTGAAAAATCCATGGTCAATAGGTCCATCCCCAGTGCACCACACCCATGACCACAACCCCCAAATCCCATTTAACATTTACTAATTTTCACATTGGCACAAAATAAGGATATCATGGCTTGCACTGAACCATGTTGTTTATCATTTTAGATAAAAGAACACCAGAACTACATGAAATTATCTTCATGATACATAGAAATCTCAATACAGTTCCCAATCATGGATCTACCAAAAAAACTCGAAGGAAAAATGAGTAAATATTGATTTTTATATTAAATAAATATTCAATACTTTACAATCTCACCCTCCACGTATTGTCATCCTTGAGAAGTGTACATAGATGTCATATTTGAACATCTCAGGATACTAATCTAGAACATCAAACCTTAAATCCTATATTTCCTCCTAGATCTATAAATGCATCCATACGACACAAAAAGAATAGTATATTCCAATAAAAACCCATTTTTTCTCTATTCAATGATCCTCATTGGGTAATCAACAAAATATGCATATGGTTCCAACTAATTGTCCTCTCAGTTTATGACATGTGTAAAATTTTTCATGTACATCTGAACTTTTGAAATATGGAATAAATCATGGATTCTTGGATAATTTAATGTAATGAATAATCATTAATAAATTATTTTAATACATAATGTGATGAAATATAATCGAAAAAATCATAGCACCATATTTCCCTAAAACCATTAATGTTGAAGTCTAAACCATGGTTTCACCATCCAGATAACTTGGTCACCAAAATTGAACTCCAATGATCATCTCCAATATTTTTCATATAATTTTTTTCAAATTTGAGTAGTTACCAACAACTTCATAATCCATTAAAATCACTCTATATTATCCTACACAATATTTGGTCCAATAATTCTAGCATCACTTGCCTCATAATAAGATATTAATGAAAGGCATGACCATTTATATAGAGCATTGAAATGGTTTATATGAATAAATGAATAAAAAATATTATTATATAACTACTCTACAAATATATATTCTCATACCACCCCCCAGTAAAATATTTGATTCATTCTTGATAAATATCCTTAGAGATATATATTTTATTATCCAACTGGCTATCTGTCTATGGATGAAACATCTTACTATGTTTCCACTAATCCCCCAAATCCTTTTTCAAGCCATACCAAATACACATTGTGAGACATAAATTTATGTTTGATAAAATCCTATTAGTAAATTAATTTAATTTTATAATATCCCAAATATAAAGCTTTCCCTACTCATCAAATGAGTGAGTCTATCATATTGATAATAAATGTGTTACATTCATCACATGATAAAATATCAACCAAACTAAATCATGAAACCACATATTCCTTAGTACATTTATCATGAAATATCGAATTTCATCCACCCACATTCACATGGAATAATAAGTGGTTGGATAAAACCAAAAGTATTATACTACTCAAAAATCACCCTTTGGTACGTATGTCACCATGAAATACATCCCAAAATATATATCTTCATACCTAGACCCCAAAATCAACATTAGATATCATGGTACATCTTCATCAACCTTATATGCACTTCCCACTTTGAGGAATAAAAGTATTTTATTATCTATTTCCATAAAGAAGCAAGCAATGATAACATTTGATGAATGAAAATAATATCATCATCGTCCAAGGACCACACTAGTATAAAATATCTATAGTGACCCAAGACTTTTTCATATAACATTACATGATTTTTTGCATAATTATACATTAGAGTACAAGCCATGTATCACCAAGTCTAGTGTCTAGGAAGACAAGATAGATAATCAAAAATTATCATAACAAATTTTTATGTAAGATTCATAATGATCTCCTTTATTTCAATGGGATCTTACATATATATTGGATAACCTGGGGGTAACATTAACAAGGGGATGAGATAAAATACCTTTATGGGAATAACCGTAAGAAAAAATAATTATCACAGGGGATAGAAGGCATGGAATGATGATATAAAATGAGATGTAACATATGGAATCATAACATTTAAACATGGGATAATTTAAACATGTAATCATATAAATGTGGAAGAAACCTAAAACATGAATTTACTATGAGTCAAGTCTCACCCCCAAGATCATATCCCATAGTAGTAAAAGGGAAGGCTAACCCCCCAGACTATTGCACAAAGTAGCACAGGCCCAGGCTACCTTCCAAGACCATCTCACATAACATCTCTTGACAATCAACATGACCCAATGCATTGGAACTCTATCTAGGTGAACCTATCTTAAATTTCATGAATATTTTTTCCACATAAATAATCATACATAATCAATCTTACATAAACATAAGGTTTACCCATGGAATGAATTAGGTACCACAATCATGATATAAAACATAACCAATGGGAATATCATGAAAGTGTCCACGAATGGATGGAATTAGAACATACATGGATGTTCATATTTTAAAATTGGAATATGTCATGGTAAATTATGACAAACCAAAGTTACAACATGTATGAAATTTATTTGATAAATTTTATCATTAAAACATTTTTGGGCTGTTTTAAGGAAAATTCTGTAGGGGTTTTAATATATAAAGGGGAATAATCCTTTATATAAAACTGGATGTGAAAGAAGAATGTTTTAATAATAAAAAGACTGATTTTATAAATACAATATAGTATTAAAATAGGGGATATATTGAACTTGATATTGGATAACAATTTTGGAAGTTCCCTTAATACGAGGTTGTTTATTGGGAAGTATCGAGTATGTAATCACTTAAAATAACGTATATCCCTAAAAGTGAATGAGGGATAGATCATGAAACCTGAGTTCAGATATTATAAAAATCAAGTAGAAGTTTTAAATAAAAATAAAATAAGTCTTCATTTGGGTAAAAAGAAATATAGATCAACCCGAAGGAATAAAGGTGGTTCGGGTAGAATTCCTTACGGATTATCGGCATGGTATCAGGTGTACTTAAGAGGTCTTCATGAAAGGGAAATGGTTTCTTATCACATATAAATCATGAGGGAAGTATGGGGGAGGTTCATAATCATACCCCTTCATGAGGAACAATATGATAAATGACATAGCATAGAGGATATTATTGGATAAAAGTGAATCGGGGAGGATCCCTTACCTTATATCTGTTGGTTTCCTCCACATGTTATTAATGACCTGAATAAAAAAATTTGTTTTATTTATTAATAATTCAAAGAATATATTATATATTGAAAATATTTATTATTACCTTTTTACATACATTAATGACATTTTTTTGGGTTATGTGGTTCAATTTCATTGTTTGAGTCCGTTTGTTTTCATGGTTTTTGTGATGGATTTACATATTTTCATGAATGGATGAACATGTAGGATGAAATTGGTTGTAACGAATTTAGTTTATATGAAATTAGTGAACATATATGATATTAAATCATTTTAAATTTATTTTGGATACTTAGAATGAGTTAGAATCATTTTATAAAATAATATTGATAAACACTTAAATTCACTTAAGAGAATTTTCTCACAATTTACTTGTTTTGTATTATTATTTTACATTATTAGTGCATAAGGATTACAGATCATTAAATAAGATAAAATAAACATACAATAGTCAGTTTCAACTATAAAAATGGTATAATGACCATAATTATATATTTTAATATAAATTGATAACATGTCTTCCTTGATTGTGTTAAATTAACACATCTCAAAAGAAGATTGCATTTTATTAAAATAAAATGTGTGGAAAGTAAATATGACAATTAATTATCACATTATCATAATATAATTCTAGTGAATTTATGTTACTAGATTTATCATAAAATTTGGGTGATGTGAGGTGAGTAAAGAAACAAAAAATTAATGAAAACAGAAGAATCAGAAAGAGGAATTTACATCTTGAGTTAATATCCTTTGAGAGCCGCTTAAAGGGAAATGATTTGGTCTTCCAGGGAGACCGAGGGATGTTTTACATGGGGGAGGTTCTTGGGGGCTGATTTTGGATAATCTTAGGTATGTCACAAGGCCCGAGAGGGGTGAAGGGAAGAGGTTAAAAGGGGTGGTATTTATAGTGGACAATAGGAGGGTTTCCATAATATTTTATTCCTTAGTTTATTATTTTCCTTCTAGAGTAGAAATAATTATGATTCCATGACAAAAAATTTTAATAATTCCATGTGAGTTCCAACCAATTGGTCTTACATCAGCATATCATCCTCAAAAACTCGGAAAATACATTATTTAGCATTTATTGTAAATTATTATATTTTAGTATTCATAAAAAATTCATGTATTTCCGAAAAACCCATAATTTCACCCTAACCATTTTTTAACATGTAGAAACAAAAATTAAAATTAATTATTCAAAAATAATTTTCTAAATATGATTAATTTAATTTTTAATTAAAATCACAATTTACTCAAAAAATCATAATTCTAAAACATTTATTTTCTTATTCTATGAAATATGATTCTCATACTCCCACATGGATATTATTTATATAATATCATAGTTATGGTTAATATTCACTAGTTTATGTCAATATTAATAAGGGTAACATTAAAATTCATATGTGTATGTTACTATTCAACAAAAATTTATTTGGTCATATTGGACTCCAAATATCCTACCGATCGCAATCAGGTATATCAGATTATTTAATTCAAATCATAGAAGTGAAAATATTATGTTTAAAGGACACATATCAAAGAGTAGTTCATTATGTTTTTATTTCATGTGATTATATGGCATAATCAAAAGGCTTGAATTTCCATTTAAAAACACTGGGTCGTTACAATCTCCTCCCCGTGAAACATTCCAACATCACTACATAATTAGGGTTAGAGTCTTAGATCTATTGCACATAGTTTACTAAATATGGTGTTATCACTATAGGTTTACATTTAAATAGACCTTGTTCATATGAAGGAACCATAATCCAAATATCTCATCAATCTCATCGGACACCACTCATTCTAGAAATTACACTCTCTAACGTCCTCTATCTATGCTGTTTTATTATTGAGAGAATTTGTAAGGAAATTTCCTTTCCATGGATAAATGGACTCTTTAATTTAATGTTTCTATAGATAATGAACCCAAAATATCTACTTTGGATTTATTTCCTACAAAGAGAAGATATATCAAAGGCTCTTGTGGCTCGTATCAACAAAAAAACCTCTCATCAACTAGATAACGTCACCGGCATGTCAAAATGATTAACACATATTACAAATTAAATTCATACATTGGGTAGTTAATCTCATGGTGTTATAGAAAAAATGGACATGAAATTATTATATCAATATTTATTACTATAACACCCAAACCAACTATTGAGGCATCATAGTAAACTTTATATCCAACTCCCGGAAATGGATATATTAAAATAAGGACTATTTGTAATATCCTCTTCAACTTGGGGAACATCTCCCAACACTGTTTAGTCCATTAAAAATTCGATCCATTATTTTTGAGCCCATTCATAGGTATTTACGAATAGAAAAAGTCCAATATGAAATGTCTATAGTACCTTGAAAACCAAGGAAACTCCCAATCTCAACAAAATTTTTGGGATGTGCCCAAGGCAACACTACCCCAATCTTCATAGGGTTCATGTAAATTACTACCTCATAGATCACATGTACAAGAAACGTCACCTCATAAATCTAAATATGAAACATTTTTATTTTGGTATAAATCTATTGTGATTGATGAATACTAAATTAAATATCATGATTCATAAAATGAATTTTTAAATCAAATAGTATTTGAGTATATTTTCATCAAACACCTCATTGATTGAGTCGAGGTATGGGTGAAGGATCTAGTTCATGAGAGCAGTGAACACTATTAGACAATATTTCATACTAAAATTCATGAAAATATAATCTTATAATTCAAATCTACTTATAAATATTTTCTTAGGAATATCAAACTATTACCTCAAATATGATTGTATCATGACTATAAAAAAATCTTGTATAACCAATGATCTCTAAAAAAAGTTTGACTAGTTTTCTATACTTTATAAAGGGTATTAAATCTTCAAGAACACTTGGTTTATATTACTATAGTCTATACACAAACAAATACTATGATCAAACTTATTTTTGAATAATATATGAGATGTCTAAGATGATGTTCTCAATATGATGATGACCTCGGCCTCTAAGTCATTAAGATATAATTTGAGCTCTTTAAACTCATTTAACACTATAATATATGGGGAATTGATATAGGTTGTGAACTAGGATGTATTTTTCACCTAAAGCCAATTATAATCAATGTTGTGTAGAATATCAAAGAACCAGCACTCCTGAATATTATAAATAAATCATGACCTTTAAATTTCCATTATATAATTCTTATAATTGTGTCCCATTTTTCTTCCCTATAAAATATTTACCGTCAAATGGAAAATGTGGATAATATAAATTATAGAGGAAATTTTAGGTTATTAATTTTAAATAATTATTACAAATACTTATATAAAAAATTAAGATGACTTTAAAATAATATTTCTCCCCCTTAACCCAAATTTCTTTTTCCACATTAAGACATCACCATCATCCATATGAAATCCATTCTATAATAAATAATAAAAGCTCAGTAATTATTAACTGGGGGTGGAAACATAATAAGAGTGAGCTCAAATTATATGTAATGGTTATAATAATGTTTAATAATTGCATGTTATAAATTAATGTAATAATTGAATAAGTATGTGATGACATAATCCTAGTGCATGGGAAGATCATAAATGAAATCAGACCCATCAAAACAAGGATCATAAAATATGAAAACATGGAAAAGGAACGAGTCCTAAAAATCAATAATAATGTACCATGTGATATCAATCATGATAAAGAGAAATAGTATAAACCAATATAAATCACAGAAAAAATGTATTTGTAGTATTGAAAATAATCTCATTGAACCCTTAAAAAACACTTATCGAACCCAATCTAATTAGAATAGCCATAAATAGAACATAAAATATAATTCTATGGATAATTTAATCATTAAAAATAAATTGTAGGAATATTTCGATTCACCCATTTTTTAACCTATTATAGGGTTACCTAGTGCGATCAGGGCCATACCATGTTAATTTGTAATGATATTACAAAATATTATTTGGTTTACCCCATATTAAGATATAATAGACCGACCAAGATATTTTGGGACTACACCATGAAAATCTGTAATTGGATTACATGATGCTATCTGGGCCACCCAATGTTAGGCTGTAATGGGCTTACCCTACTATATATGGGCCACCCATGTTTAATCTACAATGTCCAAGAACCAAGACATGAGTAAAACACATAGT
Source organism: Viscum album (assembly GCA_963277665.1). Lineage (NCBI taxonomy): Eukaryota > Viridiplantae > Streptophyta > Magnoliopsida > Santalales > Viscaceae > Viscum > Viscum album. The sequence goes on from OY728158.1 coordinate 96,625,011, forward strand.
TAATTTCTTTATTAATAACTCATTGAAACAAAAATTATTCTTTCAAAAACATTATTATACCATTGAAATGAAATAGGTTCCATAACAATATATCAGAAACATGAATAATCTATAGAAAAGAAATGACTTCCATAACAATTTCATTGAAACATGATTAACCCAAGGAAAATAATCATCATTCACAATAATATCGTTAAAATAATATTATTCCATATAGATAAATAATAAGGATGATATAAATAAAATATATCCTATTCATGTAATAGTAAGGGTATTTTATTTTTATGATTGTAAATTCTATTGAAATATCATTAAATTGTTTTTAAGGAAAATAACCTTTTAATTTTGAAAATATTTTTTTTAGAAATAATATAATTTGAAAATAATTATCATTGAAAATAAAATTGTAATCATATAAAGAATTGTTTTTAAAAATTAATAAAAAAATATTCCTTATCAAAACATCCTTTTATCTTGGAGAAAACAATTTTTAATACATTTCTGAAAACATTATTTTGAAAGAAAAACAACATCCGACCAAAAATAAAAATAAAGAGGGATTGTCATAATAACATTATCGCAACAATTATATTTACCAATTATTGGAAAAATTTAACTATTTCATTAAACATTAATAAATAAATAGATTAAAATATAATTAATTAAAATTATAAGTGTGTAACATATCAAACATCTCAAAGAAGGAAAACTGTTACTAAAATATGACACTATTTTTGTAACATTGAAACCATAATCCCCATGAAGGATAGATCAATATATTTATATGGGAATAAAGATAAATTTACATATACTAGTAATAAAATACTTTTTTTGGAAGTATATACACCACATAATAGAAATAAGTCAAGAATATTGGATGCATCTCACGAAAATAACTGTGATATGAGAAAACCCCTAACAATGAGTAAAATTCATCACTCCAGTTATTTATCTTATTGAATAAAAAACATAGATTAATAATTTAAATTTTTTATATAGTATTCTTGTTTATTATTAATTTTATTTTACTTATTAACAAGTTACATAAAACTAATTAATCTATTTACTTTTTTCAGATGTTTTACCAAATTCAGCTTCTATGTCAAAACTAATTTTGGTCGGTCGAGTAAGGTCAATGAGGACATAAATTAAACATAACGAGAATATAAATTTGTAAATAATTAAAATATTTATACATAAATTATAATCATAAAATTAATAATTAAATATGTTTATTTAAAATAAATTGATGTTATGATCATAGAGATGGTAGGCTGTATGTACTCAGGAGTAACATTCGCATTTTTCAATGATCATTATGGAAAGAATGTAAATTATGTTTTATCATTTAAAAATTATAATTAGATCATAAATAGTTTGATATAAAATTAGATATATAAATATATATATATATTTAGTGTGATGTAAAATAATCCTCATTACATTGAGGAGGAGGTAGTCCACTTGTCAATGAAGAACGTTATCATTTTTTAATGTGTGAAATTGTAATAAAAATGATATATTATATTTAAAGAAATACAATTATGTCATATTTAACATAATTATTTCAATTATAAAAGATTTATTAATTATAGTAACATTTATTACCTTCCATGTGACATGTTTGTGAAAAACTCTTCCCATTGCATTGTGAGGCGGTAGTTCATCATATACACAAGTACTGTTATAATAAAACCTATTTTTTGAGATATAAAACTACTTCATGTGATAAAATGAATTAAGATGTATAATTATGGTATAAATATAGTAAATATCATAAATTAATAGTATGTACTCTATTATTCACCACCTTCAGATGTGATAATGTAAAAACAAACGACATCGTTTCAAGAGGTGGTAGTCCGCCGTACACACGAATGATGATTTCATAACCCATTTGAAGGAATTTTATGTGAGTGTGGATCATAGAAATTAGTTAAAACAAACTCATTATTTGTACAATATTGAATTTATTATAATAAAAATGGTATGCGAATAATTTATGGGAGTGTAAGAGGAAATAAAAAAACACATATTGATGAACATTACCTCTTTTTCGGGTATCGCCTTTTGGTTTTCACCAAATGACATTTTTGTTAAGATTTATAGTAAAAAAAAATTTATATGAAGATTTGATGGAATTGGTATGTGGTTTAGGTGGATATTTCCTAATAAAAACATCATGAGAGGTGTGATGAAAGGTGGAGGCTGAGTTCACTTTTATAATTGAGGAGGAGTGACATTCTTGTAAATACACCAAACTATTAAGTATTGAGATGTCAAAATTACCTAAAACGGATGAAAAATTAATACATAATATCAGGGATACATTATAAGATCTATAAAAATGATCAAATAAAAACTAAAAAAATGTTTTAAGCTTTTTGTTCCTCAAATCCTACATATCCATATTTTTTTCATTTTGTTTTTTCATTAAGGTAACTAGTTTTACTACCTAAACAATTTATTTATTAAGAATAAATTAATGTGAAACTTATTATAAAATTTATAACCACTTATTATAAATATAAATATAATATAATATAATAAAAATCCCATTAATTTTAAAAATTTATTTCAATAGAGGCACATATAACCCACAAAAACACTTCTTTTACACTAACAATTACAACAATGTTTTTACTAGTTAGGGACATTATGCGTATTATAAATGTTCAGTTGGTCTATTAGTGGACAGTATTTGATATTTATTATAATTTATATTTCTATTTTAATATGATATAATTATTAGGAATTTTATATCTTATTATAAAATAAAATTTATTATAAAAAATGATTAATGGTAATTTTTACATTATTTTAAAAAATTTAATTTTAGAAATATCAAGAAAATTATGGATTTAAAATAAAATAAGTTAAAATATTTTTTCATTATATACTAACTAGATAAAGAATTTTAACACAACCATTCATTCTATTTACCTTACTTTAAATGTTTTTTGAATCATTTATTTTATTTTAATATTAACTAAATAATCCATCTATTGGCGTTTCATAAAACTTTAATTTAATTATATCATATATAATAATTACAGTTAAATTATTATGAAAAAAATAATTTAGCTCATAAAAAACTATTTATAACTGAACATACGTAGTGTTTTCCCAATCCCCATTGCTTTATTGAAATTATGTGGGAGAAAGGTACATTTTTTGTCGCTTTCTTTTCATAAATTATTATATGAGTTATTTTCTTTGAAAAGTGTCCCAAAGACTTCTAAATTTACATTATAAGTTCATAAGGGATTAAATATATCTATTTAATGGTTATTGAACATGTTTTGGCTGATTTTAACACCATAAACTCTATGATTAACCACTTTGTAAACTCGTTTATAGCATAATCAGTATTAATATTAATTTTTTTAATATAAAATTCGTTAAAAAAATAATTTGGACGTATTATAACTTATAAATTACTATGATTCCAAAAATATGATCCATTTTGTCAAATTAAATTCAAAAAATTGGTCAAAATGTATTTAATATTAATCCAAAAAATGGGATACAAATGAGGTTTTTTAAAGGGAAAATGTTAAAGCATATAATATATTTTTTTATAAAAATTCATTTTAAATAATGATTATAGTGATCAAAATTATATTAATAAGCTTATAATTAATTTTTTTTAAAAAAATTAAATGTAATTCAAAATATAATTTAACGTTTCAAACTATTTAGGAGAGAAGAATGTTTCTAATTAGAATTCAGTATTTTTGAGTATTCATCAAAAATAAAACTTGTCAGAAAAATAAAAAAAATCCCACCATAGAAAATCATGACATTAAAAATTAAAACTTGAAGGTTATTTTTTCAAATATAATTTATATAAGTGTAAAATTTTATTTTTAAAACAAGTGTACCACTAAATGCCGGAAAAACTACCTTTACAAAATATAGGTTTCGTGCATAAAATTTGATTTATTTTTATATTTGTTATAGAAAAATAAAATTATTAATGTGTTAAATTATATTTAATATATTAAATATATATTTCATTAATATATATCAAATTTATAGAATTTTTTTATTTTATTGGTATAAAAAACATGTGTGTGCATTAAAATATTTTTATTAGAAAATAAGTTTTCTTTTATTTACATAAGGATTTTATTTTCATTTATAATTAATTGATCACAAAATAATTAATTATATATGAAATTTTTAATGATATTTTTACAATTTATTTAATCCTTTCCACACCCATAATTTCAACGGCTAGATGATAACAATCATATTAAATTGTAATATTAATTGTATATTTTGTTTAGTAAAACAAGGTCTTGTGTGTATTGAAATCCATAGAAGAAAATAATTATTGTGTATTTCAAAATATAAACTAAGTATTGTTTACTAGTTATGATATTGAATTTTTTTTATTTTATAAACACTATTTGTTACATCCTCCCCATTTAATAGATTACATCATCATAATTTTATCTTTATCTCTGTAATAAATGGATGGACATTTGAAAATAATTTTTTGGTAAACCCATAATGTAAAAAGGGTTAACAAACCATCCTATTATTAATATAGAAATGTAATAAAAAAGTTCCTGTGGAATAATTCATAACTATATTTTCAAATAGGTGAACATTTTTGGGATTAGAGGAAAAATATAAATAATTATATATTTCAATTGAGTTCTTTTATCCCAAACAAGTGAATGATTAATGGAAAATTAAGGGCCTAAAAAACATAAACCATTTGTGATCAAAAATACCATTGGTTCATCATAAATGAAGGTGTTATGATAAATATTTTGGTTCAACATCCTTTTCTAAGAGTTAAAGAATTATCTTACCAGCTTGACCCAGAGAATTTGGAAATATACTTACAAGATGAGTATAATATCATTTTTAAGAAGCTTTCACAAAAATCTCTTCTTTGTTCCGAACTATGAGTATTCAACATGAGTTTTCTTGTGCTCTACGAAATAAAAATAAAATTTTATAAACCAAATAACCTTAAATGGTATACAAATCTATTACTCTTATCTTGAGATGTTAACCAAAACCAAAATGGTTATCACATGGTAATATAATTCCCAAAACTAATAAACATCATAAAATATATTTATCCTATTAATTTAATAGTAAAACCTAATGGTAAAAAAATCCTTCATAAATAAGTACCTAAATATTATTCATACATTTCCTAAGTAAGTTCCAGACCCAGTTATTAGAATTATTTGATCATATATTCTTCCCATATATATGTACCACTATTATTCAAATTAAATAATATATTTTATTCAAATGAAAATAATATTAAGCAATAAAAATACCATACCATCAATGATATCATGTAGGCATGTGGTAGGCTCCAAACCCTTGTCACCATTCTATTGAGTGGAAATCCCCACAACCTTGCCTGATGCGACATGTTTCACACGACCTTTAGGTTTTCCCTTTTTAATTTCCATTATAAAAATGAAAAACCATTCTTCCTTAAAAATCATGTGATGTTGATCATAGGGGTTAAAAATACCCCAAAATAATAAAATGTCTCCAAAATGTAATTAATTAGTTTTGGTTCTAATTCCTTCAATCCACAATGAGGTGTATATGAAATTGAACATATGGTCATCCTTGTGATTATATATATATAATGGTATCGAAAACACTTAAGATAAAATCACATGAAAACATCATAATCTTCAAATTTATCTAAACAGATCATTGATTCAAAATAAATTAGTCCAGAACCCACACCCATATACCCTGTGCGGAAATCATGACCATTACCTTTCTTGTTACGATGCTGATAATTATAACCCAATTTTGTTGCAAAAGAATTATAACATTAAAATTAAAACATGGATATGTTATACAATGGATGACCTTTTAGGTTGAGAGTTTTTTAGAATTAGGAAAAAATACTACATAAAAAATTCACATGGCTTGAAATGAAACTTTCTCTCACATAACTCAACTATTCTTTTTCACATTAAACAATCATCACCATTCATATGAATTTCCATCTACACATAATTCATTCAGCTTAATTATTTATATTATGGGGGAATTAGAAACACAATAACGGTGATCTAAAATGTTTATTAAGGGTAAACACAGGAATTAAAAACTAAATTTCATCAATTAACATAACAAATGCATAAAGGTATGAATAAATAATCAGACTGCATGAGAGAAGAATAAAATAACTCATACACATCAATTTTTGGATCAAAAAATATGAAAAAAGATAAACTCAATGATGATTTATAATCAATAATAGCGAGTAATTTGATTTCAATCATGATCATAAGAAACATTATAATCCCAAAAAAATCATAGATAAAAAATTTTTATATAGGAAAATCATCTCATTAAACCCTTATAAATCCTTTGTAGAACCCCTGAAGAACCCTTACAAATTGGAATAACCATATAAACAACATCCAATTTTATTTTATACCATATATAATCATTAATCAATGCATTGGGGTGCATTTTGGATGCACGCATCTTTTGAGATATTATCGACGTTCCAAATGATATCTGGGACACCACATGTTAAGCAGTAATGGGCTTAGCCATTACTATCTCATACATTATTTGTCAAGATGTAATATTATTAACCAGTTCTATCTGGACCACCCCATATTAATCTGTAACTAGATTACTTAATGTTATCTGGGCCACCCCATGTTAATCCATAGCAGGTGTACCCATTTCTATCTCGACTACCCCATATTTAAGCTATAATTTTTTAAGAACCACTACATGAATAAATAAAATATATAATTCCATTAATCATAAATCCTTGAAAATAAATTTATTCTTTTTATAACATTATTAACTTGTAGAAAAGAAAGGTGTTCTATATCAATCTCTTAAAAACATGAATAACCCATGAAAAATAAATGGGATTCATAATAATATATTTTAGATAATATTATTACATATTGGGAATTATGGAGGGTGGTATCAATACCAAATATCCCTAGTGGGGAATAAGTAACAATAGGGGTTTTTTGTTTTATTAATGGAAATTCAATTAAAATATGATTATTCTTTTTTTAGAAAATACCATATTTATCTTGAAAATAACTTTTTAAAATATAAAACATTTTGAAAATAATTTTCTTTGAAAACAAACATGAAAAATTACAAATTATTTTTAAAAAAAATTCATATATAAATATTTATTTGGAAAATGTTCTTTAGAATTTGAAAAAAATTAGAACATTTTTGAAAAATTGGTTTTGGTTGAAAAGAGATTTATGACCAAAGGTATAAATAAAGTTGTTTTTCCTTGAAGTAATTGTATCAATTATTCTAAGTAACAAAGATTGGGAAAATGGTACTATTTTTTGTAAATGAAATGAATATATATAATTGAATATAATTTATTAGAATTATAATATTTCAATATCAGAGACTTAATCATTCACAATCTCGATTAGTGGTGAGATTGTAACAAAAGACACCTACCACATTGGTAATGTTGAATCGTAATCCCAATGAAGGAATAAATTTGAATTAAAATTACAATATCAGGAGTATTAAGTTATTCGTGATATAAAATGTAATAATATATGAATATACACCTTGTAATATAAGATAGATGTATAACATAACAAACATATAAAATAAAGAAAATTGTGAAAAAAATCTCTAACCACTTTTGTGAAAATGAAACAGTAAACCCCATGAAAGGGAGATAATTAAATGGCCATTTAAATCCATATAAATCTATTTATAATAATAAGAAAATAATATCATTGTTAGTATATATATCACAAAACATAAATTAGTATTGAAGATGACATGTATCTCACAAAAAATTTGAGATACGAAAAAGTCTTACATCGAGTTTGATTTCTCATGCTTGTTCTTTTTCTTCCTGAATAATAAACATATGTTAATTATTTAATTTTTTAAGATAAATTTTACTATTTATTATTAATTTTATTACCCTTATTAACAAATTACGTACAACTACATTATCAATTATGTTTAAGTTGGATGTTTTTACAATTTCCAACTTATTTATCAAAATTGACATTGGTAGGTTGAATACGGTTAATAAGGTTTTTCTTAAATATATAAGAAATAATTATAATTTATTAATAATCAAATTTATATATAAATTATATTCTTAAAATCAATCATGAATTATAGTTATGAAAAATGAACAAATGTTGCGATCATAGAGACTTTAAGTTGTAAGTACGCATGAGTAACTATCCTATTATTCTATTATCATTATGGGAAAATGTTATATAGTGTTTTATATTTAAATAATTATAATTATATCATAAATAATATTATATTTAATTATATATACTTATATATATCATTTTTATGAAGTAAAATGGGTCACATTGCTTCGAGGATTCGGTTGTCGACACATTCACGAATGACATTATCATTTGTTCAGTGTCTGAAAATGAAATAAAAAATGATATATTACATTTATGGAAAGTTACATATGTTATAAATTCTAAAGATATTTCATGTATAACATATATATTAATTATATTTACCCTTATTACCTTCCATATATCACATTAGTGAAAAATTATTCGCATCCCTTTATAAGGCGTTAGTCCTCTATAAACACATGAAGTGTTATCAAATCCCTTACAACAAGAAATTTAAATACATTGTATTTTATATAATAATTATGTATATACAATTATTTCATAAATATAAAAAAATATGATATATTAATAGTATAGATGTCATTATTTTAAATTGTGATAGATGGTAAATGAAAAATGAACGAAACTATTTCACGAAGAGATAATCCAACGTACATGCAGATGTTGATATATAATCCATTTTATTGGAAAGTGAGTGTGTTTATTTCATAAACATAACATAACCTATATTTTAGGTAACTCCTTTTGTTTTGTAGAAAAGGGCATCATTTGTTGTATTCATAAAAAACTAAGGATTATAGAAGGAAATTTTTTGAGTGTTTAAGTAATTTTTCAAGGTCTTGGCTTAGCCAAATGGATTAGAAGGTTTGATGAGAGGAGATTACTGAGTGACCTTTCATAGTTTAGGAGGAGTGGAATTCCTATAAATACTCAAATTAATTCACTATTGGGAGGTCAAAATTAACTAATGTGGCCCAAAAATTGATAATTAAATTTCTATAGAGATGATATGGTCTATCAAAACCTCTATCATAAAATAAAACACATTTTTTGAACATTTTGTTCCTTGACTCCTAAATGTTTCTATTTTTCATTTTGGGTTTTCATTAAGATAAATAGTTTTCTTACAAAAGTAATTTTTCCTTAAATACTAAATTATTTTGAGATTATTTATAAAATTAAATCCCACTGATTCAAAATATTAGATCTTAATTATATAAAAAATACCGATGTTTGTTGGAAATTAATTTTAATTAAGGCACATGTAACTCACAAAAAACCCACATTAAAGCAGTAACCATACCATCAATATTTTTACTATTTAGGGATTAATATGATTATTATAAAAGATCTATATATCCATTAATGGACCATATTTGTTATTTATTAACACTAAAATCTCAATTGGTATATGATTGAGTTTTTAGTAATATGAAATCAATTAATAAAATATCATTTATTATAAAATAAAATTAATGTCTATTTTAAAATTATTCATTTAATTTAAATTTTAAAAATATAACAAAAATTATGGACATATAAAATAATAAGTTATCATATTTTTATCATGATATAATCTTCTAAAAATAGTGGAATAAAATAATTCATTATTTTTACTTCAATTTTATTGTTTTTAAAATAATTTATTTAATTTAATTATTAAGTAAATAATCTATTTGTTTTCATTTCATAAGAATTTATTATAATTTTATCCAATATAAAAATTATACATAAATTATTATGATAAAAATAACTTATTTAACTTCAAAAATAGAATTTATAACCGAACCTATATTGTTTTCTCTCTATCCCCAAAGCATTATAGAAATTATAATGGGGAAAGGTACATTGTTTTGCCATCATCTTTATATAACATATCATATGTATCCCATTCATGAAATAGTATACCAAATACTGATAACTATAGATATTAAGTTCATAAGTGTCTAAATATGTCCATAAAAGGGGTTTTGGATAGGTTTTGGGTAATTTGTACATCTTATTCTTTATGGTTAATCACTATATAAGATGGTTTTTACTCTAATCACTGTAATTAATTTTTATTGTTTTCATTGATAAATTTTGTCAAAAAATAAATTGGCATAATCATCAATTATAAATTACAATGATTACAACTATTCAATCCATTTTTAAAATTTCAATTTACATAAATTTCTAAAATTAATTTAAAATTAATCCCATAGAAGAGATTAGAATGAAAGTATTCAATGTGAAAATGTTCAAAGGTTTACTATGTTTTAATATATATATTTTATATAGAAATGATAAATTGAACTAAATTGGATTTATATATTTATAATTGACTATTTTGACAATACAAAAATTACAAATATTATTTAAAATTATAAATTATTTAGGATAAAAGGATGTTTTCAATAATGATTCACCAATTTTCAATATTCATCAAAAAATGGAAGTTGTAAAAAAAATAAAAAAATCATCCCTAAGATTATATTTAAATTATCTGGTCAAAAATAAGTTTTTTTGTATATAATTTAAAAAATTATAAAAATTTAGTTTAGAAAAATGTGCTTGGTAAAATGCTGAAAATATGCATTTGGAAAATACAATTTTTTGTCATAACCTTTTATTTTTTTATATAATAGAAACTTTATAGGATTAGTTTTAATAGTTATATTGAATTTATTATATATAAATTTAATTAATATAAACAATAATATGTTAATTTTTTATTTTATTGGTATAAATAATATTTTTGCGCGTCTAATTTTTTTTAGAAAAAGGATTCCATTTATTTTCAAAAGGATTTTATTTTCATTTATAATTAATTGGTTAATACTTAATTAATTATTTATATATGTGTGAATATTATTTTAATAATTCATTTAATCATACCTGTACCCACATTTTCAATGTCTATATCATAATGATCATGTTTAATAATAATATTAATACTATATTGTTGTTTGGTATAACATGAGATTTCATGTAACAAAATCTATTGAAGAAACACATTGATGAGTGTATCTTTCGATAATCTCAATGTTGTGTACCCATTATGATATAAAATATAATTTTCATCCATCAAAAAACTGGGGTGTTTAAGTGAGTGTCTTAAAAATTCAACACGGAAGACATCCAGATACATGTCCACTAATAAAGAAAAAATAGTATATTGTTGGCTCTACCACAAGTTCAATGCCTACTACCTATATAATGATTTCTCTATTATAGATCTAGTCTAGTCCCACTCAACATAATCTATCCTCCCACTCACAAATCATCTCATATTATTCTCTCATAGATGAAATAAAGGATACCCACATTTGATAACAATTGATGTTAGAATGAAATCTTATCAGCCATTACATCATGAATATCTCATCAATGATATTTAGATCAAGGATCATGGAGTCCCATAAATGTCCATTGAGAAAAAATAAAACTAGACATATAAGAAAAAATCGAATATTCTCTATATTATTCTATATGGGTATTTCGAGAGAATGTAAACCCAAAGATAACTTGACTAGTAAATCATCTTCCAAAAAAATTGACCGGATATAAAAGAACTATTATGAAAAAGAGTTGTACAAATAGTAAGGATAATCGAGTAAACTCTTTAAAAAGTCATTGAATCCTATGCAAACTCAATCAGAACAAGATCCATCACATTTACTTTTCCTAGTTCCTTACCATAGCTCTTTCCTAATATACATGACTCACTTAAGTCATTTTAATTTGATTGTTTTCTACCTACTTTTGAGGATCCTAGACAATCCCATGGTTTTTTGATTATGTCTAATTTAATCCCTAATGAGACATCGTCTTAAATGAATTCAAGAATAAATTATTCATATTCTCAATTGATCCTCCCTAATGTCACTAGATCTCATACTTTGGGATTTTTTTTGATAATGACTGATCAATCCATATTTGAAACACAGTGTAACTTCTCCTTCCAAAGAAGGTACTAAAGAACCTCTGCTCTGCCCAGGCTGTTTGTCACTGCTCAGGCACATATCCTCTACCTTCTTCTTAATTCTACTAGAACTGTTAATAGAAAGTCTGCTGGAGGATTAAAAATGGCCTATAGTTTTTTTCTACCATCAAACCATTCTCGATTTTTAGGGATATACAGAGAACCTCTATATGTGTATATAGTATGGAATTCATTATATAGTGTCTCAGCTCTAGTTCATGGATGATATCAAACATTTTATCCTTTTATTAATTATTCCTAGACATGAGAGTAGTTATGTGATTTAAATCTATGAAACATGATTATTAAGTAGACTCAATCATGACCCCATGAGTCATCTTTGTGAACTCCTTTACCCAGTCTCACTTGAACATACATATAAATAACTATTTGAAGAGAATTTCATTGATAATCACCCATGTGATACCCTCATATCAACATGTCTAAAAAATAATATCCCACCATCATCATGTAGTGCCCTGACGCATAAAGTATACAAGATATATCATTTGGTCCTTTGGGGTATCCTATAGGACAAAGATATTCCCAATGACCCATATCACGTTTTACTTATTGGGATATCCACCAATTTCTTAGAATGGTTATGGGTGTTCAAGTTCAAAGTCTCAATAATTGTCGACCTTAGTCCCAAAAAAACATCTACTAAGAATAAGAACTATGAAAAAAACACAAGGTTGAAGTAGTCTAACCACTTTAACCACTAGAGTGGATGTAGGAGTAATCTCTTACATGAATTTGGGTATATCCAGGACATCCTCCCTTATCGGAGTGTTCTGAAATACCCCAACATTAAGTGCAATAAAACATCTACAATATGGAATTTTTTGGAATATTAAGTGAACATTTAGAATGCTTGTAAAAATGTTCCTAATGATTTTTATGGAATTAATAAGGTATTTCAATGGAAACCTATATGAGAAGGATATCTACAATAATGGGAATAAAAAACTTATTACAACTCAATGATCTATATATATGCATGTTATTTACATTAATATATGTATCACAAACAAAAATATCATGCTTAATTTCAAGTAATTATTGACGAATTGATATATCACAATAGCTTATTAAACAAATATATCACTCAATAACAATATAAGTCAATACCAAAAATATATCACAAATCAAGGAATTAAATTATTGAACAACATGTAGAACATTATAGGAATATATTTGAATTATGATCCAAAGTGCCTAGTTATGATGCATAAACGTAAAAAATCTTAATAAATAGTAAAAACACTATATACATAGAATAAACATAAAACTATAAAATTATAACTATAATATAAATACCAACAACAATCACTTAAATGTCTGTTGAAAATTATTTGAATGAGTTCACACGAAACCCCCCCTGCCTGAGTCCCATAGATCCTAACTCCCATCTATGTTTCCCAAAATTGCAATAATGAAGAAAGGAAGAGGGAAACCCTCCTTTAATACAACTTTTTTATTCCATAACATTTATTACTAAATCTGAGTAATATATCAAAACAGCCTCATGTGAACCTTCCCCGATATAAGAAGTTGTTGAATAGAATTGAGGGTTCAAGAACCACTATTGGTTAGATAATACCATTAGTATCAATAATACACAAATAAATAATAATATCAAAACTAAATAAAATTAAATATTAAAACACATATCATGGTATGTATGTTAATTCATATGGAATAATTATATAAGTTCCTTTAAGAGGCTGGTTAGACACATAAAATACATGAAATTAAATAAAAACGATGGAAAAACTATAGTGCCCATCCTCAAACCACTGCTAAACCCCATGATCCAGGTCCAAGATTCTTATTTTTAAGGCCTTAACATTTCATGTATACCTGATTATTCTTTTATAACACACATCAAGATATCAATTCATGTTGTGATAATAATCCTCTTAGGAAACCACAAATGTTTCTTTAACATGATTACACTTCTATAGGTGTGTATGTGATGATAATAAATAAATTCACAAGAAAAATATTTGATATTATACAGATTTTTCTATCACTAACAGTGCCACCACAAAAACATAGACGTACATACTACTGATCTATGTTTGGATGTAGTTATAATATAATTCAGGATCAAAGGTCAAACCCTAGGTCAACATATGTAACCCATCCTAAAAACGAGGTTATATGTATAAAATCATAACAAACAAGGAATTCATGCACTCTATATTTCATATTCATTGGAATCCCTAGTAATACATGTTTTACTACCCTTTTAACAAAACAAGATGATCCATCCATCGAACTAATGTCTGATCATTCCCGCCATGTGCCCAACGGGTCTTTCCTGTCCCGAAGAACATAAAACTAGTTTCTAGGAATTAAAATACACACTAGGGAACAATTTTCCCAAATAATTAATGTTAATGTTATGTTAGGAATATAATAAAAATATAATATTTCCCATATGTATATCAAACATCCTTGCTATCAAAAATAAGATGAGTTAAACAAAACATAATACATGAAATGATGTAAACAATATGAGAGCTAAAGACCGACCTCACACCCCAGTCTTCCTATCAAATATAATTTACTCTCAATTCATATCCTCTACTTCCATAATATCACTACACCTAAAACCATATATAGAAGAAAAATCCTATCTGGCCTTTGAAACCCATTTAAAGTGAAACTTCCTTTTCATTCTGGGAAATTAAAGGTAGCTCCTCAAAATTTTTTAATAAAAATCTATTTGAATGAAATAATTTTAAAATGAATTCAAAAGGATTAAGAACCTCAAGAGGAGATAGAAACCAGTAACATTGATAAGATTAAAGGCCTGAGAACATAATAACTAATTAAGACACCAATACCTACTTGAATATTTCAAAATTTCTTTGTAAAATAGTTTATATATTTCTTATGTCGGTGATAACGTATAAAGTATGGGTTTAGATGATTTATAAAGCCGAAACCACTTACAATAAATGCTCCTCATTTTAAAAATTAAAAACATGGATAATTAATTATTTTATTTTAAATTTTTAATCAATTGAAAATATATGAAATTTTTTCCCTCAATCATTTATTTCAATTTAAAAACCCATATTGGAAAACAAATTTCAGCATGGATTAAAACAATTCCATTAAATTTAATTTAAATACAACCAATTTGAGAAAAACATCTCCACTTTTCCTTAAAACCCTTGAATTTCCAATAGTTTCAAATAATTAATGAGTAAATATAAAAATAATGTTATTTGATACATGTCATAAGGATATATAAAATCTCAAAAGGAAAACCATTTAATATTAATGATCAATCATAAGAGAACCAAAATATTAACACATGAATAATATATGAATTAACTAACACTCATTATAAATATAAAATTACAATTTCCTAAAAAACCATACATACCATGAAATAACACCTGAGTGAATAATGAGACATGAAAAAGATACATAAAGTTACACCCACTACAAGATGATTAACCGTTACATATCTCATTAACCATATTACTCTATCCTAGTTTCGTAAGTGACCATCCAATTAGCACGATATTTTCTACAACTATAAAGACCAATCTATGTATAATCTCAAATATCTATAAAATTTTCCAAAACTCCCAACATAGTATCCTTGGTTTCCTTGTAGAATTTATAAGGAGGTGGATTATAATCTAAATTAATAACATCCCATGATAATTACAAATCACAATGGATTAGATCAAAATTAAATCCTACCCACCACAAAAACATTTTTTAAAAAGAGATAAAACACATAAGGACATCATGAAACACAATTAAGAATCTATTTCATGGATATAAATAAACAAAATTACCAAATAAAAATGGATAAGCCAGGGAATAATAAAAAATAAATGAAAACAAAACTTCAAAAATTCACAACCAGGAATTTCACTTATCACTTATAGTATATAAACATGAAAATACGATAACAAAATAATTTGGAAATTAAATATTAATCCATGGGAAATGGAATTAAACACCAAAAATCATACAAAAAACTAAATAGAATACCTATTTTATTTCATAAAATGACACTACCCCTTTTAAAACACAGAAACATCTTAAACCCGTAGTGTAAAACCACTATGAAAGAGTAAATGGGAATTAAGATCACTATCTTTAAATCATACACATAATTGATGTTATAATACATTATTTTTATAAAAATTCAATAAAAAAGGGAAAAAAATTAAAAAGGTAAAGTGGTATTAAAAATGATTTCAAAATATTTTGTTAAACCATTTAAATACCTATATCAATGAAAAATGATCATTTAATCCAACACATGGGATGTGAACAACGTCCATGATATATATTTAAAACATTTTAAATTAAAATATAAGAATATAGGATGTTCTACACCCATTCAAATCTATGGTAAAATAATTTACAATATATGAAATATTTTAAATTAACACACTCAAAATTTTACAAATACTTGGCTCACTACTAAGGCCAATGTTAAGTGTCAAAAACCAATCCAAAACTATTTTAATCATAATACATAATATTATTAGATTTAAAATTTATAAAATAAATTTAAATCACCTACAAAATTTATAAAATTTATTACAAGGGAGTTCTATAGAGAAAAAAATATCAAAATAATAGTGTGTGGGGGGGTCTGAAATGTTTCACCTTTGGTGGTGGATTCTGAAATTCAAAAAAAAAGATAACAGAGAGACCCATCATATACACAATTGAAGAAATAATATGAAAATATAGGTTGATACCCTTGATCTAGGGTTTATCTAAATGGATGGGGTGAATGAGATGAGGGAATTAACCAAAATAGGGAGTATAAACTAGGGAAAATACCTTATCATGAGAGATCAAACCTAAATTCAAAAGAAATATATTGTAAAATCATTAGGATAGGAGACCACAATGGGGAGGCTGAATGAGAAAAATGGATGTGCATCACATGAGGTAGTGGAAGTCCTTCATTTGGTGTTGTCACGTGATAAGAAAGGTGTGAGGGTAGGCTAGAATTTAATTTTTTGGTTCTAAATTTAATAGAAAATAAAAATAAAAATATAAACACAAGAATTTTAAATACAGGGGTAGACCACCATTTTAGGATGCGTAGTTTTTCTAAAAAAATTTACAGCACTATATTCCCCCCCCCAACACATTTTCTCTTAGGATTATCATTGTTTGAAAAACAATGATCCAACTATTCCAAATGTGACTTCCCAAATTCAGATTAAAACCACATGATCATTGCATAGTTTTCCAAACTGTGCCCACAACTGTTTGCACACCATAGACCCACTATTGGTCCTACATTTTATATCTGATTATCTGATTTTTTTCTTCAAATTGTGAGCCTTATATATTTAATAAATTAAAAATTAATAATTTTCTATGTTTCGGGCCAAAACCCCATGGTTAATTATAAAATTTTACTAGATCATTAAATAATAATATAACAAAAACCATAATGTCATGTAAGGATTTAGAAAAATCCACCATACGAATTTTTACTCCCATAATGTCTGATGTGTAATTAGATATAAAACGGTAATTAATTTCAAGAAAAATCCCAAGGAAAAAATAATCCTCGAACAAATCGAGAAAATACTCAAGAAAACCCGATCTTCAAAAAGATCATAAAATGATTCTCAAGTAAATGAAGTCAGAGCATTGAGATCCCAATAATTTATAATTAAACTAAAATTGTATAACTAATAACCACTTCTCCAAAGAAAATAAGACTTCACTAAGAAACCATATTTTGAAACTCTATAAATGGATTTATCATAACACCAATAGCTACTACCGACCAATCCAAAACCAAAAGGACATGACTACTATATAATGCATCCCATGGGAAAGAATAGATAGAAAACCTATGGCACCCAATCAATTATATGAAAAATAAAAACTGATCCTTTTCCAAAAATGAAAAGGCTCTAACCTAAAGGGAACATTAGATATATGGTGGTGTCTATATTCAAATCCATAGAATAAAATCCCATGGTAACTTCAATGAAAACCCCCACCTAGTGGAATCCCCAACCCACCCAAAAATAAATCTATTACCCATGTTCTTGAGAATGCATCCTTAGATCTCCCTGTGTCCAAAGAAACCAACACAAGCAAACCCATTATCTAAAATAATAAAGGTAAATTGGAAAAATAAACCTGAAAAATTGTATAAACAAATCTCAAAAGGAACACCATTATAACTGGGAAACAAAATAAGGACTTAATAATCACTTTTCTAATACTTCCTCAAGATAATACTGATTTAGACTCACTGAGCATGAATCGAAAAATGGTATGTTCTCCAAAAGAGGCACAACCTGAAAACTAATGGATACAGTAAATTAGAGCGAATCACCCACGAAAACTCAAATGAGAGCTAACACAAGAGAATCCAAGTTGAACCAATACTCACTAATCCATCTATAAAAAAATTTGGATTCTAACCTTATGGACCTTGAAATCTCTAAATGAAACGTGAAAGGAACACTACCTCAGATAGATACAAATAATGAAACATTAAGAAGGAAATTTTAGCTTCCAATTCAATTGGTGTCTGATCAGAGTTAAATAATAGGAGAAATAACCCCTAAGACAAACAATCTACATTCACACTAGACCTTATTGGGATGGGGATCACATAAAACAACCTCAAACATATACCCTCACACATTCATGTACAAAAAACCGCACTATGTTATACCCAAACACACATGGGATAGAACAAAACAGAAGTTTCACTAAAAGATTATGTTTTTTCAAATATCATTTGTAATACCGACATACCATTATAAATAGACCTTATTTCATTGAAAACAAAACATATAACATTTAAAAAATTAAAACCATGTTCCTTTCTTGACATGTTTTAAATATATCATGTTGTGTGGAATTGAATTAAAAAATCACCCTCAAATAAAAAAATTTCCAAACTCCAATTGGACTTTATTTCTTCATAGAAAATTAATAAAAAAAAATTATTTTGCAAAAAATAATTTTTGGGACATATATTGAAACTAAATTTTTCCCCTCAGAAACGAAATTGTCACCCACACAAATGTATTTAACATCACATAAAAAATATCACAAAAAAAGTCGTAACAAAAACCTAAAATGGAATACAAATATTAAAACATATCACTAAACCGAAATGACCCATATCCCATTTAAACACCACATAATATGAAATACAAGGGTCAAGTGGTCTAAATAATAAAAAAACTAGGATTATAATCTATGCATGGAATTTGCACATAATTTACAGTTACATGAAAATAATGTATTTGTTCCTAAAAAGTGTCCATAATCAAGAATTCAGTTGTCACATTGTTTTTTAAGCCCCATGAACCAAACTCACATCTTTACTACCTTCGTCACGACTATCCTAAAACATCACTAATGACCCCCAAGGATAATCAAGTCAAAATAATGAGTGTCCAAATACTATTTTTATTTGGATCAATCATAATCTAAAAACATAATCCAAAATTAAACAAAATTAATGGGAACACCAAATATCCCATGGAATCATTAGTATTAGGGAGAGAATGAACTCGATACACACAATCCAAACCTATATCCAATGTCTTGATAAAAAAAATTTAGTGTTACGAATATCCCAAATAACAGAGGCAATTCGCATGTATTAAGATCCTAAGGAAAAGATGAAGCTAAAGTCTCTAACACTATTTTTTTTAAACAAGTACAGATCATCCATCATACGAACTCTCGAAATGTAAAGTCCCAAACCTATTATTAATAAATATTATATATAATAAGATAAATATTCATTATATAGAATTAATATACATTCACGAATTCTGTCGGTATCAAGACTTTGGATACATGGACCCATATACAACTGATCCATAAGTATTATACATCATCACCCACTATGTTCTCCATAACTAGAACCTTTTTTAGACATATACTACATAATAACTTTCATCTTATCCTAGGGAATTGGACATTAAAAAATTTTAATCATTGATACATACTATGTATAAAAAAGTGAGATATCAATATATCATGAATATATAGCCATGTAAACATGAGAAAAACATATAAATATTATAACCTACGTATCATATATCATAAACATAATACATTTCAGATTTCATGATGTACATAAAACATGAAACATAATAGAATAAAATTGAATGATCCAGAGAGAATAACGATGGAAGAAGACTCATATTTTTTGAATATATATAATAATTTAATATATTTTTCAAGGATACACACCAATACATTAATTAGATGTTAGGGTTGTATTAACAACCCATGTACCAATTTTGGGTTGAGATAACCTCTCATATAACCTCTTGGGGTCTTGGGATAATCACCCATGTACCCTTTTCTAGGACTAAGATAACGTATTTTGAACCCATTGGGATCATATATCATTAATCGTTATCCAATTCCTTGGAGGGAGATATAAATCCCAACCATCATCATTATAATGTAACCACCATCCTTGATTATAACATAACCAACATCACTTATTGAAAATGATAGATAAGTCTTCCCAACATCAGAAAAATATTTCATATTTGAAAATAGCAAATTTAATGGGGTTTCTAAAAAAAGTATCATAACATAACCTATGGATGAGAAATACATTTCATAATCATTTGTCTACTTCATCAAATTATAAACCATGGAAAAATAAATGCGTTTGGGAAAACATTTTATCATGGTATTACCCATGAAAGGGAATTTTTTTGAAACATATTTTCATCATAAAATATATAGAGAAATAATAATAATTGTATCCTTAGATCATATCCATTTTAAATCATAAGTATCATCAAAGTATTCTATCTTATATGGAGATAGATTTTGAAATAGAACATGTAACATTCATTAAGGAAAAAAAATTCCATGAAATTTTTTTTTTAAAAAATAAACATTTTTAAAATCATTATCTTTTAAAATAACATTGAAAACTTATAATGGACACTTTAAAATTTTTTAAAACATTTCATGATGAAATATCCATTCCATTTTGTAAATAAAAATTTTAAAACTATAAATTATTAAAATGACTGAAAATAATATTCACCATAAATAAAATTTGAAACATCCAAATGAATATTTAAAATAACGTGTTGGTCCTGATGAATTTAAATATTGTACATGGTGTAAATATAAAAATAATGATTCCTTTAATGATTTTGATAAAATAAAATTGTATTTATTTTTTGAAAACAATTTGAATATTTCATTAATAGAACATTATAAAATTAAAAAATGGGTAAAATTGTATTTAATAAAAACTTTATAGTATGTTAAGATATTATTTTGAAAATTATTTTTTGAAAACATGGATAGAAAGAGAATGGGTTTTTGGGCCAAAGAGAAAAATAAAGTCAGTTAACTTTATAAAAATATTCTTTTTGAATATTGAGTACATAATGAAATTAAAATGAAGTCAAAAAATTATTCTCATTAAATAATTAGAGGAAGATAAAATCCAAAAGTTTTATTATCGATGGCTCACAATATTTCATTATTGTAAGAACAAGAATTATCCATCTCGATAAATGAGGAGATTGTATCGTAAAACCCATACCACTTTGTTTACACCGAATAATAATCCCCATTAATATATAGAATCAAATGAAACATTGTATAAAATTAAAATAATTGTATTCAGGATATAACATCTCAATGGGTAAATATATAATCGTCATAGAAGAAGATACGTTTAAAACATAACATAGGACCCAAAAAATATAAAATGGAGAAAAGAATCCCTCACCACAATGGGAAATTCTGACATGTAAACCCCATTAAAGAGAGATCCTGAAATGAATATATAAATATGATAACATTTTAGAAAAATCATGATAAAATAACTTAATTCAAATTATATAAACAAAATTAAATAATCCACTGGTGAATATGACTTTTGTTTAATAGAAAATAAAATTATGAGAAAAACCCCTCACCTTAAATCTCAACATATTATGCACATGTTCAAACACATATTTAAGTAATATAATTTTATTATAAATCGACTAAAGAATTATTATTATATATATAATACAATATTTGATTTTATTATTTCATTTTAGTGCCATATTATTAACAATGAATTATTTACATCACATTTCGAATAAAACCACATTATTTTTCATGTGTGTTTTGATTTTTTATTTTTGGTCATATTATACTGATCATTATCAAATTGTCTATAGAATGTAAATCTTGATATAAATATAATATTTCTACTGTATATATTTATTTTGAGTAATCCATCAAATTAATAGATATAAAATAAAATAGAATGCTAATGAAGATGGTAGGTTGTACATACAAATGAACAGTATTTCCATTTTCTCAATATATTGAATGTAATAAATTAAAGAATTATAATACCGTTAAATGAAAATAAATCATATTTATTTCACATATTTTTCTATAAACCTATTATTTTTATGTTCTATGTAAATTCTATTGTATCTTCTCGGCTCGGGTGTCACATACTGGTTCCCCAAGTGGATCAATTACATGACTTCTGGCACACCTCCCCATATTCTAGATGCTGATAACTTAAAGCAGGGGTCAAATATATACCATGGGAAGATTATACCATCTTTATCAGAGTAAAATAATTTCGTAAATAAACAAAGTATAATAAAAAATTGATACAACCATTAAAATAATATGCCTAAATCATATGATAACAAAAATAAGAAATACAATATCAAAGCTGAACATTATATATGTAATGATTATATATATAAAGGGGGAAAAATGAAAACCAAAAGTGAAGACACTGAAAACTCCCAATTCTTTTCCAAACCACAAATGTCTCCCTCATCCATGATCCATCCAATGCCATCCATCTAACACAGGTTCATTTCCTTTATCATGCCCTAAAAATATAAAATATATTGAGGGAGTGATCAAACTGCCTGAGTAGGGTGGGAGTACAACTCAGTAGAAAACCATCAATGGTGTTTAAAAAATATCTATTAAAAATAGTATATTAATCATTATAACTAATTAATACTATCAATTAGGTAAATAGTTTACATTTATTCAATTTTTCTTTACTGAACCTCATAAACCCTTTAGGTTCTCGAGGACTCTAGAACTCTCAATACCTTCTTCATCTCTTGTCGGAGTCTAAAATATCCCCATGGAATATCATATAACCAAATTCCATTGTTACCATTAATTATATCTCATCACACTATTGGATATTGATGTATTAGACCATTCCCCACACATGATTATCACATATTAATTCTATTGTTACTATTCATCATTTCAATTCACACACAAGGATTTTGATGCAGGAGACCATATCCCAAAAAAAATAATCACTCAAGAATTAATTCATTACAATTCATAATATATTATCACACTATAGGATTTTGAGGCATCGAACCATGCCCCATAAACAATTATCACATTAATTAACTCACTAATTAATTCATACAATTGAAAATTTTAATTCTCATGTCATCCCATTATTCAATTACACAATTAATTAATCACATAAATCAATTTCATAATATAAAAACTCCAATAATTAATTATAAGATTAATTATCCGAGTTCAAAAACCTTAATATAAAAAAATTATTTTAATTAATAATTAATCTAAATGACAATTTCATGATCCCAACCATTATCATTAATTAATTTAACAATTATTTAATCATGTTCAAAAATGTCAAATACATCAAAATTAATTATCCAAATCAAAAATCTCATTTCCCTCATAATTAATTCCAAATTTAATTTTCCATTTCTACAATCCTAATATTTCAAATTTTATAATGACCATAATATGTTAATTCCCCAAATTAGTTAGTTTAATCAAGAACAACATTTACAAACCTCTAATAAAAATTCTAAAATTATATACATGTAATTGAAATATGGTCTTTGGGATTATAATTATATACAACCTACATCAATATTGAGGAATAACACTCCCAAACGAGATTCCCCAATTTTAGCAGAATAAATACATAAAACGAGATTTGAATTAGATACCCTAATTCATGATTGAACAATCCAGATCCAAAAATTGTTGATCTAGATACAAAAAATAGTAGGTCTAGATCCAAAAGATTTAGTCTCTATATTCCCCTTAAAAGATGAGGGAGATATGAGAGAGAAGAAGGAAACCACATGATATTAAATCCTCTTACCGGGGGGAGTGATGATCTTCAATCTGGACATTGAATTTCTAGGCACAATTCTAGAAAGGCTTGGAATCTATAACAGAGCCTCTAAAACCATGAAATAGAGTCTAGGGTAAAACTAGGGCCAAATAGATGTTAAGATGGTTGGTTTGGGAATTTTAAAAACAAAATTTTGAGTAAATGAAAAATTAGTGACTAGTTTATTGGGGAGGGGTGAATGGTTTCTCAAACCATGTTCCTTAACCATGAAACTCTTCCGGGGGGGGAGGGTTGATTTATCCTTTTAGGGTGCACGACATGAAAACCCATGTGTCAATCATGAAAACCCTCTCTATCCAAGGTTGTACTGTTTGCTGGGCCAGGACAGATGGTTAGGCAAACCCGTTGACCAATCACACAATGCCCTCTTTCCTCCATTTTTGTCAAATTTTCACCCAAATAAACCCCAAAGTAAAAAACCAAAGGAAAAGTACAAACTTAAAAATAAAAACAGTACCTATAAATGAGCCTAATACATATCCACAATAGTTAGCGATCTTAAAATCTCCACACCTTACAATAGCTTTTCCTTGATAAATACTTGAAAGATTATCTATGATTATATGTCAAAAATATTGGGCCACTGAGCCATCATTTCATATTTTATCTCCCATTTTTCCACCTGAAAAAGCCCATGTTACCATATTACATGAACTATCAACATGATCTTCCCCACAACAATTTTCCAATGTGATCCAACACATGTATCATATGATCCTTAAATGATGAATGAGTCTTAAGATCAATGTAATCCACATTATTTAGTTGAGAAGGGTCAGGGAGATAATGTCAAATTTTTGACACATAGAAACATCATTGATAGTACTAAATCATTATGGTAGAGCTAATCTATATGGAACCAGACCTATTCTTTCTAACACATGAAAATGTTAAAAGAAACACCGCTCCCGCTTACCCCATATTTGTATTATGCGGTGACCCAACATTTGTGTCACCCAAAGGAATTCATGATCACCCTATGAAAACTATAAGGGTATTTTACATTGATAATAATATTAATTTTATCTACTATGATATTTCTCGATATATTTTAATATCAACTGAACCAACTCTGATATCTACTACATGAGACTTTGTCCTAAAAAATCCAACTCATCTACCTATATGAAGAAAAATGGTAGTCTTCATGTCCTGCCATAATGTCTCATATGGTTCCATATATTTCATTAAATAATATATATTATTATAACAAATCTACACAAGTTATAGATGATTATTTCAAGGACCTATAAAGACTATGACACTATCTCGAAGCATATCATCCAGTATATGAATAGTATGCTCTGTCTGCCCATCTATCTGTGGGTGGAATGAAATACTAAAATAACCTATGTTATAATAACCTTATGTACAAATTTACATGAATGGGATGTAAATTCTGATTCATGGTCTAAAACTATAATCCATGGCACCCCGTGAAGAAGGAACATCTCTCTAAAATACTCTTATCTAACTAATCCAAAGAGAAGGTGTCTCACACTAGAAAGAGATGTGAAACTTTTCTCCAATGACCCAAAATAACCCAAATTGAATTATTTTTATAATGAATCCTCGGGATACCCAACACTAATTCAATGGTCCCTTAATCCCACTTCAATTATATAAAGAGAAATTATTATACAAAACCACCAGGTTTTGGATTCTTAGTATCCAACTTTTGGAATGTGTAGAATCCTTTCACAAACCCTAGAATCTCAATTTTCATGCCCTAGATCTAAAATTGTGGACCTAGGTCATGGTACATTTTGGTCATATCTAGATGTCCCTCCCACATGGTTGTATGAATATGAAGATTATTTTTCTCCCACATTAGCATAGGCACAAAACCAATTCCATGGAATAGATGACATCATCTTCATCAATGATTCAGTATGAAGGTGAATCCCCACCTTTAGGTTTTTTCCAAATTGTAAAACACTCTAAATAATCATATTTTATATCTCTGATTTGTCTCAAAAATAATGATTATACTGAGACTAATATGAGAGTCATCATCTACTGATTCTACTGAATGATAATATGAATCTGAGTATGAAAAGTCAACAATTAATACTCCACAAAAGACTCTTTAACCTCCTAAGTCCGAGTTTTCCTTATCAAAGCATCAGTACACTATTTCCATTCATGTGTGTACATTCTAGTTCAATGTAAAACTTCTACACATACTAAACCCAAATCCACTGTTAAATATTCAAATCTTGTTGCAAAATTATGTACTTTCAGGTCTAGTGTTTTTTATATATAGTACACATTTAGAGAAATAGATAATTCCTCTAACACAATAAATCATGGAAAACTACAACCAACTTGAGGTCATGCATAGTGTAGTTATATGAACGAGACCTAAACTGTTGAGACCCATATTCCAGAACTCAAGTTTCGACATCAACACTACTCCATGTCTGATCCGATAATCATCCCAAAACACTATATACTATTCACATTGACTAATTATGATCAAGATAATTGATGGTGTATAGAAATTATTTAGCTCCTTGAAATTATTCTCACATGAACCAAACCACTCAAAATTTGTACCATTTTCTCAATATTGAAAGAAAAACTTCCAAATGGAAAATTTCATGAATGAATCATTGATAATATCGAGCTGACACTAAAAATTTATAGATATTGAAAACATTCATGGGATACAACCAAGAAACTGCTGCCAGAACCTTCAATGGGTCTACAGTCACACCTTCCTCCGAGATGATTTGACCAAAGGAGTGTAACTAATAAATCTAAATTAACAGTTTGATAGAATGGATTATAAAAAATGTCCTCTTAGTGTACTCATAATGATGAGAATATGTTGGTTATGATCACTATGTTTCTTAGAGTACACAAATATTTCACCCATAAATACTACAAGAAATTGATACATGCATGCATGTAATATTCTGTTCTTGCAGGATATAGAAACCACTAGGGGATTCATCATCCTAAATGACATTATTACAAACTCACATAGGCCATACCTAATTATGAATGTATTTCTTGTTATATAATAGGGTATAATTATCAACTGATGATACCCTAATCTACTCTCAACCATAGAGAGTATGTGAGCTCCCCTAAACTAGTCAAAAAGACCATAAATAAGAGGATGAGGATATGATTCTTCATTATAATTAATCTAAACATTCATTAATTGACATATAAGCTCAAAATCCAATCATTATTTTTAGAAAAAATCATGAAACCCAAGGTGATCTACTCATTTAGATAAATCCCTTATCCACTAACTCTTTTATTTGAGTCTTCATCTTTTGAAGCTCTATGGATGCAATATTTACAGTGGAGAGGAAACTGACTTATCCCCTTGCATGATATCAGTATTAAAATCCACATCTCTCTCTAGTGGAAACCTGGAGAAGTATTTAATAATCACATAACAAGACCAATCCACTACATATAGAAATACATCCTTCTTTTCACCATAATGACCTAGAAACGACCATGAATAATGGGTGGTATGCTCCCCAAGTTGTTGGTGAACTAGCCCTAAATGGACATCCTTTATATCCCACTCCCCTCGGTGAAGGTAGTTGTCTCCCTTAGGAGGCATAAAAAGAACTCTCTTGTGGTAAAAATAAACATCCGATCGATAGGCCACTAACCAATCCACATAAAAAATTGCATCAAATCCCAAAATTTCACGGATGTAATGATCCTGTAGGAAAATATAATCTTCATACTTTATAGAACAACCCTTTCATAAGAAGATATATCTAGAATATACGCCCAATGGTGTATATATCATCTACACCCCGCACAATAACTCCCCCGCCAGGACTACAACAAATATTTGTTTATCCGTGCTGATATTTATTAGTGATAGAAACTTTTTTTTGATAAATGGAACATCTATCACCACTAAATAAAGAATTTATAAACTTATCCCGTTATTAGTGATTTATTTTTCGTGTTTATAAATTTTACCATTTATGAGTGACTTATTTATTGAGATGAAATAGGGTACCATTTATCAGTTCTATATTTTTAGTGCTCATATGGGAATCCCTTATCATTAATTTTTAAGCATTGTTAATGGTTCTAATAAATAAAATGAAATAAATAAATAAATAAATAGGGAAAAATGAGTTTATTTTGAACAAAATTATCAAATTTTATTAAATAAATAATTATTGATACAAATTAATAAATTTATGATAATATATATAGCATATAAATGATAATAAATAGGATTTATTAAATATATAGTAAAATGAAAAATGACAATTAAATAAATAAATATTAAAATAAGTAATATGAGAAAAATATTTAACATTTTATTATTTAGATGATTATTAATACTGTTAATAAATAGTATATATTAAATATAATGATATACATTAATATATATAAACAAGATTTATATAAAAAACTATTATTAATGGTTTACATTAAATAGTAATAAATTTATCAAATAGTGCACCATAATTAAAAATTAATATGAATTAATAATAAAGACTAATTATATTGAGTAATGGACATAATTGGATGTTGTTTTATTTTTTTAAACTACAATATAGATCAAACATATTATATTGATTTCACATATATATAATTAATTCATTTTTAAATACATACACGATCATTTTTTTGGAATTTAATCAATTTATATTATTTACTTTACATATATTTATTTACTATGTTTTAATATTTTAAAATTGTATTCATCTTTGTGTCAATATATATCCAATTTTTAATGATTTATATAAATGAAACTTATCCAAAGTTTTAATACTATTCTCATTTTCAATTAATTAATTTTACACATTTTTAAAATGTACGAACTTATGATTAAATATTCATTAATAATGTTAAAAATCCATTTTTAAAGAATATTTATAAGCATATAAATTTATAAATGTATGGTGACTATTTTTACCAATTTTTAATTATAATTTGAAATAATAATATTTGTTTAAAAAATATCTATATAATTAAATATACAAAATAATAAATTTATAATAAACGTATATAAATAATGAATATATTTACTATATTTATTTATATATTATTATATAAATATATATAATGATATAAATATTATTTTTAAATTTTTTTATATTATTATAAATAAGTAATTATAAAATGATACAATTTTAAAGTTATTATTTTAAAAAAAGTACAATTATATATATTATAAATATACATAATTTTTTAAAGAATAATTTTTTTGTAAATATTTTATTTTATGTATTTATCAGCACTTAATTTGTACTAGAATATATTCATTTTATCAGCACTAATAAAAGTGTCACATTATTTTTTAAGAACTCTAACCATCATGCAATTTTTCACGATATCTGAAGCTCTTTCCAGAATTGGCCTATTGATGGCACTCCTCATTATCAAATAAAAGCATGAATCTTGGCTAGAATCACAGATCTAAATATACCATGGCTTGAATCCGAGTCTCGAGTGATTTATGGGTTGAATGCAAGAAGGGATCAAATGAACTCTAGGTTTCTAGATATATCTAATTTCCCATAGTTGTCCATTGAAACTTCTCATCCCACCTCCACGCATCCCAACAAGTATAGTTTCACTATACCACAATAAAACAACCCAAAATTAGTATTTTATATATATTGAAGTACCATATTAACCCATATCATGTGGGTCTTCTTGGGACAACATTTGTACTGAGTCACTTGAAATATACCAAAAATATTGTTTAGTCATGTTTTGTGAGGTACAATTGGGTCCCAATACCTATATTTTACGACCTATAAATATTTCTAATCATCAATATTTGAAACATTCATCCAAATATTGGATGGTGTTGTCATTGGTTTGAAATATTATATTAAAAATCACTTGTATGATGAAATATCGAACATCATTGCGGTGTAAAATTATGTTTTGCAACAATTTGGAACTAAGAGGCATGACTGAGCAGGAACTGAAATATAGGGTTATCCCATTCTATTTATAAGGTAATTCAAGAAGTCATTTTCCAAAAGAGGGATGATTAAATATATCACACATGGTAGCAACTATATAAATATTTAATCATGAAATTTATTCCTAGGATAAAGAGTAGTGAAATATAAAGTAAATTTAATGTATTAATTTAGGATGACTGTGATCTATTTAATGTGGGTGAGCATAGATTTAGGGGTATCTTAGGAAATGTAACAACAAAATTATTATGATGAATATGTAAAACTAGATGAGAAACAAAATTGTATAAGTTTTATTTTCAATTTATTTTACTACATCTCGAAAAATATAATTTTTTCAGTTTTTATTTTTGAAATATAAAAATTTTAATATAAATTATATGACTTTACTACTATAAATATAAATATCATAGAGTTTTAAGCTTATATAATCCTTGGACTATATTATACAGTAAAAACATATTTTGAGACAAAATGTAATTGATATTTTGATTTTGGTAATTGAAATATAGTTGGAAAATAAATTGTTTTAATGAGACAATTTCTAAGAAATCTCCTTAAATCGTGGTGTTTTAAGAAATAAAATTCAATTTCATTACACTGTACAGAAGGAGACTACAGTTTTTATTTAATTTATTGTTCTCAATCCTTTAGGATTGATAATAAAATTTATAAATTTTATATTATCTTTGAAAAGTGACTTATTTTATTAGAAATGTTTTATATTATTTAAATTTTAAAGAATATATTAAATAATTCGAGAAGAAATGTTATACCATTATATTTAACTAATTTCTATAAAATAAAATATTAACATTGATTGATGTAATTATAATAAAAAAGAACTTATAGAATCTATTTTGATGGAGAAAAATCTATTTTTCATGGATAAAATAAATACACCATTATAATCTCACATCAAGTCAATATGTTTAGTCCAGATTTAATAATATAATGAAATTCTGTGTTCACTATAGTTTCATAATTCTATTGAATTTTATAGCTTACCAACATAAACATAAATTCATTTTTATGTACTTCTAATCATTACATGAGGCCCCACAGTTGTGATAATATCAATTACTTGACATAAAAAATCTTTTATTATAATAAATTACCGTCAACTGTTATGTTTGTAATTCTGTGGAATGAGGACAAAAAAATAACTAAAAACTATTTTTTAAACTAATGGATATTTATGGAACAATATTTGAAAAAACATAATCCAAAAGAAGCCATAACTAATCTTATTTGGATCAATCCCCTCATTACTCTTTGTTCTTATTTAGATCAATCTCCTCATGCATTGATTTTATCCAATTATCATCCTTATCAACCTCCCCAAACGATTTAAGATCAAATTTGAAGAAAATGAGGTTTTTATAGGGTCTTACACCTATCATTTTCAAAAAAACATTCCTATCATCAATGATATTTTATTCATTGATTTAAGAAATATTTTAATTTATTATAATTGTTAAAAATGTAGTAATACTGAAAATTATAACCCAAGAATTAAAAATTCATAAAAATACCTTTATTTCTTTCATCACACATCTAATAAAAAAAAATTTATTTATATTAATCCATATATAAATATATCAATATTTACATTTCATTTTTCTTCTACTATTTAGAATCTCTATTTACTATCCATGTAATATTCATAATGGGGTGGAATTAACCATTCATTATGAATATATTATGTGTATTTATTTATTAATCTTGAGAAATTAATATATTATGAAACCAATATGACATCATAAATTTATTTTAAATGATTGTACACTTCAATCCAATATCCCTTATGTTTTCCTCATCCTCCTCACATGTTGGTGGATTGTTTAGAGAGATCTATTTTCATTTTTATCATAATTTTTCATTACAAATGACATAACACTATGGTAAAAAATGTTTTCATTTTAAAATCATTATCCATATAATAAATGTAGTGTTTCATATTTAGGTTTTCTTTGTTTTCATTATTAATTATATAATAATTGTTTCTTGAACTAGAGGATTCTCTTATAAGAGATAGTGTGGTTTGTTTGAAGCATCTCGTTATCACATGGGATTGAACATTGATCCTAAAACTAATATAAGGACAATATGGAAATGTGTCCTGAATGGACACAAACACCAGGAAGAGATGAATTCTTACTACTTATTTAATTAATTTATTCATCATTTTCTCCCTTATTTGGTAGTTAATTTCCTTATCATTTTTATTTTATACTTATTTTTTTGAAAAATCATTTGGGAAGTTTTATTTTTCATTTTCTTATATACATTAACAAAAAATATCGATAAAATTATTCTCTCTACCAATGTAAGCTTATATTCCCTATAAATTTCCATTTTTTGTTGAACTGTAGACATTACATACTAATTCTAAGTTATTATTTTAAAAAAATTTCTCATTTTTGAAATCCACTACTCTTCAAACATTCTATAATTACAAGTGTTTTTTCGGCAAAGAATATTGAGTTAATATGTAGTGTTTGAAGATTGACATAGAATGAAAATATAATCTTGGTAATATTGGAAGTTATGGATTTTTTTGAAACGTTGTGATGTGAGTCAACCGTACATCAATTTGACACAAGAATTGACCAGTATGACTCCAAGTGCTTCTTTTAATTTAAATTTGTCATTAATATTAATAAGGATAACTAACATACTATAAACCAAAAAACATATTCTAATTTTCTGGATATATTAGTTAAATGATCCATAATTATTTTGATATGTGTAAGAGTGAGATGATCCTCAATTAAATACTACGGGAAAATTGGGCTATAGCCACGGTCAAAAATCGTGGCTATAGAGGTCAAAACCGTGGCTATAACCTATAGCCACGGTTACATCTAGTTTTGGCACCTATTGGCGTTGCTATAGCTAAAAGCTATAGCCACGGTTTTATTGGTGTGGCTATAGCTAAAAGTTATAGCCACAGTTTATAACCGTGGCTATAGCCAAATAAAACCATGGCTATAGCCCAAAATTAATTTTTTCCCATCGAGATTCGATATCTGTACCTCCGCTATGTACACCAAACACCTTTCCACTACTCCACAAACATCTTTTCGGATATATATATATATATTGTTAAATATATTATAAAAAACTATTGCTATAGCAGGTAAACCGTGGCTAGAAGACCTTCCCGCCATTTTTTTGCTGGTTAATTTTGTTCCCGCGCAACTACGGGAGATCTATAGCCACAGTTTTGATGAACTATGGCTAGAGTTCATGAAACAAATACCCTATGGCCACGGTTTTACCAAAACTGTGGCTATAACCCATTGAAAAAGACCCTACAGCCACGGTTTCAGCCAAACCGTGGCTATTCCCCTTTGGAAAAGACCCTATAGCCACGGTTTAGGTGAAACCATGGCTATAGATTTCGGAAAAAAACATATAGCCATGGTTTCACTAAACTGTGGGTATAACCTTTGAGATTAAACCCTATAGCCACAGTTTTGTTTAAAACCATGGCCATAATCTCATTTTCTAGTAGTGAAACACACAATGTGACCACTAAGACATAGTGTGTCCATTATCAGTTTTAAATCATCAGTTTAGTTCAAAATATTCCAATCACTGAAATAAAATGAAAACATGCTTGAATTTTTGGGACAATTTTTTGTAATTTCTTTACATATCATTATGAGTAAACATGTTTATATATTTTTGATAATTTATGAAAATGAGACATATTTCATTTGAGATGTTTATTAATTAACCACATATAAATATTATTCACAATACGACTGATATTACTCTATGCTCATCTTTTTATTTAAAATTGACATCAATTTTCGTTAAGAGGACAACTCACCTACTCAAAACTAAAAAAATATGTTGATTACTTTGATACCATAGAAAAATGATCCAAAAGTAATTTTTTATTATAATAATCAACCATACCTCAATCTAATACATGATTTTTCTGGTATGACTGAATGTGTCTTTTATCAGATTAAAATCAAAGTTTTAGTTCAAAAATTGTCACTCGATAGGCAGAAAAAATGCACTTGGATTGTATTTGTAATTTAGTGAAATTAATCATAAGTAATTTTTGATATTTGGGGTTCACTCTCATGTAAAAACAATAGATTATGTGACTAGTATGGGTCAAAGATCATTTTACTAGTTTATAATGAAAATTTAGTAAAAAGGATATGGGTGGTAATCAAAAACAATAATACACACTTGGATTGTTTTAATACTTTATGAAAACAATATAAATGTCATTTGAGGCATCTAGAATTAGCCACACCTCAATCAAATGTACTGTATCATAGATATATCTCCAAGAGCATTTTTTCTATACATAATTATCATTTTAGTATAGAATGCGCATCACATCACCAAAAATGAGAAAACAAGCCTTGATTGTTTCCTCTTATTTTAAATTAAATATTTTTACTTGATTTACCTATTATCATGCTGTTTTTGGTTCTTGTGTTGGTATAGCACACTACACTAGTGTTGTAGTTTTCTATTACACCACACTGCATTACCCCCCTTTATCAATGCTGATAAATTTGTCCTCTATCATTACTTTTAGCATCGAAAAAAGACTCGAGCCTTTAATCTATCTATAGTATTCAATGCCTTTTAGACATAATAAAGACCATTTTTATCACTATCAAAGACCAATTTTTTTGCATTATAGGCTTAAACCATTCACACGAATTTCATAAATGATTTAATTAGATTCACTAGTGTCAAATAATGCATTATCTATTGTAGAAACTAAAATAATTTAACATCTCATTATTGATGGTCCATCCTCACTATTAACAGGTGTTGGCTAAATGACATGTAACAATTCTACCCTTATTCCCTATGACGTAGTCTAAGTCCCTTGAATTTGACCACCCAAGTGATATATGCAATCTTTCATAGAAGCTCCACATCCACTACCTCTACTACCATGTCGATTAGAAATCCAACTATCATACTGATATGGTGTAGAAGATCCCCTTCCCACACTTTGGCTCTATCTAGCTACTGCAACACTAACCGTTAATCAAGGTTTCCTACAAGAAACAAAGTAATGTCTCATATTGATATAGCCGTAGCACTTTACCATTTCTTAGAGGAACTGTGTCCTGATGTTTCCTGACCTACCACACTAGTGAATGATTACTCGAGTAAGATTATAAGAAATTGATCCCCTTTTGTAGTTTCTATGATTTTTACTAGCTGAGATAATATTTTCATATCATTCTACTACAATAAAACCGGCTATTATAGGTGTTTTATTTCATATAGTGGAGGTTTAAACCGACTCTATATGGTTTCGCGGTAGTTTACAGAAACCACTGCTAAACTGGGCGTCGACAATATATTAGCGGCAGTTTTTTCCATTTCACGATAGTTTATATAAACCATTGTAGATGCATCATTTCGCGGTGGTTTTCATGACTTTAGCGGCAGTTTGCCGGATGCCGGATATTTTTTTATTCGCGGCGGTTTTAACTGCCGCGATATTCAAGCATTTTATGTGCCTCTGTCGCAACGGTGAAAACTTCCAATAAATATATACGGATAACATTTAGCGGTGGTTATTACCACAGCGAAATTATGACCCATAAAGCATTAGTGGCGGTTTAAACCGCCACAAAATGATGACTAGAAAAAAAATGCAGTTCTGCATCTACTGCCCCACTGCCCTGAAAAACAAATCAAAACAAAAAATGGAACAGGAGACACCATACAAACAAATAAAATGTTACTTCAAACTTGGTATCCCCAACATTATGAAACCGGAGACATCATAAAAACAATGGACTATAATTCTATAGTGATAATAAGGAATAATGGAACTATAGGGAAGCATGAATTCCATTCCAATAATTACATCACACAGTTACATGGTGGGAAAGAATGAATTCTATATATAAAAAAATTCCTAACTGATGGGGAAAATAATTCCATTAGTGAGAAATCATTGATCGAATAGCCAATGAGGTTTACAGATTCTTAATGACAAATAAATACACTATATCAAGGACCAGAATCAATAGAAATGTATCAAATGTAACATTGTATGATGCACTTGTTTCAAATAATGTAGAATCTATAGTAGAGGTTACTATATTAGTACCTCAAACAATAGATGATTTTGAATTATGATCCCTATCATATGTTGAACGTCATTTAGTTTTTCCATACAATGACTCTATGTTACAACCTGACTATTCTGAGTGGGATTTCATTTCATGCACATTAATTCATGAGTCTAGTATCAACTATGTCGACTACCACCTTGGCCTTAGCAGTATGTGGTATTATAGATACATTCCTTCTAAAAATTATGAGGACCCAGATAATAATGTGGAATATGTAAAGATCTTATCCCCCTAGGTGGAACGAGTGGAAAAGTTTTGAAGATGTTCAAAATATGACCCAAACTCCTATAACCTCTGCATTCAACTAGATACACCATACATTTGGATAAAAGATGTGTATATTCTCTAAATCTCCTCATATTGTGTTAATGATTCACCCATATTATGGTAGAATAGTTGTGTGTCTTCCCTTTAACCATTTTTAGATTATTCTAGGTGACTTCAGTGACCAGAACATTCATATTTTCTTATTCTATTATTGGAGAATATGTATGGGCCTAATCTTTTCGTCCATTTCATATAGGTATATACTGATGTTAATCAAGTCAGTGGGAAAGGATATGGGAATTCCCTATATATTTTTAACAAAATATTCTTTTTGATTTCTTTGAATAATACCAGATTATACCGACATGATTTTTTAATGTCAGAAAATGTGTCCTCTTGCTCATAGTTTGCCACCATATTTAGTTAGTGGGATTATTTGGAGGCTATAGATGTAGGTCCATATTCTTGGATGATTTTTCACTACCCTCAGTGGGTTTTCATGACTACTTAGGTTAGGGAGACTTAGGTCAGACTCCTGAGGTAAACACACACATCATATAGAGGTTTTATTGCTTTGTAGCATTGGTGATGGTGAATGCTAGAAGGAGCCCTTTGGAGGGTCCCTTATTCTATCTAGATGAGTCCATCAGTGACCTCTTGATCAACCTCTATAGATAAGGGAGGAACATGTTATTCCCTTCCATTCATATGACCATGAATAGGTTTGAGATGGAAACTATTTACAACAAATTATGATCCAATAGTCATTATTGAGTAGACATCCAGTAGGGATTTTTGAGATGAATGGAATTTTTAGTTTCCTCTAAAGATAGAAAGGTACCATTTAGGTGTGTCCCAAACCAGTGAATTTGAGACCCAATGTTGAGGGTGCAAGGTTGGTAATAGATCCCTAGTTTTAAATGAGGATCCAACTTGTGCAGTAGTCGGTGAATATGTGTTCTTAAAGTAGTAAAATGTCATTTGGATCAAATGGGGTTCTATTTGAAAGTGCCAGAATACTTATGAGAAACATTTACAAGAAATCCTCATGGAATCAGCATATCAATAAATAAACACATGTATAATCTATTGTATCAGATCCAAGTTTTTCCACATTTCATATTTTGAGGTAGAAAAAGGAGCCTAACATGTGGGTGACACATGCATTTTTTTAAGGTTCCATGTTAGGTTCACCATTTTTGTTTCCAAATACTTTTACTGGTGAGTATATCATTCGTATTACATGATTATGCTAAACCACATTCCCATCATCCTCTTATGTTTGGTCTCTATACTGCCTACTAGGTTCCAATTAATATAACCAGAATAAAATAACAAAAGGATCAATTTGTAGTCATCCAAAATCTTGAATACCAAATCAAACACATGCCTAAATAGAATTATGTATACCACACTCGAGAAATCAAGACATAAAATGAAACATCATAAATCAAAAAAATGCTTAGAATGAAACATGAGAAATTAAGAAAATTTTTGGACATGGAAATGTTTAGTGGAAACTATGTGTCATACATGTTACATATACAAACCAACCATTTTTATATTTATTCAACACATCAACAATACTACTACTCATGGTCCGATGATGCATCGTCACCCTCTCCACCTCCATATCCACTACCTGCTGCCACCTGTAAGAACATTATATTGAAAATTAAATATTGTTGCATATTTATAATTAAACATAAAATAAATAAAAGTTTTCAAACTAAATGATTTGGATTTTTTGTGATTTACTTTCTCACCACTAGTCAATGAACTAGAACTAGGGGCTTATCTACTTATATGCTGAGTATTTCAAGAAACTATTTCTGCAAAGAAGATATCTGATCCCCCTACTGGTGAACTGTGTTTCATAGAGAAGACATCTCCCTCTGAGCATCTTCAGGTATGAAATGACTATAACCAGGAGTAGATGTAGCTGGAATCTCTGGTGGACTTCTAAAGAACTCTGATGGTACGGGTCCCAAACCCATCCCGTGCACTCTACTAGGATGCCCCTTCCCACATACTTTAGCAACCGGGTCATCCTGGGAGACTGGGTAGGACTTCCCAGGATTGGCATCCCATATTTCTTTAATTTTTACCTATAAATCAAAAATCAATATATATTAACAGGGTAAAAATGATAATAATTTATTATAATAAAAAATTGACGTCATACCCCAACTTCTTTGGCAGGATCATTAACAAAACATCCATCTGTTTTTTTATGAACATCCAACCACAGTTCAGTTATGGATGCTACATGCCCTAAACTCTATGACTGAATTAAACAAAGATATATCAACAATTCAATATGTTAAATAGATAATATTGTCTAATAAATATATAATCTAATTAAAATATTACCAATGACATTCGGCTTCTAGAAAAGATTTTTGAGCCCGCGGTGTGTGGGATGACTTGCATTTCCTGATTTGATGCATTTTGTCTTGAGAGATCTTGAAATAAATATAATTCAATTTAACAGTAATGTATTTCATGTCATCTCCTCTTCATATACATGCATAAATTTAAAATGTGGATAATATAATAATATATATTTCAATACCATCCACTTCTCGTCACGATGTCTATCAACAAAAACTTTCCATTGTTCTTTCGGTACCCCACTGGATAGATTCTCATACATTTGTTTCACGGTCAAAGAAGTATTGTTGACACCACACCAGAACCTCCATTTTAAATATTTCCATTTTTTACCAATATCTTTCAATGTCCACTTCCATGCTATCACATCAGCAACGATAAAGTGAAAGAACATCTGTATACAAAAATTCATTTTGAACATATTTGTAATATGACATTCAATTAAACCATAATGTAATAAAATTACCTTTATCTGAGAATAAAAAAGTTCATTTTTCCTGTTTGGAGGCATATGCCTCCAATCATCATAGGAAATAGGCAGGGAAATGGGCTCCGCTGCCAGCTGACCTATAATCTGGCCAAGTAACCCCGCGACATCATCTGTTAGGACCCCATAAGAATCAAATGGCATGACTATCTTCTATGCATTCATGTTTCAAACATCTGAAATTTTTATGTGTTTTTCCACGATTTCATTTTTTTCATCTACAATGAGCAAACAATTAGTATAAACAAAATGAAATAAATTTATTTAATTAAAATTTTTTCCTATGACTGTGACCCTCCAGAATGTCTGTGATGAACTGGAAGGGGTGTGTCACTGCCCCGCTACTGAGGCTCTTGTAGGGGGAGTCGATGACTCATCCTCTAATGAGACATCCACAGATGGTGTTAGTGATGGTTCAGGGGTGTAGGCTGGTGCCTCAGATGCCGTGGGGACAGACGGATCGTCATCTGTCGCTGAACTAGATACAATAGTGTATCGCTCATTCCTTGGAAATACGGTCATTTAATCAAATAAAATTATGTTCAGAATATATATTTCAAATAGTTTATGCAGAAAAAAAATATAAAAATGATAATAGATGCCCAGTACAAACAAACAATATATATATAATAATGATAATGAATGACTACAGAAATAAAACAAGTGGTTGCTGAATGAATAAATAATTGTACATACAAACATTTTCCCCTTCAATCATGTCGGTTTCCTGCTCCATTCTTTCATCCACTTCATTCATCCTTGATAGACTAATATTTTCAATATCATGATGGAAAAATAATTCTACATCCTCTTGTTGATGAAATTCAATTACAGAGGTCAAATATTCCACTTCATCACCCATATCATAAAAACATATTTGTATTACGTGAGTAACTACACTCCACCCTTCATCCACATCATCATTCACAAAATATACCATTTTTTCTGTGATGCTAAGATATATGGATCATGCAGTTCATGATTACCAACATCCATCAAGAGAGAGAAGTTTACAGAAGTAAATTGCAAGGAATCTCTTTTAACACCTATGATAATATCAACCAATTTTCATGTGAATAAAACAACAGAAAAATTCCCTTGGTAGTTTAATTCAATAATATCATGTAGCTTTCCATAGTATTCCACTTCGGAAAATGGAAATATACCACTATTATGTGTTTTCAAACCCACTTCTTGATCGACTGTATGAAATCTAAAGCCATTAAAATTATAAGCATCGAACATTCTAACCTATTTTATAGGACCTCTAGAAAGAAACTTCAAATATTCTGACAAGTCTGCTCGAGTATCAGTATTCATGATCTGAAAAAAGAAAAATAATTTAATAGATTTAGAAATTGTCTATGTCAAACTAATATTCATATTCATTTCAATATTTATAAACCTACACATCGTTCAAACCATTCTACAATATCTTTATTCACAGCTTTCATTATATCTATCTCATTTTGTGTTCAGCCTCTAATTTGTCTCATTGTTTGTATCCTCAACTCTTTAATAAATTGATCTGAAATTTCACTAGTCAGCAGCAAATATCTATGTTCCTATAATAATTTGTATTCTGTCAGTGTCACATATGAGGTTCTCCCAACTGATCGGCCAATAGCAGGAAATATTTTGGATTTCTAATGCATTTTAGATTGAGTTTATGTGTCGTCAACACATCCAAATAGATTAAATCTTGTCTCAATATCATCCAAATATCTAGAACAAAAGGTGAGACACTCCTCGGCCAAATAGCCTTCAGCAATATAACCTTCTGGTTGAGCTTTATTTCTCACGTATTCTTTCAAATGCCCAAGATATATGTGAAATAAAATAATATTATTATACATTTATATAAATGCCAAAAATTATTTACTTAACTGGAAACATAAAAATAAATTACCTCTCAATTGGATACATCCATCGAAAATGAATGGGGCCTCCTAATTTAGTTTCTTTAACCAAATTCATAGATAAATTCATCATGACAGTAAAAAACGATGGAAGAAAGATCATCTCCATTGCACAAAGGGTCAATAAAATCATCTCATGGATGTTTTCAAGCTAAAATGGATGTAGAGATTTCTCAGATAATTTCCTAAAAAATGTGCAGAATTGGAGTACAACAACAGTAACTTTTTCAGGTAATAATGTATGCAATGCCAATGGAAGTAACTATTGTAACAAAATATGTGAATCATGACTTTTCAATCCATATAACTTACGATTATTAAAGTCCACACACCTCGAGATTCTACTCGAATACCCATTAGATACCTTCACATTCTTTAAAATTCAATGGAACGTATCTTTATCCCTATTTTTGATTGAAAAAATGGTCGTAGCATACGTTCCATTCTCATATAGCCAGAGATCATGTTTTATGTTCATTACTTGTAAGTCTTTTCGAGCATTGAGATGATGCATCGACTTTCCATGGTCATTATATAATGTGAAAAGAAAACTATCACATACATTCTTCTCAATAAGCATTTCATCATGATTTTGCCACAAAAAAATTAAATTCCCAATACGGAAGTTTGAAGAATAAACTTTTTTCCTTCCATTGTGGAATTCTGATTTCACTTGACGATGCACTTCGCACTCGTTTTCCGTTATCATTCGAATGATGAACCTTCCCAAATTCTGTTTTAATATTTTCAAGCTGTGTCAATATTTCAGAACCAGGTAACAACTTTTGAGGTGGTCTACGATCAATGGAACCATTAAATTTTGATTTGTTCAACTGAAATCTATGAGATTCATCAAGAAATCTTCGATGGAACATGAATCACCATTTTCTACTAAGAGGTATCCATTTAGGCTCAAAATCAAAGTTAAAAATGGGACAAACCAAACCCGTATAAGTGTTCAAACCAGATTAATTCCCAAGACCAGAGAAGTCACTAAGGGTTCACATTAAAGCAACATGCATTTTGAAAATTGTTTTAGAAGAAACCTAAAATGTCTCAACACCGTTTCCCCATAACTCCTTCAATTATTCAATAAAAGGCAATAGGTATACATCAATATCATTTCCAGGCATTTTTTTTCTAGGAATAATCATCAAAATGATAAAAGATGTTTGTTGCAAACACATCCACAGAGGAAGATTATAAGTGATCAAAACAACTGTCCAAATGTTATAACTGATACTTAAAGTCCCAAATGGGTT
Organism: Viscum album; assembly: GCA_963277665.1. Taxonomy (NCBI): domain Eukaryota; kingdom Viridiplantae; phylum Streptophyta; class Magnoliopsida; order Santalales; family Viscaceae; genus Viscum; species Viscum album. Next base: position 96,667,726 of record OY728158.1, read on the forward strand.
GAATCCATCGACATCCAATCCCAATCAAACATTACTAGGATCAGCAGAGAAATATGGATGTAATGAATCAAATTTCTTCCATGATTGGGAATCTAGTGGATGTCTCATTAACCCATCATTGTTATTATATATAGAATTCCACTTCATGTGTTCGACGGTTTTTGATGACATGAATAATCTTTGCAATTGAGGCTTCAAAGGAAAGTAATGCAAACTTTTGCAGGTGTTTTCCTTTTCTTCTTCTGCATGAAATTATGTCCAGTCAGACTTCCAACATCACCCTTTGACTTCCATCTAGAAGAATAAAATTTCTTACAATTATGTCTACTTGAATCCTCTCCCAAATAAAGCATATAATCATTGGGACACACATGTATTTTTTTATAATTAAGACCAAGTTTTTAAACAAGTTTTTTCATATCATAAAAAGATCTTGGGATTTTTGCTTCAGGAAATGAATCACGAATCAATTCCAATAACATGGACATTGCCTTGTTTGTAATTCCACATAGACATTTGATATGTTACAACATCAGCAGAAATGAATGCTTTGAATATTTCAAACACCCACTATACAACTCTTGATTTCCATCGTCAACTAAATCATGAAACACATTTTCCTCACTGAAGTATTCCCTTACATTTGGCTCCACCAAATAAAGAGGAGGATCCAATGATATGTTACAATCTCGATCCTCTTGTGTTACAGTCTCAAAAACATCACTTTTCACGTTGTAATTTGTATCACCCTCTTCTGGTTGTTCTTATATGTTTTGATGCTCATAGTGGTTTCTTGCAGTGACGAATGCATCATTTATGAGGTTTTGCATTTCATTTTCCATTGTCAACGAACTTGGGACCTCATTCTGTGGATTAACATCAGTGCTCAATTTTTCTGTATTGTTCAATTCTCCATGCCAAATCCAACACAAATATTGATCAGGGAATTTCTTCAGTATTAAATGTTCATAAACTTCATCTCGCTTCAACCATGTTCTAAATTTACATTTCAGACATGGACATCTTATTCTCCCTTCAATGGAATGATTAGAAATTTCAAAATCTAAAAACTCATTCAAACCCTTAACATATTTAGGTGTGTTCTTTGGTAAGGTGATCCAGGATTTATCCATGTATATCACAATGTTCTTACACAATAGTAAAAAAATAAAACACATAGTTACTACTAAATAGAGAAAAATGTTCATATATACGATTGTGTGAGATTAAAGAAACATAATATAATAAAGATGACCCATTGATCATAAAATATGCATAATATAATAATGATGACATATTGATCACATTTACCACTTACTTAGCATGCCCAGACAAATGGAACAAGTCTGGTCCCCAGGAGACAGTGTCAACACCTCATTGAGGAGCATTATGAATATTGGGTTACACACTTATCATAACATTATCAATCACACATTTATGTTTCCTAAAAAAACACCCCATTGAAAGTGATGTCACTGAACACACCAAAGATGCATGATTTTTATACCATTAGTACAACAACATTAATAGAAATAATTATCCCTTATATGACACCCTTTGAGATTTATCACAGGCTAGCTTGGATACCCAGATTATGGGTATCCTAGGTCAGTTCATGAAAATTGGTCATGTTTCATCACTCTTTATGTTTTTCAATATTTTTACTATATATATGAATTTATCCCATTCATATATGAATTTTTGGAATGAATGTATAGAATTGAAATCATAAAGGGAGTTTTGAAAGGGGGTTTCAATACTAAAAAGGTATGAATTACCGTGAAATTACAGCTCTGTTAATTACACACAAATCATCTCTTGTTTATAGGAATGATATATATTAGGAATGTCATTGCCAAATAGTGGTGTTAGTTAAAAATTATATACACTCACTACCAATATCCACGAGAGTTTTGGATTGATTAAAATAGTTAATGTATAAAGTGTTTGTTATATAAATATGATATATAAAAGGTAACTGAAACACTCCAGTCCAAATCTATCCAAGGTTTGGAAATTATAGAATATTAAGGGGGAGTGAAAGTAGATGATGAATTGTGACTAATACCGATATGTATAGAATATATGTTTCTATATATCCTATACTAATAAGAATCATGACACATGTAGTTCATGAAAGAAAACATATTATCACAGTATAGATTCAAATATGGAGTGACCCAACATGAATGAGGGTATTATACACTAAGACAGTTTTTATGGTGATGAAATGTGTTTTTGGGTCCAGGTTTAGTGGCTCAAACATCACTATATATCCCTTAATTATAGAAATAAATACACATGTAGTTTATATAAGATCTCAACAAATATCTTGATATTGTATATGACAGAAAGGGAGGCATGTATGGGTGCCCTAGTGGGAATTGAAAGGATGAAAACTGATTTGAATTGTTAAATGTATCATCATTGGGTAAGAATTGGGATATTAAATGGGAACTACACAATGTCCTAGGATGGTAAATTCGTGTGCCACTATATATCCCATAACAATAAGAATCATGTCAAATATTGTTCATATAATATATCTTCACAAATCTATCTGTTGTGAAGGGAAAAATGTTGTTGTCTAGTGTCAAGCTATATAAAGGAAGGTTTGATGTGAATCCATGAATCCCATATGATATAATCCAAGGAAATAATTGTGGAAAATTATTTTTAAATAGGTTTTTTGAGAAGGAACTCTTCACTTAGGATTATTACATGGATATTCTCATGTATGGAAATTATATTGTATATATTGAATTTATTAAATAGGTTTAAATTTAATTCAAGGGGGACCATATCATATTTAGTTTAATGATATTATTAAAAAATGACTTGTGTGCAAATGTAGTATAATGTGGTATGGTAAGGAAATTTATGTCATTCATTTTAAGTTCCTATGACTATGATCAATGTGAAGAAGGCTTTGTGTATATCTAAATTTTATTAAACATGAAATTCTTAAGTCATAGTGTCGAGTCAATAAATAAAATTTTATTTGAATACATGATGTCATGAATGGTAGGATGAGGTTGGTTTTTTATAGGAATTAAATTTGTGGTTTGGTCCAATATAAATTATATGGACATAACTATATATATGGACTTAACTTGAATTAATACACACACAGTTCTTAATATAGGATTGTTTCATACATGTGTATGGAAATAGGAGGAAACCAGACATGAATGAAAAAACACATAAACTATGATAGTATAGAAGATTATGAATGAAATATATCATTAACCATTATTCATATATGAGATATGGAAACCACTACGTATCCTATAAGAATAGGAATCAATCCATATGTAGTTCTGGAAAAGGAGTCTCTATTTTGATCTGGTTTATGTATATGATATAATAAAATGGCTTCATCCTAGTGTAAATTTGTTGGTGAAGACCCACTAAAAACATGTAATCCCTTATACTAAGAACTATTACATAGATATGTCTAATATAAATGTGAATAAGTTCATAAAAAAATACCACTCAAGTTATTTTACACTGTTATAGTATGGATCATATGTTATTTGAAAATGACATGACTTTCATACATTTTATTGTCCTACACCAAGGACCTTCGTGTCTTGCAGTTTGTGGTCTTATGAATGGAACCATCTATAAGAAGTTTAAAGTAATTAAAAATGGACATTCAAATCCCCGTTGTGAAGTTATAAAAAGTGTTTCTTTGAGAATAATTATGTTGGTGGTAGACATGATATTATCTCAATCCATTGTAATCTTTGAGTAGGCATTGTTGGAGTATAAATTTTTTATTTTATACGGCCCTTTGCATTTTACTCTAGATTTATAGGTTTCCTCCTAGGTATCATAGGTGTTCTCATAGATAATACTAGTTCTCCTTGGATGAATAATCATATGTGGGCCTTCTTATGGAATTCTCATATAATATTATTTTTATTTAAATCAAGGATGTGAAGTGTGTAAAAATAGTTTTCATCAAATTTCTCTAATTCATCAAGTCAGAGTTGAGATTTCTCATTCCTAAAAAACTGATCGAAAATGGAGATTTTAATTGAGGGTAATTAAACCTGAATCGGAAGGACTACCACTACAACATCTTGACCCCAACCTATTGACTTGGGTAGGGTCAAAATTCCACTAAACGTAGGTGCATCCCACAGACCCTAGATGTTGAATATAAATTACAATGGTATATAAAATCATTGTGGTGGTTTACTCTCAAACACAACATAACCAGAATTAGACCAAAAAAATGTTATAACATAAATATGGTGCATGATAGAAAATCAACCAAACACAATGGATATAACATGACCAAGGTAAGTGTTCTGATTTTCAATGATATATCATATATGTCAGCAAAAACCAATAGCTCATAAAATTAATTAATGTGCCACAATAAAACCACCCCAAACATAAATGGATACATACCTGGAAAATACAAGGGTCGCAAGAGATGGGTCGCCTGACGGTTGGTGGTCGTGAGTCACCGGACGGGGTCACCGGAGGGTTGGGGGTCGCCGAGGCCGGGGGGGTTAGGGGAAGAAGGGAGGGCGCGTTGGTTTCCGGATGCTTGGGGTCGCCGGGGCCGGGGGTTAGTAGAAGAAGGGAGGGCGCGGGGGTCACTGAGGCTGGGGGGTTAGGGGAAGAAGGGGCTGTGAGGGTTTGGGGGGAAACGTGGGGTGGGGGTAGGGATGGGTCAGGATTTTTTTATAAAAAAATATTGGTTTCATGGTGGTTTATTAAAAACCGCACCGAAACCTTTCGGTGAAAACGTATAGCGGTGGTTTTGTGAACCACCGCCACAAAACCTCCGCTAAACCCGGTTATTATTGTATTGTGAATTCTTATCTCAGAATTATTACCTCTTAAATGTCAAACTGAAACCACTTGTCCAGCACTGGAATCCTCCCTCAGGTTTCCCTCATCTATGATCCCTTGATCCACCACATCAAAAAACTTCTTTAAAAGAAAGTGGATAACTTTTGAATATAATATCACATTTAATTGCATATATGAAATTTGTCATCGTAGTTTTCCCATACCCTTCTAGCTTGGGGGTGAAATGTTGCATGTTTATAAAGTGACCAACATAGTCGATCATCTATGTCAACGGCATGAAATCACCAGTTTCCTCTGTGTCTATGGATATAAGGGCTCTAGGAACTTCTCCTTGAAATATTTCTATAACATACCATCATCTTATCCAGTCTGAGTTGAAATGTCTATCTAGAATTTCACCAACCCTCATAGAATTTAAGAATCCAACTTAAAAATCTTCCTAGCAAGAGTACCTAAATGGTCGAGTGTAGTCTCGATAGACTCAATCGATAACTCAGATCCCTTAGTTCCACCCTCTCCGGAACAATTATATGGGTGATGCAATGGAAACTCTCATTCCAAGCCATAAAGGCTCTTCAAAACCTAAATTGAGTCTATTTTAGTAAATTTTATGAGGTGAGAAATGTTCTATTATAATTCCTCATGTTCTTCCTCACATGGTACTATTGGTGCCTCAGGTTTCACTAATAGAGGTGCATATCTAGCCATATACTCTTGTCGTCCTATGAAAAAGCATTGGCATTGATCCATATATCTATAATTCAAAATAGACATATCAGGACACATAACACCACATTATCATGTGTATTTTAGAGGAAACCAAAATAAGGCACACCAAGTATTTTTTCACCAAACCACTCCACACAGTCAAAACAGATTCACTATTAGTACCACTAACCATCCAACATCAAGTTCCTAGTTAAGAAAGAGTAAAATCATTCTCATTATTCATGTTTTTAATTTAGACACATAATTAAACACATATTTCATTATTTTACCACATTAATTTCACATTAGGAACCATTTATAAATCAATTTTGTATGTAAGAAAACTAGTTCATGTTCTACAATATACCCAAAACACATTTTCTTCTGCGTTCATATATTGATACATGTAATAAAATAGTCATGAATTTCTAGAATGATGCATGAATAATCAGATCTCATGTTATTAGAGAACACTTGTAAAATATTAGTAAATATTTGAAACAATTATCACATCACACAAGAAGTGAATCACTTGAGGTGAAATAGAATCAACATTAAAAAAAATTGATAACAACAATCCCACTATGGGTAATTTCATTTAAACCTGATAAATGGGTTAATAATCCAATACATGAGTAATTATCCATGTTTCAAAAGATCCTATTTTCTTTCATAACATTCCCAAATAGAAAAAAATGGAAAATAAATGAAACTTGTAGTAACACCAGTTTCTAGTTTGTGACATCATGTTACCTTTATCTGGTAAGTCCTCCACATTTTCAATCTTCCCTTTCATTAAAAAATCAATTTCTACGATTTTTCAAGGATTATTGTAGACTACAGAATAGGTATATGCTATGTACTTGGAGTTGGTATTTGGTCCTAAATTGGGAGATCATGTCGTGAGATAGTACACGTCATGTAGGGGATGAATAGTGTTTTTACCCGATGTGACAGGTTTTAAGGTGTACTTATCCAACATAGACTTAATGTCATGACCAGGTGGTACACATCGTGATCTGGCCTACACCCAGTATAAAGTCATGCATTTGGATGTTTTTCTCGATTTATTATTTCTAGACCTCTTGAATCTCGACCCTATACTCTCTCTATGTGATTTTCAGAGGCACTCATACTGAATCAATCCAAACGGGTTTGGATCTTCATTGCATCTATGGAACGTCTCTCTAAATAAAAGTTATATTAGTTCTACTTATCCTCTCCTTTTGGTTCAATGATCTATGGTCGTTATGGGTAGATCTAGTTTGTGTTTTCCAAATAAGTTGAGAGTTGGAGTTTTTTACTGGAGAAGGGATTTAATGTCATTTATTTGAATAATCTACCCCATTTTTTTAGCATTCATCATACTTTTTTGGGATTCATTAAAACCATCGAGTTAGGTGGACTCACTCATGGCTCCTCATATTAGACTGTTTTTCAAGCTTTCAATTGAATGTATTGGGCTGAATTGATTATGGCTTGATAGGTGAACAACTTTTTGTAAATCTTATTGAGTGACAGTTTTTGAAATATTCAAAATTGGGTTAATGTGGAAAGTGATTTTGTTCATACTTTATAATATATATTTTAAAATGGGTATTTTTGTAGAATGTTTGCACATTAATTTTATTAGACATTTTCAATAAAAGGGAATGTTTTTTTGAAATGAAATGTTTCTTTGAAATTGGTTGTGCTATGGTTTTTAATAAATGTTTAGTTTTAATGATGTGGAATATTTTGGTAATGGAAATATTTGGTATACATTTTTTTTGTGTGAATTCATTCTTAATGGGCCTTTAATAAGGGATTATTACCATTGGGGTACAAGGTATGTCACCCTAGATCGGCGGTGGGTGCTTGTGGGACAAAAAGTGATTGGACAAGAGACTCATCATTGGTATCGAACTATTAAAAAAAGCATGAAGGTGTGGGTGTATTGTGAACTATGGAATGAGTATTCCTAAATAATAATAAGAATTTTTTTATAAATCTTGATTATTTATTTTCTAGAAAATAACATTCTAAAAAATGATTTCATTTACATTTTTCTGAACTTGGTTACAATTTTTTTTAAAATTTTTTATATTTGATTAGAAACTATTTTATTAAATTGTTTTATATAATAAATTTTATATAATGTGAAAACCATTCTATCTTTGTGGTGTGGGTAGGGAATTCATTGGGAAAACCTAATATGTTATACACTCATCTCTTATTTGGAACTTTGGTGCTTCTGCTAAAGCTTCCTTCTAGGAAAAGGGAAAAGGTAATGTATCACACTTCATTAGCACTATGTCGTGATAATTTAGACTACATGGTGATGTTGGATCATGGAGATTAGGGAGCATAGACTCTAGTAGTCATCTTGGAGTTTATTATTTGGCTTTCTTCTATTTATATTCATGATGTTTTTCCTTCCACTATAGTATACCTTTTTCGGTTGTTTTAAAGATAATCATTTGAAATGTATTAGTTTATTTCATGCATCATATAGTGAGTTTTTTTGTGGATGGTTTATCGTGTTGTTATTTTTAGACATTAAAGGGTAAATATTCACCCACTATCTTTGAAACCCTTCGACATTTGTTTCCATCCTTTTGTGGGTTGAAGATGTCACAACAAGCCATGTAATGACTGATTGTACTCTCAATACAATGATAATTAGAGGTTCATTACAAATTTTATCATCTTGTTCCATATTTTCATAGAATGTAGTCACCAATTTTCATTGTCTTGGAGTTGGAATTCATTCTTATTAATTCCTTAGGTTGGAATCTTTTAAAGGAGTAATATTGTTGGATCATGAAATGAATAACATAAAAAGAAATAGCTAACCGTTGCTGAACTTCAATATACCATGAATTTGGTACATATGTGTTTGGAGACACTTCTGGTATTTTGAAACCACATTGTCATGGGTTTAGCCAATGAGATGTACATGACAAGAATTTTAGAGGAATTAATTCCCATTAGGAGTGAATATATCATTTTGGTTAATTATTCATGATAAGCAAAAAAGTTTTGATTTTTTAAAATGTATTAATCTGGTTTCAACTGAATGAATTTGAAAAATCATGGTTGATATATTTTGAAGATGGATATATTTTCAAAAACATGTATGATATTTATCAAATATGGTTGAACAGGGAAAAACGATTTTTTTTTGGAAAACAATATTTTGATAGTTGATGTGATATAATTTGAAATTCTCAGAAATCATTTGATAGAGAGTGAGTTTGATGGAGTTTTTTGGTTGGTTTAAAAAATGGAACCCTGTATGAGACATCAAAACTAACCCGAAGAAGCTCCAGAGAATGTGGTTTCACCTGCACCATGGGTTAACCAATAGCTGGTTCAGATTATTGTCCAAGATTTTTAAGATGTGGATACGTGGAACTGTAGGAATGACCCAAGGCATGAGGATCGTCCCATCCAGTTCATTAGGCAGAATATACCTAACTTCTGGGGTGATGCTAAACTCTAAATAAAAGAGGTGTGGATTATTAGGATGAATCATATCATCATTTTCAGTGTCCCACCATCCAAGCTCAATGTCAAGCTGGAAAATTTTATTCTCATAGATGTTGTATGCTTGAGGTGAGATTTGGAATTGTTGGATAAATTGGATAAAGGCCTTACATGGTAGGATTTTGAGGAATTGTTCAACCAAAAATTCTATCCACAAACATTAATGATCCCAAAAACAATGGAATTTTCAGATTGAAAGAAGAGACTCTCTCTATCATCAAGTATGCATCTAAATACATGAATTTAGTGTGCTATGGACTAGAAGTTGTGGTAGGTGCATCTTTAAAGGCACACATCTTAGAATCAGGGGTAAGGGAGGAGATTCAATCAATTATTGATGTGATTTGTATTAATAATTATATTGATATGGTGAACATAGTTACTATATATGAATATGATATTTAGGTATATATGGGAGTAGGTTTGATGATACCTACCAGGAATGGTGGGAACTCAAACACTATGAGAAAGTGGAAAATGGACATATATTTACAATGTGGAAGTGGAAATCATAATCTTATAGCCAGATTAGTGAACTTTCTTCTATAACCAAAGAGTAAAGAAGGCTGTTTCCAATGTGGTTCACTTGACCACATAAAGTTATAGTGGATGAAACAACCTAGAGAATTCCATAATTATAAGTAGATGTTCATAGTGCTCTAGGGTTAGGTGCTACATACACTTTTCAAGAATCACAAGAATAATATGATTAGACAAGTAGAGGATAACAGAATCAGTCTCAATAGTAGAGCATAGATAGCAATGGTGATTCTAGAAGATTCTCGACTCCTCAACCAGGGAAATTTATGTAAGGAAACAAGGATAATAGTGAAGTGAAAAGCGATTATATGGAGATGAGCAGATGATTTTCAATGATCGTGATGAACCATCATTGGAGAGAAATACAATTATTTTTAATTACTCCCATGTGCATGTGGTCTCTGATACTGGTGAATCACATTCTCACATTTCTTCTCGTGATCTTGATTTTCATTGTTTAAGGATGGAAATGATTCCTTCTTTTTTAAAACTAAAATATTGTCTTAGGGAAATATAATGTCAAGCCTTTGTGGGTACATAATGTGTTGTAAATATTGATGGAGTTGAGATGAAATGGGAGTTCTTTGTGTTGGATATGGACTTATATGACATAATTCTAGTTACAGATTGGTTCAAAATGTTTATGGCTCCCAATTAATACTATAGACAGACTCTTAGTTTTGTTACTGGTGTTGGAATTAGAAATCTCTTCATAGCATAGCGGGTTGTAAAGATAGGTTCAAAGATCCTGTTGGCACCAACAGTGGATATAATCTCTTATAAACTGCTAATTATGAATTTGGAATAAATGGAAGAGATATAGGAAAATATTTTTCATGAATTTGTGAATTTATTTTTAGATTTATTTCCGAAAATCATCTCAAGGTTACCACCTCTAAAATAAAGAGAGTTAATGATTGATCTCTTTCAGGGGACAAGTTTTACTTCCCTTTAATCTTATAGGATGAAAAAAATAGAGTTAAGAAAATTGAAAGTGCAGTTAGAGGAGCTTGAAAGTAAGGCTTTAATGCATCCATGTATATATCTATGGGTAGAACCAGTTTTTCCATGAAGAAAGAATATGTAAATCTTCAAATGTGTGTTGAATATCGTAAGATGAACCCTGTTAAAATAAATAATAGATATCCACTTCCACACATTAACATCCTATTGAATCAATTAAAGGGAGGTATGTTGTTCTCTAAAACTAACTTGTGATCATGATATTACCATTTTATAGATCGGAAGGAAGATATTCAAAAGGTAGTGTTTAGAGGATGATATAGCCACGATGAATATGTAGTCATGCCATCCAGTCTGATGAATTAACCAATGGTTTTCATGGCATTAATGAATCATATATTTTTCTGATATCTCGATTTTTTTGTGGTATTTGTGGGTGACATATTGGAGTATTCAAATAATATGGATGACCATGAGGAACACCTTGAAAAATTGTCAAATTTTTTGGCAGTTCACTATTTGTATGAAAAATTATCAGAGTGTGATTTTGTATATAATAGGTACGATTTGTTGGCCACACGATTTCTAGAAAAGGAGTTTCAGGGAATCCTGAAAATATAGAAGTCATTATCTCATGGAATCCACTAATGAATGTATTTGAGATGTGAAGTTTTCTTAAACTAGCTGGGTACTACAGATAATTTTTTCTTGAAATCTCATGAATATCTTCTCCAATGACAGATATGACAAAAAATAATTCTCCATTCCAATAGACATAAGAATGTCAGAAGTCATTATAGGAGCTTAAAGTTAATCTTACATAGTTACTTATCATGATTTTTCCAGAATCAAGGGAGGGGTATGTGGTGTACTGTGATGATTTTAGATTAGGGTTGGTCTGTGTTGTCCATAAAGGATATAATGTAAATGCTTATGGTTCATGGGATTTGAAGTTTCATGAGAAGAATTACCCAACACAGGATATGGAGTTCTCTGCCATTTTCTATGATTTGAAAACGTGGGGAAATTATCTCCATGTTGAAAAATTCACTATATTTATATTTCATAAAACATTGAGAAATATTTTCTCACAATTTTATTTGAATCTGATGAAAAAGAGATGGATAGAATATCTTTAGATGCTTGACATTGAATAAATGTATACATATAGAAAAGGGAATTCAGTGGAAACTTTATTGAGTAGAAAGACATATATTGATATGGACAAATAATAATCGAATGAGTGATAGTTGATGTTGGTCTGAATTGATATTAATGTGTATTGTGAAGACCAAGGTGATGTTTTAGTTTTATTTTCATCTACGCTTGTTCGTGATTTGGTAAATATGGTCAAAAAACCCCAAAAATCTGATGTAGAATGTCAGGTTATGAGTTAAAAACTCAATTGTGGAGATACTATTGAGGGCTAGAAAAAGATTGAATTTTAGTTTATTGTTTTAGATATCAGATGGTTGTACCTATTCATTTTTTAGAACAATTTTTTCATGCTTACCACTATTCAATATGGGTTCTACATCTAGGAACACATAAGATATATAAGTCATTGAGGAAATTATTTTGGAGGAGTTGCACGAAAAGGAAGGTTTCCATGTTTGTCTAGTGGTGATTAAATTTTCAGAAGGTTAGAGAAGATAATAAAAGACCCTCACATATGTTGTAGTATTTTTATATCCCAGTGTGGAAATAAGAGCAGATAGTGATTTATTTTGTTACAGGTCTCCATAGAATGGTTCAGAAACACAATTCTATATGGGTGATAGTGGATAGACTTACCAAGTCATCCCATTTCTTCCCTATATTTGAAACTCATATGGTGGCAGATCTGTCAAAAATTTATAACCTTGATTTGGTAAAGAGACATGAAATAACAGTTTCAATAGTGTTAGATAGAAATCCAAGGTTCACATCTCATTTTTTGAAATCCTTACAAAAAGTACTTGGGAATCAGTTGACTATGAGCATGGAATATCATCCTCAGACATATGGCGAGTCTAAGAAGATGATACAGACATTTACAGACATGTTTACAGTTTGTGTAATGGATTTTCGTGGCTCATGGGAAGATCATATACCCTTGGTGGATTTCTAATACAATAATAGTTATTTTATCTCAACACATAAGGATCTGTTTGAAGCACTATAAGGTAATCCTTGTCATTCTCCACTATGTTGGGTGGAAATAATTGTGTCTTAACGAGTTGTCCCAAGAATTGTCCAAAAAACAATGGAAAAAATCTAGTAAATTAGAAAGAGGATGGAGATGGCTCATATTTGACAAAAATCATATGCAGATCACCATTGAAGAAAATTTTCATTTTCAATGGGTGATCATGTGTTCTTGAGAATAGCTCCAAGGATTAGAAATAATCATTTTGATAGGCATGGAAAATTATCTCCTCAATACATAGGCCCTTATGAGATACTGGAACACACCAGAGAGGTGGAATATCACCTAGCATTACCACCACTGTTCAGTTTGGTGCGTAATGAATTCCATGGATCCCTGTTGAAAATGTATTTGCATGATCCTAACAATGTGATCAAATGATATCACAATAACCTAGAGTTGGATTCTTCTTTGATACATATTCAGGTTCAGATTGTGGATAGGAATGAGAATGTCCTCCATGGAAAAAGCTTCATTCTGTTGTGGTTTTTATGGAATGATAATCAAATTTAGAAAGTGACTTGGGAACACAAGAAGTAAATTAATGAGCAATGGTCGGACCTCTTCCAGGTCAATGAGGGTTTTCTACATTACATGATTGGAATGAAGAATGGTGGGGAGAATGTAGTCCCCCCGAATTCTGGTTTGTGACACCCTACTACCATGATCGTGTATTTTTCCTCCTTTTATATGTACCTTTTTAGTTATAAACCCTTTTAAGTGATTTTTTGGGATTACTACAGACTTCATAATAGGTACACGCCATGTACCTGGAGCTGGTTTTAGGTCGTCAATGGGGAGATCATGCCTTGAGATGGTACATGTAGTGTACATGAGGTACACATTATATAGGGGATAATACAGGTTTTTTACACATGGTGAAAGGTTTTTTGGTGTTATTTTTCAATGTGGCCTACATGTCATGACCAGGTGGTACTCATCGTGATCCTACCCACACCCATCATAAAATTAACGTGTTTGACAGTATTACCCAGTCTATTATTTCCATATCTCTTGGTTCCCCACCTTTTACTATTACTATGGTGTTTTTAGAGGCACTCCTTCTTCCAAGTAAGTCCAATCAGCTTTGGATCCTCATTACCTCTGCGGAACGTCTCTCGGAGTTAGTGTTATGTTATATATACTTATCCTCTTCTCTTGGTTCTAGGATCTATGCCCACTATGGTTAGATCTAGGTGAGTTTTTCTACATAACTTGATAGTTGGATTTGTTATTGATATTATAAGGGATCTAAATCCATTTATTTGTAGAAAAAACCTGATTTTGTGAGGGTTCTTTGTCATTTGTTTTTTTCATCAAAACATTCAAGGTTGGTGGATTCACTCTTGACTCCTATTAGTATAACAAATTGTCTTGATTTCCATTTAATGTATTGTGCTGAATTGATTGTGACTTGAATGTTGAACAAAAATTTGAAACCATCTTCCCTGACGACTTGTGAAATTAGGAAAATTTGGTTGATGTGAAAAGAGATTTTTTTCTTACATTTTAAATAGATATTTTAAAATGGGGATTTTTCATGAATATCGGAACATTAATGAGATTAGATTTTTTCAAAAAAAGTGAATTTTTAATTAAAATTAATTGTTCCTTTGAAATTAGTTATGCTTTGGTTTTGAATAAAATAAATTTTTTAAGGAAGTGGTATATTTAGATAATGAAAATATATGGCATAAATGGTTTTGGTGTGAGTTCATGCTTACTGGGCACAAAATAAGTGATGAGTTTGATTGGGGTACATGGTATATGTCCCTAGATCAGAGATGGGTGTCAGTGGGACACAATGTGATTGGACAGGAGACCACTCAAGAGTGTGGTACTGTCGAACGAAGCATACATGATTGGGTGTGTTGTGAACTATGAAATGAGTATGCCAAAATAATAATAATAATATGATTATAATCATTGATTAGTTTTTTTCTTCAAAATAACTTGCTGAAAATTAATTTCATTTAATTTTGTTTGCAATTTGTTATAATTTGGTTTTGAACTTGTTAATATTTGGCTATAAAATGATTTAGGAAATTGTTTTATATAAACTATTTAATATAATGGGGTTATCATTCTATCCTAGTATCATGAGTAGGGAAGTCATTGGGAAAACATACTATGTTTTATACTCATCCCTACTTTGGAACATTGCTGCATCTATAGATTCTAACTTAAATGACTTTGGAAAATGTAAATTATCACACTTATTTAGAATCATATTGTGATGATTTGGGAATCATGGTGATGTTTGATCATAGTGATTTTGGACTATAAAGTATTTTTTCCATCTTGGAGTTTAATCATTTTATTTATTATATTTGATTTGATATGGGTTGAAATTCCACTATAGCATACCTTGGTTTGTTTTTTTAAAGAGGATGATTTAAAAAATCTTAATATATTTCAAGAATCGTATAGTGAGATTTTTGTGGATGGGTTTTCTAGTTTTTTAGACGTTAAAGGCTAAATCGTTCCCCACATGATTTGAAATCCTTCCGCATTAATTATCAGCCTTTTGTGACTTGGGGATGTCACATAAGGTTATGTAATGACTCATTTTACTCTCAATAAAATAAAAATTATAGGGTCATTAAAAACTCATTTGAAACCACTTTGTAACATCCTTGCCTAGGTGCCAGACACTAGTTCCCCAAGCATGTCTATTATGTAACCTTAAGCCCACCTCCTCATATTCCAGATGCTGGTGACTAGTAATGAGGGTCTAATATCGATCATGGGGTGACTATATAATATTTACTATAGAAAAAACATAGGGAAAATTAAGAAACAAATGTGATGAAATGATATAACCATAATATAACATTGAAAGAATAACAAGATGACCAAAACAAAAAATACAATATCAAAGCTAAACACTATATATATAATGCTAATATTAGCCAAGTGTCAAAATGGTAAACCAAATGTTAAGACATTAACAACTGCTAAGTAGGTCTCAAACCACCAGTGGTTCCCAAAAAATAATTTATCCTAAATCAGCCATCTAACATAGGTCCTTTTTCCTAATCATGTCCAGCAAACATGAAAAATTTTCTGGTACTGATTAGGAAGCCAGAGTAGGGTGTGAGTATAACACAGTAGGAATCCTCCAACAGTGTCTAAAACAATATCCTGTCAAAACGATTTATATAGATTTATAAAGAATAGGTACCATCACGAATGAAAACAATTTACATTTATTCAGTTATTCCTTATTTAACAACATAAATCCCCATGTTACCAAGGACACTCAATATCTTAATACCTACTTCATCCCATGTTGGAGTCTGAAATATCTATGATACGTATCATATAAGTAAATTCCATTGTTTCCATTCGTTTTTTCATTCCACACAATGATATTTTGATGGATCATACCATTCCCCACATAGGATTTTCACATATGAATGTCATTATTACCATTATTCATTCCAGTTCACATTACGAGAATTTGATGTAGTAGAACCTGTCCCACACCCAATTATCACATGTGAGAAACATTGTTACCATTCATCAATTCTTATCACACTCTTTGATTTAGATTAAGGATACCATTTCCCACACACAATTATCACATTAATTATTTCACCAATAAATTAATAAAATTCAAAAAACTTATTCTCATATTATCAAATTAATAAATTCCACAAATAATTAATCACATCAATTCCATTAATTAATTAAACTTCTAATAAATCTCATCAATCAATTCCAAAATCAGAAAATATGAAATAAATAATTCTATAATTAATTCTCCAAATTAATTAATTCAATTTTAAAATAGTCAACTGAATAATTGATTATTCCAAATCACAATTTCACGATCCCAACCATTCTCATTAATTAATTCAATAATTAAATAATTAATATCAACAGTATCAATAACTCCATAATTAATTGAACAATTAATTTACCAGCTAAACAATCTATATTACATAATAATAAATCAATAAGTAATTAACTGATACAATAATCATAATTCTATTATAATTAATAAAATAATTAAATGTTCAATAAAAAAATCCAAATATTCCCAATTTCATGATTCCATTAATTAATTAATTCACCAATATTAATAATTTAATGCAGAACTCAATTTCTAAAAATCTATTATAAAATATTCATTTACATAAACAAAAATGAAGTATTTAATTTTGGATTTGAATTATATACCAATTACATCACGATTGATGAAGAACGCTTGCCAATATGAATTTATTTATTTGATAGGTACAATGATGTAGAATGAGATCTCGATTAGAAACCATAATTAAGGATAAAAAACAAGATCCGTCAATTATAGATATATGTACAAAAATAATAGACATAGATCCAATAATAAAGAAGAAATTTTCCCTCAAAAAGAAAAGGGATAGATGGGAAAGAAGATGGAAAGAAAGCGATATTAGATCATCTTACTGGGTGGGGTTCAGATCTTCAATATGGACATTGAATCATGAAGAACATTGTTCAGGAAATATTTCTATCTATAACAGAGACTCCAAAATCATGAAATTGATTATTGGGTTGAAATAGGGGGATTATGGGTTAATATGGGGGGGGGGGAGTTCTGGATTTAAAAAAACTAAGTTTCATGTTAATTAAAATGGTTCACACATTTTTGCAGGGAAGGGGTGCATAGTTTTCCATTCTGCAATCCTTAACTATGCACAACTTCTAAGGGTCTGTGGTTTCTCCTTTTAGGATGAACATGTAGAAAACCCATTTTACATCCATGAAAACTCTATCTATCAAGGGTTATAGTGTTTTCTTGGCCAGAGAGCACAGTTTTAGCAAATTATTTTCTAATAATACACTGCAATCTTTCTTTGATTTTTAACAAATGTTCAAACAAAAAACCCCAAGGTATAGAGAAAATAAAAATTAACAAACAAAAAGAATATTTTTAACCATAACATAACATGATATATCTCGATAAAGTGTTGGGATATTAGTCATACGTGAATAATGAATCACATCACTTCTCGAGGTAGCTGTTCGTCGTACACAAGAATAGAATTATCGTATTCAAATAAAATTGAATGTTAGAATTCATATCATATATCATAATTTCATAAGAATAATAATATAAAAAATATCTTATATAAAAATAAATAAATTATTATATATTATTGTGAGATTTGGTTATGGAAGATAATAACCTTAGTTTGCGATATGGTAGTTCACCATACACCTAAATAATCATTCAAGGAACCATTTGGGGGAAGAGGATAAGAATTTAGTTTATTCAATGAACATAGTAAAATATCCATATATGTATTAAATTTATTTTATCATATCAGCATTGGAAAATAATAATTGTTTGATGCGGAGGATGAAATAAAATAAAACTCTCGATTAGGGATGTTACCACTTCTTCTGAAAACTTATTTTATTTTAATTAAATGGATTTTCAGGATAGGAATATGAGTAGAATAAGGATTACAAGATGGTTTAAGGGATTTATTTAAGTTATTTCAAAAGGTATTTTGTTTAATGAATAGGTTTTGTATGTGTTAAGAGGATAGAAGTGAGGGATTCATTTTATATGTGAGTTGATATGAAGACATGTAATTTTTAGAAATAAAATGGTGTACACATGATTTTCACATTCTACATGGCTCAAAAATTTAACATTATCAATAATATAATAAATAAGTATGAAATAACTAATTAAAATAGGTTGTGGACATGTTATTTTGTAATTTTTAAGACTTAATGTTTTAGTTTAACCCCCGGAAAATCATTTTCACCTTAACCAGGAGAATTAATTTTTTCTATTTTTACTAAATAGAAAGAAAAATAATTAAATTAAACTTATTAAATAATATAAAATTTTCTGATTCTAAATATGGAAATCAATTTTTATTATTCGATTCATATAATTTGAAAAAGTTTATTTAAAAATAATCTCACCCATGTGATGTAAAAAGTAATTTCCTAAAAACAAAATATTTAAAAAAATAAAAAAAATTATATCAAACATAAATATAAAACTAATTATAATGTCCTAAATTATATTCATATATATATATATAAATTAATTAATTTTACTTTTAAAACCATGTTAAAATAATTATTATGTTTTTAAAATCTATGAAAGAAATAAAAATTCATACTAAAAACCAGTATTTTCACTATTCGTTGAAACTTTTATCTTTCCAAACAATTATCGCAAAAATGACACTAGGATAAAATTTATATGATGATATGAAAAAATACATTAATTTGGAAAAATTAATTTTATTAAGGTGTCATATTTTTATTTTTAAAAGGAGCATAAAATTTGAAATAACTTATTATTAGAATAATATAGTATTCAAGCATATAACTAGATTTATTTTATTTTATTCCTATAAAACAAATAATTAGAATGATAAATATTACATGGCATATATAATATATTAATTTCATTAAAATCATTCAAAACAAATTAATTTGATTATATAAAACCTGTTTGTTCCCATGAAGATAATTTTGAAAAAAAGATTGTCTTTATTTAAAAAAGATTATTATTTTAATTTATAATTAATTAAACACCAAAAAATTCATATTATATACATGTGACAACCATATATTTTCTTAATACAATTAATCTGATTAATACCCACAATTCTTATGGTTAGGTGATAACTATAATATTAAATTATCACATTTTAATAGTATCATGTGCTTTGTTAAAAAACGTATTGTGTGTATCAAAAGAAACGTCAATATTTCTTGTAAGACGAAATTAACTTAGTGTTTCATGTAATGAAAGATATAATCCGTGTTGTCTGTAATTAAATCTTAAATTTGTGTTTTCTTTTACGAAAAATATCAAAAATATTAAATATGTTTGAAAAATTATATTTAGAAAAATCTGTGTTGTTTCTTTATACCCCATTAAAATTATTTTATCCCTCAAAATTGACCAATTGGTAACAAAAAATGTTGATAATTCTTCCTCATTACATCCTCATTCCTTACAAAGCTTCCTAATGCTTTTAAATTTTCTAGAAAACATTTTAAATTTGAGTGGACTTGTTTTTTAGGACATTCTCTATTCGTTCTGTAATCTCCACTGGTTGTTCCTAAAAAACAACATTCTCCAGTGGTATGACATTTGATTTTTGTACATGTGAAAAATAAGGTATATACTTCATAAAAAGATATAGAAGGAACATATAATACACCCGATTTTTTTGATTAATCATTAAGTGATAATATATGGTTCTGATGTGATCAATAATTGCAATGGGATCAATATAACTTGTTATTAGTTTTCCATTCTTTCTTCCACAAAACAATTCATAGAAACACCTTCTAACCAACTTAAATTTTTATATCACAACATCTATTATCAGAATAAAATATTGTTCATATTTATTCTACACGTACATGTTTCAAAATTTCCCTAACCTTTTCTATCATTACATTAGTTAGTTTATTTCCCATTATATTTCATTATTCAACTCTATTCCAGTACATTGGAGTTATAATATTATTCTTATAATGGTATCCATAATGATCCATAGTGGTTTTTGAATGAAATATATTATTGTAAGAAAACTCAACTAGAGGAATGTTTTGATTCCAACCTACTTTGAAATCCACATAACAATATCATACCATATCATTTAGGGTTTGAATTGTACTCTCAAACATACCATCTATCTGAGGTTGATACAAAGTACTGAAAACCACCTACATATCCTATGTTTGAGGGTGACCTCACCAAAAATCATCAATGTAAATTTCATATCCTAATCAGATTCAATTTAATATGGTACCCCATGAAATCATACAAAATTCTAAATGTATATTTTATAAATAATAACCAAAGAGAATTAATTTCTAATATAAACAATATGCACTGAATTTATATTGTGATCAACTACAAACCATAATTATTTCATCATCAAATTTAAGATAAACCCTAATGTTTATTAGTACCTTTAATCATATGTAAAAAAAATCATAAAGGAATTCATCCCTAAATAACATTGTCACTAAAACATATACAGTATGAAAGGGGTGTATTATATAAAAGGATAATAAATTGTCCTTAATAATTATAAACTCTCATAACATAATACCAAAAAATGGATTTCAATGGATTAAAACATTATGATAAACCATAAACTCATAAACTCGTGATTGTATCCAAAACTCTTAATTTAATTTTACATTGAGATATATAAACATACAAAAGTTAATTCACCCTTTAATCTATATGTAATATCTTATTTTTTATAAAATAAATTCATTATATGATTGGTTTTATCCTTATATTGATAGAATGTTAAATGTGATTTCATTATTACTAAATCCATTTAGAGGGATACAATCACCAGATATTT
Source organism: Viscum album (assembly GCA_963277665.1). Taxonomy (NCBI): domain Eukaryota; kingdom Viridiplantae; phylum Streptophyta; class Magnoliopsida; order Santalales; family Viscaceae; genus Viscum; species Viscum album. The sequence goes on from OY728158.1 coordinate 96,688,840, forward strand.
CATTAAATGATGAACATTCATAATTTCACCTGGATCATTCATACAGTATCAATCATGAAATTACCAATATAAGAGGGGAGTATAAGTGTTCCCTCAGTACCAGGATTCCCTTTATCTACTTTAATTTCATAATATTTAACTTTTTATATTTTTCTTTAGCGGTGGTTGTATCTGATCATCGATAGTATCCCTTAGATTAGGTAATTGATTCACATAATTCCAATACTCATTGAACTAGAATCATTTGATAGTGTGTGGTGTATTTTTTTGATATCTATCTCTTTTAAATTCATTTATTAGAATCTCCACCTCATTTCTATATTCTTTTTATCAATTTCAAGGCTACCCATACATCTAAAAACGTATTGTTCCTGTCAATAATTCACATGAGTTACTCCTCTCACATTTGTGGGATATATGTTACTGAAGTTTCATTCCATAATGTGATTTATTATAGTTCTCATGATCACCAATCATACTGTTCTTATAAAAAACATAATAATATTTATAATTTATATTTTCCATTTATACCTTTTATACACATTGAATGAATTCATCATTTATAATAAATTTACATATAGAATTTAACTTTTGAAGACTTTTTCTAAAGCCTGTAATTAGTTCATCAATTTTTCTTTCTGTACTATTGAGTAATCAATATAAAAACAATGCATGTCTAGTAAAATTATCTTTATCAGTTTCAATTGATTCAAAGTTATTCTTTTTGATCTCATTAAATTCATTCCCTATCTGGGTTCATATAATATGGGGGAAGAATTTACCAAAAAAACTCTTTTAAATTCATCCCATTCCATGGATTCAATTTACTCTTATTGAGCAATTTTTTGATTATGTTCCACCATTTATTTGATTCTCCTTCCAAATAATATATTTCAAAAATTAAATTTCATGATTCAAACACATGATAATGGACAATACATTTTCAATGGTACTAACCCACTTATTTTCAACAAGTGGATCGATTAACAAACCTAAAGAAGGTAGATGTTTTCAGATGATGGTATCAACAGAATATTTTTCACTGCATTTATCATTTGGATGTTTCTAATGGATTGCTTCGTGATAATGTTGTGTGATTATAAAAAGGGTATTTTTAAATCAATATCCGAGAACATTCATTTTATCAATAGGGATGTCAATGAATTGTCCACTGTATTCCACATTAACATAGTACCCATAGCTTCCAACCATTGAATAAAAATATAAACCATAGTGTGAGAAATATTAATCGTAGTAGAAAACTACATATTCTGGAAAAATAATATAAAAGATGGTCTCATACAAATACCCCTTTTTCAACTTGTGACACATCAAGTTTAACCTATGTCATTCATGGTTATTATTAAAATCTATCATGATGGATCACAAAGTGTTTTGAATTTACAAAAAATATCCCCTGAGAGTGTTAAAATAGGTTTTTTGTAATGTATTTCTTTCACCAGGAGATGATCAAGTCCAGATCAATGCACACCTATTGATTTTATTTCCCATAGTTACCTTTTTTACAGATCCAAGTCCATATTTTTATATCAAAATGGGGATTCAATTGAATAAAAACCACTCACTCTTACCTTTACCAAAAACCACAGACATTTTCTTATACTTTGAATCATCTATTTACTTATCCTTCATTATATCCCTAGACATATCCTTAGAAATATACATAGGGAACTTACATATGTTTTCTCATCCAAGTTTCCAAAGGTTAATTAAATCATTATCTGATACTAATTGTAAACTCACAGATATATCATACATTAATATACTATCTTTTTATAAGAATAAACATTACATAACTTGATCATCCATTCCATAATTAGTTAGTAATTGATATTTTGGAAACATGGACAAAAAAATCAAGTCTATAATTGAGATATTCCATCTCCCAAGAATTTCTTCATTACTAGAACCCTTATTCGACATATCATTCATAATACCATTCATCATATAAATGGAAAAGTAAACATAATAAGTGGTGATATAAGGTTATTTGTAATGGTAAACATTGGAAATATCAATATAAAATGAGAATATGGTTATGAGAATATGATAATGACGTATGAAAACCATACCATTCATTTCACAGATCATAAATATGAGTAATGTAATAAACATTTGATGTTCATTAGAAATGAATCATAATTGAATCAAACAACCTGATCCATAATATCATAACAATGGAATAAGACATATATTTGTGGAAAATACATAATCATACAAAATCATATATCATGGATTCCCACCAAGACATTAATAACATGTTAGGATTGGGTTAACTAGTCGTGTACCGTCATCGTGAATGGGATAATCTATTATGTACCCTCTTCTGGGCATGGAATAACTTCTTGTGTACCACCATTTTGGCTTTGGATAGCAACCCATGTACTCTTTGAGCTAATATAACATTAATCACCTCCAAATACATTTATGGGGGATATATAATTCCAAACATTCGTGGTTATAACCCAAACATTATCCTTAGTTATAATGTAACCATAATAAAATAATGAAAATAATAAATTTTTAAGCCACAAGATCATAATACATTTATCATATCAAAAACAATTCAATAAAATGGGTTTCCTAATAATTCTATCATAATAAAACCTATGTAAAAAAATAGGTTTCATAATCATTTCATCATTTCATAAAATCATATCCCATATAAAAAGAAGTGGTCTTCATAATAATTTTATCATGGTATAACCTGATGAAGAAAAATGGGTTTCAAAAACATCATTTCATCCAAAACCATCTAGATAAATAATTAGAATGGTATCCATGGATCATATCACCAAAAAAACATATGTAACATAAAATTATGTATTTATATATGGGAAATTAATATTAAATATCACATAGAACGTTTATTAAAGAAACATAAACATTTTGTAAATACTAATTTTAAGAAATAAAAAATAAATATCATTTTATTTTAAAATAACACTAAAAACTTATAACATATTATAAATAAAATAATTAAAACATGTCTTGAGGAGAATATCATTTCCATTAATAAATCAATTTTTTAAAATTAAAAATTGACAATTTTTTTATGTCATTTTCACTTAAAATAAATTATTAAATGATGAAACTTATAAATTAATATTTAAAAAAATTATTTATTCCCAATGCAGGAAAAATATCATTCATTTTGTAATTGTTTAAATGAATATTACATTGCTTTTTTTGGTATAATAAAACAATTTCTTTTGAAACTGACTTAAAGACTCATTTTAAAACACTTTGTAATATTCAAGAACGAGTATAGATATTATTATGAAATATTTTATAGAATGTTAAAATTATTTTTAAAACATTTTTAGAAATCATGATTATATAAAAAAATTATTACCCACCGAAGAGAGAAATAATTTTTTTTAATTAAAAAACTATATTTTTTGAATCTTGAGTATATCAAGAATGGAAAGTGAACTAAACATAAGTATTCCCAAGAAAAACCAAATTATAAGAACATTTATGTGTTTCTTTATATATGGTTTAGAATATTTCATCATCATAAGTATAAATATAAATAATGCTGATAAATAATGAGATTGTATCATAAATCCCATACAAATTTGGTAACACTAAATATTAATCTCGATAAAATAATTAAAAAATATTGAACATTTAATATCATTAGAAAAATTATATTCAACAACAAATATAACAATCATGAAGTATATACACCTCATAGTATAATATAGTATCATAATATAATGTATGTCCCAATGATAGTTCGTTAAGAAAAAACCCCCTAACCGATGGGGTGTCATTTAAACTATATACCCCATGAAGGAGAGACCCTTAAATGGATATTTAAATATTTATAATTTTTGGTGGAACAATCAGAGAATAAATTCATTTTAAGTATACACACTACATAAAAGAAACATGTAGTGTATATGGAATATTCCTTATAGAAAATACAAGTGATACATTAATACATTAACTTAATCATTGAATTATAGCATACACATTTTAAACTAATATATAAAAAATATATGTTCATTATAAATCTATTATATAAAAATACTAATATATATCTTACTATATTTGATTTACTTGTGTCCATTTATTGTTCACTTTTTAAAAATTCCTAGTTTAAATGAAAATTTTTATAATAACCAGTTCGTTTTTCATGAATGTTTTGATTGTTTATTTTTGGTACTAAAAAATAGATGATATTTTCATCACGTAAAGAATATTAATAGTCATATAAATATCATATATATTCAGTATATATGATTTTTTAGCAATATTTAAAAAATATTTATATAAATTAAAATACACCATTCATGGAGACAATATACCACATGTATGAATGAAGATTATTTCCATTTTCCTATTAGATAGAATGAAATAAATGAAACTAATATATTAAAAATAAAAAATTATTTTTATGCCAGAAATATTTCATTTTTATTTATACATATCTTTACTTCCATCCATTTCATGTGCATGAAATAAAATAATCACATCGCTTCACGAGGTGATAGTTTATCGTACACAAGGACAATGTTATCGTATTCCCATAAAATTGAAATTAAGAAGGAATATTTAATTTCAATATTCCATAATTATCATAAAATCATAAATATAATATTATATAAATTATATATCATTATTTCCATCGATGAGGGGCGGTGATGGAAAATGCAAAACTTTGGGTCACGAGGCGGTAGTTCGTCAGGCCCACAAATGATAATTTTGTGAAATATTTTACAGAATTAATGAAGGATTTAGGTTACTAGATTAAAAAAAATATTATTATATTTAATATACTGATTTTACATTATCATCATTATTAATAAGAATTTAATGTGGTGGTGGTTTAAATAAAATAATAATTCTTTTTAGGGACATTACCTCTTCTTTATACGGGTTCTTTTGGTTTACCTAAAATGTATTATTAGGTTGGATTTCTGAACAAATTAATACATATAGGATTAGATGAGGGAATTAGAAAATTTAATTATATATGTATTTACTTAACCAGTTAGTTTTGGATGTTTGAAGTGGGTAGTTGATTGTGCAGCCTTTTATAATTCAGTTGAGTGACACAATTGTAGTTTTTGAGAATGGATAGGTGTACCTAGGTTTTTTAAATTCCACATTGATCAAAAATGGAAAATTATCATTACTAGAAGAAAAGAGGTATAAATATTTCAACTTAATGGGTGTTGGACATGTTTCGGTTTATTTTTAGTCCTTAAATTTTTATTTTAAACCATGATAAAATCATTTTTATATTAACCAAGATAATTAATATATTAGTAATTTTTGTTTTCATATTGTAAAATTTTAGGATAAAAATTATTTATTAAAAATTATTCTGATTAAAAATATGTAATACATTTTCAATATTCCATTAACAAATGTGTAAAAATGGTATTTGAAATCGAACATACATATGTGATGAAAAACGGGTTTCTGAAGAGAAATTACTCCAAATTTTTAAATGTTTTTATACCAATATTCAATAATTAATTGCTTTATGTATCCTAAATTGAAATAATAGATATATAATTGAACTGATTTGACTTTTATAACAATATTCAAACCATTTTTCAGTTTTTAAATTCTTCAAAATAAATGAAAATTTATAATAATTACAAGTCACTTTGACTATTAATCGAATAATTTAAAATCTCATAAAATAAAAAAAATAGTAAATTTTACTTGATATTTTCCAAAATTTATTTAATTTTAGAAAATATAGTTTCTAATGGTTTCCAAAATATATTTCAAAAATCTATTATTAATGCAACACAACCACTTTTTAGAATAATACAGTTTTAAGCGCAAAATTGGTTTTATTTTATCTCATTCTTAGAAGACACATAAGATTAATGTTATTTATCTTCCTAAATATATAATATAAACAATTCATTAATATAATTCAATAAAAAGTTATTTTTCTAATTTATTGATGTAAAACACCTTTTTATCATAAAAATAGTATCTCAATAAATGATTTTTTAATTTTTAAAATGGATCTAATTTTCATTAATATTTACTTATCTACGTATGAATTTTTTTCATTGACATGAAATAAAATGTATATTTTTAAACATTGTTTATCACAATTCATACACACCATTTTAATATTTAGGTGAAAAATATTATATTAAATAATAATATTTTAATATTTTATCACATTTCATTAAAACCGGATATTGTATGTATCAGATTCTACACCTACTGTACCATGTTATTGAAGAGAAACTCGATGTTCCATTTAATTTTATCTTAAAATGGCGTTACATGTAACAAAAAATAAACACAGTATTATGATTAACACTAAATATATAAAATATTAAATTTATTTAAAAAAATATTTCATAATATCTTTTTGACTTACAGAAACCATCCCAACACGTGCCTGAAGGGCTGGATACTAGTTCATGGGAATCACATAAACACACTTGTGAACAGTTTCACAAACTAACTAGTGAGAATGTGACCCAAAAAATATATCATGGACCATTTTTATATTAGATATAAAAGTAGAAATAAATTTTATTAAATAAATAAGATAGTAAATAAGAAAACAATAAACAATACAAGCATAAAACCCCCATAGAATCATTTTCTCCCTCTCTTATAGGGCTTCTTCATTGTTTCTATCATTGTACACCGCAATACCGCTACATCTCCTACCGTAGAAACTAAAAAAGACTATTTAGAAAGATGGAATCATTTAAAGTGAAACATAGTGATCAATATAAGAAATAAAGGAAGATCCTACCGAAATCAAGTCATAGTAACACTGGTTAAATGAAATAAAATAAAACTGACCTCAAAAGGATAACCACTATCAAGATCATCCAGGATAATGTAAAAGGAACCTCCAATTGAGATAATAATGTCGGTTTGAAAAAATAATAACTATATAATAAAGAAATAACATCCAAATATTTGAAAATCCCTTAGCAAAATAGTTTATAAGTTTCTAATATGAACATAAGGTATATATTTGGTTTTTAGATGATTTATAAAGGAAACAAATGAACCTAATTTCAAAATACAATTGGAAAAAAATAATACTACCTCAAAGTGAATTAATGAATTGATGTTAAAATATATTTTTTATAAAAAAATTCTAAAAATTAACTAAATCCAATTTTGAAAATCGAAGCAGTATTAAAAGTGATTTAAAAATTATTTTTTAAAAACATTTACATCCCTTTAATAATGTAAAATGAGTATTTAACACAATACCTGGCATGTGAAAATGGTCCATTACAACTCGTTAAAGTAGTTTTAAGTCGCATGGAAACCAATATGGTTTAGACATCCATTCAAATCAATGGGGTTTTTTATAAAATACATGAAATATGTTAATGTTTAATACATAAATTTTCTCAAATACTAGATATTTTCCTAAATCCCATGACGAATTCTAAAAAAATAATCAATTTTTTTAATCATTCAATGACATATAAATTTAATTATATTTATCAAAATGAATTTATATTTCAAAAGAAATTTATAAAATGTATGACAAGGCGGTTCAAAAGAGACACCAACCTTAAAACGATGTGAGGTGAACGAAAATAGTTTTAAGTTATGCAACTTTTATAGATGATGGAGAAATTCTATTATAGGAGACCCGAGAGACCCATCACATACTATATAAAAATCCGAAAAACTCTGTCAAACCCATTAGCTTGGGTTTTTTCCCAATGAATAGGGTGATCAGGTGGAGTGGAAATGGAGAATGAGGGATGAGGAAGGGATATGGAGACCTTTCTTTGGGGTTTAGACTATAAATCTAGAAGAAATAAGGTACATATTGGAGAGGATAGGAGGCCTCAAGGGGAGTCCTTGAGACAATGTCGTATGAGCGTCACATGAGGAGGGGTGTAGCCTGGGGTGGTGCCGTAGGATAAAAGAGGGATGTTGTTTTGAGTTATTTTAGATGTATATTTTTACAGTAAAAAAATTAAAATAAATTCTTAAAAAATTATTAAAAACATTTGAATACTATATGGTTAGGCCACATGGATTTCATTATAATGTTCCTACTATTTTTTAGGCACTGTAGAGCCCAACTCCACCCCGTATGGTTTCTCCTAGGTTCTACATGGTTTGAGAAACTATGCTCTAATCATGCTAAATGTAACTTCTATATATATATATATATAAACAGAATTCATGTAACTTGGTTGAACTAACCATTCACAAGATTTTTTATACAGCATAGACTCACAATAGGTCCCTCAAAGTCACTCTCTGAACATTCAGGATTTTCCCTAGACTATGTGCCTTAACTATGAATTAATTGAAAAATTTAAAATTTTCCATGTTTTGGGTTTAAAATACATGCAATATCTAAAAACCACCATACACATAAAATGATAATATAATAAAAACTATACTGACATGGTTGGGGTCACAACATAAGGACATCACATCCAATTTTCATCTCTTGGTTCAGATCACTGTAGACTTCCTGACCCACTATCACCTCTTATGTCTAATCACATATATCTATAATATTTTTTATCATAATTTTTTTCGTGTAACTTGCCGTTTCTAAACATACTCCTCCAAATGGTCCAATGAACCCCAAAGGGTCCACCTATCACTTTGGTACCATGAACAGAACAAAAAAATTGAAAAAATCAAATACATATCATGGAAGTAGGGTATTTTATATAGAGGCTCATTGAGCTTAATAAAAAATAGGATTTGTTTCCATGTACACAAACATGTGATCATACTCAAGAATGGGTATAATGGGATAAACAAAAACACAATTGTGACCAAACTTAGCATGGTAAATCATATAAAGACACAATTTTATATATTTAAGAAAACTAGTTACAGATTCTTTATATGGAAATGAGTATCCAATATCATGGTCATCAACATCAATGTCCTAGTTTTAAAATTTTTTTATCTCCTTAACCTAGTTCATACACCAACTGGAATAAGACCACACACTAAGAACTCCTAGAAAAAATTTCATTCAAGTATTACTACTATTCTTGAATAAGGCACGGAATAAACACTAAATGAGTAGAATCGACACGTTCATAAAGTTCAATTTAAATGAATGGTAACCTTCAAACCCATTTGAGGGAGAATACTCTTCATAAATAATGGAAAATAGATTTAAATCCCTAATGAGTCTAAATTAATGAGAATGGTCTTATTCTAGGAACATTAACAAAGAAAAGTAGGATAACTAGCCAAGGGAATAATGAATCATTAGAAGGATTCCACTGAAATGACCAAAACTAAAATCACTACCAAAGATAGCTAAAGTGATGCCTTAGATTGGGAAAATGGAGGAAAAATCAATCCTAAATAAGAAGTAATAAGATATTCAAAACAATCAATCATAATACATGTGAGTTTGGTTAATGAGAATTTTGAAAATAAAGGGAACATCAAGTCAGAGCAACGATCGATTAATAGAGGGGAGAAACCAATTAATAATTGCATTTAAGACCCTAAATTAAAACTAGTTATGTTTCTCCCTTGTACCAGTATAGATATGAGAAGGAACCAAAAGATTTCAGGTGTTTTAAATCCATTTTTACTAGTAAAATGACATATATCATGAACTAGTCTTAGTTAGGGTGAACCTAATCACTCCATAATGGTATTTCCAGACCTAAAGAATGGATCCTAAAAAAATCCATCCCCCCCCCAAATTCCCTAAAAAATATGCTTGGTGAAGTTTCACAAATATTGGAGAATAATGATTTCCCCAACACTCTATTCCCACATCCATGCACTTAGCAATATGTTTCTCATTTCATATTTGTACCTAGTCAAACACTAGAGAAATAGTGGATTCCAAATGTCAATAATATTTTACATTTTGGATAAAAAAACCAAAAATCAATTTTTGTCTCCACTAGTATTTCCATGTTCTCAATCATTTACCCCAGAATGACTCCAATTAAAAAATTTCAATGTATGAAAGAGGTTACAAAGATTTGAATATATTGAAAGAATATATTTACCTTTACAATTGATCTCACCTCTTTATCAGTGATGTAAGATCTAACCATATTTTATTCATTTCTTGTGAAACAATTGGAAAAATAATCTAATAGTTGAATTGATAATACATTCTTATATAAGTATTCATTATTGTTTCATGAGGATAAAATTTTTAGTGGAAGTGTGTCAAATTATTAGAAACATGAATTGAAAATAAAGAAATGATAAGGAGGTATATTTTTCACAATCTAATTTATATAATTTAAAATGGAATTATTTTTCTATGAAAACGTGTTCACAAGTAAATGGGAGAGACTCAATGTTTTTTAAAACACTACATTGCAACATAGACTGACCAAATAATGGAAGAAAATATAGAAATATGTTAATATATATGTGATTATATTATAATATGAAGATACTCCTTCACAGGACATGGAAAAAACATATCATGTCTGTATGAGTCCACTAAAGAATCTCTACAATTTAGGGACATCAAGAAAATATATGATTCAATCACAATGACTTAGGGGAAAATTTCAAATCACAGGAAATTTTAAATACCTTTTATAACACCCGAGACTTTTATGAGAAATATTTTGTTTTTATGTTATATATAAATCATTAAAGGAATCTTTCACTACACACAACACTTGCTTGGATTTCTTTACACGCAATCGCGACCTTCCCTAATAGCTTTCGTCGTACGCAATACTGAGTTTCACTAAACAACGATATGGTATTAAAATATTATTAAAACTAGCCATTATGAATAGTAATAACCACTTTTTGAAATTTTTTAAATTTTTTTTTTCAAAATGGACTTCATTTTTCGATTCAGAATATCGAAATTAGCTTAGGGTGAAATTTTTGTATTTTTCTGAAAACTTTCAATTTTTGATGAATAGTGAAACCACTAAGTGGTAGTTAAAAAAACTGAATTTTTCATAAAACATAATTTTACCACTTCATTGAGTGGAATTTCAAAAATCCAAGAGACACGGTTGATGTCAGTAAGTAAAATGTGGTTCAATGAGATGAAAATAATTTTTGGTGAATAGTAACTTTTTACTTTTATTTACCACGGTTAAAAGTAAATAGGGTAATTAAGGGTAAAACTGATATTATTATTACCCTAAAACATGTGCTAATTCTATTGGATAAGTGTAATTCGACCAAAAACAAACTTAGGAATAAAATATGACCATTTTGGCCCACTTGGATTAGATTAGGACATTTATTATTAATTTATTTAAAGAAGGGTTAAAATAGTTAAAATCAAAGTTTAATAAGTAAATAATTTTTAATATAAGGTTATACATAAGATAAATTCGACTATAAATATTAATTAGAAATATAAAACGATTTCCTCCATAATGATATTTTATTTGTAATTTTTAGACATTAAATAATTTAATTTATTTATGACACAAAGATGATGCAGTAATTATCTTATTAATGAAATATTGACATAATTGATGTTATAAATACAAAAATAAATGAAATTTCAGACTTTTTATGAATTAAAATAATTTTATAGGTTAATATGAAATGTTATTATGTATTTAATTAACATTTTTTGAAGTAATTATTCTGTTACGATTTTCACAAAAATCAATTACTAAATAGTGTCAAAATTGACATAAAATAGTTTTTAAAACAAATATTATATTATTAATTGGTATTTTATTCCTAAAAATCTATGTTTCAGCCAAATGACTTATATAAGGTTTTATATATTTTTAATAAACAACTTGGGGTTCGTTTGGATGCTTATTGTATGTTTATTAACCTTATAGTATAAGAACACACAAAGACATGGTAAAAGTAAAATTATTTAACTTAATGTTAAATCTAAATGATAAGGTTAAAGTAGGAACCTAAACTTGTCTAAATTCTATTGGATGAGAGGATTTGGACCCATAACCACCTTATCTTCGAAATAAATCAATTTGGAGCTTTTTAAAACCAAACTTAACTTTATAATAAAATAATATTTTTAGTTTTTCCAAAGGAGCCCCTCTACTCCCTTATAAAAGGGAACCTCCTCCCTCCTCTTACTCACACCACTTTGAGACTTCAAGATCCACAAAACCCTTACACTTTCTACTCTCCACTTACCTAAAGACATCCTAGAGGTTCTGGTCTTCTTCAGAGACCAATTTTAGTGCCCTAAAAGGAGGTCTCAAAGAAGCACTTTAAAGAAGAGGTAATGTCCGTTACCGATTCTTTTATCTGTATTTCTTATTCCACTTATTCTTATTTAGTTGTTTCATTATGAAGTAATAACATCAGTATCACTCATATACTGATATGTTATTATAATTATGAAACAACCCTATTTCACCATCTATCTGTCTTACGGAAAATGAAATCACCGCGCGTGCGTACGTACAGAATACTGTCTCCACGCCGTGGTGCAATCTATTTTCCACAACCACCTTACTTGGATGGGTATAATGGTATAAATAATGACTATATATTATTATTGTAAAGTGATATTTATTCTGAAATAGTATACATACACTCCAATACAATTCCATGATCATGGGAACAATATCATTGCTCGTACGTACGTACAGAATACCGTCTCCACGATGTGATGCGACTCGTTTTACATGATCTTCATTGCATAATGATTATATAAATGAATTAAATTAATGAATATGATATATATTACACTAATAAAAAGCTTTAAATGAGGTATCTATTACTTAAAGTGAAGAATAATAATTTATTCGACAAAACACGCATAAGAACATAAAATAATAAACACCCGAATAACAAGTTGTAATGAAATATTACTAATAAGAAGCTAAGAATATGACCATATGTGACATCATAACAATGAGTATTATTCTATAATAATTCAATAACATTATTTAAATCATTATACAGGAGGTTCGTACACGTACAAAGTATATCGGACCTAAGGTAAGGGAAATATCAGAATCTCAATTTTATCCGAGATTGTTTATACTTTGGATTTTACTGGGGTGTATTTTATCATCCACATCCATGTTTCTCTAATATGTAATATTATTTCCATCCACCTACGATTTATTAAATCCAATTTTACCCTTCAGTGAGTTTTTAGTAAAAGATATGAAAGGAATCTTTTTTCGTTTTTCGTACGAGGTACTTTTTGACTTTTCTGACAAAAGTACGAGAAGAATGTTTTTCAACTTATACGTCATGAATGGATTTTTAAAAAATTATTTCCAAGAAGATTACTTTACATTTTTTCAAGTTTATTTTTAATCAAATTCTTTTAGTTTAGAATTGTATGACATGTTAAGAAAGGAAAAGTGTTTTTGAAGTAGAAAGGATATTTTCCTCAAAAATGGAGTTCAAGTGTTTTATCAAAATTATTTTCCATCTAAGATAATAAAGGGTTCTGATTCTATCCCTATTATTAAATGAATTTGATTATGTTGTTATGGAAATATTTTTATGAATTCTTTTATCTTATATGAATTGTTTTATGATGTCACTATGTTTAAAGACTCCCATTTTCATTACATGGGTTATGCTATAATGTATGGTTTATGATTTTGTGGCACACATAAGAATGGTATCATTATGAGATGGGTGGGACCTATATCTCCCTATAATTCATTGGGTAAAGGTTTTATATCTCATGAGAGAGACATGACTGGAATGGAAGGTTAAACCGGTTCAGTGAAACAAGACTGAAACGAGGAGTGAACTCAGTTCAGAAATGGACTTTGTCCACTAAGATAGTCTTGGAAAAGGATTTTGACTAATAAGAAATGATTATCTATGATTATGTGTGTATTCCACAAAGTTTCATGTTTTATGTTATGATTATTGGGATTACATTTCACTACTATGATTTATCCCATGTTATGAAATTATGATTTCTTTTGCAGGTTAAGATTTCCAAAAGTTATGTTCTTATGTATATGATGTGATTGATATTTCTTTTTCCCCCTTACTGAGCATTTGAGCTCACCCTTTTGTATGTTTTCTTTCCCCAGGTCAGGAAGAAGGTTATTAAGTAAGATATGTCAAATGGGACTATAGATATGATGAAATAAATGGGAGACTGTGTAGACGCTTTATGAACCAGTTATTTATGTTTCCCAGTTTCCAAAGACACTATACCTATACGGTCCTTTCCAGGTTTTGTTATATGTTGTAATAAGTGTTCTTCAATTCTGAAGTAATAACAATTTATGTAAAGTGTGGGTCGCTACAGTTGGTATCAGAGGAAAGGTATAGTAAACCTTTGGAAACTAGGATGTGAAAGCCTTAGTAAGCAATCCTAAGGATAATTCTAAGCATAGAACACAATATTAGTGTTTTAGAAATGTCCATGAATAACCTAGGATATGAACTTAAGTGTGAAATTTTATTCTTTATTATGTGTTTTTCCTTTTATAATTAGTGTTTCTCACACTATTCTTCTTGGTTTTAGTCAATGGATGGAACTCGAAGGAACCGTGTTAATGAGGAATGCGACGGGCAATGCAATGATTGTCCCCCTGAGCAAACAAAGGTTATGGGAGCTAGAATGAAAAATCTTGTAGCCATGCTCACAGAACATTCTCAAGCTATCAATCATGCAGGACTTCCAAACAAGAAATGGAAGGAGCAACATTCTGTTGAATCCTTCAGGAGGCAGCGTCCACCATCATTCAGCGGGTCTACTGATCCATTAGTTGCTGAACAATGGATTAGTACTACTGAAAAGACATTTTCAGTTCTTCAATGTTCTGAACATGATAAAGACATCTTAGCAGTGTATTTTTTGGAAGGTGATGCTGATCAATGGTGGAATCTTATTAAGAATACGAGGAAAAGGAATGAAATTGAGTCCATGGAATGGGACGAGTTCAAGAACTTATTTTTCAATAAGTACTTCCCTCGTATTCTCCGAACATAGATGGAGAAAGAGTTTCTTGAACTGAAGCAAAAGGATGATGAATCTGTTGGTACCTATGAAGTCAATTTTACAAGACTTGCAAGGTACACTTCTGGTATTATTATCCAACCTGAGAGTAAGATCGATCGATTCTTTAGTGGCTTAAAACCAAGTCTTCAAAGGGTGTTATCCATAAGGGACTTCAATAGCTAAGAGGAAATCGTTCGATGTGCTCTCAAAGTCGAGATGGAGATTTGAGTAACCCATCAGTCATATGGGTTTGATAAGAATAGGAAAATGTAATTCAATGGAAAATCTAAATAGAAAACTAAAAATGAGATGAGCTTTCTCTTATTCACAAAGTGTGGAAAGAAACATGGATGGAGTTGTCTTAAAGGGACAAGTGAATGTTTCAAATGTGGAAAGGAAGGTCATCGGGCATTTGAATGCCGCAATGATGGGAAGAAGATGTATAGTGATGCAAAAAAAATGAAGGGATACAAATAGTGAACCTAATACAATTCAATGTTTCAAGTTCAAGGAGATGGGGGATTATTCCAATCAATGCCCAAATCCAAGGGGTGATGATGATGGTCGACGTCAAAAAACTCTTCAGGATAAAGGCAAAGGAAATTCACATTCAATTTCTATCAGCGATGTGGAGTACGATAACGATGTGGTGAAAGGTACACTTACCATCCACTCTAAAGTGGAAAATGTTTTATTTGATTCTGGATCCACCAACTCATTTATTTCTGAAGAATTTTCTAAGGATATCACTGTATTACCTCAACAACTAGATGTTGAGTCAGCTGTCACAACCCCTAATGGCACAACAGTCGCATCAAAAGTTTATAATTCTTCTCCGATCAATGTTTGTGGGAAAGTGCTTCTTGAATATCTTGTGATCCTTCCTATAGTGGAATTTGATGTTATTCTTGGTATGTATTGGATTTCTTAATATGGATCTCATATCAATTTCCAAAGAAGGGAAGTCACATTTCATATTCCAGATCAATCTATGATCGTCTATCAATGCAAGGATGAACATAACCTTCCAGTGGAAATTTATTCAATCTTATGGGTCTCTATTCCACTAAATGAAGGTTATTTATCTCAAATGGTTGGTGAGAAACTCACTATTAAGAATATTCCCATTGTACGGGAGTTTGACGATGTCTTTCCGGAGGAATTACCGGGTCTTCCACCAAATCATGAAGTTGAGTTTTCAATATAACTCGTAACTGGTGCTTTTCCTATTTCAAAGACACCTTATAGAATGGCCCCAATTGAGTTGCAGGAATTGAAGAAGAAACTCCAAGAGAATCTGGATAAGGGTTTCATACGCCCTAGTGCGTCACCTTGGGGAGTACTTGTTCTGTTAGTTAAGAAGAAATATGGATCAATGAGACTCTACATTGATTATCGAGAACTTAACAAGATCACTATCAAGAACAAATATCCTCTCCCACGCATTGATGACTTATTTTACCCACTACGCAGAGCACAATACTTTTCCAAGATTGATCTTCGTTCGGGGTATCATCAATTAAGGGTCAAAAGGGAGGATATACCCAAGACAGCTTTCCGTACACGGTATGGACACTATGAATTTATTGTGATGCCATTTGGTCTTACTAATGCCCCTGCTATCATCATGGATCTGATTAATAGAGTCTTTAGAGACTATCTTGATCAGTTTGTGGAAGTCTTTATAGAAGATATTCTGGTATATTCAAGGAGCAAGGAAGAACATGAAGATCACTTGAGAATTATATTAAAGACCCTGAGAAAGGAGAAGCTTTATGCCAAATTTACCAAGTGTGAATTTTGGCTTCAAAAAGTTGCATTTTTGGGTTACATAATCTCAAAAAAGGGGATATCTGTGGATCCAACAAAAACAGAGGTTATCGAAAGATGGTCGAGACCAACAACAGTAACTGAGATCCGAATATTTCTTGGTTTGGCTAGATATTATCGACGTTTTGTGAAATATTTTTCATGATTATCTAATCCACTCACCAAGTTGACTCTGAAAGGAGTTAAGTTTGTCTGGACGGAGGAATGTGAAGAGAATTTCAAGGAGTTGAAAAGAAGGTTATCCGGTGCACCTGTTCTTACACTGCCTTGTAGTGGAGAACGGTTTGTGATATATAGTGATGCATCCAAGAAGGGATTGGGGTGTGTTCTTGTGAAAAATTATATGGTGATAGCTTATGCCTCACGACAATTGAAAATACATGATCAAAATTACCCAACTCATGATTTGGAGTTAGCTGTGGTAATGTTTGCAATAAAGATTTGGAGGCATTATCTTTTTGGAGAAAGGTGTGACATTTATACTTATCATAAAAGTTTAAAGTATATTTTCACACAAAAGGAGATGAATATGCGCCAAAGAAGATGGTTGGATCTGATTAAGGATTACGACTGCTCAATCCATTACCACCCTGGGAAAGCAAACAAGGTGGCATATGCATTAAGTCGACAAGACCATGCCAGTTTATCCATGATGAGGATCACAAAAGATCCAATATTTATGAATTTACAAAGGATGGATCATGGAATTATAATGAAAGGGGAAAATCGTATCTTTCTCAAATGAATGTTCCACTATCTATACATGTGAAAATTAAAGAGGCACAGATAGAAGATTTCGAGTTACAAAAGAAGGTGAGAAATGTTCCTGAATTCAACCTTGATTGTGATGGGATAATAAAGTTCAGGAATCGGGTTTGTGTTCCTCCAATCCCAGAATTAAAGAAGGATCTGCTGGATGAGGCTCATAGTTCTTCATTCTTCATTCATCCTAGAAGCACGAAGATGTATAGGGACCTGAAAGAGTACTTCTGGTGGGATGGCATGAAAAGAGATGTTGCTGAATATGTCTCTCGATGCTTGTTTAGTCAGCAAGTTAAAGCTGAGAGACAGAAGTCTAAGGGGATGTTACAACCATTACCCATACCCGAATGGAAATCGGAAAACATCACTATGGACTTTGTCACCGGACTTCCTAAAAAATCCAAAGGCAGTAATGCTATTTGGGTCATAGTTCATCGTCTTACAAAGACTGCACACTTGATCGCTATTAGAGAGGATTTCTCTCTCCATCATCTTGCCAGGATATATGTGAAGGAAGTGGTAAGATTTCATGGAGTACAACTTTCTATTATATCTGATCGGGATCCGAGGTTTACCTCAATGTTCTGGCGATGTCTTCAGCATACTTTGGATATAGAGTTTTCTTTCAGCACTGCTTATCATCCTCAGACAGACGGTTAGTCTGAGAGGACGATTCAAACTCTAGAAGATATGTCGAGAGTTTGCTCTATGGATTTCAAAGGTGGTTGGGATCAACACCTACCTTTGGTGGATTATTTGTATAATAATAGCTTTCACTCCAGTATTCAGATGGATCCTTATGAAGCTCTATATGGAAAGAAAAGCAGGACTCCAACTTGCTGGGATGAAGTTGGGGAAAGAAAGCTATTAGGACCTGATCTCGTTGATGAAATGGCAAAAAAGGTCGTATCAATTCAACAACATATAAGAGCAGCTCAGAGTCGACAGAAAAGTTATGCCGATATCCAAAGAAAAGACCGAGAGTTTGAAGTGGGTGAAAAAGTGTTCTTACGAATATCTCCCTGGAAGAGGGTCATGAGATTTGGAAAGAAGGGGAAGTTGAGCCCTAGATATATCGGTCCTTTCGAAATACTGGATCGTGTTGGGAATGTAGCTTTCCGATTGTAACTTCCACCGAATCTCTCTAAAGTTCACGATGTGTTCCATGTGTCTCTCCTGAGAAAGTACATACCTGATCCTCCACATGTACTCAGCTCAGAAGTTGTACCGCGGGAGCAAGATCTTTCTTTTGAAGAACATCCGATAGAGATTCTGGATCGTAGAGAAAAAGTCCTAAGAAACAAGACCACTCACTTGGTGAAGGTTTTATGGAGGAACAACCAATAAGAATAAGCTACATGGGAGCTTGATGACATGATGAGGGAGAAGTATCCTCATCTTTTTGTTACAAAGTGACGAATTTCGAGGGCAAAATTCATTTTAAGGGGGGTAGAATGTAACACCCGAGACTTTTATGAGAAATATTTTTTTATTTATGTTATATATAAATCATCAAAGGAATCATTCACTACAAAAAAACACTTTCTTGTCTTGCTTTACACGCAATCGCGACCTTCCTCGATAGCTTGCGTCGTACGCAATACCGAGTTTCACTAAACAACGATATGCTATTAAAATATTATTAAAACTAGCCGTTATGAATTGTAATAACCACCTTTTGAAATTTTGTAAATTTTATTTTTCAAAATGGACTTCATTTTTGGATTTGGAATATCGAAATTAGCCTAGGGGGAAATTTTGGTATTATTCTGAAAACTTTCAATTTTTGATGAATAGTGAAACCATTAAGTGGTAGTTAAAAAAACTGATTTTTTCATAAAAATTAATTTTACCACTTTTGTGAGTGGAATTTCAAAAATCTGAGAGACACGATTGATGTCAGTAAGTAATATGTGGTTCAATGAGATGAAAATAATTTTTGGTGAATAATAATTTTTTACTTTTATTTACCACGGTTAAAAGTAAATAGGGTAATTAAGAGTAAAAATGATATTATTATTACCATAACATATGTTTTAATTCTATTGGATAAGTGTAATTCGACCAAAAAAAACTTAGGAATAAAATATGACCATTTAGGCCCACTTGGATTAGATTAGGACATTTATTATTAATATATTTAAAGAAGGGTTAAAATAGTTTAAATCAATGTTTAATAAGTAAATAATTTTTACTATAAGGTTATACATAAGATAAATTCGACTATAAGTATTCATTAGAATGATAAAAATATTTCCTACATAATGGTATTTTATTTGTAATTTTAAGACATTAAATAATATAATTTATTTATGACACAAAGATGACGTAGTAATTATCTTATTAATGAAATATTGACATAATTAATGTTATAAATATAACAATAAATGTAATTTGAGACTTTTTATGAATTACACTAATTTTATAGGTTAACATGAAATGTTAGTATTTATTTAATTAACTTTTTTTGGACTAATAATTCTGTTATGATTTTCACAAAAATCAATTACTAAATAGTGTCAAAATTGACATAAAATAGTTTTTAAAATAAATATTATATTATTAATTGTTATTTTATTCCTAAAAATCTAAGGTTCGTCCAAATGACTTTTATAAGGTTATATATATTAATAATAAACAACTTGGGGTCCTTTTGGCTGCTTATAGTATGTTTATTAACCTTATAGTATAAGAACACAAGAAGACACGATAAAAGTAAAATTATTTAACTTAATGTTAAATATAAATGATAAGGTTAAAATTAGAACCTAAACTTGTCTAAATTCTATTTTATGAGAGTATTTAGACCCATCCCTACCTTAGCTTCGAACTAAATCAATTTGGAGCTATTTAAAACCGAACTTGACTTTATAATAAAATAATATTTTTAGTTTTTCCAAAGGAGCCCCTCTCCTCCCTTATAAAAGGGCACCTCCTCCCCCTCTTACTCACACCACATTGAGCCTTCATGCTCTCCCAACCCCTGCCACATTCTCCTCTACACTTCCCTTTAGTCAAATTAGAGTTCCTGGTCTTCTTCAAAGACCAATTTTAGTGTCGTTAAAGGAGGTCTCAAAGAAGCACTTCAATGAAGAGGTAATGTTTGTTACCGATTCTTTCATCTTTATTTCTTCTTACACTTATTTTTCTTTAGTTGATTTATAATGAAGTAATCACATCAGTATCACTAATATACTGATATGTTATTATAAGTATGAAACAACCCTATTTCACCATCTATCCATCCTACGAAAAATGAAATCACCGCACGTGCGTAAGTACGGAATATCGTCTCCATGCCGTGGTGTAACCTATTTTCCACCACCACATTACATGGATGGGTATAATGGTATAAATAATGACTATATATTATTATTGTAAAGTTATATTGATTATGAAATAGTATACATACACTCCAATACAATTCCATGATCATGGGAACGATATCGTCACTCGTGCGTACGTATGGAATACCGTCTCCACGATGTGATGTGACTCGTTCTACATGATATTCATTGCATAATGATTATATAAATGAATTTAATGATTTAATATGATATATAATCCACTAATAAAATTCTTGAAATGAGGTATCTATAACCTAAAGAGAAGAATAATCATTTATTCAACAAAACACACTTAAGAACAAAAAGTAATAAACACTCGAATAACAAGTTGTATTGAAGTATTACTAATAAGAAGCTCAGAATATGACCATATATGATATCATAACAATGAGTTTGATTCTAGAATAAGTAAATAACATTATTTAAATCATTATACAGTAGGTTCGGACACGTACAAAGCATATCGGACCTAAGGTAAGGGAAATATCAGAATCTCATTTTTATCTGAGATTGTTTATACTTCGGATTTTATTGGGGTGTATTTTATCATCCACATCCATTTTTCCTCAATATGTAATATTTTTTACATCCACATACAATTTTTTAAATCTAATTTTACCCATTTGTGTGTTTTTAGTAAAAGATATGAAAGGAATATTTTGTCATTTTTCTTACGAGGTACTTTTTGATTTTTCCAAAAAAAGTACGAGAAGAATGTTTTTTAATTATACGGCATGAATAGATTTTTAAACATTATTTCCATGAAGCTTACTTTACAAGTTTTCAAGTTTATTTTTAATCAACTTCTTTTACTTTATAATTGTATGACATGTTAAGAAAGGAAAAGTCTTTTTGATGTAGAAAGGATATTTTGCTCAAAAATGGGGTTCAAGTGTTTTATCAAAATTATTTTCCATCTATGATAATAAAGGGTTCTGTTTCTATACCTATTTTTAAATGGATTTAATTATTTTGTGATGGAAATATTTTTACGAATTATTTTATCTTATATGAATTGTTTTATGATGTCACGATGTTTAAAGATTCCCATTTTTATTACATGGGTTATGCTACGATGTATGGTTTATGATTTTGTGGAACACATAAGAATGGTATCATTATGAGATGGGTGGGACCTATATATCCCTCCAATTCATTGGGTAACGATTTTATATATCATGAGATAGACATGGATGGAATAGCAGGTTAAACTGGTTCAGTGAAACAGGACTGAAACGAGGAGTGAACTCGGTTCAGAAATGGACTTTGTCCACTAAGATAGTATTGGGAATGAGTCTTGACTAATAAGAAATTATTCTCTATGATTATGTGTGTATGCCACAAAGTTTCATGTTTTATGTTATGATTATTGGGATTACATTTCACTACTATGATTTATCCCATGTCATGAAATTATGATTTCTTTTGCAGGTTAAGATTTCCAAAAGTTATGTTCTTATGTATATGATGTGATTGAAATTTCTTTTCATTACCGTTACTGAGAATTTGAGGTCAACCTATTGTATGTTTTCTTTCCCCAGGTCAGGAAGAAGGTTATTAAGTAAGATATGTCAAAAGGTACTATAGATATGATGAAATAAATGGGAGACATTGTAGATGCTTTATGAACCAGTTGTTTATGTTTCCCAGTTTCTAAAGACACTATACCTATACGGTCCTCTCTTGGTTTTGTTATATGTTGTAATAAGTGTGCTTAAATTCTGAAGTAATAACAATGTATGTAAAGTATGGTTCGCTACACCTTTATTGTGTGAATAAATAGTATATTCCCCTTTAATTAATAAATGGGCCATAAAACAGGTTCAAGGTTAACCGTTGCACCTCTAACGAGATTCTAGAGGGAGACCCACTCATTAAATGACCTAGTTGGTGGGAACCTATCTTTGTTGAATATTCTTGATGATGAAATTCAGCTACATCAGGATATTAGAGTTCCATAGTACAACACACCCATTTATTTAATGAATTAAAATATCATTTCCTTTGGTGATATAAATCAATGAAAAAAAATCTTGGATGCTTATTTTAAAAAGGTGGTATGAAACTAGAGGAAATCAGGAATCAAGAACTTACAACTTAATGGAATCATCAAAATATCACACAATCAATGGTTTATAATTCCTTATTGAATGAATATCCATTTATAAAATTAGGATTCTCGGGAAAGTATTAAGGATAACCAAACCATATATAAATCCAAAATTATATATTTCATTTTCCCATTACCCACTTGATGTTGCTAACAAGAAAATAATGTTGTTGAATAATATAATTCCAATTTTGAGAGGACCTGTAGTTTTCATCTCTATAATAAATATAAATCATATTCCAAAATTTTAAAAGAACGATGTGTTTCTAGTATAGCCTTCCACCGATAAATTAAATCATAGTCTGTTCATGATAAACAAGTCCACTATATAAAATACTAGATATATTAATACTACCCAGATCCTGAGGAGAATAAATATTCTTCCAAATAACCCAATACATTCAATGATCAACAAGTTAATCCTAATGGATGTCCATAGGAATCTTCTCAATGTATATTAAAAATTCTTTTGGGGTGATAAACCATAAAAATTATATGGATTATAATTTATGTAGAACACTATAAATTAAAGAGATCCTCTCACGAAATGAATGGAATTGAAAATGTGAGTTTCAATATTTTAATTGTGGAAATTTAAGTGAAGAATTATGACCATAATGGCGAGAGGAGACACTTATATACTAGAGTGGTAAATTTTCAATAGTGAATATGGACCATGTATCTAAATATTTAGTGCTCCTGGAAGACAATAAGATTGTCCTAATGAAACTAATTTAAGAAAATTTGGTCTTTTTTCTTCAATATTATTTGAAATCACTCAAAATGTTTTTAAAATATATAACTAACTCCAAATAATAATTTACTAAAATTAATGAATCTCCGGGGAACATAATATGTAGAACTACATGATGACATTTGATACCTCTAAAGGACCATTTCTAGCTATTTCAAATAAAAAGTTTTAGACATCTGAAAAAAGGTTCATATGCCAAAACAATTGTATGGTAAATTATAGGTGGCCTAATCATAATATTATTATAGATTTTAGGGAATAATGGAGATGAAAAGAAACAAAATATAAGGTCGCAACACCCTTTTAGGAACCCAATCTGTGTGAGTACAGATAGAGTAATTACATATTCAATTCAATCATATTCCATGTCCATTACATCTTTGACTATAAAGAAACATTCCGGAAGAATGTGGACATGATAAAAAATAATATATTATGAAAAATATATATCACCCTAGATGTTTCTAACAAAAATAGTATCATGCTATTCATTAAAAATTAGTTATGAGAGAAAAGATAAAAAAATTTATTTAGGACTCCAGATAAATTCTTATAATATAAATCACATTAGGTTATTATACTATAACTATTCATGTTTGAGGGATTATAGTTCATATAAATTTTAAATATGGAAGTTGATGTTTTAGATATATGAGTAATTTTACATGGTTCGATATTGGTGACTACATCCACAGGAGAGAGTCCATTCATCTATAACGTCACCAGTTGAATTATTGGTGGAATATAATCATTACATAGTGATTTATTTTAATGATATTTAATAATATTTTAAACATGAGTATATGAACTAAATTAGAAGGTATGTCATCTACCCATGAAAATCCACCAATCATCACCAATTGTGTCCACATGTTGGATTCCAACTAAAATATAATACTACTGACATTTTATCAATGCTGTGAAAAAAGGCCTACAACTATTTCAATCCCACCAAAAGGATTTTGGATGATTTTTATTCAAGAGAATACCCTTGAATATCTACAAAATCATTCGGATTATCCTCTTAGTAAAAACATTATTCTAATTAGTATTCTGTATGGATTTCTCTAGTTTAATGTACAAAATATTAATTTGTTACTAAAATAGACCATGATACTCTCTTTTCCATGATCCCAATTTTTCGTAGAGGTATCAATATTTTAATTTCAGTCTATAACTTTTTTTATCTAAATGAATGATCTAAATGGGTTCAGAGGGGTTTTAGGTGTGTTTAGGTTTGGTTTAAAGATCGAAGTATGGGTATCTAAAGAAATAATTTGAGGCACACAGTTAATGAATGTTTAACACAAATCAAGAACCAAAACTATGTGAACCTTAGAGGGTGTTGTAATTTTTTTCAAACCACGCAATAAGGGAAATTAATACCATAAAAACATGGAATTTATTATAGGTGCACAACACATAGTTTGTGCATTCGTTTTCTAACTATTTCACTTGTCCATTAAATGTACAAGAACCTAGATAGTGGGAATCTAATGGTTGGTTCACTGTTTAGTGAACTGCGTTTAAAAACCATGCCCCATTTAAAAGGATTTAAGTTATCTTTTTCCCTCAGAACCCTTAAATATATTCTACCTTTACCTCCTCTCTCATCCACACAATAGTACCTAGGGAGATCATCCATATCCCTATCCTTGATTCCCTTTTTATATTAGTTATCCAAACACCAATTTCAATTTTTTTCAAGTTGGACACCCTCGATATGTCATACACCCATCCTTATTCTTTTATCACGTTCAGTTTTTATTTGGTGTGATTATCGTGCGAGCTAGTATGACATATTTTCAGAATGCTTTTCATGTATTTTATTTTTACCTATTCTAGAATTAATATAAGGTTAAAACATTAGGGGGGTTCTTCTATGAGGCTATGGTAGGTGTTCTATGATTTTTCTTTCGATATATTTCTATTTATAAAAGTTTTAGTTATTCCAAACACCAGACATTCGATTAATTGCCTTTAAATATATCATTCTATTATTTAGGGGAATATAAGTTGATCATGAGGTATTTTGAAACTTTTGGAAACATTTTTTTAAACATCCTTAACCTAAATCACCCTTTTTGGTTTCTTTGACTAAATTACATGGAAAAAATCCATTAATTTTAAAAGATAAAACCCTTCAAGTGTGTTTATATGGTGCCAAAATAAATGGTTGGATCAAATAAATTATTAATAATCTTGATTTAATTATATGAACATGGCGATTAAATTATCATTTATCCATTGGTTATTGATTATGTGAATATTTCACACATGTATAGGTGTATAACGCCTTGTGTAAGCCTTGAATTCTCTAGAAGAAGTGTCTTGACCGAACTCCAAGGATTTCACATAATTAATTTATGTGAATACAATGTGGTTCACCAAATTGTTTTTAGTATTTTTATTACTATATGAATATCATGGATTGACGCTATACGATTCATCTGGATTCTTCAAATAACATTAGAGTGTAAGGTAAGATCTCTCTAGGCTTGGTTGATGTTTTTGGACACTAAAAGCCTTTGTTTGGCCCCTTGGATTTCAATCAAGGTCTACCCAACACACAAGGATATTTTTACTTGGTTCTATTAGAAACCCATTGGAGTGTAATTTCAATGAATATATGATTAGATTACACTCAATCCAAATGGTCAAACATCATAGATTGATCACCGTGAGTTTGAATGACATCAAAAGTACAAGAATTCCATTTTTCATCCATAGATTAAAATTGGGTATGCTGTGTGGGAATGTCTAGATCTATTACATTGATTCCATTGTGTTATTTTCAAATATAAGCTTGGGATATATTCCCTAGGTCTAATGAATATCAACATGTTATAGGTTTAGTGACATTCATCATAGGGCGAAAAGGAATGGTCGACCAGGTATCCATAGAGGAGCTCATTCTGGACATGGTTTCTATTTCATTTAATATTGAAATTCTAATAATAATTTCACTTCATGTATGTTTATACTAATATACTATATTTCAAATACATTACATTTTTTGTGGAATGATTTTTTTACCCACACCCTGTTTGGGCCACGTTTTCGTACCTAGATCTAATTCTTTGGTGAAAAAGGGACACCAGGAAGAATCTGATGATGAATGTCGGATTTAGTTATAGATCAAGGTATAAAATTTGAAACATTGCATAACTCATTTGAGACTCATAAGGTTTATCCTTTTTCGTAATTTTGTATATTTTTACAATATTTACTATTGTATTCTAGGTGGAATGATTTTTATTATCCCAATTTTTGTATATACATGACATCATATATATATATATAATAATTCTTATTACATTGTATCAATTATTATTCATGTGATGGTTTACATTAATGTCGTTATTATATTTTGCAGTTTACTATTTTTTCAACTATGATTTACTCTAATTATTACAACCCTTATCTTTGTTACACATTAAATACATGATTTATTACATTAATTTACACATTATACTACCTATAATATTATACGGTTTTATGTATATGGTAATTATGATCAAAACATAACATCATGAACATGGCATACAAAAAAATTATTGAAAAAATCCTTGAAATGATCATAATATTCCAGTGATATTAAAACTATATGGGATATACTGGTGAAAAATACAATAAATGGATGAGACATAAATCCCAATAAGGGAAAAAAATAAGGCATCATTAGAAGAAGATAATACATTTTAGACAATTGGAATTTCACTGGGTAAAAAAAGGAACCTGAATAAAAGGGCATGATATTGCAAAATAATCACATCATTGGAAATGTGGAGACTACAAAAAACAGAAATATACTTGAGTCAATGCTCATTGAACGTAGAAAAGCACATCTCAAGGATAGTTGAACATGGAGGAGAAAGGGTCAAGGGTAGATACCAAGACAATTGAAAATAATGTATCATGATAATAAACATTACCTAACGCAGTGGTTCACTATCAGGGAACACACATCATAAACATCTCATTCTCATTCTTAATCCGGCCACATATATCATACAACAGGGATTCATTCAACATCATAATTTATTCCACAATCATGAAATGTTGAATAAATAAATAGAAGTATCTAATAAATAATTATATGTGTATAAAGGTGAATTTAGTTGTTATAAAAATGGTACTATATTCACTGTAGAATTATTTTGGCATGAAAAATAGTTGTATAATTTTGACAGATTAACAATGTCATATATAATTTATTAAAATGGATTTATGAGCGAGAAATTAATATCTCATCATTTATACATAAAATGGATAGTAAAAGTGGAATGGAAATTAATGTACCAACATGATGATTTGAAAATATAAGGTGTAACATAATATTGAAACTTGAAGACATGGGAGAAAAGGAATGAACCCTTGAAAATTATTTTCATGGTAACGGGTGTGCCTAAAAGGTTCATAAGAGTTCCAATTGAGAGCTAAATGGGACCAAAAAATTTATAAAGAAATTTTAAGGTAAGGGGTGATATGGAATAACGTATCCCAACATAATTAAATGGAAATTAAAAGAAATTTCAATAAAAGGAGTGCTTGATAAAAGAGGAGAGTGGATGATGAGGACCACATATGATGTTTGGAATTAAAAAAATCTTAGTTAAGGGTAAAAATGTGAGAGTATAAATGGTATATCATTAAAATAATTAGAATTTATTAGTAAATTAATCATAATAAATTAATTAAATGTATCCAATTGAAATTATAAAGGCTAATTTCAAGGAAGATTCTTGAATGGAAAGAGGGAGAGGAAGGTGGGGATCCCTTACTTGAATGCGCAACTCCAAATGCTTGGGGATAGGATTATTGAGAGATTTTAAGGAATTTTTAGGATTCTAGATAGTATATGGAAGAGTTTTTTCAGGATCCAAATAGTTTTAGTAATGATAAATGGGATCCTGGGTGCGTTTATATGGGGAAAGAGGAATATTTCTTTATTATTTTGGTTTTGGATAATATATAATAAGATATCCAAAATAAACAACAGTATAATAGTTTTTAAAAGGTTTCATCCAAATCAGAGTGCTACAAATTATTTTATAATGTGAATTTCCTATGATAATAAAATAATTTTGTTTCTTATGTAGAGGTGAGTCACATTCTCAAGGAAATGATTTTAAAATTTTAAAATATATTATAAGTCATGTAGGATTGATAATAGATTTAAAATTAAACATAATAATCTTAAAGAACAAATTATTTTAAAGTTAAAACCTATATTTTGTCATGAAACCATTTTATATTACTTACTACATCACATTTGGGTCATTATGATGTCGAAAATCAAAAACAATATTTATATTGTACTTAATTTGAACTCAAATATTCCACAATTTCGAATAATTATAAAAAATTAATTTTTGTAAAATTTGGATGTCTTGATTCCAAAAAATAATATTCATTTTATAAATATAATTTTCTAAATATGTGAATTTTATCTTTTAAAATAGTAATCGACGTTTATAAAAAATAACAGGTTTTTGAAAAATAATTTTTTTAGAACACTTATAAAAATTTCATTTGACTCTATAAAAATAATATCATAATTTATATTGGATAATAATATTATTTTAAAATAATAACTTTTTTTTCAAAATTCCATTAATTCAAAAATTTATTTTCTGAATTTTAATATTAACCGAAAATACAATTTTTTCTTTACTGAATAAAAAAAATCCTTAATAATGATGCAATAATAGGATGAATATATATTCATTATTATATAAAAAATAATGTACATATTCGTATTTCTAGGATCCTGACACATAACCCTTTAATACACTAACACACACTATATGAGTAAGGTATGTAATGGTTGGGATTTCATGGGGTCGTTCGTTGAGCATGGTTGGGAACGTGATCTAGACAATGCTAAACTTCTCTCGTAAATAGTTTTCCTCAGGCTTAAGTTGTTAGTTCTCAACTAGGGATTGGTCTAGGGAAAATCACATACATTTTATTTCCCTCTTAATCTATGATTAATGTGCTTCATAAGGTATGATCTTAGTGGTTGAGGCTATCACATCCTTTGTATGTGAAAAATGGAATTTTCTAAACCCTATTCTTAAAATAGACATGTGAACACTATTTGATGACTATATTATCAATAGAAATGATACTTATTGGTCATTTAAATCCAATTGGATATAATAAAACAATATTATTTCATGTGTTTTCTATAACCATATTATATAATAATACATTTAATTGAATAAAAATTAGAATTTTATTTACAGAAGTATGGGTCATTATGATATTCCCCACTTAAGAAGTTTCACAAATAAAATTTCCTTTTCCCACACTAAAATATATAATTTTATGTCTGATTCATCACTTCTTTTGATTTTTACATTGCATCTTCGAAATTTTGGTTTTTCCACGATAATTTTATTAAGGGGATTTCCTTATTTGGAAAAGTGTTTCTCTCGGATATAATACCCTCAACAAATACTCCTCAAACAAAATATCATTCCAAAATGGTACCACCTCTAGATTTAGATCATGTGAGTGGTCTGGTATGTACTTTATCAAGGGGGATGGAATGAATACATCATGTACTTGAGACTGGTTTGATGGGAGTTTTTGTCTATTATCCACTACTCTAAATAATTGAAGGATATCCAAAGGAATAATGTATCATAGACCAATATTTCCATTATTTTAGAATTTCATCAATTACTACCATATATATATGAGGATAAATAACATTTCTCTATCATTAAACTCTTGGTCACATTGAGGATTGTCATCATTTCTCTTTTGTCGACTATAAGACACTTTGATGGGTAGAAAAATGTTCTTTTCCTTATCCACCATTTATTAGACCATATTCTGACCTATAAATTTTAATTCCCCAGATTTATCAGAACATGATATTGTTCTTCACCTATTCCCATAAAGGGCCACATAGGGAGCCGTTTGGATTCTTGAGTGAAATATATTGTTGTATGAGAACTGAAACAAAATAATATGTTGTTCCTATCCATCTTTCAAGTCTATTGAGAAATATCACAAAATTCCCTAAAGAGTATGGATTGTCTGTGTGTATTGGCCATTATCTTTTTGGTGATAAGCCATACCAAAGTCCATCTCAATGTTTAGATCATGCTAGAGTCTTCTCTAAAACATAAAAGCAAACCATGAATGTTGATCGATCACTACTGATAGTGGTACTATGTATATAATTACAACTTCACTATTGTATATATGTGATCTTTGATCTAGTGAGAAATTCCATCCAATCATGAAAAACAATGAAGTCATTGTAAGATGATCCACAATAACCCATGTTGCATTGTTTCATCTGAATGTATTTGGATGTCCTACAAAAAAGTCTATGGTGATGTTTTCCCATTTCCACATTGGTTTGTGTAGTGGATGCATACTCCCCATATAATTGTTCCATAAAGACTTCACTTATATAAATACCAAACACTTTGATGTATATTCAGTGATCTTATTCTTCAATTAATTCAACAAATAGTTTTCTCAGAGATCTCGATACATCGTTGTGTTTCCTAGGTCAATGGAGAAATTAGAACAATGTGAATCATCAAATAGATCATTATTTAACTCATTATTTGATGGAACACATAGTCTTGACCCCAATCTCATAATTCTTACTTCATTAATAGTGAAATATGTGGATTTCAATTTTCTTATAAATTCAACATTCTGTTGAATTCCCCCATCATGCTTATAAGAATCCATTAATGTTTCTAAAAGATAATGTAAAAAAACAATTTGTGAATGAAATTATGATTTTACTTTCATTATGATTCCCATATAAATCCTAATCAAATATATAATGATATTATCTTTCTTAACTCTTATTACTAATAGTATTTCTATATCCTTTATCAATTGAGAACCCAGCACTTTGTTTGCTTTCCCAGGATGGTAGTGGATTGACTAGTCATAATCCCTGATGAGCTCTAATAATTTCACTTAGTGTATGTTAAGATATTTCAGAGTGAATATATATTTAAGGTTCTTGTGATCAATATGTATCCCAAAATTCTCCCCGAAGAGATAATGTCTCCAAATTTTCAATGCAATGATCACCGTTTCCAAATGAAGATCATGTGTGGGATAGTTTTTCTTATTAATGTTTAACTGCCTTGAAGCATATGAAATGACTTTTTCATTTTGCATCCAAAAACATCCTAATCCCTTATATGAAGCATCAATAAATTTTTTAAAATGTTCCCCACTTGTGGGTAGTGTGAGAACATGGAAGGTGACAAGCCTCAATTTTAAATATATGATGATTTATTCACATTCCTCATTCCAAAAAATGTTTTCTCCCATACAAATTCTCTTGGTAAGAGTGTTTAAAAATTGTGATAAATTTCTCACAAATCGGTGATAACATCTAGATAACCCATGTAAACTAGGCATATATTTCACAAATGGTGGTCTCAGCTATACCTCAATTTCTTTTTTCAATAAAGGGTCTAAATATATACCATTTATTATCATGATATTCCCTATGAATGATACATACATCAACTAGAAATCACACTTTTTTTACTTTTCAAAGAGTATCTCCTTTTTAATGATCATTAGCACAATGCTCAGATGATCTTTGTTTTTCTTCTTGGTATTAGAGTATATTATAATATCATCTATCAATTCTACTATGAATTTATTGATATAATCTCTAAATAATCAATTAATTATGTCCATAATGATTTTTGGAGCATTAGTGATTATAAATGGAATCACTATCAATTCATAATTCCCATACCTCATACAAAAAGAATACATGGGGATATCCTCCATTACCCTAACATGGTAATATATTGATCACAGATCCACCATGGATAAGTACTATACTCCACGTACCTGATCAAAAAAGTTATCAATCCATGGAAAGGATAGTTGTTCTTTATAATTCTCTTATTGAGCTCATGATAATCAATGAAATTTTTCATTTCCCCATCCTTCTTCTTGATGAAGATGACTAGTGAACCCCAAGTGAATTACATGGGCATATTTTTTTTATAGATTCTCCTATAGTTGTTTTTTCACTTATTCGAGTTTCAAAAAACCCATCCTATATTGAGTCTTGGATATTGGAAACTCTCTAGGTAAATGATCAATTGAAAATTCAACCTTTATGATATGAGGAATATAAGGAAATTAATCCAGAAATACATCACCACATTCCATCGTAAAACTCATTTCTTTGAAGAAGTACCTTCCCTTAGACAAAATAATTTAATTTGGACATGATTGATCATAGGGCAATAATATCCATTCTTTAGCTGATGATGAAATTGAAGAGTCATCCCCCTCCTTGAAATTGTGTAGAATCATGGGTCAATTCTTCATATGGAGATTGATTTACATCTCACAGAAATTTATATCGGCTTTAGTTATGGAATCCAATCCATTCCCAGAATAGCGTCAAAGTCCACTAAAGGAATTGTGAAAATGTTCACAAGGAATTTTCTCTAATAATTGTGATAGCATAAGAGTTATATAATTGGGATGAAATAATTTTCCCATTTTCCATTTTTATTATCATCTCTACTTATATTCTTTGTGGTGGTGGTCGGATAGTTCTACAAAACATTCATGATATTATGTAATGCTTAGAACTGTGGACAATAACCCTAAAATTTACTTTTTGATTATGGATCTATATTATTCAATATAGACCTAAGAAATATTATTTTTAAACTATTAAACACATAAATAAAAATCTAGTGACATTAATGGGATAAATTAAAAATTACTGTTATCTACTTATCATATCAGTATCCAGGCTTTAATCTATGTTATCTATGATCTATTTCTTAATATATATTATTATGAGAATTTTTTTGTTCCTTTAAAAATGGTTCGTAATGAGATTATGAATTTACAAAAAACATATCCCTTGGAAGTGAACAAATTGGAGTATAGTAAGGTCCATTGTCGTGTACGAAATTAGCCCAAGTCAGACATGGAACATCTTGTCAGAGTTCTTACACCTTGGTAAATATGTTCCAAAACCATTTCCACATGTAGTATCTATACAAGGACGTATTTTATTTATAAAAAACATACTTTATACATAAAAAATGGATATTTTTTTCTTATACAAATTTTTATAGATAAGGTATTATGTAGTTTTCTCTAAAAAAATTCTTTCTATTGAGTTTTCTCATCCAAATCCCAAAAAAACTCAATTTTCAGATGAAATAAACTAAAACAACAGAACTATATATTACACATTAAATACATTATTTATTACAAAAAATTACACAATATAAAATCCATATGATCAAGATGTATAGTGTCTTTGGGAATTGAGATCAAAAAATAACATCAAGGACATGGGATATAATAAACTTATTTAAAACATCCAAGGCATGGTTATAATATTTCAATGATCTTAAACATCATCTCATATCCTGGGAAAAAACTAAGAAAGTGGTGAGATGTAAATCCTAGTAAGATAAATAATCATGGATTAATATGAAGAATATAATACATGTTATACAATAGGCATATCAATATACAATTAATAGATTATAAATAATATGGCATGATATAACATGATTATAATAGCATAGGAAATGTGGAAATAACATACATCATGACATAAGCATGAGTCAAGGATCATTGCACATGGAAGATCATAATTCAGGGATCATTGCACATGGAGAACCATGAGTCAAGGATCATTTAATATGGAGGAAAAGGAGTCAAGGATATCTAGAAAGACCATTTCACATGATGTACCATTATAAAAAAAATCACCCAATGCATTAAATCACAATTACCGCACAATCTTTATAATAATTTCATTATTATTATTAAGGGTCCCACATATATCATAAAACACATATTCATTCAACATCACAATTTATTCTTCAATAATGAAATGTTGAATAAATATATGTAATTCTACAATCAATTAGTATATGTTCATAAAGGTGAATATTTTGGATCGAAAAATGGGCATGATATTCACTATATAATTATTTTGGAATGGAAAATTGTAGAACAATTTTGACAGTATAACAATATTATATAGACCTTCATAAAATTGGTTGATGAGAGTGAATGATTTCTCTCATAATATATAAATTTAATGGAAATTAATAGGAAAGTAGATACATGAACCAATGTAAATATTTTAAAATAGAAAACATGACATAATAAAATAACATGAATAAAGAGGAGAAAATGAAGAATCTTATAAAATTTCAGCATGGTAACAAATGTCCATAAATGGTTCATAGGAGGGATAATTGGGATAGAAATGTGGAATCATAATTTATATATAAAATGTAAAATAATTAGGTTTATGGTATAATATCTCCCAAAATAAGATAATTTAAATTAAAAGACTTATTATTAAAAGAAGTGCTTGATAAAAGATGGGAGTGGAAGATGAGGTTCCCTTAAGAAACATCACCTTAGTAATGGATTAGATAAGCATTAAAATGAGAGACTATAAATTGTATATCAATTAAATAATATAAAATTGATAGTAATGGACACATAATAATTGATCCAAAATATAACCAATTGAAATTATAATGACTAATTTCAAGGAGTTTTTTGGAATTTAAAGAAGGAGATGAAGGTGTGGATCCCTTACTTGGACGTGTGACTCAAGAAACTTGGTATGCGATTATTGAGATCTTGGGGATAGTTGGGATGACTATAGTTATTATAATGATGAATTATTCTGTGATAAAAGTAGTTTTTGTGATGATAAATTGGATATTGGTTTGGTTTATATAGAAAAATATTTGAAATCCTTTATTATTTTGGGTTTAGAAAATACATAATAAAATATTTAAAACCAAAAACCAACCCATGGGTTTTCCCATGTTTTATTTCAAATGGGAGTGGAATAAATAATTTATAAGACTAATGGTTGAAGATAAAAAAATTAAGTCCCTTTTTTATGTGGAGGGGAGTCATACTCTCAATGAAATGATTTTAATATTTTTAAATATATTTTCAATATTGGAGGATTCATTGTTGATTTCAAATTATATAATTTCAATATAAAACCAATATTTTCAAAAATAAAACATATATTTGGTACTGTATCCTATTTTTATTACTTATTATATAACTTTTGGGTCATTATGATGTCATAAAACACAAAGTACATTTATATGGTATTTAATTTTTACTTGAAAATTCAACTATCTCAAAGACTTATAAAAAATCCACCATTGGATAATTTCAACATCCTAATCAAGAAATTAATATTCATTTTATCAGAATAATTTTAAAAATATATAAATTTTATCTTTTTAAAAAATAATTGATACTTATTGAAAATTAATGTTTTTTTTGAAAATAAATGTTTTTCAAACGCTTATGAAAATTACAATTGACTCTATAAATATTATATGATCATATTTTTTGTGAAATTTAATTAATAATAATATTTTATTAAAATAATATTTATTTTAAAAAACCAATAATTCATAAATTGATTAATTGAATTTTAATAATAACAAAAAATTCAATTTGTGCTTTATAGAATCAAAAATAAAAACATTCATAAAGTAATAATAATTGGATGAAAATATATTAAATATTAAATTAAAAATAATGCACATATCCCAATTTATAGGATATGTATACATATACCATTTAATACACCAGTGTACACCCTAAGCGTAAGGTGGCCAATGGGTGGCTTTAATGGGGTCATTCGACAAACATTGTTTGGGTCATGATCTTGATGAGTTTGATCATATATCATAAATGGTTTCACTCATGATTAAGTGGATGTATATCATAATTTTCATGGTATAGGGGATATAATAGAAATTATCTTTCCCATGGAAGCTCTGATAAATACGATTCATAGGGTACAATCATACAGGTCGAGGACATCACTTCCTTTGTCCTTAACAAATAGACTTGTTAATACCCTATATTTATACTAGTCATGTGATCAATATTCAATGAATATCGTATCAACTGTAATGATAGTTACCATTCATTTAAATCAAATTTTATATATTAAACTAAAATGATAGCAAGTGTTTTCTATAACCATATTATATAATAATACCTTTAATTGAATAAAAAGGGGAATTTTATTTATAACAATTCACTTCGTCACACTAATGATGATGGTAAATACTCCCATGTGTATCAACAATTACCCTTTATAATTATCCCTATCCTCTAAAACATGAGGAGGCACACTTGTGGCCATTTTAACCTCATGTTTGGTAACATATGAGTTAATTGGGCTTGTGAAATCACAAAGTGATATCCGAGGGGCCAATTTAATTTTTCTTTATTGTTTTGAGATTTTAGACAGGGTACTAATAAGTGTTAGAACATGGTAATAAGACATTACTAGGTGTAGCTAACCTATATTCAGTGGAAAATCCATGCTGATGGGGATGTGTTTTATTTTTTTTGATTTTGGCTATTGAAATTATAAAAATTGTCTCCATTGGGTGATATAGATGTTTTATGATGTTATGTTACAAATTTTTACCCTTGGTCTAGTATTAAAAGAGAGAATTGCATCATGAATTATAATAGGAACACACACACACACATATATATCTAGGTATATTTCATCGTATGTATTACCTATTTGTCGTTATATATGCTCTTAATTCTATACCTATAACTTTATAAGATTTATTTAAGGGAAAAAATAATTGGTCACTTAAATATTATTTATCAACCAAAATGCCTTATTCCCTATATAGCTTCATGGTGACACCTTCACTACCCAATTATGAGAGTGTTATCTCATGAAAACATAGTAACATGAGTTGAAACGTCTAGTTGTATAGGATCAAGTAGTTTCCATTTGTAATATATAAAATTTTATCCTCTATAAATTTTGAATAATGATTTATATAATTGAACCATCTTATATGGACCAATTACATTCTATGAATAAAATGTAAAATGATGGATAGAGTTACATGAAATTCTAATTTTAACTTAAAATGATTCTGTATTTATAACTTGGTAATGAAAAATAATCTAACTAAAGAATTGTACATATATATATATATCATGTTATATTATATATTTTATCTTAAATTAGTGCTATTATTATTTTATTATAATTACATCTCAAAAATAATTTTACTCAATATATATTATTGAAAACCCAAAAAAATTGTCCTTTTCAATTAAAACATGGAATATTTTATTATAACATGACCATAAAAATGGGTAATTGGAAAGTTTATATCTTTTTTTATGACATGATTATAACCATGCTTTTACAATTGTAATCTATTTCACCTTATGCTATATTTTTTGTTTTTCCAAGAATTATAGATATATGTGTCCTTGATAACCTCATTTCAAACACAAAGAACATGGAAATGACCTTTCTCCTAAGATGGTGGGACCGGAACCACTAGTAGTACTACTAGTAATTCCAGTGGTTGGTCCTCTAATTGTACAACCTATCATTCCTAGATGGGGAACTAATGCTTAGATTCAATATGGATTCTTACACATGGTGCATTCCATGGAGTGAGTTACATGGGTTGTGATGACAATCTCTTTGTTGATGATATTATTTTGAAAATAAAACCCACCAATTTTTTCAAGGGATTAAAGTCTCCATGATGTTGAAATATAGATATAAGTTATTCATATGATCTTTTACCACATGGATAATCCACTAGAGGAGAGGGATAATATAGAAGTATACATTACTAATGGATCTACAAAGTGATGGTGGGATGTTCTGACCCATGAAGATCGCCATTGTTGAATCTTATGTATATATATATATATATAGTTTTCTATGATTTGTTTTTTTGGAGACACTGATATATTATTGAGCTAAGGAAATCATGAATACATAGTATGGTACTAGTCCTATTATAGACAACTAGCTGCAATGATTTTTAAAAACTATTTTTGTGATGAGATATCCTAGGAGAGACATTTTTAGGATGGTATTAGGTATAACATCTGAACTCAGGTGAACATTTTTCAGATGTATACCATCTCTAAAATGGTAAACCAAGCCTTCATCTTTATATGTAATATGATGGAAGAAAATGGGAGGGGAATGGTTGTTCAATAACTAGTCTGGTATGTTTTCTATCATGTGGCCGAAAATATCTCCTTGAGGTTTCTCTTTGGAGAAGTTGTAGTTAGAGTATCTTCACTACTAATTATGTGGTAAACCATCAGTGTGGAATTCTCAGTCACATGATGACTCACTGTAATGAAAGATATAATATTTATGTGAAATGATGGTAGAGTGGAACATATCACGTTGAATAGGTTATTTCTCAAGGATATGGTACTTGCTAGATACATGTAGTTTTACTTATACTCAAGGAGTAGAGAGATGATCTATCTACATTAAAAAGTATATTTTCAAAATCCTTGAATTCAATATATATATATATATATATTATTTGACAGTAATTCTTCACCCTAATTCTTATCTATACCTTCAATGGAATTTATTGAGATGGATATTTAGTACCTTTTTGGGTGATGTCTCAAGATACTTTATATGGATTTAGACCAAAAATTATTCATTAATGAAATGTGTTATCCCATGATATAGGAAACTACCATTTTTATGTATCTTTTTATCCTCAAGTTGAAAAAATTTGATATAATTATTTGGATGGATTTGATCGTTCCTTGTCAATACCTTCTTAAATTTTACCATTGGAGATTGTCTT
Source organism: Viscum album (assembly GCA_963277665.1). NCBI lineage: Eukaryota > Viridiplantae > Streptophyta > Magnoliopsida > Santalales > Viscaceae > Viscum > Viscum album. The sequence goes on from OY728158.1 coordinate 96,728,228, forward strand.
TTTATCTCTTGAGGATGATAAATATATTCACAAGGGATTATAGAATGACCAGGCTACTCAATATGGACATAAGCATCACATGCAAGGTGGAGTGTCACACATATTTGTATTTCATTTTTCTTGATTATTAAAGAGTTTACTATTGTATTTTTACGCCAATAATGGACCAATTCATATTATTTTTACTGAAAACATTTTAGGCCTACCTCCTGAGGGAGAGGTAATGTTAAAAATTGATACTATTTTATGACTAGAACCACTATCTATATGTTATTGATGGATTTATGGCCTTGACAGATTAGGTTTTACACTCATACATGTATTCCTCCATTGTTGTTTTCATGGATGATATCGTAGTGGATTATTAGAGTAGTCATGATGATTAAAAACACCTTAACATCATTCTTATTACAATAATAGATTATTTGTTTTTTTCCATGATCCAACAATGATAATTTTGTATCAGAAAATTACACTTCATGAGTTTCATTATACTTAATGAAGGAATATTTTATTGAACTAGAATAGGGGAGAGTAATAGTTCCCTAGGAGCTTCCTAGGATCCTAATTTATATATTGATTTTCTTAGTGGTAATTGTTTAATATAGTTTCATTTCTAAATAATTATCAGAACCTAAATAATAACAAATAGGATTGAATAGTAAGGTATTAATGCTTATATGGTCAAAATCTTGTTGGAAGGCCTTTCAGGAGTTGAAATAATGGCTAACATCAGTGTCAATCCAAATTTTACATGATCTTATAAGATTCTATATACAATATTGTGAGTCCTTATGAATTTCCCTAAGTGATATTTTAATGTATGGGGAACAAGTCATATAATATGTGTCTCATTGTCTGAGTCCTCATAAGAATAATTACCCAAAACAAGACATAATGTTAGCATATTTTGTTCATGTATTACATTGTTAGAGATGTTACATGTTTGGGGGAATGATCTGTGGTTAAAAAAACAACAAAAGTATCAAATACATATTTACTCAACATGATATGGACCACTAGTTGTTATGATGGGTTGATTATTTTGATTATATTTACATTGAAATTATTCACACCTCAGTGAAGGGTAGTGAAGTTACCAAATCTCTAAGATGAAACTCTTAGACTCAAGTTGTTTAAGATATTGGTAGGGAATGGTTGTGGATGAATCTTCCTTCAGAAATGAATTTGGATGTTTAGAAGTAGCATGAAAATCCATTTATCATAGATTTAGCACTGGAATAGTCACTTCTAAATCGATTGATGAAGTGATAAATTTCAAATTATTAAGGATTAATCCTAAGGGAATAATATTTGGATGAGGACCCACTATTTAGATGTGTTGTTGATGAGGATGAGATGTTTCTTATCCATCAGCATGTCTTGGTTCACGTGTATATGAAATAGGAGCTGATACATGAATCACATTTTTCTAAGTGGGATTCACATCACGGAATCACAAAGTTGAATGATGAGTTACACTTCTAGTATTTTTTTCCATGGTATGAAAAATGCGGTTACATGATTCATGGTTTAGTTTTATATATATTAGTTGGTAAATGTGTAAAAATAGCGACATACAAGTATCTTGTAGCCATTACCCATTCTCGAGTGCAAATGGGATAATGTAACTGTATATTTTGTAACATTGTAACCAAATTTACCTTAAGGTAGTGAAATAATATTAGTGATTATAGAAATGTAGATGAAAGATACCCACCTATTTCCTATCTAAAATTATTCTTAAATGGATTATAATGGGAGACATTATATTGAACATATTATATGCCTTCACGGGGTTCGATGTACCATTGTATTAGACGTGGCGGTTGGTTCACTTCTTTGTTTTGGTAGGGTATGTAGAGGGAACTTTTTTCACACGTATTTTATATTACAACATACCACCCTCGTACCGATTTCTATTCCATGTTTACAATACATGCGATAGAGGACATTTTCTATGAATGAATCCTTTTTTAGAGGATCATAAGAAAATAAATAGACAATAAATGAGTTCACTTATAATAATATTTTTCATGAAAATATCTAAATGGATCCATATAAGGTTTTCTATGTAAGGACATTCCATTCACCTATGTATTTGTTTGATGCAAGGGAGGAAGTTTTGATGGTACTATGACTAATTTAGGAGACAAAAAATAGGGACAACTAACCTGGACATGTATGGATATAACTAAATCTAGGATAAAGACATATGATGATTTTATTCTCTAAACTCTAGAGTTTAAGGTATGATATTATGTATTCCATCACATTTCTCAAATATAGGGTTATATAAATATTTTTTGGTTATGTTTAATGCCAGACATATTCATTAGGACTTTTGAAGTCTGAGAGTGGGTGGGACTGATAACATATCTAATTTATATTCCTATGTAGTATAGGTCTATGTAGGATGTATTCATTTTTACTCAACTCTTCTATTATCACTCTTTCTTGATTCATGTCATCGATATTTAGGAAATTGAGTTGGAGGCTGAGGGTTCTTTTGATAAGTATTAAGTTCAAATCATCAATCATAACACAAAAAATCATCATAGTAGTATTTTTACTCTAGTTTTGGAACAATGGTAGAATGACCATGTACCGGATGAAACACGGGAATGATATTTTGATATATATTCTCAGTAGAATAATTTATTATATGATACATCTCAACCACCCATATAAGGGAAACTGATTGATGAGTCGTTTTAGGATGGGGAGGTTGTAAGATCTCATGTTTTTTATGGAAAATATCCTTTAATATCTTTTTAAAAATATTTCAATTATATATAGATGTTATTAATGGGTTCATGGTTGTTTCAGGATCATTATGTCTTAGTTCATAATATAGAGTGTGGGTTTTTATGAAACTGGATTAGAAAAAATATTTAGAAAATGGTTATCATTAACCATGCATCTCAACCATGCAACCCTGAGAGGTTAAAGCATGGTATATAAAACCCTGAAATGGGAGACACATGACTGTATAAAACCTATTATTTATTGAAAGTGCACCATGGACTATTTTCAAATTGTTTTTTCAACTACGTGCCTAAATTGTGTGACATATGATCACCTATATAGTAGGCACTACACAATTGGTGCATAATTTGGAAAAACCTGTATCCAAAACATACATCCATTTAATAATATGTAATTTACCGTTTTCCCCCATAATCATTAATTAAATTTCACCACCCCCGTCATTTTCGGAACAATTCCCTTTGTGAAATTCCTTCACCCTCTCCACTATAATTTTGTGTATCTACTCAATCTGAATATTGATTTGATTGTTGTTTATCATGTTGGATCCCACATGGTATGTCCACCACTCTTGTTTCTTTTTATTCAATTTCTCTTATCATTTTGAGTGTTTTTAATGCAAGATAATATTCCATATTATCATAGCTATTTGGGTTCTCTACTTTATCATGTTCCATCTAGAATATATGGTTTACCATGGATGAGGAGTCTTCTTTGAGGATAAGGTAGGCAGCCTTTAAATTTTTATTTCGAGGTCTTGTTGTTTAAAAAAACATCTATTGTACCCCATGCATGAGTATCCATGTGTTTCCTATAGAAATATCACAGATTTTATTATATTCTTATACCTTGATCTTAAGGTCCTATGGGACTCTTAGACATCATTATTGGTTAATAATCTCAACCCATCCATACCATTGGGTGTGTTTGATTCAGTTCCCAGGAGATCCATTATTTTATTATAAAAACTGAAACCCCTTAGGATTGTTGATTTTTTATATAGAGAAATTGTTTTATATAATTAATTATTATGTTTATTAAAATCCTTAAATTTCCCTTGTGATTATTTTACACATTATTTTCTGGTTATTGGTAATGGTAATTGTTCAAAACATCGCAGGAATGGAAATCCTTGATAATTACTTGTATTTCTATGTGGGAATACCTTGAGTGAACTCATATTATGCTACCAATTTTATTGATGAGAAATCCTTTTGGTACTGTAACTTGGATGCATTCATTTCATTAAATTATTTTTTTCACATCTTAATTTTGGAGGATTTTTCCAAATTCTCCAAAAATCATATAACACTATAGATGATATCCAAATGTTTGGCTAATGAATTCAGAGACATAATGCTTTGAGCCAACCCATTGGAATCCAGTTGAGGATTACCAGACCTGAAATGATTAATTTCATTGGTTTAGTTATAAAATAATGTGAATGAAATAATAAGGGTATGATCCTTAGATTATACTTAAACCAAATATCCAAATATTGTGTCTCGATTACCATGAGCAGGACTGACACACAAAGGTCCTGAATTCCATGGTCATTCATTCAATTCAGAATGGGGGTGTTGTGTCGAAATGAATATATTAACCTAGGAGTTATTATAATAAAGAATATTGGGATATATGCATCATTTTCCTTTACAATTTATAGATTACATGTTTAGATACATTTGTCTTAGGCCCAAGTAGTCATGGATGGTCCTGAATCCCCAGAAGAGCCCGATATTTATATGGTTTTTTCTATTTTACATTTATGATTTAATAACAATTTCACCTATTATAGTTTATAATCAATGGATAGATATAAATTAGACAACATTAGTGATTTCCTCATGAATTGTACTCACAAACATTTTAGGCCACCATTTGGTACTTGAGCATAATTCAAGGATGTTGTAAAGAACAAGGGGAAGAGTCATGAAATGGATGTATAAATTTTTTCAATGATGTTTTAGTATACAATAGGCCTGATTGAGTGTTTTATATACATATATATTTTATCAATTGTTCCTTTTTTCATATGTTTTTGTGATGTGTACTTATTTATTCCTAATTCTATTTTGGGTGAATCCCCATTTTTATATAGAAATTTCATCATATATATAATATAATATTTACTTCGTTGTATATATTATTATATTATGGACAGTTTACATATAAAACTCTACTATTTTTTTCTTTAATATCATTAACTGTTATGCTACACACTAATAAAGAAGGGATAAAATCCTCACTATACCACAATACACTCTCTCTACTAGAAGGGAGCATTTGGTATTTGGGGAGGATTTTTTAGTCCATGTGGCCTTTAGGTTAGATTACATATGAGTTAACTGAGCCTTAGATGTCACATAATCTATTATTTTCATTAAAAAATCATACATATACAATTTTATGTTTCTAAATTCACTTGAAACTTGTTGGAATCATATTGCATTTAATGTTTAGCCTTGAAAGAAAAATAATAATTTCTTCTAGAATAAAAATATATGATACTCATAAAATAAATATTACATACCACCAACATAGTTATAATTACATATAAATATTTGTATATGAAATCAAATATATTTTCTTTTTTGGAAGAAAAATATCCATGAAATGGTACTATGTATTGTTTTCCCATGATTAAATCCCCCCAAATATCCGAATATGTAAGTTTGAATCATATTAATAGATTCTTCATTCATTAATTTTTATTCCATTTTCACTGACGTGGCCAAGATATATATTCTACACATATATATTATACTCATTTTTTGAACCCATTGACTTCTCCTACACAAAGTATGGAATATAAGGGATAGTGAAATTTTTTACCTTTATAATTTAATATATTACCCTTGGTAATAATCCATTTTCAATCTCTAATGAAACATACACATCCATTATCTTTAAGAATTTAAATGAATAATATATTGAGGTGAATATTTAGAACATTGTTATCATCCATCAATATTAATCTGTATCTAATATTTGTCTCTATAAAATTATTCCAAATACGGATCCTTTTTTATACACCCTCATTTCCCATATTCATATATATGAAACTCCCTAAAGTGTAAGATGAAATGAATTATCATATGGATATGACATGGTAAGAGGTTCTTAAATCAATAATCCATTTTTAATATTCTCTTACATGGTTGTAATTCTCTTCCTAAATGATAATGATCTCCTCATTAACAATTGTAGAATCATTATTTTGAGCATTATATTCTAGATTACTTCCCATAACCTTAATCTTTCACCACTATCTGAAGATGTATTATGAATTTAAAATGTTGAATACCATAATAAAATATATTGGTTGGTATTTTGATCAATTATAACATTGTTGATTTTTAATCTGAGGTTCCTTTCATTATATTCTTCCCTTCTATTAATTCTACCGTTGTATTTTAGTAAATAGATCTTCTGATTAAGGTGTCCATACGTCACCCTTTATTTTGGATTCATCTTTAAAAATTAAATCCTTAACCATTTAAATGATGATTTTTCCATTATAAATTTAATTAGTGAGTTACATGACTAGTGTTTCCCACATCCTTCGTAAAGAGATAAACATAAACAGTGTTTGGAACTCATCATCAACTATCATTTTTAGGGAAAGTAACAGATCAAAAGTACCTTGTAACTTTCTCATGTTCTCTGCTACATTTTTCACATCCTTATACATTATGTTGAAATTTTTTTTATCATGTTTAATTATTTATATGTGTCCCTTTCATAGATATTTTAAAATTTTCACCAAATAACAAAATAAATATTTTGTTGGAAATTTTTTGGAATAAACTATTTTTGAACCGTTGACTAATTTGAGTTGTGTATTTATTATTCAGGAAAAACCTATCTCCATCAAATTATGGGGTACTTGTGGATGACTTAAAATCAATTAGGAAATTTAATTAATATTCGTATGATTTTTTTTGTAATTTTCATTATGTTTCCCACTATAGTCTTCCAAAAATCATTAATACAAAAAAATAATAAATTTTGGGTTTCTGGATAACATAATTAAAATAAGTAATCTTAATGATGTTACAAGTATTTATCATTAATTTTACTATTTAAATTTTGGAAAACTAATCACACTAATGCATCCAAAATAATTGAAATGATAGGAGAATACTCCAGGATCATTAAAAATAGACACTGACTAGAAATATTATGTGAAGAATGTATCAATGGTTGGGATCCACCAACGATGTAGTGATGATGTGGATCACTAGGGACACCACTGAAAACATCATCAGAAAATTTACATAGGAGTAAATAGTGTCATATTCTATAGTAAGGGGGGTATTGGAGCACATATGGTTTAACGCAAACCTGTGATGCCTCTTAAGGCTTCATTTTAGATCTGTTTTGAACTATGTTATTACCATTGGAATTATCTAAAAGAGTGATTAAAGAATTTGGGAATGAAATTTAATTTCAAAAAATTTAAATTTTCTATCCATTAGAAAACTTATCTTCATCATCAATATTTCATTCACTAAAGCTATGATACCCCTTATGGGGGGTACTGAAACTAAATTATTTTGAAATATACAATGAAAATTTTCAATATTCCATAGCAATTTATTATATTTTTGAAAGAGATCATTCATCTTCTAGAGAAAGAGGCCCATTTTACTATTAATTCTCTAGGAGAATAATCGAGAGATTACAATAAATCCATAGTGTCTCATTTTAATTGGATTAATTTTGTTTTAAATATGGTTATATTAACAATTGTCAATGGTGATTTATGTACCTAGGTATGTACTCCCATTTCCATCATATGTAACCATAGTTTGGCTCCGAATTGATGAATATTATTATATCATCCCATCTTGATTTTCAAAAATACCTCTTGTTATTTCCTACTAAACAACCATTCCCCCATCTAAAGAAAATTTTGGGAATTAGTTCCCATAATTAAAAATTTCCCCTATTAAATTTAAAATTTAACTACTTTTATAGATCATAGGAAACCATTAAGACCAAGTGTACTGTTAGGAAATATATTTTTAATAGATTTCACAATTTAATCTTCCTTCAGACTCTATACATGTTTTCTATATAATCTATAGAAAACATGTATGTAATTATATAAAAAATAGCTATCTTACACTTCATTTTATTCTCATGGAAATAGAGTAGAGGGTCTTCCACCAGTATACATCTAATCCTAATACCACAGATTCTATTTGAACAAATGATATGAAACGTTCCCAAAAAACATTTATATATAGATGTGAGTGTATAATTACATCTAGTTATGACATATCCACACCCTATGAAATAACATTAAGTATAAAACCATGTTAATATAGTTTGAAATAAAATTATAAACACAAGATTATCAAATTTAATATAAAACCAATAATACACAACTGTCATTTGAAAATATTGTTATTGCATAATAAAATTTTACATTTAGATGTTCCCATTATTGATGAAAATAGTGAGTAATGTTCCAAAACATTTAAATAACCTTTTAAATTAATAAAATAAAATTTATCAGTTCTTTTTAAGAAATATATTGTTAAATTATATTAAGATGTTTTACTAATAAGTGTAGAAGTAGTATAAAGTGATTTTTAAAATAACCATTATATCATAGTCAATAATCATTAATCTTGGTAAATTATGATCTAAAGAGAAAATATTTAATATATTAAAATAAAATCCATCAAAATCAACACACCATGTAAAATCCATCATCCCCAATTCTCAAAATTTCCCTACCTAGCTTAACCATGGGTAAAATTCTCGAAATAAGGTGGACTACGTACATAGGGCCACTAGTTAGAGTGGAATCTTAAACTAGTGGAACAAATATTCTTAATGATTCCATTATATAATCTCAGTTTCCTATGAGGTATAAAATGGAGGTTAGATAATAAGTAATTATAACATTAATATAAATTTAAATACATTTCTAGAAACATAATGTTGAAACCATAAGAAGTCATCACCCCAAGCACTATACATGCAATTATCCCTTACAAGAAAAAACAATTGTATATTCAGTGTATCCTATACCAAGGACCTTTTCATTCACATTAAAATAAAATAACCTTTGGAAGAGTTCTTAGGGTGTGTTTTTAACAATTAAATCCTTTTTCATGTTCACAAAAATACCTAAGTACCATTATTTAGGTACCATATTATAAAATTACTTTTTTAAAATCATACAAATTATAATATTTAAAGATATTTTTATTAAAGAAACATAATTGTATTTATAGACACCCATCACCATCCTTATGAATTCAATTAATCTTTTATAATACAATTTGAATATGAAAACATCACTTCAAATTTTATAATTTTTTTTGATGACCTTATGTAAATTTTATCAAACATTTGTTGTGAATTGTTGAGTTGAAAAAATTTATACCATTATGCAACAATGACTAGAAGCTTTATATTCCTTGAAAATTAAGTGAAAACCTTTTTTATTATTATGAAATATATAATCAAATGTAATATTGTCATAATTTACCTCAACCATGAATTTATAAGGTAATAAATTGTTGGTTTTAGAATTGAAGCCAAATACATGTGGGAAACCTACCTCAGGTCACCGCTTCCACCAAGAAAGTTGTTTATCTTGTCATCATAAGCAATAATAACCTCCAAGTAAAAGAACCAACACCTAAAAATTCAAAAAACCCATTTTAATATTAATCTATAGACTTTCCAAGTCACCATAATCTCCCAAAGGAAATGGTATGGAGAATAATGAATAAAAATAGTACAATGAGAGGTCTAGAGATGCATACCATGAAAAATTGAGCTTGAATAATGGAGGAATCCCATAAAATTAACCATTGATTAAGGGAAATCCAATAGAGTCATGGGTGGATGTCATATATGATGAATGGGAAGGAAGATGATTCTATATGTGTTAAATTCATGGAAGGATAGATTGGTTATTAAAATATTTAAGGACATGGATAGTGAATATCATTTATCCTCATGGTTTACCATTCTGTGTGTCCACATTGTGCCCCTCACTACATGCCCTTGGACATTGGAATGATGATTTTACATGTTTATAAAAAATATAAAAAACCCACATAATTTGGAACAACTAAAAAATGTTGTTCTTCACATTTTTTTCACTCTTTTAGTACTAATCATTCACCCATTGTCAACGTTTCTATAAAACTCCAAAATCGTGAAAAATCCATACATTTTCTCCTAGAACTCTATAAGGGTAATTGAAATCGGGAAAAAATTATATAAAATGGAAAATTATTATTGGGGAATTTTAATTTCCCTTACCATAAAACTTTTTATCCCATGAAATTCTTAAATAGACAAGTAGTATAGATAATAAAAGAGGTTCTACTCTCTTAGGGATAACCATATTCTAAAGAAAACCAAGGAACACCATCACTATCATGAATACAAGACATATGAATCTAAACATATTTACCAAAATATATCAACCAAACTCAATTCATTTACATGAAAATTTTAAGAATTGTAAACATTACTTAGTATTTTCTCCACCCTCACTAAATAATCTTGGAACTGTGTAATTCCTTGTATTGAATTCCCAATATAGATTTATTTTGTATTCAATGAATATTATGAGGTTTACAATTTTAATAAAGTGTAGTTAAATGAAATTCGATCAGTGATTCATTAACAATAGGTTACAAAAACTAATCATATAATTATAACATTTTTAATTATAATATATTTATGTCATTAAAGAATTATTGTACGATGAATTTTATCTACATTGTTTAATTTTACACCTCTACATTATACTATCTCTATGTGAAAATAATCTAGTGTATATTCTATCCAATTATGATTTACACATGATCCCAAAACCTATAGGGATACCATTGGAATCTATGTGTAATATCATTGAATATCCTATCACTTGTGACATTCATATTGGATTTCCTTCATAATTTCTTCCATGTAGGACTCTCTTTGATCACTATAAAATTGAGAGGGGTGGTTAGGGATGATTTCTATATGTTCCTAAGAGTATTATAGGGGGACTCTCTATATTTTTATAAGATTCAAAAGGTATTGATTTAAAAAACCTCAAAAATTTATCTAGTCTTAGGGGTGTGACAGGTGAAGAGGCTCTCATTAATTCCACACGGTTATATGAAAAAGAAAAACTTATAAAATTCAAAAAATGATGTTTAATAAATTAAAATGTGAATATCAGTTGGTTGAGATCGATCCAAAGATATGATGGAATTAGTTTGAATAATTTATAAAAGGAATATATTTTATTAGATATAAGATAGTTGTGTGAAAATATTGATATTATTGATTTGATGAAATCAAATTAAAAAAAATGTGCAGCCGATTGGTTTTCTTTGGTAAATGTTTTTTAAAGAAATCTGTGGTTATATAATTTTATTGTAATGGGAAATTGGATTTAAGAAAATAGGTTTATTAATTAATAATTGGAGTTGGATCATTATGAGGAATATCCAAATGTCATGGTATCCTCTCCTCAATGTGAAAATGCCCTATTTCTATTGTTCTATTAATTTAGGGTTTCATCCAATTAGGTTTTCTCATTAAAAAATTTAAACATGATTTCCCCTAAATTTGACTACGGTCATTTCTTATTTATGGTTTTTTTGTTGCACAATTTTATGATTCTTTTTTTTATTAAATTTTAAATAGTAATGATAAATATAGAAAGGGATTATATCTTTACGATTAAATTGTGTAAAAACAACTAAATGAATAAAATAAAATTAATCCAATACACCTTCAAAATTATATTATTTAATACTACCATAATTATGGTTTAGCAACTCATAATAGTTATGAGAGGAACATATGGAAGGAGTAAAGAAAAATAAATCCTATAGAAAATAGGGATAAACTCATGGAGGGCCCTACACAAAGAAAATTATCTCTCCAAGATTTGGTTTTTGGGTTCTCCTCAATAGTAGTTGGCTAGACCCCTAATTATAGGTTCCTGATGGGATCATAAATTAATAAGTGTAATTACAAATTGAACGAAAGGTTTTCTAGAGAGGGTCCCGTGACATATATTATGTTAAATATTGGAGTTACATTGAATCTGGGTATTTAATATTCATCTAAAAAATTTACCCAACCTGTAATATGTTTTCATGGCATATAATCATTTAATTTTTAAGAATCCATAATTTCAGTGTATATCAATGAAAAACTAATCTAAAAAACCTCACATTGGAAAAATGGAATACAAGACATTTAAATTAGTATTATCTAATTATCCATCTCCCCTACATCTTAAAAAAATGGTGTCATACATATTCCCTTCTTTGTCACATAACGAAGTGTCTTTTAGGACCAATATTTGAAACTTTTCACTCCATTCCCAAAGATAAGATGTATCCTACCATGAAAAAATTAGTCAATATGTTCCTAATTTGGAAAGATAAATCTTTTAAATATAGAAGTCTAAAAATTAAAATAAAAGAAAATATAATCATGAAATATAAATGTAATGTTGTAAATAGTAAAATTTGGTTTTAAAATTTCTAGTGCCAAGAAATTGTAATTACATATTCTCCATTACTATTTACTTAATCTTCATAAAACCCAAACTATAAAGTAGTAATCATATTATCTCTTCACTTTTGAAAAACCACTGAATTAATTAATTAATATTTAAAATATATTCAGATTATATTTAATATGAACTATTTCTCATCACACCTTTAAAATTGGTCCATAATTTCATCACTATATTTATCAAGCATTGGATTATTCCTATTATTTTTTTAATTAAATATCATTTATTTATTAAATAATAAATAAAGATATATTATTATAAAAAGAGATTAAATTATTATTTAATATATATTCATCTAACAAATATTCTCTTTAAGGTTTAGTGACTAAATATATTCGATCAAAAAACAATGATTAATTATTAAACCACTTATGGGATAATATTTTTTCAAAATTTTAAATAATAAATTTTATTTTAGGTTTAACTGAGGTTTTAGATACACTTAGTATGTGAACCCCTATTCCTCTTTCTCAGTGGACTTTAGTGGAGCCACCCAAAGTCTAAGGTAACCATAAAGAAACATGTAAAAGAACTAATAGAGAAATATGTTAATATTTCAATGAAATAAAATATCATGTGAATTCTTAAAATATAATATATTCTATTAATCATGATTTTTATAATCAAGTAGGTTTCATGATGGTGTCATAAACCTATCTGCTTGATGTCCCTTTCGTTGAATTATTGGAAATAAACTATCCAATATGAACACTTTGGTCATGGAATCAATTTCATTATTTTATTCCCATAAATGGACCTAAGATACAAAATTCTATTAAAAACAAAATATAAATATAATTTCTCACAATATCCCTTATTGAAATTTCACTCACAACACAATTGATGTATCCTACTTTGACACAAACATATGTGATTACAATTTTCATCAATACCTAAAAGTAAACAAATAATTATATTAATTAATAATAATATTCACATCTAAGGGTAAAAAAAATGTTATCTAATCAGAACATGAAATTATATATATAAATGTATATTTTTTTTCTCGGTGGTTGGGTTCTCATGTTCTTCGATAGTGGAAATAAAATGGGTTTACAAATTGGGAATGTCCCTCAACGTTTTTGATTCAACCCTCCTGAATTCCTATATAATTTGTGTCTCATAAAATAATATAATCCTACTATATAAAATTTATATTTTAAGAATAAAATTTTGGAAAATATAGGTTTTCATCATAGTTGAGAATTATTATGGTGTTTTATTGCAAAATTTACACATATAACATTATCAAAAACTACATCACATAGTAGAGAAATAATAATGGGTAATAAATTTATTAATATTCATAAAAATGAATCCCGAAATCATAAAGTGTATTAATATTTGTTCTATGGAACAAAATCCAACAAACTCCCAATTTCCCTAGATCAAACTATTAACAAAATCTGTCTTTTAACTCTCACATGATGCTCATGCTTTTTTAGAAATATGGATTCAGTCAAGTGGATTGTTATGGTCTCATTAATGGAATATCTTCCCACTATAAATTCAACCCTCTAATATGAAACCCTAAAATGGTGATATTTTTAGAATATGTAATTTTCAATTTATGTGACCTTGGTTCCATTATGATAGTCATCGAAGAATTATTATCAAAATTCAATGTGATCTGGTATTTACTATGAGGCTGCACATTATTCTATTGGGAAAATGGTTATATTAAAATAATAATTTTTATGTATTTGAAGGATTTATATACTATGAATCCCATGTAGTATTTGAGAAATATGGCTTCATTTCACTCTTGTACCTAAAATTTCTTCTGTTGACACTAAAAAAATATCCTGACTATGGATTCATATCATTTTAATATATTTGAAATCGAGAATTGGTGAAACCGCTGATGGTTATCTTCCCATATACTCTATTCAAAAAAATACTAATTTATTTCATATCATATATATACGGATAAACATAATATTTGAAAATGTTTTTGTCCTAGATCAACTCTATTTTATTACCATTATCAAGGCCAAGAAAACATAAATACAAGTACATGACCCATTATACAAGATTGATATAATCATTGAATCATATGAGATATTACTCATTCTCTTTTCTTCCTCTTATGTATAGGGGAACATTTTCTTAGAAATATATATATTAGGTGGTACTGAAACAATCATATATTGGATTGTTCCATACCAAATCTATTTAGTATTCAGTAAATTTATGTACCTTGGAATAGTCCAAGATGACCCTTGGATCTATCATGAATGATCTTGATCCCACGAATACAATTTTCTTCCCCTAATTACTTTACATATAATAACATTCTTCATATTTCCTTAATTGACTATAAGACTGGTATTTCATTATTAATATGTAAATTTATATTAATATATAATATAAGAAAAATGAGTGGACAATCACTAAACCACTTGAAAAAATATGATTCACATTCATATTAGAGATAAAAAATATTTTATAGCATCATTGAAATAAATGATACTTGACCTGGATGAATGATTCAATCCATAAATGGATCTCTACATCTTGAAAACATTCTTATAATTACGTGGAGTTAAAAACATGTCTAGTAAGGGTATATAATGACATCCCAATAACTAGTTTTTAAGGAAATATGTTTCAACATAAATATAAAATATTCCATACTTATTGTTAGATTCTGTAGAAAAATGTACATTAATGAATATAAACATTAAAACTAGAGAAAAGGTTTCACAATAGTCAATTCCTTAACACCATTTCAATAGTTTAGTCAATCGTCATTTTTTTATGTATTTGATGTGATCCCGTTTTTCCCATGTAAACTTTGCCTTAAATTTTCGGTTTATCATCCTTGAGTTTGGTAAAATAATTTAATCCTTTTTATCCTATCTAAATTTTATGTGTGAAATGTTTTTCTTAAGGTGTTTTTAGGTTTTTTGAAGCCATAATAGAGGAGGATGGTAGTGACTAGTGATCGTATTCATGTAAGGAAAAAAAAGTAGGACATTTAATTTTTAGTGGGAAATCTAGTAGCCTAGTATGGCTATAAGAGTCCCACTTTCTAGAAATAATTATCTATGAAGCATGGGTATCCTATAGGATACCCACTAGCCACCAAGTGGGAACTGACCAACCACCTAATGGTGTTCCCATCCATGCATTCTCACTAGGGGAAACCACCCGACAACTGGTGGGGACTTGACAAGGAATATTAATGACAAGATGGATATAATTTCTCTACATTAAACACCTACTAAATCACAATTAACCCTTATTTCAACCTTACATAAGTTTTTATAAAATTTGATCGCACTCCCATGCTCCAAGGGATTTTCCAAGACCATTCCAATTTTTATTGACCCATCAATAGATCATGATAGGAAAAAATAGTGATTTCTTCACATTTTCTAGGTTTCTCTATAATTTTATCCTGCATCCATTTTATTTGAGGAACGAAGGTTTGAAAATTTTTCTTTCAATTGGGGATATTTTTCATATTCATAAGTCCAATTCTCAATCTTCGTTCCTCTAATTCTATTCTATTGATGATGGTGATAAATAAAAAATACTTAACTCATGTTTTAGTTTTAGAGTATGTGAAATATATGGGATTGCACTAGCATGTCATATACCCAATCCAACTGGTTTGGTAACTTGATGTTTTGATGAAACTACATACATAAACCCTCAATATACCCCATTTTTCCCATTGGTGTTGTGTTTGGGACTTATAGCCCCTTGAGGGGTGTGGTAACCATAGAATTTAGGATATAACTTGAATAGAATGAACCTAGTGCCTCATTTCAACATTGAAATTGGTGATTATTTGGGTTTATATTGTGCAATGGATTAGATTATTAATTTTGGTGACTAACTTGATATAGAATCTGATGGATTAAAATTGATAATTTATATGGAAAAATATTAACATGAAAACTATGATAATTATATTGAAAATATACTGAAAGTATTAAAAGTGGTAATTTTACATGTAATTGGAATTGGCATCAAGGCATGACACAATCTGGATATGATGGTATGTTGAATTGTAATGTTTCATTAATGGTAAGTGAAATGGAAATAGTTACAATTAAGTTTTTAATTGGTAACTTGTTTTAAATGGATCGTTTATATATTTGTTGTTATTTGAATTAATTTGGTAAATAGAGTAAATGGAAATATAATTGGTCAATTTCTGACATGAGCAATAAATATTTTTATTAAATTTTTGGTATATTGGTATTAGTTTTTTGAATGGGTTACTAAGAATTTAATATTTGAGTGAATCCTTGGTCATGTGAATTTTTCTCAAATGAAATTTTGGGTTACCATGGTGTTCCTTTATAATTATTTATTTGTTAGACATGACATTCCTTCTGGATAAAGGTTGCACATGACATTCCATCCCAAATGAGATTAGATTAGACATGGAATTCATTCCTATATGAGACTATGGGTTAGACATGGACATCCTTCTAGATTAAATTATACATTGGAGACGACATTCTTCCCGGGGTGAGATTAGGTTTCAGATAATGTTCTTTCCTGAAAATGATTATTTCATAAATGTGGAATTCCTTCCTCGATTACATTATATGTAATACATGGAATTCCTTATGGGATCCGATTTTATTTTGGTCAAGTATTTCTATCTTAATTGGGACTATGGAATTGTAAATGACATTATTTAGGGAAGTATCCATTTTTTTGGGAGGATCGAGACTTTTGACATCATACTGATGAATTTTTTTCTTTCCTAGGTTGTTAACCTAGAACTCAATGGTCGAAAATTTAATATGATATTAAGAAAAAATTTATGAATTTATTTCATTCTATATTATTATTTCATGAACTACATATTTAGATAGGATTGTTTAGAGAACATGGGTCTCAGCCTACTCATTGGTACTCACACTATATTAGGGTCTCCATTTTTTGCTTGGATAGATTTCATGGATGCATGTGTAGACTAGGGTATGAGACCCTATTACTGATTTGTTTTATTTATAGATAGTAACAAAGAATGAGGTATAAACTAGTGATTTTGGTGTCAATTTTTAGTTTACTCTTACGAGTTTTAACATATCATTGTAAATGATATTCTATATAGAATGAAATGATTTATTTATTGTAATTTTTGGTTATTGATAGATGGTTAGTTTAATTATTTTTGTTTTTAACCTTATATTCACTTCTTTGATAACTATGTTCCACAGGGTAGAGTTTCCCTCTAGATTTCTTATACCTTAACTACTAGTTGGTAGTATTTGTAATATGAGATGGTGCACATGAGGTCTCATAACTACCTATCATGATCATGTGGGGGAGTACTATGAGATATTTCTTACAAAGTGGTAATAGATATTTTTTATTTTTTATTTATTTAATATTTTGGATAGGTAGATATGGGATTATGATGTTTCAGTGCATGAAAATGAGTCTATTAATGGGTGTAACAAATCCATTTGTCAGAAAAAACATATGTACACTAATATGGTATTATTTTTCTTAATATTCTCTTTTTAGAATTGTGATTTTATCTCATCATTGGTGATTCAATTTTTTTGTGATGTTACTGTTTTATTAAATTTTAATCATGGTTCGATAAAACAATAGTTGAGTATGCAAGGATTATAATCAAAACATAGTGTAATATGTTGAAATGAATTGTTCATTTTTGGTACATATTAATCACATCTGACATATATTCATATCGAAAATGTGAATGGTGATCTCTTTATTTAACTACGATAATTAAATTAGAGAAAATTTTATGGAATTACAGTTCACTTGTTAAGACATGTTTTAGGGTAACCAAATTTCTGTGGTTTTCTATTGATATCATAACCTACCAAACCAGATCTAGTTATTTATCATGTAATCGAAGTAGTGTGTTGACCATTGTAAATTAAATGCCTACACATCATCTTCTGGGATGGTATTAAGAAATTAGTTACCATTAAAATCCAATGTACATGGGGCCAAACATCCTATGTATTCATGAAATCATATGGGTGACCTGCTTCAATATATTTTACTAATATTAATGAGATATGTAGAGAGGGATAGTACTCGTACCAATATTTCAATTTCTATCTGAATGGGAGAGTTTTATCTTTAGCATATCCAACTTTGTTTAAATAGGGAGGCTATCCCCCATGAATCTAAGTTATAGATTGAATTTATCTATATGATCCTCAAGAATTTGGAGTCACTATTATATTGGGTTGTGAATATTTCTTATTTCATGATGTGAGGAACAACCATGGGTTTTGGGGATTTCAAAATGAAATATAGGAATCAAGAGGGACATACCAATGAGGACATTGAGGTGAGGTTTCTAAATAACATCTATTCTAAGGTGTTGGGGGATAAGATGTCTTTGTTGTTCATGAACCTGAATTAGGGGAGCATGTTAGTGATGGAAATTGTAATTTTTTTACCAATATACAATGTTTTACCACCATTAGTATATTATAAGATATCAAGGGTGGAGTGCTTCGTAGATTGGATTTGCATTGAGAAAATTTCAATGGTGAATGTCCTTCACCTGATTACTTTACCCTATATGATTAATTAGGTTCTCATCATAGAAAGGTACCTGAATGAGGCCATATGTTGTTGGAATAAAATCTATACAATAAGATCAATGATATATTATTTTTTTGGCAAGGGGAACCACATTAATAATTACCACCACGGAAGTGGTGGGTTGGTTAGGCATGGGATTGGGAAATAATCCTAGGGCTATAGTCACGCGTTATTTTTTCAATGTGTATTTGAAGGAAAAAATTAACAACAATTTCTATACAATATAGTGGTTTGTCCAAATTATAGTACAATAAGACATATGAATATGTTTTACATGATAAACTTGTAAGAGTATCATAACAAGTACCAGAGTTAATGATGGACTCAATAACCCCTCAATTCAATGGTACCTGGAGTTCCACTAGATGATTATGTTAGCGAAGTGGATGTGGTACCCTAACAGAGGAGAATAATAACCATCCAAGAGGATATACTGATAGAATTATAATATCTATTAGGTTAAATGGGAGAGTAAAATCAATTCTCTATAGACTACTTTGACTTATTTGGACAAACATTCTTCTACCATAAGACGTATAGTTATTTTTTCTTGTACACTTAAATGCATTTATATTTATACAAGATGATTGAGATCCATTATATATTATATGTTTTTTATGTGTCACAACCCAAACTCAGATACTCTTTTTTTAAATATTTTCATGGATTTGGATCTTTTTTGTTGAGGTTCATATTGAGCCTCAATTTATATTTCTGAATTTTAAAACATTTCTGTGACTTTTTTGTAAGTGCACAGTTTGTGCACAGTTAGTAGAAACTATGTTTCTTTAGTAATAAACCATGTGTCATGGTGTCATTTTTGGATATAGGTGTTTGACACGGTTGGTGCACATATTTGAAATTGTTTGGAAAAGTCATGCATGGTGTCAATTATAAATAGTGAATGGACCATGGTTGGCATAAAATTTGTCAAACCATGTGGGAAAATAGTGCGAGATTCTCATAAAATGTAAAACATAAAAAACCCTATTCAAATATACCTCTTTTATTCTCTATTTCATCTCCCTCCCTCTTGGTTGAATTTGGCACTTAAATGGGTACTGAAACACCTATTCCAATCGCTACTCATCCACCATGGTTGAATCCTCAAAGAACTAAGGTGTGTTTGTTAGGGTTTTAGGCCATTTTCTCCTTCTTTCTCCCCTTATACCTTTACTTCTTGTTTTCTCATTAGTGGGGTCTTGATTAGGAGAATGATAATCGCTAGGGTTTGACTGTTGGGTCATTTTTCATTTGATCTAGGGTATGATAAAGGTCATGGGGCTTGGATATATCATCTCTAAAGGTTTCATCACTCCCACAAATTGTTGATGTTGGTGTTGTAATTTGTTTCCTTTCTAATTCACGCTGTTAATACTTATACATCAGAAATAAATTTTTAAAATTTATTCACACACTTAGGGTACCTTTTTTGTTTTTTATGGTTTTTGTTATTTGTATAATTCTCTAAAAATATATTTGATGTGATTCCTTGAATATGATTATGTATTTATGCACTTAATGTATTTTTTAAAATGAAAAATGTCCAATAAAAGTGAAACTAAATTTTTTTTACACTTATTCATTGTTATATATTCTAAAATTAGTTTTAATATATGGACATGGATGGATGTGTGATTTGGATGTTATTTATGGCTCGATAATTGTGTTGGAATAGTTTTTTTGATGGGATTATTTTGTTTATGAAAGGTTAGTCTATGATTTGTAAATTAAAAACAATTGTTGGGATTGGATTATAAATAATGTGGTGATCTTGGAAATGGAAATGGTTGATTTGGGTGTTCTATTAGATTTTGGCACATACATGTTTGAACAATGTTCACAATTGAATTAGAATTCAAATAAATATGGAACATTAAAAAATAGCATCTCTAAACATGAATTCTCAACTATTTTACTTGATATAAAAAGTAGTGTGTGTGGTTCATTATATGATTTAAATTAGATTACAATGTGATCATCAAAACTAGGCCCATTTGAAATTTTGGGACAAGATTGGCCTCTAAATGGTTTTAGACCTATTTAGAATCTTTAAATATGTTATATTTTTTCATCTTAGAAATATATAGGAATTGAGATTAAAATGTGAGGGTCCATTTGGCAATGCAGGTGAATTATTCATTTCATGGTGTTTGGAAATGGTTATTGAAGTGTTTTGGTAAATATATTTTTTTTGTAATGTTGAAGTACCGGTTAGAAAACTATTGTGTTTTAGGAAAGGTTTGAATGTTCATCTTAGGCAATGCCCATTTGAAACCTTGATGATATATATATATATATATATATATATATATATTTGTGTGTGTGTGTCTGTTTGTGTGTGTGTAGTGGGTGCCGAAATAAGAGGAAATTATCTTTATGGGTATCAGGTAGGTGGGGACAGTGTTAGGAGTAGGAAAGTATGGTGACAATGTTTAAGATGATTCTTGTGTTTTAGGGCCTCTAAGATACATTTTATACTTTTACTACAAGTTCTTGGGCATATTTTAGAGGATCGAGTGGCGGTTCCATACCTGCCCCGATTAGATGGGTTGGTACCTTTGGGATTTTTATGAGAGGCTAGGTGGGATGTGCCACTAGATTGTAAAGTTTATGGTGGAAAGTTTGATTATAGACTAGGGAGCTTCACCGTACACAAGAAAGTGGTTCATAACTAAGTATGTCCTAATATCGCTCATGGGATTTTTAGTAGATTCCAATGGTTATGATTTTTTTGTGTTTTTTTATTTTATGTTATGTTTCATTCTCATCTTTCACTACAAGTTTATTTTCAACACAACATTTTATTGTTTGGTTAAGAATTTTCCATGGGTTTTGTTTTCAATAATTATGTATTCTATAAAAATAAAAACATTGTTTTGTTATATTTTAAAAAGGAAAATATGTTTTTTTATTGAAATGGGAAAATGCATATTTTTATATCGTTATTCCAAAATAGGGTTAAAGTATTGTTTTCGGGAAAGGAAACACATTTATTTCTTGGTGGTTCCAATGACGTTGTTTAAATTATACCATACTTGTACCTTTTAGTGTTGGTAGACCAGATTTTTATTGTAGGATTAGGTTCATGGATTGAGTGATCATGTAGGATCATTTTTATTTTGTGTTCGGAGGTGACCATGATGTCATATTGAGAGTCCATTGGTGAAGTCTATTTATTAATTTGTATTTGGTTTTTAGTTTTTTATTCTTTTATATTTGTATCCGGGTCAATTTATGTATTTATTATGATTAATTGTGGTTATTGTTCTATGATTTGTTGTTTAGTTTATTTATTTGATCTTTGTTATTGCTTTTTGATAAAATCGTTCGCAAATAGATTTCATTTGATGTTTGACACCAGTTTCCAGCCCATGGGGATCTGGATCTCCCTTCATGCCATGCCGCAGATTGGGTCAGGTGTTGGGTTGGACGGAACTCCGACATAGTTCACGACAAAATTGTAATAGAGTAGGCCCTTGTTTTTTGGAGTGATAGGTAGTTGAAGATTAAGATTGTCTAAACTTGGGAGGCAAGTTCGGGAAAAGAGTCAAAAGCTCTTACACATTCTAATCCTTGAGTTTCCAAGTGTAGTCTGGGATCTATGTAATTTGCCTTTGTTTTGGATTGTGCAATGACAATAGAGGTGATATGGAGCCATGTTGTCACCTCAAAAAGTGTAGTAAACCATGTGATGGCCAGGTTCATGATTCAAAATCTTATTAGTTGTTATTAACCACTCAATGCATATATCATTAGCATGTCGTCAGGTTAAGCATGACTACTAGATTCTCTTAGTGATTTGGATTGATTCACATTTCATTCTGGTTACGATTGGTGTGTGTAAGACTTTAATATTAAACATGTTTATAAAAACAGAAATTATTTCTTATAAATTTTTTTGAATTCAGTACAATGAGATTAATTTAAACATTATAGGATTTTTTTTTTAAATTATATGGTTTTAAAGATGAAATTGTAAGAATTACCCTTACTACTCCTTATAAAAGTTTGAATGTATGTGGGTATGTGTGGAAAGTGTGTGTTGGCATGTATAGATTAAAATGGATTGACACATATGTGATAGTTCATGGGATTCCATGAGTGAGTATTTTAGATGAATGTCTTGGACTTATTCATATACATTGTGTTTTTTAAATAGGTAAATAATTTTGGGAAAATGTTTTTTTATAATGTGGATTCTGTTTTGTGAAAAGTGGATTTTTTATTTCCACAGTATCTTCTAAATGAGGAGGTTTAGAAAATTGAAAATGAAATCGGTTTCTTGAAAGGATTAATTTTGTTTTCATTTTTATGCATTTTGTTTTTGAGCCTTTGTTTTATAATGGTATGTTATTTTTAATTTTTCCTTAGATTGATGATGGTTTTAAATTAGTTTTATTTGTGTCATTTAGAGTCTTCCACCTATAAAAGTCCCCAAAATTTCAAATTTTTCATGCCATTTTCTTATTCTTCTCAAATGTTTCATACCCATCGAGGAAAAGAGGTCCATTAATGTGAGTTTAGTGGCTAGAGGAACTTTAGTGTGTCTTCATATCTTTGGGAACTCTAGAAACCATTAGAGTTCTTTCTGTATTGGGTTTGTTTGAAGGTATAAATTTTGATGAATTGGATATATTTTCCCCAACATTGATGAAAGTTGGGGAGAAATGGGAATTTTTTAAATCCCTATTTTTTCTAATGGTTTTTAACTAAAGAGTTGAAGGCAATGAAAGGGAAGAGATCATGATTATTCAACAAGAACAACAAATGTTGAAGGCCTACAGTGATTATTTCAAGAAACTAGTGTATTTTTTTATTGAGGTGGCATCACATGATATGTTGAATACTTCTCTTTTCATTGGGGGTCTTTATTCACAAGTCATGGAGGGATTCATGTCCTCCAATGGTCTTTTTTTTGAAAAGTTGGTAAACAAATCATTTTTGGCCCAGTTAGTTTTTGGAGGGCAGTTAGATATAAATCAAGTGTCTCACATTGTTCATAAAGGATCAACATATGAAGAGGAGTGTATACCAGAGTAACATGACTCTACGGAGACTCTTTCATCAGTTATGGCCACTTTTTTGTTAAACCATTCACTTGTGTGCCATGATTATGGTTGGTTCAGGCATTATAAGCCATCTTATCACATCCCTCCGAAGACCTGTCACCATTTTGTCCATTTGGGACATCTGAAGATGTTATGTAAGATGTGTTGGATGAAGGATTTTTGATCAGAGGATCCATGAAACTAGATGTGAGGTATGGGATGCTTCAATCATTAGGGCACCATCATCAAGACTCAGAGTGAAGATAACATATAATCAAGAGTTTTTGGGGGTGTGTGAAACTTTTTTTCAGTTCTTGTAACCCATGTTGGGATGTAAACATTTGATATTTTATTATTCTTGTTTTACTAATTTTGTAATTTCATATTTTGGTTATGTGATGAACTTTTTATTTCATAATCAATGTATTGGTGTCTATCTAAAAGTGTATATTAAAAAATCATTACTCTTTATTGAATGTGTGTTTCATTTATGTGGATTGGTTTCAGTTTCAGAAGTGCTTTTTTTATTGTTGTGTCTTGTTGAATTTGTGGATGATGGTTTTGGTTCACTTCTCAGCATGATTTCTTTTTAGTTGATTACCCTGTTGTTAGTGGTTTCAGTTGTGTGAGAATTTTCTAGTTCAATTGGGGGTGTTGTTTTCCTTGTGCTAAAGATGTTGGGTGAGATCATGTTGGATGTCCCATAGTTCTCGGGTGTGAGGAGGGTTTGTTTGGATTGTACGAATATGTTTATTTACTTCATGGGGTCTCAGATTGTTGGGTTTTCTTGAAGTGGGTTTCCCATTTAGGTCATGGTGGTTTTAGTTGGGTTTTAGGGTTTTTATATTAGTTAAGCTCTTATAGTTTTGGGAATATCCTATTTTTATACCCTCATTCTTAAGTAGTGATTTATTCTAAATCATTCGGGTGTGAATTTGGGAGATAAAGGACACCTTGAGGATCATGGTTTCTTTTAGTTTTCACTAGGAATTGACTCATGCTTATATTATTTTTCATCTTTCAGGACTTTCTGGTCAGTGAAATTATTTATAGTGGTGATAATTTTCACACCTCGACCTCAGATAATATTTTATTTTATTCTTTACATTGCTTTGGATCTTTTTCATTGAGGTTCGGGTTGATCACTGATTTAATTTTTTGTATTTCAAATATTTCAAGGGAAATTTTTTTCTGCACACTATTACTAAAAAACATGAAATATTCCCAGGAAATCGAGTAGGTTTGTGTCATTTTTGGATAGATGTGTTTTGCACAGTAGGCACACTGTATGGAAACCATGAAACCATGTTGTCTGGGGTATCTCATGTAAACAGTGAGGGGCACACGATTGGAACATGATTGGTCCAACCATGTGTCCAAATTTTATGATTTGCACAAAAAATATAAAACATAAAACCATATTCTACCCTTACCTCATTTAACCACATTTCATAACCTCCCCCTTGTTTGAATTCTTCATACAAAGGGGTCCTCAAACCCCTTCTTCCTTGGATTATCCTCCTCTGTGGTTGTATCTTCAAATATATAGGGTGAGTTTCTTATGGGTTTATACCCTTTTTTCTTTCATTCTCCCCTTCTTCCATGTTCTCCTGATTTCCCTTTTGTGGGGTCTTATATAGAAAAACTATAATGTATAGGGATTTCCTGTTGTTTATTTTTTATTGAATCTATGATGTGTGAAATATTCAAGGGTATTATATCTCTCTTATCTAAAGTTTAATTTCACCCATACACCATTGAGGTAGGTGTTTCCATGTTTTTTCATTTGGATTCATCCTATTAATTCTTGGTCTCCTTGAATAATTTTATAAGAATGATATGTTCCCTTGTGGTAGCTATGTTTATTTTTTGGTGGTTTTTTCTTATTTGTAAAAATTACACAAAATAGTCTTGAAGTTATGACATAAATATTACTATGTATTTATGCACTTAATGTGTTTGGTAAAATGTCAAATGTTATTTAAAAGTGAAATTTGAACTTTTTGTGACACTTGTAATTTTTATTATTATTATATTTAAGTTTTAATATGTGGACATGGATGGGTGTTTGGTTTGGATTTACATTATGGATTGTGAATTGTGGTGGAATGATTTTTAAAGGGTGTGTCTTGGATTTGAAAAGGGTTGTATATACATTGTTAATTAAATGGTATTGTTGGGTTTGGCTTAAAAATAATTTAGGGATCATTGAAATAGAAATTGTATTTTTTTTCATCAGATGTTGGCACATTCTTTAGTTCACATAGTGTACATATGGATAGGCATTCCAATGAATGTGGAATATTGAAAAAGTGTATTCCATAATATACTCCTTCTCAAATGTTTTCTTTCATCTAAAGAAGGGTATGTGGTGCATTATATGTCTTCAAATTGGATATGAATTTGTTCTTCAAAACATGGCCCATCTTTAGGTCTGGGACAAGATTGGTCTTTAAATGCTTTGGTAGCATATTTGGAGTCATTAAATATGTTATATGATTTCATTTTAAATTTTAAAAGGAATTGGGATTGAATTTGATGGAATATTTGAAAATTCACATGAAAGTGATATTTCACATTATTTGGGAATGGTTTTTGTATTTTTTTTGGTTATTTACATAGATTTGTGTAATGTTGAAGGCCCATTTATAAAACAAGAATGTTTTAATAAAGGGTTGAATGTTCATATAATGTGACAGCCTGGTAGGAACTGTGGTGATGTGATATATATGTATATAGTGGGAAACTCAATAGGATGGATTTTCATTTGAGGGTTATCATATATGTGGTGACCATGTTTAGGGTTGGAAAGTGAGGTGAAGATGGGTAAGTTGAGTAACATGTGTGAGGGCCTCCTACTAATATAGTGTACTTTTACCATGGGTTCTTGGGTATCTTTTAGAGGATCGAGTGATGGTTTATTTCCATCCCTAATCTGACTTGTTGGTACCCCAAAGATTCGCTGAGATTGTAGGTGGGTTGTGCTACTGGATTGGTTATTTGAGGAAGTCTAGTTGGTTATAGACTAGGGAGATTAGCTATAAGATGACCTGTGGTTTGGAAGCCAGTGCATCTATAGATTTCTCAAGATATGTTTTGGAAATTATCATGGTTACTAAATTGTTTTCGATTGTTTATTTTTTGTTTTGACTCCTTCTCATCTTGCACTATTTATTTATTCTAACAGAAACATGGTGTTGTTATTCATAGTAATTTGGCATGGTATTTGGTTTTTATAATCATGGATTCTTTGAAAATAAATAGGGTGTTGTGTTATATTTTAAAAATGTAAATATGTGTTTTTTTATTAAAAGTCCTAAAACCAATTTTTTATAACTATATTTCAAACTACTGAATAGTTAGGGTAACTTCTATGTGCTCATTTTTTTAGTTTATGTTTTTAATTTTGGTTATTCATTGGGATAAAATCATTCCCACATGGATTTCATATGAATACAAGCACTATTTTCCAGCCCATGGGGATCGTGAACTCCATTTAGGACAAGCCACAGACTGGGTCAGATGGAAACCTGCCCTAGTTAATGAAAAAATGACATGGGTATGGACATGGAGATATTTAATGGTGATACGAACAACATGAAATAGTTAGAACTGTGATGAGAGGGTAATATACACAATATGTAATGTTTTCTCAAGTTTGATGGTGACCATTTCCTCTAGTTCTTATTTATACTGGAGATAACATGGTTATATTTGATTATATGCATGGATTAATTGGTTCATTAAGAGGATAGTACAAACTATTATTAGAGGACAGTGACATTCCTATCTCCTGAAGGGGGAAGATATATTCACCAGTGTGAATGAGATATATGGGATGGTCATTCGGGCTTAATTATGTTTAGATTGGTCTATCTCATGGATTAGATATTGGGCCTTGTTCATGATGATGGTTCATTTCAGTAGAGTGATTTTATTCAACTATTGGATTGCTTCCTAGATTTATTTTGGAGAGTTTATTGGATTAACACATAATCATAATATATATCTCATTATTGAGTCGGTGGAAACAATAGAGCCTCGTGAGATCAATGTATAGTTGGATGGTCTGGATCCAAATAGATTCATATGAATTAGTAATTCAGCTTGGGATTATATTATTCATTTCTCAATGAATAAATGGGAAATTGATATTATGTGTGGATTATTAGAGATTTAATAAAATGAACATCTAGAATTGGTATCTCCTACTTTAAATTAGTGATCTCTTTGATTAGATGAGTGGTGATCATACTTTCTCCATGATCGACATGATGTTAGGGTACCAAATGATGGGGTTGAGACCACCAGACATACCAAAGACCAATTATATGAGTATGTATGGATTTTATGAGTTTTTTTGGTGATGAAATTTAGTTTTAATAAAACCCATGTAGTGTTCATAACCCATACGAATCATATATTCCTTCTATTTCTAGATCCTTTTATGGTGGTTTTTTAATAAAATCTCTGTGTTTTACTATTATGCAAACAGTCATGCTAAACATCATGAAATCATATTCAGTATACTGAGAGAGGATCGAATATACACCAAGATATCTAAAATAAACTTATGTATTTAAAAATTAAACAACTTAGTTTATGTTATCATACGTGTAATAGTGTTTATCGACCTAGAGAAGCTTGAAACCACGATATCATATGATCAACCTTAGAATGTGTTTTAGATTCAGTGATTTCGAGTTCAATCATGTATTACTAAGGTTTCATTTAGGAATTCTCCCCTATGGATGTACCAATGGCCAAGCTTACCATGAACTGGGTGAATTATCTTTTTTCATATGCTATTGAGAGGGTATTATAGGTTCTAAATATCAGGTTGAATACATCCCTTATTATCCATTTACGTATTTTGGGTATGAAATATTCCATTTACCATAATATATTCTAATTTAGGCCCCAATTCATTCTGATATGGGATTATTTAGTGTTTAATTATGTCTTTATATTGTAGAGTGCACCTGAGAATAACTACCCCACTCACAATCCCTTGTTAGTTTTTCTAGTACACACCCAAATATACTAGTGGTGCCACCTCTTATGTGAGAGTTTTATGGTGATCAAAGATAACAAGTGCCTCAAGTACACCTTTTCATAGTAGGGTTCAAAACCTTGGAATACGTTCTCCATTAAATATTTTCTATCTTTCAACTCTGAGATGACCTACACTTTGGTCAAGGAAAACATAGTTATATATTTCCAAAGTATAAAGTCAAAGAAAGAGGTAGTGCATGATTATTATGATGAGTAATGTCTACTATAGCTCCCTATAATAATGAATTTGTATGTTGAAGAGTATTATGGGAAGGATGATTTTACTTCAACATTTCTTATACCTATTCTTATATAACAAATCATAATAGTTTAGCTTTTTATTTCATAAGGAAGAACTCTAATGGGAAAAATATATGGTGGGGTACACCATCTTGATTGTCTCTTGATAGTAATGATTTTTATCATATCCATTGAACTTCATGGGATCATGAAGGCTTATATTTTGATTTTATTACGGAATCCAATACATAAAAAATGGGTGTTCTGAATTAGTATTATGAAATTATATTGTGATATCCATAAAAAATACTAGTAAACACAAAATAATATAGAGACAATGAGATTTTTGGTGTGTTGTTTTACTTATCTATAGGAAAAGGATGAGTATTAAAGTCTTGATGGGTTACATCATATTTTTTCCATTCATGAAGTGTAGTGGGGTGATGTTAAAGTATAATTCATGAAAGGATTACCTCTGACACCTTAAATAAATGATACAGTATGGTTGTTCATGGATCAAAAAATGAAGGTAACCCACTTATTTCCTATCAAGGATACATTCGACTTTATTATTCTCAATAGTGACTACATGGGGGATATAACTCAATTTCAATGTGTTACATTTAGTATCTTATATAAATGAGATAAATTTTTTCATGTCATAGTTCTTGAAGGGGATTCATATGTCCCTATAAAAGAAAATATGATATGTTTTCATCTTATCATCCTTTTACTAGTGTTTTTTTGAGTGGACATACCAAAATTTAGAGGACCTTCTACGTAGATACATATTTTATTATAGTGGTTATTAGGAGTATTATTGAGTAATATAGGAGCAGTCTTATAATAAAAACTTCTTTGAAATGATCAAAATGAAACCTTTTGAGTTTATGTATATAGGGTTGTCCCATTACCTTTTGTGATGGCTAGTGGAATGTTAATAATTACTAATTGGACTTAGTATGATACATGATACCTCTCAGTAGGTTCAGATGATTATGAATTGGTTGGTAAACATGTAGAGATAATATAAATCACATTATGGCCATTGGATATGACCACTCCAGTTCAAGGTTGGTCACCTGTTCTGTCTTCAAGTATCATCATAGGCTTGACAAACATCATATCTGTATGTACGAAAAGCAAGCTACTAGGATTTTATGAAGTTTTAGATAGTGGATATGGTCAGTCCATTGGAATTTCATTTCATCCTTACATGATTCTATAATTGCATACATATTTTGTTCCATGTTTCATGGCTTCAAAGATATCATCATGACCATTTTAACATGATATATGTTGATGAAAGTGATATGGATGTTAATGAATCCATTAATGAGTATCATATATGTATCATGGTCCTTAATGAGATGAATATATAAGAAACGAATGTTTCTATAGTGTGAGTACAATGGTAGCGGGATCATGTTCAAGAGGAGAAATTGGAACATGATTCTAATATATGGGTATAGTGGATATTATTATTTTTTTCACTACCACATAGTGATAAATTAGATCATAGCTCTAGGATAGTATGTTATATGGTGGGGAGGTTATAAGGTCCCAGACCTTTCAAGGTATTCTCTTCTATTTACCACCTAGAAGTTTCATGAAGAATCTAAACCATGTAATTATATCTTCTTCCGCTATGTTAAATGATTTTTTTGAGGTGGTCAGAAGTCCGTAGATGTTATAATTTTTTGGGATTATAATGGATATAAGTGGGTTGAAATTTTTGAGAAAATTAATGGAAAAAAATTACTAATTATAAAACACTAAACTACTAGTGATATCAGGGAAGAAAGGGTGTACTTTAATAGATCCACCATCCACTTGGTGGGAACCCACAAACTATCGAGTTGGTTTTCTAGATGTTTAATCTTAGTGGTTGACACTACCCACTCGCTAATGGAGATAATCTAGGATTAGATTAATGATAGTCTTTATAGTATTCTTCGACCCAAAAACCCATATTATATCATAATTAATCTCAGTTTCAACCCTAATTTGGAATTTATGAATTATAAAGGTTACTAATTCCCTAATGAATACTCTAACATTGATCTGATTCCTCGTTTTATATATGAACAAGAATACTTGAATTAGCGAGTTCTTAGTTTTGATGTTTCTCTCTTATTTTATAATGGATCCATATTCATTTATCTATAATGTTATTGATATTTAATTATAAATATGGGACCACTAAGTTGTACATTGTTTCAATGTTCAATTTTGATTCCTCCTCTTCTCTGTTCTTATTGTCAATTGTATAGAACAACTCCCTAATTCATGTTTCATTTTTCTATTACCTGTAATAGTTGTGTACAAACCTATACTATATTAAAGTGATATAACCAAATTGGTATTAGTTTTTAAAGAAAAATCAACAATTGGCCACCATTTGACCTCAAAGGGTCCTTTTCAAGTGAGACTGAGACTTGAGGGTACTCGAGGGGTGTGAAAACACTTGAATCTAGGTTTGAGATTGAATAGAATAACCCAATATCCCTTTGAATATTTAGAAATTGGTAATGATTTTTCTTAATAAAGTGATTTTGGATGATTGACGTGATGATTTGAGATTAACATGACATAGAGTAACGTGGTTTAAATTTTCTATTTAACATTTAATTTTCATATCATTGTTTTTATGATGATTACCTTGAGATTAATATATATTGATTAATTGTGGTAATTTAACATAAAATTGGATTCGGTATAATGGAATGAAGTAAAAGGTATATTATGGAATATATATTAGAAATTTTCTTTATATGACATTTGAAATGTAAATAGAATTTGTTAATGTTATGATTTGTATCTTGATAAACATTGATAAATTACTTATTTTATGTTATTAACAAGAATTTGTTAAATGGAGTAAAGGGAATAATAAATGGCTAATTTATGAAATGAAAAATAAGGATTTTGAAAAAATATTTTTCTATATTAGTATTTTGATTTATGAATGTATTTTATGAATTTTTTCACTTCTTAAATCTTTGGTAACATAAATGTCTCTTAGATGGCATTTTTTTGTGCATGGTGTTCCTTTTAAATGATATCAATGCTATACATATAGTTCTTTCAAAATGATTTTTTTTGGTTGGGCATGGAATTCCTTCATGGATGAAAATTGGTTAGACATGGTGTAATTTTATAAATGAGACTTTTTTGGGTGCATGCTTATCCTTTTAGATGATGTTATAGGTTTCCCACAGTGTTCCTCTGTAGATGAGATCCGGTAGGACATGCAGTTCCTTCTTAGATGACATTATATGTTAAACATTATGTTCCCTCCAAAATAAAATTATAGGTAAGATGTGATGTTCCTTCATGGATGACATTTTTGATAGACATAATGATCCTTCACATATTGATTTTCTTACTAGATACACCATTCATTTGGTTTTTAGTACCTGTTTTAAAGGACCAAGTCTTCCAGCATCGTGCCGATGTAGGTTTGGATGACCTTAGGTGTTAACAAAAATTTTGAGGGTCTATAGGTTTATTTAGTATTGATAATTACTTTATAAATTACTACCCATTTTCATATTATTACATGCACTACATATTTAGAATGGATTATTTATACATAATAGGTGTTGGCCTGTGAATTTATACACACACCCTATTCACGCTACTATTTGGTACCTAGTGTATTTCATGGACGTAGGTATGAATAAGTTCAAGGGACCCAATACTTGATTGATTACATTGCTGTAAGTGATTATAGAATGGGATTTTGGACTTCGGTATTTATATTCATTATTTGGAGTATATTTCTAGATTAATTGTATGGATTTAAACACATCCTTTGCATTATCATATATTATGAAATAACCTGAATTGTTTTTTAATTGATGGTTATTTATAAATGTTTGCATTTATTATATTATATTTTCACTTTATTTACACTGATATTAGAACACTGTTCAAGGAGGTATAATATACAAATAATATTCATTTCTCCCTCATAGTTATTCGGAAAATCTATTTTGAATGAGGAGGTATGAATGAGGTCTCACAAGTACTAGTCTTGGTCACATGAGTTATTTTGAAGATGGGGAAATTAAACTTAAGTTTACCTTCCATGTACAGATTTATTTTGAAAGCACATTTACATGTAACCTTCATTACATAATATGGGGGATTGACCATAACAAAAACTTGATTCTGATTCATGGAATACATCTCATAATTCAATAATTACTTCTATCTTAAAACTTCTAATATCTCTATTGGCTATTTTTAGGGGCATTGTTCATTATTTTCAATCAATGACGAGTCATAATTTTCGGTGACTAGAAAACTATAACATTATGATTATCTTACTTCTCTAGTACTTCAACATAGTTTTTATGTTTCAGGAATAAATTCTTCCATGAGGTCCAACATAATATCTTCCTCTATTAACTCATGTGTATCATAATAATTAAATTCATAAAAGTAAATATTCCTCCCATCATCCTTCCTAAGTATACACTCCCTCTCAAGAAAAGTTAAATTTATTATGATGGAAACTCTATTATACAAGGGGTTACATGGATAGTATCCCTTGTATTCCTTAGTATATACTATAATTATAAACATCATTCTTCAAGGTGATAGTTTTTTTTTCACAATGTGGATTTAAAAAATTTCTCAAATCCTCATAAAAATGTAAGTAAAAATGGGTTTCTTCCTATTCCAAAACTTATTGTTAATTATAATTTCCAATTTATTTGGTACTCAGTTTAGTTTATATAATAATATTTTCAGAGAATATCCATAAAAAGATAATAAGAGATTTGTACACTAGTACACAAAATCTAATTCACATTATAATTCCAGTGGAATTTTAAAGAAAACATTAAATCCATTTTTTATAATGTTTATCAAAAACAATATTGTAAAACCTCTGGTTATTATATTAATTTCAAAATATATGATGTTAAAATTGAGTTTCAACTTTAGTTTTTTATTCTATGGCATTAAAAATATGATGGAAAGTTTATTTAAAATATGTTATTCATATAACCATTATCAAAATGTAAATTATCACAATGGTATCCATTAATGTTTTCATTTATTTTATAATAAAACTATCAACATTTCAATCCCCAAAAAAAAATTATTAGTCCCCAAAGACATTTTCATGAGATTTATATATGTTATTATGACATATTATTCACTATTTTGGATATAATCATCCTTCAATTTATATTATCATTCGAAAATTTAAAAATAATATTACTGCACCATGATATTAATAAGTATTCTACTATTATTTAATTTTTTATTATTATATTCGAAAGATGATATAAATTTTAATGATTTGTTTTTTATTGTGATGAATTATTCCTTTGGTCCAGATCAAAATATTAAACTTCTATCAGATATTTATCATTAATAAATAAAGTTTCCCCCAAACTACAATTTTTATTGCCTCAATTTTCTCTTCCTCAAAGTATAACTATGAATTAAGCTTCCACAATGATGGAATTGATGTCGAAAATTTATTATTTTCTCATGATTTTATTTGTTTTCAAAATTTTCTATATTAACTTTATTCATCATATTCCACAAGATTAATCAACTTATACAGCATTTATATTGGTCATATAAATATATCACATCAGAAGTCTTCCGTTTTATTTTGAAAAAATAATTTTGGAATGATTTATCAACAACCAAAGTGAAAGTTATATTTACTAGATACCACGAATTTACATCCCTTACAAAATATAAAAAAAATAAGACGTGAAAAAGAAATTTAGTAGTGGAATTACTCATCATTAACCTTAGCATGCCATGAAATGTATGGTTCCTGCATTAACTAAAAACATTCCACTTTGTTGTACTGGGTGGAGTGAGTTGATATAAAATCCCAAACAAAAATTGTGTTTGATAAACTCATGGTTAATATATATAAAAACTTGATTAGATTAAAGTTTATTTATCATCATAGAAATTTGATTCTCTAATTAATCATCGAACTCTTTGAATTTCTCATAGTTATAACATTGATACCACATCATGTGGGTGTATCCAAAACTACTAAATTATTAAATTAATGTTATGATGTAAGAATACCCACCTATATCCTCAACAATAAAAGTTCCATACACATTTTGGTGAAACAATCATAGAATCCTAGTGGCCCTTTCACTCTTCCCACAAAATTATGGTATTTTCATTTATTTCTAAAAAACATAATATCATCCTTAAAGTCTTGTTATCACAAATATAGTCTAAAAACCATAGTGATATAGATTTTTCAAATACGTATTTTTTATGTGATCAAGAAGGTGATTTGAAAACTAGGTGTTATATAGTCCTGCAAACATGGTATATTTTCTATATGAAATACTTGGTTTTCATATTTTATAAATAAAAAGAGTTATTTAATTGTCTTATACCATAATAAATTATTACTTTTCAAAATAGTTGTTCATTATTTCTAAACATGAAAATAAATCAATCCATCTCAAGATAAGAAACTAAGATCATGTTCTTAGTTACACTTAAAACAAAATAATAGTGCATTAAGACAAAAAAAATTCTAATTCGTAATGGAAGGTTGTAGAATAATATATCTAATGTATTGAGTTATGATCTATTGACTACTCAAAGATCCACCACTCCTATATAAATCTTTTGAAATCTAATTGGTCCCAAAATCATGATATATTTATGATCACCAAAATAAGTGTGTAATACCCAATGTGTATATATTTAAATAATACTCTCCATAATGAATTCACATAAAGATTACCCTTTATTATGGGTGAATTTATTTTAACAATTCCCAATATTCCACATTAAACACATACAATATATTTTTCATTGACATTAATTTGGATTGTTCTCTTATTTAAAAAATTATGTTTGGGATCTTTGGGATTGGTATAAGTCATGGACCCCATTTTCGTATTCGCCATTTCCTTATTCATGATAAGGACTTTTGGTTTTTAATGCCCCATATACTTTTCAACTTGGTGAATGAGAGTAAGATGTTATAAAAGGACATCTCCTTATTTCTCATGTTATAATTTTTAGTGAATCTAATGAATTGAATGGATGAGAACTTTGTATAAATCATTAGGGATACTAAATACATTGGTTTCTATGATATCTATATATCTAATCATCTTGACCACATGATTCCCAAAATAAATTGATTATCTAATATTTCATGTGAACTGTGCATTAGAGATATCATATATCTTTTATCTCACCTCGTATTGATAGATATCATGGAGGAGAGACATGATTCTTTACACATACATATCCATATGTTTTTTAGAAATGAATTATATATGGATGATATCATGAAACATTGGGCATTAGTGGAATTATCCAAATGATTCATTTAGAGATATAACTCTTCCTCACTAGCTTATTGGCCACACACTTCAAGAATGGTATTTTCCCACATATTTAAATGTTTCTATTGGGGTTGAATAACAAGAAATATCTTATCCCATTATTATAAATTAGTTCTAGTAAAATGGTTCTCCTTCTCAAGTATGGATCACAATGATATGGTTTATGTCATGTGGATTTTAATTTCTATAATTAAGAAGATCTAGGTTTTACTACATTATTTGATTTATAAAATTTTGATGATAAATATTAAATCTATTAATCTCCCAATATTTCATTGTTCCTAAATATCAATTACTATTGGTTTCATATTATCATGTTTCATGGATATTATTGTGGAAATTACCCAAATTCCAAATATTTTTTTTTAGAATTTGTGCTGATATGTTATTTGAATGGTTTTAGGTAGACATAATATTTCCACATACATTAACTCCTAATTACTTCATCGGGTGAGAATTCAATTCAATACTGATGTCCTCAATTTGGGTTTACTCAATCCATTTACTTCAATAATACAAATTCATATGTTTAGAGTAAACCCTTGACATGGTCTAGGTTATGTCGACTAAAAAATAAAGTTATACTTCCATTATAGTAGAAATAACCTCATCCATAGTCAATCATAGACATTGAAATACTGTATGATTTTGACATATGTAGTGGAAATTTAAATTGGTTTTAAAAAATATAATTTACTGGTTTTACCATTATGAAATATTTTTTCATTATATATTTATTACGTGGTTCTTAATTTTCATGGGATGTACTTATTTTATTAACCTTGTCATTAATATAGTTTATACACAATACAATTTATTTTAGTTATATCATGAATGATTATCATTTCATTGTTTTTTTAATCATGAAAAAATAATCATAATGAAATTTACCATGTATCATTACTGAAATGATATAAGAAGTGTAGAATGACCCTGATCTTTTCGTAATGGATAGATTTTTTAGAGGGTAATCGTTTTATTATCAAACATGGGGGAAAGAACCATGATAAATTACATGGATAATGTGTCATATTTTCACTAATACTCTCTTTAATATCACTATTTTTTCACCTTAGATCCAAGCACAAACTACCCCCATTCTCTGTGAAGCGCTATCTATTACATATGTTTTTAACCAAGTTCATGAAAGGGGAACCAAATAATTGTTTCATGGGGTTTACATAAATGAAAATTGTGGTAATAAAATCCCTTACATAATGAGAGGAGGGATGAAACACGTTCCATCAATTTAATTTAAAAATAAAAAAAATAAACTGGTCACATACAAAGGTTTAGTCTATGCGTATTACCATACTCGTACCTTAAAACAATTACACAATTAATTAATTATCATTCATTCCAAATAAATATTATATAAAATAAATCAAATAAAAATCAATAAATAATGTACTTTAATGTTTTTCAAAATTATAATCCAAACATTCTTCATATTGACATAATTTATAATTTGAAATAAATATAATAATTTATTTAAAGATAATTAGGTTCAAAAAAATCATGGGTGTAACATGATGAGTTCCAGTCTGAACGACCCAGTGTGTATGATAATGGTTTACAATTTACATATATTTTTTAATACAAACATCTTATAATTCAATTTTATGGAAGGCACTGTAGAATAAATGACACCAAAACATGTTATTTATCTAGTTTTTTTTGTTTTAATGCAGCTAGAGTAATCCATATATTACATATTAGAAAAAATATATTTTCTGGTATTTAGAATAAATTAATTAAAGATTTAATATATATAAAACCTATTAAGTGATATGTATATTTCAAAAAAAATACACATGGAGAACATGATAATAAGGATTACAAAGTATAAAAAATGAATTTTAAATTTCATGTAATAAATATATACACACATTGTGTACTATCCATTTACACATACTATATAGTTATTTACCTTTTATCTCTAGAACATGCCTAGAGACTAGGTGTGTCATCTTTATATGGAAATCAATGGAATATATGGAATGTACATAA
Source organism: Viscum album (assembly GCA_963277665.1). Lineage (NCBI taxonomy): Eukaryota > Viridiplantae > Streptophyta > Magnoliopsida > Santalales > Viscaceae > Viscum > Viscum album. Next base: position 96,766,852 of record OY728158.1, read on the forward strand.
GCTACATGTTGTGGGGTGTCTAAGTTACTTGGCCAGTAGTCATATTTTCCATGAAAAAAAACATTCAAATCATATTTCAAAAATATAATTCTTGTCATTTATGAATGTTTAATGGTATTTAGTCTAGAATAATGTGTTATATGGTGGATGGATCAACAGACAATCTATTTTAATTACACACCACATGAAATAAATACATGATTATCTTAATGATTTTTTCTCGAATATTGGTGAATTAAACAAAATCACATCTTGTGTACCTATGTGTTACATGCCTTGTATTATTTTATTAACTTTAAACAATCCCATGATCCTCTTGATGAGTTTATATAACATTCTTTATTCAAAATTATTCCAATTTTATTATTTTTTATAACAAGGAGGAATATATGTAGATCTCAGTATTTTGATTTAAAGAACAATTAAACAACATTAGAAAAAATTGATAAATGAATAAATCAATGATTGATATTTAAATAAATATAAAATATAATGTGACACCATTGATGCCACATGAAGGTTCTAATCTCATGGTAAGAAATGGTAGGTATTTACCAACTCATATTTTTGTAATAATTAATGTTAAATAAATGATGTAGAAAACAACAAAATTAATGTCAAGTGGAATTGAATCAAATATAGTTTATATGAGAATACCAAAAACAAACAATGGATCATCAGATAATGATTTATATTGACATTATTTATTTAATTAAATTTGCTATGATGAAATAATTATTTTTTGATGAATATGACACGTCTACATTGAACCATCCCAGAATCTTAGAAATCATGAATTGATTCCCTCAAGTGGTGATCCACATGTTCACTATGAAGATATGAGGGATAAATTATGAATCTTTAGGTTTTAATGTGAAAGTTAATAATTATTTTTCTATTTTACTATGATATCTAAGGGAATAACTCTAAATAATGAATTTCCTTGACCTTTATAGGTTCAATTGTGGTAGAAAAAAATGATACCTCTATGTTCATAAGGGTGTTCTTAGAGAGGAACTCTCTAGTAAATTAGATGATTCCTTGTATTTATCTTTTGTGGTACCAAAAAAAGGAAATTGTTAGGGGTAGAAATAAAATAAATGTGATTAAATAGATCTATGGTTTGAAAATAATATTTATATATGAATAATAATTATTTATATAATCCTAAAATAAACCCATATATATAAGAATATTATTAATTCTTGACATGACCAATACCATAATTTATAATTAAATATTATTTCATGAATAAATTGTTTAAAATTTATTCATATAATATTTAATATATATTATATCTCATTAGACATTTAAATTTGGTTCTCTATTCTTATATATTATTTTTCAATCAATGAATAATAAATATTTTTATGAAATTAATATAACTATAATATCCACTAATAAATAAATAAATAAATACATTATTCAATAAATAGAAAATAAATAAATATTAATTATTATTTTCACAAATATTCTCATGAATAACTAGTTTTTGGATATATGAGATCAATAAATCCTGAATAGTTTCTAAACCCTATTTGAGAAAATAATTATTTGACATGTTAAATAATAAATAATGTTTAATATTTAACCAAGGTTCTTGACACACTTAGATTATAGTCTTTTATGCCTTTTTCACACTGTAATTAAGAGAAGATTCCTAAATTCCAATGGTAAAATCCAGAAACATTCCAAGGAACCCATAGAGAAATAATATAATTTCAAAATTTTGTAAAACTGCATACAAATTCTTACTATGTAATACAGTCCCATTATCATGATATCTGTAATCAAGAAGGTCACATGGTTGTGTCATCTACCCATTTAAATGATGTCTCTATCTTTCAATTTTGCGAATAGAAACAACCCATAGAAAACTGTGAGTTTTAATTTATTTAGGATATTTAATTCCAATTAATGTTTCTAAGATATCTACATACATTAATGAAATGAAGAGAGATACCATTTTATACATTATTCATTAATGAAATATCAATTCATGACACACCCAATATATCTTAATTCCCAATGAACATATGTCAGCATGATTTTAATCAGTATATAAAAGTACACAACTAATAATATCAAATTATTTATAATCATAAAGTATATATATCAATACAAACATCTGAAGATAAGAACATCCAATGAAATGTATAAATGTGTTTTTCTTACTGACAGAGCATGTTCTCATAATCTCATACACTGAAAATTACCAATGTTGTAAAAAGTGATAATGTTCCTCAATTTCCATTAAATATTCCCCAATAATAGATTATTTAATTATTTCCTCCTCAATTTGATAGTTTTGGGTTTAGTGGAAGCTTTATTTTATGATACGACCATCTTGGATTTTTTTTCTAAAATCATATGTAATCATTTCTCTACATGATCATAATGACAAGTGAAATAAAAATAATATATTAAAATGGTACATTAATATGTTGGGACCATTGGGAAAATATATTTACATGTAATTCATAAATAATATATAAAAAAAATATAATTTCATAAAACTGAAATTATCAATTCATTTATAATATGATGGAATATATTTCTTCATTCTATAATTTCACTGTTGGGTTAAAGTATAAAATCCTTATTGTGGTGATCCACATGTGGAACACAGTCTACTATAAATTCCATTGAATTGATAAGTTATATAATTGATGATCTTGATCACTTTCATTTATTGGGGTTGACAAAAAAATTTCTACTCAAAGAGGGATAACTCATTGTGGTCTCTCAATGGCATAGTAGTGGAGGAAGAGAGAGTTATATATATAACTCTTTATATATCTCCTGATATATCAATATTGATATTTCTATTGATATCATTCTAGTTATATCAACCTAGACATATCTCTAGATATGTTTAATGATATATTTATCTAGAAATCTCTCTTATCTGTTCTGCAAACCCAAAAAGTCACATTTATAATGTTATATATTAAGACATAATTTTCTATGACTAAATACATATTATTTGAGGTTTTGGGATGAAATATTTCACCAAAACCCTTAACCATTTATAATATTCTTAATTGACCACATATCTATTAATAATAATAATAATATTATTCATCATCCAACACATAAAGGACATTATAAATATAAATAAATTTCAGCTATTAGAAATTGGAAATTTAAATTGATTTTTCCATCCCATATCTACATTTATCAATCCACGAATAATGACTACTAAATTATGTAAATGTCATTACATTATTTCAATGGTAAATAAGATAAATATTATATTCATCAAATCTATTATTTGTTATTTAACTCAATTTATTTATTATAACAACTTGAAATTTAATTTTATAGATCAATCATATTTGAATAAATATTATTTATTAATACTTATTAAATTTATTACTTGAATTTAACTAAGCTGGAGTATGAACTAGTGCATGACCTTCTAAGACTCTTTCTCACTGTTATTAGGAATAACTATCTAGATTCCAAGTTTAGCATCTAGAACCATTATAAAGAATCCATAGAGAATGAATTTTAAGTGGAAATGATTACAAACATCCTAATAGCATTTACCATGTAATATAATCTATTTATCATATTATCTATAATAATATAGGTTTCATACTTGTTCCATTAGCCTATATACGTGATTTATCATTAATTAAACTTCCAAAAACGACATCACACACCAATATCGATATCCATGGATTTAGGCTATCAGTTCTATTCCATAAAAGCGAATGAGATGTGAATATTCATTATAGTACTAAGGAGATAAATCCTTTATCACTTTACCAATTAATTATATATAACTCATGATTCAAACAATGTATCCATTTTCACCATTAACACATGTCATCATTTTTTTACAATAAATAAAATTAAATGATTTCTAATATCCATTAATGGTAATAATAATGTATAATGATCAATAGACATGTTTGATGATAAGAACATTCATTGAGACATGGAAATGTTGATTTCCCATTGATGAGAATTTACTCATTACCTTTTATTATAAATATTAACAATGGAAAACCCGAAGATAAGGAATATCAATGTCTTATGAGAATCTTACCCCTAATATCATGTATCATCTATGTTCTGTTAGTCAATATAATACAACCATATAACATTATTTTGAAAAATTTCATGACACTTCTAGGTTTTCATCATAAAGGGGAACTACTTAAACCTTTTAGTGTGACTTATATTCTAAGGGAATTAAATCTTATATATGTCATAAAAATTAGTAATCATGATGTGATAAGAAAACATATTCAATTAATAAAAAAGTTTAATTAAGTGCAAGAAATATTGGTTTTATTGAATCGATTCAACAGACCCCGGCTTTCAGTAGAATAAATTGACTAATGATTTGAGTATAGTAGATCTCAAAGGATAGGTATGCAATTTCTAAGATAAATACTTTTTTAATGGGTCAACCTTTTTTTCCCTCATTGATAATCTATTAATTTTAACTTAACTTCAATGGGAAAGCCTTTGAACATATGAAACTTCAAAAGTATGTTCTTTGTCCTTCGGTTTGACCATGGATTCTTAGAGAGAGCCACCACATTAGTGATATAATTATAAAATATGATTGGTTCATTAATTATAGGAACAGTATAAAGATATTGGAAACTGTTTAGAATCAATACTACTTCCCTAGATTCGTCAGATTCTATAATATGCTCAAACTCCACAATAGAATCCCCAAAAAATGGGTGCCTTGAACTCTTCTAGGTCATAGCCCATTTTTATAGACAAAATATATATCCAAAACATGATTTATGATCAATGTATTCTATAAAAAATATATCATTTTTATAACCTATGATGAAAAGATTTTTATTTATTCCTTAAACTAGGAACATGTCCTTAGTTCTCCTCATTTACTTAAGGATAGGCTTAATAGAAGTCCAATGATTTCTAGCTGGATCATTTTGATATCTGACTAGCATGATAACGAAATAAAAGTTATAAATCCTTGTACATAACATTACAAACATAATTGATCCAATAATATAAGTATAATATATCTTACTCATTCTCTATCTTTCCCTTTTTTTAAGACATGTCTTCTGGGAAATATTTATACTATCTGACACTAGAACTAGTCATTTATGGATTATTTAATATGAAACCTCCTCTATATTTGGTAAATATATATCCTATGACATAGTTTTTGTAGTCTCCATGAACTATCGATCTTGATCTTGATCCTTATAATGTAGATTGCTTCACATATGTCCTACATAGATAAACACTTTCTCAACTATGGCATAACCTCTTATAATTCCATTATATCATTTTTATTTTGTAATATTTCATCAACATATACTTTTGTGAAAATATATATTCATCTACTAAACCACTAGTTAACACAAGGATTATATTCACCCTTTATGAAAAAAAAATTCTTAAGGATTTATTATATTGAATCTTCCATGAATTGGAAGATTTAATCTGTTAATAGATCTATGAAAATTGAATACATTTTTCAAATAACTAGGATCAACAAACCTTTTAGTCAGTTTCATATACACATAATCATGAATTTTTACATAAAAGAATTAATTTTTGAAAACGAATTCCCATATATCTTATCCATGGTGATATTCTATAGTAAAAAAATCCAATGGATTTAAAAATGGAAACTAGAGAAATGGTTTTTCCATAGAAAGTGCATTTATGTTTTCTAAACCCATTATACACTAGTGATTATTTGTAGGGATTCAGTTTACATTCCATGACTGAATTTCTCTTAAATACCCAATTAAACCCAATAGGATTTCCATCAACTTGTGAATTTATCAAAAACCAAACACGTTTTTGATACATGAAATCCATATTAGAATTCATGGATTCTTTTTATCATTCATTATATGATATCCATACACCATATTCATATGATTATGGGTCAATATAATCAACCAATTTTGAGTCACCACTATTAGTTACTAGAGAACCGTATTTATTTGGTTATATTACTTCTCTAGTGATACTAACTAGTACTTATGTTATAGGAACACCTAATTCTAAAAGGACCTACAGAATTGGTTCCTATTGAAACCCTTGGGTATATTGCACATAAACATCATTGAAGTCAATGTTTCCTAAATTACACTTCTTGAGGTTTGTTCCTTATAATGATATATGGTTTTCATTGCAATATTCACTTTATTATATAAAGGTTTGTATATTTAGTTTCACATAGTATCCTTGGGATTCACTATAATGATATACATTGTTACTTAAGGTTCCTGTTGGTGGATGGATCTAGACATAATATCACCTCACATACCAATACAAAAACATGTTAAAAATGGTTCATTAAAGTCTATAACTAAAAGGGAATATCATTTTCTTCTTTGTTTTGTATTATTCGTGGTAGCTATAATACTTTCTATAATTCTTATCCCCAAAAGGATAAAACAATACCCATGTAACTCATAATGAAAAAAACCATTTCCAATAAGGTACAATTTCCCCTTTCATTAAATCCATTCCAATGCATGTTATAAGGTATCATGATTTCATATAATATCCCTTACTCCCATAAAAATTAAATAAATTCATGGTTAATATATTGTCCACGTAGACCTAATTGAAGTTTTTTTGTCTTATTACCAAGATTACTATAAACATAATACATGAACTATTTGAAATTCTCAATGGTTTTATACTTATACCCCATTAATTAAATATATACATACAAACTATATTCATCGATAAAAATAATAAAGTATAACTATTGACCTCCGTCTTATAATTGAAATGGTATACAAACACCAAGGTGTACAAATTTTATAATATATGTGTCCCCATTACATTTACCATAAAATGGTGGTTTGGTCATTATTCTATTAAAATATAATGCTATCTTCAATGTGTCTTTAGATCAAAGGAGTTTAAATAACTATATTGATAGAGTTTTCTAAAAAATTTCATTTTCACATCACTAAGGAGATTCTGCCGTAACTAGGTGTCACATGAGTCACACATATTAGTTTTCTTATAAAATGAAAATATATAGATTTTATAATTTAATAAATAAATTTCAATATTCATTTATTCCAAACCATAACATTTTAAATCTTTAAAAAATAAGGAACCATTATTTACAAATATTAAATTAATTAAATATATAGATAAACAAGAATTAGAGATAAGGTTATTAGTTACATTAAACACATAATAATATTTAATTAAAAAATTGTGTTCGAAATGTAGCATAGAAGTCTTAAATGGATAGAGTAACTAGACTTTCCCTATTAGTAACCTATTGGTCCACCTCACCTCTTGAAACCTTTTGAAATCTACATAGTTCCAACATTTAGTTACAAATGTGAAAACCAAAAGCTATTGCTATTTCCCAATTTACAGAAATAAAAATATTACAATACAAAATGAATGTACACAGATATTCTCCTTGCTTCATTGGAAGGGTGAAATACTTCTTATAGTGGCCCTACATTACAATTGAAAAACATACCACATCACATTACTTTCCTTTCCCATGGATATTTTTCTTCTCAAAGGGATAGTTCTCTAGTTCCTTAGACATAAGATGAGCATTTATATTTTATACCTTTTTTATCTTCTTCTTATTTACCAAAAGGATAATAGGTTTTTCATATATCATTACATTATCAAAAAAGAGGATAAGAGTAAGAAGTTATAATAGTGTCTTCTAACTATTATAAAAAATATAATTCACAATAAAAGCGGGGATTCTTTTGTGTAGGGAGTAATGAATGTGATCTATGTGTAGGTAATAAAGATAGTATGTCCAAAGTTATTTTGGCACTCAATGAATCCAATCATCAGGACTACATGTTCCCCATCTAGCCCAAACTCTCGAATATTTCCATGAGTAGGGAATTGGGGATCTCATATGTCTATGTTATAACCTTATATTGATAGAGACCGAGATGTTTAGAAACAATGTTATACACATCCATATCCTCAAATTTCATTAAAATCACACTTGGTATATGAAAAACATAGAAAATTATACATTTATTTCTTAATCTACATGCTTCATATATGGAGATAGCTCTTCCTCATAATCATTTTTTGGAAAGAGAATCACAAATTTTGGTTTCCATCTCCTAATGTTTCTATTCATGGAATAGTATAATACATAGGGTCCTATACCATTATAAGATATTTTCATCAATGAGAAGTTCATCCTTCTATATTAAGGATTATAGTGTCATTTTGTTATGTTTTTTGATTTTTGGTCTAGAAATTTAAAACCTATAATTAGTAATTATTTTGATTAAAAAAATAAAATATTTTGGTTTGAATAAATTATATATTAATATCCCAAAATTTTACTAATATTAATATCCCAAATCATTTGTTTCATAATATCCAATTTCTTAGCCATTCTAGTTTTAAGTGTCTATATTCCTTTCTCATCACCAAAACATTGTACTGAAAAGTTATTTTAAGGGTCTTAGGTATGAATAACATTCCAAATAAATATACTCATATTTTCTTAATATATTGAGTGGAATCTATAATCATGAAGATACATTTTAGGATTACCTCAACATTTTCTTCTTATTTAGACCAAGTCCATCTTGGGAACGAAACCTTTTATCTAAATTATGATAACTCAATACAAAAATTCATGTTGAAATTTCTATTATTAATGGAACCACCGCAACATGGATTGGTTAAGCACTTGGAACTATGAAGTCAATTTTATATTAAGTAGTGGAAGTCTATGAATACAAAATATTTTAATTGAAGTATTTTTATCCTTATTAATAAATCCTATTTTTATCCTTTCATGTTACTTGTTGATATTATATAGATTTTACTTATGTTATTAATTATGTTTGATAAAACATTTATTCAAAATACTATATTATTTTATTATGTCTTGCTTGACTATTAATTCATTTATTAGGGGATTGTGTAGAATTAACAACCATAAATAATTAAAAATGAAACTAAATGAAATTAATTATATTTGTTGTTATCAAGAGATTTTTTATGATGTTAGTTTATCTAGTGGATGTCAAACCAACCCTCGACCAAATAGTAAAAACATCTTGAATTGTTCTTAGTTCTTGTTGTAACATTCCTACTTTAGTTCCTTTGTATCACCTTGGATGGTTTCTCCTTAACTCTTTATGTCTGACAACCTCCACTATATTAAGAAATCCATCCTTATATATACTTTAACTCACATATAGTTGAGGGAATATAATGGAGTGGATAAAAGGAGTCTTACATTAATGAAACTATTGTCACTAGGGCCGTAACATAATAAGTAATATTTAATTATCCCTATGCCATCAATATTAATTTGATTATAATAAATTTGAAGAAACCAATCACACATAAGGGTTGGTTTAAACTCATGATCATCCACACATCAAGAAAAGAGAATACATTACAAATACTATTATCAATTAAATATATTATCACATTAATTAAGATAACACAACATTAATTAAAATAAGTAAATTTATTTATCATTATTCTATCCAAGAATAATTATTGTACCATAAAATGCAATTTTCTTTAAAAATTATTCATATTTAAAATTAATAAAGTAGACAAGTGTACATGGAAGAAACCTCATGTGTTAATTGATATTTTAACATGTAAATAAATTTAATATATAATTATTTATCAGGTGACATGGTGTGAAATATTGATTGAAAAAAATGAAATGCATAATAAATAAGTTTAATTATACATTTTATTCTTATTTTAGTCCGAATTCATGAAATTTCTACTAGAATATTACATAACGTGTACTATTTTACAGGGTGTGTACATGTCTTATGCTCCTGGGTATAAAATAATAGTCCATATGTCATTAAACTAAAAAATGAAACTCTTAGAATACCCATAGGTACTATCCCTAGAAATCTTCCTTTTTAATTATTCACTGAATAATTTTTCATGTTTTCAATAATTAAGAACAGAATAGATGACAATGTCATATTAATAAATAAATTTTTTTATGTAAAATAGAATAGAAACCAATGAAATAAATCGAAAAATAAAATATAATTATTAATTAAACATGTGGTCACTCTAATTCCATTTATAGGTTTAGGACGTAGTGGACGCTTCTGTTGAATGTTATATGAACTTTTATTTTTTAGTCAAATAACATGTAGTCATTGATTTACATGATCATAAGACCATGTCCAATGAAAAAAGTTGAGGAAAAAGATTACATTAATACATTAGAATCATAGGTATATTATTTTAACATGTAATTAAAAATTAATTTTTAATTAGTTATATAGTTACCTAAACCTATAATTTCATCTTAATTGATGATCTGATAGAATATATTCGATAACACCGTCATGGATTGCAGCAATCAAGTGCAGAATCCCTCTAGAGGCGATCTACATGTGCACCAAATTCTGTTATCAACGTTGTGTAATAATCTGATTCTTGGATGACTAATCATTATTTTTTTTGTTTTTTGTTTTTTGAACAAACAAAATTCTTCTAACATATGGATGACTCTAAGTGTTCTCTTAAATAAATTGGAGAGGTCGAAGAGAGTGATATTTTTTATAGAACTCTATATATTTTTCTATAGATATCTATCTTCATATATATTAAGATATATATCAAGGAAAATATTTCATGATATATCTAATTATATATTTATTGTTATCATTATGTATTTATCTCTAGATATCATTCAAGATATATCTCTATAAATATAACTCATATCCACTATTCACACCAAAATATCCACTTTAGTATAGTGATATATTTAGATATATTTACCCATAATTATATATTTTTTATGGTATGATTAGGGTTAGAAAATTTCACACAATATCATCACCATTTCTAATATTTTTAATTTCCCCCACGTCTATTAATAATATTATTATTATGAATAATCGCTCTACATGTGCAACACATTATAAAAATAAATAAATAAAATTTATTCTTAATTGTACCATAATGGTGATTTACATTCCCTCATCAAAATTTATCAATAGAGGAATAATGACTATTAAATTAAATATATGTCACTATATTATTAATTTAATAAATATAATAAATACTATATTAAAATAACCTATAAAATAATATTTATTATTTATTATTTAACTCAATTTATTCATTTGAATAACTTACAATTAATTTATAGATATCCAACAAAAATGGATAAATATTATTTATTATTACATAAAAATTTAGTTAATTAATTTTAATTGAGAAGGAACATACACTTACTGTGTGAGGCTTTCAGCCTCTAACTTATTGAAATTTGGTTAGATTCTTGCAACTCACCAATGAAACACTAATGAATGAATATAATGTATCCAAGATGTCTAAAATCTAATGAAAATTTCTCATGTAATATATGTTTTTTATCTTGTTATCTCCAATATTATGGGTTTCATAACAATTCCATCAACCTATATATTTGAATTCACATGCATTGAATTTCTAGTAATGTATTGTCAAGAAAACACCATCTCCATGGATTAATGTAGGTAGTTATATTCCATAAAAGGGAATGAGATATCTACTTATATTATATTACATATGTGATAAATCCTTTATCAAATTTTCTGTTAATGATATATTACTTGTGAAGTACACAACATGTCCTACTACACTGCAAACATATGTCTTCCTAGTCTTCATTAATACATCAATGTACATGAGTTGTGTTATCGAATGATGATAATCGTAATGTCTAATTATCAATACACTCATTTACTTATATTATCATCCAAGGGCACATGAAAATGATGATTTCCAATTAATGATCTTATTCTCATAACCTCATATCTTATAGATTACCACGGTATAACACCATGTGAAGGTGTCTCAATATCATATGAACCCCTATACATAATATTCTATATAGTCTCTATCCTATTCAACAATATCTTCTAGCCATAGGGAAATATTTAAGAATAATGTCATAGAACCACTATGTTCACATCATAGAGGGGAAACTGTAAGAAATTTTTGTGAGACATGTATTTTAATAACATTATTTCCAAAAAAAATATCATGAAAAAGAATAATGAATATTGGATAAGAAAACTTCTCTAATTTATAATAACATGTTTTTAGGTTCTAAAAAAGATGGTTCTAGTGAACCAAATTCAACAAAAACGATATTTTCTAGTTATGAAAAATATATTTTTTAGAATACTATCCAGAAAATATTTATGTTCTCATTATAATGAAAAACTTTTGTAAATTTTAACTGAGACTATTATTGTTAGAACATTACCACATGATATGTCACAAAAAAATCATTATTTTATGAAATGGTTATTATTTTTCTAGTAAATTAAAACAATTAATCCTAATTTACATATAATTTGGTTATAGGGAACAAAATACAATACTCAGAACATCAATCTTGTTATAGGGGGTCAACTTCCACACATATTGTATGAGTTAGGTTGGTTAAACAGAACAAACCCTTCTTAGGGAAAGGTGTAATTCCCAATAAGAAAGGATTTGTAACGGTGGACTCCCCACTATATTATAATTAATTTATAAATTTGATTCTCTAAGAGTAACATACCAATACCTTTATTTCAAATGAAAATGAATATTTAAATAGGGAATGGAAAAAAATTTAAATGAACCTCAAAAATAAAATAATTACATTTTTCCGACATGGGAGACTGTAATCATTAATGAAGTAACGTAGATACACCAATAAATGATTTAAAGTTTCCAAAATATATATATATTCCACAACATGATTAAAATATATCAGTAATACAAGGGGATTAAAATCTAAGGAAGGCACAGAATATCGGGATGAATGTGAAAAAAGACTAAAAACTATCTTAAATATTAAACATAAAAAATACAAAGGCATCTACAATTAAAAAATAAAAAAGTCCCATAAAAATATTAATGGACTTAAAATGAAATTATGTAAAATCCTAGAATCAATAAATAAGAAAATTATAAATTAATATCTCAATAAAACTGAACATTATTTCCACTCAGAACGAACTTAAACCAAAATTTCAACCAAGGGGGTATCAATTATTTTCTATATCAAAAAGTTCACTTATCTAAATGTAGAAAAAAAATATAATATCCCAAGACACAATTACATCATGATGTAGATGATATATTGAAAATTGAATCCCACCAAAAAGGATAAGATTCCATAAAAAGAGATAAAAGGATTATCACAAGGATCAACAAATGTCAACCAGCACAATAAGAATGAAATAAGTTGTTCTGATCTGCCACTCTGCCCAGAGTATGGGTAGGATCAACAATTGGGAAGGATATAATCGAATCCTATAAGGTATGATTCTAAAGAAAATCCAAATAATGTAACTCTATATGATCCCTTAAGTTTTTCCTTGGAGCCATACATCATACAAAAAATAAGTAGCGCAAGTCCCCATTTGAATATTTCAAAACTCAAATCACACTCCAATAAAATACAAAACTCAACTAAAAAATAAACTCAAATGTGTAAATAAAATGAAATAAATTTGATTATTAGTCGCATTTTAAAAAATTTAAAAAAATGGGCCTAGTTTTAAGACTCAAATTCCATTATTATAATTCAATATAAATTATAAAAATTAATCACCCAAAATATTTTCTTATTTTGATAAATATCTATTTTTGTTGTTTATAAAAAGTCCAATTATCCAGTTTGAAAAATAATCAAATAATTCAATGTATATTCTTTATAAATCATATAATGAAATACATTATTAACTTTAATATCATCATCTCTATTTCATAAATATATTTTATGCTCTCTTTTATCATTCTAAAAAAACACACCCCCTAAAACTATATTAATATCTCAAAACACCAAAACATTTCTACTGAAGAAACATAAAATAATTAATAATTTTACTTGTTAGTTTGAAAAACTAATTACACCATTTAAAACCAAATTAAAATTCACTTAAGAACTACGTTTATCATAATGACTCTCAAATTTGTAAAAATGTTCACCTATCACGGGTTAAGAATATCATTCCAATAGAAAAATACCATTGAAATAATGTTGAATTAAAACAATTACAATGAAAATTATCTTTAATTTATACCATGTAACATACCCTAATAACCCATAAAAAATTTATTTTCAAAAGTAATTAAAAATTAGATATTCAATGGGGTTAGTTGTTGGGAACAATTTGCACATTGTTTGGATGACTGTGTATAATCCTTGAAACATCCTCCACAAGAGAAATATAAACATTTTAATGTTGTCTGATAAATTTTTAAAATTATACAAGGTAACTATGAGCCTCGTTTTCACTCAATTTTTACTCCAAAAACATGTAAGATTTCTCAATCACTGACAAAACATTAATATAATATCAAATTCCAATAATATAAATCAAAATAGTCTAAAAATAAGTAATTATAACAGGAGTAAAAATACACACAATAAAATACCCCACAAAAACATGAGGTTTAGAAATATTGAGGTCTAGATGGTCTCATCCCACTCATACATCTCATGTTTTAATAGTCCTATCACTTGTAAGATAGAAACACATAAAAAATAGGGGGATCTAAGAACCATGGTCACTAAAAATCCTAATCACTAATAAAAAAATTTTGGAACAAAATTTTGGAATCCCCTAATATAGTTAACCGAGCTAAAATGTGAAGTTTATAAAGATAATTTCTTATTCTATGGGCTATAGAATATTTCCAAAGGAATTATAATATAGACTACGATGAAAATTTATCCAAATATATAAATTAGCATACAATATCACCTAGAATTTCAACCATGACCTCCCTACACTTCATTGTTCGATAAAGAACAATACAAGCACATAAGAAATAAATTTAACGAAAATGTGGAATAACATGTAAGATAAGAAAAAAAGAATAGAAAAATAATCCTGGAATCATGATCTATTACAAGAATGTAACATTTTTCCATACAGATAGGGCACAAAACCAAAATAATGAAGACTAGTATCCAAATAGATCCCCAAGGGACTCCTCGGGTCACCCTCAAATATAAATACGACAATCTGATACATAAATAGTTAATATTAAACTATAAAAGAAGCATTTACATGTAGGTGTGAGTATAAAATTCCCAATAAGTATGAAAAATACCCACACTTTTCAACACCTTTAAAAATAGATCCTTGTTAGGTCTGACTATAACAAAGTAATAAACATAAGATTCTATAATTTATTTAAATACCAATAAAAATTAACTATAATTTAAAAATAGTAAAGTTTCATTTTAAAATTTTAATTTTGGAAATACCCATGAATATTAAAACGAGGGATGTGAAAATATTATTTCAAATAACTTTATTATAATTATCTAACATTCAATTTTAATTTTTGTAGCATAAATGAAAAATTGACAGTTAAAATACGTAACAATAAGATTACAAGAAGTATAACAGGGAGTATCAAATTACCATAGTTTTACATATGAAAACCAGTAAATATGGGTACCTAGAAGCATAATGGAATAATAAAATAATAACAAAAATAAATAAATCCATATTAGAATGCCTAAAAAATCCAGCCTCCAAAATGCTTGGTATTTCACTAACTACCCTATCCAAGGAGAAAATTCATAAAATAGTGGAAAACCATACAAGGGGCCACTATATTAAAAATATTCTAATATAGTGAAATTGGTGGGTGTCCAAATTCTGACATTATTTCCCCTTGACCATGCATCTCTTGGATGAAAAACTTATAGAGTCTTTTGACTTAGAATCTGTATTGTGTGTTTTCTCTTTTCCCTTCAAACTATGGACCATAAGAATAGATGTAATTTAACAATTATTTTCCTTATCAAAATAGAAAATATAGAATGTATATATGGGAGAGACTTCTCAAAATTGTTCATATTATAATTTACAAAATATATGGTGATGATATGAGGTAGTGTGGCCTAAATTTCATCAATGTGAAATACCACATGGGGTTTAGAATCTAAAATGTCTAGATTTCCAATGTATCTAATAAACATAACTAAATGATCCCAATATAGAACACCCTCCCTAATTTTTCTCAAGAACAGTGACTTGAGGATCAATAACCACTTCTCTCTAGATATATGCTTATAAATACAAGGAATATTCTCGATCAAGATATGTGTGTTTTGATTCACTCATGATACTTCATGAGTTAATAAAAAACTATGTAAAGTATCAAACAATATATATCTATTACAACATCTAAGTGATTTTCATAGATAGTGATCACTTCATCACTAACCTCCTATGAATACTAATGTGAGTATTGTCTCACTAACACATTAATATTTTATTCACGGTGCAATACAATACGTATATTCTAATACAATTCCTATAACTTACCTCCAGCAAACATAATTTCTTTATTCAATAAAGATTATAGAGAAATCATGATTGATAAAATTTACTTTTTTCTATAATAATTAAAACTCAAATATAAGTGGTATATCTTGATTACTAAAATATGTGAGGTGAAATAATTTAATTATCTTATTATTTTTCTCACTCTTCTTTGATGGTCTCATATCCCTCAGCATCAAACTCAAAATTTACTATCATGTTGAAAATATAGTGGTGATGATCCATATTTTCCTTTTAATAACCTATAATGTGGCCATAATAAGTATATGAATGTATTTATGTACTTGGTCATCAAAATGATAGAATATAACACAATAATCCATTGATTAGACTCCCAAATACTATAATATAGGCATATATTTTCTTAAAAATTTCTTTCAAACGTGAATTGATCAAACTAATTCTATTTGGATTAGTGAATGTAATTTAATTTATCCCATAATTTATGTTTGGAATCCCTAATAATTAAATGTTACCTTAAATGTCTAGAAATAAATATTAACAATTTCTACATTTTAACACAAACAATGGATGAATTTGGAATATATACAAACGTGATATATTTTTTATTATATGCGAACATTAATTTTTTATCCTTAACATGGATTTTTAATAGTTTTTTGATTTTATATAATTATGTAACCATATTTTGGGTACACAATCTATGTATAACTTATTTATTTTAATTTTATATTTCTTTCTTTTATTTATTTTATTAATGTGGTAGTTATAAAATATCCATGAAAATACACCATGAAATGCATATAAAAAAATAAACTACCTTTATCATGAAATTTATAATTGTTAATATATCAATAGGATGATACACTAATTTATGACCTTAGGGGAATAACAAATTTGACAAAGGCATGGATTGTGTTGTAATATTTCAATATCGACCTTTGTATCATATTTTTTTCACCTTGGATTGGGTTCTTAACCACCTCTTATCATTGGAGTTCCATGAATTATAAATTGTACTAACATAAATGAGAGGGGATCCAATAGAATGCGATATATAAACTTAACCATGTACACATAAGTATTACATTATAAAGGGCAGAAAAATGACTCATAGGCCGTCGTATTTAATTTAATGAAACATGATATCATATGGAAGCTTATATGATATTAATAAATTAAATTAAATTCCAACTCATTCATCGGTTTCTCAATCTCATGATTTACTCATTTTTTATTAAAAATTAATTAATATAAATTTATACTTGATTGCAAATTAATTTGTTTATTAATTAATTAAAATCTAATATGAATTATTATTCTATGGAATTATCAAGATACAAAAGATAAACCATCCATTATAAATTAATTAAATTCAATCAATTACATCTCGTTAAATTTTATTTAGTGTGTGTCGTGAACTATGGGTAAAAATGTTGTGGACCCTCCAAAACATAGTACCATATTTGGTTTTCCTTCCTCATGTATTCACACAACATATATATTACACAATGTTTCAGGTAGTTACACTATTTTTACACTAATGTATAACCTATATGACATATACCCCTTCAAATTCCCATTTAACATACATAGTGTGTACGACCACTACATGACATTTAGGTCCCAAATTTATCCAAAATTTATTCTGAAAACTCCTATCACATATCCTATAAACTGATTACATGGTGTGTTGTTTGGTTTTGATGTTTTATATAATTTTATTTCACATAGTTTATTTTTTCATACTGGGAATCAGGTATTGGTGTAAAAACTATGTAAATAGGTATGAGTTACATGACATGAAAAATCACTACATGATGTGTAACTCCCTTATTCCAATCTCAAATTACAATCCTTGGACTTAAAAATTAATTTTCATTGGATTATACCACCTTACATGATGAGTATGTCGGCTACACATTATGTAATATTGTAAGGTATATTCCTCCCAATATGAATTTAATATGGGGTTAGTGAATTAGTTAAACAAAATGTGTGTTGAAAACATGACCACCTCATCATGTGGGTGTTACATGACATGTAAAACCATTAAATTACATGTAATTCTAGAAACCATATTCCACATTAGAAGTTCATAAATTATGTAATTATATAATTTGTAAATTCCTCACACATAACTAGTATTTACTCGTGAAAACTCATTGGAAATTAGTTTACCAAGAATATATATGGTGTCATTAATGTACAATTCTTATAATTCTGTCATGTGACCAAGATAATTGATCCCTTCATATGGTCTCTACATGAATCATCCACCGTTTCTTTCTCTTATCATGGTCATATGGAAATGAATCTACATGTTATACCCACATTGTTTATTATAAATGATAATCAATATGAAAAAAATTAGTTAGTATTGAAAATAATAATTAAATTGATATAAATTTGAACATGACCACTCTGATTAAATATGCACCTTCTAGGTGAAGAAAAAGTAGCTAAAGGTTCCCTACCGACAATTGTATTTCATTAGATCCAATGAATAAATCTGATGAACATGACATTGAATGACATGCCTCTTGACAATATATGAAGAGACACTATTAAAGAAAACCTAGGACCATGGGATTTGATCTTTCGAGTTAAATTTATTATTAATTTACTAATCAGAAATTACATAGATCTTTATTATTTAATTTGATGTTGATATCAATCGATCATAAATCCATTTAGGTTGAACTATTTTTTTAATTGAGAGGATCCAATGTGAATCCCTATATCTATAATATAACATGTTTCATGATGTCAACTTGTCACTGATGTTACTCTTGGTGCTTTCATGGAGGTACAAATCACATTTCATCATTAACCTTCTATCGTGATGCAATCCTTCAAGATGGAAAGTATTATTTCATGTTCATAAATTTTTGAAAGGATATAAGTAGGGAAAATAACTCTCCTAGTCTCAATATAAACCTTATAGTCATTCTTCATTGATATAATTCTCTATTGATAGGATATATTTTATACAACCCAAATGATTTTGCATCCCAACAGAAATGATATAACTAAGTATATATAGATATTGGATAAGGAATTTATAATTCCACAAAGTCCCTTAGAAAAAAGAAAAATTATTCGTGAACCCCACATCTAATAATAACAATATTATTATTATCTCTTACTTTTACTATGTATTGTGTATAATATTAATATCAATAAATAAAATAGTAGTTACTTAAATGATATTTAATATATTATTTGTTTTATCTGGAACATAGCTCTACCTTTCCACCTTCCCCGACATTTATCTAACCTTGAATAATAAATACTCCTAATTGGATAAGTAGATAATAGATATCTTATTCATGGTCATGAAAATAAATTGTTATTTAATATTAAACTCACATAATATAATGACTAGTTATATGTGATAAATTGATATGGAATAAATATTTCTACCTGGTCATGATAATAAAAATTATTCCACTTGTTAAATTTCATATAAAATTCCTATAAGATTAATGGAAAAACTATGTGCTATGGATGCTATACCTATTCCCCAGTGGAATTAGGTGGGGTATCTGTAATGTCTAATATCAGCTTCTAGAAGAACATAAATTCACCAATATTAGAGGAAGTTAATTTTTTAACAATGGAAACCATTCGAAAATGATCAACATGTGACATAATCAATTTTTCATGACATCTCATAAAGGAGGTTACAAACTAATGTTATAATAATCTATGCTTTATATGTACTCCTTTGACATTCTAAAATAATCCCAATAATCACCATGGCCATAGAATTAAGTTCAATGGTTACATTCCTATTAAAGTGTTAATATATAAAGTTTCATAATGAAATAAACAAAAAAACCTTTGAAAAATTATCCATTAAGAACCTATCACTTGGGATGTGCTCAATATATCCAACTTCACTATGAACATATAGAATCATCGTCTTGGGAAATACACCCAAGTACACTCGACAAGACATGTATTACAAATTAAATGATACAAGATTTACAAAAAAAATACCATTATCAAACTGTAATAATAAATAAATAAATGCCCGATACAATTGTAATTACTCTCATGAAAAGAGGATTTTTTTGAAATCTGTTGATTGTAAACTCAAAAGTATATTCCCTCAATGAAGTAGTTATCTTTTAAAAAAAAATATCAATATTAATATTTCACATTCTTTCAGATTAGTTGCAAAAAACATTAGAATCAAAATCATCATCATTTTATGAAATCATGATCCCTTTATATATTTTTATGAGGTACGTTTTATATGTCCGAAGACCACATAGATACAGGGAATGGAGTCTTGGATAAACATAGTCCTCCACATTTTCATATTAATCCCCCGAAAATCATATTTAGCAGAAGTTCATTCATACATAAAAAAATACTTGTTAGTATAAATTATACCATATATGTTATTCAGTTTTTAAAACTAAGGATACAATTATTCAATTTGTCAACATGTTTGAATACGAGATAAATCAAATATATGAAATAAAAAAAACTATAAAATGAGTGAAAATCATAATTCATGATCATGATATTTACTGATAGTTGTTTTGATTCAGTTCCCATAGTAATAACCAATGGGATCCAAACTCATATGGTATCAACTATCCAAATGGTTGATGCAAACTCAATATCCTATCACATGAGTTATATTTGGAACTATTATTTTCTTTTAAATTCATATATATATATATATATATATATTCTCGGAATTATTCTCATTCAGAACACTTATTAACCCTAGATTGAAAACTAGAACTATATTATTGGTTATTAATTTTGGAGACATCAAAATTATAACAAGGTTATATACCATAATCTGTGACAAACAAATATCTATGGGTGAGTATCATTTTTTTTATATTTTTTTCAAGGGATTTATATTAAATTACTCCAACTAAAAATGATGTACCTATACATTATATACATTTGTTGTAATAGATTCATATTTCATTTAATATTATGTAACTTTAGCATTTATACCAGCATTTATTTTTATAGTTAGGTCATGATACTAATTATATCACATATTAATCTTGTATAGGGATGAAGAAAACTTATTTCTTAATTATTCACATGAACTATTATTAGTCTATTCCACATTGATTATAATACGATTTTTTACCCAAAAAATGTAATCCAAATATTAAAATTAAATATAAAAACCTAATCAAATTAGGTTAACCCATACTTATTATATTTTGAATATAATAACCCACGAGAAATCAATTATTACATAACCTACCATTTATGATGACTGAGGACAAGACATGTGTTCTCGTTTGATGGGATATCACAGACAATATTTATAGAGTATTCTTACTCACCCCACTTCTATATACAAACTATACAAATCATTTATAATTATTCAATCTCATTAAATATTTACATATTATTTAATCCCAATATTAATGTATTCTTTTAGATATTCATTATTTAGAATCGTTATTCCTCCCACCAAAAAATATGTTCAATTATATTAATTTGTAACTCTTTACAAAACTCTATGTTTTTGTAAATGATCCAAAAATATAATTAATATACGTGTAAACACATCCCATTTAATCCATTATATATGGTGTATGATACTATTTAATGTAATGGATTAAAATTATATAACATTTAAATTCTAATAAGAGTAAACCTCAAGTGATAGGTATCTATCACCAAATTTTATATATTATGATAAGAATCTAAGATAGTTATAAATCTAACCAAATACACTCTACTCATGGTTCCTTATTCATGTATTAGTTCAATTTCATCATAATACTAACACATAATATATATAAAATATAATTTTCCTATAAATTCTATAGGATATCTTTATAAAAATAGAAGATAAGGTTAACGAAAAAAAATTTATGTTGTAAAATATATCATGAAATTAACGGTATTAAAATCTATAAGAATTTTCTCCTCAAATAAAGTAAATAATAAAAAAATATTCACATTATATTCATATTATATATTGATATATATTTAAAATTAGGTTTGGTCTTTAAATGAAAAATTATATTATTTGACATGAGATGTCACAACATTACAAAATCATAATTGTCAAAAATACTTTGGATATAGTCTTAAGTTAAGTTGATATGATGTGTGCCCCTTGATCCCACACCAATATAGGTTATGAAATGTATTATTTACCACCATGATATATTATAACTATTTATACCATTTCAAAAAAAAATTCAACTTGAAGGGACCAAAATATAATGTTATTCCACTATCCATTTCATTTGATTAGTCTCACCAAGAACAACATTGATTCAATATTAACCATGGAAAATTTGATCCCATAATGAAATCTGACCACAATATGGTAATCTGATAAAAATACCATGGTGTTGTAGAAATTGATACCATGTGTTAATGATATAATAACCATGAAAATTTAAGTTTAAAATTTATAATTTTATAGATAAATACTATCCCGTGATGTTTTTTTAAGTTAGTTGAACAATAAATTTTATTGAAACATCATATATAAGGACATAGTATTACAAAAATACTCTGTTCCTGGAGAAATAACCAAAAATAGTTTTCAATTTTGATTTTCATTCATCAAATTCATCACTATCACAATAATTGTACAATTTATTGAATTTTTAATAAATATTTATATAAATATTAATTAGAAAAAAACACTCAACCCATTCCATAATTTATGAGGACAGAATTCTATAAGCATAAATAAGATAACCATTAAATGAATTGATATCACATTCCATGAAATTGATCTCTATAAGTAGAGTGTTTCATAATATTTTGTAAAACAAAACCAATGTATTATACATCTAAATTTTACAGAATCCTTTGGAATCATACAACACATTGGAAGGTCCTCTTCTCCATAAAGTAATGATAACACCTTCTCCTTTAAAGTAACTTTAGAGAACATATTAAGCGATAGATTTGATTGCAATATAGAATAATACTCACTCATGAATATAGGGTCCATTAATCTATATTTTACAAGTCCCCTTGATTGAATGTAGGATCATATTTATGTTATAATGCTTCACACACTATGAAATAGAAAAAAACCATTTTGCATCCACCTCAATAATTAATAGAACTGCTAAACTAATTTAATAATCATTACATTATATAAATGTCATCATATTATGTATCAATATTACTAATTAATAATTATAAATAATATTGGTGGAATTATTACATGATAACATATATAATTCCACAGGGCCTCTTGTCATATTGTAAAAGATGATGATTTTACACTAATTAAAGTAAATAAATACATAAAACATTAATAAAAAAATATAAAATATCTTTTTGCAACAACAATTCAATAAAATAAGACTCATAATTTGGATTAAAATTTATTGATGATATAATGTGGAAAATCAAATATTCTCAAGGAAAACATATCTTCTTAAATTTGTTTTGGAAATAAAACATTTAAAAGGAGCATATGACTAGGTTTCCAATGGTACTAATTATGTATACAGGATGGTTTCTTGTATTTTAGCATCAAATCTGTATTCACTACTAAATTTTATAATATTTTCACATGAATTTCCAATTTGACTCCCCAAAAGTATTTTGATACAAATAATGTTCCCACTATTGAAGTAAAGTAATTTTTATTTCAAGATACATTAGTGACCACCATCATTTGAATCCAACAATATAACTTTTGTAGATTATATTTTATAGATTCAATTTCATTTAACTGATCAATAACTTAATCATATCTAATAGGGGATCCATAATCCATCTTATATTTAAATTTTTTTTATCCACTGATTTATTTTAAGGAGATTAATTCAAACTAGATTCATATGAAACCTGTTCAGGGGAGGAATCATTTCCATTATTCATTTCAATGTACCCATAGTTTATTAAAAATAAAACTATAAAATCCATCATTCATAGAATATTTCATTCATATGGTGTATTCATACAATATTCTTCTATTTTTGTAGCTGCAACTCCCCCTCATTTCGAACAAACGTTTGTGACATTTCCTCTTACTATGGAGCATAAGACAAGGAAGGTGTTTCAAAAATCTACAAATCATATACATGATCATCATTGAACCCAATACTCTGGCATAAAAGATTTCTATTACCCTTATAATTTAAATTAAAAACTTTGTTAGAAAAAAAATGATGATGATCAATTGATAAGGTTGTAGTGTCAAGCATACCCATAATCCAAACATCGACAGAACCCCCCCCCCCCGAAGTGAGATGAAATTGACTTATTGTTATGAAAATATACTAAGGGATGAAATAGAATATAAAAGGATTATTCATGACTTAATATCTTCTATCTATCATATAAGGGAGTGTTATTATGAGAAAAAACACTTGAAAACCCCCATACGATTTTGAATCCAAAACATCACTACATTCTCCTTTGACATATTCTTTTAAAAAAGTATCCTAATAGAATTTCTAAACAAGATTTATTTTCGAAATAAGTGTTACATTATTTTCATATCATTCTCATAGAGGAATTTAGTTCTGAAATCTTTAAGAAATGATATTATAACCTAAAAAATAAATCATGTTAAGGAAGATTATATTTTAAAAGCTTAAATAATAATAAACTATCTAAATATAATCTCCATCAAAAAAAACTATAATATCCAAACTTATTATTTTAAGAAAGGATAAAACACTTTTTAACCTTAAATCAAAGAAATATATTATATTCATTAAGAATACCCACTAAGACATGATCTAAAACAATAAACTCAAAAGTTTTTTGGAATAATGTGAGTAGAGGTTAACCTATAGAAAAATTACCAACTAGTGTGGGCTCCATATCAGTGGAAAATTTTGAAATCCAAAATTCATTGAAAGGTTTTTTTGGAACACCCATAATTTGATAAATCAAATTATTGGGAAATTATATAAATATTGTATGTGGTATAAAAAACATCATGAAATGATTTATAATCCTTCCTTACAATGGATTAGGATTATAGTTTTTGAAATATATATTAAGGTAGTGATGTTTAATAAGATCGTAGTGATTTTTTTCTTTTGTATGTGCTTGTGAGAATATATTGATATATGACAAGCTAGTTTTTTTATAAATAAATATCTCTATGATTTTGTGTAAAATAGGAATAATAATATATATGTGTGTGTGTGTCAAAATAGTTCACACACACACACAAAAACAGAAATTCATATGTATATAAACATACAAACATATACATATATAAAATCATATATATATATATATATATATGTAAGAATAAAAATAAATTGTTTGGACTTAGTGTACTTTCACTTCCCCATGATTGACAAACATTTAAGGAATTTATTTTTCTCTCAAACCAACACTATCAACTAATGCACAAAGTAGTGGAATTTGGAGTTGATCCAATGAGTAACAAGGAATATTAAGAAAATCAATAATATAATTTTCATATTTTTACAATATCTTTATTAATGTGAAACATAATCTAAACTAAATTTAATGAATAAAAACTGACTCCATAAATATATGAAAAGTTGATTAAAGGACGAAGAGTGGGGAATCAATATAAATGGGAGGTTTTAATAAAATAATTTATAAACATCACAAAAAAATAAAACTCAATATACTAAGAATCATAAAAATAATAAATATTTATTGGGTCATTTCTTATAAAATAATTTATTTCTCTCTAAACCATATTATCCAAAAGTACAAAAAATAAATATTTTTTATTAAAATTAAATTATATGTATTGAAGAATAATCTAATCTATTGATCACATATAAATAATCACAATTATGTTAGAGTTAATTGAACATTAAATACATTTTTATAATGATTTTATAATTAATAAAATATAGAGATTATGTCTCATCAAAATAGTAATGAATACAGTTTTTATATTAAGTGAAGAATAATATAAGAAAATTGGTATGTGGCCACATAAATTGATTAAAATCTCCCATATGGTTTTATCCACTCATTATTATGTGGTCGTTGACTGAAAAGTTGTTGTGTGCACCGAAATAGAGAATAGATTAAATAAAAAAAATTGAATAAATGAAAACACATTCTAGAATAACCAAAAAGACAATTTATATTAAGTGTTTAAAAATATAGAAGATAGTGTAACTATGGTTATGGTCCAAGGTTGAAACCATAGAATATGTTCCCCTGGGTGATTGGTTATATTATATGTAGTAATATTTCAATATTAATGTACTTGAAGTAATTTCAATACCTCGTTGGTGTAATAATTTTAAATTCCACAAAAAATATATTAATAACACATCTCTTAAATTTGATTGATTGTATATGTCAGGGCATAGAATAACAAGAATGATAGAAAATAGTATTCCTATCATACTATTTTACAACTCCTTTTGGTGATCATTTATTATCATGACTCATGAATTCGATAATAACTCTCAAGACTTTTTAATCTATTTTTCCTCTATGGATGTACCAACAACACTAACCCTCTCCCCTAAAAAGTTTTTCCAGCTATTTTTTATTTCCACTATTTCAAAAACATGACCTGAAAACCTATTGTCCTTGATCTCCCACTTTTGTCCCTTCCTACAATCGATGAAAATATTCACTAATGGTGTGAAAAATTAAACATACTGGGAAATGGTGTGAACAACCAAAACCAACAAGATCCAGATCTTCCTTATTTATCAGTGGTGTAATCCACAACCCATGAGACAGAAAAAACCATTATTTCTACACCTATCCATGAAAAATAGATGATTTCATGAAACATAGATCAACATAGGTTAAACTATTCATCCATAATCTCTCAAATATAATAAAACTTATAATATAACCAAACTATTCCTAGAGCCATAAAAATTCCAAATAAACACCATGCAGAATGTGTTTCTGAAGTTCCATGCATAAATAATACATACAAGATGTGAGTTTATCTAATAATCTATCATTTTATTAACATATGTATCTATTTTGGGTATGAAACATTGATATCCTAACTATAAAGGATCAATAGGGAAATAGTGTTCACAATATTCATGGGACATCAGGCCATCCTTTACTAAAATTTCATTGAATTTCCATAGTGTTTCTCCCCAGGGAAATTGGATCCAAAGTCATGGATATGACACCATTTAATATACTACCTCTACTTATATAGTCAATTTTGTATCCATGATTTCATTTTGAAGTATTGTTTAGATTTGGTCTAATCTTTATTGCATATCTTTCACCGGTGTTTTGGTGAAAAATGTATTATGTTAGACCTCAAATTAGTTTTCTCATGATTGGAACATCGTTATTGGAAAATGTGTACCATCCCAAAGTAGACTGTGTTCCCTAGATATAAGTATTATCCAAGCTACACAGCCTACTTCATGGGATTACAGACTAGCCATGCACCAAGATCGATGGGTATGTATAAGGTGTATGGTTGACCACATGGGTGTTAACAGTTCAATATAAGACAATGTGGCCACATTTTACATTTGAGAGAGGTTCCATATAACCACTTCATGGTTTGGAAAATCATGCGGCCAAACTATGTAGCATTCCAAGATCTTAAAAAATATCTAATATATGGTTTTTTATACTTTCAATTTATATCCCTACATAATCAAAACCTCTATATTTTCCCTCACACCCCATATAAATGTCTACCACTCCCTCTAAGATACCTTGGAACTTGATTTCATGGTCGATATTATGTGGAATATTCAATAAATCTTCATATAATATCTTCTATTCATCTTATTCTACCCTCTCCATGGTTTTTATTCCTTGTTCTTTAGGTTATCCTTTCTCTAGCCATTAGATTTCCCTAATGTTGGATGAAAATTAGTTATTTGGGTTCTATCATGATGTTTATGTTATGAATTTTTTATAGTGTCTCCTTGTGGTTTGGTTGTGGTTTTCCACTAGTTTCCATAAGTTTTCATGATAAAGGTCGGTTATTCCATTCATTTACACTATTAGATGATTTTTCTATGCTTGTAATTCGTTATAAATATGTTCTATAAACTGTGTGGGTGGTGAGAACAATGTTTTTAATGTAATTTGGTGTGATTTTGGGTTCAAAAGTGGGTTTCCTTATGGAAAAGGTTGATTTTGTGATGTGGTTTAATTATTGGGTAAGGGTGTGAAATTGGCTGTATATATGATATAAGAAAATAAAATTGTTCACAAATAGAATCTTTAATATCTAAGTTCGACATAATAGTTTTAATACACTAAGCGGTCTTACAAGGATCATAAATAGTTCCCCTTGTATGATTGGTGCTATAACACAAACTAAACACGTGATGATGATCAGAAACCACTAGACCATGGAATTCTTTCTAATATAGTGTCTCATAAACAAGTAAACATTGAATTGTAGTTTTTTATCCCTATTACTAATGTATTAGGATACTTGGACCCCACTAACCCTAGTTACTATGGGATACTCCAGGTTCTTATGTGATTTTATAATTTTCTTTCGCTATGTGGATGTGTTTAATTTAGCATTTTTAATTTCTAATAATGTTTCAATTATAATGTTTCCCTTTATTTTGTTTTATTTTATTTAAAAACATGTTTCTTGATATGCCTTAAAATGTTACGACATGAAATTTATTTGTTTGATATCCTACTAGGGATTGTATCACACTATGCATACCCACTCATGTGTATGTAGGCCTTGTTTTATTTGACCTAAGCAAATGATAGATGATATGTGGTGGAGATGGTGGACCTGGTTTCTTGTGATCCTTCTCTTGTTTTTTAGTTGGTAGTTTTCGAATGATGTTTCCAACCCTTTTATTCTATATAGTTTTTTTGTTGTCTAGATGCTTCCCCTCCACCTTTTTGGTAATTTATATTTTTTTCAAAAATGTAAATTTCATAATGTTTTACAGATATAATTATTTTTGTTATGGTTAGTTATTATATTGTGATAATTTATTCTACTGTTTTTATGGATATTTTTTATGGGTGAAATCGACCCAAAATATGGTGTTTGATTCTTGGGAAATAGTATTCAGATCATGGGGATCATGAATGTCCTCTTGTCCATGCCTTGATCTAGGGAAGGTGTCTGGTTAGAAGTAATCCTAGACTGGTTCAGGATAAAATGTATTTAGATTACGGTTTTACTCTTTATATGGGTCATGTTGTTGCAGATAATACGGAGTTACAAGACTAAGAACCATTGAGGATTGAGGTTTAGGTTGCGGGTGGGCGGTCTAGACAAAACACCTCATAAAAAAAATCCGATTCAACATTAGATTCTTTGTATTTGGATTTATTCTTCCTCTAGGTGAGATATACAAGCTATATATAGTTGGTAAAATCTATCGTGGGTAGGGGTGTAAAATTTTTTTTTATCTTGTTATGGTTTTGGTTTTGATTTAATAAATTATTTTAATGTTTTGGATGTGTTAATTTTCCTAGAAATTATATAGATGTATACCTTTGGATTGTTAAATGGTGTACCATTATACCTCTTCGAACACTTCTTGTGCTACTATAGGAAGAGATTGGAGAGATTAATTTCTCATAAGATGATTAGAGAGTAGTGAGTGATGTGGATTGGGTTTCCCTGGAAATTAATCATAGAGAAGACTATGGTCTTAGTCATTTTAGGAATGTTGAAATAGGTCAAAAAATTTTCAATGATTATGACTGTTTTTAGAACTAGACTCCATCCTTATGGGGTCACATAGACCCCCTAGTAGAAGAGGATTGGATTGAAAATAATTATATGTTGATAGGGTTTCATTATACTCTTGAGACCGTTATGGTGAAATGTGCTTTGTCTATATTTTAATGTCCAATTAGAAGGGGTTGAGTCTTAGTGGTTAAAACTGGGAAGCATAATAAAATGGATTGGATGGAATTTATGGTCATCTTAAATAAGAATTATTTACCTGAGACCTTGGACTTTTCCAAGAACCGAGGGTTTTAGGATCTCCACTTGCGGGGGATTGAACCATGTTTGAGTATGCCAACTACTTCACTAATTTAATCTATTACAAATATAATATTTTTTGTAATTTGAAGCTAAAGGATTAAATGTTTGAAATGGAGATGCAGGTAGATTTTCAGTCCCCAAACATATTTTTTATGATGAAGAGTTATGTTGAGGTTTTTGATTGTTCCATGATGGTGGAGGTATAATATAACATCATTTCATATTTTTCTAGTATATTCTATGTAATATCTCTGGTAAATGATGGTTTGTATGAAAGGAATAGGAAGTCGGAAGGGCAAGATAAGAGGAGAGGTGGTATCACTAGACATTATTCCTGAACACCTTTTTATGTGGTTCTGGATGTTGGATCGGTCATGCGCCATTAGTGTGGATGGTTAGGGAATATGTAGCCAGCATTCCCAACCCCACCTAGACCATGCAGTTAGTGTGTACATATGGGTAATCTCTATAAGCTCTATAATTTTTTGCACCCATATCCAGGTGGTGTCAGTTTCACAACCTTTAAGGGAACAATATCCTTTTCAGTGTCATCCAGGATAATGGGTTCTTGGTTTGGCCTTAATGGAGGTAGAGTTTGATATAATTCTGGATAGAGTATGTTTAAGGTAGATCCATAGTTCAGCAGTCATTATAGGGATCAATTGGAAATGAGAAACCTTCATGATATGGATAAAACACAAAGGGAATCAGATGAAGTACCTATAATAGTTCAATGTATGATTCTTATATCATCTTCCATAGTGTTTATCATTAGTGATGTGAGTTCTTTTAATTCATTAATTTCTTCTCATCTTGTGATTTTTTTTGAAATTTCCAACTAAGCATATGTTGTATGTGATGGAGTTTGTGAGGAATCTTGGTAATAGTAGAGGAAAGGGTTTTAGATTCCCATATTTCATTCTCACTCTGTCAAGGGGAGATAAGGACTGGGATTTTTTTGTGCTAGAAGTAATCCTCTTTGATGTGATCTTCAGTATAAATTAGATGGTGCATTTTCAAGTGCACATTGATTTCTACCATCAAAGAGTGATCTATGAGGTACCTGATGGTTGTGCCCATATTTTTCATGGTGTGTTTGATCCTTT
The DNA here is from genome assembly GCA_963277665.1 of Viscum album. Lineage (NCBI taxonomy): Eukaryota > Viridiplantae > Streptophyta > Magnoliopsida > Santalales > Viscaceae > Viscum > Viscum album. The sequence continues at coordinate 96,798,171 of OY728158.1, forward strand.
TATATGATGTTATTTAACTCCACTTCTAGTGCTGGGAAAAATCATTTTCAAGATCTAATCACTCATGTTAGTGGATGGTGATAGGGGATTTGAAGCTATATTACCTCATGTGGTGGATATGTTATCAAAGGTGATTATAGATGATTTCTCAGAGTTCCCTCTAGAGAGGGATGACGAGATCCATATAGATTTGGTATTTGGAATACAACTGATATCTATTCACCAATATCATATGTCACCCTCTATGTTGAGGTAATTATAGAGACAGTTGGAAAATTTTGAATCAAAATAATTCATTCACTCGAACATCTCCCCTAGGGCATCTCCATTATTGTTTACATGGAAGGCCAATGGATATCTGCATTTATCCATTGATTACCAGATGAATAATTTTGAAACGGTCAATAAAAATATACCTTTTCACATATTTATGAACACATTGATCAACTCAAGGGTCATGTTGCTTAAAAAAATATCGGCCTGTGTTATAGGTATCAACAATTCAGATTTAGAGTATAGAATTATCCCAGGATAGCCTTAAAATATAGGTGTGAAGAATTTGAGTATTTGGTATCAACATTCCTGTTGAACAATTATTCATAATTCTTCATGGCGCTTATCAATAGGGTGATCCATTAGTACCTCGATTCCTTATTCATGGTGTTCAGATATGACATTCTGGCATATTCATAGACAAATGAAGAGCATGAGAATAACTGGAGGATCATGGTGGGAACTCTTCATGAACATTATATCCATGATAATATCTCAAATTAGGCATTCTGGTTTAGGAAGGTGAAGTTTTATGGCCATTGTATCTCAAAACTTTGGGTTTCAATGGGCCTTGGGAAGATCGATGTGAGATATCATGGTGGAAACTAATGAACACCATTGATATTAGGATCTTTTTATTCATTGTTTGGTATTAATAAATGTTTTATAAATATGTCACATGGATTTATTAAAACATGAAAATGCTCACCTAGAAAGGGGTACAATTTGATTAGATCCCAGTGATTCATGCATATTTTGGGGAGCATAAGAAACGGTTGAACACAACCCCTATTTTTATATCCCCTATATCTTTAAAGGGGGATTTCTTCTATATTGATTCTTTAATTATGGGTAATGAGAATGTGTTCATAAAGTACATTTATATGGTGGTGTATGGTTCTCACTATCTCTGACCAAATGAAAATAATTTCCATACCCATGACCTTGAATTAGCATAAGTGATGCTCTATTTGAATTCATGGTGTCATTATCTTTTTGCGTTGGAGTTTTTACTCTACTCGGAGCATTAGAGCATAGCCTATATTTTATCCCAAAAATATCTGAATATAAGAAATCACCATTGGGTTGGTTACCTAAAGGGGTTCAATTTTTATGTCATCTTTATCCGGGGGAAAAGGTAAATTAGTAATAGGTAATTTGAGAAGAAAAGTGAAAATTCATGATCTAAAGGAGTCAAATGATAAGTTTATTTTTTAATCTATTCCTTGAGGCATCTAAAGTCCTTAAAGTACAGTGGAGGCATTTTCATGTCAGGTCTGTAGTATAGACCATCCCTTCTACAATTAATTTTGAAATTCTATCCATGTGACGAGTTGTTCTAGAATTATATGTTGTTTCTAATGTGGCGGGGGAGGTACCCAGTGTGTTTTACTTATATATGATTATAAGTATTTTCATCAAGATTTTTTTTTGTTATGTTGTATTTGAGTAAGGTAGTGTTGTGTTATATGCACCGTTTATAATGGTATGTTCACCCAGGGACATCCAAGATGTATTATTATCGAAATCATCAGTTTTGGTGGCCATGTATGAGGTGGTATATAGTTAAATTCATAAATAGATGTTATATATGTTATGAAGTTTTTGCATAACACCAAAGGGAATCATGTTTTATTCATCCACAAACCATTCCTAAGTATAAGTGAGATGATGTTACCAAGGACTACATTATTATTATATCACATGCACCCCATGGAATTAATCCCCTTTTGGTGGTGACTATACATATGACTAAATCATCCCACTTCATTGTGATTAGTGATTCAAAAAATGTGGAGGATTTACTTCATCTATATGTTTAAGTGATCATGTAGAGACCCAAAGCTTGACATACATGGACATTACATTACTTTAGCGGAATACTTAATACATAACAAAAAAAAACACACAGGGACCATAATAGTTTACTGTCTTTAGAAACTTGTAATTTAATCTTCTAATCGTGGTGAAAGATCTTCAATATCTCCCATAAAGATCATCCCTTTTTTTCTTACCTAAAACCTATCTTTATATCCTGGGGAAAAGAAAACATAAAAAGGGTGAGCTCAAATGCTCAGTAAGGGTAAGCATGGATAAAATAAAACATACCATATACATTTGAATCTTAAAAACATGAACATAATGTTTAAACATCAAAATCTTGAGCAATGTCATAAAACATGGAAGTACGTAAGGAATAGATCATAAAGAAACATTAAGAATGATAAAATAGCATGGGAATAAAACATTTAATTGTGGCAACCATTAAGAACATGATATGACTACCATAGTAGCCAAGACATTGCTTCCAAGACCATCTTAGTGGACAAAGTCCCTTTCTGAATCGAGTTCATTCTTCGTTCCAATCCTTTATTACTGAACCGGTTTAACTTTCCGTTCCAGCCATGTCTATCTCATGAGATATAAATCCTTACCCAATGAATTGGAGTGAGATATAGGTCCCACCCATCTCATAATTAAATCATTCTTATGTGTGCCACAAAATAATAAACCATACATCATAGCATAACCCATGTAATAAAAATGGGAATCTTAAAAATCGTGACATCATAAAACAATTAATATAAGATAAAGGAATTCATAAAAATATTTCAATCACAACATAATCAAATCCATGTAAAAATAGGGATAAAAACAGAACCCTATATTATCTTAGATGGAAAATAATTTTGATAAAACTCTTGAACTCCATTATTGAGGAAAATATCCTTTCTAATTCAAAAACATTTTTCATTTCGTAACATGTAATACAATTTTAAACTAAAATAAGTTGATTAAAAATAAACTTGAAAAATTTTAAAGGAAGCTTCTTGGAAATAATGTTTTAAAAATCCATTCATGCTGTATACGTTAAAAAAACATTCTTCTCGTACTTTTTTCGGAAAAGTAAAAAAGTACATCGTACAAAAAACGACAAAAGATTCCTATCATATCTTTTACTTAAAACTCACTGAAGGGTAAAATTTGATATAAACTATTTTAGAAGAATATAAATATTACATATTGCGGAAACATGGATGTGGATGATAAAATACACCCTAGTAAATACCAAAGTATAAACAATCTCGGATAAAAATGAGATTGTGATATTTCCCTTACCTTAGTTCTCATTTACTTCATAAGTGCCCAAACCTCCTGTATAATGATTTAAATAATGTCATTTACTTATTCCAGAATCATACTCATTGTTATGATATCATATATGGTTCACTTATGACTTTATTTTACCCATTCTTTTGTAAATTCCATGTTAAAGAGCGTTTTGGGTAAAATCGTTTCATTTGTCATCCGTGTTTTGACTTGTAATTATTCATATGATTACTTAGATCATGATTACTTAATTCCAGAATATAAAACAAGATTTATATATAATATATATTCAGAATATACTTATATATAATAGATCAATAAATGTATAGAAATACACCGTTCTTGGAGATGGTAGGCCGTACGTACGCATGAACGCTGTTTTCGTTTACTTATTGAGTTGATTGGAATTAATTAGATGAAATACAAATACACATAACTCCAGTGTCATTATTATGTCATATATTTCATTATTACTTATTATATATACTTTATAATAATTCATTAATGGTTAACGTGGAGAATGAATCTCATCACGTCGTGTAGACGGTAGTCCGTACGTACGCACGAGCGATGATATCATTCTCATGATCGTGGAATTGTATTGGAGTGTATTTTTAATATTTCAGAATCAATATCACTTTACAATAATCATATATAGTTATTATTTACACCATTATACCCATCCACATAAGGTGGTGGTGGAAAAAAGATTTCACCACAGCGTGGAGACAGTATTCCGTACGTACGCACGCACAGTGATTTCGTTTTCCGTAGGATGGATAGACGGTGAAATAGGGTTGTTTCATACTTATAATAATATATCATTATATGAGTGATACTGATGTTATTACTTCATAATGAAACAACCTAAGTAGAATAAGTGGAAGAATAAATAAAGTCGAAAGAATTAGTAACGGACATTACCTCTTCATTGAAGCGCCTCTTTGAGTCCTTCTCTTAGGGCACTAAAATTGGTCTTTGAAGAAGACCAAGACCTCTGTGATGTTTCTAGGGAAGTGGAGAAGAGAATTTTTCATGGGTTGGCCGAGCTTGAAGGCTCAAAGTGGTGTGAGGAAGAGAGGGAGGAGGTGCCCTTTAATAAGGGAGGAGAGAGGCACCTTTGGAATAACTAAAAATATTATTTTATTATAAAACCAAATTCGGTTTTAAATAGATCCAAATTGATTTATTTCAAATCTAAGGTGGGGATGGGTCGAAATAATCTCATCACATAGAATTTAGTCAACTTTAGGTTCCTAGTTTAACCATATCATTTAGATTTAACATTAAGTTAAATAATTTTACTTTTACCGTGTCTTCTTGTGTTCTTATACTATAAGGTTAATAAACTTACTATCAGCAGCAAAACGAACCCCAAGTAGTTTATTATTAATATATATAACCTTATCTAAGTCATTTGACCGAAATTTTGATTTTTAGGAATAAAATAACAATTAATAATATAATATTTGTTTTAAAAAAACAATTTTATGTCAATTTTGACACTATTTAGTAATTGATTCTTGTGAAAATCATAACAGAATTATTAGTTCGAAAGAAGTTAATTAAATCATTACTAACATGTCATATTGACCTATAAAATTAGTTTAATTCATAAAAAGTCTCAAATTACATTTATTTGGATATTTATAACATCAATTATGTCAATATTTCATTAATAAGATAATTACTGCATCATCTTTGATTCATAAATAAATTAACGTATTTAAAGTCTAAAAATTACAAATAAAATACCATTATGTAGGAAATATTTTTAGCTTTCTAATTAATATTTATAGTCGAATTTATCTTATGTATAACCCTATATTAGAAATGATATACTTATTAAACTTTGATTTTAACTATTTTAACCCTTCTTTAAATAAATTAATAATAAATGTCCTAATCTAATCCACGTGGGCCTAAATGGTCATATTTTATTCCTAATATAGTTTTCTATCGAATTAAACTTATCCAATAGAATTAGTACTTGTGTTAGGGTAATAATAATATCATTTTTACCATTAATCACCCTATTTACTTTTAACCGTGGTAAAAAAAGTAAAAAGTTACTATTCACCAAAAATTATTTTTATCTCATTGAACCACATTTTACTTACTGAAATCAACCGTGTCTCTCGGAGTTTTTAAATTCCACTCATAGAAGCGGAAAAATTAAGTTTTATGAAAAATTCATTTTTTTAACTACCACTTAGTGGTTTCACTATTCATCAAAAAAATGAAAGTTTCCCGAAAAATACCAAAAATTAGGCCTAAGCTATATTTGATATTATGAACTCAAAAATGATATCTATTTTACCAAATTCAAAACATATCACTTGAATTAATTAATTTAAAAATTAATTCCCATCGTCAAAACATATAGCGTGTTCTTAAGAGATAATAACTATCAAAAGATTGCAACTTGTTTATGTCTGGTTTATATGTGAAATTACATCCAATGACCATAATTGTATTAAATTGTAAAAATATATTCTAAATATAATTTAAAACCACTCAAATTAATAATTTATCATTATTAATTATGTCGATTAAAAAGGTTGTTTTTAATTAAAATTTATTAATTTTCACTATTCATTAGAAAATGAAAGTTATCTGAAAAGTATCAAAATTTCACCCTAAGCTAATTTCGATATTCCGAATCCAAAAAAGAAGTCCATTTTGAAAAATAAAATTTAGAAAATTTCAAAAAGTTCTTATTACTATTCATAACAGCTAGTTTTAGTAATATTTTAATAGCATATTGTTGTTTAGTGAAACTTGTTATTGCGTACTACACACGCTATCGAGGAAGGTCACGATTGCGTGTAATGCAAGGAAAGTAAAGGATACGTGTTGTGAAAGCTCCTTTTGGTGTAGCGTAAAACACAAGACATTAATGAAATTAAAAAAAACATTTTTCATAAAATCTCTGGGTGTTACATTCTACCCCCCCTTAAAATGAATTTCGCCCTCGAAATTCGTCAGGGTTATAAATGGTTTACTACTCGAAAGTTTATTTAATAGAAACCCACATCATAAAAAGGAATACCAAAAAAAATCTTTAAAAAAAAGTATGAAATGTAATGGTTACCCAAATAAACTAATAACTGGGTTTCTGTATAGGTGATAATATGGATTTGGAAGAGAAATCTAACCATCATGTTCTGATGGAGAGTGGTAGAGAACATGGCTATGGAAAATCCAGAAATAACAAACCCATAAATTTGTGACGATCTAAGGTACCATCTGATTCATCAGATATAAGAGCACTATGACAACATTTTTGGTTTTCAAGATCATTTCCCTAAAGTTGATGAAATTGGAATTAGAAGAAAGACTTTCGTGATTTTGGTATAGTCTCACCATTGGTCTTTCTTCTTAAATTAATTAAGTTGATTTTGTCATTCGTGATGTGTTAGCAGAGCATATAATAGAATTATGGGTCATTCCATCTGTCTCAAACAAAAGGTTAGAAAAATTATCAATAAATACGTAGGTCCATCTATATTGAGATTAATCATATATGGTTCCTAAAATGGACTTATTCTTCTTATATTATACTGCTTAATATAATAAAACTAGTTTCTACTAAACAGGGACTTCCTGTAGGCCAGTGGTAGGCGATAAAGGCCAGTCGCACTTCGGTTGTGGGTTCGATTCCCACAGCCATGTCCGACGCGATGGGTTATCGCACGTCCTGCAGGTTGTCCTTTTTCAAAAACTACATTACTATAACATCACATAAATAATATCAAAAAAAAAGTTTTATCCTTAAATAATACTAACTTATGTCCAACATAATCCATTCCAATCTTTAGGCTTATCTAAAATACTTCGGTCCAAGCTCATAGTATAAAGAAAAGGATTACTTGAAATGTCATCAACTAAGCATGTGAATACCATCATTTACCCCCATATATCTTGTTGGTCACATTCAAATCTTGTGAATACCTTAATCATGTATTCTCTTGAAAAATGAATACCCATTAAACCTTAGTGAAAATATTAATGCTATCAAAAGTTAACCCTTTCACAAATCGAAAAATTCTATATACTCAAACCATGATATAACCTTCTCCTTATATAAGTCATGAGCTCTTGAATACTATCAAACATTTAATTTTCTCCTTGTCCCTTCATTATGCGCATATCATATACATTCCAAAAATAACTGAATAACCTTTCATGGATACTGGTACCATTAATCATACACTTTCAAAAATCCAGGAAAGACAACAGTGTAACAATCCTTATATGTCTCTTTATTCCATAGTAACATGAGATTACTTATACAACATTACACTTGATAAACATGTAATCATTCCACTTCCTTCTTAAAAAATTGACCGATATTCAACAATTCTTTCATATCACATATCATTTGTAGTCTCTTCATCATCATCAACATAAATACTATCCATACGGCCACACTGATTCTATTCATGCGACATTCCCTTAGGGCATTGGTTAGCATAATGCTCGTACATTCCACATTTAAAACATTTAACCATTCTTGATGTCGTAGCAATACCATTATCCTCATCCATGGTGTTAACTGATCCTTTTCCTTTGCACTAACTGGCTTTGTGTCCTTCTTTTCCACACCCAAAGCATCTTCCAGTTCTTTTGAAACAATCTCCTCGATGCCTCTTCCCACATGATTTACATGAGGGAAATTGAACTTTCTTTCCTCTATGATCATCATGAACCTCAATCTTTATCTTATTATCTGAGTCAGGAAACTTACCAAAGATGTGATTGTTGATCATATTATGAGATTGTTTATTAGGCATAATAACGATTTTTGGATGTCCAAATACCGTTTCATTTGGTTTCTCATGAAGAATATCATTCCATTGTCCGTCATATCCTCCATTATCATGAATCTTCCTGTTTCCAGCCATTTTCTATAACCCAAAAAGAATAGTGTGAGAGGAAAAAATCATTCTAGGGAAAAAACATAGTAAAGGGGGAGTATCTTCAATATCTAACATCTTAGGTTAAATTCTAAGATCGTTACAGTAGTTCTAGGACTATATCCTATACGTATACTTATCCTTAGAGACATCCCTAGACTTAACATAGAAATATCTCTATGGATCTCACTAAATTTTTTGCATCCTAGTTTTCAAAGGTTGACTAAAACTTTCCTATGATTCCAGCTGTAGAGACCCAAAGCTTGACGTACATGGACATTACATTACTTTAGTGGAATACATAATACATAACAAAAACAAACACACAAGTACCGTAATAGTGTAGTGTCTTTGGAAACTTAGAACGTAATCTTCTAATCGTGGTGAAAGATCTTCAATATCTCTCATAAAGATCTTCCCTTTTTTTTCTTACCTAAAACCATTCTTTATATCCTGGGGAAATGAAAGCATAAAAAGGGTGAGCTCAAATGCTCAGTAAGGGTAAGCATGGATAAAATAAAACATACCATATACATTTGAATCTTAAAAACATGAACATAATTTTTAAACATCAAAATCTTGAGCAATGACATAAAACATGGAAGTACGTAAGGCATAGATCATAAAGAAACATTAATAATGATAAAATAGCATGGGAATAAAACATGTAATTTTGGAAACCATTAAGAACATGATATGATTTCCATAGTAGCCAACGCATTGCTTCCAAGACCATCTTAGTGGACAAAGTCCCTTTCTGAATCGAGTCCATTCCTCGTTCCAGTCCTGTATTACTGAACCGGTTTAACTTGTCATTCCAACCATGTCTATCTCATGAGATATAAATCCTTACCCAATGCATTGGAGGGAGATATAGGTCCCACCCATCTCATAATGAAATCATTCTTATGTGTTCCACAAAATCATAAACCATACATCATAGCATAACCCATGTAATAAAAATGGGAATCTTAAACATCGTGACATCATAAAACAATTCATATAAGATAAAGGAGTTCATAAAAATATTTCCATCACATCATAATCAAATCCATGTAATAATAGGGATAAAAACAGAACCCTATATTATCTTAGATGGAAAATAATTTTGATAAAACTCTTGAACTCCATTCTTGAGGAAAATATCCTTTCTACTTCAATTTTTTTCCCTTTCTTAACATGTCATACAATTTTAAAGTAAAAGAAGTTGATTAAAAATAAACTTGAAAACTTGTAATGGATGCTTCTTGTAAATAATGTTTTAAAAATCCATTCATGCCGTACAAGTTAAAAAAAACATTTTTCTCGTACTTTTGTCGAAAAAGTAAAAAAGTACCTCATACGAAAAACAACAAATGATTCCTTCCATATCTTTTACTAAAAACTCACCAAAGGGTAAATTTTGATATAAAATATTTTATATGGATATAAATATTATATATTGAGGAAACATGGATGTGGATGATAAAATACACCCCAGTAAATACCAAAGTATAAACAATCTTGGATAAAAATGAGATTGGGATATTTCCCTTACCTTAGATCCGATTTTTTTTGTAAGTGTCTGATCCTCCTGTATAATGATTTAAATAATGTCATTGACTTATTCCAGAATCATACACATTGATATGATATCATATATGGTTCACTTATGACTTTATTTTACCCGTTCTTTTGTAAATTCCATGTTAAAGAGCGTTTTGGGTAAAATTGTTTCATTTATCATCTGTGTTTTGACTTGTAATTATTCATATTATTACATAGATCATGATTACTTAATTCCAGAATATAAAACAAGATTTATATATAATATATATTCAGAATATACATATATATAATAGATCAGTAAATGGAAAGAAATACACCGTTCATGGAGACAGTAGGTCGTACGTACGCATGAACGCTGTTTTCATTTCCTTATTGAGTTGAATGGAATTATGTAGATGACATAAATATACACATAAATACAGTATCACTATTATGTCATATATTTAATAATTACTTATTATATATACTTTATAATCATTCATGAATGGTTAACGTGGAGAATGAATCTCATCGCGTCGTGGAGACGGTAGTCCGTACGTACGCACGAGTGATGATATCGTTTCATGATCATGGAATTGTATTGGAGTGTAAGAATACTATTTCAGAATCAATATCACTTTACAATAATCATATATAGTTATTATGTACACCATTATACCCGTCCACGTAAGGTGGTGGTAGAAAATAGATTTCACCATGACGTGGAGACGGTATTCTGTACGTACGCACGAACGGTGATTTTGTTTTCTGTAGGATGGATAGATGGTGAAATAGGGTTGTTGAATACATATAATAACATATCAGTATATGAGTGAAACTTATTTTATTACTTCATAATGAATCAACCTAAGTAGAAGAAGTGGAAGAAGAAATAAAGTCAAAAGAATCGGTAACGGACATTACATCTTCTTTGAAGCGCCTCTTTGAGTCCTCCTATAAGGGCACTGAAATTGGTCTTTGAAGAAAACCAAGACCTTCATAATGTTTCTAGGTAAGTTTAGAAGATAATTTTACAGGTGTTGGCCGAGCTTGAAGGCTCATTGTGGTGTGAGGAAGAGAGGGAGGAGGTGCCCTTTTATAATGGATGAGAGGGGCACCTTTGGAATAACTAAAAATATTATTTTATTATAAAGCCAAATTAGGTTTTCAATAGCTCAAAATTGATTTATTTAGAATCTAAGGTGGGGATGGGTCGAAATCCACTCATCCAATAGAATTTAGACAACTTTAGGTTCCTATTTTAACCTTATCATTTAGATTTAACATTTAGACAAATAAATTTAATTTTACCGTGTCTTCTTGTGTTCTTATACTATAAGGTTAATAAACTTACAATAAGCATAAAAAAGAACCCCAAGTTGTTTATTATTAATATATATAACCTTATCTAAGTCATTTGTCCGAACCTTAGATTTTTAGGAATAAAATAACAATTAATAATATAATATTTGTTTTAAAAATCAATTTTATGTCAATTTTGACACTATTTAGTAATTGTTTTTTGTGAAAATCATAACAGAATGATTAGTCAGAAAAAAGTTAATTAAATCAATAATAACATGTCATATTAACCTATAAAATTAGTGGAATTCATAAAAAGACTCAAATTACATTTATTTCGGTATTTATAACATCAATTATGTCAATATTTCATTAATAAGATAATTACTGCATCATCTTTGTGTCATAAATAAATTAACTTATTTAAAGTCTAAAAATTACAAATAAAATACCATTATGTAGGAAATATTTTTATCTTTCTAATTAATATTTATAGTCTAATTTATCTTATTTATAACCCTATATTAAAAATGATATACTTATTAAACATTGATTTTAACTATTTTAACCCTTCTTTAAATAAATTAATAATAAATGTCCTAATCTAATCCATGTGGGCATAAATGGTCATATTTTATTCCTAAGGTTGTTATTGATCGAATTACACTTATCCAATAGAATTAGGACATGTGTTAGGGTAATAATAATATCATTTTTACCCTTAATCACCCTATTTACTTTTAACCGTGGTAAAAAAAGTAAAAAGTTACTATTAACCAAAAATTATTTTCATCTCATTGAACCACATTTTACTTACTGAAATCAACCGTGTCTCTCGGATTTTTGAAATTCCACTCACAGAAGCGGTAAAATTAATTTTTATGAAAAATTCATTTTTTTAACTACCACTTAGTGGTTTCACTATTCATCAAAAAAATAAATGTTTCCAGAAAAATACCAAAAATTCGGCCTAATCTATATTTGATTTTATGAACTCAAAAATGATGTCTATTTTACCAAATTCAAAACATATCAGTTGCCTTAATTAATTTTAAAATTAATTCATGTCGTCAAAACATATAGCGTGTTCTTAAGAGATAATAACTATCAAAAGATTGACACTTGTTTATGTCTGGTTTATATGTGAAATTACATCTAATGACCAACATTGTATTAAATTGTAAAAATATATTCTAAATATACTTTAAAACCACTCAAATTAATAATTTATCACTATTAATTATTTCGATTAAAATGGTTGTTTTTAATTAAAATTGAGTAATTTTCACTATTCATCAGAAAATGAATGTTATCCGAAAAGTATCAAAATTTCACCCTAAGCTAATTTCGATATTCCGAATCCGAAAATGAAGTCCATTTTGACAAATAAAATTTAAAAAATTTCAAAATGTGGTTAATACTATTCATAATGGCTAGTTTTAATAATATATTAATAGCATATTGTTGTTTAGTGAAACTCGTTATTGCGTACTACACACTCTATCGAGGAAGGTCGCGATTGCGTGTAATGCAAGGCAAGGCAAGTCAAGGATGCATGTTGTGAAAGCTCATTTTGGTGTAGCCTACAAAACAAGACATTAATGAAATTAAAAAGAATATTTTTCATAAAATCTTGGGGTGTTACAGATCAGGAGGTTTAAAGGTGTGTTGTCTGAGATCATTTCAGATAAGGGACTCATTTCACTTCTCATTTTTGGGAATACCTTTAAAAGAGAATGGGATCCGAAATCAAGTTGAGTGTAGTATAACATCCTCAAATGGACATCCATATAGAGTAGGTGAACTAGATTAGAGAATATATGGTATTGTAATGCGTTTTTGATTTCAAATTCTTTTGGGATAAAAATTTGTGGTGTTTGAGTTTTCATATAATAATAGTTATTAATCCTAAATAATAATGTCTCCCTTTATGGTTCATTATAGTCATCCATGTCGATCTCCTTTATGTTGAAAATAAGTTGGTGAGACCTAGTTTTTGGGGTGAGCATTTTGTAGGAGATAGAAAATAAATTCAAGATGATCAGGGAAAATCTTGTGATAGAAATGAACCACCACAAGTATTATGTTCATCATATACACCAATCCTTGTAATTCTCTAACGGTGGTCAGGTGTTTCTGAAAGGTTCCTTTTGTATACGACACAATTTTTATTGTATGAAATAGAATCCAACACCAGGATTGTTAGACCTTTTGAGATTACTAATGGAGGTGTAAATGTTGTATAACAGTTAAATGTTTTCCTCATTTGACATAGATTGATGACATTTTCCTTATATTGAAATTATATATTTATAATCATGACCCACCACATGTTCTATATTGGGAAGAGTTGAACCTAGAACCTGATTTGTGTGTGTTTGAGAAGAAAGTGTGGATTTTGGATTCCCAAGAGAAAGTGTGTTGATGGATTTCTATACTGATGGTTCAGGTTCTTTGGAAGCACGTGAAATTAGATTTCTTGATATGGGAGTGGAGATATTTGGTTTTCGAGTAGTACCCATTTTTGTTCTCCAATTAAAAATGTGAATGACTTTCCAAGGGTGTAAAATATTCATTGTGGGGGAATTATCCCATAGATTATTTATTTTTGAGCTATTTTTAGATTTTATATTTTTATACCCATATTTTATATCCTATGTAAGTGTTTTGGTAATAATAAATATTTTTGGACCTGATAGTAGGTGTTACATGGGTGGAACATGGTGAGTATAAATGATTCCCCACATGAGAGGAGACTATGTGACATTTAAAGAGGGTTTTCCCCACCTGCACGACCTATCATATGGGTATGTGAGATAATCATATGCTCATATTGGTTGGCCTATATACGGAACAAGGTCAACTGCATGGGCATGATCCATTCTCAAGGAGGCTCTGCAGTCTCATTTTTCTTTAGAAGTAGGCGTCACATGGCTTCCATGTTGTTTGAAAAACCAAGTTACCAAATGGTGCATCCTACTTAGATCATTAAAAATGATGATTTTCTAGCACCCCCATTTTATTTTTACCCCCAAATAATCAAAAAACTTCTCATTCGACCTGCAAGACCCTAGGAATGTATCCTCTCTCGCTTGGATCCCTTGGAAATCTATTTCATGGTGTGTTTTATATGGAATCTTAATGAACACATGATGTAATATCCTTTGTTCCTCTTCATCTTCCCTCTTCAAGGTTTCTTTTTTCCTTCATCGTTGGGTTCTCCATTTTCCAGTGGATTTGTTTCCCAAAACATGGTCGAATGTTTTTTCCGTGGGTTTGATCTAGATATTTATATTTTTTTAACCATTATAGGTTCTCCTCATGGCGCATTTAAGGGTTTCCACTAGATTCCAGAATTTTTTTATATAAAGGTAGGTGATTGAATAATTTAGAATCATTGAATTATCTTACTATGCTTTATATGATTTCTATGTCTGTTATATGATTTTTTTGGGTGGTTTGAATGATGTTTTGAAAATATTTTGGTGTAGTTTTTGGTTGAAATGGTGTTTTTTATAGAAATGGTGATTTTCAATTATATTTCCATCTTTCAGAGAGTGTATGTGCATTTGGTGGTTTATATGACATAGGAATGTGAAATTGAGAACAATGTTTATCCTTGGTAACTAGGTTGGTAAGACTAGGTTTTTTGTAAACTATGTGGTTTGACAGGGTCAAGGCCCATTTCCTCTAGAAGGATTTATGCTACAACCTTAACTAAAAATGTGGAAACGTTCAAAGACCAATATACATTGGTATGCATTCCTATAACGTGGATTGTTCTGGAGGAAACTGTTAATTGACCAAGGTAAAAGAAATATGTTCCATGGTGGGGATGATGGACACTGTTTCTTATGATCCTTATCTTGCAGGTGTTTGTGGTGGTGCATGAAAGTGTCAACCCACTTTTTGTATGGAGGTTTAGTTAGTGTAGTTGGTTTCCCTTCATGTTTTGGTAATTTTTTTGGTTAATAATGTCAAATATTTATCTAGTGATAAATACTTCTATTTTGGTTTTGGGTATTGATTCTAATGTGATGAGTTGTTCTTGATGTTTTCTATAGACGTTTCTCATGGGACAAATGTTTCCCAATAGTGATAATTGATTCTTAGAGACTAGTTTCTAGCTGGTGGGGATCGAAGACTCCCCTTTTACAATGCCACAAGCTAGGTTGGGTGTCAAATTAGATGGAATTCTAAATTTCATGGGGCAGTTTTGGTGAAACTATAGTGTAAAGAAATTGAACCATGTATTCTAGGTTAATTGGTTACTTACCTTTATAATAGGTATATGTTTTCAAATTCCAAAGGATCGAGTAGCTTAATAGTCTTAGAAATCTAGGTACAGACTTGAATGTCACATTACACATGAGAAAACATAATAAAAAAAATTATTTTATTTGAGAAACCCATTATTAACATTAGCATATCCCATAATACAAAATAACATAAGTGACATATAATCTAAGGTAAAGGAAACATAAGAAAGGGGAGAGCTGGTTTTCTTAGTACGATTATGAGTATAATGAAATCTAACATAAATTAAATAAAACCAGAATAAACATTCTGATATAAAAGATCAATAAATATTTCACTGAACAAATACCAATAAATAAGGGATTAAATCAATGGATAATTTAACAGTATAATTGATAACATGGATAATAGTAACATGTTTCATAATGATATAATGCATAATGATAAACAATATAAACCTTCCATCAAGGCCTCGTGCCAATACATCATACATAAATTGGTAAGACCTCATCCAAATACAAAAAGTAGTTGGTTTAATAATACCTACTGATGCAATGAGGGTTTATATAAATCCCCATATTTCACATACTATGTCCAATTCATTCATCATGTAAAAGGGGTGAAACATAATAAACATAAAAAACCCTATTGGAAACTAGAATATGAAATGTTAATAATTTATCCAATCAATAATCCTAATCATAAAAAATATAGATTAATATAGTTAATTTTGTCATGAAAATAAATCCCAATTAAATAATAATATTTTCCAAATATTTTTGACATTTTTGAATATACTTTAAAATCATCACATTAATATTTCATGAATAAAATACCCTTTTTATTTTTAAATCACATAATCAAAAACAAAAAATTCCCAAATTGGTATGGAAAAATTTTTCTTTTAAAAAGTACCTTAGAAAAATTGTAAATGAAACTACAAATAATTGATTTCTCATGACAATATGATATTCCATTGATGTTTTATAAGTTAAAATAATAAATTCCATTCGCAATTCTGTAAATGTTAAAAAGTACCTCATTCAAAAACATATAATAAGACACCGTTCCAGAATTTTTTTAGAAAATAAAACTGGGGAAAAACATATGATAATAAAAAATAACCATATTAAATTAAATTATATTTCATTTAACATATAAATATAATATAATTTCTTAGTGTAGACATAATCATATACAATCATAAACAATGACGAGATTGTGAAATAAACCCTTACAAAAGTTTTGACTTCTTTTGTATGTGTTTGAGAATCATCTATAATAAATACATATTTATAAAATATCAAATATATAAAAATACTCATAATTATCATACCATGTATTATATACTTATACTCTTTTATCACATTTTTATTTACAATTATTCATTAAGTCAGTGTTCTGGGATATTATTTCTCAGTTTTTCATGTATATTTTTATTAACTAGTTTTGATAGTGGTAATCAGATCATAAAACCATCATCCTAGTAATTTTAATTATTTTTTTAACTTTATATATATTACTAATATATATATATATATATTTAGATTGATCCATAAATGATAGATATATAATATTATCCCAAATAGGTTAAATACACTAATAGGGTGGTGAGTTAGTGTATGATAGACTAAAAATAATGCCTCTATCGATCTTGATTCACATTAAAAAACACAATTTATCCCATTAAGGTACATATTTATACTGATAAATGAAATCATGCACAATTTACCAAAATTTTACTTATATCACCATCCCCGGTCTACGTCTAAGGAGAATACAACAACTATGTATCGAATTACAAAATACACAATGATTCTGAAACTATATATAATATTATGAGTGGACTCATTTCCCCTCCTATTTTACAACCAATCATAATATGAAGGCTCACTGAAGTCTCAATTGATGTGTGCTCACTTCTTCTTTATATGAATTAACTTTGATATTTTGAATCAGTATGTTTTATAACTCATTTAATGTATCATTATGTTACACATTCATCTACATTATGAATACCCCTTTACCAAATAATCACCTGTAAAATTTTATATTTCACATAACCTTTGGGTTTTTTGTGTTCAAATTATAGACTCGTGCAGGACATTTTTTTTTTCATCGAACTCCCTTTATGCACAACACCTTTTGCATGAAACTCTCTTTATAAAGAACTCCTTTTCCACACAAATCATTAACCATTTAAAACCCTTTGTTTATATAATTATTGATATCCTACAATGTGGGGGTATCTTCATATTTATATACCTGGGAAACCTTACATGAAAAATCCTTACACATCTTCCGACGTGGGCATAAAATTTAATTCAAGCACGTAAAACCATTTTTTTCATTGTCTTGGATTTTTCTCAACACAACTAGTAAAATTTATCTTCGTTTCTCTACAAATTTCCATGGAAACCTTATTTTTCATAAAAGATAATCAACACACATACACCAAAATGTTACCTTGAAGAATTTTTTCAAACATAGAAAAATGAATTACACTATTCATGGAGGTGGTATGTCATACATGTTCATGAAATCCATTTTCACTTTTCAAAAGATAGAAAAAAATTTAAATAATAAATGAATTTTATATAATTATTATTATTTCATTTATATTTATTAAATATATCATTATTACCATCAATGTAAAATGGAAATTCATAAAAATATCTCATCGCTTCGTGGTGTTGACAATTAACATATATGCACGAGCGACGTTAATATTTTCTGATTGATTAAATAATATGAATGTATATGTGATTATATAATTCTATAAGTATAATTATGTCATTTTTATCATATATAAATATTAAACCCATCATAATAACCATCTATTAAATGTTATGGTGTAAAATGAATTATATCACTACACAGAGATGGTAAGTCATATGTATGCACATTTTATACTTGTACATACCATTTGATGGGAAAGATATAGGATAAACATATTTTGATGATAATAATTACATTTTTATATATTTATGATATCTAATTTATTATTTTATTAAAAATACCATATATTTATAGGGGTAAAGGAGAAGTAACAAACAATGTGGTCTATTAAGGTGATCTCCTCTTCATTGAAAAAAAACTTCTAGATCACCCCTTAAGTGTCCTTGGGTTTTTCTTTTAGGGTGAATAAAAAATATTGAATGTGAATAATGTGGTTCATAGGGTATTTTTTTAGGTTAATTTTCAGTAATATTAATTTATTTTTTATGGAAGATAAATGAAGGATGTCCTATTACATATATGGGAGAGGAAAAAATTGGAATTTCTTAAAATATTAAAATATAATTATATATTCCTATGAAAAATGATTCTAAATGGAAAATAATTTGGATATAAATTTTATAGTGTAGAAATATCATCATACAATGAAATATAGTAAGGTTTTGGTTTTATTTTAAGCTTTATCATTTTGATTAATCCCTTTATTAATTATTTTTTACCACAATCATGATAACTATTTTTTGATGGAAAATGGTTAGGAACAATTACATAAATGGTTAAGTGACACCAAATTGGAATGTGGATGATTTTTTAAACCATATTAAATTCTGATGGATAATGATAATATTTTTCTGAATTTTAGATCTTTTAATAAAATATTATTTTTTATAAAATATTATTAATGGATGTTCTGTAACTATTCATTTAATTTGAAATTATAGACCCCCATATAAAGATGAAATTATTACAATACTTATATAAAATAATAAATTTTTTTATTTATCCGAAAAAATATGTAACAATATAAATCCTTAAAATTATATTTCTTTTAATATTTTTAAAATATCACAGTTCACTTTTTTATTAATTTTATTAATTCAGAATCAGTATAGAGCAATAATTTAATGTGATTATTTAATAACAACAATTTATAAATGAATTATAATAAATAATGTAATTTTATTACCCCTCAACAGGGTAATAATATGAATTTACAACTGGATTTTTCCCTTATGATAACGTATAAGATAGATTAAAATCTAAGAGACAGAAATTTTGTAACTTTTTTTCTTTAAATACTATATAAATTCATTTTAATGTAAAAATGCCTCTTGAATTACTTAATAGATATCTTAGATGATAATTTTATAATTACATTCATCCAATGTGAATTTAGATAATACCTAGAAAACATGACACTTAGTTTTAACCAAGAATAACCAAATTCAACCATTAATGCAATGATACATTTTAGCATAGTTAATAATTTTAATTCCTAAAAGTAATTAAAGAATATTAACAAATTTTTAACTTCTATATTAAAAATATTAAATATTTATTTCCAAAAAATATTTCTATAAATTGAAATAATTAATTTTCAAATAAAAATAAAAGAGCTAAAACATTATTTTATTCCTGAATGTCCTGAAGGACTTATTTTTAATTATATTATGGATAGTTACCCTTTTAAGGGTTGAAGTGGAACCGTTACATGGCTCGTAGGCCCAAGGCCCAAGGCCTGAAATGACATGAAGGACCAGAGGCATACTATTCCCATTACATGATCTATAGGCCCAACCCAGTAGCATTTCCCCTCCCCGTCATCGCCATTATTGATCGCCTAGATCCCTTCCATGCATTACTGATCGGCTATCATTTACCTGTATGATGATGCATGGTGCCTCTTAATGATAATAGTTTCCATACCCTCTCATTCTTTTAATTTAGTTATCTCTACATCTGGTGACTGCAACTCTTGCACAGATCCTCTTCTAGGGACAACCCTGTGTGAACTGGGCAACTCCATGATGTATGTGGGCTGAAGGCCTAGAGGCCCTAAATCCATTGATGACCGGAAGGACATATGACTCGTAGGCCCAAACCGGTGGCCCAAAGGCCCAAATCGAGAGAATTGTTCCAACTGCTTCAGTAGTAAATAGTACTCACTACAACTTTTTAAATACTACAAAAGTACCTAGAAACATCCCTCCACCTGATTTGGATCCTCTTTCTCTTGGATTCCAAGAAGTATCCCATACCAATAGGGTACATGCTCATTGTGAAAAATATTCTTTTTAGAGATATTAAATTTTAAATCATAAAAATATATTTATGTTAATCCCACGTATAGTAAAAATATTAGATGGATGTTAAAATATAATTAATATATATATTTCATGAAATTAATTAACCAATATTGGTTAATTTAATTTATTATGAAATAAACACACTGGGTACAAAAAAATTATATCTCATAAAAACACTTCTTCTACAATTAGATGGGTTTTATTTATATATATAATCAATTTTATAAAAATTAATTTATATATTTATAATATAAACCCTATAAATTTAAAAAATTTATTATTCATATTAATACTCACAATATAAATGTCCAGGTCATAAGAGTATAGTATATCATGGTCCATTTGAACTTTGATTTCTATTTATCGAAATCTATCAATGTGGTTAGATTTATTTTAAAATTAATATATCATAATATGTTGGGGGTGTTATATTCATACCATTTTAAGAAAAATTATTCCACAATATTTCTATAATGTCATGTCATTAAAAAAATATGGGTATTTTATCTTTATTCATTGACGTTCCAACATCATTTATTCTATATTATGATTTCTCTAAAGTAAATACACCAGCCAAGTCATTTGGTTCCTCAACACATAAAATCTAGTGTCTAAAATCTTGATAGGGTATTCATATTAAGACAAACCATGATAAAATTCTATTTATTTGTATTTGATCACATATTTTATTTTTGAAATTAACTTTTTTCATAATGATATATGGTGAATATCATTTTCTTTATAGATTCTTGGTGACACATCCAAATAGTATTCTACAACTCCAATTCATTCTGGGATTTCAAATTATATGATATTCCTAGTAGTGAATTTCTATATTTTATTGAACCTTATAAAACCCTTCTATGTTGGTACTGTAAAGAAAATGTGATCTCCCACTTCAAATTCAAAATCATTCCTAATGTTATTTATAAAATTAATTTTCATACTTTTAACTTCTCTAATGTGAGTTTAAATTGACTTTACCTTTGTTTTTACATCATAAATGTGTTCTACGCATATAATATTCCTTCTATTAATATCATCCTAACATGTAAGATTACAAAATATCTTTCCATATAAGGCTTCATGTTATTCCATTTGAAAACATGAGTGGAAACTATTCCTTTTGGAACATCCTAAATGAATTCAAATAATGTTCTAAAATAACTTGAAATTCAAGTGAGAATGAAATAAAGATGTCATTAAATTTTTGTGTAGTCCATTAAATCTACCCACTAGTTTGAGGATGATAATTGGGGTTAACATGGATCTCAATATCAAGATCCTTCTAATGAATTTTCTATATTTTAAAGTAAATCATCGGTCATAACCAAACCCAATTGAGGGAGGTGAACCTAGAATTATTAAAACATTATTAGTATAGTGTCATGAAATAAACACAATTGGTAAATAATATTTTATAAAGGTTAAATGTTTATATTTGATAATGTGGTCAACAATAACCGCTATTTTAACTTTCTTCCTAGGAGTTAAGGTAATACAGTGACTTTGTCGGTAGTAATTTCATTCCATGTCCATGTAGGAATTGGAATTTGTTACATGAATTAACTAGTATTTTGTCTATAATTAGTCACCTATTGAAAACAAAACCTCTTGACACATAATCATAAATTTCTCACCTCATATTATCTCACAGAAAAATGTTCCTTCAAATCTCGTTACATATTGGTGTTATCTAGGATCAGAGACAAATTAGATATTTTTGAATCATAGAATAATTACATTCATAGATTTTGCATAGATGGAAAACATAAAATCTATCCATATATAAAAATGTAGTATGTATATATTAAGTGTGTAAATTTTCCATCATTCACAACATTAATATTCATATGAATAATCTCGTCCTTTGGATGAGAGAATTTTAGATATTCAAGTAGAGATGGTTTAGAAATAATTTAAAAATTGAGTGATGTATCCCCTTAATTAATAATTTTTAGTTAAATATTTCTTAAATCCATGTACAATGGATCCCTATCAATCCACATTTTGGCATGGAATCGATGATCTATCCAGATCAATGCACACACTACATTATTTTACGTCCCCGAGTGGTAATGTATTAAAAAATCATAATAATTAAGTAACTAGTATGAATTCCATTTCATCATGTTGTGCGATTTTTTTATAAGATTTATTTTAAAATCTTGTGATCATTTTATATTTCCCATCATTCACAATAAATATTTTGTCGCTACATCCTTATTTAAAACATTACATCTACCAACTCCAGATCAAGGGGTTACACTATTTTTTGAGAATTTAACTTCCCCAATTTATATTATATAACATTATAATTCTATATATCAAAAAAACCATTTACATTGATCTATACATAACAATATATCATATATCCATATTTCATGAAGGTGTAGTCATGATGAATTCATTATCCAATCAATTCATTAATTAAAAAAAACATTATTCACTTTCATTTGTCCATATAAACATAAATCCATTCTAAGTAATCATGGTTAATGGATTATCCAATCATGAGATTTTATGATGAAATTACTAATAGTAGCCTTCCAAATTAATGAAACTATTCACCTCTATAATGTTTAAAAGTTCCGTACATTCTTCGATTGTCATTATAATCCAAATATTAATAGATATTCCTTCTTTGAGATATTATGGCCATGAAAAGAAAACAATTTATGCTATAATTAACACATGATAAATTTACCATATAAAAATTTTCATCTATGATTCTCAAGAATGATTATCAAGAGAATTTTAGGGTCCAAATTTATTTTAATGTCAATCAATATATCATCAATAAAATAAATAATAAAATAATAATAATTTTCTTTAAAAAAATCTATTAATTATATAATTAAGAAAAGAGGGATCTTTTGTCAATCCAAATGGAATTATGATAATCTTATAATGTTTACACCGCATATAAAATTTAATCTTCATAATATATTCCTTATTTAATTGAAATTGACGTTTCCAAGAATTAAAATAAATATTTGAAAAATATTAGTCTCTATAAATTTCATACATAAATTCATCAATGTGATATATATGATTATTTTTCATTATTTTAATAGCATAGATTTTCCCTAAATCAATGCTTAGCCTAATAGATCCATATTTCGTCCAAAAAATGAAATGGGGCTCCCCATGGTGAAACACTTTGTCACATAAATATTTTACTACAACATTTACTATAATTATTTATTTAATTTCCCAAATTCAAATATGTCAATTCCCTAGGGTGTCTTGGATATAGTTATTTCAATAAGAATAAAATCAATTGAAAAATTAAACTCACTAACTTGTTGATGTATTGGTAATTCCTAAGGAATAAAATGAAGGTATTCTTAAAAAATGGGTAAATACACATTTTTAATATTACTTTTCCATCCTTAGGTTTTGATTGTTCTTCTTCACAAAGATTCTCAATCCTAATATCATATATGGTTGGATTTAGACATGACATAAATGTAGTCTCCCAAATACATATACTGAATTCCTTTTCTTTCTCAGAAATCATAATTTCCAATCAGTGAGAAAAAATCATCATATTATAAAATCTAGTCCATAAAAATGATTATAAAAAAATCTACTATAGATATAATAATAAATTTAGAAAATGGGGCTTGTTAATCTGTCATAATTGGAATTGATTTATATATCCTTATTGTGTTCAGAAATTCCCTTAAATCTTGTTTGATAACTCCCTTCTTAAAATTATAGTGTAATATATAATTTTCTTAGAAAACATAGAAGATATAAAAGAGTGTAAATATAAATATTATAATTATTGACCAAGTAAATCAGATACTATTATTATAGTACATACCACTACATATTTCAGAACATCAAGCTCAATTCTCATCATCGCATAAGCATGGAATTGTTCTCTTGGAATTTCATAGGGAAAATTCATTAACATTTGGATCAATAATTATAAAAATACCCCATCTCCTAACAACATATGCATTAAACATTGATAGATTATTTTATTCCCTTGAAATCACTAGCCTGGTGGACTCTCTCACCAAAAATTACTTAAACTGATATTACTAGCATGTATTTTCCTCAATTTTTCATTCCAAATTTTTTACATGTTGGAAATTCCATCCTTTCAATATTTACATTTGAGGTATTTCCTCATCTATAGTGTTCAATAGCCCTTTTCTTATTTTGATTTCCTTCTATGTCATAAAACATGTAGAATAGTTTCCCAATATTGATATTACATGATATTAAATCCTTTTATAATAAGAAGGAATGGGATATTATATACAGTTGAAGGATTGGATTTACCCCATTAACAAAATGACCAATATTCTTCTACAAATTACATATATAGTACACAACATGTATTTCTAACCTTGTAATTTTTTCTTCATACATAGAAACATTTTAATCTTTCTTTTATCTATGTCCCAATAATTTCCTCTCCATTTCTACTAATAGTTCATGCTTAAAATCTTTTTCCAAGATAAGTAACATAAGGAATTTTTATTCAATGATATTTATTCACTTATTATCCTCTTTTTTTGGAATCAAATGCTAGGATTTACCTATGTATACTAAGAGATGATAAACATACATGAAAACATTTTCTCTTTCATTATTTCCAAAATAGATAAATATACTCTTCAAGGAACATATCCACTGCACAACTATAAATATATTCATAGTTCTATTAAATAATGGAGGTCGTTGACAAATGAAGTTGTCAAAACTTAATTTTATAAATTATAGATCTATAAGATTATCTAGACAAGGGATGTTATTTTTTATAACCTAATTCATCTAACCCAAAATAGTTATAATTTTTATAGATCCAACTGCCACAATATCTCCAACTTAATTTTTTCCCAGTAAAGAATTCCTTACTAGGATTATGTGCATTGATACAATTTTCATTCCTAATGATAAGATCCATTTATAAAATATATCTAACCCTATATTATATAATAATATTATGAATATGAATTTATAATTTCAATAATAGTAAAAAACCAAACATAATTGAAAATTCAACTATAAATAATCTCTACATTGTATTATAAATGATCGAAATAGGGTTATATTCCATATTCTATTTTTTCTAAATTTAGTGTCCATTGTTTTCTAAAAAACACTCTATGATACCTACAATAAAAACACACATCCTTGTAGCCCATGGTTGGTGGATACATTGTTACATTGTTTCTAGCTAGTATCATTCATAACCTAAAGGATCAAGTAGCTTAGTAGTCTTGTAAAAATAAACACATAATTGAATATCACATTAAATTTACAATCTTAATGTAATATCATGTATTTTATTTGTGATAAATATTATAAAATTTATTATATATTTTCATATTAATCAAAATACTATTTTGATAAACCCATGTAATGGATGCATATGAAAGGGTTTAGCTAATATTCTTAGTAAGGGTATGTATATAATTGATGGTTACTCAATTTAAATTAAATATGAATAATATGGCTGAGATAAACAATAATAAAACATTCCATATATCAAATACCATAAAATAGGTTAATGAATCCTAAGAAAACATAACTACATAAATAATCACGAGGATAACAATTACTAGTTTAACAATGATTGAATTCATAATTCTACAAATTATAAACATTCCATCAAGACCTCAGGATAAGACATATAATATATATTGGTAAGACCTCAGCCAAATACCCAAAAAATATTGTCTCATGGGACCTATTGATGCATTGAGGGGATATATTGAGCACCTCTTGTCACTAAATATTTCTAATACATTCATTATATGATAGGTGTGAATCAAAATCAATGTAAACATTCGTATAGAAAACTAGAATATGAAATGTTAATATTTTACTTAATAAATTTAAATAATCATATACTATCCATAGTAATATAGGAAATGGTATACCAAAAATAAATCATTTTAATGAATAATTTTATGGAAATAATTTTGGAAAACAAGAATATACTTTTAAAATATCCCTATAATATTTCCTGAGGAAAATAACATTTTTATTTTAAAATAACTTATTAAATATATGAAAATAACTCAAATGTAATTGATAAAATATTAATTAAATGGAACCTAGGAGACAAGAAATTAAGATACAAATAATTGAGTGTCCATGAAAATGGTAAATTATATTCATACAATATAATATTAAGTAAAACATTCCTTTCACACATTTATAAAAAGACATCAAATACCTAGTTCAAAAAAAGAAATTACGATTCCTTCGAAAATTTTTTATAAAAACTAAAACTTAATTAAAACATATTATTTTTTGAAATAACCAAGAGAGATGAATATATATTGGGTTTAATATATAAAGATAATGTAATTTCCACAGTGGATAGAAAAATAAAAACCATCTCGAGTAATGTCAACATTGAGAAATAAACCCTTACCCTGGGTTTGAATTCCTTTATATTTGTCTGAACATATTGTATGATAAACATATTTTAATTATATATCTACTAAAGAAACATAATCATATATATAATACCATATATTATTTAAATTTAATCTTTTCTTACATTTTTGTTGATAATTATTTACTAAAATCACTATTTTAGGTAATATCTACATCATTTTTCAGGTACATTTTGGTTACCTAGTTTTGGTCTGGGTACATTGATCATAGTTATATCATATATATAATGTAAATTATTATGTAAATATGAAATATAATAATATATATTTAGAGTAATCCATAAAATTCAGATATGGAAAAAATGAATTTCAATGTTCATGGAGATGGTAGATCATACGTACGCATGAACATTTTATTTTTATTATTCAAAAAATTAAATGAAAGAATGTTAAATAATAATTCACATTTATTTAATCAGTATTATATCATGAAAATTATTTTTATTTATTAAATGTGTCATCAGTACAAATTAATTCATACGAAAATGGAAAACAAATGAAATCCCATCGTGGAGGCGGTAGTCCACACATACGCATGTGAGATTTTACTATTTTCCAATGGATTTGAAGTTAAGAAGGTATATGTGAAATTAAAATAAAAAATTATAATTATTTCATAATAACCATATAAAAATATTAATCCCATCATAGTAACCATCCAGTAAATATAGTGGTTTAATATGAATTGTTTCACAATGTAGATACAATAAGTAGTACGCACTCACGAGCGGTGCATTAATTTACCATTTGATTGGAAAACGTGTTTATAATTGTTATTTAATAATAATAATAATAACATTTCAGTATATTTATGTAATACCCCAACTGTATATATTAGTTATATTAGTTATTTTAATAAATCTTTATCATTATTTTGTGTTTCAGTAGCTGGCGTGTCGATTTAAAAAAAAAAATTGGAATCCCTTTTGTTGCTACAGGATATAAAACTATGTTAGGAATAACCATGTGGTACCAATGCAGATGATGGGGTGGGTTTTGAGTCATGGTTCATGACTTGCACGTGGTTTATTAAAATATGTGACAATTGCGTCGCTTGGCTCGGTAGGTGGGTAGTGTCGGGTGGCAGGGTTCGAGCGCAATTTGATCAACTGCACTTGTGGCTACAGGCAGACCATGCCATTCACCATGGTAAAAATAAATAAAATAAAATAAAATATTGTGATGTGAAGAATTAATGTAACATAAATTGAACAATTTAACAAAAATAATAATATAATTGCTATTACGAATATAAAATTATGATTATTAAAAAAATTATTAAAATTTCTATTATTTTTTATATAAATATTATAAATATTATGAATATTAATTAATATTCCAATCAACAATTTAAAAATTATTATTATTAGGTAAGTATTAATTTTTTTCTAGGGTTTCTTTTTCCCCCCTCTCCCATATTCCTTTCTTTTCTCCCTCATAGTACACACTATCCCATTATATATGCAATGCAACCCCCACCTAGACGCACTACCCACCTTCCAGTGATCCCCCTCTCGTGCCCTTGTATCTGGGGGGCTATAGTGCCCTCCTCTCTTGCACATGTCCCTACCGGTGCCCACCTCCCCAGTGCGCAACCTCTCTAGGACCTTCCTCCTCCAATAGAATCTCCCCCTATAGTGATTGTTCTCTTTGATTGGGGTTCTTTAGGGGGTTGTTGGTTTAACCAAACAATAGATACTATGGTTATATATTTAGGGTTGATTCCCAAAAACTTTTGGTTTGATCTTCATGTTTAGGGTCCCTTCTTGACCCTAGAAGGTGCACTTGACATGTGATTGAGGTTTCTCACCAGTTTCAAGAATTTATTCCGTATTTGAGGGAGGATCCCTTTGTACATTGCCTTTAATATTTAATATTTCTTTGAATTATTATTTTCTCACCCTCCATGGTAGTTAAATTCTGATCAAATCTTTTTAGAATAATTTTTCTATGTGAAATAAAGTGTTTTTCTTGTCCATTTAGAATATTTCAATTCTGTTTAGTGAATTGTTCATGCCATGTGATATATAAATTCCCCAATTGGATATTTCAAGTAATTTATAATTTTTGAAAGCATGTTATGTTTTTTATATATTACTGAGATATGAAAAAATTCAGATTGGAATTTCGTAATGTATGTCTAATTTTTTTCATGAAATAGGGTGGTGTGTAGTTTTTCATGAAATTTTTGATATGTGAAAGTGTTATGGGGCCCGTTCTGGGTTATTGTGAAATGGATTCATTTTTAAAAAAAAAACCCCTTCTTGAAATAGTTTAGTTTACTTATGGTTGGGGAAGAGCTGGTAATTTCCTCTATTTAGGACTCCACTTCTGTCATAATTATTTAACTAAAGAAACTACTCTACAAGGTGAGCAAGGTGGTTCCGATTGTGTGACTATTTGACGACATGAATGTATCTCATGTTATATTGATTCATTGGGACACCCTTTTGTGAATAAAGGATGGGAACCTATCATATAATTGTGGATTACTGAGAATGAATGTTGAAATAGTCCATTTTACAAACTAGCTAGTGGCCCATAGTAGAGGTATATTTTGGAATTATTATTTCTATGGGATTGGTACCCTCAACTAGGCTAGGTAGGGAGGAGGTCGGGCCTTTGGGAATTAGGTTGTCATTCGGTAGGTCATGCCTTCGGTACATGTCATTGGTATAATATATTCTATTTATCCTTTGAGTTCCTAGTTATTTCCCTTTTTCATCAGTATTTTTACTATTAGGTCAATTTCCCATGTTGTGTGGGGTTGTTATTATTGTACATGGTTTTTGGAATTCTTTTGGAAAACTGTGAAAGTGATGTTTTGTTAAAAAGGTTTCATAAAGGATTTTTGAAAAAACAAAAAAATTATCTTCTCTTTCCTCAATAATAAATTTTTCAAAATATATTCTCTCTTCCCTACCTCTCTATTAACTTACTCTCCCCCATATGTGATGTTTAATAAACAATTGTGAGGCAAATGGATTTTTGGTTGTCTTAAATTAAATTAAAAGTGTGGAAAACCTATATCTTTATATTTTATTTCAAACCTAAGAATCAACGTTTCTTTATTTTAATCATGTGAATTGAGAATAGATTTATTCGGGCTAAATTGTTGAGTTATAATACTCTTAACTATAGTCTTTTTTTGTTTATAGTTTATACTACAAGTTTAGGCTTCACTTTGATTACTTTAGGTGATAGTTGGTTTTGGAATGGAGGGTGACCCTTGGGGTCACATGGTGGTGTCATCGATTCCAGGTCCAGTTTGGTTTTTTTGGTATAGTTTTTTGTTTTCATTGTTGTTTCCTTCAAAGTAATTGTAAATGATGAAAATTTTGAAAATCATTAATAGTTTGTTTTTCCCATATATTTTCCATTATAAATTTATTTTTTGGCTGAAATAATTCCCATTGTATCTTATGATTCCCATTGCACTTGTCACTTGCCCCGGAGGATCAGTAATGCCTCTTTGGCCTTGCCACAGATTGGTTCAGTTGACCAATTCATCGTCATCCCTGTTCATTTGTCAAAAGATGCTATTAAATAAATTCTACTATTTAGTGTACCATTATTTTAATAACACCCATAGTTACTTGGGGATGTTGCGGTAGAAGGATTTGAATTATTGGTGCTCAAGATGTTGGAATGAGAAGGACATTCTAAACCCTTACTCATTTTGACCCTCAAGTTACCATTAGATTACCATGTTTTTTGGTGTCTTTTGATCTTCTGGATTATTTGGTGTGAGGAAAAAAATGGAGTTGGGAAAGTGGCCTCTGTGAGATTTTAGGGACTAGAAAGCCATGTGGAGGCAAGTAATTTTCTCTATAATTCTCTCCATGATAGTGGTATGATTGGCATTTGGCCCTCAACTATATGTATGATTCACCCATCGACACTAGGATATATTTATGAAATGTTTCAAAAATCCCTTGTATTTAAAAAATTGTTTGAAAAACTCTAATTTTTATTATCAATGAAAATAAGAGTTTAAATTGGTGATGATTATGCTCAGATTGGTGGAAAATGTATTTTCTTAAATATTTCAAATAAGGCATTACAAGGGTTGATTATTATGAACCAATTTTAGAGAAAAATTAGAACTATTTCCATGATATTGTTTTTTTATAAACAAGGTTGGGATTTATGAATAGTTGATTGATCAGAAAATGGGAATTTATTTTCAGAAAGGTGGTTTGGAAGCTTTTTTATATAAAAATGAATAATATTTAATCAAATTTCTATTGATGAAATGAATTTTTTTATGTAATTGGATGTGTTTTTAAATGTATTGAATGTTTTTTTGTGAAGAGGAAAAGTTTTTTATTTACCTTTGGTGTTCTTTGAATGATCACATGCACAGAAATATGTGAAATGTTCATGGGTACCTGGTATGCCAAGATGATTTGAATTTTTTAGGCTCCATGGAATAATATTAGTGGTTGTGCAATCCATTAAGCTTCTTTTCATTTAAAAAGTGAATTTAAAAGAAAAATTTAATGTTTTCATATCTTATAGTGGCTTAGTGTGTCCCATTTATTTTGTTAGTTATTTTTCATCTCTGGATTTTGAAATTGAGAATCCCTATTTTCGGATTAGTCATGATTGAGTTCCTTTTTATTTCTTCTTCTTGTATGTCCCCATAAGGATTCGAGGGACATCCAAGGTGAAGCATTGCGTGGTCATCTTTAGAAAATTCTTCAATTGACTATTCAATAGACTTCATTCTTGAATCATGGAAGTTGAATCATCTCCTCTTTTATGGTCAAGAGGATCCTCTCTAAGTGAATGAGTGGTGCAGAGGATTGATAGGGAATTTAGTTTTCTTTTGTTTTCTGAGTCATTAAAGGTGGTGTTTGAAACCATTATTCATGAATGTCCAGCATGGATATGGTGGAAGCATGTGTCTCAAAGAATATATCAATAATACCTTACATGGGAGTTCTTTAAAAATTCAATCATCCAACTACACTTTTATAATATGATGAAGTGAGGAGAAAGACAAAGTAGTGTGGTCTC
The DNA here is from genome assembly GCA_963277665.1 of Viscum album. Taxonomy (NCBI): domain Eukaryota; kingdom Viridiplantae; phylum Streptophyta; class Magnoliopsida; order Santalales; family Viscaceae; genus Viscum; species Viscum album. The sequence continues at coordinate 96,830,058 of OY728158.1, forward strand.
TAGGAATGTGTTGGATCAGTGTTAGAGTTCTCTCATCACCTCTTAGACCTAGTTCTGTATGATCTGGTTCATGCGGAAAACAATCCTATAAAATCTCTATATTTCGAGTTCAAACTCCATTCGAAGTTAGTTGATAGTGTAAGAGATTTACATAACCACTTTCCATAATGTGGTGAGGAAAGAATTTCATACCAAATCTTATTTTGCAGGAGGGCTTGAGATGGAGAATTTTTCTCTCGTATTTGGACATGTGGAAGAGGATGATGATAAGAAGAATCAAAAGGGTCCTGATTCTGGTGGTGTGGTGGGTGAATTAATAGTCTTTTAGGCCACTCATAATCCTCTTTAGGGAGAAATATTGTGTTTTATCATTAGTTTGGTAGGATTGGTAACAAGATGTCATCATTCCTGATTTCTCTAAGAACCTTCCACACTTTTGGATGCTTGGGTTACTTTCCATGGTTCTATTTTTGTATTTACAAGATGCACCACGAAAAAAGACCAATTTCTTCAAAGGCCACCCCAAAACATTTGTATGAGTAGGGCGATGTTTGGGATTAGTTATGATTTTACTCTCAGTAATGTTCCTTGGATTTTGTAACCACATTGGGTGGCATTTTTAGTGTTCATTCCTATTTTAATTGTGGTAATGGATGTTGTTGAACATTTTTAAACTTATATTTCAATGAAAGTGTGTTTTGTGAAGTTTTATTTTTCTTTTCAGGGGGTTCAAAAAGACTGACAATGAGGAAACATAAGCTTCAAACATCATAACTCCAATTTTAGGACTTGGAGTGATGTTGGTGTATAGTTAGAAGATCCCTAGTGGTTTGAAAGGATGTATGCTAGTTTCTATTCATATTATGATTGATGGAGGTTCTTCAATTCCCTAGTGTAGTTGTTTGGTTCTGTTTGGTCCTGTTCGGTGGGATGGGGTAGAAGGAAATCATTCCCAGGTTGTGACCCATGTGGGTATAATATTGACCCTTTATATAAGGAGTTATATTCATCGTGTTTTCCCAAAAAAATCCATTGGTTGTGTCCCACTGATTCTAGGCCTCTTTTGAAAGGCCCTTGTAAGATTTGGTTTCATTTTCAGTAGTGCGTTTCTAATGATATGAGTTCTTGGGGTTTGTGGGAATTGGTAAATGTTATAACCAGTTTTAAATTGAGTTCTTATCATAGTTTTTCTCTAGTTTTGGGGCTCATAAATGTAGAAATCCTCTAGTTTGGGTAGTGGTGTTATTTCGCTTAGGCTAAAGAAACTAGATTAGTTTGTTTTGGGAATTCCTTAGTTCCTGGTTGTTGGGAGGGTGTTTTTTGGATGGAATGGTGAAATATTTTTAGTTCCATGTGTCTCGATATGTTGGGATGCTTATAGTTGTGTCCTTCATTAAATCCTTAGTTATCATTTCCAACTCATGTAGAGAAGTCAGGTGTGTTTGGGTTGGGAGTTCCTCCGTTGGCCCCCTCGCCATGGTGGTGTGTTTAGGTTTTAAGTTTTTGTGCTACATGAGTTCTTATGTTGGGGAAAACACTTTCATGTTCTCCCATTCTTTTGTGTTGTTGTTTCCATTCCATTGAACAGGTGTGACCAATAGAGTGAAAAGTAACCTCGAGGTTCTTAGCCACTCTCTTATTTGATCAGGCATGGGCAAGAGTTTTGGTTATCCTTTAGCATGGTAACTTTTTAGGGGAAGAAGGTGTTTGTGGTGGGGATAAAATTCAAACCCCAAATCTATATATTAATTATTTTATTTTTTAAAATATTTTTTAGTCATTTTTTTGGGTTTCGGTAGTTAGTGGTTAAAATTTGTTTGAGAAAATGAAAGCCATTTTATTGTTTCATGGTTATCCTAGATAGTTCAGGGTAACCACGCAGTGCTTTATAGATTCCTGGGTGGGTTTGAGTTGTGGTGCATGACTTGCACATGTTTTATAGAATTGTTCATCTTCATACGTCTTTTCTCAATATATGTGCAATGTCGGGTGGCACGATTCGAGCGTAGTTTTCTCAAATGTATATCTACCTCTAAGCAGACCGCATAGTTTCCTAGTGTTCAAAAAAATAAAATAAAATCAAATATAATTATATGATAAGACATAAATTAAAAAAAATTAAATTTTTAACAATAACAATAAACAAAATCATATTGTTGCGGATAATAATTTAATAATTATAAAAAAATTAATTGTTATTATTATTATTATTATTAGAAATATTATAATTATTATGAATATATATTATTATTATTATTAATTATTATATAATAATAATTAATTGGTTAATTTTAATTGTTTCCTAGTGTGAGAACCCTATCACTCTCCCTGTGGAGAGTAACCCCCCACCCCATTGCGCACCACCCTCCTTTCTGCGAGCTCCCACCAGTGCCCTCATCTCCTGTGCACATGAACCCTCAAGTGCCCTCCTCTTTGGTGAGCAGATACCCTCTTTCTTCCTCCATTCCTACATGTGACCCCAGTGGTGCCCACCTCTCTAGGGCATGTCCTCTCCAGCACCATCCTTGTTCAGAGGTGGCTCCTCCCCCAAGGAGTGTTCTATTGGTTTTTGGTTCTTTATTGGGTTTTTGTATTGGTGAATCCCAAGAAGAAATGGTTTGATTTTAATGGTTTATTCCTAAAAAATTGGGTTCAATACTCATGTTTAGGGTCCCTTCCAGTCCCTTGATGGTCCGGTTGAGTTTGATTGAGGTTTCACACCAATTTCGAGAAGTTCTGTATCGTTTGAGGTAGGATCCCATTACACATTACCTTTAAATTTAAGATTTATTTTATTTCTTATTTTTTTCACCAATCTTGATAGTTATATGATGATATAATAATTTTAGTATAATTATTACATGTTAATTAATTTTTTTATTTATTATATTGATTATGTTGTTTGCGTTTAGTCAATTGTACATTCCAAGTGCTTGATAAATGGTTGGATGGAATATTAAAGTGGTTTATAATTTTTAAAAGCATGTTTTGGTCATATATATATAATTATGATGTCCATATATTGTGATTGTTATTTCATAATTGATTTCTAGAATTATTTTTTCTCGAAAGTGACATGTGCTTATTTTTTCTTGAAAGGCTGGATATGTGAAGGGGTCATGAGGCCCGTTTGGATTTTTTTATATGGTTTTATATGGGAAACCCTTCTTGGAATAGGTTGCATTCCTGGTTTTTGGCAATGAGGTGGGAATGTACTAAGGTTGGGACTCCACTACTGTGATGATTATTTTAAGTTAAGGTACTACTCCTCCAGGTGAGTAGGGTGGTTCTAGATGTGTTAATATATGATGTAATATTGGTATGAATTTTGTTTTAGAATATTCATAACACGCCTTTGGGAGCATAGAATAGGAACCTAGCATTTCTACGAGGATTACAGAGAATGATTTATACACCATTCTAGGATACACATATGCTAGTGACCCATAATAGGGGTACATTATATTATTATTGTTGTTATGGGATTGGTCTTCTATGTGAGGTCAGGTAGGGTGATAGTCGGGCATTTTGGAATTTTTATCACAAACCATGCCTGGTTTCCAAAAAACGTGGCACTCGACCTGGTCTACAGAATGGTTCAAAGGGCATTCCTGATCCCCATGGGATGGAAAGTAGTGTTGTGAACCAAATTAAAATAGTTGGGAACAATTTTGTCCTAGAAATAAAATAGATATGAATAAACATAAATTTAACAAATTAAAAAAACACTAGGAGGGGAAAAATAAAAATAAATATGTTTCTAGAAATACATCTAGGTGACTTTATGGGTCATCGCCAAATACGTTACACACTCACATCAAGTGTCATCCAAAGCTTGAACTTGAAACCGAAAAGATTTGGTAGGCGTGATCACCGAGATGATGAGTAATAGTTCCAAAGTAAAACAATTCCCTATGAACATTTCTTTAAAAAAATACAATCACACTAATATGAAAATAATACATAATAATTTAAGGCTTTTCATGTTTTTCAAATTCGAGTCACAAGTTTAAATTTTTTAAAAGAAACTGTTTTTATACCCTTATATTTTCAAAATAGATTCCTAGAATGCATTAGCATTTCTAAATGGAAATAAATTAGTTTATATTGAAATAAGGTTCTTCCCAAATGACACATCAAGTGTGAAACAATTTATATGAAAACCACTTCATAAGAATAAAGTTGTAGATGAGTTCCATGGGGAATACCTATAAGTAAATAGAACAAGCATGACCCTAGATGCCCCGTACCTCATTGAAATGTGGTATAGAAACAACAACCATGTGTGTTCTAATGCATGAGACACTATGGGAATCTCATCCCAATGCATATTTGTCTCTAATCAAATCAAAAAAATGAGGTATAGAAACCACGACCATCAGCATTCTTGTGGACAAGACCTTAGGTGGAGTAAACTCACAATTCTTGGTGGTCTCCAATCATATATCAGGTTCAGTTAGTGTTGTAGCATCAATCCAGTTTGATAAAACTAGGACATACCACTTCTGAATAATCTAGCGTACAAGTCCAAGTCCACCCACATAGATACCCAAGGCTTCTCGTGTTACTTATTTCAAATGGAAGGTGATGTTTTATCATGAAAGCATAAAATAACAGAACACTTCCTTCATCAAGAACCCATTCACCATCTCACTAATATTCTCCCTCTTTAAGTGTGTCCCCTCTATTATGTCAGTAAATTCTTAAGCCTAAACAGTTGGAACATATCAAAAATAACATATTAACTCTTACATGAATTTTATCAAACTATAGGGGTTCCTTAAAAGTGATTTTCTACTATAACAATCTATTCTCAATGTTCCATTTCGTCCCAATTACATTATAAGAAAAAATAACTTCTTATAAGAAGATTATACATCTAACACTGTCTAAAACCCTTCAGAATCCCAGTTGAACAACCAAGATACCACATTTCTAAAAAAAAGTGTGAAGTTATACTTAAAAAAAGGAAGGGATTTAAAAAAAGTAAATTTTCCAATTAATCTCAAATTCATTCCAAAACTCGTGCATTTTTCTAATGTAACCAAAATGGGATCTTTCCCCTTTTTAGAAACACACACTATACCATATTCATTCAATTCACCATTCACAATGATTACACACTAACCAATTACCTTGGAAATACATATCAAATTCTCATAAACATTTAAGAGGTAACCTTTAATGATTTAAAATCTAAAAAAAATTAAGCCTTAGAAATGTATTAAAATTTCCAAAAAAAGTTGAGAGAATATATCAATAAGAAAAATAAAAACTGGAAACTTTTATAATTTATGAAAAACAAATGAAGAACCATTTATAATAGTCACAACCAACTTTTATGTCTTATACATAAACTACATAAATATAAAAATATTTTTAAAATAATAAAACAATTATAAAATTCAAATTAAAGGGTTAGGCATACAGAGCCTACCTCAAACACGCCTCTCCTTAATGATGACATTCTGAACGGACCCTTCACACTTACATGCACATATATGAATACATATATATATATACCCATTACTGAATTAAACAAATTCCCCAAACCATGAGGAAATATGAAGAAAGAGATAACATATATATATACCAATGATATGCATGTACATATTGGTTTTTGTGATACCCGCAGCCTGAAACCACATCAACAGAACCCAATGCAATCTAGAAAAATTTACCAACCATGAAAAACATGGTGGAAAAGACCCAAACATCCCCAAAACCACCCAATTTCATGATTCACATCACATAAAAACATTAAAAATCAATTTTAATAAAACACCACAAGACTTTACAAACAAAATCACAGTATAATTCCACTTCTAAAATTATGCACACACAAAAAATCATTCAAAACATAATTCGCACCACATTAGAATTCTAATAATCCATTTCCACTGTAATAAAACCATTTTCTTAATAAATTAAACCACTAATAACAATTATAAAACAATTTCAAGAAGTATTGCATGGCTTAAAACACCAACACTCACTCAAAATCACAATTTAAGTTCAGATGCACACCAACAAAACAAAAAATCCTAATTCGCAGCCTTCACATAATTTAATAAACTAGTTGCGCAATTTATAAAAATGTCACCATGTGACACAACATGGGAATACCTAAGAAATCACCCAATTTCATGTAAAATTTTCAATTTAAAAATTATATACATATTTAATTATACCAAAAACATGTTTTACACAAATAACAAAAACCGATGTACATAATAAATTAAAAAAATATTAAAATAAATTCATCATTAAATATTTATGCACCGAACACATACCTCTTGTGGAAAAAAATCTACAATAATTTTATGAGGCCCATCCACCCCACAACCACACCTCATGAAACCATGAACAGACCCTGACATGATATGATTTAACCAAAAAAACCAAGATTAATCACCAACCCAACTGAATCCTATAAATTTGAAAGGAAAAACTTGAATGAGGTGGAATGTGCATTCAGAAGGAGATGAGGGTGATGGAGAAGATAGATTTCACTAGTGGAGGGACCACCAGTGTATCGTTAGTGGGACGATAGCTGGCCAATGGGGGGGCATGAGAAAAAGATGCCTACAAGGTTGAGTCACGCCCCATAAGGGGGTGGTCTATCGGGAGGGGCTTCATGTCGTGGCTTCACCAGAAGAAGCAGGATAGATGAAAATGGTTTGCCGAATAGAGTAGTAGGGAAATCTAGTAGAGCGGACAAGGGGGAAAGAAAAGTCTTCATCAAATAGGGATTGTAAGGGATCTTTCTTGCAATACATGTGGGGGGGAGCGAAACACAAAAAAATATAATAAAAACTAAAAATAAATTAAAATAATATGATATTTATTTGATAATAACCTAAATATTATTATAATAGACTTAAAAGACATAATATACATAATAAACATAATTATAATAAACATAAACATAATAATAAAAATAAAAATAATACCATTATTTTTAATAATATTATTATCATTATTAATATTTTTAACTTGTTTAGTTTAACTTTATTCTCATTCTCATTATATAAATGTATTTATATTGAACAATGGATAGGCTACCCAGTAACCTAGGATAAGCTGCATAGTTTCGTAGACCATTCTCTGCCGTTGATGTCGATGCTACCTTGGCCAAAACATGTGTTTTTTAGTAAAACCTAAAAATATTAAATCTTGATTCTAGACTAACTACCTGATTCTAAAAAAATTAAATGAGTTAAATAATTCAAAGGGTCGTGTGTGACAATTCTCCCCACCATAACATTTTCTTCCCCTAAAAATCCACAACAGGGATCTTTAGAAAAAAATAAGTGAAACTACTTCTCAGCTCATGGAGAATCATGATAAACAACAAAAAAGTGCAAGGCATGAACACAACCAAAAAATAAAAGGACATACCAATAGAACTTAGAGACCCAAAATGAAATCACCATGAAGTGTAACCCACCCCCAAAAGTGAAATCACCACCAGTTGACCAATCAACGTAGAGTATCCTCTCATTGTACACGGTAAAACACTCAGAAACCAAATTATTAAACATCCCTGAGAGCTAATGCAGTCCACCAGAAACGAACAACTAATCCAAATTGTTCAAACAGGTAGGCCTAAATGGACTCCCCGACATGAGAAACAACCTAATCCTAAGGCAGAACTAGGACACTAACATGGGGAGGCCAAACAGACTCCCTATCATAAGGTTAAACAATGTTTACTAACTAGAATGGAATACCAAAAAGAACTAAACATGGTTATCTTGGGGACTTCTACAGAATAAAATTATCCTACCATAAGGGACCTCATGAAATATACTCTAAACCAAATAGAAGTATCCCTGTGGTTCGTCACTCCTAGGAGTATTTCCATCCTTGGACAAGCCAAACCAAAATCGAGGTCAAAACAAACTCATAGGGCTATACATACATGAACAACCACACATTGGTCCACACCCACAAGGGTATAAGAACTATGGTTCGGGAAGAAAAAACACCTCTACCTCTATATAACCAAGGAGGGACTCTCCCACTTCCACAGATAAAAAAATTAGGGAACATGGTTCCCATGTACCTCTTAACCACATTGGACCATATTAAATAAAATATATACATAAGGAAATTGAAACTAACTCTATTTCAGAAACTGAGGGATGATATAGGACTGATATCACTTAAACTTATAGCGCTCTTTACTACACACCAACTTTACTTTGGGACCTATGGAAGAATCTCTAGTGGTTGACGAATCACAAGCCTTGCAGTCAGACATTTCAAACCCTGAATACTATATCTTTTCTGGAACCTCATGCAACTACACCACATCCTAGATTGAACTATTAAAATAAAACACACCTCGGATCTCAATTATTATATCACAACACTTTTACCAAAACAGAGACTTAGAAAAAGAACATGTACCTCCACATGTTACATTGAATGGGAAACATCAAGATAGAGAAAACATGAATGATACCCCATTCTGAAATATAAGGTTTAAAAATTCCCCCAAAAGGAATATGATCATGTTAATATAGATGATTGAAAAAGTACTCTGAAATTCACCCTTATATTTGAATTGGAAACCACATTGTAGGATGTCACCGAACATGACCCTTGCATCTGAAGGGAATGATACAAGATGTGGGACATAAAATAGAGTCCCAATAAATATGAGATTACTTCAAGTGAAATAATAACCACTTATAGCCTGATTTCTCACATGGGTGGCTTAATGTGATAATATATTTAGATGAAGAAACAAAACACCCAATGTTCATTTTTTAAACTAGTATCCCACACTAAAAACTCTAGACTTCCTCCCCCCTTATCAAATGGAATTTCATTTACCTCTTCTGGACAAGACCTATAGAAATAATGATGTCAAACTCCACAGTCAACAACCCTGGAAACCAAAGAGACCAAATCATCCTCTAACTCCTCTAACATCCACTATCCCTAATTGAAGGGATCCACTATACCTCAAAAGGAGAGGTTGATTCATATTTCTCTGTTCAAGAAGAAGAATGTTCTTACACTAATCAACTGGAGGGTCCACCCATGGAGAATCACCCATGGCTACACATCAAACATTAATTTACTCTTTATGGGGGCCTACAGTAGCTAGTGAGGAAAAGGTCCATGGACCTAATCAAACAGGTTTAGTGAAAAAACATGCCACTGACCAAAACTGAACACATGAGGTGAGCCACACAGATTATTCATGAAACACATCTCAAAATAAACCAAAAACCATTATTGCGAACCAAAAAATCGACGATACACAAACCAAAATCATCATTCCAAAAAATGTATATTTAAACTCAATACACCCACAACAAAATTTCCAAGAATAGAAGAAGACACATGATGATGTAATATGAAATTAGTATCATTGGGTGACTCAGACATACGGTTGGAGGCCATATTCCTATCAAACCACTCTCACAGAATGTGTTTTAGGACAACATCCCTAGATCCACATGGCATTATAGGCCCCATTAGCTTTAAGAGACTTGTGATGAAGCCCACTTTTCATTTCCTAAAAATTGAACAACCACAAGGACCAAAAGACTCGGATAAAACCTAACTTTTCTAAGTAATTTGAGTCATGTCATGAGGTGGGCTGGCTGGACACCCTACTCCAAATCGGAATATCTAGTCCCAATAGTCTCGGCCCTGTTCAACCAAGACTGTTCCCAAAATAACAAGACCCAAAAGAGCATAAAATTCATCAACTACCTTTTTTCACGAACCATGCTAGGTAACCATCCAACCTTGAACCCGACTCGATCCATGGTAATAAGTGAATGGTGTTTCTGGTCCCCAAAAGCTGGAGACTTGTGTCTGGAACCAATGAAAATTAGTTTGGAATGATTTCGGCCCATATAAAAAATAAAAATTAATAAACATGACATGAACCAAATAATAGAACAGTAGGAGTGGGAAAAATAAGTTGAACTAGGTGGCTAGACACACATCTAAGTGACATCATGGGTCAACACCAAATACAAAAACACACTCATTTTAAGAGAAATACAATGATTGCACATAATAGTGAAAAGATAAAGTTTTTGTGAGCATCGAGATGATCCGTAGGAATTCCAAAGTACAACAAAACCCTTTCCCTTTTCCTTTAAAAGGAAATCCAATCATGGTAGTGTAAAAAAAGACATAACAAAGTAATAATTTTCATTCTTATCATATTCAAGAAAAAGATTACATTTTTTATGGAAATAATTTCTATTCCACTATATTTACAAAATAGATTCAAAGAAATCATTATCATTTTTATATGAAAAGAAAAATGTTCAGATGGAAATATGGTTTTTCACAAATCATACATGAAGTGTGAAACTACAAAAATTAATAAAAAATCATAAGAATCATGTCACAGACGAGCACTATGCGATATCCCTTTAGGTAACTAGAAAAATAAGGACTATAGATACCTCATCCCTTAGTGATATATGGGATAGAGACCACACATAATAGTGTTATCGTTCACAAGAATCTAAGGGGAATCACCTACCAGGTTCTAGTGTTCTCCGATCATATTAAAAATGTGGTATAGAAACCATATCCATTTTTTTCTTGTGTATGAGACATTATGGGGAATAACATCTAAAATTCCAATGGTCTTTGATCATGTAACATGTTTAGTTAGTGTTGTAGTGTCAATCCTACTAGATGAAAATGTGAAAAACCACTTCTGAATCATCTAGTGTGCCAATCCTAGTCCACCCACCTAGATACCTAGGGCTACCCATGTGCTATATTTCAAATGGGGTGAGGTTTTTCACCAAACATAAAAGAACCAAACACATTATTCATGCACAACCAATTCACCCTCTACCCACTATAATACCTCCTTAAGTGTGTTCCCTCTCTTTTAAATCACAAAATGCATAAGACACCACACTATTCACTTATCTCAAATCACATATTAACACTTACATAACACTTCTCAAACTAAGGGGGATGCCTCAAGAGAGGTCTTCCACTCTCAAAAAATATTATCAATGTTTCAAATGATCCCTATTATATTACAAGAAATATTTACACTTTATGAATAGCATAAACATCCGACACTTTACAGAACACTTTAAAATCCCATTTAAACAAAAAAGGTAACACACATATGAAAACTACCTTTAATCCATGCCTAAAACTAATCATACATTTTATGAAGGGAAAATTTCCAATTAACCTCAAATTCATACCGAACCCCATGTCATTTTCAAAATTAAAAAAAATGATGTTTCCCCTTTTAAATACCACACATTTATCCATCCTCATTCAAGTCATATTAAACAATAATTATACACTCACCAATTACATTTGGAATTAAATAACACATTTTCAAAACCAGTTGGGAGGAATCTTTAATGAGTAAAAATCTACTACCAATTAAATATATAAAATTTATTACATTTTCAATACAAATTTGAGATCATATATCACCAAAAAAATTGAAAATCAGAAACATAGATAAATTATACAAAACAAATGAAGAAAAATTTCTAACAGTCACAAAAATATTGCATGGTTTGTACATAACTACATAACTATAAACATATTTTTAAAACAATAATGAAATTATAAAATTCAAATTAAAGGGTTTGGCATAGAGGACCTACCAAAAACATGTTGCTCCTTGATGAAAACCATCATAACTGACACATCACACTTATATGCAAAAGAATTTAAACAAATATATTTAAATACCTCTAGATGCAAATCAGATATTCCCCACGTCATGAGAAAATATGTACAAATAAGCCATATATATATACATTACCTATGAATGTAAATATATGTGTTCTTAATACCCATATCCCGAAAACCCATCAATGAAATCCAACACACATTGGAAAAATGTAATAAAAACTTGAAACATAACAGAAAATACAAAAAAACCACTCAAAACTACTTCATTTCATGATTCACATCAATTAAAAAATTTAACAAAAAATTACAAGAAAATAACACACTTCATTACACCAAAAATAAAATCCAATTACTATTTTAAAATTATACACACACCAAATCATTTTGAAAAATTAATTCACACCACTTGAACAATTAAATAAACCATTTAAACTGCTGAAGAAATAACTTTAACAATAAAATAAACCACTAAGAAAAATTATCAAATAATTTCATGAAGTATCACATGACTTAAAACAAAAAACTCCCTATAAATACCATTTTAAGAGCAGACACACACCGACACCACATAAAAACCTAATTTGTAACACCCCAAGCTTCCACGGTACGTTTCCCTTCGAATAATGCGATAGCGTGTGTTGTACGCAACCACGAGTTCTAACACACACCACAACTAATTAAACTAGCCATTGTGAATAGTAATACCTACTTTTTGAAATCATATATATTTTATATTTCAAAATGGACTTCATTTTTGGATTCGGAATATTGAAATTATCCTAGGGTGAAATTTTGGTACTTTTCGGATAACTTTTATATTTTGATGAATAGTGAAAATTACTAAATTTTAATTAAAAACAACTTTTTTAATCAAAATAATTAATATTGATAAATTATGAATTTGATTGGTTTTAAAGTATATTTAGAATATATTTTTACCATTTAATTTAATGTTTGTCATTGGACATAATTTCACAATTAAATCAAACATAAACAAGTGTCAATCTTTTGATAGTTATTACCTCTTAAAAACACGCTTTTTGTTTTGACAGCAGGAATTAATTTTAAATTAATTTCTGCCACTTCTGTGTTTCGAATTTAGAAAAATGGATTCCATATTTGGAATCAGGATTTCCAAATTGTGTAAATAGGTAACTTTTATTTTTAGACATTTTGAATAATTACTGTGGTAAATATTTTATTTACCATGGTTAAGGGTAAATCTGGTAAATAAGGGTTAAAAAATAATATTATAATAATACAAAATTACACTAAAACGTGTCCTAACCTTATTGGTGGACACATACCCGACCATGGGCATCCTTGGGTCGATTTGGGGACCCCTTGGAGCCACTTGTATGTGGTAGGGACACATTATATTTATAAAGTTCAAATAAAAATAAAAATGGCATAAGCTTACATCTTTTAGAAGAACAATTTCTACATAGGGTTATACATGTTGGATTTTCGATTATAAATATTCATTAGAAATATAAAAATATTTCCTACATAATAATATTTTATTTATAATTTTTAGATATCAAATAATTTAAATTATTAATGACACAATAATGATGCAATGTTTACCTCATTAATAAATCATTTAAATAAATAAGATTATAATGATTAAAATATTATCTAAAACCTGTCCAATTCTTATTGGTTGATGTTATTTAGAATATGAGTCATCTTATCTTCGACCTAAATGATTTTTGGACCATTATAAACCGAATATAATTATATTATAATGTAATACTTTCACTCTTTCCTAAAGAGCTCCTCCTCTCCCTTATAAAAGGAGACCACTTCTACTCATTCCTCACACCTCTCAAGCCACTTGGCTCGTCCAAACCCTGACCAAATAAGCTCCCCACATCCCTCTCCTCCTCCTTGAAGCTTCCCCTTAGGCAGAAAGCATTTCAAGAAGTCCTTTGGTTCCAACCAAAGTGAGTTACCTAAATTAAAGGTAACGATTTCTCTTAAATTATTTTCATTTATTTTGCTTCTCCAACCCCCAAACTCTTTTTATTTACTTTCTTTTGTAACAACACCAGTATCCAAAATATACTAGGATGTTGTTATAAGAAGGATTCAAACTGCACATACACACAACTCCATCTAATGGATGATGAACATAATGTTTCTGTGGATGGCAAACTAACGCCTCACGAAACGATGATTGTTCAAATACATCTTACTGCCTCTCATGGTGGACATTATGATGGCACTGTAATTAAATATGATATTAATGATATATATTTTATATATAAGCTTCTATAATTCCATTTTATTTCATACCATTATTCGTTCATGTTGTATATACATACGATAATTTAATTTGAGGAAGTGCGGACTACCGCCCCCTTAAAATGATATGACTCGTTCATACCACACATAAGGGATGGTGTTAATGAACATAAGTAACATATATAAAATATTATATTATACTGGAATAGTAATATACCTATGTATCATTTGGATTCCATTATTTTAAAAATAAAAATTAAATGGAAGTAGCGTTCGTGCGTACGTACGGACTACCGTCTTCACGAACGCGATGAGATTCATTCTCCATCGTATCCATTCAAGTCTTATTCTCATTTTAGGGTTAAAAATAATGTTAATATCATTCTGATTATTAATAAGATATAATATATCCATTACAAACATGTCTTACGTAACCAAACATTTAAGAAGAACGAATCGATTATCACCTGAAACAATGATAATACTAAGATATTATTAATAAAGCAATGTTAAAAGATCATATATGATATCATATTAATGTATATGATTCGTGTATAATTTAATAACAATTATTTAACCATTATACAGGAGGTTAACCTACCCCAACAAAGGAAAAGTACAAGGTAAGGGTTTATTTCGCAATCTCTTCATTATCTGAGGTTGTTTGTACATAATTATCTACTGGGACCTCGTTATCATCCACGTCCATGTTTCTTCAAAATGTATTTCAAAACATTTTTAATATTTAAAAGAATATGGGTTAAAGTCATTTATACCCTTGTTTCACTTTTTATAAGAGGTTTTTAAGGGAATCTTTCCGTCGTTTTCCAAACAAGGTGCTTTTTAACCTTTTCGACAGAATTAAGATAAGAATGTTTTTTTTAACTTATACGGCGGGTGCGGTTATTTTCCGCCGTTATAAAATCGTCAAAGCTTCCCTTACAAGCTTATAAGAATATTTTCAAGAAAATGTTTTATTTTATATGGCTCTTAAATGATTTCAAAAATAGAAAGAGATATTTCTCTAAAAAGTTTTTTGATTTCGTCTATGTCAACATCCTTTGACGGATTTTACGCTTATTTGAAGTTGATTTATTATGATACAAAACTTCTATATTGTATTGAAGGTTTTGTGATATGTTTGACTATGGATGTGCTATTTTTATACCATTCATAGTTTATGATGAAATTATTGACATTTCGTATGCTAGTTTTAATACGAATGTTTATGTTATGTTTAAACCTTTTCATATGGGATTGCATTGGACTTAATATGTGACGGGTGGAGCCCGCTATAGCTCCTCGATGCATCAGTAGGTCTCATGATACAAACTAGTGTCTTGGCACAAGGCCTTGGCAAAATCTTATTTGTAGTCTTGGCACGAGGCCTTGGCTATGTGGTTATGATAGTCTAGCATTATGCATTCCAAAATTATGAAAGTGGTTATTGATATTGCATGTGATTATTCGATTAGTAGAATATCCATGTGAACAAGTAAATGGCATTATTTCATTTTACTTTTGCCATACTATGTTGAAGTTCAAGATTAAAAGGCTTTTTTTTAGTAATTCATTGCCTTAAATGTTTATTCTTATTTTTGAATGTTCCGCTATATTGTTATCCTTACTAGGAATTTGAGCTCACCCCTTTTCTATGTTTCCCATGATGTGAAGAAGTATGTTATGAATGACCTGCAGGGATATTATGTGGGGATATGAGTGTGGATTATGGAGACAATATGTTTTTGTAGTAGTTTTTCATTTTATGATGTAATGTAAGACTTATGAATATATCTAGTGTTTCCAAGACTACTAAACCAATCGGTCTTTCGAGATTTGATCTTTCTTGTGATCATACCACTGTTATGTAATAATGCACCGACTCTGGGTAACTGGGGTCGGGGAGTTACAGTTGGTATCAGAGGAAGTTTAGTACAAACCTTGGAAGCTAGATTTAGATAAACTCTGATTAGAGCACGTAGACCTAAGATGAACTTTGAGGATTAGTATAGAAGAACTTCCTAGAATTTTGGTATTGTAGAGATTTTGTGAGTTTTCCGAGCAATACATCCCTGTCTGGATACGAGCAGGTAGAGGTGGCTCTGGAACAGATGTACCTAGGGGTAAAACCCGAAAACACCGATTTGATCTAGACTCGAACGGGAACTGGTGCACGACAACGGGCCTTGCTGCACTCTTGGTTACGACACTCCCGGGGGATATGCTTAGGATAACTCTCATTTTCTTTACAAATAATTATGAAGCGTTTATGAGTATATAATTCCTCAAAGAAAACATTTTTATGATTATGGATTATATCCATAAATAGTTCAATTTATGTTAAGTGTTTTATAAGTATGGGATTATGTATTTTGATTCATAAACTGATCTAGTTTATGCCATTGTTTAGAAATGGCGCCTAGTGGAAGAAATGGAAACCGTATCAATGCACGCACTCCATGTAGGGATTGACCTCCTGCTCAAGATAATTATAGTGGGGCTGGTGATGCAACTGGTGCCGATCATCTAATCACCATACTGGGACAACTTACTTAGGTTATGAATAATAACCTTACCCGTATGGAGAACCCTGATCTGTAGCGTGGAGGATCAATGTTAGATCGATTCATGAGGCAACAACCACCAACGTTCAATGGGAATACAAATCCTTTAGTAGCTGAGCAATGGATATTTTCCCTAGAAAAAATATTTCAGGCTTTGGAGAGCAGTGAAAGGGAAAACGTTATCATGGCAGTTTACCGCCTCACTGGAGATGCTGATCAATGGTGGTCATTGATTCAAAATACGAAGGAAGATGATGAAGTATCAAATATGGAATAGAGGGAGTTCAAAGATCTGTTTTTAGAAAAATACTTTCCTCACGACCATCGAGCAGATATGGAAAGGCAATTTATGAGTCTGAGACAAAAGGAGGATGAGAATGTCACAAAGTATGATGCTAACTTTACAAGGTTAGCGAGGTATGCTGGAGATTATATTCGCAACCCAAGAAGTAAGATTGATCGTTTCTTTTATGGGTTAAAACCATTTCTCCGTCGAGCATTAGTCTCACAATCCTTTTCATCGTACGAAGACATTGTCTCATGTGCTATCAAGACCGAAAAGGAATTCTCTAAGTCTTATGACTTTAAAGAAAAGCAAGAGAAGAAGAGACCTGCTGATCAATCTGGGAATGGAAATAAGGGGAAGAAAGGAAAGGTTGAATATCCATCTTGTGGTAAATGCGGGAAGAAACATCCTGGTACTTGCTTGAAGGGAATGGGAGTCTGTTACAAGTGTGGTGAAAAATGCCACCAAGCTCGTGATTGCAAGGGGAAGAAGGAAGCTACCAACGTTCAGTGCTACAACTGCAGGGAGATGGGACATTATTCAAATGAATGTCCTAAGCGTCAGGAGAACTTACCTCAGAAAATGCCAAGGGATCAAGGCCAGGCTTATGCTATCACTACTGCTGAGGTAGAAGCTCCGAAAGACGTGGTGGCAGGTAATTTAATGGTTTCCTCAAGTTTATCAAATGCATTATTTGACTCTGGATCGTCGCATTGTTTCATATCTTCCCAGTTTGCTAAGAAAATTAGATATTTCCAATTTTATTTAATAAGGGAGTTGTCAGTTAAAACTCCTAAGGGAAGTATCACTGCAACAAAGTTTTGTGAATCAATCCCCATTAGAGCACATAAATTTTCTTTATCTGCTGATCTCATCGTCATACCTATGATTGAGTTTGATATAATCCTCGGTATGGACTGGCTTTCGGACTATGATGTGAAGATTTATTGTAAGAAGAAAGAGGTTACGATTCTTGATGATAATGATAAGGAACACCTTATTTTTAGAGCAGAATCGTCACCACCTTATTCTTATTTAGATCCACCCCCAGTAGCTCAACTTAATTAAATTATTGGGGAGGAAGAGAATGAAATAACTGTCGGTGAGGAAAGGAATGTTCAAATAGAGGATTTACCTGTTGTGAAAGAATTTGTAGATGTATTTCCGGAAGATTTACCTGGACATCCTCCAGAACGAGAAGTTGAGTTTTCCATTGATTTGATTCCTGGATCAAGGCCTATATCGAAGACCCCTTATAGAATGGCCATTGTAGAATTAGTCGAACTAAAGAAACAACTAGAGGAATTGAGTAATAAGGGATTTATTCTCCCTAGTGTTTCTCCATGGGGATCCCCTGTTCTTTTTGTTAAAAAGAATGATGGATCTATGAGGTTATGTATCGACTACAGGGAGATCAACGCTATAACGATAAAGAACAAGTATCCCCTACCTCGTATTGATGATTTATTTGACCAAATGCATGGAGCTCAATACTTTTCAAAGATTGACCTACGATCTAGATACCATCAGTTGTGTGTGAAGAAGGAAGAAATTCCGAAGACAGCATTTCGAACCAGGTACGGGCATTACGAGTTTACCGTAATGCCGTTTGGATTGAGTAATGCACCCTCTGTATTCATGAATCTGATGAATAGAGTTTTCAAGGAGTATCTTGATGAATTTGTGGTGGTATTTATTGATGATATCTTGGTATACTCCAAAACCTACGAAGATCATGAAAATCACTTGCGCATTATCTTGAAGACTCTGAGGAGGCATGAATTATATGGGATGTTTAGCAAGTGTGAATTCTGGCTTCAGGAGATTTATTTTCTTGGCCATATTGTCTCTAAAGATGGAATCTATGTTGATCCTTCTAATACCAAGGCAATCCAAGAATGGCCAGCACCTACGAGTATAACTGAGTTACGTAGTTTTATTGGTTTGGCAGGTTATTATCGACGTTTCATCCAGAATTTTGCCCGATTGGCAAACCCATTAACGAAGCTCACACGTAAAGGGGTTAAATTTGTTTGGACAAAAGAGTGTGAAGATTGTTTTGAAGAACTGAAGAAAAGATTAGTCAATGCTCCTATATTGACTCTACCACTGGGGAATGATTGGTTCGTTATTTATAGTGATGCATCAAAGAAAGGACTTGGTTGTGTCCTTATGCAGAATGATAGAGTTATTGCCTATGCATCACGACAGTTGAAAATTCATGAACAAAACTATCCTACTCATGATCTTGAGTTAGCAGCTGTGATCTTTTCTTTGAAGATATGGAGGCACTACCTCTATGGTGAAAAATGTGAGATTTATACTGATCACAAGAGTTTGAAGTATATTTTCTCACAAAAAGAACTCAACATGAGGCAAAGGAGATGGATTGAATTACTCAAGGATTATGATTGCACGATACACTACCACCCGGGGAAAGAAAACAAGGTTGCAGATGCTTTGAGCAGAAAAGACCATGGTGTTTTGAACATGATGAGAATTGAAAGGGATCCAATTTTCATGGATCTAGTGAAGATGGACATGGGAATAACCATTGAAGGTGAAACATCAATGATTTTTCAAATGGTTGCCAAACCATCTTTACTAGAAAGGATTAAGAGTTCTCAGACTGATGATGAAGAATTTCAGAAGAAGATTAAAGCTGTGAATGATGGGAGATTGAGAGACTTTGTGTATGAAGATGGGATTTTGAAATTCGGGAAGAGACTTTGTGTTCCTGATTTACCTGATCTGAAAAGGGAATTGCTGGATGATTCTCATAGTTCCAATTTCTCTATACACCCTGGGAGCACCAAAATGTATAGAGATTTGAAGGAACATTTTTTGTGGGACAACATGAAGAGGGAGATTGCTGATTTTGTGTCGAGATGTATGGTTTGTCAACAAGTGAAAGCTGGAAGGCAACAGCCTGGAGGAGTCATGAAACCTCTTCCCATACCGGAATGGAAATGGGACAATATTACGATGGACTTTGTCATGGGGCTACCAAAGACTCCTAGAAGGAACGATGCAATATGGGTTATTGTTGATCATCTTACCAAGTCAGCACATTTTCATTCTATAAGAGAAGATCTACCCCTGAACGTCTAGCAAGACTATGCATTAATGAAGTTGTGAGACTTCATGGAGTACCCCTATCGATTGTTTCTGATCGTGATCCACGTTTTACTTCATGATTTTGGAAAAGTCTTCAAAAATCCCTGGATACTGAACTTCATTTGAGCACTGCTTACCACCCTCAGACAGATGGACAATCAGAACGGACTATTCAAACCCTAGAAGACATGTTGAGATCTTGCTCACTTGACTTTCAGGGTATGTGGGATCAATATTTACCACTGGTAGAATTTTCCTATAACAATAGCTTCCATTCGAGTATTTAGATGGCACCATATGAAGCGTTATACAGAAAGAGATGTCGTACACCAACCTGTTGGGATGAGGTTGGTGAAAGAAAACTTGTAGGCCCAGAACTGGTGGAGGAAACGGTGGAAAAGGTGAAGGTAATCCAAAATCACATCAAAGCAGCTCAAAGTAGGCAGAAGAGCTATGTCGATAATCGAAGGAAGGATTTGGAATTTCAAGTCGGTGATCATGTTTTCCTGAAGGTATCTCCATGGAAGGGAGTCATACGTTTTGGTAAGAAAGGTAAATTGAGTCCCAGGTACATCGGACCTTTCGAAATTCTAGAACGAATTGGGGCTGTAGCTTACCGATTGGCAATGCCGCCAAGTCTCTCCAAAGTTCACGATGTGTTCCACGTATCTCTGTTGAGGAAATACATGCCTGACCCAACGCATGTACTCACCTATGAAGAATTAGAACTGGAACCCGATTTTTCTTATTTCGAAGAGCCTGTCAAGATTATTGATACGAGAGAACAAGTGCTGAGAAACCGGACGACGCGTCTGGTAAAAGTTTTGTGGAGAAACCATAAGATGGAAGAGGCACCGTGGGAACCCGAGGAACTTATGATGAAGAACCACCCGAGTTTTTTTATGCAGTAATACCCTAGAAATTGCGAGGACATAATTATTTGATGGAGGGGAGAATGTAACACCCCAAGCTTCCACGGTACGTTTCCCTTCGAATAATGCGATAGCGTGTGTTGTACGCAACCTCGAGTTCTAACACACACCACAACTAATTAAACTAGCCGTTGTGAATAGTAATACATAATTTTTGAAATCATATATATTTTATATTTCAAAATGGACTTCATTTTTTGATTCAGAATATTGAAATTAGCCTAGGGTGAAATTTTGGTACTTTTCGGATAACTATTATATTTTGATGAATAGTGAAAATTACTAAATTTTAATTAAAAACAACTTTTTTAATCAAAATAATTAATATTGATAAATTATGAATTTGAGTGGTTTTAAATTATATTTATAATATATTTTTACCATTTAATTTAATGTTTGTCATTGGACATAATTTCACAATTAAATCAAATATAAACAAGTGTCAATCTTTTGATAGTTATTAGCTCTTAAAAACACGCTTTTTGTTTTGACAGCGGGAATTAATTTTAAATTAATTTCTTCCACTTCTATGTTTAGAATTTAGAAAAATGGATTATTTATTTGGAATCAGGATGTCCAAATTGTGTAAATAGGTAACTTTTATTTTTAGACATTTTGAATAATTACTGTGGTAAATATTTTATTTACCATGGTTAAGGGTAAATCCGGTAAATAAGGGTTAAAAAATAATATTATAATAATACAAAATTACCCTAAAACGTGTCCTAACCTTATTGGTGGACACATACCCAACCATGGGAATCTTTGGGTCGATTTGGGGACCCCTTGGAGCCACTTGTATGTGGTAGGGACACATTATATTAATAAAGTTAAAATAAAAATAAAAATGGCATAAGATTACATCTTTTAGAAGAACAATTTTTACATAGGGTTATACATGTTGGATTTTCGATTACAAATATTCATTAGAAATCTAAAAAGATTTCCTACATAATGATATTTTATTTATAATTTTTAGACATCAAATAATTTAAATTATTAATGACACAATAATGATGAAATGTTTACCTCATTAATAAATCATTTAAATAAATAAGATTATAATGATTAAAATATTATCTAAAACCTGTCCAATTATTAATGGTTGATGTTATTTAGAATATGAGTCATCTTATCTTCGACCTCAATGATTTTTGGACCATTATAAATCGAATATAATTATATTATAAAGTAATACTTTCACTCTTTCTTAAAGAGCCTCTCCTCTCCCTTATAAAAGGAGACCACTTCTACTCATTCCTCACACCTCTCAAGCCACTTGGCTCGTCCAAACCCTGCCCAAATAAGCTCCCCACGTCCCGCTCCTCCTCCTTGAAGCTTCCCCTTAGGCAGAAAGAATTTCAAGAAGTCCTTTGGTTCCAACCAAAGTGAGTTACCTAATTTAAAGGTAACGATTTCTCTTAAATTATTTTCATTTATTTTGCTTCTCCAACCCCCAAACTCTTTTTATTTCCTTTATTTTGTAACAACACCAGTATCCACAATATTCTAGGATGTTGTTATAAAAAGGATTCAAACTACACATACACACAACTCCATCTAATGGATGATGAACATAATGTTTCTGTGGATGGAAAACTAACGCCTCATGAAACGATGATTGTTCAAATACATCTTACCGCCTCTCATGGTGGCCATTATGATGTCACTGTAATTAAATATGATATTAATGATATATATTTTATATATAATCTTCTGTAATTCCATTTTATTTCATACCATTATTCGTTTCATGTTGTATATACATACGATAATTTCATTTGAGGAAGTGCGGACTACCGCCCCCTTAAAATGATATGACTCGTTCATACCACACATAAAGGATGGTGTTAATGAACTTAAGTAACATATATAAAATATTATATTATACTAGAATAGTAATATACCTATGTATCATTTGGATTCGATTCTTTTAAAAATAAAAATTAAATGGAAGTAGCGTTCGTGCGTACGTACGGACTACCGTCTCCACGAACGCGGTGAGATTCATTCTCCATCGTATCCATTCAAGTCTTATTCTCATTTTAGGGTTAAAAATAATGTTAATATCATTATGATTATGAATAAGATATAATCTATCCATTAGAAACATGTCTTACGTAACCAAACATTTAAGAAGAACGAATCGATTATCACCTGAAACAACGATAATACTAAGATATTATTAATAAAACAATGTTAAAAGATAATATATGATATCATATTAATGTATATGATTCTTGTCTAATTTAATAACAATTATTTCACCATTATACAGGAGGTTAACCTACCCCAACAAAGGAAAAGTACAAGGTAAGGGTTAATTTCACAATCTCTTCATTATCTGAGGTTGTTTATACATAATTATCTACTGGGACCTCGTTATCATCCACGTCCATGTTTCTTCAAAATGAATTTCAAAACATTTTTAATATTTAAAAGAATATGGGTTAAAGTCATTTATACCCTTGTTTGACTTTTTATAAGAGTTTTATAAGGGAATCTTTCCGTCGTTTTCCAAACAAGGTGCTTTTTAACCTTTTCGACAGAATTAAGATAAGAATGTTTTTTTAACTTATACGGCGGGTGCGGTTATTTTCCGCCGTTATAAAATCATCAAAGATTCCCTTACAAGCTTATAAGAATATTTTCAAGAAAATGTTTTATTTTATATGGCTCTTAAATGATTTCAAAAATAGAAAGAGATAATTCTCTAAAAAGTGTTTTGATTTCATCTATGTCAACATCCTTTGATGGATTTTACGCTTATTTGAAGTTGATTTATTATGATACAAAACTTCTATATTGTATTGAAAGTTTTGTGATATGTTTGACTGTGGATGTGCTATTTTTATACCATTCATAGTTTATGGTGAAATTATTGACATTTCGTATGATAGTTTTAATAAGAATGTTTATGTTATGTTTAAACCTTTTCATATGGGAATGCATTGTACTTAATATGTGATGGGTGGAGCCCGCTATAGCTCCTCGATGCATCGGTAGGTCTCATGAGACAAACTAGTGTCTTGGCACAAGGCCTTGGCAAAATCTTATTTGTAGTCTTGGCACGAGGCCTTGGCTATGTGGTTATGATAGTCTGGCATTATGCATTCCAACACTATGAAAGTGGTTATTGATATTGCATGTGATTATTCAATTAGTAGAATATCCATGTGAACAAGTAAATGGCATTATTTCATTTTAATTTTTCCATACTATGTTGAAGTTCTAGTTTAAAAGGCTTTTGTTTTAGTAATCCATTGCCTTAAATGTTTATGCTTATTTTTGAATGTTCCGCTATATTGTTATCCTTACTGGGCATTTGAGCTCACCCCTTTTCTATGTTTCCTAGAATGTGAAGAAGTAAGTTATGAATGACCTGCAGGGATATTATGTGGGGATATGAGTGTGGATTATGGAGACAATATGTTTTTGTAGTAGTTTTTCATTTTATGATGTAATGTAAGACTTATGAATATATCTAGTGTTTCCAAGACTACTAAACCAATCGGTCTTTCGATATTTGATCTTTCTTGTGATCATACCAATGTTATGTAATAATGCACCGACTCTGGGTAACTAGGGTCGGGGCGTTACATAATTCACTTCCTTCACATAAATTAATAAACTAGTTGCATTATTCATAAAAATACCAATATTAATTCCCAACGAAACCCTGTAAAATTTAAATGAAATCACCCTAAAATGGGGGAGAGGTTTAACTATGTGGGGGGGGGGACTGCGTTCATGGAAGGAGAGTGGGGTGCCGATGAAAGTTGTGGTCACCGAACGAGGGGCCTCTGGTGTAGCGTTTTTTGGTTTAGACCCGACAAGCGGGGGGGGGGGAGGATACTGATGGTGTGGAGTTGTTCTCTATAAGGGGTATGTTGGTCGGTAGGGGATTTGTGTTGTGGCTTCACCAGAAGAAGCAGTAGGGCGAGTGGTGGATTGTAGGGCGGAGTAGGGGGGTCATCCAGTAAACCAGTCAATGGGGGAAGGGTAGTCCACATCGAATATGTAAGCGGGAGGGGCTAGGACATGATCTAGGGGGAATATAAGACCTATGTCTTTAGTTAAAAGTAATAACAAACTAAACAATAGTGAAGTTATGATATTAAAATGATAATAAACATATTTTTATTATAATAGACATAATATATTTAATAAACATAATAATAAAATAACATAAGAATAATAAACTTAATAATAGTAATATCATTATTATTATTATTTTTAACAAATTATCTTTTTATTTTATTCTCATTATTTATTTAATTTAATTTTTTATTTTGACTATCAGGTAGGCCATAGGGTTACCTGGGTAAAGTTTCATAGTTCCCTAGTCCATTATTTCCCCATGCACCTAATGATGCCATGCCCAAAATGGGAATTGATTAATAAAAACACAAAAAAAATTGAACTGAGAGTCAACCTGAAATACCCGATGCCAAGAAAATTAATAAAATAAAATAATTTAAAGGGTAGAGAGTGAATTTTATGGTTTCATAAGTTAGGGTATTCCTTATTGGTTAGTAACATGTATAATATATTTTTTCCTCTCCTTTGAATTACTAGGTATTTCCATGTTTCTCTGATGCTTGTACCATTAGGGTTTTTTTCTGTTATCGTGGGGACTCATGATCAATGTGCTTGGTTTATTATGGTATTTTGGTAAATTTTGAAAGTGTGGATTTGTTAAAAAGGATTCAAGATGTATTTTTCATTGAATAATTGTTTCTCTTCTTCTGTTATATGAAAAATTTATGTTCAAAATTGGTTCTTTTTTTCATCCTCTCTATAAACTTATCTCTCTCTCATGTGGGAAGCTTATTCCAATATTGTCATGAAAATGGATTTGTAAATTCTAATATTTGGAATGAAAAATTTGGAAAATCCTATATTTTTAAATTTATTTCATAGTTTTAAATCATTATTTCTTTATTTAAATAATTTCCATTGGGAACATTTTTATTCGGGCTTATATACTAAGTTTTAATACTCATTTGTATTTTCATTTCTTCTTTTTAGTTTCCGATGTAGGTTATTGATTTTTTTCAATTGCATTAGACAATAATTTGTTGTGGATTTTAGATTTACCATTGGGGTCCCATGGATTTGACAAGGGTGTTAGGTTTAGTTTTGTGTTTCTAGTATAGTTTTTTGTTCATTTTTTGTTCCTTCCATTATAATTGTGAATGTTGAAGCATCCAAAAATCATTTTTATCATGGTTTTCCCAACAATTTATTTTGATTCCATTGTTTATTTAATTGGAAATTTTTTTCCATTGTCTCTTATAATTTATTTTGTGTTTGTCTCCATCTCGGGAAGATCTAAAACGCCTCTCTTGCCTTACTATAGATCGGCTCTGGTGACCAGTTCAGGGTCAACCTGGGTAGGTTCATAAAATTGTAGGACAATAAATTTAATATTATTTTATAAGAAACGTATATTTAGAAGTGTTAAGGAAAAATAAAAAATGAATTTGATCGGTTAAAGTGATTACCTATTAATGAAAATAACTCTTTTAAATCTCAACATTAGTTTCACAGTGTTGGAATTTTAAGAATACTAGAACCTCTAAAAAATTTATATAGAAGTTGAGAAGGTTTTTTTTCTGGTTTTTTAAGCTATATTTTTCAGCATGTTAACAGGAATGATGTGTGTCATTTTATAAGGGAGGGAGAGAACACATTTGTAATTTCATAAAATACTAAAATATAACAAATTAATTACCATGAAAAATTCATTCAAATGGCCATGAATTTAAATAATAATTATATAGGGTTTAAATAATGTCATTTAATGACATATATATTAGTTTTAATGGTCATTTTAATAAACCTATTTTTTATTAATCATTTTGTTAATTATTTTTTGATCATAGCCAT
Source organism: Viscum album (assembly GCA_963277665.1). NCBI lineage: Eukaryota > Viridiplantae > Streptophyta > Magnoliopsida > Santalales > Viscaceae > Viscum > Viscum album. Next base: position 96,856,760 of record OY728158.1, read on the forward strand.
AGTAACTACTATTTTAATCATATAGGGTAACTAATGATACCATAAATTAAAAATTGACACATAAATGCACCATGTATAATTTTAAAACCATATTAATATTTAAATTATTTTAGATTACATGTATATGAATTATAAATCATTTAGTATAATATTATTTATTATAAAATATAATAAATTTTAATTTTAGGAACTATTCATTAAAATGACATTAAAGACCCCTTGAAAATTTTGAAATTAAAATATACTGATTTAATAAATCACAATTATTTTATATGTATCTATAAATAATGAAAAACTATAAATCAATCAAACTATACTACATCAAGTATTTTTTGAATCATTTAATTTTTTTGATTTATTAAGTGAAGAAAAATATTTTCATTACAATTTTCCAAGCATTTAATGTAATTATTTTATACCCAAAACGTAGATATAAATTAAAATTATGAATATATTATAATTATTATAATAATTATAATAAATAATCATTGATGAATATATTTTTTAACTATCTGAACACCTATGGGATATTTAAAAAATAGAGAGTGAAATTTGGTAACATTCTTTTCATTAAATATTTTATAGGTCATTTTCATGAACCAGTGTCGCTTAAATAATTTTATATTAAGAATAAGTTGTTAAGGATTGAATTAAATTAATATAATAGTACATTAGTTAAAATAATAGTGACCATAATACATATTTTTAACCTATATAAACTTGTATTACCTGTTCCTACTGTGATAAATTTTACTACGATTACTACTTATATTCCCTAAAAATAAGAGGATATTGTAAAAAATTTGGAACTCCTAATTAAAAATATAGAATCCGTTTTTTAGAAATTAAATACCTATATGTTAAATAAATAAATTTTAAAATAATATTGTAAACTTTAATGGATTTTATTTTTTAGAAATATACATTTTTAGGCATAAAACTTGATTTCATCCTATCTAGTGCATAATAAAAATTTTAGATAATTGTTTAAACATTTGATTGAATATATAATATATAAATTTCATTAAATGAATTTTTAAATATTTATTAATTAACTTTTTTGAGAAAAAAATCATTTTCATCAATAGAAATAGTTTCATAGATGTTTTTTTCATTAAAATCATTTTTTATTTATATTTCATTTATAGGAAATGAGTTTGTTTATCTGTTGGTAAATTATATTAATTTAAAAATAATTTGTACTTCTCTTATGTACTGATGAAATGGTAATGTTATAATGGTATACTCTATTACTTTTCATTGGACATAGGACAACAAGCATCACAAATTATCTAAGTGACATAATTTATTTAAAAAAGAGTATATCATAAATATTGGGGTGTTATAATTATAATTAAGGACATGTTCATTCTCCATTGTGTTTTTTATAAACTAACTTATTCTAGATTGAACTGTAACAACCCTATAGTTTATCAATGGAAATTCTGTTGTTATAATTATGTCAGATAATAAATTAAAATCACAGTACAATGAACTGTTATGTATAATGTGACCATAACATATAGTTTTGTCACTTATGTGTTATGAATATCAAAAATCTGACATACACATTTGTGATCAGCAAGTTATTTGGAGTCTAATATGACCAGCATAATTTTGGGGGAATTGTATATACCCTTATGAATAGTAATGTTACCCTTATGAATAGTGACCTACCATAATAAATAGTAACCTTACTTACGTTAGTATATAAATAAGAATCAATTGGAAGTATAATATACCTATATCTAGGAATAAGAAATATAAATGCTTTAAAATTATTATTATTTTCACTAAATTATGTTTTTAATTATAAAATAAATTAATCATTTTCAAGTTTTTTTGTAAAATTTATTTCTATTTATGATTATATGTTTCAAAACATGGTTAGGGTGAATTTTTGGGATTTTTCTGAAATACATGAATTTTTAGTGAATAGTAAATTTCGATAATTTACAAAATATGATAAATAAATGAATTTCTACATCATGCTAAAGTCAAGGATGATGTAAATTTCCACTACTTCGAACTCATATGCACTTATTAATATTCTTGGTCATGGAATCTTCACTATTTCTTGTCTTGTTGAGAAATAATTAATTAATGAATATAGTATTGTGAAAACCCCACTCTCCTTCACTATAAATACCACCCTTCAAACCATCATTTCCTCACACCACTCATGGTTCAATCCATTTGTAATCTATAACCATGAATATTCCCAAGTCCCTCCCCCACAAACAAGATCTTTTGGTCTCTTAAAATATAAATCCAAGGTTCTATAAAATTGATTCAAGAGATAATTTCCCCCCTCTCTTTTCCTTTAATTTATTTTAATTTTCAGTTATTTTCTTAAATATCAACCCACCTATCATCATCCAAATGGTATGGTAACCCTTTTATGTTTAATATAATGTAATATTATGATACTAATGGGAGAATATATCATCCAACCCCCATCTACCCTTCTTTTTATTTTACAATGGAAAACCATGTTTGTTATGTGTAAATTTATAACCTTAAATAATAACATGTATTCATTTTCTTTTTCCACCATAATATCTGGTCATGAATCCATTTTCATGGTTGAAATAGAATATTTTATATTTATTATAACCAATTTAATGATTTTTAACTAAATGTTTTTCATATTACTAAATGATTGACCAAAACAAGTTCATTGTGGATGAAAAACCATCGGAGATAACCCAAACGATCATCATTAAATTATTATATAATGATTCATTATCATGTAATATAAATAAAATTATTTACATTAACAGTTCAATAAGTAAAACATCATTAATAATATATATTGAAAATTCTGGATGTTTATCCACGTTTTAAATGAACTTCAATTCATGAATACAAGTAAACTGTTCAAGAAAACGATAAAAACTAACATTCTCAAAAAATGAAATTGAACCATTTAACCCATTAAATAGGCTATGAATTAATATAATAAGTGTATAATGAAACAATTACATATTGAATAGGTTCTGTAAAAATTAATTAATAAAAATAAATTTTTAATTCATATCATTAATAACAAGATAAGAACACCGTCGGACCTAAGGTATGGGATCATATCCATTTCACTTTTATTCCAGAATGTCCTCTATGCTATTCCATTATATGTGTAAAACATAATGATGTGGTATGATTTATAACATATCCCATACTCCCCCCATGATTTTTATGTGATGGTAAACCCCTTTTCTCTCTCTTATGAAGCCCTCTTATGTACACCTGATACAATGATGGTATTCCGTATGAAATTCTACCTGAATCTCCTTTATTATTTCAGGTTGCATTATCTTTCTTTCAACCAATATGAAGTTTTATTATATCATTATGGCCACATTAAAAAATAATTTCTACATTTACAAAAAACATTTATCAATACCCTTCCATCATTTTCTTTGGTGGATATACTTGTTTTTAAGTGATTCCCTCTTTAATACTTCCCGATAAAGAAAACCAGTTTTAAGGGTACTTCCTAAATGTTTACCTGATTTCATGTGCACTCTCTCTTGTATTTTATTCCACCATTGTATTAATAAAATCATTAATTTTTCATTATTAAAGCCTTCTAGTTTCAGTTTTGGTTGTTTATAATACATTGTTCCCTTTTCTATTTTAAAGTCTATATAGTATTTTCTTCAAAACATCTCAAAATGTGTTAATGAAAAAATTTATTAAATAAATTGCATACATGTTTTCACTTATTCTTGACATCACTTCAAATGATACATTAATTTTTTCCTTTATGAATTTCAATGTATATTTTAGTTTTATTCTTTCATGGGATCTTTTGTGATACACCAATTTTTTATGTTGTTTGTCATGATTAAGGTACCTAATTATTTCCATGGGTAACCCATAAGTTTATATATTATTGAATATTTATTATTATTTATGTGAAAAAAAATTCAAGGAAACTTTATATGGGTGTGCCTAGATAGACCCCCAATTCATTGGGTAAATTTGAGTCTTAGGAGACTTTATGTGTGACGGTATTGGTGGTTAGCCTTGGATTCTGCTACTTTGTCCAATGGACTTGGAGGTTAGCCTTGGCATGTGCTACTATGGAAAATGGTCTAGGAAGTTAGCCTTGACTCGTACTAAATTCTTAATTTATGTTTCATCCACATAACTATGTCTCCATGTTTATATGATTCATTGTTTATATCTTTTGATTCAATGTGTTAAATGCCTTTTTATATCATCATGTCATGTCTTTTATCCCATGTGATAATGATTTATCACATGGTTAATTTTTTACTGGGATTTTATCTCATCCCTTTGTTAATGTTTCCAACAGGATATCCTTTATTTATTTATGGGCACAATGTAAGACATTATCTTATTATAGAGTTTATATAAAACATTGATTTTATAATGTTTGATTATGTACCCAGTCTTCATATACACTATAAATTAATATCCTTAGCTTATAATCCTATTTAAAATTACACTTAAAATCATGTAATGATATATATAAAAGGATAGGGTCACTATTGTTGGTATCAAAATATGGTCTAGTTATTTATGGGGATTAGGTATATAGCACCTTTGTGAGAACCTTAAGGATGACACTAATTATAATTGAAAATCCCTAAATTTTGTTTATATAGAGTTTGTGTTTTACTAAAATAGTACATATCTCTCTAGGTAATAACAGGTTTTTGTGGATCAAGAACAAATGTACCTATAGTGAAAACTCTAACAAGGAGATTTAGGGCAGACCTGGGGTATCCTGCTACATAACAATAGGCCTTGGTGCACTCTCCATTTGACACTCCCGGGGGATATGATTTGGTAAATTAATGAGATTAGTAAAAAAAATTATTAAGGGAATAAAAAAATCCCCTAATAATATATGTTATGAAATATATCAAGGATAAATGGGATTTAAACATAAGGAATCACAAGTTAGGATATATTTCTCCTTTTCGAGTTGATCATTTTATGTTCAAAAGATTAATTTTTTATGTTCAATAACTATGTATTCAAACCCCCTAATTGTACATTATTTTTGTTAGTTAATGGAAGGAAATGTAATAACATGTTCCAAAAACAAATATTATAGGAAATGTGTATATTTTCCTAATTATATGCCTGATATGGTTAGAAGAGGTGCTTCAAACATCATTATAGACCTTTCCCTACTGGCTCAAGTAATGAATAAAAACTTTAATCATGTGGAATTCCCAATTCCTCCATGGAAATAGTAAGTTGTCATAGAATCATTCTGGTAGAAAAGGCCTCCCTTGTTTAGTAGAACATCGTATCCCCTCCTCACAGAAGAGTGGATTAACTCCATTGAAAATATATTCACTATCCTCTTGTGCTTGGAAGAATACAAAGTTGTACTTACAGTCTATCTTTTTGATGGGGAAGTTGGTCAGTGGTGGAAACTGATAAATAATATGAAGCACTAGTAGGAAATTGTTTCCATAGATTGTGAGGAATTCAGGAATATGCTTATCCATAAATAATTTCCTCAAACCCCTTTTCTCAAGATAGAAATATCACTCGTTGGTCTCTTGTAGAAGAAAGATGGTTCCATTGGGGTATCTAAATAAAAGTTTAAAAGTATTATAAGGTACGCCTTTTGATTTGTCATGAACACATAAATCATGATGGATCACTTCTTTAGTGGGATAAATCCAAATTTACATAAGGTTTTGGAAATCAAATACATTGATTATTATGAGGAGATTGTCGGTTATTCCCTCATGGTTGAAATGGGGGTTGGAGACTCTCAATTGTATTTTGGGCCCTGTGAAAAGAATTAGAAAATTGAGAACAACATGGATAGTTCAAAAAACAAATCCAATGAAAGAAATAAGCCTGAATATCCGAGTTTTAAAAGTTGTGGGAAATAAGAATCTTTGGAACTATATAAAGGGAACAAAAAATTTCATCAAATGAGAAACAATTAGACATCGATACAAGATATACCGAAGGGATATGATGAATCCCACAAATGAGGAAGAGGAAAAGATGGTTCAGTTCAATACACGGCCAGTGGTTCAATGCTACAACTACAAGGAATGTTTGTATTATGAAAAAAATTACCCTAAGACAAGGGTTGTCGGAGGAAATCAACAAAAACCTCCAAGGAAATAAGGAAGTTCTTGTGCTATCAATACTACTAAGGTGGATCAAGACAAATGTGTGGTGACAAGTACACATGTTATTCATTCAGGAATACTGAACACAAAATTTTATTCTAGTTCTATGAATTATTTCATATTTTTCTTGTTTAATAAAACATCTAAAACACCACCTCAAAATTTGGAGGACAAGTTATCTGTGATAACAAAGACTATGGAAATTATTTAATCGATGGTTTATAACTCCTCGTTGGTTAATGTTTATTGACTGATCCTCCCAATAAATCTTTCCAAACTTCTATTAGTAAACTTTGATGATATCCTGGGCATAAATTTCCTATCTTTATAAAAAGAAAACATAACCGTCATGAATGGGAGATCACTCTTCACACCCCCAAATCATCTTCCAATTCATTACAAGTGTAAGGAGGAAGATGAATACCATTTAGAATAAGAGCCTCATGTGAAGATATTAATTTATTATGGTCAAGAATTTGACCCTCAAGTTATTGAGTCAAATGATATAATCATGCTTCAAGACATTCCCATCGGGAGAGATTACACTAATGTATTCCATGAAGAGTTTCCTAGTCTTACTCTATATAGAGAGGTTGAGTTATTAATTGAACTTATTTTTGGATGTCTAACTATATCGAAGACACCTTATAGAATGGCCAATATAGAACTGGAAGAGATGAAGAAGCAATTACAAGAGAATATAGAAAAGGGTTTTATATGCCTGAGTGCTTCACCATGGGGTGTGCCAGTCCTCTTCATCAAGAAAAAGGCTGGATCAATTAGCCTCTGCATTTATTATCATGACCTCAATAAAATAACTATAAAGAACAAGTATCCACTTCCACAGATAGATCACATGTTTAATCATCTTCATGGGGCCAATTATTTCTCTAAGGTTAACCTTAGATCAGGATATCACCAATTAAAGGTTAGGTAGGAAGATATTCTCATGTCATCCTTTCAAATGAGGTATGGAAACTATGTGTTCTAAGTGATGCCCTTCGGAATCACTAATTCTCCAACAATATTCATGGATTTAATGAATAGTGTATTTAGATATTACCTTCGAAAATTTGGGTTAGTCTTTATTGACGATATTATGATATACTCCAAGTGCATGGAGGAATGCGAAGAGCATTGTAATAATATGTTAAAAACATTATGAAGGGGATATAAATATGAAAAATACAAAAAATGTGAGTTATGGACCGAGAAAGTAACATTATTGGGGCATGATAGAACCAAAAAATGGATATATGTGGACCCTTTCAAGTCAAAGGCAATTTAAAGTGGCCCTGGCAAACATATGTAACTGAGATTCGTAGCATTTGGGGTCAAGCTAGGTATTATCAACAAATTGTGAAGAATTTTTTTGGATTGTCAAACCCAATGACCAAGCAAACACAGAAGGGAGTAATTTTTGTCTGGACTCAGGAATGTGAATATTGTTTTAAGGAGATGAAAAGAAGGCTTATCATTATGCGAGTACTCACACTACCAGCATGTGAAAAACTCTTTTTAGCGTTAAATTATTATTCAAAGAAAGTATTAGGCTATGTGATGATTCAAAATGATATACTGATAGCCTACGCCTCAAGGTAGCTGAAAATAAATGAGAAAAAATATCATACGCATGATCTAGAGTTGCAGGCTCTGATCATTGCATTAAAAATCTGGTGGCATTATCTCTATGTGGAGAATTGTGAGATATATACTGATGACAAGATTATCAAATATATGTTCTCACAAAAAGATCTTAATATGCACTAGAGAAGATGGATAGATCTCATAATGTATTATGTCTTCTCAATCCACTACCATTTTGGTAAGGAAAACAAGGTGGCAGATGCTCTTAAAAGAAAAGATCATATATCTTTATCAATGATGAGCATCTTAGTTTTCATAGGATGAACATGGGAATCATTTTGGGAGGAAATTAATCAATCCTTTCTCTAATTATTTCTCAACCATCCTTCTTGGAGAAAATAAAGGATATCAATGAAAAGATTTGGAACTACAGAAAAGGGTGGAATCAACTAAAAATGGGAAATACATTGATTTATTTATTCACATGGATAGAGTTGTAAGATTTGGGTCATGATTATTGTTACCATCTAATCCATAGATAAATAAGGATCTTTCTAATGATATACAAAGCTTGACCTTTTCTATTCAACTAGCGAGCACAAAGATATATTGAAATCAATGAGAAAAGAATTGGTGGGACACTATGAAAATGGACATTGTTTAATATATATCATTGTTCTTGATATGTCAGAAAGTAAAGGATGATAGGGAAAATACTATGGGGATGATGCAACCACTACCCATACCAACATGTACATGGGAGAACATCACCATGGACTTTGTTACTGGGTTACAAAGGACATCTAGTGAAAACAATGCAACATGGGCCACTAGGGATCGTCTAACAAGGACAACTCACCTTATCGCAATTTGAGATGACTTTTCATTGGATAAACTTTCACATGTATATATATATATATAAAAGTGGATTTAAGGCTATATTCTGTACTAGTATCTATTTTATCCAATCGAGATCAGAGATTCACATCTATGTTCTGGAAAAGTTTCCAACATGCTCTATGCACTGAACTAAACATTAGTATGACCTATCATCCTCAAACTGATGGCAAATCTGAGTAGACTATATCGAAACTAAAAGATATGTTGAGAGCCTATTTTATGGACTTAATATAAGGATTTTACAAAAATCCTCCACTGGTTGAATTCCGCAACAACAACAGTTTCCACTCAAGAATCTGAAGGGCACCATACAAAGACATTTATGGGATAAGGTGAAGGACACTAACAGGTTGGGATGAAGTCGATGAGAATAAGCTTCTAGGACCTAATAAGGCCAAACAAATTCTTGAGAAGGTGTAAACCATTCTTAAGCACTTCAAGGAAGCCCAAATTTGAACAAAGAGTTATAAAGACAGTCGTCGATGAGACCTTGAGTTCAATGTTGGAGATAAGGTATTTCTCCATATATCTCTATGGAAGAAGGGAATGAGATTTGGAAAGTACGGGAAGTAACATCCTAGGTACATCAGAACCTTCATTATTCTTGATAATATTGGGGTTGTGGCATGTTGACTATCACTGCCACCTACTATGGAAAAGGAATATGATTTTTTTTAGGTATCCATCTTAAAAAGTACATACTAGATCCTTCACATGTGCTCTCATCAGAGGTGATTATTTTGTAGGATGACTATTCTTACTAATATTATAATTTGAGGATCTTAGATCATAGAGATAATGTTCTATATAAAAAGACTACTCACCTGGTCGGAGTACTATTGCAGAACCACAATTAGAAGAGGGAACATGGAAACAAGATGAAGAAATGAAGGAATGATACTCTAACCTATTTATGGTATAGATGAAAAATGAATTTTCAAGGGAGAAATTTCATATTTGGGGAATAATGTAATTACCCATTATTTTTTATATTCTTCATGTCAAAAAATAATTAGGGTTAATTTTGGATATTTTTTATAAATGCTTGAATTTTTTTGGTGAATAGTGAAATTAAATAATTTACAAAATATGTTAAATAAAATAATTTATTCATCATTTTTGAGTCATGGATATTGTAAATGGATATTTTATTGAACTCACATGATCTTATTACTATCATTGGTCTTGGAATCATCAATATTTCATGTCTTTTGTAGAAATAATAAATTAATGAATATAGTATTAGGAAATCCCATGTCCCATCCACTATAAATAACACCCTTAACACCCTCACTTCCTCACACATATCAAGATTCATGACTTGTCTAAACTCTAACAAAAATTATTACCTATCACTTGCCCCACTCCAAAAAGATTATGGTATCATAAAAATTTCAATATTATGAGCCTTAAAGAGGACTCAAGAGGTAATTCCACTCACTATCTCTTCCTTTAATTTTTGTTCAATTTCATTTTATATTATTATATCTCTCCCCACCTATCCACATCCACATGGTATGGTAACCCTAGTATCTGGAATATATTGGACTTTCCTAATACTAATTGGTGAATATCTCATCCATCCACCTTCTACTCTTCTTTTTATTTTAGGAAGGAAATGGGTTTTCAGGAGGTGTTAATATATCAACTTTACAAATGACATGTTTTCATTTTACTTTACAACCTTCAGGTCATTTCATGAAACCATATTGATGGTTGAACCAGATTATTTTATATTTATTATATCCTATTTAATTTTTTGTAGAATAATTATGTACATATAAACAAGTGACTATACAAAACAAGTTCATTGTGGTCGAAAAACCACCCGAATTAACCCAAATTGATCATCATTAAATTAGTATCTAATGATTTATTCTCATGGAATATAAAATAAATTATTTATAAGATCATATAATGTTATGTAACATCAAAAATAATATTTTATTAAAATTCTGGATGTTTATCCTTTTTTCAATGAACCTCCATTCATAAATTCAAGTGAACCATTCAAGAAAACTATAAAAACAAACATTCTCAAACAACGAAATTTTACCACTTAACCCATTAAAAATGACATGAATGAACATTAAAGGGTATAATAAATCAGTTCATCATATAATAGGTTCACTATTGTTTAGTTAATAATCGTACATTGTTTATTCAAATCATTAATAAAAAGGAAAGAACACCTTCAAACATTATGTACAGGATCCTCTCCATTTCACTTTTATTCAAGAATGTCCACTTTGATATGTCATTTTACGTTTAATAAAAAATTATGGGGTCAGATTTTGAACCTCCCCTATATTTCTCATAGGATGTATAAGTGATGATAAACCCCTCTCTTTCATGAATCCCTCTAAAATACACTCGATACCATGCCAATAATCTGTAAATAATTCTACCAGAATCCCCATTATTCCATCGGGTTTCTTTATCATAATTTCTACAAAAATAAGTTGTCTTATATATTTATGTGAATATTATAAATGTCGTTAACCTGTAAAAAACTCATTTATCAAGACCCTTTAATCATTAAGTTTTTTTGATATACATATTTTTAAGTGATTCACTCCACAATACTTTTTTATTATGAAACCTTTTTTATGGGAACTTCCCAAATTCTTACATGATTTTAATTTCCCAATATATTATATTTTAAGACACCATTGTATTTATAAAATTATTCCTTTTTATAATGAAAACCTTTTTGGTTAACTTCCTGTTTTATATTAAGTATTTTTCATTTTTCTATTTTAAAGGATCTATAATATTTTCCTTAAAACATATAAAAAAATTTAATGATAAAATTTCTTACATAAATTTTTTAATTATTGTCACTTATACCTGAAATCACCTACAATGAAAAATTACTATTTTACCTTATGAATACCCATGTATATTTTTATTCCTTTCTTTTAGGGACATTTTTATGATACACCCATTTATTATGTTTTATGTCATGATTATGGTACCCAATCCATTCTGTGGGTAACCCTTATGTTTATCTTTGATTGATTATGTATGATTATTTATGTGGAAAACATATTCATGAAATTATAAAATGGTTTTTCCCATATATCGCTCCAATGCATTGGTTAAGGTTGAGTCTAAGGGGATGCTTTGTGTAACGGTCTTGGTGGTAGGCCTTAGAGTGTGATACTTTGTGATACAGTCTTGGTGGTTAGCCTTTGCTTCTGTTACTATGGGAAATGACCTTGGTGGTTATCCTTTAATCACACTAAATTCATGTTTAATGTCTCTTAAACATTACTACGACTCTATTTATATATGATTACTTGTTTATATGTTATTATTTTTTTTAAATTCTTTTTTATATTATTATACCATGTCTTTAATTTGATGTTCTAATGGTTTGTTCTTATATTTATTAACCTTAATAGGATTTTAGCTTATCAATTGGTTCATGTTATCACCAGGTTATCCTATGAATATGTATGATAAAAATTGAATATAGAATCACATTATAGACTTTAAATAAAAAGTTCATTTTATAAAGATTTATTATGCACCTTGTCTCCAAAGACACAAGAAATTACGATCTTTTCCTTGTACTCTGACGTATAATTATGCTTAAAACCATGTAATGTTATATGTAAAAGGATAGGGAATCTCTATGACCCATTTCATATTATGTATTGCAGCATGTCCCTAAGGGTGTTCTTGATCATTATGGACCGACATAGTTATTGTGAATAAAAGAACACTTTTTTGGTAAGAGTGTCCCCCTAAAATAAATGTTTTCTGGAAATGAATAATTTACCCTTATATATGTAATTGATTATTCATATGTCAAAAACATAGTAAGAATTAATTTATCATATAATAATAATAACAAATTAAATGATACATAACAAAAAATTATGATTCTACTCCCTTGTCAAAAATTCATACAACATCCAAAAATAAATACACAACAAGAATTGATACAAAAGAATGATTGATATAAGAATAATAGGTCATCTTGTCTGACATAAAGTTACCATAAAAATAAATCAATAGTTATATCATTTAAATGACATGAATATTCAACCAACAATTAATCATCACACCCTAAACTCACTCATCATCAATATAAGAATGTGATTTACAATCTCAAAGGGAACAGAAAACATTTATTAAAAAACAAGGTTAATATACATACACATGAGTTTTTATGAATGGTTTAATGAAACACATCATGTATTACGTCACCATATATTATTTTTAAATTCATATAGAAAAAAATTTAAATGTATTAGTTCAAAATAAATTATAATGTATGCTTTACATTTTTAATAAAATAGTTGTAAAATCCAAAAACATGAACCCACATAAAAAATAATTTTTTATGAAATTATTTTTGATCTACACATAGTAGTGAAATTTTATAAAAACTATAATTAGGTCCTTCAATTTTAAATAAATCATTATGAAACAATATTCCATTTTCCACCCTATCTCATTAAAATAAAAAATATCCTATTTAATATTATAACTACTCTAAAAATGTAACATTTAATTTTATTTTGAAAGCCTACCAAAACATAAAGACTAAATTAAAATAATGTTGGGAATCACATATTTTTTTTAAAATAAAACTAAAGTAATAAAATAAATTGAATCCTCCTGAATAATATATCAAGGGTACACAAATAAGTAATGAATACCATATAAACCATATGTTAATGAATAAGTATAATGTGTACCTCCCTGCAGTCTAAAGTGAGATGATAATTTCTATACTATAACTATATTATGAATTACAAACCTATATTTTATCCAAAAATAAAAATGTCAACCAATTAGTCTAAATTAATATCATTGGGTTAAAACTACCCATATAGCACTATCTCATGAAATATGGGACCTAAATAGTATATTAACCAACTAGGATAGAATAATTCTAGATCTCCAACACAGTTCTATGGGTTACCATGAGAAATGTAAATTGGAGGTGATAAAATAACTAGGAAAATGGTCAAAATTTGATTCAATTAGTTTAAATAATAAATCTCACCACAAATAAAACGCCCCACAAACAATATACCCTTTCCACATCATATATCCATCATAAAATGATAAAATTGGTGAAATAAGTAAAAGAGGAGAACAGTTATGACCTCTTAACCAATCAAACAATTTATTTTGAAATGTTCAAAATTTTAAATTTGATGAAGTCTAACTTGAAATTTCAATTACTCTAATATATATTAAAATTATGTTTCAATTACTACTTTTAAAAACCAGTTTAAATATAAAAAATATCTTTCTAAAGACAAAAGTATCCTTTAAAAAGGGGTTTCCTTTCTTTCAAAATCAAATAAACCCCCTAGCCCTATATTTATTATGGAAATAATTTAATAGTTTTAGATAGGTATTGATATGAACACTTGGAATATCAAAACATTTAGTTTCCAAAAATTTCATAAATTTAATTAGAAAACCTTTTATACCAAGAGAAAATTTCACAAAAAAAATTGTGAAATAAACTAAAAAGATATAAAATGATGAAATTTTATAAAATATGAATTTATATATATTAATAATTTAAGTAATTAAAAATATAAACAATAACATAGAAACACCAACCTCAATAATGTTAGAAACAAATCGCAACATGTCTCTTTATTCATTGGACACCAAAAGAAATGAGCTCCACCATCAAGAGGTCTTAAAAAATAAAAAAGATATATTATAACTATCCTAAAACCTAAATTGATATTTTAAATCAAACAAGTGTTCATGGGTAAAGAATAAACAGAGGAAAAAATTATTTTGGATGGATAGAAGTGAGAAATAAAACAAATGGATTGGATTTTCCTTAGAAATCACTTCAAATATGGAAGGTAGATAATTTGAATTGTAAAGGATAATAAATGAGATCCTAATAAAACTCTGTGGGAGTCAAAAACATCAAATGGGATATTTTTGATAGAAAATTTGGAAAATAAAATATAGGTATAATTGTATATTTAGAATAAAAAATTATTCATACTTTCAGCATAACATAAACCCGATGATTAATACATTGATTATTTTAGGTAGGCCATTTAATGACATTGTCAAAGTGAAACTTTTTCAAGAACCAACTATTAGAATAAAAAGTTGCTCCAAAAACCCATAATAATTACATTGTATCCCTCCACTAGAAAATCCTAAAGACATGACCATCTCAACTACATATCATAAAAAAATATTTTATAACAATGCATTAGGAATACATTCAAGGTTTTAAGTTTTACATAATTATTAAAAACCGTTAAATAAAAAAACAATGTCTATTTAAACCAAATAATTTTTTACTCTATAAAAATAACTATTTAGCCATAAGGATTATTCAATATTTACCTCAAAATCTCTATAATAGATATTCTTCTAGACACATCAAATGTATTACAATTCTTCATAGCCAAGGGAAGTGGAAACATGAGAAATGTTTGTGATCAGATGCTCATTTTGGTTAAACATAATTGATAAAAAAATATCATAATTGAGCATAAGATTAATATATAGGTATAATCAGGATATATCATACAATCATGCCTAATAATAATTGAGAACAAAACATGAATTATCACATATGATATGGTATAATAAAACTGAATCTAGGGAGTGTGCAAACATGAGTCAATAACAATGATCCATGGGAGAATAACTGTTTCATAATAATAATCATACGGTTATGGAATAGACATTACTATTGTTTAGTCTACCAGATTAGATACCTTAGGGGTGAAACAGGGCATGTTAGATTAAAAAAAAATTCCCCTATTGATCTTGTAACACTATTAAGAAAAATTCTCTTCTTTCTCGTTCTTATAGAAAAGTATAAACAGAAATTAAATCATGGACATGACACAAAAAGTTTTACTTTTCATCCTCACTGGGCTACATCCATGGATCAAACACTAGAAATGTTCCAATATACCAAATAAAATATAAGGTAACTGTTATTTACATTGTTTGTATCGGACTCAATATCCCTCCTGGTTGACAACCACTCTCAATATGAAAGCTCCCTACTCTCTCGACTGAACTGTGTTCACTTCTTCTTTAGTAGATCCACTCATATTTTAAAGACTTGTAGATCCTTTCATTATCACAAATGAAGGCCTCTTCCTCTATATTTAGATGATATATGGAATTTCCACTTTCATCTAATAATGAAAAAAAATTATGATGGGTTTTCGAGGAAGTCAACCATCATTCACTAAACCCTTGAATGGATGGTGCACTTCTCTATGCATGGTGCGCTTCTCAATGATTTGGAACGCTTCTCCAAGTCTGGTATGCAAGTTTCACCTAACCACTAGGATGAAACTCCACTCTCAAACTCATAACTTGGGAAACTCATACCATTTTACTCCCAAAAAAATATTGGCGTAGAACTATCAACTGGCATGCATCTTCTGAGTATCTTTATACATGTGCGACCAAACCACCACTTGAACTCCCAAACCACCTGTGTTACTGGAGCACTAATTTTCTTTATGTGTGGTACTCTATTCCAAATTATGAGTGGTGTATCTCTATTTGTATCAATTTTGGGAACACATAGTGTCAGTGTGAAATTCTTCTTCCAGCATGTAAGTCCAGCAACCTTAGTCTCTATCTCCCTAGTCACCTTCTCCGCCCAACCCAAAACATGGGCACCCCTCTTTCACATTCCATATTATGATGTTATGATCTTGAAAAACATATGTCTATAATGTTTCCAAGACTCAAAGACACCTTTTCACACATCCCATTTCCAAAAACAGTTTTGTCTATTTGTCGATTTTGAGGCCCAAAAATTTGTCAAACACTAGAAAACGGTGTAACCTTTTATGTTCTCTTTTGTACTGCCTCCCGAAAAACCAATCCATTTTATAGGTTATTCTTTCAAACATGGAATGTCAAAAAACTATCTTGAGCTTGAAAAATCACCATGTAAACCCCCTTTGTCAATAATTTATCCTCGTGGTCTGCTTTGTCAATAAACACAACATGGAGGCCCACTTTTTCAATATACACAATCAACTCAAAAATACTTCAATGATATCTTGAGGTAATTTTTCCCAACCAACATAGGGTATCATCATTTTGTGTGCATGTCTAGGAATACCCATGCCATATTTTTTGAGGATATCTGTGAAATATCACCATTTTGTCTGTTATCACATCGAAGATGGTCCATGATTTTTTTGTGATCCAACATTAAAACTAAAATGATATTGTTTATGATCTTATCTTATAAATCCCATTATTTAGTTTGAAATAATATCCAAGAAGGATCACTATTTATTGTGAGAATATCCAATAAGTAATAGCCTTTTTGGGACAATATCCTATATGGGTCATCCTTTTATTCTATCATCATATCCAAAAGGTCACAAAATAAATTATATAATGAAATATAAAACAATAATCGATTCAGTAGAGGGTGATATAGGACCCACCCATCGTCATCCATATATAGATACCACTTAAAATCAATTAATTCATCATATCACATAGAACCCATGTAAATAAAAAATTATTATCATACCATTTTAAAAGGGAGTCAAATATGTAAAATGTTCCAAATTCAATTACAAAATAACACGTCATAATCATATAAAAAAACTGGGTATTCAAATATATTTAGTAACTTATTTTGGAAAACACCTTTCATTCAAAATTATAGATCATATGGTATTAAAAAAGTATTGATAAATGGTTTATGATTATGTTGACAATTTACCTAATGAATCAATGTATGAAATATAGTTCAAAACCCTTCAATAAAAGAAAGAGAAAATATTCTATTCAAAAATTATATCCATTGGTAAAAATATTTTCATTATAAACCTCTAATTACTAGGATATAAAAATGATGTATTAAATAATATCATGGAAATAAAAGAGTAATTCATAACCCATCAAGAGAAATAATTAGGATAATATGCTTTGAAGAATACCCAGGATTATTAGTAAGATGTATAACTGGATAATGATATAGACGAAAAAAATTATGAGTTTTAGAAAAACCACTTTGGAAATAAGAAATATCTTTGATATTTGGATATAATTGTAAAGGAAATATTTTATAAATATTTGAGGAAAAGAATATATTTTTTAAAATATTAAATCATAAAGGGATAATTTAATATAAAATGATAAATTTTTCAGAAATTAGTATTCCTATGGAAAAGGTTTGAATGATATTTTAGAATAAATTTTAAATATCTTCATAAAAAGTGAAATTACTCATCACTTAAAAAGGTTTTTTTTAATGTGAAGTAGAAAATGCGAAAAAAATATACTTTTGAAAATTGAAGATTAATAATGAATCCCTTAAAGTAATTAAAATTATCAAACTAACTGTGGGGTAAATGTTAAAACATTTAATTTTTAATGGATGTGAAATTTTTTACATATTTTGAAATACATTTGTTTCAAATCCTACATCTTAACACAAAATTTTTAGAATTTCCTTCTAAAAATGGTTAAAGAAAACTATGAGAATCATAGAAAACTGTAAACACTAGAGTTCTCAAAAATAAAGGTGAATATTAGGTGGATAAAAATATAGGTATAGAAAAAATGATTCATAAAAAAGAATGCGAGTTATTCTCCCCAATGTTGCGCTTTTATTTTAGAAAAACATTTTCAAATAATTGATTATTTATGATTAGAAACAAGTTACCTAGTTAAAAAATACCACATAAAAAATAATATTAAATATTAAAATAATAATCAAATATTATGTTTATGTTTGAAATACAATGACCAAATTTTTTGGAATATGAGTCGATGATCCCTTAAGACATTAGAAAATTACAAATGAAAACTCTTTGAAGTATACGATTCCAAAATAAAAGTGAAAAGAAATTAATATGTAGAGGATAATAATAATAAAAATCAAGGGTAATTATCTACATCATGAAAAATTATATGTCTTTCATAATAGTTATTATCTCTAATGAAATTAAATTTGTGACAGGAAACCCTAACCTTCTAATCCTGCTTACTTAGGTGAAATCAATCATAATGTATTATTATAATTATTAAATTAATTACATATTTAATTAACTTAATAAAATATATAACCATTTATATAAATCCTTAATAATTATTAAAAACACGAATATGAGTTAATTATTATATATTTTAAATATCTAGTGTGATATATCATGATTGTTGTGATCTAGTTTCAGAATAACAGTATTATTTGTCGTTACTATCCTAAATTTTATCACTCCTAGCTAATTAAGGATATTGGGATTAATTATTTTTAAATATCTATAAATATATTTTTTTCCTATGTATGTTTATGTTATTATCCATGAATATGAACATCGTCACAATTAAGATTCAATGATTTTATCAAATGAATTGTGGTATATTAGCTAATCAGTTTGATATTAATATTTATATTACAAAAACAAAATTAAAAACAATAATTTTTCATATATATTATATGTTATATGAATTTATCATGACTTGTACATCAATGATATCATTTTATATTGTTGTTTAATAATCTCATTAGACTAAGAAAAACATGTATCTACAACAATTAAGGGATGATTTTGATTATAATGAGGTTTATTTTGGTATAATGTCACTATTATAAAAGAATTATGATATTATTTACACACCACTATGGTGGTGAATTATATTCTAGTGGGGTTGAATTCAAATAATGAAACTAGAATAAAAATGATATCTTACTTGATAGAGTTTATAATTCTCACAATGTATGGTTAACATTTTCATTTCTTATGGAATTCTAGATAAAATGGTATATTACACTTTTTCAATTAATAAATAATGTTATTATATTAAATAAATAATATTTATTCTATTATTCATCCATTATGAACAATATATAGTAGAATCTGTAAAAAATGTAATTTCTTGGTTCATGATGGTGCTAGTCTTCAAAAAACACAAATATCAGATTCATTTTCCTTAGTAGATTAGGGGAAAGGAGATTAATAGTTATTTAATTGGCTTAATAAAATTAATTGTATAATATATACTAATTAATTGTGTTGTATTGGGAAAATTACACTGGAGAAGTTAATATAGGATGTAAAATATGTTATGGAACAAAAACACTCCCATTGAAAACATTGGCATTCCCTTTGAAGACAATTTGGATGTGGAGATCTTAAGACCATCTCTTTTTTGGAGAGGCTCAAGGATAATGAATAAGTTAATAGAGGAATGCTAATTATAATAGTTATTGATGGAATGTTTTTTTATTATAAAAGGGGTGGATAGAGACCCCTTTTATTTGTGGTGAGAACACTGATTTTGGTAAATAATTACACTTAATATAGAGAAAACACATGCTTCACAAGTATTCTGGATAAAACAATGGGAAATACTATAGTTTATATTACAACCCATATCTCTAATACACATAATTTAATGATTTAAATAATAATTATACACATAAAAATACCCATAAGATTATGAGGCCATCTGTATTTGGGTCATTTGGTGAAAAAAAAAATTCGAAAAGAAATGTATTGATATAAACTAAAATAGTATAACATTATCTAAAATATCAACTGATATTCTAAAACTACACCCGATATCTAAGGGAAATATATAGAAATGTGGTGATAGATAAATCCATATAAGGGAAAAAACAAATCATTGTATTATGTAAAGATATAATTATGATACAGAAGGCATACCACGGTTACATTATAGGGGTGATAATCATAATCTTGAACAATGAGGCATAATACAATGTTATATAATAAAGGAAACTTGTTAATTTGATGACATCAAAAAACATGAAATCGTGGGAATAATTTATGTATAACCACCAAGAGATAATAACATTGTGTACTTAGGAAAACCTCTTGTGAACCATACATGGAATCTCAAGAGATTAACGCATTATCCAATTAAATATAGGGCTATATAATTCTAAGATCACCTATCACATTCGTATCATGTACATGCATAAGTGTGACATATAGATCATAGAACATAAGGATGTATTTTATAACCACTAATCCAATTTGTAATGATTGAGGGTTACATACATTGATATCTACATTCAATTATGTATACATGAATCTAGGGGAATACCCATGAGTTGAAATGGGTATTTGTATTCACTTAACCAATGTATGTCATGAAAAATCATTGTATAATTTCAATAATATAACATGGGTACACGAAGGATAATATGAGGGTTTAGTGAGTATGAAATTGGTATCTCATCAAATGGATTTCATAAGGATTGTATTATAGGTTTTTAAACACATATTACAATATTAAAAATTGGAAACAAAAGGACATAATATAAAGAATGTTTTTGAATAATGTGGATGAGAGGATGTCTTACCTTGATAGGGAACATCAAAAATCATAGTAAGACCATATTAAGAGTTTTTGGCACATTGGGTGGGGTATAGAGAGAGAATTATATAGGTAAATAAATTTACAAGGGTTATTATTGAATAATAATGAGGGTTTGGTTGGGTATATACAATAAAAGAGAAGAGAATATTTTTTTAGTTCCCAAACATTGGTTTTGGACGCTTTATGATGAAGTTATAAAAACCACAAAACATCCCATGGGTTTTCCCATGATTTCTAAAAAATGTTGCATTTGTAATAATTTTATTTGGTTAAGAACATTAAATATTAAAATAATTCTATTGGTGATGTGAAAGTGAGAAATAATTATAAATAAATAATTCTTAAAAGCTTAAAAATAATATATGTTTATGGGGACTCAATACGGTCTTATAAAATTAATAATATAAATTATATAACTCTTAATTTTAATTGGGAAATATTATTTTTCTATTGGATATTATTTATAGAATTTATTAATTAAATTTTGCATTTTTATGATGCCATAAAACAATCTATATATGGTTTTTACCCAAAAAATCAGTTGTCTCATTTTTTTTGAAAAATTCAGTATTATATAAGTTCAACATTCTTATTTCAAAAATGATATTTATTTTTTCATAAAAGTTTGTTAAATATTATAATTTGAAAATTTAAATCAGTATCTTTATTTATTAAAAAATCCATGTTTTTATACAATGATAAGGTTATCATCATTATAAAAATAACATTTTACTTCATAAAATTATATTATTATTTACATTTAATAAATAGTAATTTATATTAATATTTTTTCAAAATATAATTAATTTCATTAATTCTGGAATTCATCATAATCGTTGTCCAAACTATTATTATATACTTATGAAAAATATAGTTTGTGTTTCATTATATCAAAATATAATTTTTATCATACTCATTAACTATTCATTTAAAATTAATAATAAACGACAAAAAATCATTATTTTATTTAAAATAAAAATATTAATATTCATAATGTTTAGGGTCTGGATATATAGATTTTTCTTACCTTGATGAATTCCCTTAAGAGTTGGGTTTGAAATGGTGATATTTTAATAGGGTGGTTTAGTGAACCTGATCTGAAAATGGTTCTTCTCATACTTTAGTTGGTGAATATCATCTTTACCTTGGTCAATGAGAAAACCTAGTGATTCTATCTCCCATATAATCTCTGATAAATTGTATTTATAGGGTATGATCCAACTATTATGGTCCATTTCTTCCTTTTTATTTGTCAATTGGTTTTATCATAACCCTTAGTATATAATAATCATAACGGTACCTATATAATGGTTATATTATCAATGATTATGATTGTTAAACGTCATTTAAATATAAAAAACCATATAATAGTCCAAAACATCCTAATTTTCGCATTTTTTTATATTATTTCACTTATTAATATAGAATTTACTAATTTCAAAAATGGAATTTCGTTTATAAATTTCCACATCGTTAAATTATTTACCCCTCTTGAATTTATCCCCCATAATTTTGATTGAACGCACTAAAAAAGTTTAGGGTAATTCTATTTCATCACCTCTTCTATTTTTTATGTCGACTCCTCAGACTTGTGGTTCATCCACATCACTTTGAAAAGAAATTTTTTCATATTTGTCAGATCTTCACCTCTATATTCTATGATCTTAACCTTCCTCTCCTCTAATGAAATATTATTCCCGTAAGGGACTACTTCTATATTTAGAACATGTGAGATGAAATACCCCATATTTTAAAGGGAATTTTCAAAAATTAACTTTATTTGATGGCTATAGTTGCACACTACACCATGTTAATCTTACATGGCACCAAAACACCAACATAACATTCATTACACACAACATTGAGTTTTTTCAAGGAAATTATATATTATTAATATTGATTTTTAAAAGTAAACATTATATCGTAGTCATAATAAAATAAATGTCAATATTAATTGTTAGTCATAAAAATAATTTATAATGGCCTTTTTAGAGAAAACAGAATGATAATAAAATAAACATTTTTCTTATAATGTCTTTATCTGTTTTGGTTATTCTATTTTTTCAATAAATGTTTTCATGTATTTTGTAAAAAATAATAAAAATAATTATTTGAAATTTTATAAATTTAATTTGAAAAAAATTAATTTTATTTTTTAATTTATAATTTCATAATTTTGTTTGTATTATGTTTAAATTTTTTTCATAACATTCATTTATTGATGGATATTGAAAAAGACTAAATTTTAAATGAAAATTGCTTTTAAATTTAAATCATTTATAAAGGTAAAATATATTTTAAATGGGTTTAAAATTATAATTATCCAAATCATACATCTATAAATCCAATTTATGTCATTTTAATCAATTACTTATAAAATTGTTGTATAAATTTTTTTTTCCTGTGATCTTTTTAACATTAAAACCCCACATCTTGTCAGGTATGCAATATTATTATTAAATTAATTTTATCCAATTATGTGAATGGAATTTTGGAAAACCGGTTCCTGAAATTTGAAAAATAATAATTTAAATTATCAAACTAGTTCAACCAAGTATATTTACCAAAATGATTAGTGAATTCATTAAGAAATAATTACGATGCTTAAGGTAAAAAATGAATTAGTGGGAGACAAAACATGAATGGAATGTGTGAAAATGAACACAAATATTATCAAAATTTTATTATATGTGTTTATTTCTACCTTTTACATAACATTATATGAAATATTTAAATTCCTTGTTGTTTTATATTGGATATAACCCAAATAATAAGTTATGTAAATAAAAAGAAAAGAAATATACTTTTCTTGCACGTGAGACTCATTTCAGTTGGTGAGTTATCCTTAAGTGCATTCAAGAGACCCTGGTTCGAAAGTAGGGGAGACATATTTCAAGGTATTTTAGTAGTACTATAGAATATATTGTAGTACGTACTATATCTGGTACTGTAGCAGCATGAACTATACACTTTGGGCCAGCAGTTTGGGAATAGGGTCCTTAAGGCCTTTGTCCCACCCATGCCTTTGGGTCGGCAAGGATTTTAGGCCACCTTTAAGGCCATTGGGCCACCTCATGGATTTCAGGCCACATGTAGTTTCAACAGATAGATTCTAAAAAAAGAGTATCCCTAGAGGAGGATTAAGAGTAAAGAACACTCACCATAGCATAACCAATTGATTTGGAAGAATGAGAGGCTATGACCACGGCATCGGGACAATAATTTGATTGCACAGGAATCTTATCCAGATGTACATGAGAAGGTGGAGAGATACCAACACAATGCAGATACTACAGAGGGGAAATTACTTATAGTTATAGTCTCGCTTAATTCCCTACGACCTTCAGTTCGTGTAATTTCTATTAAGCCTACGGGATATGTAATAACTAAGACCATGGGCCTGGTAAGGGTTCCCCTTATGCATTGAAAGTGGGGTTATAAATAAACAATAAAAATGAAGGCCTTTGGGCCATTAGATCTAAGAAATATACTTTTATTACTTTTATTTTGAATAAATATTTTCAAACGGTACAAAAAAATTATTGGTTTATTTATCAATATTATTTTCAAAAAGAAATGTTCTTTTATTTCACTATAATTCATTTTAAAATTTTAGGGAAAAATTAATTACATTAAATGATTAAATAATAACAAATATTAATTATTTAGTTAATAATTATCAAGAAAAATGATACTAAAAATACTAATAGTGAAGTAAATATAATAAATTATTGTCATAAATTAATTATTTACATTAATTTATCTTTCTAAATAGTTTTTATAATAATATATTCTTGTTACATTATTTTCTTGAAATTTATTAAATTGAAATTAAATAAAGAATGTCATAATTTATATTAATGTTATTTTATAATAAATGATATTTTACTCAATAATTTCTAATTATAGAAAGTTATTATCTCTTAAATAGTAAAAACTATGTAAGCACTATTACGGTTAAAGAGGTGTTTTTTCACGTTACTTGCACATGTGATAAAATTAATTTATAATATAATTATGATTAATATTTTTTAATTTATATATCATATATATAATTTGGGTGTAAAAATTATGTAATAATTATCATAAAATTTTTTCTTAAAGGATAAATTACCAAGGTCATAAATCCTTTTACTATAGTGACTAATAAAAATGGAAAAAATAGAAAACACATAAGATATAGAATTAAATGAATGTAAAATTTTTTTTAATGTGAGTTAGAAGTGAGTATCGACCATATAATCCCTCTAAATACTTAATTATATATTTTATTTCCACTTGAGTTAATATTGACCTCCAAATATAGAATACTTTTGAGTAATTATGAGAATTCCACTCCTCCTCAACTATAAAATGGTGTTCACTATCCACACTAAATCACAACTCTTATAAACTTGTTTTGTGAAATCTTAGCCCAAATAACATAAAAAAATCCATACCCTAATCCTATACTACTTAATTTTGGAATAAATCTAACAAAAAAATAATCTATTGAAACCCCAAGAATTAAGGTGAAATGCATTTCCGATTGTCATCTATCGACCGGTCAAAGTTCTGATGCTCTGCTAATGTGTATAGCGGCACTCGGGTTGAATCCTCCGCGATGATAATTTTTTTATAATCTGTTTCTTTTAGTAAATTTTATTTTGATTGGGGGTTTGTTTGTAGAGATTATGAAATAATTTATGGATTATTTTTTATTTAACAAATTGATAAGGTTTTGGGTGAGTTCATTATTAGGTAGGTAAGCTTGTGATATCCTTGAGCTTTTCTTTATATTCCATTAAATTAACACCCATGTCACAAGTTGACATTGATTGGAATTCCTAAGTGTTATAGATTTAATACAAGCCCTAACTTAACATGGATTATAATCTCAATCAGTACTTGATTAAGGTAGTGTATTTATGGTTCCATTAATCCATAGAATCCATATGTTAAACAAAAATAGTCATTAATCCATGACATGCTAAGTTCAACATACACAATGTTAATTTGAAAAATATTCATTGACAAAATGCTCTCAATCACTTAACATTCATAAATTTTAACTCGCCCCATTGAGAGATTTCCTCAGCCATTGAAATGATTATTAATCTATTTATAATGATTATGATGATAAATTAAGAAGATAAGAGAAAGAAATGGATAAGAAAAGAGTTTTGCGTCGAACACACACACATGAACGCCAATGAGAATTAAAAAAGAACATTAGATTTTATGAGAAAGCAATAGAAGGGAAGGGGATTCAACTGTATTTAAACTATTTTGATAACATTAATAAGAACTTTATGATGTAGGATGATAATATCGTATATTTAATAAGAAACTTGCATTAAAATAGAAATACAAAGAAATACATACAATATTACAACAAATAAGAAAACAAAAATAAATGAAAAATATGAGTGGAGGAAAGGCCTATCAAATGAAAACATGAGGATGGAAGGTCCTCCCAAGCCTTTGGAAAATCATTGGTCTTGCCAATACGTGCTCCGCTCTTCCGAAATGCAACCTCTTTTAAAGGAGAGGAGAAGGTTGTATTCATAGCCCAAAGAAGTGGACTATTGGAATTCCCAATCTATCCCTCCACTTGACTCGATGATTTAGACATCCACATAGCCAAATATTGAGATATCTCCTTCTTTAATGATGTAGATAATAATGTGGGCTGACTTCTCCCAAACATTGGAGTCATTTGGGACTTTGGATCCAAATTTATGTCAGGTTGATTGAACAATGTTAAACAGTCCATTTCAATCCATTATTTTTCAAATGCCAAAATATGAATGGATTTTGGAATAGGAATATGCCTTCAAATACAAATTTGTTCTTTACCAAATTCGGCTAACTATATATTCTCTTTCACACTGCAAAATATATTCTTTATTTGGTAAATATGTTAGGAGATATTTTATGAAGCCTTTACTGATTTTAATCCCCAGACAGAATGGTGGGATGAAATTAAATGAATCATTTGGGCCCCTTGTGTTTAGATTTGGGCCGTGCAATTTTAATCCAGGACTCCTTGCATTGTCCCCTGAACCATTGAAGAGAATGAAGGAATTTTAACTTTAGAGTGATACCAGTAATTCAATCTTCATGGATGGTTTAGTTTCCTCACAGATTCTATAGTCCTTCTTGTGTGGTCCATATGAGCCTTCAAATGGATGAATTGGCCCATGATACCTTCTAAGGAAATGTTACATATTGAAAAAGTAATCCAACCAAAGAAGATCCACCCAATTCGGATCAGTTGGGAGATATTTATAAATAAAATAGTAAACTGACTTAATTGGTCTACTTCTAAAATTGTTAAAAAATTATACTTAGTACTAAAACATTAATATTTCACACAAATTATGAACATTTCATATAAAATAAGTAAAGGGATTATATAATAAGTCATGAAAATTTTAATAACATCAACTACCCCACACTTAGTCATGTGTGTGTCCTCATGTGAAATAAATATAAAAACCTGACAAAATCATTATCACACACCAACAAATATTAAAATTTTATTTTCTCCAATCATTGGAGGTTTAGACTATTTCACTCATATATATTGAAATACCCTTCAAATTTTTACAAAAACAATTTTCCAAAATCAACTCTTTTTTTCATGCTCAAATTTAGAAATGGAAAATGTGGACACTCAAAACTCACACCTCACAAGATGATAAAATTCATTTGTGGAGGTACACTCTTTCACCAACAAAAATTCAAAATATTAGAGTTTGAAAGATCTATCAACTTCCAATTACTATCCATAGTTGACAATAATCAAGAGGTATTTTTAATGTCTTTTTTTTGTGGCTATGTGATGGTAGAAATATAATCTCCAAGAGAGGGAAGAAGAGGGGAAAAACACCAACATAGAAAAAGAAATAAACATTTTTTTGAAATAAGACATCAAAGGAAATGGAAACACATATTTATGAGGGAATTAAAATGTGAAATAAGACACAAAAGTTGAAGGAAATATGAATGGAATGAGAACATAGAATATTTACAAAACACAAAACTTCTCCCAATGACATGTGAATATAGTTCCAGTGTTCTTTTTTTACTTTTTTTAATTTCTTTTGAAATTTGAACTTGAAACAGATCTCACACTCATATCCCTACTCATGGTTGATTTTCTCACATCAATAATTTTAATAGTTATAACATGATGAAAGTCTGAGAAATAGTGATTTTTGAAATACCCAAGAAACAACCCATTTTTTTGTTCTTTTTTTATTTATTTTTTAATTTTCTTGATCGTTTGTCAATAACATCGAAAAAAATTACACAAATTAAAGTACATTACATTCCCCAAAACACACTAAATGAAAACCTCTTCCCCACACTAAAATGGATTATTCCCTTAAGCATATGATAACATGGTGAAATCAACAAAGGCAACCAAAATTGAAATCCTTCCCCCACACTAAAATTTCAAAAAATTATGCTATTATAATCCTTGTTGATATTGGGTGGGATGCGATAGTGGGATTGTAATGTGGATAACAAAGAAAAGGCATTCATAGGCTCGAAGGGGCTTACAATAGAAGGATTGTAGTAAGGAAAATGGGAGGTATTGGGCTATTTGGATTCTCATGTGGTTCAGAAAATGCCTTGATCATATTAATGCACACTAAAGTATAAAATTCATCTCAAAGGTCCACAATCTCAGGACCCACAGATGGGGGTGAAAAAAAAACATTTTGAAAACATGGCCATTGGTAGCCTTGTAAAGAAAGAAAATGGTAGTCATCATAGGTGGCTAAAATCATTTTTCCATATCAAAAAGTTATCATTCAAATTTTTTTGGGTTTGACACAATATTCTCTATCCAAATATTTAATGAAAATATAAATTTTTTTAGATGAAACCGTGTCTTTTGACTCCCCAAAATGGTTGGACCAATTTTAAAATTAAAGCTGAGTAAGTATGACACTTTTTTTCCATTTTTTTCATTTTTTTATTTTTTAGTTTTTACAGTGTTTCTTAAAGTACACACCCACAAAAAAGAGAAATGGAAAAAGAAAGGGTTTGATGAAGATTGTGGGAAAAAAATTAAAGATATAGGATGAAGAAGAAAGAGTGAGAGAGAGGAAGAGATTTAGAAAGAGTTAAAGGGAAAGTGGTGCCCCTGGTTTGGATTTGGTGGGTCTCCATCTCTATCTAATGGTGGGTCAACTACAGAAGTTGGGTATCCTACGGAAGTCGATGTTGTTCTAGGATTGTGGGATTTTACCAGAAAAAGAAATATCATTATTCATCTAATGAAAAACTAAAATGTAATAAAGATATCATAAAATTAAAAGAAAACATAGGTTTCCTCCCAATAAGCACTACATTTATTTGTCTACAGCTAGAAGGATGTAGTGGACTACCCATAGTTCAATGGTGGCCACTGTATTTTCTAAACTATATAGTGCTTCTAGAAATACTTATCCATTAGGATTCCTGATTGTTCATTGGATAATTTATCCCCTTCCTTGATTTTGTGCTTGAAATTAAATGAGTGTGGAAAAGGGATATGAATATCCTCCCTTTGGTTTTCAACATGAGGAAATTTTTTATCCACATAGTGATGGTTTTCTATGCTTGGAAATTCAGGAATATGTCTCAATTCTAATGGTTCATTTATGTAAGGATTAGATAACAGAAAACTATAGTATGAGATCCTAATTGTTTTTTGACTAATTTATTTCGTCACTTATTGATGTATAGTAACGAGGATCAATGGATTCATTACACAGAATAAAATTTTCAATATCCTTTATTTCGTTGTTTTCCCCCAATGAATGTTCAATTTTAACCTCACCCGTGATGACGTTATTAATTTTGGAACAAATCACACAAACTTCACTCTCATTGGGTCAAGATAATCACATTTTTTTATGGTTGGGCTCACATATAATAGAATTTTCAGAACCACTAATAGGAAATGATGAATGTTGGATAAAATTATCAGAATAAAAAAATGAGAATTATAGTTCATTTTCCTCATTATCAACCATGTTTGAGAAGTGGAGTTCAGAGGCAAGATGAGATTCTAAAGATTTTTCAAGATCCTATAGATCAATGGAGTTTTCATTTGTATTTTAAACATCATCTTCTCCATTTATGACATGGTTAATGAGGAAGAAATATTCACAAACTGCTTTATCAGTAGAACAAGAAGTACATGATGGATTAGGATTCAACAGACTCTCAGAGAGAGTTTCATAAGAATGGTTAGATAATGCAGATTCATTCTATGATGGGTATCGCATGGGTTGATAAAATATTGAACATGACCAGTTGGTCACAAAAATCCATGGATATGATGCCAGCTTGGACATCAATTAATTTTAGATGTCATGAGGAAAGGCCTTTCTAAAATTAGAGGAGATTTTAAAGAATTTGTCTCACCTTCCATGTCAAGGACATTGAAGTCTGCTAGGAAGATATGATCATTTACTCGGACAAGGGTATTCTCAATTATACCCTCAGGACTAGCAGTGGTTCGATTTTACAATTGAATAACAACACCAGTTGGATGTAAGGTACCTAGAAAAAGGTTGGAGAAGATGGATTTTGGCATGAAATTAAAAGAGGCTCCTAGGTCTATGAGTGTGTCATCAAATTTGGAACTTCCAATTTGGCATGGAACTGTAACAGTCTTGGGATCATTTCACATAATGGGAATATACTGTTGGGTGGAAATATTTTCAAATATCCTAAGTTTCCTCTTCTGGGTGCACAATTCTTTATGAAACATGGAAAACTTAGGGATTTGTTTTATGGAATCTAATAGGGTAATTTTGACTTCAACACGTCTAAACATGTCGATCATTTCATTATCGGGTTCAAAGGACTTCTTTGGCCTAGAAATTGATTGAGGAAGAGTAATTGGGTTCTTAAGTGGAATGAAAGGAGGTGAGGGAAGGACTTCAGGTTCCTTTTCATATTTATTTTTATTTTTATTTTCTAGGTCAACATTTAATGGGGGTTGGAAGGCTTATCTTGAGGAGTAGAAATTTTCTTTCCCGATCTAAGTGAAATTTCACTTAAATTACCCTTTGGGGTAGGTAATGGTTTAGCTGGGAATGGGGAAGAATTGGATGGTTGCTGCTGACTAAGGTGGGTTCAAGTTGACCAATTTGGATTTCAATGTTCTTCAGGCTAGAATGAGTGAAAGAGGAAAGATCTTCCACTACACTTTTCCATGGTTTCTTGGAAGAAGAGGCTTGTCCCTAATTGGGATTACCTAGATTTCAGTTCTTGGTAAAGTGATTGTTTTGGTTTTTTAAATTTGAAGGCTCAATATGATATTGGAATCCAGGAGGAGGATAGATCCATTGAGGTTGAGGAACAAAAGGGTGAGGTTATTGGAAGTTACCAACACCGTGGCCATATTGGAATTAGTTTGGGGTTTGATGAGGCTATTAAAGGGGTGAGAAATGAGATTCCCATATCACATGTTAGGTTTATATGTAGAATATAAAGGCTCATAATAGGGTTGGTTGAAGCTTCCTATGAACTGAACTGATTGTTGAGGGTTGGAGTTCCACTGTGCATATGCTGCATTGAGATCCATTGGTTCATATGAATCAGATTGATCCTCTTGAAGTTGTGGACATGTGTCTGTTGGATGAGCTGGTGAGTTGTAGATTCCAATGTTTTTGACAGGTCTAGGATACATTGATCGTGGAGAAGATGAAGTTTGGGCTTTGGTAGCGATAACTAGTTGTCGCACAAGACCTGTAAGTTCACTCATTCACTCTGTCATCTTTTCGTCTCTATCAACTGACTATCTTGGTCTGGTTTGACTTGAGCATGTTGTTGAGTATTGAATTGTTGTGTGTTCACAGTGTTTTTCCTTATGAGATCTCTTACAGCTGTAGGAGTTTTATCAACAAGAGTACTACCACTTGAGGCATCATTGAGAGTTCTCTCCATCACCAATAATCCCTCATACAATTACTGGATCCAGAGTAGATTAGGGATTTGGTGGTGTGGGAAGGTTTCAAGATGCTTTTTGAACCTCTCTCAGTACTCATGGAGTGATTCCCTTGGGAATTGATGAATACCACTTATTTTCATTCGGATAGAACCAGTACAAGAAGCAGGAAATACTTTCTCTAAAAATATTCACTTCATGACATTCCATGTGGTTATGGAACCAAGAGGGTGTAGCAAAGCCTTGACTCGGTAGTGTCAGCTAGAGAGAAAGGGAATTCTCAGAGTTTTATTTGTTCCTCAGAAACCCCTTGAGGCTTCATGGTAGAGCACACCACTTAGAACTCTTTAAGATGAAGATGTGGATCTCACCGGCTATCCTGTGGAAATGACAAAGAAGATGAATCAAACCTAATTTGATTTCGAAGTTAGCCTCTATGTTTGGATATTGAATACCAATAAGATTATAATTAATATCATATGAATCATGTTCTTTAAGTGTTTGTTCCCTAGTATTGGCCATATCTAATTCAATTTGTTGGACAATGACTGGTTCTTGAATGAGTTGATTGTCTCTTAAGTTATTCCTAATACGGCAAAGAGTTCACTCAATTTCAGGGTCAAACAAATCTGATGGATTTTCTTGGAGGATTACGGCATTTAGAGAGACTTTGAAGAATTATGAATACTATTTTCTTCATTGTGTTTTCCATTTATGATTTTTATGAGGAAGGCGGGTTTTTCATTGTGTTTTTCTCAATTTTTTTTAATTTTTTGTTTTTTGGGTTTTTTACAATAACAAGAAACTAATGATTAAAAAAAGCAACATCCTCAGAAACAGTGCCATTTGAAACACGTGACCAATTGTCACATATCGAGCGGTCAATGTTCTGTTTCTCGGCTAATGTTTAAAGCAGCACTTGGGTCTAATCTTCGGTGATGATACTTTTTTATAATCAGTTGTTATTAATAAATTGTATACTGATTGGGGGGTGAGCATGTAGAGATTATGAAATAAATTATTGATGATGTTTGATTTATCAAATTGATAAATTTTGGGGTGAGTTAATCATTATCCTGTTAATCTTGTGATATCCATGATCTTTTCTTTATATTTCATAAAATTAAAAACCATGTCACAAGTTGACGTTGATTGGAATTCCTAAGTGTTAAAGCTTTAATCCAAGCCTTAAATTAACTAGTATTATAATATCAATCCATTCATAATTTTTTGTAGTGTATTTATGGTTCCAATAATCCATGGAATCCATATTTTAAATAATAAAGTTCATTAATCCATGACATGTTATGTTCAACATACACAATGTTAATTTGTAGAATATTCATCGAGAAAAAGATCTCAATCACTTCATATACATAAATTATAACTCACCCCAATGAGAGATTTACTCACACATAGAAATGATTAGTAATCTTATTATAATGATTATTATGATAAATTAGTAAGATAAGAAAAATAAAGGGATATGAAAAGAGTTTTGCATCGAACACACACACAAAAACAATGATGAGAATTAAGTACAAAATTTAGATTGAATGTGAATGAAAAAGAATAGAAGGGGTTTCAACAGTATTTAAACTATTTTTAGAACATTAATATGAAAATATAGAAGGAGGATGATAACAAGAGATATTACATAGGAAACTTTCATTAAAACAGAATTACAATGAAAGACTTACAAGATTACAATAAAGAAGAACACAAATGTAAATAAAATTGGATAAAAATCACTTTTGTGTTTATTTCAGACTACCACCTCATGAACCAATGTTGTTCACTATTAAATTACCACATTTGATGGTTAGTAATAATGATGGATTTGTAGATTATATATCATATATATGATATATATGATTTTATGATGATTCATTAATTTGTATATCACACATTCATTCATTCTAAATATCTTACGAAATATGATAACATTGTTCGTGTGTACAATGTACTACTGCCTCACGAAGCGATGTGATTTATTCACACTGTTTGGGGATTTTGTTATGGATATTTTTTAAATAATATGTGAGACATATGACATCAAAATTTTTTGAGGATAATTTAACTTATAATATCCTTTTATTCAATATGAAAATAATGTAAACAGTGTTCTTGTCTAGTTATGAGAATCGGTATCCATGAACCTTATATTTAATTTACTGTATTAATATTTTATATAAATAAATATAGAATTATTATAGGTGGTATTTATATATTATTTATCACTATTTATTGGATTAAATTAAGATTAATTTAAGAGGAAAACAAATACAACAAATCAAGACTTTTACGAATAGTAAATTGGTTATTACCCAAAAATGCGACTTTAACATGGAATCGTTAATAAACGTGTTAAAAGGGTAAAATAAAATATTATATGTTATGGTAAATATGATCAATATTATATAACATCTATATAATAAAAATACATATATTATACAATAGGTTTGAATGAGTACAATAGACGTCAAGTCATAAGGCAATGGATTTAAGTCTCACTTTTTACTTTTGTGAGCCACATGAAATATTCACCACTTATTTATTATATATGGTTTATATACATCACATGAATTTATTTTATGAAAATTCATATTACAAATATTTTTAGATACAAATACCTTATATTATCTCTCTTACATGGTGTTTATGGTTCAAAATATTCAAAAATGCTAAGAGGGTTTTCCCCTCCATTTTCTTTATTTGATAAGTTTGTTAGGTCATGAACCAATATATTTCACAATGTTTGTATAAATACCAAGTATGATGTAACAAAATAATATTATTCTCATGATTTTATATGTTACTATTTACATTTCTTTCACGTGCAATATGATTTCATCGTGTAATGGTACCATTTTTCAGTCATTGGTACTAAAATAATTAAAATAATGTTTTTAATGAAATTTGAATTAATTTTTCTATTCAGTTTGAAATCTATTTTCTTCAAATATATTATTTTAAAAAATATTTTAAAAAGTTTTTTAAATTATATATTAATATAATTTTATAAGTAAGTATTTTTTAAATATTTTATTTTGTAATTTCTTTTCAATGTGGAATTTATATTTTCCTCAAGAAAAGATTTTAAATATATTTGAAAATTATTTCCTATCAAAGATGACATATATTGGTGTTACTAATGCCTTATTGAGGATATGATCCAAGGATATTATTCATATTATTTCTCTGAATGTTTAATATTTTGATGGTATGATTTATATGATATAAACCCTATCCATTTACTTATATTATTACATGATTTTAATCTTAATAACCCGTGAAAATAAAACCACAGACTATATTTCCTATTGTCCTTGAATGATTGTATAAAATATTTGAAAACATGAAACCAAATTAAAAACATATTTTATAAAATATCTATAATAATAACCTAACATATATTTATCTCTTTCATCTGCATAGAATAACTAGGGGAATACATGAAGAAACAGATGAGGAGAAATAACCAGTAAGGGAATAGACATAGGAATAAAGAGTAGCACATGATTTTTATGGTATAACATAATGACATAAAGAAGAATTGAAAAAGAATTAAATATATGGAATTATAAAATATATAATAAGAGATAATGTAATCATGTATACCTAGTAATGTGGATGAAACTCGTAACATTACATAAACACAAGTCAAGGATAACTCCCAAGTCTATATAACATGGTGCACAAAGTCAAATAATGGAATTCAGTTTAATCTATATTTCCACATAATATCTTTGGATATTAAAAATTACCCAATGAATTACATATATATCTTTATGAAATCGTCATTACATTTTGTTTCAATGAATTCTATATGAGGAATCAAATATTATGAATACATACTAGGGTTACCCATGAAAATAAAAGCGAATCATAACCAGGTAATAGGGAATATCCAAAGAGAATATAAAAATTTTATACATATAAGGATTTATTTAAATATTAAATGGATAATAATATTGAAAAATAGTTGTATATCATGATATATGATGTCTAACAAAAGTGAATTCATGTAAATATAATGATTATGAATCATTTTTAATGAGCTACTTTAGAGAGATTTAAGGGAAAATATAAAAACGTATTTGAAGGTGACAACAAAATAATTTTTTTTCATAAAAATTGAAATGAATAAAAATATTTTTTCAGGAAAAAAATAATTATTTTATAAAAATATTTATGGCATAAAAGAGATTACATATGGTACTTGATAACAGGTAGAGAAACTGGAAGCTCCCCTTAATTGGGTTTGTTAATTAGGAGGAATTGAAAAGGGAACCTTATAAAACATATATTTCCCATAAAATACACAATTATTGATCTAGAAAAATATTTTTAGATCATAAAAATATAATAAATTATTAATACATAAAATTTATTACCAATTAAAAATGGTTAAATAGAGAGAAACCGTAACCCAAATAAAAAATGGAGGTTCAGAGATGATCACATACCATATGTCAAAAAGTGTTCTACAGTTGTACTAACAATCATGTATAATAAAATTAGATCATTTAATTTATTAATTTATAACCTAATATATCTTTTTTTATTTATTATAATTTTATTATGTTAATTTACCATTTATATGAGTTATAAGATTCAATTTCCCCATTTCATGAGTGTTTGTTTAATGGTATTTTGATCAGTTCCCTTGGGTATGATTATGGAAGCTATTGTAAAAAGTAAGAAAAAATATAGATGTGTAATTATATGATAATAATAAAATTAAATAATTTTAAATTGTACCTTATATCATATTTTCATATTTTTTGATAATTTATTAGATTAAATTTTCATGAAAAATTTATTAATTTATTTTGATGATTGTACGATCATCATGAACTAGTTTTATTTTATTTTTTAATATAATTTAAATATAATAGTTCCATAACATGAAATAAGATATTATATACATGTTTCAATGTGGCTTAACCATAATAATTGATTTATGACCGGAATTAAAGGTGATAATGGAAAATTAAAACTTGTCATCTACAAAGGGGGTGAATTTACAACTCACATATGATGTTTTAATTTATAGAATTTATGGAAATGTAAATAGAGTAGGTAATAAATATTCCATAAAATATATAAAACTAAATTATATAGATGACACGGTATTTATCATGTGTATTTGGATCATGGAGTAAAGGATGAGGTAGAGGAAATAAATAAATAAAAAGAGAAATGTAGAGGATTTTACCTCTTCTATGTCATCTCATTGAGAACCTCCTTAAAGAACTAGGGTTTTGAAAATTTTTGATACCATGATTTTTTTAGTGTAATAGACTCTTGGGAAGGGAATTAGGAAGAATTTATAGAATCAACAAGGCTTTGGATGTGTGAGGATGAGGGGTGTTATTTATAGTGGGAGGCAAAGGGTGTTTTGATTATTTTATTCTGTTTTTTCTCAAGACTATCAATAGTGTTGATTTCTAAGACTAAATAAAGAATCTTTTTTTGAACTATTTGAACCCATGGGTTCTTACCTCATCGATACAACATCTAAAAACTCTATAAATTCTGTATTTTTAAATACCGTAAATTACAATATTTCACTGTTCACCAAAATTTCAACTATTTTTGATGAACTCCAAAAAAAAACTAAATCCTTTTTTCGAAATTTACATATCAAAAAAAGAATTTATTTTTGGAAAAAAATTCTAAATAAAAGAAATTCAATTTTCAATTAAAATCATTTTTATTAAAAAAACTATTTTATTATTATAACTTATATTAAGAAACAATGAATTATTAATTATTGTCTCATAAAATAATCTTATAATCATAAGAAAAATAATAATTTTTTAATATATTTTAAGATACTTTTTTTTATTAAAATTAATAAAGTAATTATAGAATTTTAAATAAACATTCACGCTTTCCAAAAACATCAACATTTCATTTAACATTTCTAAAAAAACTATTTACTAATGTAATGATATAAATATATTGTATTTTTATATATAAGATTCCTCAATTTTATTTATACTTTCATAGATGAGGTCACTATTCAAATGGATAGGTTTCTATTCTCAATTGTCATTTTACAATTCCAATTGTCATGTTACTATTTTGTTAGAATAGGTTGCATAATTTCTATAAATTCAACTTATTTCATTCGTCATTTATGAGAATATTTTTTTGGGATCATAATGTGATCAAACTGTATTATAATAACTTACCAAATTATAATAAGGGATCTTCTTTTGGTAGAATTTTGGGTCATTAAATTCTTCACCCTTTATGAAATTTCACTCACAAAATTTTTTTCCATACTAATGGGAAAATAGTTGAGGGTACTTCCCTTCATCTCTTAATGTGGTTTCTATGTAACCTCATTGAACAAACAGTTTTTTCATAGTATCTTTTTACTATGTGAGTAGTCTTATTGAGTATAACTTTATATGTATGTTTAAAAATATTCTTCAACTACTCTTTGAAAGAGAGATCATCTTCCATCTATACCACCTATGAATTCAGTTCATGCGAGGGAACTGATATGTACATACTCAAGTGGGTCATGTGGAACACATCATGACCTTAAGACATGCCACGTGGATGTAATATTTGATACTCCACTTCTTTGGTATAGTATAGAATATCGAAGTGGAAAATGTACTGTAGAATTATCCTTCAATTTGTCCAAAATCTCATTTTCCAATTACATGGGGACATGTGGTGGAATATCATGTCTCCAACCTTAATCTCTATGTCTCATCGACTATTGTGTATAATGAACTTCGATCTATATTGGGATATACTGATGTTATATTTAATGGTTTTCATATTCTCAACCATTTGTTTGATCATTGTAGGTCCCAGTATCTTACATTCAATAACATCATCCAAACATGAAAGTATTTTTCTTCATTTCCCACAAAGGGATCCATATAGAGCCATTTGGATGCTCTAGTGGAAGCTATTGTTGTGTGAAAAGTCGACCAAAGCTATACATTAATCTCATACTATGTTTATGTACATAAAACATGATATCAACATGTCTTTTGTGTCTGAATATTCCATTCAGATATCACATTAGTTCGAGGATTGTAATTTGTAATGAAGTTCAGTATAGTGTTTAGAGAAAGTATGATAATTTTCCATAATGTAAAGGTAACTCTATGATCTCGACAAGATACAATCGATATTGTTACTCCAAGTAGCCTTAAAACATATTCAATTTATATTAGTGAATTTTTATCTAATGATAAGTCCTCTATAATTCTGATAATGTGATTTATACTTGTAATATGATTTAAAATAAACCATATATCATTTTTTCATCTAGATATATTCCGATTTCGGGTGGAAAATACCACGGCTATTTTTTCGTAGTTCCTTATAGATATGGATAATGTTTACATCATCCCCTTATAAATTTGTATTTAAGCATTCACTTAGTGACAAACCTAGAACATTTATTTATTATCAGAAATAGCATTATTCATATTTTCCCAACAATAGTTTTCTTGAGGATCTTGATACATCATTATGATCTCAATGTGAAATGATTTGGTGGAGCTATGTGTGTCAAGATTGGATGGCACACATAGTCGAGACAAAAATCCTAGGACCCATTCCAAATCAATTTTGAACTTTAAAGATTTCTATTTTTGGATAGCTCACACAATCTTTATAATTTACACATCATTTCTTCAATCATCTATTATTTTCTAAATGGTGGATGGTTTAACAATTATTTGAGAAAGGATTGATGGTATTATTTTCTTAATGATCCCCATGGACATACATTTAAAATCTATGATCATTGAATGATTATCAATTCTCATTATTGATAAGTTTGAAAAATCCTTTCTACATAAAAAAACTGGTAGTATAATTTCATTTCCTAGATGGTAGTCTATTGAGCAGTCATAATCTTTGATATGATCTAACCATATTCATTGTACCATATTACACTCCTTCTATGTGAATATATATGTGAGCCTCTTATAATCAATATATTTCTCACACATCTCCCCATAGAGATGGTGCTTCCTGATTTTCCATGTGAAAATCACCACTGCTAGCACCATATCATATGATTGATAGTTTTTCTCATTAATTTTAAACTATCTTGTGGCATAGTGTATCACTTTATCATTTTTCATCAGTAAATCCTATTCTCTTTTTTGAAGCATCGTTGTATAACACAATGTGTTCCCCAGATTTTGGTTGTGTGAGTACTAGTGTAGTGATAAGCCTCTTTTTTATATCTTTCAAGAAATCATGACATTCACTAGTCCATAAAAAATTACTCTCTTCAGAGTGAACTTGGTTAGTGGGGTTGAAAATATAGAGAATTATTCACAAATAATTATTAATACCCAGATATAACAAGTAAACAACTAACCTTTGTTATAGATGTTGTTCTTGGATATTCCTTAATTTCCATTATGTTATAAGGGTATATAGATATTAATTTTTTGATGATAATATTCCCCAAGAATGATAATTTCTCGACTTGAACTTATAGTTATTGTAATTCACATAGAGATTCTCCCTTCACGAGGTATTTAACACATTATTCAAATACACCTCATGTTTCTCATTTATTTTGAATTATATTATAATATCATGTATAAAGGCTTCCAAATATTTATTGAGGTAATCTCTAAAGAATCTATTGATGAGGTATATGAAAATTTTTGTATCATTAGTGAGCTAGAAGGTCATCATTATTAACTCATAGTGTCCCTGCACCATTTGAAAGGTAGTCTTGGAAGATCTTCCATATTCACCTTTATCAATTGATGACATCCTCAATGAAGGTCAATATTATAGAAAAATACAGGGCCCTATTTAGTTTATTGAATAAATCATCAATAATTTGTAGGAGATGCTTGTTCTTTATCATTCTTTTTTTGATCTTATATAGTTAATAAAGTGGTGCATTGATCCATCCTATTTTTTGACATAGTGAAATGTAGAAACCCATAGTAAAGCACTTAGGAAAATAAAATCATTAACTAGATTTTCTTGTAACTACTTCTTCAGTTCATTCACTTTAATGGTGGACATTATATTAGGATTCATTGATGTATGTATATATAGGGAAATAATTTTAATCAGCAACTCATCATCTCTGTCATGATGAAGACTATAAATATTTATAAGGAAAAAACATTGTAGTCCCTCACAGTGTCCATGTCTACAATCATGATTCTCTCATTTGACTCAATTATGTGATCTATATCTTCTCTCATAAGAAAATAATTACCATGATTGATAAGATGATTCTAAATGATAATAATCCTCTTCCAAACACTTGTAATTAATAAGAGGATTCCTAGGGAAGTGAATAGTGATATCACTTTCCTGATAGTTGAAGTTGGTGATAAATCAGATTAGTGAACCCATTCTAATAATAGAATTAAACTCCAAAAAAGAAAATAAGACATGATTTCCTAGGAGGTACTGTGTGTAAAATTTAACCGTAGATGTTTTATATAATATAGATGCAATATTTTCCCTATTTTATATTCTGACAAATATCCTAAAATCAATATTTGAGATTGTCTTTCAATAGTCCTAATAAATTTGCACAATATGAAAGAATTAATAGAATAAGAATCAAATAGTATATTAATAATTATTTAATGAATAACCAACATAATTTTCAACATATCATTGTAGGTTATAACTCAGTAGTTGTGATGGAATATTCTGATCCCCTTTTCCTTGAAGTTTGTTGTTGTTGATTTCCTCTTCTAACCCTTTTCTTTGTGAATTGGCTCACATAATTTCCATTATTCCATGTAGTTGAAACATTTTAAAATAAGAATATTTTAGAACTAAACCATGCCTTATTCTTCCTTATTTATGACATTATTCATATCCATTCATAAATAATAATAATGAATCCCCTATATTCCACATTTGGAGAATCTCCCTCTTCCCCTTATTTAATTTCGAGGATACTACTTCCCACACCATTGACACATGGGATGTTAGGATTTCATTCCATTTTGGGATTTCACTGTTGATACTCAAATATTAAAATAAATTTTATATTATTTATCTTTGATCCTATAAGACCACCAATAGTCTCTAATCTTCATCTCATCCTTAATAGAACAAAAGAATAATATATTCATATAATTCAATGTCTTAAATCCCCAATTCCACACATAGACCCAGATATAGTACACTAAATATGTTACCCACTCTTCATTTGATGATTATGACAATGATAGTGGTGTATCATGAAATACTTGGGATTTTTATCTCATACATCCCAATAGACTAGTGTTTCTTCTTCTTCATCCTATGTAACTGTCGTTCTAACATAATATGTTCTGTTTGGGGAAAATAATTATTAAAAAAAATTTATTGAATGCATCCCAATATGTGGAATTAATTTCCTCCATAGATATTGTGTTTTTCATAAGTATCCAACA
Source organism: Viscum album (assembly GCA_963277665.1). Lineage (NCBI taxonomy): Eukaryota > Viridiplantae > Streptophyta > Magnoliopsida > Santalales > Viscaceae > Viscum > Viscum album. The sequence goes on from OY728158.1 coordinate 96,899,104, forward strand.
CAAATCATCTTCCCCGTTAGAATAATAGACATCCAATATAGATTACCCTTCTTCTAATAACTGTTTGATAGATACTACCTTCTCAATAGAGTTAATACATTATTCTGTGATGAGGGGATCAAAATATGAACTCAATATATGAGACATTTTTCATAAAAAGTATCCAAAATCATCATTATATTTCTTATGATAAGTGGGTCATTCAACATAATTCAAGATATTATTTATAGATTGTGTCAGCTAAGAGAGAGCTTACAATATGTTTCAATCTCATGTTCCGATCAAATGGAAATGTTTATCCAATATTTTGACTACCTATGTTTCAATCATTGTTATCTATAGTGGTGGTATTATCCATAGGGTTCTTACTAATGTTTTTATTACTAATCCCCAAAAATAACTATACCATGTTACGATGCCAACTATACCAACCCTAGCCTTCTGTACATATTATAACATTATTTTAATCAAAACTATGCATGAAATAAAAACTAAGTATCATAAAGTGTAGAATATTTCTATGATTAGGTAAATAATTATAGAAAATGATACAAAAATAAAGAAATATTTTATTTAATCTCCATAATGTTCCTATAACATCCTTATTTTCACATTCATCATCAAATGATTATGTGGCTAATATATGAATAATGGAATGACCTTAAAATCCTAGCAAGGGAATAAACATGGGAATAAAGAATACTACATGTGTTAAAAGGTATAACTCAATGACCAAAAATGGAATCAAATAATTATTCAAGACATAGAAGAATAACATATAGAACATGGGATAATGTAGTAATGGCTAAATAAGAATTTGGAAAAAAAACAAATGACATGACATAAACATGAGTCATGTTTAACAATATAGACTATATCACATGGTTTGAAAAGTACTGTAAAAGAATTAGGATATCTCCTTATCCCAACCTGATGTCACAAGAGACAGAATATTTACACAATTAATTTGAGAAAATTATAGGAACACCCATTATAACTTGTTTTTTCATATGTGTGCAACCTCATGAATCAAACATAATGAATATATATAAGGGTTACCCATAGAATGAAATGTGCCGTAAAACCATTTCATAAGGAATATGCAAAGGGAATATCATAATGTTGTCCATGAAAGAATGGATTAAAAACATATATAGAAAATATTAAGTGAAAATAGGTGTATATCATGATAATTGTTTTCTAGATGAAGTGAAATTATGTAAAAACTAGTGTTTAAGAATCATTATAAATGAATCACTTCTGTGCGATTTAAGGGAAACCATTAAATAGTCAATAAAGAGTAAAAATGAATTATTATTTTCATAAATCTATAAATTAACTAAGATAGTTTTTAATGATATATATTTTGATTGTATAAAAATATTTTTGTCTTAAATAATATTGTAGAGTGTTAATGAAAATTGGTAAGAGATTGGGAAGTTCCCTTTAATCGAGTTTACTAGTCGATCAAAATTGAAAAGGGAACCTTATAAAACATTTATTTCCTATGAAATAAATAATTATTGATATAGGTACATATTTTTTGATCATTAAAACATAAATTTGGAGGATTATATATATATACTTAAGAATTACATTTTTTAAAATAGAGATAAAGCATAACCTGAAGGAAAAATGGGGGTTTAGAGAGAATCACTTAACTTTTATCAGAAAGTGTTATCCACATTTAGTTGATATCCTAGGTAGTCAAATTTTATACCATTAATTAATCAATTTGTAACTACTTATACATGTATTTTATTTATTAGAATTTTATTAAGTTCGTTTATGTCTATTTTTATTTGTTATATGATTCAATTACATCGTGTCGGGAGTGTTTGTTTCATGATTTTATAATCGATTACCTTGAGTTTAGTTATAGGAGTCCTCATGAATTGAAATAATAAAATAAGATGTGTAATGATATTGTACTAATATGCATTCAAAATTTTAAATTTTCCCTTGTAAAAGTTTTTCAAATATGATCATTATTCATTATATAAAACATTATTGAAAAAATTATAAATGTTTTATGGTTTTTAGATCATCAAAAACTAGTTTTGATTTAATATTTACCATTATGAAAATATATTATGTCTAGACCATTAAAATAGATATAATAGACATTTTTAATTATATGATAACAATAATAATTGTTTTATGACCATCCATGATGGTGTTAATAGAAAATGAGAACTCTTTGTCCACAACGGTTGTGAATCGGCAACTCATGGATGATATTTTAATTTTTAGAAAGTATGGAGATGAGAAATAATTTTATGATAGAAATTACATTAAAAAATATAATTATAGTATATATATGATATTTTTGTAATCATGTAATTTATTATTGTTGAGAAAAGGATGAGGTAGAATAAATAATGATTTCAAAAGTAAATTATGGATGGTTTATCCTCTAGTATGTCGTAAAAATGAGAACCTTTTTAATGAACTAGGGATACATATTTTTTGGGATCAAAATATCCAAGACATGGTGAATAGTCTCATTAAGGGAATTAGGAAAATTTTATACAAGATTCTATGCTTTAAATGTGTGATTAGAAGTGGTGGTTATGGTTGTTTCGGATTATTTTATTCTTTTTTTATAATTTTCCCTCAAGACCACCAATAGTGTTTATTAATATAACTAAATAAAGTAAATTGAATATCATAGTTTGATAGAATGGGTGATAACTTCATCCATACATCAATTATTTCATAGTAATTCATGTATTTGTTAAATACCATAAATTAGAATATTTCACTATTAACCAAACAATCAACTATTTTAAATATGTCCAACAAATTAAACCTAATATTTTTTAATGTGTATATTTAAAAAATGGACTCCATTTTATGATTAAAATTTTATATATAGGAAAAAATTACTTTTAAATTAAAATAATAATTTATTCAACGAATATTTATGTTTATATTATATCTGATTTTATGACACATTGAATATTTAATAAAGCTCTCATAAAATTATGTTATAATCACAATCAATACAAAAAAAATATTTATTTATTAATATATTTTACGAATGATAATTTTCTTTTATATTGTAATATTCATAACAAAATTATAAAAGACATTATCATTTTACAAAAAATATGAACACTTAATTTATTATTTTTAAAACATTTATTTACTTATACTGTGATATAAATATAACATATTTTCATTTTTAAGACACCTTAATTTTATTTACACTTTCATCGGTATGGTCAATATTCTATTTTCTAGGTTACTATTCTTAATGGACGTGTTATTATTCCTTGTGTCAAGTTATAATTCCATCAGTATAGGTTCTTTAGTTTCTTTAAATACCACTTATTTCATTCTTAATTTATGAGAATAATGTTTTTATTGGATTATATAAGTGTTTTATGTTTTATTTACAATAATAAATAATGTAAATATTGTAAATTTTATGGATAAAATTTTGTATCGTTACATTTATAAAACTTTTTTCTCTTCCAGAGGAAAAACCATGATTAAATTATTATGAAAGATACTTCCTTTCACGGGCTATGCTGTGATAAAATGATTATGAAACCTATATTCTTTTCATTGGTTATGATGTGATGTTATATTTATGATACCAATTTCATTTCTTAGAATATAATATGATGACTGATTATGCTGTTATAGAAGACATATATATGATTTCATTGTATGATAGGTGGGAACTATATCTCTCCCTAGTGAATTGGGTGAAGGGATAGAAAATAATTAAATGGGTAGTGAGCTTGGTTCAATAATATAGGGTTGAAATAGGAAGTGAACCTAGTTGATTAATACAGGGATGAAATGAGAACTGAGCTTGGTTCGATAATATAGGTTTGGAATGGCAAGTGAACAAAGTATAGCTATACATGGAAATAACTAGAAATTAACCCGGTTAAACAATAAGTTGTTGGAATGGGATGGAAACAAGTTTAATGAATACAATAATTTGATGATAAGTTGACATAGTTTAGTAATACAATGCTATAATGGGGAGTGAACCCAACTCAGTAATTTAGGGGCGGAATGGGATATGACCGTGGTTTAGTAATACAGGGCTAAAATTTGGAGTGAACCCTCTTCAATAATGGAATTTGTCCTCTCTATTTCTCTTGGTATTTATTCTTGAGTGATATGAAAATTATTTTCTATAATTATGTTTATGATAAAAATATATTTTTTATGAAAACTTTCTATTCCCATTCCTCATTTTCATGCACTTACTTCTGATTCATGCTTTATGAACTACCATTATATATTCCATGACTCATGATTATGATCTATGATATAATAGGAAGGGTTTTTTTATTTTATTATCATGTTTTCATACACAGAATTTCATGTTATTCTTATGTATCTTTTAAATAAAATTAAAAGTGACTTGGCCTCACCATTTATTATGTTTCTTTTCCCCAGTTTATGAAGAATGGTTTTATTTAGTATTTATATATAAATAGGACTATATAGAACTATCATTATTGTAATCATTGTATATTGTTGACTATATTAGAATATTGTGGTCCAATTTTCCAAATAAACAAAACTATTATGGTCCTTGGGCATGTACTTTTGTAATCAATTTAATGTTAATCTAAAAATAATAAATATCTCTGTATGAAAGGCTTGGGTCACTGTTATTTGTATCGTAGAAATGGATTAGTTGTCTAGTGGAAACTATAAAGAGAACAAAATATTTAATTCATTAAGGGAATTCTATAGAAAAGTATAATGATGAGTCAAAGTATAGGAAAATGAATTGAATTTTTTATAAAGGATGGAGAAAATGGTTTTCCTGTAATACATTCTTGTATGGATCGTATAAGTGTATGCAGCCCTTAAAAAATTGTACATAGGTTTAGAAAACCCAAAGACAATGTATAGAACTAGACTCACTAGGGAAATAGTGTGCGAGAACAAGCCATGTTGCATAACCAGTTTGACACTATCAGGGGATATAATTAGTAAATATAAAAACATTTCTAAGACCATCATCAATGATCTAAATAGATTATAGATACAAATGAAGTTGGATAAACCAAATCTATCATAGAATAAAATGATGCTGTCATTATTTTGACATCCAAATGTGATTTTTCTTCTTGATCATGTGGTTTTCAATAATGATTAATATTTATCATGCTTTCCTTTTGGTTTTAGTATAGGGAACGAACCTGATGGAACTAGACTAACATTAAATGTCATTGATGATTTTATAATAAACATATAAGTTCAATTGTTTCAATATTGAATGACATTACGATTTTTCATAATCATTTATCACAGATGATGATTAAAAATTTATTACCCAACCAACCCTCAGACTCACCAAAGAAGATATGTAATGATTTCATTATAAGTTTGTGTAGTGGAAAAAATAATAGAAAGAATATTTAGTTTCCTACATGATGGTTATCCCAGAATAAACACCCAAGTATATTTTTTAGAGGAAAAAGAATATGTTTTGAATTTATATATGAATGAAACAAAGAATGTAACTGAAAATGAAAACAATAAACAGTTATGTTGACATAATGGATGGAAATATTTTTCTCTATAACGTATTTACAATATATGTATTATTTAATTGAGAAAAATATGATCATTTTGAGAATCTATGTCCTTGGGGGAATGATTTTGAAGAGAATCAACGAGGTTTTACGATTAATGGTCATAATCCAAGAGATAAAGAGACTAAAAATGATAGGTGAAAGGAATAAAGTATTAATGAATAAGATGAGCAATCTAGGTTATTTTTTTGTTAATGATTTTCGATGAATGAATTCTTTATGGTTGTGTTATAAATATCCTGAAATATATAAGTATTTTTTTGTATTAGTTTTTCATTATGGATTTGAAATTATATCTTCAATGATGTTTTATGAATGGAAAAATAATTTAATTGAAAGTTGATATTCATAGAAAGTTTTTGGTTTGGGGAAATTTAACCGCCAATATTTTCTTAACATTGTGACAATTAAATTGGGATAAGGGAATGATTAAGTGGGATAATGTAAATTGGAATGTACTGATTAACTTGGAACTGATTATTGATTTATTGACAAAGTGGATTATGTTTTCATGGATTAAGTTTAAAACATTTCTGCATTTAATGAATATGTGAGAATCTATGTTTTATTATGGAATGAGGAATATTTCTTGTTTTCAATATTTTTTTTTGAAATTCAGTTTATTACCATGTTTCAAGAGAATACACGTTCAATAAGATTGTTCGTGTGTACAATGTACTACTGCCTCACGAAGCGATGTGATTTATTCACACTGTTTGGGGATTTTGTTATGGATATTTTTTAAATAATATGTGAGACATATGACATAAAATTTTTTTAAGGATAATTTAACTTATAATATCCTTTTATTCAATATGAAAATAATGTAAACAGTGTTCTTGTCTAGTTATGAGAATCGGTATCCATGAACCTTATATTTAATTTACTGTATTAATATTTTATATAAATAAATATATAATTATTATAGGTGGTATTTATATATTATTTATCACTATTTATTGGATTAAATTAAGATTAATTTAAGAGGAAAACAAATACAACAAATCAAGACTTTTACGAATAGTAAATTGGTTATTACCCAAAAATGCGACTTTAACATGGAATCGTTAATAAACGTGTTAAAAGGGAAAAATAAAATATTATATGTTATGGTAAATATGATCAATATTATATAACATCTATATAATAAAAATACATATATTATACAATAGGTTTGAATGAGTACAATAGACGTCATGTCATAAGGCAATGGATTTAAGTCTCACTTTTTACTTTTGTGAGCCACATGAAATATTCACCACTTATTTATTATATATGGTTTATATACATCACATGAATTTATTTTATGAAAATTCATATTACAGATATTTTTAGATACAAATACCTTATATTATCTCTCTTACATGGTGTTTATGGTTCAAAATATTCAAAAATGCTAAGAGGGTTTTCCCCTCCATTTTCTTTATTTGATAAGTTTGTTAGGTCATGAACCAATATATTTTACAATGTGTGTATAAATACCAAGTATGATGTAACAAAATAATATTATTCTCAAGATTTTATATGTTACTATTTACATTTATTTCACGTGCAATATGATTTCATCGTGTAATGGTACCATTTTTAAGTCATTGGTACTAAAATAATTAAAATAATGTTTTTAATGAAATTTGAATTAATTTTTCTATTCAGTTTGAAATCTATTTTCTTCAAATATATTATTTTAAAAAATGTTTTAAAAAGTTTTTTAAATTATATATTAATATAATTTTATAAGTAAGTATTTTTTAAATATTTTATTTTGTAATTTCTTTTCAATGTGGAATTTATATTTTTCACAAGAAAAGATTTTAAATATATTTGAAAATTATTTCCTATCAAAGATGACATATATTGGTGTTACTAATGCCTTATTCAGGATATGATCCAAGGATATTATTCATATTATTTCTCTGAATGTTTAATATTTTGATGGTATGATTTTTATGATATAAACCCTATCCATTTACTTATATTATTACATGATTTTAATCATAATAACCCGTGAAAATAAAACCACAGACTGTATTGCCTATTGTCCTTGAATGATTGTATATAATATTTGAAAACATGAAACCAAATTAAAAACATATTTTATAAAATATCTATAATAATAACCTAACATATATTTATCTCTTTCATCTGCATAGAATAACTAGGGGAATACATGAAGAAACAGATGAGGAGAAATAACCAGTAAGGGAATAGACATAGGAATAAAGAGTAGCACATGATTTTTATGGTATAACATAATGACATAACGAAGAATTGAAAAAGAATTAAATATATGGAATTATAAAATATAGAATAAGAGATAATGTAATCATGTATACCTAGTAATGTGGATGAAACTCGTAACATTACATAAACACAAGTCAAGGATAACTCCCAAGTCTATATCACATGGTGCACAAAGTCAAATAATGGAATTCAGTTTAATCTATATTTCCACATAATATCTTTGGATATTAAAAATTACCCAATGAATTACATATATATCTTTATGAAATCGTCATTACATTTTGTTTCATTGAATTCTATATGAGGAATCAAATATTATGAATACATACTAGGGTTACCCATGAAAATAAAGGCGAATCATAACCAGGTAATAGGGAATATCCAAAGAGAATATAAAAATTTTATACATATAAGGATTTATTTAAATATTAAATGGATAATAATATTGAAAAATAGTTGTATATCATGATATATGATGTCTAACAAAAGTGAATTCATGTAAATATAATGATTATGAATCATTTTTAATGAGCTACTTCAGTGAGATTTAAGGGAAAATATAAAAACGTATTTGAAGGTGACAACAAAATAATTTTTTTTCATAAAAATTTAAATGAATAAAAATATTTTTTCAGGAAAAAAATAATTATTTTATAAAAATATTTATGGAATAAAAGAGATTAAATATGGTACTTGATAACAGGTACAGAAACTTGAAGCTCCCCTTAATTGGGTTTGTTAATTAGGAGGAATTGAAAAGGGAACCTTATAAAACATATATTTCCCATAAAATACACAATTATTGATCTAGAAAAATATTTTTAGATCATAAAAATATAATAAATTATTAATACATAAAATTTATTACCAATTAAAAATGGTTAAATAGAGAGAAACCGTAACCCAAATAAAAAATGGAGGTTCAGAGATGATCACATACCATATGTCAAAAAGTGTTCTACAGTTGTACTAACAATCATGTATAATAAAATTAGATCATTTAATTTATTAATTTATAACCTAATATATCTTTTTTTATTTATTATAATTTTATTATGTTAATTTACCATTTATATGAGTTATAAGATTCAATTTCCCCATTTCATGAGTGTTTGTTTAATGGTCTTTTGATCAGTTCCCTTGGGTATGATTATGGAAGCTATTGTAAAAAGTAAGAAAAAATATAGATGTGTAATTATATGATAATAATAAAATTAAATAATTTTAAATTGTACCTTATATCATATTTTCATATTTTTTGATGATTTATTAGATTAAATTTTCATGAAAAATTTATTAATTTATTTTGATGATTGTACGATCATCATGAACTAGTTTTATTTTATTTTTTAATATAATTTAAATATAATAGTTCCATAACATGAAATAAGATATTATATACATGTTTCAATGTGGCTTAACCATAATAATTGATTTATGACCAGAATTAAAGGTGATAATGGAAAACGAAAACTTGTCATCTACAAAGGGGGTGAATTTAAAACTCACATATGATGTTTTAATTTATAGAATTTATGGAAATGTAAATAGAGTAGGTAATAAATATTCCATAAAATATATAAAACTAAATTATATAGATGACACGGTATTTATCATGTGTATTTGGATCATGGAGTAAAGGATGAGGTAGAAGAAATAAATAAATAAAAAGAGAAATGTAGAGGATTTTACCTCTTCTATGTCATCTCATTGAGAACCTCCTTAAAGAACTAGGGTTTTGAAAATTTTTGATACCATGATTTTTTTAGTGTAATAGACTCTTGGGAAGGGAATTAGGAAGAATTTATAGAATCAACAAGGCTTTGGATGTGTGAGGATGAGGGGTGTTATTTATAGTGGGAGGCAAAGGGTGTTTTGATTATTTTATTCTGTTTTTTCTCAAGACTATCAATAGTGTTGATTTCTAAGACTAAATAAAGAATCTTTTTTGAACTATTTGAACCCATGGGTTCTTACCTCATCGATACAACATCTAAAAACTCTATAAATTCTGTATTTTTAAATATCGTAAATTACAATATTTCACTGTTCACCAAAATTTCAACTATTTTTGATGAACTCCAAAAAAACACTAAATCCTTTTTTCGAAATTTACATATCAAAAAAAGAATTTATTTTTGGAAAAAAATTATAAATAAAAGAAATTCAATTTTCAATTAAAATCATTTTTATTAAAAAACTATTTTATTATTATAACTTATATTAAGAAACAATGAATTATTAATTATTGTCTCATAAAATAATCTTATAATCATAAGAAAAATAATAATTTTTTAATATATTTTAAGATAATTTTTTTTATTAAAATTAATAAAGTAATTATAGAATTTTAAATAAACATTCACGCATTCCAAAAACATCAACATTTCATTTAACATTTCTAAAAAACTATTTACTAATGTAATGATATAAATATATTGTATTTTTATATATAAGATTCCTCAATTTTATTTATACTTTCATAGATGAGGTTACTATTCAAATGGATAGGTTTCTATTCTCAATTGTCATTTTACAATTCCAATTGTCATGTTACTATTTTGTTGGAATAGGTTGCATAATTTCTATAAATTCAACTTATTTCATTCGACATTTATGAGAATATTTTTTTGGGATCATAATGTGATCAAACTGTATTATAATAACTTACCAAATTATAATAAGGGATCTTCTATTGGTAGAATTTTGGGTCATTAAATTCTTCACCCCTTATGAAATTTCACTCACAAAATTTTTTTCCATACTAATGGGAAAATAGTTGAGGGTACTTCCCTTCATCTCTTAATGTGGTTTCTATGTAACCTCATTGAACAAACAGTTTTTTCATAGTATCTTTTTACTATGTGAGTAGTCTTATTGAGTATAACTTTATATGTATGTTTAAAAATATTCTTCAACTACTCTTTGAAAGAGAGATCATCTTCCATCTATACCACCTATGAATTCAGTTCATGCGAGGGAACTGATATGTACATACTCAAGTGGGTCATGTGGAACACATCCTGACCTTAAGACATGCCACGTGGATGTAATATTTGATACTCCACTTCTTTGTTATAGTATAGAATATCGAAGTGGAAAATGTACTGTAGAATTATCCTTCAATTTGTCCAAAATCTCATTTTCCAATTACATGGGGACATGTGGTGGAATATCATGTCTCCAACCTTAATCTCTATGTCTCATCGACTATTGTGTATAATGAACTTCGATCTATATTGGGATATATTGATGTTATATTTAATGGTTTTCATATTCTCAACCATTTGTTTGATCATTGTAGGTCCCAGTATCTTACATTCAATAACATCATCCGAACATGAAGGTATTTTTCTTCATTTCCCACAAAGGGATCCATATAGATCCATTTGGATGCTCTAGTGGAAACTATTGTTGTGTGAAAAGTCGACCAAAGCTATACATTAATCTCATACTATGTTTATGTACATAAAACATGATATCAACATGTCTTTTGTGTCTGAATATTCCATTCAGATATCACATTAGTTCGAGGATTGTAATTTGTAATGAAGTTCAGTATAGTGTTTAGAGAAAGTATGATAATTTTCCATAACGTAAAGGTAACTCTATGATCTCGACAAGATACAATCGATATTGTTACTCCAAGTAGCCTTAAAACATATTCAATTTATATTAGTGAATTTTTATCTAGTGATAAGTCCTCTATAATTCTGATAATGTGATTTATACTTGTAATATGATTTAAAATAAACCATATATCATTTTTTCATCTAGATATATTCCGATTTCGGGTGGAAAATACCACGGCTATTTTTTCGTAGTTCCTTATAGATATGGATAATGTTTACATCATCCCCTTATAAATTTGTATTTAAGCATTCACTTAGTGACATACCTAGAACATTTATTTATTATCAGAAATAGCATTATACATATTTTCCCAACAATAGTTTTCTTGAGGATCTTGATACATCATTATGATCTCAATGTGAAATGATTTGGTGGAGCTATGTGTGTCTAGATTGGATGGCACACTTAGTCGAGGCAAAAATCCTAGGACCCATTCCAAATCAATTTTGAACTTTAAAGATTTCTATTTTTGGATAGCTCACACAATCTTTATAATTTACACATCATTTCTGCAATCATCTATTATTTTCTAAATGGTGGATGGTTTAACAATCATTTGAGAAAGGATTGATGGTATTATTTTCTTAATGATTCCCATGGACATACATTTAAAATCTATGATCATTGAATGATTATCAATTCTCATTATTGATATGTTTGAAAAATCCTTTCTACATAAAAAAACTGGTAGTATAATTTCCTTTCCTAGATGGTAGTCTATTGAGTAGTCATAATCTTTGATATGATCTAACCATATTCATTGTACCATATTACACTCCTTCTATGTGAATATATATGTGAGCCTCTTATAATCAATATATTTCTCACACATCTACCCATAGAGATGGTGCTTCCTGATTTTCCATGTGAAAATCACCACTTCTAGCACCATATCATATGATTGATAGTTTTTCTCATTAATTTTAAACTATCTTGAGGCATAGTGTATCACTTTATCATTTTTCATCAGTAAATACTATTCTCTTTTTTGAAGCATCGTTGTATAACACAATGTGTTCCCCAGATGTTGGTTGTGTGAGTACTAGTGTAGTGATAAGCCTCTTTTTTATATCTTTCAAGAAATCATCACATTCACTAGTCCATAAAAAATTACTCTCTTCAGAGTGAACTTGGTTAGTGGGGTTGAAAATATAGAGAAGTTATTCACAAATAATTATTAATACCCAGATATAACAAGTAAACAACTAACCTTTTTTATAAATGTTGTTCTTGGATATTCCTTAATTTCCATTATGTTATAAGGGTATATAGATATTAATTTTTTGATGATAATATGCCCCAAGAATGATAATTTCTCGACTTGAACTTACAGTTATTGTAATTCACATAGAGATTCTCCCTTCACGAGGTATTTAACACATTATTCAAATACACCTCATGTTTCTCATTTATTTTGAATTATATTATAATATCATGTATAAAGGCTTCCAAATATTTATTGAGGAAATCTCTAAAGAATCTATTGATGAGGTATATGAAAATTTTTGTATCATTAGTGAGCTAGAAGGTCATCATTATTAACTCATAGTGTCCCTGCACCATTTGAAAGGTAGTCTTGGAAGATCTTCCATATTCACCTTTATCAATTGATGACATCCTCAATGAAGGTCAATATTATAGAAAAATACAGGGCCCTATTTAGTTTATTGAATAAATCATCAATAATTTGTAGGAGATACTTGTTCTTTATCATTCTTTTTTTAATATTATATAGTTAATAAAGTGGTGCATTGATCCATCCTATTTTTTGACATAGTGAAATGTAGAAACCCATAGTTAAGCACTTAGGAAAATAAAATCATTAACTAGATTTTCTTGTAACGACTTCTTCAGTTCATTCACTTTAATGGTGGACATTATATTAGGATTCATTGATGTATGTAGATATAGGGAAATAATTTTAATCAGCAACTCATCATCTCTGTCATGATGAAGACTATAAATATTTATAAGGAAAAAACATTGTAGTCCCTCACAGTGTCCATGTATACAATCATGATTCTCTCATTTGACTCAATTATTTGATCTATATCTTCTCTCATAAGAAAATAATTACCATGATTGATAAGATGATTCTAAATGATAATAATCCTCTTCCAAACACTTGTAATTAATAAGACGATTCCTAGGGAAGTGAATAGTGATATCACTTTCCTGATAGTTGAAGTTGGTGTTAAATCAGATTAGTGAACCCATTCTAATAATAGAATTAAACTCCAAAAAAGAAAATAAGACATGATTTCCTAGGAGGTACTGTGTGTAAAATTTAACCGTAGATGTGTTATATAATATAGATGCAATATTTTCCCTATTTTATATTCTGACAAATATCCTAAAATCAATATTTGAGATTGTCTTTCAATAGTCCAAATAAATTTGCACAATATGAAAGAATTAATAGAATAAGAATCAAATAGTATATTAGTAATTATTTAATGAATAACCAACATAATTTTCAACATATCATTGTAGGTTATAACTCAGTAGTTGTGATGGAATATTCTGATCCCCTTTTCCTTGAAGTTTGTTGTTGTTGATTTCCTCTTCTAACCCTTTTCTTTGTGAATTGGCCCACATAATTTCCATTATTCCATGTAGTTGAAACATTGTAAAATAAGAATATTTTAGAACTGAACCATACCTTATTTATGACATTATTCATATCCATTCATAAATAATAATAATGAATCCCCTATATTCCACATTTGGAGAATCTCCCTCTTCCCCTTATTTAATTTCGAGGATACTACTTCCCACACCATTGACACATGGGATGTTAGGATTTCATTCCATTTTGGGATTTCACTGTTGATACTCAAATATTAAAATAAATTTTATATTATTTATCTTTTATCCTATAAGACCACCAATAGTCTCTAATCTTCATCTCATCCTTAATAGAACAAAAGAATAATATATTCATATAATTCAATGTCTTAAATCCCCAATTCCACACATAGACCCAGATATAGTACACTAAATATGTTACCCACTCTTCATTTGATGATTATGACAATGATAGTGGTGTATCATGAAATACTTGGGATTTTTATCTCATACATCCCAATAGACTAGTGTTTCTTCTTCTTCATCCTATGTAACTGTCGTTCTAACATAATATGTTCTGTTTGGGGAAAATAATTATTAAAAAAAATTTATTGAATGCATCCCAATCTGTGGAATTAATTTCCTCCATAGATATTGTGTTTTTCATAAGTATCCAACACAAATCATCTTCCCCGTTAGAATAATAGACATCCAATATAGATTACCCTTCTTCTAATAACTGTTTGATAGATACTACCTTCTCAATAGAGTTAATACATTATTCTGTGATGAGGGGATCAAAATATGAACTCAATATATGAGACATTTTTCATAAAAAGTATCCAAAATCATCATTATATTTCTTATGATAATTGGGTCATTCAACATAATTCAAGATATTATTTATAGATTGTGTCAGCTAAGAAAGAGCTTACAATATGTTTCAATCTCATGTTCCGATCAAATGGAAAAGTTTATCCAATATTTTGACTACCTATGTTTCAATCTTTGTTATCTATAGTGGTGGTATTATCCATAGGGTTCTTACTAATGTTTTTATTACTAATCCCCAAAAATAACTATACCATGTTATGATGCCAACTATACCAACCCTAGCCTTCTGTACATATTATAACATTATTTTAATCATTACTATGCATGAAATAAAAACTAAGTATCATAAAGTGTAGAATATTTCTATGATTAGGTAAATAATTATAGAAAATGATACAAAAATAAAGAAATATTTTATTTAATCTCCATAATGTTCCTATAAGATCCTTATTTTCACATTCATCATCAAATGATTATGTGGCTAATATATGAATAATGGGATGACCTTAAAATCCTAGAAAGGGAATAAACATGGGAATAAAGAATACTACATGTGTTAAAAGGTATAACTCAATGACCAAAAATGGAATCAAATAATTATTCAAGACATAGAAGAATAACATATAGAACATGGGATAATGTAGTAATGGCTAAATAAGAATTTGGAAAAAAAACAAATGACATGACATAAACATGAGTCATGTTTAACAATATAGACTATATCACATGGTTTGAAAAGTACTGTAAAAGAATTAGGATATCTCCTTATCCCAACCTGATGTCACAAGAGACAGAATATTTACACAATTAATTTGAGAAAATTATAGGAACACCCATTATAACTTGTTTTTTCATATGTGTGCAACCTCATGAATCAAACATAATGAATATATATAAGGGTTACCCATAGAATGAAATGTGTCGTAAAACCATTTCATAAGGAATATGCAAAGGGAATATCATAATGTTGTCCATGAAAGAATGGATTAAAAACATATATAGAAAATATTAAGTGAAAATAGGTGTATATCATGATAATTTTTTTCTAGATGAAGTGAAATTATGTAAAAACTAGTGTTTAAGAATCATTATAAATGAATCACTTCTGTGCGATTTAAGGGAAACCATTAAATAGTCAATAAAGAGTAAAAATGAATTATTATTTTCATAAATCTATAAATTAACTAAGATAGTTTTTAATGATATATATTTTGATTGTATAAAAATATTTTTGTCTTAAATAATATTGTAGAGTGTTAATGAAAATTGGTAAGAGATTGGGAAGTTCCCTTTAATCGAGTTTACTTGTCGATCAGAATTGAAAAGGGAACCTTATAAAACATTTATTTCCTATGAAATAAATAATTATTGATATAGGTACATATTTTTTGATCATTAAAACATAAATTTGGAGGATTATATAAATATACTTAAGAATTACATTTTTTAAAATAGAGATAAAGCATAACCTGAAGGAAAAATGGGGGTTTAGAGAGAATCACTTAACTTTTATCAGAAAGTGTTATGCACATTTAGTTTATATCCTGGGTAGTCAAATTTTATACCATTAATTAATCAATTTTTAACTACTTATACATGTATTTTATTTATTAGAATTTTATTAAGTTCATTTATGTCTATTTTTATTTGTTATATGATTCAATTTCATCGTGTCGGGAGTGTTTGATTCATGATTTTATAATCGATTACCTTGAGTTTAGTTATAGGAGTCCTCATGAATTGAAACAATAAAATAAGAAGTGTAATGATATTTTACTAATATGCATTCAAAATTTTAAATTTTCCCTTGTAAAAGTTTTTCAAATATGATCATTATTCATTATATAAAACATTATTGAAAAAATTATAAATGTTTTATGGTTTTTAGATCATCAAAAACTAGTTTTGATTTAATATTTACCATTATGAAAATATATTATGTCTAGACCATTAAAATAGATATAATAGACATTTTTAATTATATGATAACAATAATAATTGTTTTATGACCATCCATGATGGTGTTAATAGAAAATGAGAACTCTTTGTCCACAACGGTTGTGAATCGGCAACTCATGGATGATATTTTAATTTTTAGAAAGTATGGAGATGAGAAATAATTTTATGATAGAAATTACATTAAAAAATATAATTATATTATATATATGATATTTTTGTAATCATGTAATTTATTATTGTTGAGAAAAGGATGAGGTAGAATAAATAATGATTTCAAAAGTAAATTATGGATGGTTTAACCTCTAGTATGTCGTAAAAATGAGAACCTTTTTAAAGAACTAGGGATACATATTATTTGGGAACAAAATATCCAAGACATGGTGAATAGTCTCATTAAGGGAATTAGGAAAATTTTATACAAGATTCTATGCTTTAAATGTGTAATTAGAAGTGGTGGTTATGGTTGTTTCTGATTATTTTATTCTTTTTTTATAATTTTCCATCAAGACCACCAATAGTGTTTATTAATATAACTAAATAAAGTAATTGAATATCATAGTTTGATAGAATCGGTGATAACTTCATCCATACATCAATTATTTCTTAGTAATTCATGTATTTGTTAAATACCATAAATTAGAATATTTCACTATTAACCAAACAATCAACTATTTTAAATATGTCCAACAAATTAAACCTAATATTTTTTAATGTGTATATTTAAAAAATGGACTCCATTTTATGATTAAAATTTTATATATAGGAAAAAATTACTTTTAAATTAACATAATAATTTATTCAACGAATATTTATGTTTATATTATATCTGATTTTATGACACATTGAATATTTAATAAAGCTCTCATAAAATTATGTTATAATCACAATCAATACAAAAAATATATTTATTTATTAATATATTTTACGAATGATAATTTTCTTTTATATTGTAATATTCATAACAAAATTATAAATGACATTATCATTTTACAAAAAATATGAACACTTAATTTATTATTTTTAAAACATTTATTTACTTATACTGTGATATAAATATAACATATTTTCATTTTTAAGACACCTTAATTTTATTTACACTTTCATCGGTAAGGTCAATATTCTATTTTCTAGGTTACTATTCTTAATGGACGTGTTATTATTCTTTGTGTCAAGTTATAATTCCATCAGTATAGGTTCTTTAGTTTCTTTAAATACCACTTATTTCATTCTTAATTTATGAGAATAATGTTTTTATTGGATTATATAAGTGTTTTATGTTTTATTTACAATAATAAATATTGTAAATATTGTAAATTTTATGGATAAAATTTTGTATCGTTACATTTATAAAACTTTTTTCTCTTCCAGAGGAAAAACCATGATTAAATTCTTATGAAAGATACTTCCTTTCACGGGCTATGCTGTGATAAAATGATTATGAAACCTATATTCTTTTCATTGGTTATGATGTGATGTAATATTTATGATACCAATTTCATTTCTTAGAATATAATATGATGAATGATTATGCTGTTATAGAAGACATATATATGATTTCATTGTATGATTGGTGGGAACTATATCTCTCCCTAGTGAATTGGGTGAAGGGATAGAAAATAATTAAATGGGTAGTGAGCTTGGTTCAATAATATAGGGTTGAAATAGGAAGTGAACCTAGTTGATTAATACAGGGATGAAATGAGAACTGAGCTTGGTTCGATAATATAGGTTTGGAATGGAAAGTGAACAAAGTATAGCTATACATGGAAATAACTAGAAATTAACCCGGTTAAACAATAAGTTGTTGGAATGGGATGGAAACAAGTTTAATGAATACAATAATTTGATGATAAGTTGACATAGTTTAGTAATACAATGTTATAATGGGGAGTGAACCCAACTCAGTAATTTAGGGGCAGAATGGGATATGACCGTGGTTTAGTAATACAGGGCTAAAATTTGGAGTGAACCCTCTTCAATAATGGAATTTTTCCTCTCTGTTTCTCTTGGTATTTATTCTTGAGTGATATGAAAATTATTTTTCTATAATTATGTTTATGATAAAAATATATTTTTTATGAAAACTTTCTATTCCCATTCCTCATTTTCATGCACTTACTTCTGATTCATGCTTTATGAACTACCATTATATATTCCATGACTCATGATTATGATCTATGATATAATAGGAAGGGTTTTTATATTTTATTCTCATGTTTTCATACACAGAATTTCATGTTATTCTTATGTATCTTTTAAATAAAATTAATAGTGACTTTGACCTCACCATTTATTATGTTTCTTTTCCCCAGTTTATGAAGAATGGTTTTATTTAGTATTTATATATAAATAGGACTATATAGAACTATCATTATTGTAATCATTGTATATTGTTGACTATATTAGAATATTGTGGTCCAATTTTCCAAATAAAAAAAACTATTATGGTCCTTGGGCATATACTTTTGTAATCAATTTAATGTTAATCTAAAAATAATAAATATCTATGTATGAAAGGCTTGGGTCACTGTTATTTGTATCGTAGAAATGGATTAGTTGTCTAGTGGAAACTATAAAGAGAAAAAAATATTTAATTCATAAAGGGAATTCTATAGAAAAGTATAATGATGAGTCAAAGTATAGGAAAATGTATTGAATTTTTTATAAAGGTCGGAGAAAATGGTTTTCCTGTAATACATTCTTGTATGGATCATATAAGTGTATGCAGCCCTTAAAAAATTGTACATAGGTTTAGAAAACCCAAAGACAATGTATAGAACTAGACTCACTAGGGAAATAGTGTGCGAGAACAAGCAATGTTGCATAACCAGTTTGAAACTATCAGGGGATAGAATTAGTAAATATAAAAACATTTCTAAGACCATCATCAATGATCTAAATAGATTATAGATACAAATGAAGTTGGATAAACCAAATATATCATAGAATAAAATGATGTTGTCATTATTTTGACATCCAAATGTGATTTTTCTTCTTGATCATGTGGTTTTCAATAATGATTAATATTTATCATGCTTTCCTTTTGGTTTTAGTATAGGGAACGAACCTGATGGAACTAGACTAACATTAAATGTCATTGATGATTTTATAATAAACATATAAGTGCAATTTTTTCAATATTAAATGACATTACGATTTTTCATAATCATTTATCACAGATGATGATTAAAAATTTATTACCCAACCAACCCTCAGACTCACCAAAGAAGATATGTAATGATTTCATTATAAGTTTGTGTAGTGGATAAAATAATAGAAAGAATATTTAGTTTCCTACATGATGGTTATCCCAGAATAAACACCCAAGTATATTTTTTAGAGGAAAAAGAATATGTTTTGAATTTATATATGAATGAAACAAAGAATGTAACTGAAAATGAAAACAATAAACAGTTATGTTGACATAATGGATGGAAATATTTTTCTCCATAACGTATTTACAATATATGTATTATTTAATTGAGAAAAATATGATCATTTTGAGAATCTATGTCCTTGGGGAAATGATTTTGAAGAGAATCAACGAGGTTTTACGATTAATGGTCATAATCCAAGAGATAAAGAGACTAAAAATGATAGGTGAAAGGAATAAAGTATTAATGAATAAGATGAGCAATCTTGGTTATTTTTTTGTTAATGATTTTCGATGAATGAATTCTTTATGGTTGTGTTATAAATATCCTGAAATATATAAGTATTTTTTTGTATTAGTTTTTCATTATGGATTTGAAATTATATCTTCAATGATGTTTTATGAATGGAAAAATAATTTATTTGAAAGTTGATATTCATAGAAAGTTTTTGGTTTGGGGAAATTTAACCACCAATATTTTCTTAACATTGTGACAATTAAATTGGGATAAGGGAATGATTAAGTGGGATAATGTAAATTGGAATGTACTGATTAACTTGGAACTGATTATTGATTTATTGACAAAGTGGATTATGTTTTCATGGATTAAGTTTAAAACATTTCTGCATTTAATGAATATGTGAGAATCTATGTTTTATTATGGAATGAGGAATATTTCATGTTTTCAATATTTTTTTTTGAAATTCAGTTTATTACCATGTTTCAAGAGAATACACGTTCAATTTTTAAACATGTTTTTTATGTGAAAATCAATCGAAACATTATAGAATATAAGGATAAATGGATAGTTTATTTTCAATATTTGGTGACCTTATTCCTAAATTTTTGGATTTAAATTTTTTTAAGGTTCATAAGGATAACCATTTATGAAATTGTTTGTGTAATACTTTGGATGAGGCTATAAATATTAACCCATTACATCACGATATAAGGATTAATCCATATTGCAGGACCTATCTTAACCATTTTGGTGTGATGGTAAATAATGTTAAAGAAAATAAATTTTATTTATATTTAAGAAGATTATGGTCTATTAGTGCTTTGGGAAGAAAAAAACCTTTATTTCTTAGTGTAATAGAAGATGTGGAAATTGATCAAGGCACAACCAATGTATTAGATGGTTATTATGAAATTAAATGAGATTAGGTAGGTATATCATCTCGTAATTATTTATAAACTTTGGCGAAATTAATTGGAAAAAAATTTATCTTATCACCTTCATTTTTGATGAATTAAATGGTCACTCAAAACATCACTTATTTATGGTTTTTTGGTTGTTAATTTTTTTGAAATCACCCATTTTTCTAAGTATTATTGATATTAATCATTAATTATAATTATTTATGATTTCTTACATGTAGAAACAATAAATTTTCACCAATGTTCTCTTATGTAGAAAACCATTTATCATTCACATTAGGTAAATTTTTTTTAACTTTTCCTTTTAAATAGAATATTTTTTATTCATTAGTATGATGTGGGTATCTATAAATTTATTTTAAAATGATAAAACTTTTATGGAAAAGATGAATATTGAGGGTGAAATTCATTTTATGTTGGTAGAATGCAACACATAGAGAATTTATAATTTTTTTTGAATAAATTAGACATATTTTATGGAATCTGTTACATAATACACCAAGGAAATCTTGCATTGCACAAAACATAGACATATCATGTGTCACACATGACATTAAGTTTTATCGAAACAATGTTATATTATAAATATGGTAATTCAAACATGACCATTATAACCTCGATGAAAAATTATTAAATTGAATTGAAAAAATAATATTTAAATATTGTTTGTAATGGTTTTAAAAAATGATAACATATTGATAATAAAATAAATAATTTTCATTGAACTCTTTTAATTTAATTAAAATACAATTTCCTCAAATGATATTGAAATGTATACTTGTGAAAAATTATAAAATAAATATTTCATAATTTTAGAAATTTAATATGTTAAAAATAAAATTTTTAGTTTAAAATGTAAAAATTATGTTAGGGTGAATTCTCATAGATTCTTGGAAAAGATTCATTTTTTAATTAATCGTGAAATATAATAATATTTAATTGAAATTTCTCTTTTGGATAAAATTATTTATATAGTATAAAATATATTAAATTGTGTTTAAATAATATTTAGTTCAATTATACATCAATTAATCATTTTAGGTCATTGTACTCAATTTCAAAAAAAATTATATAAAAACCCCATCTACTTTTGAACATTTTCACTTTTAAAATATGGTTTCTAATCACATCTGTGTGATTATTGATAAATTAATTTATTCCCATTCTGGGAATGATATTTGGGAAAATAGATTCCATGTCTTTATCAAGTATATTTTTAATTTAATAATAATTAATCTTAATTTTTTTTTACTAAAATAGAGAGTAAATTGCAGTAAAAATTAATTATTGTGGTTAGTGTGGAAATAGGTTTACCAGGGGTAAAACGAGAATAAGAAGAGTGTAAATGACCTAAAATATAATATAAAATTTGTTATTTGAATTTATCTCTACCTTGTACAGGAAATTAATTGAAATGTTTCAATTATGTTTCACTTCCATTTTCATAAGACCCATGTAAAAAGTAAAATAATGAAAAAGAAAAAAAGACACTTTTCTTTCTTTTAATTTCGAAAAAATATGTGTGATAGTGAAAAAAAAATCTATTAAAAAAATTATTCTTAAAAATAAATTAGTTTTATATATTATTAATATTATTATTTGTTTAGAGATAAATTAAATACTTGAAATTCATAATAATCACCAATATAGAAATTATTTATTTAATAATTGACCAAAATAACTGATTTTAAATATATTAAAAGTGAATTAAATAGAATGGATGGTTGTGTAACATTAATTTTTATAAGAATATATCATTTTAAATAGGTTTTAGAATAATATTTTATTATTAAATAATTCTCTTGGTACTTTTTAAATTCAAATTAAATTGATGATATCAAAAATTATCATTACTTTTATTTTATAATAAATGATATTTTATTACTTGAATAAAAATTACTAGTAAAACTATCTTATACGAAGTTATTTTTAAATGTTAATATATATAAAATATGTTTCATTAATTTACGAATTGTTATTTTATCATTACTATATTGGCCGTTAAATAGTAAAAACAAACTTATCACCTTTAAGATTAAACCTGTGTTTTTTCACATTGCATGGACTTATGTTAAAATTTATTTATAACACACATGGTATTTATATTTTATAAATTATATTTAATGGTTATAATAAATTGGTATAAATTATAAAATATGTTTCAAAATAATTTATTCCAAAATGATACATTTCCATGTTAAGAAATCCAGCCAATGTAGTGAAAAAATAAAATAGTAAAAAATGGGAAACATTAAAGGCAATGAATTAAAATATAAAACCTGTGTATAAATGTTTGTTTGTTTTTCTCGACCATATAATCCATAAAATATTTAATTATCAGTATTTGAGAAACATGAGGGAATATCAACTTCCCAATAGTGAATATTTTTGAATGTTATCAAGAATGTCACTCTTCCTCAACTATAAAAGTGCACTCACTCTCCACACATATTCACAGTTATAAATCCATTTGGATTGACCAAGATCTAAAACTTCATTTTCAAATGTCCCACCCATTGTAATAAAATTATTCTTTGGACACAAATCGTACCAATAATGGATTTAGTGCAAACCTACTAAGGACACATGATGAATAGGTAGAGTTCATCAACAAGCATTTTCACATTATTTCTTCCACCACCCTATTAAATTATTGAAATAACATATTTACATAATAAACAAAATATCTTCCATATAATGAATGGTTTTTATGTTATGTTTATGACCAATACCCAATAACTCTCCCATCAAATGGGTTAGGAATAAATTGATTGTCTGTACAACAAACTATAGCCTTACGAAATGATGTCATTCAATTTTTCATTACCACCCTTAGTGGATGGAAATAATGATGTATTTATCATATATATATATATATATATTATATGATATATTTTATGTTTTTTGTATGTATAATTGTTATATCACTCATTCATTCATGATTTCCATATTTTGGGAGTTTGATAACATCATTCTTGGGTACGACAAACTACATCCTCTAAAAGAGATGACATTAATTCACTATATACATGTAATGTATTTTGTATGGGATTAATAAAAATAATAGATATTAATTACAAGAAATGATAATGGGATGATAATTCAACATAAATTTATATTTCATTCCATTCAACATCAAAATGGAATTTGTTTTTATACCTATGTATGACCAACTGTATCTATGAACAATGTGTTTCATTTCATATTTTTATAATTTATAGAAATTCATATATACCAATTATATATGGTATTTATGTCATGGTTATAATTTTTAAGATTATTATATCATGATTAATTTAATATTACCAAAAATATAAAAAAAACTTTTACAAAATTTATTATAGTTATTACATGAAACATAATTTAACATGGAATCATTAATATATGGGTAACAAAAGGACCTCAGAAAATAATTTAGGGTAAGATATATATGTTTATGCTTCTGTAATAGATTAATAATTGATTTATATATATTATATAGAATTTTTTAATGATTATTGTGAAATTAAATACATAAGGTAAGGGATTCAAGTCTCACTTTTTTATTAGAAGAGAAACATTCTGTATTCACCAATAATTTTATTTGTGGTTTATATAAGGAAAAAGATAGTATTGAAGATTATTATATGTAAACTTATTGGCTATTATATATCCATTTTAGGATCATTATTTCATGTGGTAATGGTTCAAATGTAACCAAATGGGTTTTTTGTCTCAATTTCCCTTCTTTGAGATTCACATTATTTTATGCACCTCTATTTTTCATGAGGATTATATGAATCCCCTTTAACATGTAAAACCATGAATTTTTTCTCATGATATTATAAGTACCATTTTCTGTTATTTCTTCATGGGTATTATGAATCAATGTTACCAATGTGGTAAATATTTTATGTTATAGTCTCACCATTTATCAGGATTTTTATGATTATATTTTTAGTGTTTAAATATCATGAAATATCTCTTAATAATTCTCATGGATTTTATTCTCCTGTCATAATTTATTATATATTCATGCAATTGCCTAAAATTTATAACACTTTGGTTCTTAAATAATTACGAAAATGTGTTTAAGAAAATCTGACATTTTTTCCCTCTTTGGTTGAGTATATTTTTTCTTCAAATTTTTTTTTTCTAAACATTCAATAATTTTTATAATGAACTATTATTATTATTTCAAGTAAAGATTGTTTGGGAATTTTTTTATGTGTTAATGAATTTTTTCAAAGTGAAAAGGATGTGTTCCTCAAGAAATATTTTAAATGATCTATCAAAATTATTTTCCATCTATGATGGAATCTATTGGGGTTATCTATAACTTATTGAGGATATGATCCTAGGATACCATTTATATTATTTCATTCAATGGTTTATGTTTTTATGGTATAGTGTTTATGAATCCTATTTCTATTTTAGGGGTTATACTATGATAAAACAAATATGGAACCTCTTTTATTTAATGGATTTTTCTATAATGAAATTATTAGGACCATGTTAGAAGGATAAGAAAGTAAGAAAAGTTTTCTGTTACAGAGTGTTGTCTTTTGTTGTCAATGAAGCTAAATCAATTCAATTTGTAAAACTCTTGTAAAACCAGACGATGATTTGCTGATTTGTATTTCAAAAATATCATACGTTTGGAGAACTTCTGATGCAAGCCTTATGAAGGAAAGGGAGAGAGAGAAGTAGGCGCACAAGTATGCAGTAGGCGTGCAAGTATCCGGTAAGCGAGAAAGTATGTAGAGGCATGCAAGTCATATTTCAAATAGCATTATTTCAAAAATATGGCAAAGGAAAGAAGGCGCGCATGTTCCAAGAAGGCGTGCAAGTACCAAAAAGGAGCGCATGTACCAAGAAGGCATGCAAGTCCCAAGGAGGCGCGCAAGTACCAGGGAGTCGCGCAAGTGCCAAGACGGCGTACAAGTACCAAGGAGGCGCACAAGTGAATGTGATGTGCAGGTTTCAAAATGCCTATAAAAGGTGACTGCACTCCTCATTTCTAGAGGCTCGAAACTTAGACAAATATTTTGACCTCTGAGCGCGCAATTCTAAGAAGTGTGGCTCGCAAGTGGTTGAGGCATGCAAGTTTAACATCATTTTTTGGTGGCGCGCAAGTGTTGTGCTGTCCACAAAGAGAAGTGCAAGTACAAAGGTGACGCACAAGTATTTCTTGTCCAAAAAGAAGCACAAAAGTATAATGGAGGTGCAAAAATGGAAGGAGGTTTGCAAGTGCAAGGAGGTGTGCAAGTGGAATGAGGTGCGCAAGTGCCAGGAGGAACGCAAGTCGAAGGAGGCATGAAATATGTTTTCTCCAGGAGGTTTCTACCAGCTTATGGGTAGGAAAGTGAAGAATTATTTTGAAATATTTGATCTGAGAAAGGTCATCAAGAAGCACAAAATTGTTTCATTAACATATTTGTGCTAAGAGGTAGCACACACACTATTGGATAGTTTTCAAAGTACTACACAAGTGTAATGGTATATCCTACTCATTGTATTCCACATAAAAGGATTTTTTCTAGTGGATTGTGTGGTACTGGATTATTTCTGTACCATACCAAGGACGTAGCTACTCTTATTGAGTAGTGAACCTTGTAAATCTTGTGTTATTGTGGTTGTGTGTGTCCAGCAAGGAAGAAACTCTTTAAGAGGTGTGGAAGGTTGTTTAACAAAATGGAAACTTAAAAAGAAAATTATATCACTAACTCACCCCCACCCCCTCTCAGTGATACTTGGATCCTGACTGGGAACTTAAATTGGTATTAGAGGGAGGTTCTCTTCGTTTATTCTTTGCTGAAGTGGTTGAAGAGAAGCTATGATGGAAAATATAAACTGTGTGAACATTAAGTGGATTCTAATTTTTGATGGAAATAAGTATCACATATGGAAGGATAGAATTATGCCTTATCTTATGTCTCTTTGATATGAAGTTCTTGAAACTACCACATATGGATTTCCTACTATTGATTACAAGGTTCCTCTTACTCTTGTTGGAAAGAAGAATCTTGAGAATGATGGAAGAGATAAAAATGTGTTACTCTCATCTCTGTTTGAGAGTGAATTTATAAGAGTTAATGGTGTTGATATAGCCAAATGAATCTTGGAAAAATTGAAAAACATCTATAAAGTAAATGAAAAAGTAAAGAAAGATAAACTACAAATCTGGAGACTGAAGTATGAAGACTTGAAAATGGGAGAATCTGAATCTGTTGGGGACTTCTTTACCAGGATAAATGACATTGTCTGCACTATTAGATGACTTGATGAAAAGCTGGATGATTCTACAGTCATTGAAAAGATCTTAAGAATTCTTCCCAAAAAAGTTTATGCTAAATTTCCTTCTTTATAAGACAGAGACCCTAAGGAATTATCTCTGGATTATTTTCATAGAACTCGTATCACTTATGAAATGATAAGGGAGAAGAATCTGAAGAAAAAAACCAAAGTTGATAGAGAAATGTCTTTTAAATCCACCAAGAGAGAAATGTCTAAGAAGGCTCTTGAGGAAGATGATGTTGTTGGCTCTGACTCTGAAAATGAGGTATGTGAAAACTTTGTTGAAATTTTATCCTTTTTTTCTAAAAATGTGAGAAGAGGTACAAGAAAATATAAATGGAAGCTTCCCTTGAAATGTTTTGAATGTGGATCAGTTGGCCACTTTAAGTCTAATTGTCCGAAATAGACGAAATTTGAAGATGGTGATGAAGAAGACAAAAGACCAAGAAGGTCTTGGAAGAAACGGGGTGGAAAAGATAGTTATTTTGGAAGAGGTAAGGATAAAAAGTTCTTCAAATAAAAAAAAAGAAGCTTGTTTTTGAAAATTGAAGAATAAGATGATAGTGAGACTGGATCTGAAAATTCAGTTGCTGAGAAAGGTAGATAGAAGACCTTTGCTACAACTATGAATAATGATGATTATGAGAGTAGTAGTTCTGAAGAAGAAGAAACTCAACTTGAATCCCATCTGAAAGAAGAGTTGATGGAATGTTTGAGAAAGATCAAAAGGCTTGAGAAGGAAAACAAGAAATTGAAAAATGAAAATTATGTAGTAAACAATCAAGAAGGTATTACTGATGAGAAAATCAATATGAAAAAGGAGTTTGATGATCTGAAGATTTCTCTTGAGAATGCAAAAAATCACAATCATCATCTTGAAGTAATACTGAAGGCAAAAGAAGAAGAGTTGGAAGCTGTCCAACAATAAATTTATAAAACTAAAGAAATGAGTATTTGTTTTAAAAAATCTATCTCTGAAGTTGGTGGATGTTATTTGATGGAGGAACCTAAGAAGGTTCAAAAATGGTTGCCTTCAATGAAAAGTAAAAGAAAATAAAAGTAAAAGACCAACAAAATTGGGAAAGCCATGTATATTGTAAAGACCAACAAAATTGGGAATTCTGATGTTTCATAGAACCCTGAGTTCAAAAATGATTCAAAACATTATGATTCCAGAAAAGTTTCCAAAACATTAGGTTTTGATGGAACTGAAATGGAAAGCAATACTTTGATTTATAAAAGAAAGGCTGGTGGCTCAGAAAAGAAATACAAGAAGGTGGATGAGAAATGAGTTCTCAATTCTAGTCATTATAGAAATTTTAGAGGAAAATAATCATTCTATGGATACTTCTAGTATTGTGGTTGATTCGGACATTCTAAAAATATGTGTTGGTTCAACCAACAACATTACTATTATTCCACAGGTTATGAAAGGCAGGGTTTGAGGGGGAGTTAATCTACTCAATGAAAGAAGTCAGAAAAGGTGGTTGTAATGAAACCTGAGAATGTTGGAGTAAAGATTAAAAATAGGATCCAACCCCTGGAAACTATTTTTGAAAGAATTGAACAACCATGACATCTTGTGAAAGGATGCCTTTTTTTGATACCATCACAACAAAAGCTCATTAAAAATTCTCAGAAGCCAGAGGTGAAGAAAAAAAAGGAAGAATTAAAATCTCTTGTTGTTAAAACCGCTTTGAAAGCTATAAAAGGAGAACATCCAGGGATTCTTGATAGTGTATGTTAATCTCATATGACAGGAGTCTTAAATATGATGAATAATGTGAAAGACTTCATTAAAGGTACAGTGACATTTGGAAATGATGAATCTCTAAGGATCAAAGTTATTGGATCAGCCATCATTAGAAAAGAACAGATGAAATCTAGGAAAAAATTATATCTTGATGGACTGAAACATAACCTGTATAGTGTGTCAAAACTCTATGATGAAGGAAACAAAGTTATCTTCAGAAAATATGGATTTATTATTAAAAGTGAAAATGATGGAAATATTGTTACGAGAGGCCAACACACAAAAGGGAATTTGTTTCAAGTTGGTGAAGTGCAGATCTCTTGCTACATGGGTGTAGTGGATGAAAATCAGTTATGGCATAAAATGCTCGGACTTATGTGTCAGAGAAATATGTGCAAGTTATCAAAGAGATATAGAGTCTGAGATATGTCTGATTTATCAATAAAAAGAGATTGGAGTTGTACCATTTGTGA
Organism: Viscum album; assembly: GCA_963277665.1. NCBI lineage: Eukaryota > Viridiplantae > Streptophyta > Magnoliopsida > Santalales > Viscaceae > Viscum > Viscum album. The sequence goes on from OY728158.1 coordinate 96,928,951, forward strand.
GAAAGGGAAGATTACAAACTCTATTCATAAGAGTGTTGAAATTCGCTCAAAAAGGCCATTGGAACTCATACACTCTGTTATCTGTGGACCATTGAGCAAGAAATCTAAAAATGAGGATATGTAATTCATTACATTCATTGACGACTTTACTCGCATTACTTGTGTTATGTACAAGAGACATAATTCATATGGTCTGAAAATTTTTAAGAGTTTCAGGAGGAAAGAAGAGAAGGAATGTGAGTATTCAGTGAAGAAGTTGGGAACTGATAATTATGGAGAGTATAAGAATGATGAGTTCACAAGATACCTTGACAAACATGGAATTCGGAATGAGTTCAGTTCACCATACACACCTCATCAAAATGGGGTTGCTGAAAGAAAGAATCAAAGTCTGGTGGAAATGGGGAGAATTATCTTACTTGAACATAGCCTTTCTCATTATTATTGGAGCCAAGCCATGAGCACTGTAGTGCATATAAATAACCAATGTTTCTATAGGCCAAACTCAGATATGACTCCATATGAAATGTTCTATGAAAAATATCCAAGACTGAAACACTTGAGAGTCTTTGGGAGTCCATGCATTATAATGAAAAAAGTTGGAAACATGGGAATTTTTTAGAAAAGAGAAGATGATGGAATATTTCATGGATATTCTCCATAAGGAAGAGGTTATAGGTGCCTCAATAAAGAAATAGGAATAATTGTTGATTCTTCAGATGTAAAATTTCTTGAAAATTATGAGAAAGAAAATAAGCCATATGTTGATGTGGAAGTTGAGCAGGATAGAAAAGTTTTTGTTAACAATTCTGATAATGCTGCAGACTGTGTTAATCCTACTCAAGAAGTGGAATCTGACTCAGAGATCCTGATTGATGAGGAAAAAGTTCAAAAAAATCATCCTAGATTGAGGAAGAAAGTGGAGGCTCAGTAACATATTGGAGATAAAGATCAGAGGGTTCAAACAATAAGAACAACAAATGCTATATCACATACTTCTCATTATTCGAAAGTTGAACTGAATGATGTAAATGAAGCATTTGAGCATCCAGAATGTGTTCATTCTATGAACTAAGAGTTTATCAGATAGAGAAGAATAATACTTGGTAACTTGTACCTAAGCCGGACAATAAGAACATTATTGGTACAAAGTGGGTTTTCCGGTACAAGTTGAATGAAGAAGGTGATGTAATAAGAAACAAATCAAGATTGGTTTTCAAAGGTTATTAACAAATTTAAGGCATTGATTTTGATGAAAAATTTTCTCTGGTAGCATGATTAGAAAAAATCAGAATCTTTCTTACCATTGCTGCACAACAAGGTTACAAAATCATTCAAATGGATGTAAAATCCACATTCTTTAATGGCGTCCTTGACGAGGAAGTTTACATTGATCAACCTTGTGGATTTGTTACTGGAAAGAATGAAAGCTATGTGTGCAGATTGACGAAGGCTTTGTATGGGCTAAAATAGGCTCCAAGGGCCTGTTATTCTAAATTGGATACTTGCTTGAAGATGTTGAATTTTAAGAAAGGTATAGTTGATATCAATCTTTACATCAAGGAGGTACAGGAGATGAAGAAGTTATTTTATATTTCCATTCTGGGTGAAATGAAATACATTCTTAGGTTACAAATCTCACAGAAAATAAATCATATCTTTTTGTCTCAAGAAAAATATGCTAAGGAACTTCTGTATAAGTTTGGCATGGAAAATTTGAAACCAGTGTCCACACCTATCTCAGTGGGAAACAAGTTGTCTAAAGATGGAGAAGGAAAGTAAGTTGATTAGAAAGAGTTTCGAAAGCTAATTGGGTGTCTGTTGTATTTTACTTCCTCAAGACCCGACATCATCAATGTTGTCACGTTTTGTGCATGATTTCAAAGTGCTCCTAAACAATCGCATCTGATTGTTGGAAAAAGAATCCTTAGATATATTAAAGGCACAACAAATTTTGGAATTACGTATGATGACTCAGGAAATATTGAACTATTTGGGTATTCTGATGCTGATTAGGAAGGAAATGTGGATGATCGAAGATCCACATCTGGTGGTGTTTTCTTTCGGGGGAAAAGATGTGTTAGTCGGCATACCAGGAAACAGAATTCAGAAACTCATAGCACAGCTAAAGCGGAGTATGTTGCTGCTACCCAAGATGCAAATCAACTGATGTGGATGAAGACTCAGTTAGAATATATACTTGTTGAAGTGAAGCTACCATTTCTCTTAGGTTGTGATAATCAGAGTTCCATCAATCTTACAAGAAACCCGATACAACATTCTCGTTCAAAACACATTGATATAAAGTTCCACTTCATCAAAGATCAGGTAGAAAAGAATGAATTAAGGATGGAATATTTTCCTACATCTGAACAAGTTGCTGATATATTCACCAAGCCTTTACCAAAAGAACCATTTGAAAAATTGAGGTTGAACATGGGTGTACAACCTCCTCATCAAGGTTAAGGTATGTGTTTCTATACCCTCTCTCATCTTGCCTTTGGATAGTGTTGTCAAGGGGGATAATTTTTTCATAAATCAATTCATATAGATGCATGCATAAAGGGGGAGTTGTGGGTAACTTGTGAATACAGCATGTATGTGTGTGAACTATCCTAACTGTTTGTTAGAGTGGTTTTAGGAAGCAATCAGGTTTTCCAGGAATGTTGAGGAAGTGAGGAATATGGAATTAGAAGCTTGAAAGATGTTCTGAAGAAGGCTCAGGAGGTACTCTCATGAGATGTTATAGTCACTACTTTTGGACAGCATGGTTTTGGCTGTCAATAATTATTGTTTCCTACAATGAGTTAGCTCACGTAGGCTTAGAATTGTTGATAAGTAATCCATTGCTTAAGGTTAAAATTTTCAGTGATTTATGAATCATGGTTGATAGCAAAATCCAAAGGGGAGATTGTTGGGACCAATTTAGAAGGATAAAGAAGTAAGAAAAGTTTGTTGTTACATAGTGTTGACTTTTGTTGTCAAATAAGCTAAATCAATTCACTTTGTAAAATTCTTGTAAAACCAGTAGATGATTTGCTGATTTTTATTTCACAAATATCATTAGTTTGGAGAACTGGTGATGCAATCCTTATGAAGTAAAGGGAGAGATAAAGATGTAGGCGTGCAAGTATGCATTAGGCGAGCAAGTATGCAGTAGGCACGCATGTATGTAGAGGCACGCAAGTTATATTTCAAATAGCATTATTTCAAAAATATGTAAAAGGAAAGAAGGTATTCAAGTTCCAAGAAGGCGTGCATTTACCAAAAAGGCACGCATGTACCAAGAAGGCACGCAAGTCCCAAGGAGGCACGCAAGTGCCAGGGAGTCGCGCAAGTGCCAAGAAGGCACGCATGTACCAAGGAGGCATGCATGTGAATGTGACACGCAGGTTTCCAAAATGCCTATAAAAAGTGACTACACTCCTCATTTCAAGAGGGTTGAGACTAAGAGAAATATTTTGAGCTCTGAGCGTGCAAGTCGAAGAAGTGTGGTGCGCAAGTGGTTGAGGCGCGCAAGTTGATACTCATTTTTGGGTGGCGCGCAAGTTGAGCCTCATTTTTAGGTGGCGCGCAAGTGTTGTGCTATCCACAAGGAGGCACGCATTTATAAATGTGGCACATAAGAATTTCCTGTCCCGAAAGAGGCATGTAAGTATAAAGGAGGTTCAAAAGTGGAAGGATGTGCACAAGTGAAAGGAGGCGCGCAAGTGGAAGGAGGCGTGCAAGTGAAAGGAGGTGCCCAAGTGGATGGAGGCATGCAAGCTGTTTTCTCCAATAGGTTTCTACCAGCTTTTGGGTAGGAAAGTGAAGAATTGTTTTGTAAGATTTGATCTGAGAAAGGTCATGAAGAAGCACCGAATTATTTCAAAACCTTATTTGTGATAGGAGGGAGCACACACACTATTGGATTGTTTTCAAAGTGCTAAACGAGTGTAATGGTATATCTTACTCATTTTATTCCACATCAAAGGATTGTTTTCTAGAGGATTGTGTGGTACATGATTATTTTTGTACCATACCAAGGACGTAGCAGCTCTTATTGAGTAGTAAACCTTGTAAATATTGTGTTCATGTGGTTATGTGTGTTCACCAGGGAAGAAACTCTTTAATAGGAGGTGAAGGTTGTTTCATAAAGAAGGAAACTTAAAAATAAAAAGTTATCACTGATTCGCCCACTTCCCCTCTCCGTGACACTTGGATCCTAACTTGGAAATTCAGAAATGATTACGAAGAAAGTCTCTTTTCCAAAGGTTATGGTGTAGCAGAATTTTTATGATACCCATTTTATTTCTAATGATAAGATATGATGAATTTTTACTATATCATGGAAGAAATATGTATGATTTCATTATGTGGTTTGTGGGAGCTACATATCCTTATAATGTATTGGGTAAGTATTTTTATCTCATGAGAAATAAATATGGAGAATGTTATGTGAGCTCTGTTCAGTAATACATATACAGAATGGGAAAAGAACATGGTTCAATAAAAAATGGTTGGAATGAGATGTAAACTCAGTTTAGTAATACAACACGAGAATTGGATCTTTACCCAGTTCAATAATACAAGAATGGAACATAAACTGATCATGTTTCGATAATACATGAATGGAATGGAATGTAAACCCAATTCAGTAATGCATGGATATATCGTGAATTTACCCGGTTCAGTAATATAGGGATGAAAAGGGGAGTGATAATGGATCATTAATATAGGGTGGGATTGATAAGTAAACATGGTTCAGTAATACAGGGTTGGAACTGGGAGTGAATCTAGTGTTGTAATGGGATTTATCTACTATGATGCTCTTTTAAGTGAGGCTTAACTAATATGAAAATGACTTTATATACTAATTTATATTTCATTTATCTATTGTTATGCCAAATTTATTCTCTCATGCATCAATTAATTTGATTCCCTTATGATTTTTGTCTTACAAAATGCCAATATTTATTCCACGACAGATGATTATGATCATTGATATGAAGGTTCAGGTTTTCAAATTTTAGTTTCATAGTCATATAATGTTATGTTAATGTTATAAATACATATCTATTTTATTTACTATTTTTAGCATCTTATTTAACTAATTTTTATGTTTCTTTTTCCCATGTTATGAAGAAATCTTTTATTTATATTATGTCCATGAAGAGTAAAAAATTGGAAGATATTTGTGGGAAATGTCGACAAATATTTCATCCGATTATAAGAATTTTTTTACATGTTTCCAATGGCTCTAAACTATTATGTTCCCTGGGAAGTACTTTTTAAATATATTAAATATTCATTTGAAATGAAAAATATAAATGCATGAAAATCATATGGAACTATATGAGGTGTTTGGTATGTACTTCCTCAATAAAGATACATGTCACACATAATATAACTTAAATAGTTTATGTTGCAGTGTTGTAAAAGGCCACTACTCTAACATGATCACAGATCTAAAAGAGGTAGATGTATCTATAACTAATAATTCCATTATACCAAATCCTCATGAAATTCTTCTCTAGAGATATAAAAATGAACATTATATATCTAATCTAAAACTCAATATCAATTTAATGATTCTCAAAATAGTTTTTTTAATTTATGAGGCATTCATTGGATGATAAATGGTTTGAACAGTATCTAACATCTTTTAGAAAAGATCATATCCTACAATCTTCTTTTGTAGAAATTAATCCCAGTATATTAGAATCCTATACCTATTTCTATACAGAGCTTCAGAAGTTGTCATTTGAATTCTATAATGGAATTTTTTTTTATATAAGAACTCCATTAGGGAAGGTTGTTGATCCCAAAATCCTTGGAATTCAATTGAATGTGATCTCACTATATCATTTATTTTGGGAAAGGGTATTTATGACAATACATCCTTTTAAGGTTGATATGTAGTGATAAAGCATAGTTATGTATCAAACAATTGCTAAAGGCTTCTTAAAAACATCGAGATAAAGCTCTAATATCTATAAGATTAAATGGAGTATGGAAATTAATTAATTTTTTTTTAAAGATCAACCCCAAAAATATTATTACAGAAAAAGGAATAACAGTGTACACATGAGGTGTAATGAGCTTACACCAACTAGAAATTAAAGGGAAAACAGACATACAATCATACTCACATCAATGAAATACCCCGAAATGAATATTGCTAGTTAGTAGTCGCTGCTATTCACCATTCCATCATCCAAAAGCAGGATTTGATGACGTAACCCTCTCCTTGTGTGAAGCGAGACCGAAGTCATCAGCCCCTGCGTGCCCCTGGAGCTCCTTGCCACCCGAATGGAAATTAATTAAATGATAACACTTACCTTTTCTATATCTTAGTGATTTATTCAAGGGGGAAATATTCCTTGATAATAATTAAATGTTCTGGCATGGTAGGGAGATCGAGTACCAATATGATGGTATTATTTCTTTGAGCTTCCTAGGGAATTATATTGATGAAATCCATGGTTATGTTTTTTACAATTCCAAATTGTTATGGGAAATAGTTTCATCACACCATTAGACTTCTGTCATTCTTAACTGACTTATTGGCATGCCAAATATCAAGATATAGACAATGTAATATCATACATAATATTATCCCACAAGATGTTTTACATAAAATTTATAATCATTATAGTGATACAAAGATGAAAATAGAAGGTTTAGATATAAAAATAATACAAAATTTAACTCTTCATTGCTTCTATTGATGGGACACATATCAGAGTTCCAAACCATATAAATCCATATTTTTCAGAGATTAACTATGGAATATTCAAGAACTTATTCTGTATAAAATCATCATATTTGTGTAACGCCATTATTTTCATAAGAAAATGAGGTAAGAAATCTATATTTGAAATGTAAGATTGATATCCATTTGTTATTATCATACCCATCCTTTTCGTGTCCATAAAATTTAGATCCCTTTCATCCTTATCATGGATATATTGGGGGGATATATTCTACATAGAGTATCATCCACATTGTTTGTTTTTCTAGGATAGTAATGGATTGAAAAATAATAATCATTAATAATATCTATTCATATCTATTGTTACATATTGATATCCATTTGTGTGAATATATTCATAAGGATTTTATGATCCATATATATGTCATACTTCTACACATAGTGAAAATGTTTCCAAATCATCAGTGTGAAGATAATGACAATGAATTATAGATCATGAATTGGGTTGTTATTCTCAAGGATCATTACTGTGTGAGATTATTATTAAATGACATTTCACCTTTAATTAGTGAACACCAAATTCATTTTCTCACTTATCATTTTAGATCATAAAACATTATGCACTAGTATGCAATATGAGTAGAGGTGTAGTGATTAATCTCTTATAAAACTTTTTAAAACTATAATCAGATTCATTATTGAAAAGTAACCTGAAACCCTTACTTGTAATATAGGTTATTGGGAATCAAAATATGGAGATGTTTCTAAAAATTAATGATAGTACCCAGCCAATCTAAAGAAACTACTGGTTTTTATTATAATGGTTGGACTGTCGCATTATTTAATTGCCTTAGTTTTTGGTGGATCCATATATATCCATTACTAGTGGTAGTATTCCCTAACAAAGTTTTCTTTTCTATCTAGAAAAAAATTACTATTGTTATATGATAAAAGTTTTCTTTTAAATTATTTTTACATAATTAAAATTCTACTCATATTCCTTATTGATTTTAGAGTAGAAAAAATATCATCTATAACTATTAATAAAAATTAGTTGAGCTAATATCTAATTATTCTATTCAATAATTCTATAAATATTTATAGAGAATCAGTGTGCACAAATATAATCAATATGAACATATAGTGCACGTACCAGGTATAAAAATTATTCTTGGGAATATCATCTTTCTGAACTATTAAATTATAATATTCCAACCGAAGATCCACCATGGGAAATATCGGGCTCCACATAGTTGATCTAATAATTAATCTATCTAGGGAAGAACATAAATTTTCATTATAGTGATATATTTGACCCTATGAGAATCAATGAATAGCATTATTTTCTCATCCCTATTCTTAGAGAAAAGGACCACTGCACCCCATGGTGAAGCACTTGGGTATATGCACCCTTTATATAGATTCTACTCTTATTGTATCATCAACTATTCATGATCAACAAAGTCCATTCTACATGGAGTCATGGATATTGGAAAATATCCCTGTATAAACTCTATTTAGTACTCAACCTTATGGATTTTAGGAAGACTAGGAGATTCTTTGTGAGATACATCAGCACATTTACTTACAATGAGCATGTAATCAAGGATAATTTTTCCATATACTCAACAATGTCAGATTGATAAAATTTCCCATAATGAAATATTATTCACACATTAGATTATGATAACAAAGGATATGTATCCTCCTCCTTTCACTTTTTTTGAATAAGAGGGTTATTTGTAATACATATGGTGATTAGCTTCTCTTGGGAATTAATGTTGTATTTATGAATGAAAATATAATCCATGCTAATAATAGTGTCGAATTTCTATGAAGGGAGTGTCATAAAGATTTTTGAGTAGCTCATCCCAAAAATATTGGAATGGGATTAAGAATATACAATGAATTCAATAACACACCCATTTTTCATTTTCACTGATAAATTCAATTACATGATTTGAGGTGGTGTTTTCATATTTATACTAAACAAGAATAATATTAATGAATGTATAGAACCATGGATTATAATCCGATATTTAAATATTTTATTCTTATTATAATCAATTACATATAGCAATATAGACTTAGGGATGAGAAATTTTATACTACTGGACACCTAAAAGAAAAACTATGAATATTAAAGTAATCAATCATAAATGAATTATATTCATTAAGATATGAATATGTTGGTTTCAAAATAAGTTATACATTATATATTTCACATAAAAATATTATATGAATTTTTGTTCCCTTAATAATGGTTCATAAGGAGCAAGTAAATTTACTAAATCATATACCCCTTGTGTTTCTATAATAGGTGTGCAGTAAGGCCCATTTCTATGGACTAGGATATAGTCCTCTCCAAATCATTGTTTCCTTTTTTGGGTCATTACCCTTAGGCAAAACTATACCAGATCCACATCCATTTTTTGTATCTAAATAGTGATGTATTTTCTTTAAAACCACTTTCTCATTACATTACCAAAATTTATGAATTTTTATTACAATTGTTCTTATATGTATGTATTTTACAAGGGTTTTGTAAACCCAATACTTAAAATAAATATAATTTCATTTGAGGACAACTATAAAAACCCTTATGTATTCTACACATTATTTCAGGATTTATTACTTAGATACACACTTAATATAACCCCACAAGTCATCTAGAATAATGTATTTAGGAATTTAGGTACATGGATGAAACATGAAATAAATATACATTGAAATAAACAAAATATCCATTACATTCTACTAAAAATATATTTGTCATAAAAAACTAAAAGGGATAACCTGGTGACATAAATAAGAAAGTGGTGAGATAAAAATACCAATAATTGAATAAATAAGAATAGGATAAGTTAAATAAGTGAATTTAACCCATGTATACTATTAAGGTAACATAACATGGGTGAGTATCAAAATTGTTAACAGTGAGGCATGATAAAACATGATAGCATATAGGAAGCATAGGAATGTTGAAACAACATAAAATATGACACCAAAAGAATATGATAAGGATAACCACTAATACATTATCTGATAGTGTTCTTAGGATAACCTCCAATTAGACATACATGAAATTTCATGAGATAAAAAAATATCCTATTCATTAGATAGATATATAATTTCGAGACCACCTGTCACATTTATATCATGTTCTGGAAGAGGTGTACCATATAGATAATAAAACATAAAGATGCATTTAATCACAATTAATATCATAATTAATGAATCTGGGTTACATTAATTGATGTCTAAAATCAATTATGGATAGGTACAACTAGGTGAATTCCCTTGATTGAAAATAAGGATAATTATTCACTAATCAAATATTTTTCATGGAATATCATTTAATAATTTAGACAGTATAATGGGGTTACATAAATGTTCATGGGATGGTATATTGAGACTGAGGAGGGTATCCCATTACTTGTAAACCATAATAAATTTAAAATGGATACATAAAAAAATATTCCCAAATAATCAATTGGAATTTAAATGACATAATATAAATAAGGCACATGAATAAAGCGAAGTGGGAGAGGATCACTTACCTCGAGAGGAAACAACCACATTCTTGGAGGAACATATTGAGAGCTAGTGGGATCTATCGTAGGTATCTGTAGATTATATTTTAGTGAATACACATTCTACATTGTTTTTTGGGAATAGGAATGATAGGCTGAGTTGGGTTATATAGTAAACATATGAGATTTATTTAATAAGTTCAAAACATAGGATCTAGACACTGTATTATAATGTAATAAAATCCTCCAACCCTATCATGGACTTTTCCAAATATTTTTACCAAATATAAGTCAATTAATTATTTTATATAGGTAGTAAGTTAACTCTTTAAAATAATTCTGTTGGTGGTGTGGTAATGAGTTATGTTTTTAAAGAATCTATTTTAAAAATTAAATTATAATATAGGTATCGAAGGACTCTTTAAGGGATCTAATAATTAATCAAAAAATATTAAAAAACATTGTTCTATTGGGAGAAAATAGTTTTCTCCAGGATACTCTTTATACTATTTATTAAATTACCTTTGGGAGTTTATTATATCAAAATTCATACTCTATATTTATACTATATTTTATTTTTACCCAAAATTCAAATATCTCAAAAAAGCATGTAAAAGTCATTACATGTGGATTTTCAGATTACATTTTTTAAAAAATAATATTAGTTTTATCAAAATAATTCTCTAAATATGAGAATGTAATATTTTAAATAAAATTACACATTTAATGAAAAATAATGGTATTTTACAACAAAATTTTTCTTGCCCATATAAAAAATAAAATTGACTTCATTGTAATGCCTCGACCATAGTTACCTATAGTTGGTGCATTATTACAAACATTTAGCATGATACAAGGAAATCATGTCCCGAAAGTCCGATTAGTTTAGTAGCCTTGGAAATACTAGATACATTCATAAGTTTTACGTTACATTATAAAATGAAACCTAAAACAACATTAGTACCATAGACCACACTCATATCCTCTTATACTATCCCTACAGGTTAGTCATAAAATACTTCTTCACATCCTAGGAAAAAATAAAACATAGAAAGGGGTGCGCTAAAATTCTCAGTAAGGATAACAGTATAGTATAAACATTAGTAAATAAGCATAAACATTTAAGGCATTTTAAAACAATAAAACAAAAGCCTTTTAAAATTGATCATCAGCATAAAATGGAAAAGATAAAATCAAATAATTCCATTTACTTATTCACAAGGATATTATACTAGTCAAATAATCACATGAAATATCAATATCATCTTTAATAATGATTGAATGCATAATGTGATACTTCTTAACCACATAGTCAAGGCCTTGTGCCAAGACTACATATAAGATTTTGTCAATTCCTTATGAAAATACAATAGTTTGTGTCATAAGACCTATCGATGAATTGAGGAGTTATAACTGGCTTCACCCATCACATACTATGTCCAATTCATTCCTCGTATGAAAGGGTTTGAACATAACATAAACTTTCGTATTAAAACTAGCATATTAAAGGACAATACTTTATTGATCAACCATTAATGTTGTAAAAATAACACATCCATAGTCAGACATATCACAAAACCTTCAATACAATATAGATGTTTTGTATAATAAATCATATTCAAATAAGCTTAAAATCCATCAAAGGATGTTGACATAGATGAAATCAAAACTATTCGAGAGAAATATCATTTTTAATTTTGAAATCATATAAGCATCAAATAAATATAATGATAACTTTTATTTTTAAATTATTCTTATAAGCTTGTAAGGGATGCTTCGACGATGTTATAATGGTGGAAAATAGCTGCACCCACCGTATAAGTTAAAAAACATTCTTACCTTAATTTCGTTGAAAAACTCGTAAAGTATCATATCTGGAAAACGATAGAAAGATTCCTTTAAAAACATATATGGTCAAATAAGGGTATAAATGACTTTAACACATTGTCTGTTAAATAGTAAAAAGGTTTTGAAATAAATTTTTTAGAAGCATTGATGTGGATGATAAAGAGGTCACAGTAAATAGTTATGTATAAACATCCTATGATAATGAAGAGATTATAAAATTAACACTCATCTCGTAATTTTATTTGGTCAAGGGTTGGTTAAATTATTTTATAATAGAGAAATAATTACTATAAAATTATACATGAACCATATACATAAATATGATATTATATATGATCTTCTAATATTTCTTTGTTAATAATATTTTAGTATTATCGTCCTTTTGGGTGTCAACTAATTCATTTTCTTTTATATTATTTGTTACGTGAGTCATATTTGTTATGGATCATATGTATCTTAATAATAACCTGAATTATATCAAGTCCTTAAACATTATTTTTAATCCTAAAAGAAAATTATTCTTGAATGGATATGAGGGGGAAAGAATCTCATCGTGTTCGTGGAGATGGTAATACATATGTGCGTTTGAGAGAAAATATCATTCTTATGAAATTAAAATCATATATAATTGGAAGGTATATCATATATACTGAATAATTAATATTTTATATTTATTATTTACATTAACTATACCTAATTATTATACCCATCCAAATAATAATGTATTGATTAAGAACCACACCTTGTCCTAGAGATGGTTTGCCATACGTACGCACGTATGGTGACATGTCATTCATAGGATGGATAAAATAATGAATATGGTTGTACCATTTTTATAATAACATCAAAGTATATATAACATAATGGATTTATTATTTTATAATGGGAAAAACAAAGAAATAGGAAGTGGAAGAAGAAAAGAACTTGAAAGAGGTGATGAAATATTTACCTCTTCTTCGGGTTATTCCTTTTTATTTGATAAAAAGGGCTTCTTAAGATTGATTTATGACAAAAGGAAGTACCATGGGATTAATTTTGGATATTTTAGAGGATATTTGGGAATGTTTTGGCCGAGCCTAATGGCTTTTATGGTGTGAATTTGAGCGAAGGGGAAGTTCCTTTTTATAAGAGGGGTGAGGGCCACCTTAGGAAAAGATTGAAATATTATTTTATAATAAAATAATTTTCGGTTTCTAATGGATCCAATATTGTTTATTTCGAGTAAAAGGTGATTATGGGTAGAAACCCACTCAACCAATAGGTTTTATATGGGTTTGCATCACTATATTAACCTTATCTTTTAGATTTAACTCTTAGTTAATTAGTTTGACATTTACCATGCCTCTTTGTATTTTTATATTATATGGTTAATAAAATTTCAATAAACATCCAAGAGAACTTAAAGTGGTTCATTAATTACATAAATAAAATTATTTAAGACATTTGGAAAAACCATAGATTTTTAGGAATAGAATATCAATTAATAATATAATATTTGTTTTAAAAACACTTTTATGTCAATTTGGACACTATTTTCTATTTTTTTGTTAAATTTTTAACAGCATTATTACTTCGAAGAAAATTCATTGAATAAATCCTAACATGTCACATTAATTGAGAAAATTATTTGATGGAATCAAAACATTCAAATTATATTTATTTTAATATCTATAATACCATTTTTTATTCTTTAATTAATAAAGAAAATACAACATCATCACCGTGTCATAAATAAATTCAATTGTTCAATGTATAAAAAATATAAATAAAATACCATTATGTATGGAATATTTTGAGATTTTTAATTAATATTTATAGTTGAAGTGATGACATATATAACCCGATGTAAAAATTGTTTTACTAAAAGATATATGCTTATATCATTTTTGTATTTACTTTAACTTAATTAATATGAAGTGTCATTATCACTTAAAAGTGGTTCCATGGGGTCCCCAAATTGACCCAAGAATGCCCATGTTCGGACATGTATAATCCGATATGGTTAGAACATGTGTTAGGGTAATTTAATATTATTATAATATTGTGTTTTTTCACTTATTTACCGGATTTACCCTTTAACCATGGTAAATAAAATATTTACCGAAGTAATTATTTAAAATGTCTGAAAATAAAAGATACCTATTTACAGAATTCGGTCCTCTTGATTATAAATATGGAATACATTTTTCTAAATTCAAAACACATAAGTGGAAGAAATTAATTAAAAATTAATTTCCATCGTCAAAACAAAAAGCGTGTTTTTATGAAATAATAACTATAAAAAGATTGACACCTGCTTATTTCCAGTTTAAATGTGAAATTACATCCAATGACCAAAATTAGATTAAATGGTAGAAATATAATCTAATTATACTTAAAAAACTAAATATTATAATTTAGGATTATAAATTATATTGATTAAAAAAGTTGTTTTTAATTAAAATTTAGTATTTTTCACTAATCATCAAAAACTGAATGTTTTCATAAAAATAAAAAAAATCTTCCTAAGATAATTTAGATTAAAGTTTGTTCCATTAATATGTTAATGGTGTGAATAATATATTAATTCCATTAATCCCCTTCCAGGAAATAGGGGAAAACTATAACTCAATAGTTTCATAGTTCATTCATTTTGTGAATAACCATGGGAAGAAAACCCCCAACATGGATACCCCATCATGGCCTGGAATCACCCCATGAAAGCCATCCATGTATTGAATGACCTTAGTCATGCCATAAGTGGCATGTAAATACACTTTTTCGGCCTCTGACCACATAAAAAATTCTCTATCATTCTACCAAACACTTGAGGAATACACTAATCCACAAACCATAAATACAAATTCCATTTACGGACATTTAATCTCTTATAATCCCAATACAAAATCTTTTTATCAAATTGAACCCATAAATAGACCAAAATTTTAAATTTCCATAGGAATTCAAAACACATAATTGTGTGTATTGTTACAAAAACCCCACTATAATTATTTATAACCTCTAGAAGCTGTGGTGGATATTTCATATAAAATTGAAACCTACCCTGGTCTTTGGATCGTGAATAATTTTTCAAGTCTCATACAAAAAATTTAATATGATTATATTGTGTAACTATAAACACTATTTCTGAACACACAAACATTCCACTTAAAATTTCAGTTCAATCCTTTAACCACCACAATGGAATACTGAATGCGGATCCCAAAGATGTTTCAAGATAACCTCGTCCATTTCTATTCGAAATGATCAATTAGTCCTCCTCAAACTAATATCCTGCAATATAATCTTACCACACCATTCAACACATTCATAATTCATTTCATCACCGAATAATGATTACATAACTTCTGAAGTCATTTTTGAACCGCCCAATCACCCCCATCAAATCATAAACCTCATTCTTGTTGTAATAACTCAAATAGATACCCAATTAACCCATTTAATTGTTACTATCTACCAATGGCTACTAATTTATATTCTATCTTAATTGTCCTTGGATCACATTAAATCAATTACATAAAAATTTCCAACACATAGAAACCTTTTGACACTACATTGGAAGTCCTAAAATATTATCATATACTCACTATCATCCCACAACTGCCTCAACTATCAGCTTACTAGTTCCACTATTACAATGAAAATTTTAAAAATAGTTCTAGGTACTTGTAACTAATTTTATTCTCATCAAAATAATAGAGTCCTTTTCACTTGAACGATGAACCAAACACTGTATTTATACCACCCACACGTCTATGTTACCCTGTGTAATGAATAGATTTGACCACCCCACTTACACATGAGTGTAAAACATCAAACTCTAATAACCAAAATCCTATATTTTACTTGACCGTACACATGGATCTAAAACGCCAATGTGTTAACAACTAACTCATCCTAAGACTTATGGTGATCCCTACCAAAATACTATACTACTATTGAAAGATTTTGTCTAATGTTTCACCTTACCATAAGAATTGTCCACATAATTCACACATCAATAGGTCCAACTGACAAAATCATAATAATATGTATCAAGGGGTATAATACTCGACCCCTCTTACCCACATATTAATACTAAATCTCGATATCAAACATCATACTATCCATGAGTTATCCACATGCATATTTCGTATAAACAACCATTGTACACTGGTTGAATATACAATACTACACCTAAGTCCATCTTAGTAAACCATAGAAATCTAAGAAATTCCATCCAATACAGGAAATGATTTTTTTCCCAACATCATAATAAACAGTTCCACACCATCAAATCACACATAATAGTCCCAGAAAAATGTTACTTATCTTCCTAACACAATAATAAAACATTTGGGAAACTCCAGATTAATATACCAAAATCTAGTTATCATTGTTCAAAAAGTACCAGATAATTATTTCAAAAATCCATTCCCATAATTTTATGAAAAAAATTACTCAATTTTAAAAACACCTATTTCCATCCAAGGAGTTTCATTAAAATTAAAAATAAGTAAAAAAAACCTAAACCAGATGGTTAGATTCTATAAAATGAATCCCACTGTCAAAACCCGTTCAATTTAAAATTTCAATGAACTATTACTTTAGATTTTATAAAAACCAAAAAATATCAAACCACTACAAAAACAACGAGTCAAAAAAAAATTTCAATAAAACCAACATAAAAACGCATTTAACACACTTCACAAAACTCGACGAGTCTTCCTTAAAAACTATGTTTTTCCCTCAAAATTTTAGAACCCCGAAAAACATATCCCTATAAAATCCAACAGTCATAATAACAATAAATAAAACAAGACACTAATATCCATATTAATATAATAAACACTTATAATATTATTTATAAAACTTATATTTTAATATATTTTAATTTCATTAAAAATGATTTTCAGTGATTTCATTGGTTAATCAATACTTCCCCTTGACTATTTTATCATGGACAAACATGACACTATCATGATGAATGAATATCCCACTTGATCCCAGATGACCCAATTTTTCATCTTCAGCCTCATCTATCCCACATCAGGATTCTCAGTCTAACCAAAACTTCACTCATCCTAAAGTTAATAGTCTTGAAACAAGTCATCCCCTAGAAACATGGGTTTCAATTGATGTCATATGTGAAAATAATTTTTTTGGTCTAACTGTTGAGTCCAAATAACCGAACTCTATATATATACATGACACCATTTTAAGAAATTAATTGGTAAAAAAAATATAATTTACAAACCAAAGTCTACTAGACATGTCCCCCAGAAAGTTCCACCACATGGTGATATACAAAAAAGAACCAAAAGTATCATAAATAATAGAAGAAACATCAAATTAATACTTGGTAGAAATGAGTAAATATATTTAATAGTTATAAGTTAATCCATATAAGGGAAAACCCAAAAGAAAAACCATTCCAAACTAATAAAGTATTCATTTGACCATATATCGCTATCAAACAATTATAGTACAAAAGAACAAAACTACAAGAGAACCTGACATGTTATATGACTCTTTTACATTTACCTGAGTCCTACAAAACAACATCTAAAACTGAAAAAAGGAAAAAATTAGAGTGTGAGAATAGAGCCTAGTAAAATTCCTCTTATGAATGCTTACATGTTCTAATATCAAGAATTCCCATGTTCTAGATTTAAAACAAAATACATATTGTAAACCATTTAAAAATAATAATTCATTTGGTAAACATTACATTTTTTCTTTAAATGCACACTAAATTCCCTAAATCTAGCTATATGTCAAATATAATATAAATTCAGCTAATCAAATAAATACCCAACCATGGATAAACCATGACATAAGTATGTGGGAAAATATACATAAATCAATTCATAAATTGATATACCATTTGTAAATGAAAAAGCATATAATTTGGGATCTAGAATATGAGAATCTTTACTAGACAGAAAATAATCCTAGACCTAGAATATGTTGGTTCCAACTAATATCGAAACCTGTTATAGTATGTCATTATCGCAAAATCTCTAGTTGAATTACACCATCTAATGTGACTTTTCTGTTTCCTGATGCACACAAGGTTCCTAGTGTGCTATGTTTGTCCAAACCATTTCAAAATCCATTAACACATTTAATAAAACATTTTTATTAATAATAAAATATTTTTTTAAGTGAATAACTTTTAAAATGTAAATCCATGAAAACAAATAATTTCAAATGAAAAACACAAATTTTCCACTCAATAACAAACATGAATTTACAAGAACATATATAAATTCTATATTTATAACAACTTGTATATATAAACATATAAAATAATTGTGGATACCTAGACACCATAAAAAAAATATTAATACCCAATAGTTTAGACATTAAAATACAAGGCTTGAAATAAAATAGAAAATGATTGATTGAAAACCACAAATGATCCCAATCTGAATCAGAAACACAACCAACAAAACTTTTGTGACAAAAAAAATGAAGAAGAGGGACGAAAACTTACCAAGGATATGTGACAGAGCTTTCATGAGATTAAAATTATGAACGTAGAATTTCCAAATGATATAGATCATCAAAATACATAAAATCTCCCAAAAGCTCAAGAGGGAGGTCTACACACGAGATAACCAAAATAATTATGCATGAAATGTGGTTAAAACTGTTAATCCAAAATAATTCACATTTTCAACAACTTTAATGATATAAATTATTTATATTTAAAGTATCATGAAAAATGTGTTTCCTTAGATAAAATTAAATCCCATTTAAAGCATTCATGTTGTGTAATTTTTTAATGGATTTTTAATTTCACACTCTGAACAAGACTTCTGAAATATTCCCTGTAATAATTTTACATCATGTTACCCATTCATGATGTGAATATGTTCAAATGGCTATTTTCATTCCAGTTTCAAATATAAACTCCCCAAACCAATTATTAAGAATATTTGAACCTAAGGATCGCACACTAAAATCATTTACATATTTTTACCCAGAAGAAATTAATTCCAAAAAATATATATACATCCTTATAATTTAGGTCATTTTCTAAAAAAAATTTCTCCATCCCTGAGAACACCAAACTGTAGCAAAATGAAAGGCAAGACCAAAACAAGAGTCAAGTAATACCTAAAGGAAGGTAATGTGGTGTTGTAATATCCCCACCATAAATTATTTTTTCCCTAGAAATTCCACAAGATCATAAAATCACAAAAAATTAAGTCCACTACTACTTCAACTATCACGACCCATCCTCGGGGCCCGTGCCGTGACTACCCCAAGCCTGCCTTCCATAGGCCAGGGGATGGCGACTAGCACCAAGGAGTAAATCCAGGAAAAAGGGAAGGCATTGCCTTTGAAAAGTAAACAAGCACCACAGAGTAGGATAGCGGAAAAGTTAACACTAAGTAAAAACTGTAACAAGCTGTGCAGAAAGTAAAGGGGCCGGAAATACAAGCCCAACTGTAAAGTACAACTGAAAGGGAAAAACAATAACTGAAAAGAAAAGTCGCAGCACCGAGCCATCCTCTGGAAGTCCCACCTGAAGGGTGGGTACAGATAGCCTCTACTTCTCCTTGGTCCACCTGACTGATCCGTGTACGTCCCGCCCAGTGGTCCACCTCCAGGTACCGTCCTACTCCGCAAGCCTCCACCACGATCAGCACTGTCCATCATCTGCAACCAACACAACGTAGTGCAGGCATAGCCCGTGAAGGGGTGAGTATAAGCTACTCAGTAGGGACCCCAAGACCCCCGAGGGTCTCCTAGAATCTACAAAGGATAAACCAAAAAGGAAAGATACAATCACGAAGTAACAATCGACACTACTTAGGTATATGCCCATACATATACCTAAGTCATCAATCCCCGTTCGGCTCCAACATCCGAGCCCAAGCACAACCCAGTCCACACAGGAAAGCAAACGTATACCCACACAGGATATCTCAACCCAATCCAGAAATGAGAGTAAACTGTAAATCCACAGAGGTTCAACGCAATCCACAAAGGAGAGTAACACAAGATTCAGCTCACACAGGTATACTTCTTGTATGACGATAAAGATGATCACTGATCCATCTAAGTCGTCGGACCCACAAAGGATCGAAAGGTACTAACCCCCGCAATGACCCACACATGATCGGACCCACACAGGATCAATCGGTAACTAACCCCCGCAAAGACCCACACAGGATCGGGCCCACACAGGAGTTGTAGGCGCTGGCTCACACAGAACCGCGGAGCGCTGACCCACATAGGATCGGACCCACATAGGATCGGTAGCACTGATGCACGTAGGATCGCTGAGTGCAGTTGGCGTCGCAGTCCATAGAGGATCTCTGCACAGTCGTCATCGCAGTCCACTGAGGATCTCTGCACAGTCTTCGTCGCAGTCCACTGAGGATCTCTGCACAGTCGTCGTCGCAATCACAGTAGCAGTCGCAGCCAGCTCTAGGGTTCCCGCACACTGGAAGCTCGTACGGGAAGGTCCACTCCACGAACCGAGAGGCGGATACATAAACTAACACAGAGTCCTAGGTTGATGTATCCAAAAGTCCTGTATCTTCAACAGGAACTCAACGTCGCAGATGGCGCGTCAATCGGACGCCCGGTCTGAGAGTTACTGACTTTTTCGTCCCAGGGGCCCGGTTGGTTTTTAATGAAAAACCAACCCGAATGTACTCCACCTATGTCCAAAACTCGGGTGGAGTATGCCAAAGGTTCCTTCTCACTTAGAGGAAACCACCAAAGCTGACGGCACGTCAATCGGGCGTCCGTACCTCAAGATATGAGTGTTTCCGCTCAGAGGGCTCGGTTGGTTTTGTGAACGAACCAACCCGGATGAACACAAAGTATTCCGAAACCTTGAGTGCGATATACCGAAACGACCGTCTCGATCCTAGGATTGTGTTGCCGTGGACGGAGTGTCGTTCGGAGGCCCGTAGCTCATGTTACGGTTCAGAGACCGAAAACGGTCCGAAGACGGGGGGTCCGGGCCCGGGCCGACCCGGCCCGATCCCCCCCCCCCCCCCCCCAGGTCGGCCGAACAGGGCCGACCCGAAAAAAGTCGGCCCGACCCGGTCCGGCCAGGGAACGGCCCGGCCGGTCAGACAGGCCTGGCTCAGCTCGGCCGAGCGGCCGAGCGCGACAGACGTAGGGTGCCGCCCCCACGGGTTGGAAGAAGCTGCGACCCTCGAAGGGCCGCGCTGGAGTCAACGGACGCGGATATACCGCGTCCCATGCGTGAGAACCGGACACACGCGGCCGCAGGTCCGTTGGCCGCCTCCGCCGCGGCTTCAGCCGGGGCGGTCCTGTCCGGCGGAGCGCCGGGGCGCCGCCGCACCGGCGACCCCCGTCGCCGGTAGATTCTGCGGGCACCAGAGTTTCTCCGGTGGTCCGTTTTCCTTCCCGTCTGTGCCGTTGTTCCTCCTGGGTTCCGTTCATCACTGCGGGATCATCAAATCGCCCTTGCGTCACATTTTTTCATTTCCCGCCAAATCCGCACAACCACGAAGAATGGCGGAGGGTTGTCGGGCCGTGTTCATTTGGCCCGCACCCTCCTCGTTAGATAAAAACAACGGGATAATTATTCAACACATGAAACAAACAATTTTAATAAATTAAAATTGTTCATATGAAACAGGTTCTTTAATTTAAAAGAAACGTTCACGGGAATAAAAAGGTATTTCCAAAAATAAAATCCCTACCTGTCAAGTCGAACGCGCGTTCTTCGCGGATTTGTTCGTCGCAGAAGGAGGGGATCGTTGTGTCATTGCGGAAGGGTGTCGTGTCGACGAACTCCAAGGATCAAGAACAAAAAGATTTAATTAATAAATAAATCTATCTTGAGTTAAAATCCACAAAAGAATTTAAAGAAACGAAAACCCTCACCTCAACGGACGATCGAAGTTTTTTGTTGCGGAGGAAGGAACATTGCAGAAGAACATCGCGGGAGAGGAAACGTCGGCGTTGCGGCACACGGCGTCGCATCATCGATTTCCGCAGGTTTGGCGTTTTTCGTCGGAGGCCGGCGTTCTTCGCATTCTTCGCGTTCTTTGTAACGCCCCGACCCCAGTTACCCAGAGTCGGTGCATTATTACATAACATTGTCATGATCGCAAGAAAGATCAAATCTCGAAATACCGATTGGTTTAGTAGACTTGGAAACACTAGATATATTCATAAGTTTTACATTACATCATAAAATGAAAACTACTACAACAACATAATGTTTCCATAGTCCACACTATAATCCCCTCATAATATCCCTGCAGGTCATTCATAACTTACATCTTCACATCCTGGGAAAAATAAAACATAGAAAAGGGGTGATCTCAAATGCCCAGTAAGGATAACAATATAGCGGAACATTCAAAAATAAGCATAAACATTTAAGGCAATGAATTACTAAAACAAAAGCCTTTTAAACTTGAACTTCAACATAGTATGGCAAAAGTAAAATGAAATAATGTCATTTACTTGTTCACATGGATATTCTACTAATCGAATAATCACATGCAATATCAATAACCACTTTCATAATGTTGGAATGCATAATGACAGACTATCATAACCACATCGCCAAGGCGTCGTGCCAAGACTACAAATAATATTTTTCCAAGGCCTTAAGCCAAGACACTAGTTTGTCTCATGAGACCTACCGATGCATCGAGGAGCTATAGCAGGCTCCACCCGTCACATATTAAGTCCAATGCATTCCCATATGAAAAGGTTTAAACATAACATAAACATTCGTATTAAAACTAGCATACGAAATGTCAATAATTTCACCATAAACTATGAATTGTATAAAAATAGCACATCCACTGTCAAACATATCACAAAACCTTCAATACAATATATAAGTTTTGTATCATAATAAATCAACTTCAAATAAGCGTAAAATCCGTCAAAGGATGTTGACATAGATGAAATCAAAACACTTTTTAGAGAAATATCTCTTTCTATTTTTGAAATCATTTAAGATCCATATAAAATAAAACATTTTCTTGAAAATATTCTTATAAGCTTGTAAGGGAAGCTTTGACGATTTTATAACGGCGGAAAATAACCGCACCCGCCGTATAAGTTAAAAAAACATTCTTATCTTAATTCTGTCGAAAAGGTTAAAAAGCACCTTGTTTGGAAAACAACAGAAAGATTCCCTTATAAACCTCTTATAAAAAGTCAAACAAGGGTATAAATGACTTAAACCCATATTCTTATAAATATTAAAAATGTTTTGAAATACATTTTGAAGAAACATGGACGTGGATGATAACGAGGTCCCAGTAGATAATTATGTATAAACAACCTCGGATAATGAAGAGATTGCGAAACAAACCCTTACCTTGTACTTTTCCTTTGTTGGGGTAGGTTAACCTCTTGTATAATGGTGAAATAATTATTATTAAATTATACAAGAATCATATACATTAATATGATATCATATATTATCTTTTAACATTGCTTTATTAATAATATCTTAGTATTATCGTTGTTTCGGGTGATAATCGATTCGTTCTTCTTAAATGTTTGGTTACGTAAGACATGTTTGTAATGGATAGATTATATCTTATTCATAATCAGAATGATATTAATATTATTTTTAACCCTAAAATGAGAATAAGACTTGAATGAATACGATGGAGAATGAATCTCATCGCGTTCGTGGAGACGGTAGTCCGTACGTACGCACGAACGCTACTTCCATTTAATTTTTATTTTTAAAAGAATCGAATCCAAATGATACATAGGTATATTACAATTCCAGTATAATATAATATTTTATATATGTTACTTAATTTCATTAACACCATCCTTTATACGTTCCATGTGTGGTATGAACGAGTCATATCATTTTAAGGGGGCGGTAGTCCGCACTTCCTCAAATGAAATTATCGTATGTATATACAACATGAAACAAATAATGGTATGAAATAAAATGTAATTACAGAAGCTTATATATGAAATATATATCATTAATATCATATTTAATTACAGTGCCATCATAATGGCCACCATGAGAGGCGGTAAGATGTATTTGAACAATCATCGTTTCGTGAGGCGTTAGTTTGCCATCCACAAAAACATTATGTTCATCATCCATTAGATGGAGTTGTGTGTATGTGAAGTTTGAATCCTTCTTATAACAAAATCCTAGTATATTGTGTATACTGGTGTTGTTACAAAATAAAGGAAATAAAAAGAGTTTGAGGGTTGGAGAAGCAAAATAAATGAAAATAATTTAAGAGAAATCGTTACCTTTAATTTAGGTAACTCACTTTGGTTGGAACCAAAGGACTTCTTGAAATGCTTTCTGCCTAAGGGGAAGCTTCAAGGAGGAGGAGAGGGATGTGGGGAGCTTATTTGGGCAGGGTTTGTACGAGACAAGTGGCTTGAGAGGTGTGAGGAATGAGTAGAAGTGGTCTCCTTTTATAAGGGAGAGGAGGGGCTCTTTAGGAAAGAGTGAAAGTATTACTTTATAATATAATTATATTCGGTTTATAATGGTCCAAAAATCATTGAGGTCAAAGATAAGATGACTCATATTCTAAATAACATCAACCAATAAGAATTGGACAGGTTTTAGATAATATTTTAATCATTATAATCTTATTTATTTAAATGATTTATTAATGAGGTAAACATTTCATCATTATTGTGTCATTAATAATTTAAATTATTTGATGTCTAAAAATTATAAATAAAATATAATTATGTAGGAAATCTTTTTATATTTCTAATGAATATTTATAATCAAAAATCCAACATGTATAACCCTATGTAAAAATTGTTCTTCTACATGATGTAAGCTAATGCCATTTTTATTTTTATTTTAACTTTATTAATATAATGTGTCCCTACCACGTACAAGTGGCTCCAAGGGGTCCCCAAATCGACCCAAGGATGCCCATGGTCGGGTATGTGTCCACCAATAAGGTTAGGACACGTTTTAGGGTAATTTTGTATTATTATAATATTATTTTTTAACCCTTATTTACCGGATTTACCCTTTAACCATGGTAAATAAAATATTTACCGCAGTAATTATTCAAAATGTGTAAAAATAAAAGTTACCTATTTACATAATTTGGACATCCTGATTCCAAATAAGTAATCCATTTTTCCAAATTCAAAACACAGAAGTGGCAGAAATTAATTTAAAATTAATTCTCGTTGTTAAAATAAAAAGCGTGTTTTTAAGAGATAATAACTATCAAAAGATTGACACTTGTTTATGTCTGAATTAATTGTGAAATTATGTCCAATGACAAACATTAAATTAAATGGTAAAAATTTATTCTAAATATACTTTAAAACCACTCAAATTCATAATTTATCAATATTAATTATTTTGATTAAAAAAGTTGTATTTAATTAAAATTTAGTAATTTTCACTATTCATCAAAATATAAAAGTTATCCGAAAAGTACCAAAATTTCACCCTAGGCTAATTTCAATATTCCGAATCCAAAAATGAAGTCTATTTTGAAATATAAAATATATATGATTTCAAAAAGTAGGTATTACTATTCACAACGGCTAGTTTAATTAGTTGTGGTGTGTGTTAGAACTCGAGGTTGCGTACAACACACGCTATCGCATTATTCGAAGGGAAACGTACCGTGGAAGTTTGGGGTGTTACATTCTCCTCTCCTTCAAATAATTGCGTCCTCGCAATTTCTAGGGTATTACTGCATAAAAAGACTCGGGTGGTTCTTCATCATAAGTTCCTCGGGTTCCCACGTTGCCTCTTTCATCTTATGATTTCTCCACAAAACTTTTACCAGACGCGTCGTCCGGTTTCTCAGTACTTGTTCTCTTGTATCAAGAATCCTGACAGGCTCTTCACAATAAGACAGATCGGGTTCCAGTTCTAATTCCTCATATGTGAGTACATGTGTTGGGTCAGGCATGTATTTCCTCAACAGAGATACATGGAACACATCGTGAACTTTGGAGAGACTTGGCGGCATTGCCAATCAGTAAGCTACAACCCCAATTCGTTCTAGAATTTCGAAAGTTCCGATGTACCTGGGACTCAATTTACCTTTCTTACCAAAACTTATGACTCCCTTCCATGGAGATACCTTCAGGAAAACATGATCACCGACTTGAAATTCCAAATCCTTCCTTCGATTATCGGTATAGATCTTCTGCCTACTTTGAGCTGCTTTGATGTGATTTTGGATTACCTTCACCTTTTCCACCGTTTCCTCCACCAGTTCTGGGCCTACATGTTTTCTTTCACCAACGTCATCCCAACAGGTTGGTGTACGACATCTCTTTCTGTATAACGCTTCATATGGTTCCATCTGAATACTCGAATGGAAGCTATTGTTATAGGAAAATTCTACCAGTGGTAAATATTGATCCCACATACCCTGAAAGTCATGTGAGCAAGATCTCAACATGTATTCTAAGGTCTGAATAGTCCGTTCTGATTGTCCATCTGTCTGAGGGTGGTAAGTAGTTCTCAAATGAAGTTCAGTATCCAGGGATTTCTGAAGACTCTTCCAAAATCTTGAAGTAAAACGGGGATCACGATCAGAAACAATCGATAGGGGTACTCCATGAAGTCTTACAACTTCATTAATATATAGTATTGCTAGACGTTCCAGGGGTAGATCTTCTCTTATAGCAAGAAAATGTGCTGACATGGTAAGACGATCAACAATAACCCATATTGCATCGTTCCTTCTAGGAGTCTTTGGTATCCCCATGACCAAGTCCATCGTAATATTGCCCCATTTCCACTCCGGTATGGGAAGAGGTTGCATGACTCCTCCAGGCTGTTGCCTTCCAGCTTTCACTTATTGACAAACCATACATCTTGACACAAAATCATCAATCTCTCTCTTCATGTTGTCCCACAAAAAATGTTCCTTCAAATCTCTATACATTTTGGTGCTCCCATGGTGTATAGAGAAATTGGAACTACGAGCATCATCCAGCAATTCCCTTTTTAGATCAGGTAAATCGGGAACACAAAGTCTCTTCCCGAATTTCAAAATCCCATCTTCATACACAAAGTCTCTCAATCTCCCATCATTCACAGCTTTATTTTTCTTCTGAAATTCTTCATCATCGGTCTGAGAACTCTTAATCCTTTCTAGTAAAGATGGTTTGGCAACCATTTGAAAATGAATTGATGTTTCACCTTCCCTGGTTATTCCCATGTCCATCTTCACTATATTCATGAAAATTGGATCCCTTTCAATTCTCATCATGTTCAAAACACCATGGTCATTTCTGCTCAAAGCATCTTCCACCTTGTTTGCTTTCCCCGGGTGGTAGTGTATCGTGCAATCAAAATCCTTGAGTAATTCAAGCCATCTCCTTTGCCTCATGTTGAGTTCTTTCTGTGAGAAAATATACTTCAAACTCTTGTGATCAGTATAAATCTCACATTTTTCACCATAGAGGTAGTGCCTCCATATCTTCAAAGCAAAGATCACAGCTACTAACTCAATATCATGAGTAGGATAGTTTTGTTCATTAATTTTCAACTGTCGTGATGCATAGGCAATAACTCTATCATTCTGCATAAGGACACAACCAAGTCCTTTCTTTGATGCATCACTATAAATAACGAACCCATCATTCCCCGATGGTAGAGTCAATATAGGAGCATTGACTAATCTTCTCATCAGTTCTTCAAAACATTCTTCACACTTTTTTGTCCAAACAAATTTAACCCCTTTACGTGTGAGCTTCGTTAATGGGTTAGCCAATCGGGCAAAATTCTGGACGAAACGTCGATAATAACCTGCCAAACCAATAAAACTACGTACCTCAGTTATACTCATAGGTGCTGGCCATTGTTGGATTGCCTTGGTCTTAGAAGGATCAACAGAGATTCCATCTTTAGAGACAATATGGCCAAGAAAAGAAATATCCTGAAGCCAGAATTCACACTTGCTAAACTTCCCATATAATTCATGCCTCCTCAGAGTCTTCAAGATAATGCGCAAGTGATTTTCATGATCTTCGTAGGTTTTGGAGTATACCAAGATATCATCAATAAATACCACCACAAATTCATCGAGATACTCCTTGAAAACTCTATTCATCAGATCCATGAATACAGAGGGTGCATTAGTCAATCCAAATGGCATTACGGTAAACTCGTAATGCCCGTACCTGGTTCGAAATTGTGTCTTCGGAATGTCTTCCTTCTTCACACACAACTGATAGTATCCATATCGAATGTCAATCTTTGAAAAGTATTGAGCTCCATGCAGTTGGTCAAATAAATAATCAATACGAGGTAGGGGATACTTGTTCTTTATCGTTATAGCATTGATCTCCCTGTAGTCGATACATAACCTCATAGATCCATATTTCTTTTTAACAAAAAGAATAGGGGCTCCCCATGGAGAAACACTAGGGAGAATAAATCCCTTATTACTCAATTCCTCTAGTTGTTTCTTTAGTTCGACTAACTCTACAGTGGCCATTCTATAAGGGGTCTTCGATATAGGCCTTGATCCAGGAATCAAATCAATGGAAAACTCAACTTCTCGTTCTGGAGGATGTCCAGGTAAATCTTCCAGAAATACATCTACAAATTCTTTCACAATAGGTACATCCTCTATTTGAACATTCCTTTCCTCACCGACAGTTATTTCATTTTCTTCCTCCCCAATAATTGAATTAAGTTGAACTACTGGGGGTGGATCTAAATAAGAATTAGGTGGTGAAGATTCTGCTCTAAAAATAAGGTGTTCCTTATCATTATCATCAAGAATCGTAACCTCTTTCTTCTTACAATAAATCTTCGCATCATAGTCCGAAATCCAGTCCATACCGAGGATTATATCAAACTCAATCATAGGTATGACGATGAGATCAGCAGATAAAGAAAATTTATGTTCTCTAATGGGGACTGATTCACAAAACATTGTTGCAATGATACTTCCCTTAGGAGTTTTAACTGAAAACTCCCTTAATAAGTCAAATTGGAAATATCTAATTTTCTTAGCAAGCTGGGAAGATATGAAACAATGCGACGATCCAGAGTCAAATAATGCATTTGCTAAACTTCAGGAAACCATTAAATTACCTGCCACCACGTCTTTCGGAGCTTCTACCTCAGCAGTAGTGATATCATAAGCCTGGCCTTGATCCCTTGGCCTTTTATGAGGTATGTTCTCCTGATGCTTAGGACATTCATTTGCATAATGTCCCATCTCCCTGCAGTTGTATCACTGAACGTTGGTAGCTTCCTTCTTCCCCTTGCAATCACGAGCTTGGTGGGTTTTTTCAACACACTTGTAACAGACTCCCATTCCCTTCAAGAAAGTACCAGGATGTTTCTTCCCGCATTTACCACACGATTGATATTCAACCTTTCCCTTCTTCCCCTTATTTCCATTCCCAGATTGATCAGCAGGTCTCTTCTTCTCTTGCTTTGCTTTAAAGAATAAGACTTAGAGAATTCCTTTTCGGTCTTGATAGCACATGAGACAATGTCTTTGTACGATGAAAAGGATTGTGAGACTAATGCTCGACGGAGAAATGGTTTTAACCCATCAAAGAAACGACCAATATTACTTCTTGGGTTGCGAATATAATCTCCAGCATACCTCGCTAACCTTGTAAAGTTAGCCTCATACTTTGTGACATTCTCATCCTCCTTTTGTCTCAGACTCAGAAATTGTCTTTCCATATCTGCTCGATGGTCGCGAGGAAAGTATTTTTCAAAAAACAGATCTTTTAACTCCCTCCATTCCATATTTGATACTTCATCATCTTCCTTCGTATTTTGAATCAATGACCACCATTGATCAGCATCTCCAGTGAGGCGGTAAACTACCATGATAACTTTTTCCCTTTAACTGCTCCCCAAAGCCTGAAATATTTTCTCTAGGGAAAATATCCATTGCTCAGCTACTAAGGGATTTGTACTACCATTGAACGTTGGTGGTTGTTTCCTCATGAATCGATCTAACATTGATCATCCACACTGCGGATCAGGGTGCTCCATACGGGTAAGGTTATTATTCATAACCTGAGTAAGTTGTCCCAGTATGGTGATTAGCTGATCGGCTCTAGTTGCATCACCAGCTCCAATATAATTATCTTGAGCAGGAGGGCAATCCCTACATGGAGTGCGTGCATTGATACGGTTTCAATTTCTTCCACTAGGCGCCATTTCTAAACAATGGCATAAACTAGATCAGTTTATAAATCAAAATACATAATCCCATACTTATAAAACACTTAACATAAATTGAACTATTTATGGATATAATCCATAATCATAAGAATGTTTTCTTTGAGAAAGTATATACTCATAATCCCTTCAAAATGATTTGTGAAGAAAATGAGAGTTATCCTAAGCATATCCCCCGGGAGTGTCGTAACCAAGAGTGCAGCAAGGCCCGTTGTCGTGCACCAGTTCCCATTCGAATCTAGTTCAAAGCGGTGTTTTCGGGTTTTACCCCTAGGTACATCTGTGCCAGAGCCGCCTCTACCTGCTCGTATCCAGACAGGGATGTATTGCTCGGAAAACTCACAAAATCTCTACAATACCAAAATTCTAGGAAGTTCTTCTATACTAATCCTCAAAGTTCATCTTAGGTCTACGTTCTCTAATCAGAGTATATCTAAATCTAGCTTCCAAGGTTTGTACTAAACTTCCTCTGATACCAACTGTAACGCCCCAGCCCCAGTTACCCAGAGTCGGTGCATTATTACATAACATTGGCATGATCGTAAGAAAGATCAAATCTCGAAAGACCGATTGGTTTAGTAGACTTGGAAACACTAGATATATTCATAAGTTTTACATTACATCATAAAATGAAAACTACTACAACAAAATAATGTTTCCACAGTCCACACTATAATCCCCTCATAATATCCCTGCAGGTCATTCATAACTTAAATCTTCACATCCTGGGAAAAATAAAACATAGAAAAGGGGTGATCTCAAATGCCCAGAAAGGATAACAATATAGCGGAACATTCAAAAATAAGCATAAACATTTAAGGCAATGAATTACTAAAACAAAAGCCTTTTAAACATGAACTTCAACATAGTATGGAAAAAGTAAAATGAAATAATGCCATTTACTTGTTCACATGGATATTCTACTAATCGAATAATCACATGCAATATCAATAACCACTTTCATAATGTTGGAATGCATAATGCCAGACTATCATAACCACATAGCCAAGGCCTCATGCCAAGACTACAAATAATATATTGCCAAGGCCTTGTGCCAAGACACTAGTTTGTATCATGAGACCTATCGATGCATCGAGAAGCTATAGCGGGCTCCACCCATCACATATTAAGTCCAATGCATTCCCATATGAAAAGTTTTAAACATAACATAAACATTCGTATTAAAACTAGCATACGAAATGTCAATAATTTCACCATAAACTATGAATGGTATAAAAATAGCACATCCACAGTCAAACATATCAAAAAACCTTTAATACAATATAGAAGTTTCGTATCATAATAAATCAACTTCAAATAAGCGTAAAATCCGTCAAAGGATGTTGACATAGATGAAATCAAAACACTTTTTAGAGAAATATCCTTTTCTATTTTTGAAATCATTTATGAGCCATATAAAATAAAACATTTTCTTGAAAAAATTCTTATAAGCTTGTAAGGGATGCTTTGACGATTTTATAATGGTGGAAAATAACCGCACCCGCCGTATAAGTTAAAAAAATATTATTATCTTAATTCTGTCGAAAAGGTTAAAAAGCACCTTGTTTGGAAAACGACGGAAAGATTCCCTTATAAACCTATTATAAAAAGTCAAACAAGGGTATAAATGACTAAAACCCATATTATTTTAAATATTAAAAATGTTTTGAAATACATTTTTAAGAAACATGGACGTGGATGATAACGAGGTCCCAGTAGATAATTATGTATAAACAACCTCGGATAATGAAGAGATTGCGAAATAAACCCTTACCTTGTACTTTTCCTTTGTTGGGGTAGGTTAACATCCTGTATAATGGTGAAATAATTATTATTAAATTATAAAAGAATCATATACATTAATATGATATCATATATGATCTTTTAACATTGCTTTATTAATAATATCTTAGTATTATCGTTGTTTCGGGTGATAATCATTCGTTCTTCTTAAATGTTTGGTTACGTAAGACATGTTTGTAATGGATATATTATATCTTATTCATAATCAGAATGATATTAATATTATTTTTAACCCTAAAATGAGAATAAGACTTGAATGGATACGATGGAGAATGAATCTCATCGCGTTCGTGGAGACGGTAGTCCGTACGTACGCACGAACACTACTTCCATTTAATTTTTATTTTTAAAAGAATCGAATCCAAATGATACATAGGTATATTACTATTCCAGTATAATATAATATTTTATATATGTTACTTAAGTTCATTAACACCATCCTTTATACGTTCCATGTGTGGTATGAATGAGTCATATCATTTTAAGGGGGCGGTAGTCCACACTTCCTCAAATTAAATTATCGTATGTATATACAACATGAAACGAATAATGGTATGAAATAAAATTGAATTACAGAATCTTATATATAAAATATATATCATTAATATCATATTTAATTACAGTGCCATCATAATGGCCACCATGAGAGGCGGTAAGATGTATTTGAACAATCATCGTTTCGTGAGGCGTTAGTTTGCCATCTGCAGAAACATTATGTTCATCATCCATTAGATGGAGTTGTGTGTATGTGTAGTTTGAATCCTTCTTATAACAACATCCTAGTATATTTTGGATACTGGTGTTGTTACAAAAGAAAGGAAATAAAAAGAGTTTGGGGGTTGGAGAAGCAAAATAAATGAAAATAATTTAAGAGAAATCGTTACCTTTCATTTAGGTAACTCACTTTGGTTGGAACCAAAGGACTTCTTGAAATGCTTTCTGCCTAAGGGGAAGCTTCAAGGAGGAGGAGAGGGATCTGGGGAGCTTGTTTGGGCAGTGGTTGGATGAGCCAAGTGGCTTGAGAGGTGTGAGGAATGAGTAGAAGTGGTCTCCTTTTATAAGGGAGAGGAGGGGCTCTTTAGGAAAGAGTGAAAGTATTACTTTATAATATAATTATATTCGGTTTATAATGGTCCAAAAATCATTGAGGTCGAAGATACGATGACTCATATTCTAAATAACATCAACCAATAATAATTGGACAGGTTTTAGATAATATTTTAATCATTATAATCTTATTTATTTAAATGATTTATTAATGAGGTAAACATTGCATCATTATTGTGTCATTAATAATTTAAATTATTTGATTTTTAAAAATTATAAATAAAATATCATTATGTAGGAAATATTTTTAGCTTTCTAATTAATGTTTATAATCGAAAATCCAACATGTATAACCCTATGTAAAAATTGTTCTTCTAAAATATGTAAGCTTATGCCATTTTTATTTTTATTTTAACTTTATTAACATAATGTGTCCCTACCACATACAAGTGGCTCCAAGGGGTCCCCAAATCGACCCAAGGATGACCATGGTCGGGTATTTGTCCACCAATAAGGTTAGGACGCGTTTTAGGGTAATTTTGTATCATTGTAATATTATTTTTTAACCCTTATTTACCGGATTTACCCTTTAACCATGGTAAATAAAATATTTACCGCAGTAATTATTCAAAATGTGTAAAAATAAAAGTTACATATTTACATAATTTGGACATCCTGATTCCAAATATGTAATCCATTTTTCCAAATTCAAAACACAGAAGTGGCAGAAATTAATTTAAAATTAATTCTCGTTGTTAAAATAAAAAGCGTGTTTTTAAGAGATAATAACTATCAAAAGATTGACACTTGTTTATGTCTGATTTAATTGTGAAATTATGTCCAATGACAAACATTAAATTAAATGGTAAAAATATATTCTAAATATACTTTAAAACCACTCAAATTCATAATTTATCAATATTAATTATTTTGATTAAAAAAGTTGTTTTTAATTAAAATTTACTAATTTTCACTATTCATCAAAATATAAAAGTTATCGAAAAGTACCAAAATTTCACCGTAAGCTAATTTCAATATTCCAAATCCAAAAATGAAGTCTATTTTGAAATATAAAATATATATGATTTCAAAAAGTAGGTATTACTATTCACAACGGCTAGTTTAATTAGTTGTGGTGTGTGTTAGAACTCGAGGTTGCGTACAACACACGCTATCGCATTATTCGAAGGGAAACGTACCGTGGAAGCTTGGGGTGTTACATTAATCGTGATGAAGGGTGAAGGCACAAGAACTTCTATCAAAAACCTCTCAAGGTGTAATCCACCAAAAGTCGGTGTTGGTCTTATTTTATTATTAAGCCAACAAACGAAAAAGAGGAAGTAACGACCCATTAATTCATATAATTAAATCAACGAAAGAAACTTCCCATTTAATTCACCAATAAAACCTCCCAATTAAATGGTGCGTTAAGAAATTAAGAAAACGCGTCAGTTGACTTTCATAATGACGGGTTTTCGCGGATGCGTTACTTAGTACAAAAGAAACGGCAGGGCTCGTGCGGGCCCCACCCCTCAAATATCCTACCAAGGGGGTAGGATATTTTTGGATAGCACCCTATCCTGATCAAGTTAGCTTAAGCCGCTTTATGTGGCTTCAAGTGGCTTCCAAGTGGCTTTAGTGAAATAAAATAAAGTTTGTCGTACAATTATTATTTTTCTTAACTTTAAGCCCGAAATTTAAAAACCACAGCCGAGAAAACGAAACTCCGGAAGATGCGTTTCTAAGAAAATACTGGTGCTGTGATTTCATCGGTTCCCTCAGAATTTGATTCCGGGCACCGGTTCAAAAGTTAGAAAAACCCGCTCGTCCGTTCACTGAACGTACCCGATCCAATCTTCGGAAAATGATTCTTGGCACACCGGGCCTCGGAATCAGGTGCCGTCAGAAACTGTGTTCTTGTTAAATTCCAAAAAAAATTAAGAAAAAAAATTTCCTTGAAATTTACAGGTCTTTACATTACTCCCACCTCAGGGCTTTACGTCCCCGTAAATATACATCATAAACTAGGGAAACAAATGTGGGTACTGAGCATGCATCTGAGCCTCCCGCTCCCAAGTGCTCTCCTGGAGGTTCCCGTGATGCCATCTGATACGCAATAGAGGAATCGATCGTCCATGTAGGACCCGCTCCTGTTGATCCTCGATCTCCACTGGGACCTCTGCAAAAGTCTCCCCATCATCCACGTCTAGCTCCCCATGGTCAATGATGTGCGTCAGGTCATGCACGTATTTCCTCAGCTGAGATACATGGAAGACGTCGTGTACCCGGTGTAACTGAGGTGGCAGAGCCAGGCGATAAGCCACCTCGCCAATCCTGCTGAGGACCTGTAAAGGTCCGATGAAGAGTGGAGACAACTTGCCACCTCGGCCAAATCTCTGTAATCCACGTCGAGGTGAGACACGCAAGAAGACGTGGTCGCCATCCTCGAACTCTGGTGGCCTCCGCCTCCTGTCAGCATAAGACTTCTGCCGGCTCTGAGCTGTCCTCATCCGCTTCTGGATGACCTGTACCTTCTCTGTCGTAGCTCAGACCATCTCCGGTCCCACAAGTGCTGACTCCCCAGGGTCTGTCCAGCAAAAAGGAGATCTGCAAGGTCTACCGTATAACGCCTCGTATGGTTCCATCCCGATGGTGGAGTGGTAGCTTTTGTTGTACGCGAACTCCACCAAGGGTAGGTGATCCTCCCAACTACGACCAAAGTCGAGGACAGATGCGCGGAGAATGTCCTCGAGAGTCAGAATGGTCCTCTCTATCTGATCATCCGTCTAAGGGTGAAAGGCGGTGCTCAGACGTAGCCGCATCCCGAACACCTCCTGCAACCCCTTCCAATGCCGGGAAGTAAAATGAGCATCCCGATCGGAGACGATAGACGATGGCACCCCGAGAAGCCGTACAATCTCATGAACGTAGAGACGCCCCAAGCTCTCCACGGATCCCTGCTCTCGGATGGGTAAGAAGTGCGAAGACTTGGTGAGTCGGTCAACAATCACCCAAATGGAGTTGTGACCTCTAGAAGTGCATGTAAGTCCAGTCATGAAGTCCAAAGATATGTCGTCCCACTTCCACTCCGGGACCTCCAAGGGCTGTACCAAGCCTGCTGGTACATGATGCCCTGCCTTCACCTGCTGCCAGGTGAGGCACCGTGAAACGAACTCTGCCATATCCTTCTTCATGCCCGGCCACCAGTGCTGTCGTCTGAGATCCTGGTACATCTTCGCCACTCCAGGATGTACCACCAAAGGAGAAGTGTGAAACTCTCTCAGAACCTCCTCTCGTAAAGTGACTGGTACCGAGGTATGTCCTGTGAAAAGGACGCCGTGCTCTGCTCCAAGGGAGAAACCATCATGTGCCAGTCCCAAGGATATCTGTGCACGCCGCATCTCACAATCAGCGTCCCCACGCTGTACCTCTCTGACCTGCTGTAGAAGTGGAGGAGAGACTGTGAGAGACTGAAGGAAGGCTACTCCATCTCTATCCATGAAGGATATCTGCAAGGCGGCTAGCTGCTCTGTCACCTCCTCAAGTAGCTGAATGCCCGTCCTCCTGCTGAGGGAATCGTCTACTACGTTCCCCTTCCCAGGAGTATAGACTATCTCAAAGTCATAGTCCTGGAGGAACTCGAGCCATCGCCGCTGTCTCAGGTTCAGGTATTTCTGAGAGAAGATGTACCTAAGAATCTGGTGGTCTGAAAAGACTATAAAGCACTCCCATCAGATAGTGCCGCCATGTCTTCAGAGCGAAGGCCACTGCTGCTCACTCTAGGTCATGGGTAGCATAGTTCTGCTCATGCAGCCTCAACTGACGTTATCCATAGGAAATCACGGCCCACTCCTGCATCAGGACACATCCGAGTCCGGTCCCTGATGCATTGCAATAGACTATGTATCCAAATCCCTCCTCAGGCAACCTCAATATAGGTGCGCTGGTCAATCTCTGTCTCGGCTCCTGGATTCTCTGCTGACATCTGTCTGACCACACAAAGGGTTTCCCCTTCTTTGTCAAAGCTGAGAGTGGCGCCGCAACTCTGGAGAGGTCCGGCACAAATCTCCGATAGTATCCGACTAGACCCAAGAAACTCCACACCTCCGTCATGCTCCTGGGTGGCTCCCAAGCTAGCACTTCCTCGATCTTCGCGGGATCCCATGCAACTCCCGCCTCAGAAATGACATCCCCCAAGAAGTGGACCTCACGTAACCGGAACTGGCACTTCGAGAGCTTTCCATAAAGATGGTCCTCTCGGAGTGTGTCTAGTACAACACGCAAGGGGTAGGCGTGCTCCTCCTCGGTGGTGGAGTACACCAAAATGTCGTCGATGAAGACAACGACAAATCGATCAAGGTATGGCTGAAAGATCCTGTTCATGATGCTCATGAACACTACTGGAGCGTTGGTTATGCCGAAAGGCATAACCAAGAACTCATAGTTGCCATACCGACACCTGAAGGTCGTCTTCTGTACGTCCTCGTCTCGAACTCTGAGCTGATGATAGCCTGACCTGAGGTATATCTTCGAGAACCACCGTGCTCCCTTGAGCTGATCGAAGAGGTCATTAATCCTCGATAGCGGATACTTGTTACTCACTATCACCTGGTTCAGGCGACGATAGTCGACACATAGTCGCAAGCTCCCTTCCGCCATCTTGGCGAACAATATCGGGGAAGCCTAGGGTGAAACACTGGGACGAATGAACCCCTTTCCCTGCAAGTCCTCCAACTGTACCCGCTGCTCTAGAAGCTCAGCGGGGGCCATCTGATACGCTGGAGTGGATATCGGGGCTATCCCGGGGTACAGATCAATATAAAAGTCTACATCTCTGCGAGGGGGTAGCCCTAGAACGTCATCGGGAAAGACGTCCGTGTACTGATCCACCACTGCAGGAAAACTAGGACTCTGCAAGTCCACTGCTCCTTGGATGAGGCTAGCCAACTTATGAGTGATGGGCTGTCCCCTCCTCTGCGAGAGTCCATCATGTGCTGTAAAGGCTCCCTTCTCGCTGGTGAAGGTGAACCTACTCCCGTCGGTGTGCACACATCGCACCGTGTGCCTAAAACAGTCAATCTGAGCACGGACTGTAGATAACCAATCCATTCCCAAGATGATATAGTAAGGCCTCGATGCCCCTACAAGAAGATCCCAGCCAAAGCTCTCGCCTCTTGAGTAATATCACACTGCCGGCACCTGTGCGTAATCGTCGAGCCTGCTCCCGCAAGGGTCTCTAGCCGTAAGGATCGAGCCAATGGCTCTGTTGGAATCTCTGAGCTCCGAACAAGGGCAGCGGCTATGAAAGAGTGACTCGCTCCTGTGTCTATAAGAACTGCAGCAAGGGTGGAATAGACACAGATCATACCTCGAATCATCTCTAGCGCACCGTGGTCGTAGGCCTCTGCTGCCTGGAGCTGTGCCTGTCTCTGCCCGCCAGCTCGCTGTGGTTGGGGCGGACCTCTTGGTGGTGGTGGTGGCAGAGCCTCAAAGCGTCGCCCACCACCTGCTGCTCGGCCATCTCCTCTGCCTCATCTACCTCCTCCCTGCAGACTGCCACGGTTGACCCTCTGCCTCTGCCTGGGTGGCCCCTCCACCGTCTGCTGCTCCTCGGCACGGCGGGTCGGGCAGTCACGAGCCAAGTGGCCCTGCCCGCCGCATGCATAGCACTTCCTGCCTCTCGAAAGACTGGCTTCGCGCTGTGTGCACCGCACTGCTGAGCCAGTGTCCTGAGGCCGTCTACGAGAGGGTCTGGTCTGCCTAGAACCCTGAGTCATCCGTCGGCTCCATGCTATCGAAGACTCCGCTACCAGCCGCCCTGTGGTAGGTCTCGTTACTGAAGTAGACTCAGCCAGAAAGATCTCAATCAGAAGGGCTCGCTCTAGTACTCCTGCCTGGGTCGGGATGATGAGGGAGATCAGCGATGCCCTGATCTCATGTCTCAATCCCTACTCGAAGGTCCGGGCCCGGAAGAAGGGTCCCCGTACCATGTCGGTCGAGTAGTGA
The DNA here is from genome assembly GCA_963277665.1 of Viscum album. Classification (NCBI taxonomy): domain Eukaryota; kingdom Viridiplantae; phylum Streptophyta; class Magnoliopsida; order Santalales; family Viscaceae; genus Viscum; species Viscum album. The sequence goes on from OY728158.1 coordinate 96,968,036, forward strand.
GAAAGATCGGTGAATCTCACAGAGTACTGGGCGACCGTCAAGCTGCCCTGCCGCAGCTGAAGAAGCTCTTGGATGCGCACCACACGGAGGGTGGCCGGGACGAACTCTGAGCGGAAGAGGCCCTCAATGTCTTTCCAGATGAGAGAGGCCTCATCGTTCACCTTGAGCATCAAGCTCCACCATCATCCTGCTGCTGCTTGCAGTAGGATCGCCGTGAGGATCACCATGAGGTCTGCTGGTGTCCTCACTAGCCTGAAAACTCAAACGACCGCCTCCAGCCAGTCCTCGGCTGCCTGAGGGTCCATCTCCCCACAAAACCTGGGTGGTCGCTGGCGCTGGAACTCGTGCAGAGCTCCGAGGTGACGTGCATTGTCAGCGGTCGGTGTTGGAAGCATCGGGGGCTCGGCGGGTAAAGGTACCACCGGTGCCTCTGCTGTCAACGGGCCCTGTACCGAGGCCTCGTCGCTCGGCGGGCTTTCGTCGCGCTCTACTCTCAGAACCCTAGCTGGCTGCCGTCGTGGGGCCATCCTGAAAAGGAAACAAGTGTTCCACGGTCACAACTGTATACCTGGTGAGCTGACACAAGTAATCACAAAGAAAACTTGAAAACACACATGCAATCAATGTTTTTGTGCCTTAAGTCGGAAATCAGAAGTCAGGGTCCTGGTGTACGGATATGTCGGCCACCGTACCAACACTGGACTCCCTGGATGGATAACCACACTCAATATGCTAAACACTATTGCTTCACATAGAAGAAAGATCAGAGTCTGCGGTAGAACCGACCACCTCTGATACCAATTTGTCACGACCCATCCTCAGGGCCCGTGTCGTGACTACCGCAAGCCCGCCTTCCATAGGCCAGGGGCTGGCGACTAGCACCAAGGCGTAAATCCCAGAAAAAGGGAAGGAATTGCCTTTGGAAAGTAAACAAGAACCACAGAGTAAGCAAGCATAAAAGTAAACACTAAGTAAAAACTGTAACAAGTTGTGCTGAAAGTAAAGGGGCCGGAAATACAAGCCCATCTGTAATGTACAACTGAAAGGTTAAAACAGCAAATGAAAAGAAAAGCCGCAGCGTCGAGCCGTTCTCTGGAAGTCCCACCTGAAGGGTGGTTACAGATAGCCTCCACTGCTCCTCGGTCCACCTGACTGCTCCGTGTACGTCCCACCCAGTGGTCCACCTCCAGGTACCGTCCTGCTCCGCAAGCCTCCTCCACGATCAGCACTGTCAGTCGTCTGCAACCAACACAACGTAGTGCGGGCATAGCCCATGTAGGGGTGAGTATAAGCTACTCAGTAGGGACCCCGAGACCCCTGAAGGTCTCTCAGAATCCACAAAGGATAAACCACAAAGGAAAGATACAATCACGAAGTAACAACCGACACTGCTTAGGTATATGCCCATACATATACCGAAGTCATCAATCCCCGTTCGGCTCCAACATCCGAGTCCAAGCACAACCCAGTCCACACAGGAAAGCAAACGTATACCCAAACAGGATAGCTCAACACAATCCACAAAGGAGAGTAAACCGTAAATCCACACAGGATAGTTCAACACAATCCACAAAGGAGAGTAACACAAGATTCAACTCACACAGGTATACTTCTTCTATGACGATAAAGATGATCACTGATCCATCTAAGTCGTCGGACCCACAAAGGATCGAAAGGTACTAACCCCCGCAATGACCCACACAGGATCAGACCCACACAAGATCAATATGTAACTAACCCCCGCAAAGGCCCACACAGGATCGGTCCAACACAGGACCTATAGGCGCTGGATCACACAGAACCGCTGAGCACTGACCCACATAGGATCAGACCCACACAGGATCTGTAGCACTGATCCACGTAGGATCGCTGAGTACAGTAGTCGTCGCAGTCCACTGAGTATATCTGCACAGTCGCCGTCGCAGTCCACTGAGGATCTCTGCAAAGTCGTCATCGCAGTCCACTGAGGATCTCTTCACAATCGTCGTCGCAGTCACAGTAGCAGTCGCAACCAGCTCTAGGGTTCCTGCACACAGCAAGCACGTTCGGGAGGGTCCGCTCCACGAGCCGAGAGGCTGATACATCAACTGACACAAATTCCGAGGTTGATGTATCCAAATGTTCTGTATCGTCAACAGGAACTCAACGTCGCAGACGGCGCGTCAATCGGACGCCCGGTCTGAGAGTTATTGGCGTTTTCGTCCCAGGGGCCCGGTTGGTTTTTAAGGCAAAACCAACCCGACTGTACTCCACCTGCGTCCAAACCTCGGGTGGAGTATGCCAAAAGATCCGTCTCACTTAGACGAATCCACCAAAGCTGATGGAACATCAATCGGACGTCCGTAGCTCAAGATATGAGCGTTTACGCTCCGAGGGCCCGGTTGGTTTTGTGAACGAACCAACCCAGCCGAACCGAAAGTATTCTGAAACCTTTAGTGTGATATACCGAAACGACCGTCTCTATCCAAGGACTGTGTTTCCACTGACGGCGCGTCGTTCGGAGGACTGTAGGTCAAGTTACCGGTTAGAGACCGAAAACGGTCCGAAGACGGGGGGTCCGGGCCCAGGCCGACCCGGCCCGACCCCCCCTAGGTCGGCCAAACCGGGCCGACCCGAACCAGGTTGGCCTGACCCGGCTGGACCCGGTCCTGTCCGGCCAGGGCGCGGCCTGGCCGGTCGGACTGGCCTGGCTCAGCTCGGTCGAGCGGCCTCGCGCGACAGCCACGGGGCGCCGCCCCCGCGGTTTGGAAGAAGTCGCGGCCCTCTAAGGGTCGCGCTGGAGTCAACCGATGCGGCTATGCCGCGTCCCGTGCATGAGAACCGGACCCGCGCTGCCTCCTCGGTGACCCGCGCCGCCGATAGCTTCCGCGGGCCACCGGAGTTACACCGGTGGTCCGTTTTCTTTCCCGTCTGTGCTGTTGTTCCTCCCGAGTTCCGTTCTTCACCGTGGGATCATCAAATCGCCCTTTCTTCACGTTTTGTCGTCGCACGCCAAATCCACACAACCACGAAGAACAGTAGAGGGTTGTTGGGCCATGTTCGTTTGGCCCGCACCCTCCGCATTAGATAAAAACAACGGGAGAATTATTAAACACATGAAACAAAAATTTTAATAAATTAAAATTGTTCATATGAAACCGGTTCATTAATTTAAATGAAATGGTCACGGGAATAAAAAGATATTTCCAAAAATAAAATCCCCACCTATCAAGTCGAACGCGCGTTTTTTGCGGATTTGTTCGTCGCGGAAGGAGGGGATCGTCGCTTCATCGCGGAAGGGTGTCGCGTCGACGAACTCCAAGGTTCAAGAACAAAAAGATTTAATTAATAAATAAATCTATCTTGAGTTAAAATACACAAAGGAATTTAAAGAAACGAAAACCCTCACCTCAATGGAAGATCGAAGGTTTTGTCGCGGAGGAAGGAACGTCGCAGAAGAACGTTGCGGGAGAGGAAACGTCTGCGGTGCGGCACACGGTGTCACGTCGTCGATTTCTGCGGGTTTGGAGTTCTTCGTCAGAGGCTGGCGTTCTTTTCATTATTCGCGTTCTTCGCAAATAAGGGTGAAGGCACAAGAACTTCTGTCAAAAACCTCTCAACGTGTAATCCACCAAAATTCGGTGTTGGTCTTATTTTATTATTACGCCACCAAACGAAAAAGAGGAAGTAACGACCCATTAATTCGTAGAATTAAATAAACGAAAGAAACTGCCCATTTAATTCACGAATAAAACCACCCAATTAAATGGTGCGTTAAGAAATTAAGAAAACGCGTCAGTTGACTTTCCTAATGACGGGTTTTCGCGGGTGCGTTACATAGTGGAAAAGAAACGGCGGGGCTCGTGCGGTCCCCACCCCACAAATATCCTACCAAGGGGGGTAGGATATTTTTGGATAGCACCCTATCCGGATCAACTCAGCGTAAGCTGCTTTAAGTGGCTTCATGTGACTTCTAAGTGGCTTAAGTGAAATAAAATAATGTTTGTCGTACAATTATTTTATTTCTTAACTTTAATCCCGAAATTTAAAAACCACACCCGAGAAAACGCAACTCCAGAAGAGGCGTTTCTAAGAAAATACTGGTGCTGCGATTTCATCGGTGCCCTCAGAATTCGATTCCGGGCACCGGTTCAAAAGTTAGAAAAACCCGCTTGTCCGTTCACTGAACGTACCTGAGCCAAACTTCGGAAAATGATTCCGGGCACACCGGGCCTCGGAATCAGGTGCCGTCTGAAACTGCGTTCTTGTAAAAATTCCAAAGAAAATTAAGAAAAAAAATATCCTTGAAATTTACGGGTCTTTACATCAACAATAATTCCCACTACCATGTCTAATGGCTATCCTATCCACACTTCAATATTAAACATTCAAAATGTGTCCTTTTACTACAAAGCACCTTCGCTAAATGATCAATAATATTAACTGATTCCAAACCATAATGTTGTTAGGATGAAGATCAACATACTCCCATTCTATCACATGGGAAGGATCGGTCAATAAATCCTCATCTAGGAAAGACTGGACACCTTGTGGATAGAATTAAAATGAGATTGTATGTCCAACCATTATACCACCTTTTCTAGTTGTCCAATTATCTCAAAGGAGTCACACTCCATAGTGCCAACATAAGCTAAATCCCTAACTAATGATGTACCAAGTTAGGTAAAAAAATAATAAAGATATTATCACTAACTTAAAACACAATTATTCAACAAAGGATGTCCTCATAATATTTATAATGACTCTATGTTGTGATTAATCACTTATGGATCAACTTCACCTTTTCCTTTATTTCCTAAACTAGACTTAGCCCCACTAAGGACTACTCTCCCAACTCTGTCTAGAAAAAGGGAGATATAAATGGTTTCCCATAAAAACCCTAAAATCCCACCATTATGATCAAATCCTAATGAAAATTGATATATGAAAATGTACCTAAAGAAAAATTATTATACCAACAAACAATAAAATCAAGAACACAATTTTAAGGAATATATTCATCAACCGAGACATCCCTATGTATAATACCATCCATATACTGATGTTATTACATGCATAATATGTAACACACCGGGCTTCCATGGTACATTTTTCATTCAATAATTCAATAGCTTGCGTTGTATGCAACATCAAGATTCTAACACATCGCGACCAATCAAACGAGCCGTTATGAATAGTAAAACCCACATTTTGAAATCTCTTTAATTTTATCTTTAAAAATTAACTTAATTTTTTGGTTTGGAATATCTAAATAATATTACAGTGAATTTTTGGTATTTTTCTGAAAACATTATTTTTTTGATGAATATTGAAAAACAATAAATTAAAAAAACAATTTTTTAATCCAAATAATTTATAGTGCTAAATTATAGTATTGAGTTATTTTTAATTATAATTAGATTACATTTTTAACATTTAATACAATTATAGTCATTGGAAGAAATTTCACATTTAAACTGGACATAAGCAAGTGTCAATCTTTTGATTGTTATTATTTCTTAAAAACACATTTTTTGTTTTGACAACAGAAATTAATTTTAAATATATTTCTGCAACTTCTCTATTTTGAATTTAGAAAATGGATTCCATATTTAGAATCAAGAGGACCAAATTGTTTAAATAAGTAACTTTTATTTTCAGACATTTTGAATAATTATTTGGTAAATAGTTTATTTACCATGGTTAAATGGTAAATCCAGTAAATAAGGGTAAGAAAAATAATATTATTAAAATATTAAATTACCCTAACACGTGTTCTAACACAATTGTCTGATACATGTACTAACATGGGAATCCTTGGGTCGGTTTTGGGAGCCCATGGAGCCACTTTTAAGTGATAATGACAATTTATATAAATTAGGTTAATGTAAATACAAAAATGACATAAACCTATATCTTTTAGTAAAACAGTTTTATATTGAGATATATTTGTTATAAATTTGACTATAAATATTAATTAGAAATATAAAATAATTCCCTACATAATGGTATTTTATTTATAATTTTTAGACATTGAATAATTATATTTATTTATGACACAATGATGATGCAGTATTTTAATCATTAATGAAAGAATCAAATAAATGATATTATAGATGTTAAAATAAATATAATTTGAAACTTTTGTTGCCATCCAAGAATTTTATAGTTTAATTTTACATGTTATTATTTATTAAATGAATTTTTTTTTATTTAATAATGTTGCTAGGAATTTAAAAAAACAGCAAATAGTTCCAAAATTGAGATAAAAGAGTTTTTTAAAAAAATAATATATTATTAATTGGTATTCTATTCCTAAAAATCTATGGTTCGGACCAAGGTCTTAAATAATATTATATATTTAATTAATGAACATCTTAAATTTATCATGGATGTTTATAGTAATTTTATTGACCATATATTATAAAAATACAAAGAGACATGGTAAATGTCAATCTAATTAACTAAGAGTTAAATAAAAAAGATAAGGTTAATACAGTAACCCAAACCAGTATAAAACCTATTGGTTGATTAGTTTTCATCACATCCACACCTTATCCACTAAATTAATAATTTTTGATCCATTATAAACCTAAAATTATTTTATTATAAAATAATATTTCAATCTGTTTCAAAGGTCCCCATCACCCCTCTTATAAAAGGGAACTTCCCCTTATCTCAAATTTCTACCTTGAAAGCCATTTTTCTAAGCCAACCCCTACCCAAATATTCTCCTAACAGTCATACCTTCATCCTAGAGGCCTTAATTTAGTCTGAAAGCGAACCTGTGGTTCCCTTTTGATCAAATCAAAAGGAAGAACCCGAAGAAGAGGTAATGTTTCATCACCTATTTCATGTTTTTTATTCTTCCACTTACTCTTTCTTTTTTCCATTATAAAATAAAAACTCCCATATATTCTATATACAATGATATAATTATAAATATGGTACATACATATTAATTATTATATCCATACTTTGAATGAAATGTCACCATACGTGTGTATGTACGTCTTACCGTCTCCAAGTCATGGTGTAGTTGTTATTCAATATATTATATTTTGGATGGATATAATAATTATGTATAATTTATATAAATAAAAAATTTAACATGATAATGATACTGTATATATGATTTTCCATCCAATTATATATTATTTTAATATCAAAAGAATGATATTGTTGCTCGTGTGTATGTACGGATGATCCTCTCCTCGAACGCGATTAGATTCATTCCCCATCATATCTATTCAAGAATAAATATCATTATATGACTTAATATAGTGTTTAAATACTTAATATCATTCTCAATTTGAATAATATATATCATATCCCTAACAAAAATTAATTACATAACCAAGCATATAAAGTAAAATGAATCAATTATCACCCGAAATGATGATACTATTGAAATATCATTAACAAAGAAATATTAAGGATCTTATATGATCTCATATTAATGTATATGGTTCTTGTATAATTTAATAACAGTGATTTCACTATTATACAAGATCTTAACTTACCCTCAACTATGTAAAAGAACAAGGTAAGTGGTAATTTCACAATCTCTTCATTATCCGAGGTTGTTTATACGTAATTATCTACTGGAACCTCTTTATCATCCATATCCATGATTAAAAATATTTATCTCAAAATATTTTTAATATTTACTAGACAGTGGTTTGATGTCAATTATACCCTTATTTGACCTTATATATTTAACAAGGAATCTTTTCGTCATTTTTCAAACAAGGCACTTTATTACTTTTTCAACAAAATTAAGATAAGAATGTTTTTTTAACTTATACGGTGGGTGTGGCTATTTTCCATCATTATATCATTGTCAAAGATCCCTTAAAATATTATAAAAATATTTTCAACATAAATTATTTCTTTATAATTATTTTACTATTATATGATTTCAAAATAGAAAGAGTTATTTATCTAAAAAAGGTTTTGATTTCATCTATGTCATCATCCTTTGATTGATTTTAACCGTATTTGAAGTAGATTTATTATGATACAAAACATTCATATTGTACTGAATGTTTTGTGATATGTTTGAATGTGGATATGTTAATTTTACACCATTCATGGTTTATATATAATGTATTGACATTTCATATGCTAGTTTTAATATGAATGTTTATGTCATGTTTAAAACTTTTCATATGAGGAATGCATTGGACTTATTATGTGATGGGTGGAGCCCTCTATTGTTCCTTGATGTAGCTGTAGGTCTCATGAGCCAAACTAGTGTCTTGGCATAAGTCTTGGACAAAATTTTAACTGATTTCATAGCATAAGGCCATGACTATGTGTTTTTGATGTTTGGAATTGTGTATTCCATAAGTGGCTATTGATATTCCATGTGATTATTCGACTAGTAGAATATACATTTGAATAAGTAAATGGAATTATATGATTTTATATTTTCCATATTATTCTGATGTTCAAGTTTAAAAGGCCTTTGTTTTAGTCTTACACATTGCATTAAATGTTTATGCTTATTTATGAAAGTTTCTGCTATATTGATATCCTTACTGAGCATCAGAGCTCACCCCTTTCTATGTTATATGTTTTCCTGGATGTGAAGAAGTATTTTATGAATGACCTACATGGATAGTATGAGGGGATATGAGTGTGGTCTATAGAAATAATGTTGTTTTAGGTTTTAATTTTATAATTTAAAGTAAAACTTATGAATGTATCTAGTACTTTCGAGGCTACTAAACTGATTGGGCTTTCAAGACATGATTTCATTGTATCATGCCAATGTTATATAATAATACACCGAATATGGGTAACCAGGGTCAGGGCATTACCGTTGGTATTAGAGTATGTTTAGTACATACCATGGAATCTATATTTAGATAAACATTGATTTGAGAACATTACCCTAAGATAGACTTTGAGGATTAGTATAGAAAACTTCCTAGAATTTTGGTACTGTAGATATTTCTTGAGTTTTCCAAGAAATAAATCCCTGTCTAGATACGATCAGGTAGAGGCGGCTCTGGCACAGATGTACCTTGGGTTAAAAAGAAAAAACACCTCTTTGAGCTAGACTCGAATGGGAACTGGTGCATGACAATAGGCCTTGTTGCACTATTCGTTACGACACTCTCGAGGGATAGCTTAGGATAATTATCATTTTCATTAAAAACCATTATGAAGGGATTATGAGTATATACTTCCTTGAAGAAATCATTTTTATGATTATGGATTATATTAATAAACTGTTCTTTTTAGGTTATGTGTTTTACAAGTTTGGAATTGTATATTTAGATTGACAAACTAATCTAGTTTATGCCATTTTTAGAAATGGAACCTAGTGGAAGGAATGGAAATCAAATCAACTCACGTAATCCATGTAGGTATTTCAATCATACTCCAGATAATTATAGTGGAGATGGTGAAGTAACTGGTGTGGATCAGCTTATCACCATACTAGGACAACTCACTCATGTTATGAATAATAACCATACCCATTTGGATCACCCTGATCCACAGTGTAGAGGATCAATGTTAGATCGCATCATGATGAAAATACCACCAACATTCAATGGGAGTACAAATCCATTAGTGGATGAGCAATGGATAAATTACTTAGAGAAAATATTCAATGCCTTGGGGAGTAGTTAAAGGGAAGAAGTTGTCAGGGATGTTTACCACCTCACTGGAGATGCTAATCAATGGTGGTCATTGATTCAAAAAGACAAAAGAAGATCATGAAGTATATAATATGGAATAGATGTATTTTAAAGAGAATTTCATAGAAAAATAATTTAATCAGGACCATCGAGCAGATACAGAAAGACAATTTCTGAGTCTGATGGAAAAGGAGGATGAGAATGTCGCAAACTATGTAGCTATCATTACAAGGTTAGAGAGGCATGCTGCAGACTATATATGTAATCCAAGAACTTATATTTATTTTTTCTTTGATGGGTTGAAACCTTTTATCCATTGATTATTTGTCTCACAATCCTTCTTGTCGTACGAAGATATTTTCTCATGTGATATCAAGATAGAAACGGAATTCTCTATGTCTTATGACTTTAAAGCAAATAAAGAGAAGAAGAGATCTGTAGAAAACTCTATAAATAGAAATAAGGGGAAGAAGGAAAACGTTGAATATCGATCATGCAGTAAATGTGGGGAGAAACAACCTGGTACTTTCTTGAAGGGAATGAGAGTCTATTATAAGTGTGGTGAAAAATTCAACCAAGCTCGTGATTTAAAGGGGAAGAAAGAAGCTATCAATGTTGAATGATACAATTTTAGAGAAAGGGGGAATTATGAAAATTAATTTCCTAAGTGCCTTGGTAACATACCTCATAAAAGGCCAAGGGACCTAGTCTAAGCTTATGTTATCACTAATGCTAAGGTTGAAGCTCTAAAAGACATGATGGAAGGTAATTTAATGGTTTCATCATGTGTAGAAAATACTTTATTTGATTTTAGATCAACACATTGTTTTATATCTTCCCAGTTTCCTATGAAAATTAGATATATAAAGTTTTATTTAACATGGGTGTTGTCAGTCAAACCTCTTAAAGGAAGTATCATTATAACAAAGTTTTTTAAATCAGTTCCCATTAAGGCACATAAATGTTATTTATCTGCTGATCTCATCATCATACCCATGATTGAATTTGATATAATTATCAGTATGGATTGGCCATAAGACCATGATTAAAAAATTTATTATAAGAAGGAGGTTAAATTTTTTGTTGACGATGATAAAGAACACCTTATCTTTTGAGAAGAAACTTCACCACATGATTCTTATCCAGATCCACCCCAGTAGCTCAACTAACTTCAATTATTAGGGATGAAGAGAATGAAATAACTGTGGATGAGGAAAAAATGTTCAAATAGAAGATGTACCTATTGTGTAAATTTTTTTTGATGTGTTCCCAGAAGATTTACTTGGACATCATTCTGAACGGTCAATTGAGTTTTACATTGCTTTAATTCTTGGTTTCAAGGACCATATTGAAGACCCCTTATAGAATTACCACTGTGGAAATAGAGGAACTAAATAAACAACGAGAGTAATTGAGTAACAAGGGATTTATTCAGCATAATATTTCTCCATGGGGAGCCCCTATCCTTTTTGTTAAGTAGAAAGATGGATCTATGAGGTTTTGCATTGAATATAGGTAGATCAATGCTATAACAATAAATAACAAGTATACCCAATCTTTCATTGATGATTTATTTGACCAAATTCATGGATCTCAATATTTTTTAAAGATTAACCTTTGATCTGGATACCATTAGTTGTCCGTGAAAAAGGATGAATTTCTGAAGACATCATTTTGAGCCAAGTACGAGCATTACGAGTTTACAGTAATTCATTTTGGATTGACTAATGAACCCTAAGTCCTTATGGATCAAATGAATAGAGTTTTCAATGAACATATTGATGACTTTTTAGTGTTATTTATTGATGATGTCTTGGTATACTCTAAGAGCTATGAATTTCATGAAAATCAATTGAGAATTATCCAAAAGACTCTTAGAATTAATGAATTATATGTGATGTTTATAAAGTGTGAATTCTAGCTTCAAGAGATTTCTTTTCAAGTTCATATTGTCTCTTAGGATGGAATCTCTATTGATCTGTCAAGGACCAGGGAAATCCAAGAATGGCCAGCACCAATGAGTATAACTATAGTACGCAGTTTTATTGGTTTAGAAGGTTATTATCGACGTTCCGTCCATAATTTTACCCGATTGGCATACCCATTAACGAAGCTCACTTGTAAAGAGGTTAAATTTGTTTTTACAAAATAGTGTGAAAAATGTTTTGAATAATTGGAGAAAATATTAGTCAATTATCCTATATTTAGTCTACCATCAGTGAATGACACGATTGTTATTTATAGTGATGCTTCAAAGAATTTACTAGGTTGTGTCCTTATGCTGAATGATAGGGTTATTGTCTATGCATCAGGACAAATAAAAATTCATGATAAAAACTATCATACTCATGATCTTGAGTTATCTGGTATCATCGTTGCTTTTAAAATAAGGAGATATTTACTCTATGTAGAAAAATGTGATATTTATACTAATCACAAGATTTTGAAGTATATTTTCCCACAGAAATAACTCAACATTAGGTAAAGGCGATGGATTGAATGACTCAAGGATTATGATTTCACAATACACTACCACCCGGGGAAGGAAAATAAGGTGGAAAATTATTTGAGTAGAATGGATCATAGAGTTTTGAACAAGATTAGAGTTGAAATGGATCTTATATACTTGGATCCAGTAAATACGGATATCAGAATAACCATGGAAGGTTAAACATCAAAGATTTTTCAAGTTTTTTCCAAACCATATTTACTAGAAAGGATAAAATGTTCTCGGGCTGATGATGAAGAGTTTCTAATGAAGATTAATTCTTTGAATTATGGGAAATTGAGTGACTTCATATATGAATATGGGATTTTAAAATTTGTGAAGAGACTTTGTGTTCCTATATACCATATCTAAAAAGAGAATTGTTGGATGATTCTCATAGCTCTAATTTCTCTATACCCCCTGGGAGAACCAAGATGTATAGATATTTGAAGGAACAATTTTGGTGGGAAAATATGAAGAGGGATATTGCCGATTAATTGTCATGATGTATGGTTATTCAACAAGTGAAAGCTGTAAGGAAATAGCCTTTAGGATTCATGCAACCTCTTCCCATACCTAAATGGAAATGGGGTAATATTACAATGGATATTGTCATGGGGCTACCAATGAATCTTATAAGGAATGTTGCAATATGGTTCATTGTTGATCGTCTTACCATGTCAGTATATTTTCTTGCTATAAGAGAATATTTACCACATGAATGTTCAGAAAGTCTGAATATTAATGAACTTGTAAGACTTCATGGGTCACCCCTATCAATTGTTTCTGATTGTGATCCCCATTTTACATCAAGATTCATGAAACGTCTTTAGAAATCCCTGGATACTGAACATCGTTTGAACACTGCCTACCACACTCAAACTGATGGAAAATCAAAACAGAAAATTCAAACCATATAAGACATGTGGAGATCTTGTTTGCTTGACTTTCAAGGTATGTGGGATCAACATTTACCTCTTGTATAATTTTCCTATAACAATAGCTTCCATTCAAGTATTCAGATGGCACCATATGAAGCGTTATATAGAAATTGGTATCACACACCAACCTGTTGCGATGATGTTGGTGAAGGAAAACTTGTAGGCCCAAAACAGGTTGAGGAAATGATAGAAAAAGTAATGGTAATCAAAACCCACATAAAAGAAGCTCATAGTAGGCAGAAGAGCTATGCTGATAACCGAAGGTAGGATTTAGAATTTCTTATAGGAGATCATGTTATCTTGAATGTATCTACATGGAAGGGAATTATATGATTTAGTAAGAAAGGTAAATTGAGTCCCATGTAAATCAGAGCTTCTGAAATTCGAGAATGAATTGGGGCTGTAGCTTACTGTCTCACCATGTCACCAAGTCTCTCCAAAGTTCATGTTGTGTTCCACGTATCACTGTTGAGAAAATACATGTCTGACCCAACGCATGTACTTACCTATGAGAAACTATAGCTAGAAATTGATCTGTATTATTGTGATGATATTTACAATGTTCTTGATACAAGAGAACATGTTTTGAGAAACCGGATGACTGGTCTGGTAAATGTTCTATGGAGAAACCATAAGATGGAAGAGGTAACACGGAACCCGAGAAACTTATCATGAAGAACCACCAGAATATTTTTATGCTGTAATATTCTACAAATTTTAAGGAAGAAATTATTTGAAGGAGGATATAATGTAACCCCCCAAGCTTCCATCTTACGTTTCCCTTTGATTAATGCAATAGCTTGTGTTGCACGCAACTTCAAGATTATAACCCATCACAACCAATCAGAATAGCCGTTATGAATAGTAATACCCACGTTTTGAAATTTTATTAATTTTATATTTCAAAATGGACTTCATTTTTGGGTTCATAATATCAAATTTTAATTAGGGTGATTTTTATTATTTTTCGGAAAACATTAGTTTTTTATGAATAGTGAAAAATATTAAATTTTAATTAAAAACATCGTTTTTAATAAAAATAATTTATATTGATAAATGATACTATTAAGGGATTTTTAAGTATAATTAGATTATATTTATACCATTTAATCCAATTTTGGTCATTTTACCTAATTTCACATTTAAACTGGACATAAGCAAGTGTCAATCTTTGGATTGTTATTATTTCATAAAACCACGCTTTTTGTTTTGATAACTGGAATTAATTTTAAATTAATTTTTTCCACTTTTGTGTTTTGAATATAGAAAAATGGATTCCATATTTAGAATTAGGAGGACCAAATTGTGTAAATACGTATATTTTATTTTTAGACATTTTGAATAATTATTTCGGTAAATATTTTATTTACCATGGTTAAAGGGTAAATCCAGCAAATTAGGGAATCAATATTATAATAATAATAAAATACCATAACATGTGTTCTAACCCTATTGTATGATACATGTCCGACCATGGGAAACATTGGGTCGATTTTTGGGACACCATGGAGCCACTTGTTAGTGATAATGACACAATATTAATTATGTTAATGTAAATACAAAAATTACATAAGAATATATCTTTTAGTAAAACAATTTTTACTTATAGTTATATATGTTATCTCTTTAACTATAAATATTAATTATAAATCTAAAATGATTACCTATATAATAGTATTTTATTTATTATTTTTAGACATTGGATAATTAAATTTATTTCTGACACAATTATGATGCAATATTTTCCTTATTAATGAAACAATCAAACAAAAGGTATTATAGATGTTAAAATAATTATAATTTTAAAGTTGTGATGCCATCGAAAAATTTTCTAGGTTAATGTGACATGTTAGTGTTTATTAAATGAATTTTTATGAAGTAATAATGATTTTAGGAATTTGACAAAAACAAAATAGCAAATAGTGTCAAAATTGACATAAAAGTGTTTTTAAAACAAATATTATATTATTAATTGATATTATATTCCTAAAAAAATATAAGGTTCGGACATAGGTCATAAATAATGTTATTTATTTCATTAATTAACCACTTTATGTTCTCTTGTAATTTTATAGTTTTTTATTAACCATATAATATAAAAATACAAAGAGACGTGGTAAATGTCAAACTAATTAACTAAGAGTTAAATATAAAAGAGAAGGTTACTATTGTTACCCAAACCTGTCTAAAACCTATTGGTTGAGTAGTTTTTGAGCCATCCCCACCTTATCCCAGAAATAAATCATTTTTTAGCTATTAGAAATAGAAAATGATTTTATTATAAAATAATATTTTGATCTTTTCCTAAAGTTCCCCTCACCCCTCTTATAAAAGGGAAATTCCCTTCTCTGAAATTCACGCCTTCAAAGCCATTTGGATCAGCCAAAACCAGTCCAAATAACCTCTAAACTATCCTAAATTAATCCTAGAAGCCTTAATTTTGTTAGAAATCCACCCTAAGGATCCCTTTTGATCAAATCAAAAGGAAGAACCCGAAGAAGAGGTAAATATTTCATCACCTCTTTCATGTTCCTTTCTTCATCCACATAATTTTTCGTTATTGATTACATTATAAAAAAATTACTATGGTATCCTCTATATACTATTATATTATTATAAATATGGTATAACCATATACACTATTCTATCCATCATTTTAATGACATGTCACCATACGTGCGTACGTATGGCTTACCATCTCCACGTCGTGGTGTAGTTGTTATTTAGTACATTATTATTTGGATTAGTATAATAGTGATGTATAATTGATGTAAATAATAAATTGAAGATGATAATGATTTTGTATATATGATACACCATCAAATTATATATTATTTTAATATCAAAATATGATAATGTCATTCATGTGTACGTACGGATTACCATCTCCATGAACACGATAAGAATCATTAGCCGTCGTATCCATTCAAGAATAATTTTCATTTCATAATTAAAAATATTTTTTAAATACTTAATATGATTTTGAATACGAATAAGATAAATCTTATCCCCAACAAACATTACTTACATAAAAAAGAATATAAATGAAAATGAATTAGTTAACACCTGAAATGATGATACTACTAAAATATCATCGACAAAGAAGTATTAGAAGATCATATAATATATCATATTAATGTATATGGTTATTGAATATTTTTTTTAGTTCCACAAGGATAAATACCCTAAGAGGGGGGGTGAATCTGGGTATGAATAATTTATAATTAAAGGTCGTTCTGATCTTGTTTCGTTGTTAAGAAAAACAGGCTTCTCTCTCTCCTGTTGCACGATATAAGCAGAAAGAAAAGCAAGCACAGGACACAGAAATTTTACTTGGTTCACCACTAAGGGCTACGTCCAAGGAGCGTACACCGACATGTTTTAGGTCGTACCAAATTATACTAAACTTCACTAGCTGTGGATTACAAGGTTTGGGCATAGTCACTATGTCCCAGGCTCACTGCCTTTAAAATGTCTAGGGTCAGCTCACTGCTTTCTCAAGGGTCACTCCCTATTTCTCTCTCTGGCTCACTGCCGGTCCAGAGGATCACCTTCTTCCTCTTCCTTCGCACACTACTCTAGAAAGGATCCACTCATAGTTTATAGACCTGTAGGTATCTTCATTTGAATGAAATAATGCATCCTCTGTTGTATGTGGATACTATGTTGAGGTCCAACTTTCACCTGTAGATGAATCTCTCTTTGCACCGAAAGTATCGGGCAGAATTCCAGCTTCCACACAGCCCAAAAATCACTGCTAGAAAATAAAACATAATTGGCACACAAGTCTAAGTCGGCGCGCAAGTATCGGCACACACGTCACAACTGGAGCGCAAGTCTTCATCGACCACTGGTGAGACTCAAGCTTCTGCAACTCCAAACCTAAACGACTCACTTCCTTCCTCACCTAAACCACCTCAGGCGCACAACTAACACATGGCGCACAACTTCTAACACTGGCATGAAAGTCCTACTTGCGCGACACACCACCACTTGTGCGACCACCACACCTGCGCGACGGGATCTCTATATCTTCAAAGTGTTGAACTCTGGTGAAGAACGAGGAGGGGTGGTCCAGTATTTATAGGCAATTTGACCACCCTGTGCGGCGACACGCTAGTCTCCCCATTGTGCGCAAGTCTCGGCACACAAGTCCTCTGTCCTCCTAGAAACTTGCGTGACCAAACCAAATACCTACGCAAACCTCCTTCCTTGACCATATTTTTATCTTCTGATCACGAAAAACAATAGGCGCGCAAGTTCCTAAGCCTCCTAGGCATCGGCATGCAAGTCTCTTCAAGGCGCGCAAGTCACCTATGCGACCACACTAATACATGCGCGACCCTTATCACTTTACCATATTTTTTTATGGGATCTTCAAAAACATATGGTGCACAAGTTTCTTATCTTCCAAGTCCTCGGAGCGCATGTCTCTTTGCGAAAACCACATTTCTCCTCTCATTGATTTTCATGCCCAAAAATTTGGCAAACACTGGAAAACGGTGCCACCTTGTATGTGTTCTTTTTGTACCGCCTCTAGATCATCCATTACCTTGTCGATGTTCTTGAATGAAACATAGGTCGTTGAACACAGATATTGAACTCGACATTATACCATGAAAACCCCTTTGCCAACAAATTTGTATGTCTTGGTTTGCTTTGTCAACAATCACAGCACATATGTCCACTTTGTCAACAAACACAGTCACCTCAAAAATGATTCTATGATACCTTGAGGGATGTTTTCCCAACAATATCCCCCATTGGGTTAGTTGACAACTCTTCTATAACAAGATACATCATTGATTCTTCAGCCAACATTCGCCTCATTGCGATTCTGATAGCGATCAAGGATTTACTCAACAGATACCCTAAGCCCACATGAGTAATGCTCGACATGAGAAACAAGTGTAAATGAATATTTTATCAATGAATCACTTCATCTATGAAATATACTATTGACACCAAAATGATACCAATTTTTACCAAACTAATACCAATTGTGGGAAATATTCTTACAACATTCCAACATCTCTCTTTTGTTTTTATCAAGATCCTCAGCTATTGTTATATCTATTCTTTGATCGATCACTTCTAGCATCGTCAGATTTAATACTCTCCCCCTTTCTGCTCACTGCTTCAACTCTTGTCAGCAACAAAACCTATTTAGCCCTATTTACTATGTTTTTCATGCTAATCTATGGCTAAGCACGTTCAAATAGTTGCAGCTCCCCCTATCTGGCTGCTCCACCTGTTAGCTTCTCCTCATATCATTCATGATTTATAAAATAGCCACGCTGTCTCCCCCTTGAACAATAACTATTTTCTCCCCCTTTGTCAACGAACACAAAGATCACTCCTTTGGAGTCTGTAATAGAGTAGGGAACGCATATCAGCACGCTAGAGAAAAACACATCATCTCTTAGGGAGAGGGGGTTGGTTCCACATCCACACTATTTCAAGTGCGGGAAGTCGATTAAACTCCTAGAACCATTCGATGCCTCTCAAAAGCTTACTTGGGTAAGGCCTTTGTCAGAATGTCTGCAACCAGTAGCTCGGTAGGAACATACTCCAACTTCACAATTCCCTGCTCAACCTTCTCTTTGATAAAATGATATTTTATCTCAATGTTCTTGGTCTTTGAGTGATGAACTGTATTTTTAATATCATTTATAGCACTTGAGTTATCACAATAGATTCTGATCGGAGACTTAACTTCAACTCCCATAGTTTCAACCAGCCGCTTCATCCACAATAACAGTGTGCATTCTTGAGTGGCCACAATATACTCAGCTTCTGTAGTGCGTAATGAAATGCAATCTTGCTTATTGCTTAGCTAAGAAATACAAAATCCACTAAGATAGAATGCACCTCCTGAAGTTGATTTTCTGTCATCTGCTGATCCGGCCCAGTCTGCATAAGTATATCCCAATAACTCTGTCTGAGATTTGTCATTGTATGTCAAGATGAAATCCACCGTGCCCCTGATATACCAAAGTATTCATTTCACTACAAGCATGTGAATTTTCATGGGATTACACTGATATCTCGCTTCTTGGCATGTGGTGAAAACAATATCAGGCCTTATTGTGGTCAAGTATAACAAACTTCCAATGATTTTCCTATATTCTATGATATTAACTGCCATGCCATCCTCATCTTTTGATAATTTCATCCAGGTAGAAACCAGAGTCTTCATCTCCTTGTAATTTTCCAATCAAAATTTTCTCCGAACCTCCTTAGAATACTTTGATTGGGAAATGAATGTTCCATTCCTTCCTTGTGTCACCTGAAGACCAAAGAAAAATGTTATCTCTCCAATCATTGAAATTTCAAACTCATTTTTCATGAATTCGGAAAACTGTCTGCACTGAGCTCCATCTGATCCACTAAATATTATGTCATCAACATAAACCATCACTATCATCCTTTTATTACTATTTTTGTTGAAATAGATATTATAGTCAACTCCCCCTCGCTGGAAACCAAGTTTCATCAAGTAATGATCAAGCCTTGAGTACCATGCTCTTGGTGCTTGTTTTAGACCATACAATTCCTTCTTCAGCCTATAAACTTTGTTCTCATCCTCAGGAATGAGAAAACCATCTGACTGCTCAACATACACCTCCTCTTCTAGAAAACCATTCATGAATGTGGATTTGACATCCATCTGGAACACTTTGAACTATCATTTCATTGTTATGGCAAAAAATAATCTGATTGTCTCCAGCCTTGCAACCGGTGAAAATGTATCATCAACATATATTCCCTCTATCTGGGATTATCCCTTGCACACAAGAAGTGTTTTGTTCTGAATCATGGTTTCTTCTTCATTCATCTTGTTGCGATAGACCCATTTAGTTCTGATTACATTCTTGTCTGCCGGCCTCAAAACAATCTCCCATGTCTGGTTCTTCTCAATCTGATCAAGCTCTTTATTCATAGCCTGAAACCAGTTTCATCTTCAGCTACATCAGAAAAAAATTTCGGCCCCATGTGATATAAAAATGAAGTTTTTTGTAATGACTTCATTCATCGAGTTTGAACTAGAGCTGTCTGATCACCAATTATATACTACCTACCAATTTTAGCTCGACTCTTTGGCTTCCTTGAAGACACAAACTTAATGCTTTCTTGTTCATCATCAGTATCTTCTTCTGAGTCAACCTCTTCCACTTCTACTCCCCCTTTGTTGCTTAACTCATCATCACTTTCATCTATAAATTGTTCACTGGGTCATTGATCATTCTGTTCATTTTCAACTATAGTGGCATCATTGCTCTAAACAATTTTTCCCAGCATTTTGTTGAAGCATTTATATGCTTTGATTTTCCCTGAGTATCCAAGTAATATCACCTCATCGCCTCGTGAATCAAACTTCATGTGATTTTCATTGTTGAGAATGAAACACTCACTTCCAAATATTAGAAAGTATTTCAATGTTGGATTCATTATGTACCACTTTTCATACATATTCTTCCCTTTCTTCGGACCCAACAAGGACATGTTCAAAATATAGACCGATGTCAAAACTGCTTCCTTCCAAAATTTCTCTGGTGGGTCCTTTTCAATAAGAATTGTTCTGGCCATGTAGTTGATGATCTGATTTCTACTTTGAACAAATCCATTCTGTTGGGGAGTTCTTACTGATGAAACTTGATTCCGTATCCGGTGTTTCTCGAGATATTCTTCCACTGGGCTGTTTGTGAATTCTGTACCGTTATCTATACGAAATTTCAAAATTCTCTTCCCAAGAATCCATCCTGATTCCCTCTTCATTGCTTTATTCAACTGAACACCACTGTCTTATGGGTAATGAAAAATACCGAGGCCATTCTACTATAATCATGAATGAAAATAACATAGTACCTTTTCCCATTTATAGCTCGTGGTGGGATAGGTCCACATACATCAGCATGCACCAATTCGAGCACACAAGCTGGTTTCTGTTCCTTTGGCATGTATGTATTTATGATGGTATTCCCTTGTTGGAAAGCATCACACGTATGAGTTCAATCTCGTGATAGCTTGGGAAGGTCTCTAGTAGAATCATATTTTACCAGATCTTCTATAGATGGTTGACATAGGTGACCAAATCGCTTATGCCACGTCTGGTTTTCATCTTCTCTAGATATAAGGAACATATCTTCTTCCCCACTTACAATGTAAATATTTACCTTTGTACTTTTTCATTGTTGAACAACTGATCTATTTTTTCTTTCACAACACACATCTTCTTGGTAAATCAGATAGACTCCCCAGAGTCACATTGTTAACTGGCACAGATAAAGTTATGACTACGACCCTCTACTACCAAGACATCAACACGTATCATTTCTTTTCCCCCAAACATGGCATTCCCTGAGCCAATAATATTCAATCCTTAATCATTTCCAAATTTGAAAACTTCTTCTTTGTCATATTTTATTCCTGTAACAGGATCCTTATTACTTGTCATGTGGGATGTGCAACCACTGTCAACGCTCCACACAATAGATCGATCTGATTATTTAATGGCAATCTCTGCCACCACAGCCTTTTCATTTTTATTCTTCTTGGTTCATACTTTTTCCTCCACACTCAGAATGGGTTGAGGCTTCTATTCTTTCTCAGAGTACGATGGACCAAATTCATCTTGCAGAGCTGTAAATCTATTCTGCATTTTTAACTCACCTGTTAGTTTATTGATCTGCTGCCTACGTACATTTTGATTTTACTTTGGCACATTTTTCTGAATAGTCGAAGTGCAGTACCTAGCCATGTTCCCAAATCCTCCGCACAAAAAACAGTGTCCTTCGAAATATGTTCTGGAAAACTGTTCTCTGTTTGGCTACCACCACTGTTCTTATTCCCTTCTATATCTATTGGCTATATAACACACATATTGTGAATTTATCATATCCCTACAATAATAACACGTGATATAAGGTGCAATCCTTAGTGTTATTCAGCACAGTGATTTTCCCTTTTGGATCTCTGAATATTTTGATTTTGGTTTGTGCCCAAATCAACCTTCAATTTCGGGACGGGTGCTTGCAGTCTGGCCTCAATTGTCACAGTTTTTTTCTTCTGATTAAGAACTGAAACAACCTTAACTTCTGAGCTCAATTTCTGCTTCCTCCCTACTGAACTACTAGGATCCTCTTTCATCTTTTCAGTCTTCGTAACAACCTGAATTCCCAGGAAGGTGTTAGGAATCAAAGGTTTTTCTTGGTATTTGACTTTTCTCCGCAGACCGAAAACTTCCTCTTCAAGCTCTTCGATATGCTTGATGTGATCTTTAAATTTTTCGTTCAAGCCATTTATCTCCCTTTTCTGTTCTTCAATCTTGATCTCATTCTCATTAACCATTTCTGTGATCTCTAGCCATGAACACTTAAGGTTTTCTATTTCTTTTACAAGCTCGGACTTATCGCCTTCCTACTATTGCATGTAGAGTTTGGCATTATGTAAGACCTTGTTTTCTTTCTTTGTTTTTTCTATCCAAATATCTATCTCTTCAAGAGCTCATTCCAATTCTGCTTCCATGTCAACTCTACCTTCAATTTATTCTTCTTCTTCAACAGCGTCAGTTTTTCCGTTTCTTGCGCACTACTGACAATAGACACTATTGCATTTTATCCATGATCTTTACAATTTTCAAACTCCTCAAACTCTTCATCCACAAACTCATCTGAACTTTATATTTCTTGTGAAATAAGATTATTCTTCTTGAAGAAATTTCTCTTGAATTTTTTCATCCCATTCTCAAATTCGGAAGGCTTCTTCTTGGGAATTTCGACTTCGTTATCATCATTATCGTTATCTTGAATATTTTTGAGGCACCTTTCCACAAGAAGACCAACCTTTCCACATCAAAATCATGCTATTGGAAGTTTCCCTTTAAAATTTCCTTTTCTTCTTTGAAAATTTGAATAAAGGAATGACATCACATCATCTGTCTCTTCTTCCTCTGAGAATCTTCAATAGTGAGATTCTTAATTGCCTTAAATGCAATCTCTTTGGATTTCCCCTTTTCCACAGCCTCGTTATCATCATTCCTCATCTCATATGAAACCAAGGTACTGTACAAATTTTCTAATGTCAGCTCTTTGGGATCTTTTTCTTCTAGTACTGATAATTTTGGATTTAACCAAGGTGGAAGCTTCCTCAAGATGCGATTTACGATCATTATGTCTTCAATGACTTCACCAAGTCCTCGCATACCATCCACAACAATATTTACCCTATAAAATAATGCATCAACAGGCTCATTCAGGTTCATCTTCAGATCCTCATACTTATTCCACAGCACTTGCAGCTTTGCCTCTCTGACCTTTGTATCTCCTTCATATATATTCAATAGTTTTTCCCACATTGCATGTGACGTTTTTCATGATATCACCTTTGTGTATATGGGATTGGAAGTGGCTCCCCTAAGGCATTGATTGCTTTTTCATCAGCATCCAAATATCTATGCTTAGATTCTAATAATGCACCACAATTAATATCATCTATGATACCGTGCATAGCTGCTGAAAACACTTACATTCCCAAATATCGGAAATAGTGTTCCATTATATTCTTCCATATATGAAAATTACATCCGTCAAAGATCAGAATCCATTTATGATTAGTGACCTCCATTGAGAGGAGAACAAAAGTAAACCTTTCTCTTTGATACCAATTGTTAGGTCCACAAGGATGAATACCCTGGGAGGGAGGTGGTGAAACAGGGCATGACTAATTTAAAATTAAAGCTCATTCTGATCTTGTTTCACTGTTAAGAAAAACACTCTTCTCTATCTCTACGGTTGCACGATATAAGTAGAAAGTAAAGAAAGCACAGGACACAAAAATTTTACTTGGTTCACCACTAAGGGATACGTCCAAGGAGCATACGCCGATAGGTTGTCGGTCATACCAAATTCCACTAAACTTCACTAGAAGTGAAATACAAGGTGTGAGCATAGTCACTCTGTCCCAGGCTCACTGCCATTACAATGTCTAGGGTCAGCTCACTATTTTCCCCCGGTTCACTCCCCGTTTCTCTATCTCTGGCTCACTGCTGGTGGAGAGGATCACCTTCTTCCTCTTCCTTTTCTCACTGCTCTGGAAAGGATCCACTCACAATTTATAGACTTGTAGGTCTCTTCATTTTCATTAAGGAATACATCCTCTATTGTATGTGGATACTCTGTTGATGTCCAGATTTCACCCGTAGATGAATCTCTCATTGCACTAAAAGTATCGGGCAAACTTCTCGCTTCCACGCAGCCCGAAAATCACTTCCGGAAAATCAGCCTTACTTAGAGCGCAAGTCTAAGCCGGCGCACAAGTATCAGCACGCAAGTCACAACTGGAAGGCAAGTCTTCCTCAAACACTTACATGAGTCAAGATTATGCAACTCCAAACCTGCGGGACTCACTTCCTTCCTCACCTAAACCACCTCAGGTGCGCAACTAACACTTGGCGCGCAACTTCCAACACTGGTGCGCAAGTCCCAATTGCGTGACACACCACCACTTGCGCGACCACCATACCTACGCAACGGGAGCTCTAAATCTTCAAAGTGTTGAACTCCATTGAAGTATGATAAGGGGTGGTCCAATATTTATAGGTAATTTGACAACCCTATGTGTTGGTGCGCTAGTCTCCCCTTGGCGCGCAAGTCTCGGTGTGCAAGTCCTCTGTCTTCATAGACACTTGCGTGACCAAACCAAATAGCTATGTGACCCTCTTTCCTTTTCCATATTTTTACCTTCTGCTCATGAAAAAAATGGGCGTGCAAGTTCCCAAGCCTCCCAGGCATCGGTGCGCAAGTCTCTTCACGACGCGCATGTCACCTGGGCGACCACACTAATACCTGTGTAACCCTTTTCACTTTACAATATTTTGATGATCTGATCTTCAAAAACATATGGTGCACAAGTTTCCTATCCTACAAGACCTCGTTGGGAATGACTCTTTTCCAAAACTAGTTTTCACTTTTCGTCGATTTTCAGGCCCAAAAATTTGGCAAACACTGGAAAACGGCACCACCTTGTATCTGTTATTTTTGTACCGCCTCTAGATCATTCATTCCATTGTTGAAGTTCTTGAATAAAACATATATCGTTGACCACAGCTCTTGAAATCGACATTCTACCTTGAAAACCCCTTTGTCAACAAATTTGTATGTCTTGGTTTGCTTTTCCAACAATCACAGCACAGATGTCCACATTGTCAACAAACACAATCACCTCAAAAATGACTCAATGATACCTTGAGAGATTTTTGGCCAAAATTTTTAATAAAAATGATTTCACCATTATACAGGAGGTTAACTTACCCTCGACCAAGGAAAACAAAAAGGTAAGGGTTAATTTCTCTATCTCTTCATTATCCGAGGTTGTTTATACATAATTATCTACTAGGACCACTTTATCATCCATATCCATGCTTTCTAAAAATATTTTTCAAAACAAATTTACTATTTACTATACAATGGGTTAAATTAATTTATACCCTTATTTGAACTTATATGTATTGAAAGGAATATTTCCATCAGTTTCTAAATAGGGTACTTTATAACCATTTTGAAAAAATTAAGGTAAGAATATTTTTTTAATGTATACGGTCGGTGCGGCTATTTTCTGTCATTATAAAATCGTCGAAGCATCCCTTACAAGTTTATAAGAATATTTTCAAAATAAATTTTTTCTTTATAATTATTTGACTATTAAATTATTTCTAAATATAAAGATATATTTCTCTTAAAGAGGTTTTTATTTCATCTATGTTAACATCCATTGATGAATTTTAATCTTATTTGAAGTAGATTTATGTTACAAAATTTCAATATTTTATTGATGGTATTGTGATATGTTTGACTGTATATGTGTTATTTTTACACCATTAATGTTTTAGGGATAATGGATTAACATTTCGTATGCTAGTTTTAATACGAATGTTTATGTTATGGTTAAATCTTTTCACATGAGGAATGCATTGGACCTAGTATGTGACAGGAGGAGCCCGCTATAGCTCCTAGATGCATCGGTAAGTCCAGTGAGACAAACTAGTGTCTTTGAACAAGGACTTGAAAAAAAAATCATATTTGTAGTCTTGGTACAAGGCCTTGACTTTGTGGTTATGAAGTCTGGCATTATGCATTCCATCATTATGAAAGTGTCTTTTGATGTTGCATGTAATTATTTGACTAATATAATAACTATGTCAATAAGTAAATGGAATTATTTGATTTCATATTTTACATATTATGATGATGTTAATGTTTAAAAGGCTGTTGTTTTCATCAAATACATTTCCTTAAATGTTTATTATTATTTATGATAGTTTTTGCAATATTTTTATCCTTACTAAGCATCAGATCTCACCCCTTTCTATGTTTTATTTTTTCCAGGATGTGAAGAAGTATTTTATGACTGACCTATAGGGATAGTCTATGGGGATATGAGTGTGGTCTTTGTAAATAATGTTGTTGTAGTTTTTCATTTTATAATTTAATGTAAAACATATGAATGTATGAAGTATTTCCAAGGCTACTAAACTGATTGGTATTTTCGGACATTATTTCCTTGTATCATGCCAATGTTTGGTAATAATGCATGAACTCTGGGTAACTGGGGTCAGGGCATTACATAATATCAACTAAGAGCTCATATCCTCCTATAAAACAGTAAAAAACATGGATGTGAGCCTCATATACCTATATAAATTAACCATAAAGGGAACCCTATGAAGTATTATAGCCTCTCTTACATACATGTTACCAAGTTGTTCCACATTCATTATCACCTTTATAGGGATAAAAATCACTAATTTCATCATTCAATCGGAGGTCATCCAAATCATATCCTTCCCATTATGAGTCTATAATAAACAAATGATAACTTTTATTAAAATAAGATTTAATCTACACTTCAAAATCAGTACGAGATTAAACAAACTAGAATTTCTATAGTTCCCCACTTAATTATATATATAGTAATACATCATGATAAAAAATACATAATACGCCATCTCATCCTTTACCACTAATAACATTGTCTCACATTATGATACATCTTGGTAATACCTGGGTGTTTGAACTTACAAGAATGGTTTCCACTATATATCAACTTCTACCTCAAAGTAAAAAACAGTCCTATTTTGAAAATAAAATTCACCACTGGGAGACTGAGACAACTTTCATGTTGTATCCCCTCAAAAAATAAATTCACTAGTGCTCTGGAACTCATTTTTTATTCTACAATCAAGAAAAATCTAGTTTTTAAATAATGAATCATCCTTCATGAAATCCAAACAATCCACACCACCATATTATTGAAATACAAATATCACATCAATAATAAAACTAATAATAGGCAATTCTTCCATAGATTCATTCACGTCTTCTGTTGGTAATTTTTTTATCAGTGCATTGGTGACCACATTCCCTATTCTAGGAGTATAAGAAAGATGAATATCAAAATCTATAAATACTCTATGTAGTGTCACTGTAAAATTTCAAGATACCTGTATGTAAAAGCATACCTTTGGCTATTATGAGAATTATATATATTAAACCTCTCACCAAAGAGGTAGTGATGAAACATTTTTACTACTTTCATAACTATTTATATCTTAAGTTCAAACAGTGGGTATTGTTTATCATGAGAACATAAATGGTTGGATTTTAAGGCTAAAAACTATCTCACCAACAACAATACATACCAAAGAAGTATACCAGAAGAATCACAATAAGAATCATTACCAGAACCTAGTGAAAAAAGAATCATCATTGGAAAATAAATTCAGTATCATTATATGTTAGTCAGAATATCTTTGACATTTTTCAATCCACACAAATTTTGCACACTTATGGGTTAAAAAATCATCAAATATGCATGTTTATATAAGTCCATAAAAAACCACCTTTAATAACTGGAGAATCGCAATATGAATCAGATGTCATACACATTTCTATCAAATATCATGATATAACTACCTTTACATTTTTATGGTCCACTAAGATTCAACATTAAAATATAACATTCCCCATAAGCATTATTTCTTGAATCTTAAAATTAAAATTGAATATTTTACTATAAAAACATGTTTCCAAAAAATTTATAAGGATGATATATAAATGGTTCATGTTCTCCAAATTTGAATTGAATTAAAAGATAATATCATCCATGTATATAGAGACAAGTGTCAAAGAATTTATGTAACATCATGTTTGTCAAGTTCCTAAATACCGTAGGATAATTTGTGAGGCTGAATATCATAATGAGAAACTCAAAATTAAAATATTTCCTGGTAAAAAACATAATTATATCCTATTCTTAGAATCTCAACTGGATGTACCTGATTGGAGGTAGTTATTTGAAAATAAACCCCCCCACTTAGTGGATTGAAAATATAATCAATCCAAGGAAAGGGACATTTCTTTGTGAGGGTAACAAGATTTCTCTATTAAAACTCAATAAAAATTATGAGTCACTAGTTTTCAATCATAGATAATTGGATAGGTGAAGACAAAATAGTAATTATAGGATAAATATACCTATTACCCACCAGATCTAAAAGATAAACCTTAAGTTATACCAACCCATCTAGATTAGTAAGGTATCCTAGAAAACAAATGGAAATTGTTCAGGTACTAGGCCTATAGTAAACTTAGAGTATCATTGTGGTGGTAAACTAGATGTATCCTCTAGAAATACCTTATTTAACACAAACACCACAACATAAAGTGGAATACTCAATAAAATATCAATAAAATCATGGAAAAATTATGAAAATTGATATGAGAACACCCTTGTGTAAGGCAAAAAAAATCCTTATCTCCATGACATGGAATCAAAATAATTATAAAAGACACGATTGATTACAATCAGATATTGAAAACAAACTCAATGTAGAAAATAATAAATATAGGCCTTAATAGAGATCATCCAGACTATGATAATAATTAGGGTAAATATATCAAGAGTTGGAACCATGAAATCCCAATCCACCTCATGGTATGTTATCATTACTCAACATGTAGGCAACTTGAAACCGTATCTGGAACACATCCACAATTTTGTGGATAGATCAAATAAAAATAACATAATCTCTTAATGAATTCTAAACATGCCTAATATATTTAATGATATTAATGAATGAGTAGTACTAGTTTCAAACAAAGCTATAAACATAGATGAAAAAATACATATTATACCCTTAACTATAGTCATCCATGTGTCATATTCCTCTGGAGAAAACTCCACCATATAAATATGATACATTAAGGGAGGAATATTTATATTTAAATAAACAACATATCTGGTTCATTAATATATCATTGAACAAAAAATCAAAATATTATAAATAACGCTTGACCTCACATTGTAGAATGGATTTTGACAAGAATTTGAGCTACCCTTGCCCCTTTTCATCACTTACTACAAAAGTTTTGATGGTCCTAACTCTAGTCTACCAAAACATTGAACCAAAAAAATGGTATTTTCAACAACACTTCAGGATGGGTATTTCATTCTATTCCAATTTACAATGAATCAACCTCGGTTGATTAGATATGCCACCATGAATGGACTTCCACATGAAGAGATAATGAAAAAAACTCAATGTCTCATATATAACGAATGAAATGTTATAGTACAATGATAATGAAAGGAGTACCTATCCTTGACATATACAATTTAAACCAAGAATTCCAAAATAGACAGATAATTAATACTAGACAAAACTAGTCAAAATACAACTATCCATCACCCCCAAATCATCATACTATGCATGTCATGCAATATCATTCCATTCCCTTTTACCAAATCCTTAGAAATAAAATTTTCAACTAAATAAATGAAAAGGTAGGTTTTGAGTACAAATCCCTATATGGTACCACAAAATAGTCTATAAAATATCTAATATCAAGAATCCACATTAGGGATAACCGGGGTATAAATGACAATGCTCAACATTAGGGATAACCTCAATATGATAAAATATCAATGAAATGATCCATCCTGAGATAACCTGTGTAGAAATGACAATGCTCAACATTAGGGATATTGAAAATGGGAATACATATTAGTCATAAAAGAATCATAAACCAAGAATATATTGGCTCCAACTATTATCAAGTCCTTCTGATGTCTAATGATTTAAAAAACATCTAGTAGTGTTGTACCCAATAAACTAACATGTCCCATTCCCAATGTACCAAAGGTTCCCAATCATCAATATTTTTTAAAAACCATTTCTAAATCCATGATTACATTTATTAAATCATTTTTCTATCAAATCAAAAATTATTTTGATGCTGGATCCCTTTAAAAATGTGAATCCCTTCCAACAAAGCATTTCAAATCTAAAAACAATAATTTTCATTAAATAAGCCAATGGAATTGACATGAACATTCAGAAATTAAATAATTTGAACCACTTACATAGATACGCCTACCTAAATAATAATGGAAACCCAATTGCCTTCTATTATGGGTATTAATACTTAATGACCAAAATTAAATAGATAATCTAGTAAATAAAACAAAAAAGGATTTCTATGAATATCAAATTGAAAAATTCTATAAAAAAATGTAGCATATTCCACTACCATGAAAAATTATAATTAAGAAGTAATATATATTACTATGGATATGTGATGGAACAACCATGAGAGTTAAATGACAAAAAAGTGATCTAGAAGAAAGGATTTCACCAAAAATCACCCTAAATCTCGAGAGGGATGTCTGGCCAGTGTATATAAAAAGGGAAAGGTGTGAAATGTTTTTGAACACACTAAGCCTGAATAATTTATGTCATGAACTCATTTCATGGTGACAATTATAAAAATTAAAAGTACAGCAAAAATGTGTCATATCAGATTAAATTAAATCCCAATTAATAGACTCATGATATGTAATTTTTTCACGGCATGTAAATTTTCACACAAAAAACTAGAATCATGACATCTACCCTATAATAGGTTCATGTTGAGTATCTCATTCAAGACAAGAATGCATCTAGTAGGTAGTTCACAAACCATTCTCCTATAAAAATTACCCTAACTAATTCATGAGTCTCAATAAACCTAAGGAGAACCCTCTAAGTCAATTTACACTTTTATAACTAGACTCTGTTAATTTAAAAATTATATATACCCATATTTTAATTTATTTACCCTAAAAAGGATATACATACCTGAGAAACCCGAAATACACCTAAAAAGGGAAACTAAAAATAAGAGTCATGGAATACCTGATGTAAGATAATGGGGTGTTCTAACTTTGTAATGCCCTAAAAAAGCTGGCATGAATAGCACATGAGAAGAGGTCACTACATGGACTCATACAAGACTCCCCATATTCCAAATCCCCCCAACTGGTGGTGAGGTCCTAACATAGTTAGGAGAAGACTATTTCATCCATAATGTCCATGGCTCATAACATGATATACAAAAATTGCATGACCCGTCTCTATAGGAGACATCCCACAAACCCTTAGACAAAAATAGTGTGTCACACAGGCCCCCATAGTTCAGAAATGAATGAAATAAATACATATATATAATGTAGAAATATGTAAATATGTATAAATAAAAAACATGAAATCATATAAAAAATAAAAAATGGGACACTAACCAGTACACATGAGAAAAAATAACTAAAAATTAATGTTCATTACCAACTCACATAATTTTCAGGTAAAATCCTCCACATCCATTATCAGATAGACTTGTACCTCATTTTCAACTCTATATTATATATTTTTCATTATAGAATACATGAAATTTTTCCCACATATATCATAACACTTTTTGTGTATGCTAGTAGGGGTGAATCCAACAACCTATTAGGAATCCCCAATGCATTAACAACACTGGGTGATGATGTGATCAAGTAAGTATATGTGAAATAAATATATAAATTGTTCAATAATTCTTGTAAAATACCCCAACCTATAACTATTTCCCAAAATTCAAATGAAAAAAAACAAGATAGTTCATCATGTGCAATCTTACCCACCATGAAACCTGACCATACCAACTTTGACTCTATGATAGAAACTAGTCGATACATACCATGATCAAATCCCATACATGATGATCCTACATAGGGTGTATAACCTTTTATCTAACACATTACCATGGAATAAGGGTGGGGTAAAATTCACTCCCGGTCTTATACCACGTTTCGAACCATGTATTCTCACTAATGGTATGACACATCATCAACAAGTTAGAAGCTTTTCACTCGAGGTAGGGAACTTCACCCACAACACAGATCACATCACAACTCTATCCATATTTCATTCATAGAGATCCAACATCTAATATCACATCTTGATCAAGTCATCTCACTCATGACTGACTCCACATCCATATGTCAATCCATGTATTCTCGCTCAAGGTGTGGTTGACTATTCCATCTCACTAATTAAAAATTCCCATTCA
Organism: Viscum album; assembly: GCA_963277665.1. Lineage (NCBI taxonomy): Eukaryota > Viridiplantae > Streptophyta > Magnoliopsida > Santalales > Viscaceae > Viscum > Viscum album. Next base: position 97,000,524 of record OY728158.1, read on the forward strand.
TAAAAACAACACTATCACTCAGTGTATGTACTATCATTATGAACACTATTATTCCATAACTTCCATTGAGATATCTCTAAAAAATATAACTCATGGTTAGTTATTGTTATAAGATCCCCTCCAACACTGAAACATTTCATGTTTCACCAACATACACTTAGGAAATCATTAAAATAAAAAATAACTCACATTTCCAATATCACATATCACTATATGGGAACTAGTCAATCTACACCAAGCCACAGACATTAATATAACCCAATTCATATTTCAATCACCTAAGGGTTCTATCACTTCTAACATGTTCAACAAATCAGTTTGATACTATGAATATTTCTCCCCAGAATTCTGAAACAACACACATCATGATGAAAAAATTCATGCACTTATAAAACACAAATATGATTCACAACTAAAACTCAAGCTATAGAAAACAATTTATCTCTAATTCACCCAAAATATATTTCATTACTTCAATAATATTTAAACATTAATTAATTTTTTTTGGACAAAACTTCTTTTTTCATTCACTATTTTATCAATTTTAAAAAATTATCATCCTAGAAAATAAAATAAATTATAGTGCATTAGAATACGGAATCATGAATTTTTCAAACTATGTATGAAGATTTAGTTTAATATATTTTTATATTTTTAATTAATGTTAATCAATTTTTGGGTAAATATTTATATTCATGCTTGGATAGCCCTCATCCATGGCTAGTTAGTCATTTAGCCATGCCTTAATAGGCCAATTTGAACAGGAATAGCTCATGGGGGATGCACAGAAACAAAATATTTGTAATCCCTCTTGAGCGAACCTATGTTAAGGGGAACTTGAATAGTATGGGCCTAGGATAGCATAAGGAGTGTACTGCACAGGGCCCATGTTCACATTGTGCATGTGAATTAGGGAGCCCATCTTGGAATATGCCTTCAAACTTTTGTTCACATGCCATATTATTTATACAATAATGGTAATAGTTCCATCTTCCGATGTGGGATAAAAAGGTAATTGGTTAGTGTTCCACATAAAAAATGGTGATTTTCCTTGTGGTCGTGCCCTCTCTTATGCTCAACCATCCCACTACACCTCTCCTCATTATCTTCTACCTTCAAAACTGGCTAGTCAACATCTTCAACAACCATAAAATGATCTGGATGACCACTATGGAGATCATGTTCAAGAACATGAAAACTTTTGACACCCAATTTCTCTATGGTTCACTTCCTCCACAAATAATAGTCCCCATAAATCTTTTTCATTGCTTCTTCTGGCCACTGTGATTTCCAGATATAGGAGGATCCGCATCTTCGCACTGTTGCTACAACCATTCATGATAAATAAATTAAATCACATGCACATGGGAATCCCATGGAATAATTTTTTAATAAAATCCATGTTTTAGTGAATGATGTGATATTTTAAACACCAAATCAATTCACATGTTTCCAAAAAAATGATGTGACTACAACTTAGATCTCAGGATTTGGTTAGTAACGATTTGGGAGATATTTAAGGAAACAAATGACTTGGGGGTCTTCTAGGCCTATAAAAGGAGGACCCAACCACTAACAAGATAAGTTGGACACATAATGAGGAAAGAATCACACTAGAGGATAAGCTACACAATGATAGTTTTTTTCATTATTTTATATTTATTTATCATTAGTTTTATTCTTCATAAGTAATTTTTTTATATTTCCTTAAATTTATTTAATAAAATTCATATATGCATGTTTATTTTTTTTTCAAAACATTTTATTCTAATTATTCTTAATTTTTTTCTTATTCTTTTCATTCTGTCAATTGTTTTATTTTATTTTTATTTTATCTCTATCACTACCTTTCTTCATTCATCCCCCATTGTTTTTTATTTTATTTCTATACCTCTATTTATTTTATTAATTTTATTATCTTCTATATTTCCACCATGTTATCTATTACCCTCAAAGATTAGGGGCTGACGCGTGTCTTAGAATGAAGGAGGTTAGGTGTTCTTGAATTTTTCTTAAAGTTTATTTTTTTGTGTTAGATGTCCTTAAACTGCCTGGGTGTGGAGGTTTTCCATAGTGACATTCAAGTCAACTATATTTCTAAGCTCTTATTTTTGCGTTTTCCCTCCCTTTCATTGAATAGGATATCATTAGATGGTGGATTTGATTAGGTCAATTGATTAAATGAAATATATCAGAGCTGAGTCATGGAATATGTTGCACTCTATATTGAGGTGTCCTATCAAACTTGATTATAGTATGAGGTAGAATTTTAATTTCAAAAGAATTTCAGATTTATAAAATTATAAATAATGGAACTGTAATTCATGTTTGAGATTATGTAACCGAATTATAAATATATATTTAGACATATAAAAAAGAATAATGATGGAACACAAAACTAAACCCATTTCCAATTTCATTCTTTTAAATTTCGTTGAGTTTAGAATTTCATGGTAAATTAGAATTGATTTTTTTAATTATAAAAAACTAAAACCCATAATTTATAATATATTTCATATAATAATAATAATAAAATATGTGTTCTTATGTTAATTATATTAAATCTTTAATCGAACTCTGATGTTTATAATGTTATAAAACCATGGTTATCCATAGTTCTGAGCTAGGAAAAAAGTTGAAATTTTCTTTTCCATGGACCATGAAAAGCGTGCATCTAGTCTGGAATGATTTTCATGGAGTTAATAATTAGTTCAAAATATTTATTTTTTCACTAAGTAGATAGTTTTTAATTTCATTCTTCTAAATATAGAAATATAAATAACTCACCCTCGTATATAAAATATGGAGTTTCATTATTTACTAGACAGATTTGGGGATCAGGGATCCAAATTATCAAATAAGCGTAATTCAAGGACCTCATTAAATATCATAAAGGGACCCTCAAACAGAAATTATTTAAAATAATAGCTAAAGAATTAAATGAAATCCATGAGTACATCAGAGAGTTTTATCAAGGAAGATTCAATATACAAGAAAAGACCTCCTTATTTTCTCCCAACATTTCTGTAGAAAATACCCATGTCAAATTCAAGGAATAATTGGCTAAAAATGATCTCAAGTTTGAGATCATGTAGATTGATGAATATTTACAAGATTTTTAGCGCAAAATTGATTGAATTAATGAGTATTTCGGTGTATCTTTCATGAAACTCGAACCATGACTAGATGACACGCCCTTAGTTTTTCCTTATTATTGTAAGGAAATATAATAAGTTAGAGAAATTATTGATGAGTATCCATAAGACAAACATATGAAGAATTATATACAATATGACCATAATGAGCTATAGTGGATTCATGATGAGGTAGACTTTCATGCTCATCATGTTTAATGAGAGAAAAAATATCCAGATGACTTCTGCAACAAGTGTGAAATATTTACTGATCTTATATTTCCTTATAATGTTTGTGGTGGAATTTTAATAGAAGACAGAAGACCCTAAATTCTTACCTCTGTGAAGTGATACTCACATTCACAGTGTACTCCCCAATGAGTATGATATTAATCTAGAACCATGATAGGGAGCAGTTGTTAATTTTAACTCTTTCCTTTGTTATTATATTCAATATAAATTCATTATCTTTCCAAAGTACATTTAATTTTAAGATTTTTCAAATCCATGTTATGACATAGAGAATGATAAATGAACAATACCTAAACCTACTAAGGATCCCATTAACCTGCATAAATTTTATGAACAAATGTTTATAGATTCTAATAAAGAATTCTAAGTGGGTGATCCTAAGGGAAAAACATAAACATGATTATTACTTTTAATATAATTTTTTTTATTTTTATTTTTATTTTTTTCTTGTTAAATAACCTACATTATTTCCCTTTGATCATTCAATCCATGAAACCCTAATTGAGTAGGAACTGATATACATGAGAAGGATTCATAAGTGGAAACAATAATAGAATATGATATACACTTTATACTACCCCTTCCCAGTGATCTATGGAAAATATTTATGGGTATGTATATAGTATACTATATCCATGGATCATTCCATGCTCTGAAGGATGAAGTGGAAGATTGAAAATTCAACATGTGGTGGGTCAAATCCAAGAAGATACATCCACTAACTAACTTTGTATGAATGCAGGTACTCCATCTAGAGGTGGTAAAATTTCAGGTCCCACATGGGGGGATCATACCAATATTTATCTCTCTACATCATTTCTTGTATTTAAAATTCATTCTAAGTAATATTTTAGCAAGAAAATTAAATCGATCTATCACTTTTACGTTTAATGACATGATCCTTGGTCTTAATTGATTAATTTACATATGTATGACCATGAGGTAACAAAATAACCCCTATAAATCCATAGAAAGAACAAAAATAAAAAATCATTTCAAAATAGATCTCAGTTCCATGTTTATCTTTTAAACTCCCCTAATTTTACTATGTACCTATTTTGATCTAAAAACTAAAAATTTCAAGTCCATAATAGAATATTTTCTTTTCATGACTTATCACGGATACATGAGTTTTTTAGGAATCATGTGATGTCATGTTAAAAATTTCAATAATAGTAATATTTAATGAGTAATATGGAGAATTGAATTACTTAGTTAATCATGAATTTTGATATGGGGAATCATGATTTGGGGGAATTGGTTAATTCATGTAAAAGAAATTTCCCTATAATTTTTTATCTTATAACTTTAGGAAATTAATGGGAATTTATTTTTAATTATTACTCATGTAATGGATGATTGTTCCAATTTAAATATCCAATTTATGTGAGGATTTATAGGACTAATATTTCTTATTTTATATTGAGAATATTTTTTGAGTGACCTCAGGACATTTCGAATTCCATGACATGAATTGAAAGATCTCAAAATTAATGAATGTGACGAATAACTATTAAAATGATTGTGATGAATTTTGATAAGTCTTTATCCTTGATAAAACCTTATAAAATTATCCCTATTTAAACCCTAGGGGAAAGAATAAAAAAATTTATAAATGAGAAACATTTAAACCCATTTTTATTGTTTTATACCCTGAAATTAGTTTTTTCGTGATATATTACATTTTATGTGAGGGGGTGTGGGAAGGCATGGTTGAAGGGATAATCTACACTATGGGGAATATTTTTAGAGGGTGTTGTCTTCATCATTGAAAAAATATAAATTTATAATTCACTTTTCATTATATATTGATCTTTTAGATAAAAAAGACTGAAAACTTAAAAAAAGATAAAAAGATAGATAAAAAATGTGGGTTATGAATAAGGTGTGTTAGAGATCTCTATCACCAAACTGGTCATTTTTATTATATGTGGTTAGGTGGTTGATACGAGATAAATTCTAAGAATAACATTAAGAAAATTAATAACATTGAAAATAAAATGGTAGAAAAAATATAAATATAGAAAATTTAAGAAGGTTAAAATAATTTGTTATGCTTTATTTGATCTTGTACATTAATTTGAGTTTGTGGAATTCAATGTTATGACAATTTAAGGGTATAATTTCATTGATAAATTACATTTGATATAATTCTTAATATATAATAGATTGACCTTCTATTTGATCATTACTTTTTGAATATATAATTTAACCAACCTTAAGACACAAAATAATTACAATCATGATTGAAATGGACCTCTGATTTCACGTGTATTTTTTGTTTACAAAGTGGAGAAATTATTTACATTATAAAATTATTGATAATTATCAGGTTATCATGATATGAACATAAATATACTGGTATGGAATCATAAGTGATGTGTATTGATGAACAAGAATAAATTTCAGGTGATTATTTGTTGTTCATCAAAGGGAAAAAACCAAAACACCTGGTTCGAATGATTCCTAAAAATATGAGAAATTAACTTTATATTATATATGTATTTTTTGTTTGATTTAACATTTTAAATAATTTTATTTTATTTACTTGAATTTTAAATATTTGTTGCATTGGTTCCATTTGAATTTAAATTTTTATATCTTATTCTAGAGTAAAAAAGGGAGTTTTGTTGTGGTGATATCTTATGTACTCTATGTAACACCCGAGACTTTTATGTGAAATATTTTCTTTTTATGTTATATAAATCATCAAAGTAATCTTTCACTACACACAACACTAGCTTGGCCTCCTTTACACGCAATTACAGCCTTCCTCGATAGCTTGCGTCGTACGCAATACAGAGTTTCACTAAACAATGATATGCTATTAAAATATTATTAAACCTAGCCGTTATGAATAGTAATAACCAATTTTTGAAATTTTATGAATTTTATTTTTCAAAATGGACTTCATTTTTGGATTCGGAATATCGAAATTAGCCTAGGGTGAAATTTTGGTATTTTTCTGAAAACTTTAAATTTTTGATGAATAGTGAAACCACTAAGTGGTAGTTAAAAAACTGAATTTTTCATAAAACTTAATTTTACCGCATCTGTGAGTGGAATTTCGAAAATCTGAGAGACATAGTTGATGTCAGTATGTAAAATGTGGTTCAATGAGATGAAAATAATTTTTTTGGTGAATAGTAACTTTTTACTTTTTTTTACCACGGTTAAAAGTAAATAGGGTAATTAAGGGTGAAAATGATATTATTATTACCCTAAAACATGTCCTAATTCTATTGGACAAGTGTAATTCGACCAAAAACAACCGTATGAATTAAATATGACCATTTAGGCCCACTTGGATTAGATTAGGACATTTATTATTAATTTATTTAAAGAAGGGTTAAAATAGTTGAAATCAAAGGTTAATAAGTAAATAATTTTTAATATGGGGTTATACATAAGATAAATTCTACTATAAATATTAATTAGAAAGATAAAAATCTTTACTACATAATGGTATTTTATTTGTAATTTTTAGACATTAAATAATTTAATTTATTTATGACACAATGATGATGCAGTAATTATCTTTTTAATGAAATATTGACATAATTGATGTTATAAATACCCAAATAAATGTAATTTGAGACTTTTTATAAATTCCATTAATTGTATAGGTTAATATGACATGCTAGTAGTGATTTAATTTACTTTGTTTGAACTAATCATTCTGTTATAATTTTCACAAATATCAATTACTAAATAGTGTCAAAATTGACATTAAATAGTTTTTTAAAATAACTATTATATTAGTAATTGTTATTTTATTCCTAAAAATATAATATTCGGCCAAATGACTTAGATAAGGTTATATATATTAATAATAAACAACTTGGGGTTCGTTTGGCTACTTATAGTATGTTTATTAACCTTATAGTGTAAGAAAACAAGAAGACACGGTAAAAGTTAAATTATCTAACTTAAAGTTAAATCTAAATTATAAGGTTAAAATTGATACCTAAACTTGTCTAAATTCTATTGGATGAGATTATTTCGACCCATACCCACCTTATCTTCGAAATATATTAATTTGGAGCTATTAAAACCCGAATTTGACTTTTTAATAAAATAATAGTTTTAGTTATTCCAAAGGTGCCCCTCTCCTCCCTTATAAAAGGGCACCTCCTCCCCCTCTTCCTCACACCACTTTGAGACTTCAATATCGGCCAAACCCGGCCAATTTCTCCTCTACACTTCTCTAGAACCATCCTAGAGGTTCTGGTATTTTTCAAAGACCAATTTTAGTGCCCTAAAAGGAGGTATCAAAGAAGCACTTCCAAGAAGAGGTAATGTCCGTTACAGATTATTTCATCTTTATTTCTTCTTCCACTTCTTCTTCTTTAGTTGTTTCATTATGAAGTAATAACATCAGTATCAATCATATACTGATATGTTATTATATGTATGAAATAACCCTATTTCACCATCTATCCATCCTACGGAAAAAGAAATCACCACGCGTGCGTACGTACAGAATACCGTCTCCACGCCGTGGTGTAATCTATTTTCCACCACCACCTTACTTGGATGGGTATAATGGTATAAATAATGACTATATATGACTATTATAAAGTGATACTGATTCTGAAATAGTATACATACACTCCAATACAATTCGACGATCATAGGAACGATATCATAACTTGTGTGTACGTACAGAATACCGTCTCCACAATGTGATGTGACTCGTTCTACATGATCTTCATTTCATAATGATTATATAAATGAATTGAATGAATGAATATGATATATATTACACTAATACCATTCTGGAAATGAGGAATCTATAACCTAAAAATAAGAATAAGAATTTATTCGACAAACACGCATAAGAACAAAAAGTAATGAACACCCGAATAACAAGTAGTAATGAAATATTACTAATAATAAGATAAGAATATGACCATATATGATATAATAAAAATAAGTATGATTCTGTAATAAGTCAATAACATTATTTAAATCATTATACAGGAGGTTCGGACACGTACAAAGCATATCGGATCAAAGGTAAGGGAAATATCACAATCTCATTTTTATCCGAGATTGTTTATACTTTGGCATTTACTGGGGTTTATTGTATCATCCACATACAAGTTTCCTCAATATGTAATATTATTTCCATCCACCTACAATTGTTTAAATCCAATTTTACCCTTCGTTTAGTTTTTAGTAAATGATATGAAAGGAATGTTTTATCGTTTTTCGTACGAGGTACTTTTTTGACTTTTCCGACAAAAGTACGAGAAGAATGTTTTTTTAACTTATACGGAATAAATGGATTTTTAAAACATTATTTCCAAGAATCTTAGTTTATAAGTTTCCAAGTTTATTTTTAATCTGCTTCTTTTAGTTTAAAATTTTATGACATGTTAAGAAAGGAAAAATGTTTTTGAAGTAGAAAGGATATTTTTCTCAAGAATGGAGTTCAAGTGTTTTATCAAAATTATTTTCCATCTAAGATAATATAGGGTTCTGATTCTATCCATATCATTACATTGATTTGATTATGTTGTGATGGAATTATTTTTATTAATTCATTTATCTTATATGAATTTTTTTATGATGTCACGATGTTTATGAATTCCATTTTTATTACATGGGTCATGCAATGATGTATGATTTATGATTTTTATGGCACACATAAGAATGGTTTCATTATGAGATGGGTAGGACCTATATCTCCCTCCAATGAATTGGGTAAAGATTTAATATATTATGAGATAGACATGGCTGGAAGGGTAGGTTATACTGGTTCAGTGAATTAGGACTGAAACGAGGAGTGAACTCGGTTCAGAAATGGACTTTGTCCACTAAGATAGTCTTGACAATGAGTCTTGACTAATAAGAAATGATTCTCTATGATTATGTGGGTATGCCACAAAGTTTCATGTTTTACTTTATTATTATTGGGATTTCATTTCACTACTATGATTTATCCCATGTTATGAAATGATGCTCTCTTTTACAGGTTAAGATTTCCAAAAAGTTTTGTTTTTAAGTATATGATGTGATTAATATTTCTTTTTTTACCCTTATTGAGCATTTGAGCTCCCCATTTTGTATGTTTTATTTCCCCAGGTCAAGAAGAAGTTTATTAAGTAGGATATGCCAAAAAGGGACTCTAGATATGTTGAAATTAGTGGGAGGAAAAGTTGATGCTTTATGAACCAGTTGTTTACGTTTCCCAGTTTCTAAAGACACTATACCTATACGGTCCTTTCATGGTTTTTTTATATGTTGTAACAACTGTGCTTCAATTCTAAAGTAATAACAATGTATGTAAAGTATGGGTCATTATAGTTGGTATCAGAGGAAATGTATAGTCAACCTTTGGAAACTAGGATGTGAAAGCCTTAGTAAGAACCATAAGGACAAGTCTAAGCATAGAACACAATCTTAGTGTTTTTGAAATGACCATGAATAACCTAGGATAAGACCTTATGTGGGAAATTTTATTCTTGATTATGTGGTTTTCCTATTATAATTAGTGTTGCTCACACTATTCTTCTTGGTTTTAGTCAATGGATGGAACCCGAAGGAAGCATGTTAATGCGGAATGCGATGGGCAATGCAATGATTGCCCCCAGAGTAACTAAACGTTTTGGGAGCTGGAATGAAAAATCTTGTAGACATTCTCACACAACTTTCTCAAGCTATAAATCATGCAGGACTTCCAAATGTGCAAAGGAAGGAGCAACATCCTGTTGAATCCTTCATGAGGCAGTGACCACCTTCTTTTAGCGGGTCTACTGATGCATTAGTTGCTGAACAATGGATTATTACTACTAAAAAGATATTTTCAGTTCTTCAATGTTCTGAACATGATAAAGTCATCCTAGCAGTGTATCATTTGGAAGGAGATGCTGATCAATGGTGGAATCTTATTAAGAATACGAGGCAAAGGGATGAAATTGAGTCCATGGAATGGGAAGAGTTCAAGAACATATTTTTCAATAAGTACTTCCCTCATATTCTCCGAACAAATATGGAGAAAAATTTTCTTGAACTAAAGAAAAAGGATGATGAATCTGTTGGTACTTATGAAGCAAATTTTACAAGACTTGCAAGATACGCTTCTGGTATTATTATCCAACCTGAGAGTAAGATCTATCGATTCTTTAGTGGCTTAAAAACAAGTCTTCAAAAGGCATTAGCCATAAGGGACGTCAATAGCTACGAGGAAATCGTTCGATGTTCTCTCAATGTTGTGATGGAGATTGAAGTAACTCATCAGTCATATGGGTTTGATAAGAAGAGGAAAATGGAATTCAAAGGAAAATTTAAAGAGCACACTAAAAAGACGATGAGCTTTCCCTTATGCTCAAAGTGTGGAAAGAAACATGGAGGGAGTGGTCTTAAAGGGACAAGTAAATGTTTCAAATGTGGAAAGGAAGGTCATCGGGCATTTGAATGCCATGATGATGGGAAGAAGTGTCTAATGATGCAAAAAAAGGAAGGGATACACAGAATGAACCTACTAACCATCAATGTTTCAAGTGCAAGGAGATGGAGAATTATACCAATAAATTACCTAATCCAAGGGTTGATGATGATGGTCGACGTCAAAAAACTCTTAAGGCTAATTACAAAGGAATGTCACATGCAATTTCTATCAGCTATGTGGAGTACGATAACAATGTGGTGAAAGGTACACTTATCATCCACTATAAAGTAGAAACTGTTTTATTTGATTCTGGATCCACCCACTCCTTTATTTCTGAAGAATTTTCTAAGGTTATCATCATATTACCTCAACAATTAGATGTTGAGTTAGATGTGACAACACTTAATGGCATAATAGTTGCATCTAAAGTGTATAATTATTCTCCGATTGAAGTTTGTGGGAAAGTTCTTCTTGAAAATATTGTGACCCTTCTTATAGTGGAATTTGATGTGATTCTTAGCATGAATTGTCTTTCTCTACTTGGAGCTCATATCAACTGCCAAAGAAGGGAAGTCACAATTTATATTCCAGATCAATCTATGATCGTCTATCGATGAAAGGATGAACATAACCTTCCAGTGGAAATTTCTTCCATTTTATGGGTATTGATTCCACTAAATGAAGGTTATTTATCTCAAATGGTTGGTGAGAAACTCACTATTAAGAATATTCCCATTGTATGGGAGTTTTATGATGTCTTTCCGGAGGAATTATCGGTTCTTCCACCGAATCGTGATGTTGAGTTTTCAATAGAACTCGTACTGGGTGCTTTGCCTATTTCAATGACACCTTATAGAATGGCCCCAATTGAGTTGTAGGAATTGAAGAAGAAACTCCAAGAGATTCTTGATAAGGGGTTCATACGCCCTAGTGTGTCACCTTGGGGAGCACCTGTTCTGTTTGTTTAGAAGAAAGATGGATCAATGAGACTTTGCATTGATTATCGAGAACTTAACAAGATCACTATCATGAACAAATATCCTCTCCCACGCATTGATGACCTATTTGACCAACTATGCGGAGATCAATACTTTTCCAAGATTGTTCTTCGTTCAGGGTATCATCAATTAAGGGTCAAAATGGAGGATATACCAAAGGCGGCTTTCCGTACAAAGTATGGACACTATGAATTTATAGTGATGCCATGTGGTCTTACTAATTCTGCTGCTATCTTCATGGATCTAATGAATAGAGTCTTTTGAGACTATCTTGATCAGTTTGTGGTAGTCTTTATAGACGATATTCTTGTCTATTCAAAGAGAAAGGAAGAACATGAAGATCACATGATAATTATATTGAAGACCCTGAGAAAGGATAAGATTTATGCAAAATTTACCAAGTGTGAATTTTTGCTTCAAAAAGTTTCATTTTTTGGTCACATAATCTCAAAAGAGGGGATATCTGTGGATCCTGCAAAAACAGAGGTTATCGAAAGATGGTCGAGACCAACAACAGTGACCGAGATCTGAAGTTTTCTTGGTTTGGCTGGATATTATCGACATTTTGTGAAATATTTTTCACGATTATCTAATCCACTCACCAAGTTGACTCGGAAAGGAGTTAAGTTTGTTTGGATGGAGGAATGTGAAGAGAATTTCAAGGAGTTGAAAAGAATACTATCCAGTGCACCTGTGCTCACACTGCCTTGTACTGGAGAAAGGTTTGTTATCTACAGTGATGTATCCAAGAAGGGATTGGAGTGTGTTCTTATGCAAAATGATATGGTGATAGATTATGCCTCACGACAGTTGAAAATACATGAGCAAAATTACCCAACTCATGATTTGGAGTTAGATGTGGTAATCTTTGCATTAAATATTTGGAAGAATTTCATTTATGTTGAAAGGTGTGATATTTATACTGATCATAAAAGTTTAAAGTTAATTTTCACACAAAAGGAGTTGAATATGCGCCAAAGAAGATGGTTGGAGCTGATTAAGGATTATGACTGCTCAATCCATTACCACCCTGGGAAAGCAAACAAGGTGGAAGATGCATTATGTCGACAAGACCAAGCTAGTTTATCCATGATGAGGATCACAAAAGATCCAATATTTATGGATTTACAAAGATGGATCTTGGAATTATAATGAAAGGGGAAAATTCATATCTTTCTCAAATGAATGTTCAACCATCTATACATGTGAAGATTAAAGAGGCACAGAAAGAAGATGTCAAGTTACAAAAGAAGGTGAAGAATGTTCCTGAATTCAACCTTGATTGTGATGGGATAATAATGTTCAGGAATCGGGTTTCTGTTCCTCCCATCCCCGAATTAAAGAAGGAGCTGCTGGATGAGGCTCATAGTTCTTCATTCTCTATTCATCCTGGAAGCACAAAGAAGTATAGGGACCTAAAAGAGTTCTTCTGGTGGGATGGCATGAAAAGAGATGTTGTTGAATATGTATCTCGATGCTTGGTTTGTCAACAAGTTAAAGCTGATAGACAGAAGTGTAAGTGGATGTTACAACCATTACCCATACCCAAATGGAAATGGGAAAACATCACTATGGACTTTGTCACAGGACTTCCTAAAACATCAAAAGGAAATAATGCTATCTGGGTCATAGTTGATCGTCTTACAAAGTCTGCACACTTCATTGCTATTAGAAAAGATTTATCTCTGGATGAGCTTTCCAGAATATATGTAAAGGATGTGGTAAGATTGCATGGAGTACCACTTTCTATTATATCGGATCGAGATCCAAGATTTACCTTGAATTTCTAGCGAAGTCTTCAGCATACTCTGGATACAGAGTTGAGTTTCAGCACTGCTTATCATCCTTAGACAGACGGTCAGTCTGAGAGAATAATTCAAACTCTAGAAGATATGTTGAGATCTTGATCTATTGATTTCAAAGGTGTTTGGGATCAACACCTACCTTTAGTGGAATTTTCTTATAATAATAGCTTTCACTCCAGTATTCAGATGGCTCCTTATGATGGTCTCTATGGAAATAAATGCAGGGCTCCAACTTTCTGGGATGAAGTTGGGGAAAGAAAGCTATTAGGACTTGATCTCATTGATGAAATGGCAGAAAAGGTTAGATCTATTCAAAAACACATAAGAGGAGCTCAGAGTCGACAGAAAAGTTATGCCGACAACCGAAGAAAAGACCTAGAGTTTGAAGTGGGTGATAAAGTGTTCTTACGAATATCTCCCTGGAAGAGGGTTATGAGATATGGAAAGAAGGGGAAGTTGAGCTCTAGATATATCGGTCCTTTCGAAATACTGGATCGTGTTGGGAAGGTAGCTTACCGATTGGCGCTTCCACCAAATCTTTCTCAAGTTCACGATGTGTACCATGTATCTCTCCTGAGAAAGTACATACCTGATCCTTCACATGTACTCAGCTCAGAAGTTGTACCGCTGGAGCAAGATCTTTCTTATGAAGAACAACCGATAGAGATTCTGGATCGTAGCGAAAAAGTCCTACGAAACAAGGCCACTCGATTGGTGAAAGTTTTATGGAGGAACCACCAATTAGAAGAAGCTACATGGGAGCTTGAGTATATGATGAGGGAGAGGTATCCTCATCCGTTTGTTACAAAGTGACGAATTTCGAGGGTGAAATTCATTTTAAAGGGGGTAGAATATAACACCTGAGACTTTTATGTGAAATATTTTGTTTTTATGTTATATAAATCATAAAAGTAATCTTTCACTACACACAACACTAGCTTGGCTTGCTTTACAGGCAATCACAACCTTCCTCAATAGATTGCGTCGTACGCAATACCGAGTTTCACTAAACAATGATATGTTATTAAAATATTATTAAAACTAGCCTTTATGAATAGTAATAAACACTTTTTGAAATTTTATAAATTTTATTTTTCAAAATGGACTTCATTTTTGGATTCGGAATATCGAAATTAGCCTAGGGTGAAATTTTGGTATTTTTATGAAAACTTTTAATTTTTGATGAATACTGAAACCACTAAGTGGTAGTTAAAAAACTGAATTTTTCATAAAACATAATTTTACCACTTCTGTGAATGGAATTTTGAAAATCCGAGAGACACGGTTGATGTCAATAAGTAAAATGTGGTTCAATGATATGTAAATAATTTTTTTGGTGAATAGTAACTTTTTACTTTTTTTTACCACGGTTAAAAGTAAATAGGGTAATTAAGGGTAAAAATGATATTATTATTACCCTAACACATGTCCTAATTCTAATGGACAAGTTTAATTCGATCGAAAACAACCTTAGGAATAAAATATGACCATTTAGGCTCACATGGATTAGATTAGGACATTTATTATTAATTTATTTAAAGAAGTGTTAAAATAGTTAAAATCAAAATAAATAAATCATTTTTAATATTGGGTAATACATAAGATAAATTCGACTATAAATATTAATTTGAAATATAAAAATATTTCATACATAATGGTATTTTATTTGTAATTTTTAGTAATTAAATAATTTAATTTATTTATGACAAAAAGATGATGCAGTAATTATCTTTTTAATGAAATATTGACATAATTGATGTTATAAAAACCCAAATAAATGTGATTTGATATTTTTTATGAATTACACTAATTTTATAGGTTAATATGACATGTTAGTATTGATTTAATTAACTTTGTTCGAACTAATCATTCTGTTATGATTTTCACAAAAATCAATTACTAAATAGTGTTAAAATTGACATTAAATAGTTTTTAAAACAAATATTATATTAGTAATTGTTATTTTATTCCTAAAAATATAAGGTTCGGCCAAATGACTTAGATAAGGTTATATATATTAATAATAAACAACTTGGGGTTCGTTTGGCTGCTTATAGTATGTTTATTAACCTTATAGTGTATGGAAACAAGAAGACACGGTAACAGTTAAATTAACTAACTTAAAGTTAAATCTAAATGATATGGTTAAAATTGATACGTAAACTAGTCTAAATTCTATTGGATGAGAGTATTTCGACCCATAACCACCTTATCTTTGAAATATATTAATTTGGAGCTATTAAAAACAGAATTTGACTTTATAATAAAATAATAGTTTTAGTTATTCCAAAGGTGCTCCTCACCTATCTTATAAAGGGCACCTCCTACCCCTCTTCCTCACACCACATTGAGCCTTAAAACTCGGAAACCCCTGCCAATTTCTCCTCTCCACTTCCCTAGAAACATCCTAGATGTTCTGGTCTTCTTCAGAGACCTATTTTAGTGCCCTAAAAAGAGGTATCAAAGAATCACTTCAAAGAAGAGGTAATGGCCGTTACCGATTCTTTCATCTTTATTTATTCTTCCACTTATTCTTCTTTAGTTGTATCATTATGAAGTAATAAAATCAGTATCACTCATATACTGATATGTTATTATAAGTATTAAACAACCCTATTTCACCATCTATACATCCTACAGAAAAAGAAATCACCACGCATGCGTACGTACGGAATACCGTCTCCACGCCGTGGTGTAATCTATTTTCCACCACCACCTTACTTGGATGTGTATAATGGTGTAAATAATGACTATATATGACTATTATAAAGTGATACTTATTCTGAAATATTATACATACACTCCAATACAATTCCACGATCATAGGAACAATATCATCACTCGTGCGTACGTACGGAATACCGTCTCCACAATGTGATGCGAATTGTTCTACAGGATATTCATTTCATAATGATTATATAAATGAATTGAATGAATGAATATGATATATATTACACTAATAACATTCTGGAAATGAGGTATCTATAACCTAAGGATAATAATAAGAATTTATTCGACAAACACGCATAAGAACAATAAGTAATAAACACAGGAATAACAAGTAATAATGGAATATTACTAATAATAAGCTAAGAATATGACCATATATGATATCATAAAAATAAGTATGATTATTTAATAAGTCAATGACATTATTTAAATCATTATACAGGAGGGTCGGGCACATACAAATCATATCGAACCAAAGGTAAGGGAAATATCACAATCTCATTTTTATCCGAGATTGTTTATACTTTTGCATTTACTGGGGTGTATTTTATCATCCACATCCAAGTTTCCTCAATATGTAATATTATTTCCATCCACCTACATTTGTTTAAATCCAATTTTACCCTTCGTTTAGTTTTTAGTAAATGATATGAAAGGAATGTTTTATCGTTTTTCGTACGAGGTACTTTTTTGACTTTTCCGACAAAAGTACGAGAAGAATGTTTTTTTAACATATACGGCATGAATGGATTTTTAAAAAATTATTTCCAAGAAGATTCCTTTACAAGTTTCAATGTTTATTTTTAATCAACTTCTTTTATTTTAAAATTGTATGACATGTTAAGAAAGGAAAAATGTTTTTGAAGTAGAATGGATATTTTCCTCAAGAATGGAGTTCAAGTGTTTTATCAAAATTATTTTCCATCTAAGATAATATAGGGTTCTCATTCTATCCCTATCATTACATTTTTTTGATTATGTTGTGATGGAATTATTTTTATGAATTTATTTTTCTTATATTATTTTTTTATGATGTCACGATGTTTAAGAATTCCATTTTTATTACATGGGTTATTCAATGATGTATGATTTATTATTTTTGTGGAACACATAAGAATGGTTTCATTATGAGATGGGTGGGACCTATATCTCCCTCTAATTCATTGGGTAAAGATTTTAAATATCATGACATAGACATGGCTGGAACGGTAGGTTATACTGGTTCAGTGGAACAAGACTGAAACGAGGAATGAACTCGGTTCAGAAATGGACTTTGTTCACTAAGATAGTCTTGGAAATGAGTCTTAACTAATAAGAAATGATTCTCTATGATTATGTGTGTATGCCACAAAGTTTCATTTTTTATGTTATGATTATTGGGATTTCATTTCACTACTATTATTTATCCCATGTTATAAAATTATGCTCTCTTTTGCAGGTTAGGATTTCCAAAAAGTTATTTTCTTAAGTATATGATGTGATTGATATTTCTTTTGTTTACCCTTACTGATCATTTGAGCTCACCCTTTTGTATGTTTTATTTCCCCAGGTCAGGAAGAAAGTTATTAAGTAGGATATGCCAAAAAGGGACTCTAGATATGGTGAAATAAGTGGGAGGAAATGTTGATGCTTTATGAACCAATTGTTTACGTTGCCCAGTTTCTAAAGACACTATACCTATACAGTTCTTTCTTGGTTTTGTTATATGTTGTTATAAGTGTGCTTTAATTATGATGTAATAACAATGTATGTAAAGTATGGTTTATTATACTCTAAATATCATGCATTACATCAAATATTTTTTAATAATTTAGTATTGTTTTTTAATAGTATACATTTTTAATTCATTTTTTTGTAAATTTGTGTATGATTACATCATAGAAATTAACATAAACTAAAATGGACAATATTGTTGAATCTTGATGTTTGGAAATTTTTTATAATTGTTTTTTAATATAATTTTTTATTTTTATCGAATCATAATCATATTTCTAAAAAAAATTATATCCATTATTGGAATCCCTATAACATTGACTATCCAGGAATAGAGCTAGGTCTAAATAGGACCAACCAACCAATCATAGCTCATTGGAGGGCCTGGTAAAAGATGGAAAATGTGCGATCCCACTAGAGTGACCCGATATAGAGAAGCCCCAACATAGTATAGACATCAGATCACTCTGGAAAAGAAGTGTGTCAGGCCCAAGTACAGTGTGTGAATGTGAATCTGGGATCCCACATTGATGTAGGAATTTAAACCATTTCTCATGTGCCTTATTATTTAAACATGCATGGTTCCCTAACCATCATTCTATGTGGTACAAAAAATTATGTAGTTACTATTACACTTACAAAAATAATTTTTTCATCATGACTGTTTACTCCCTCATGTTCAGACACCCCCCTCTTCCACTTCTCACCATCTACAACATTTAAATTTTCTAATTCTAGACTACAACCCACAATAAATTTCATGTATGACCATTAGGGATCTCAAGCTCAATACCTTACTCAATTATGATGTTCAGGGTCACCAAGGATCACTTCCTCCACCTCAACCGGACCCCATAAAGCCAATTTGAGGCTTCATCTAGCCACTTTGAAGTTCATATGAAGGAGGATCCACCATTTCAACACCTTACATTACCATCACAATTGTAACCATATATTTTACATGAATTTATTCCTATAAACATGATAAATTTGTTCCACAATTTTAATCCATGCCATGTTGCGGTCCATACTATGAAATTTTAAACACCTAAACATTTTAGTTGTTTCCAAAAAAATAATGTGACTACACACTATCTCTATGGGGATTCTCTTATTGAAAATATGGGGAGATTTATGATGAAGATGTTGAACTAAGGTTCTCCTTCTCCTATTTAATGTGGACTAAGACACTTCAGATAGAGGATGTATACACATTGAAGAAAGCCTAAAACTAATGGTTGGGATGCATGAAAGTAATTTTTTTTTTATGATCATTATTTATTTAAATTTATTTTTAAGCTTATTTTATAATTGTTGTTTAACTTATATTTGTATTTTATTCATATAATCCTTGTACACATTTTTATTTTATGTTCCATCCATCTTCTTCTTCCTCTTATTCTCAATTTTCTTTTCATCTTCCTATTTTAATTATTTTAATTGTTTTATATTATAATATTTTATCATTTAAATTTATTTTACTCTCTCTACCATAAATCTTTTGTCCCCCAATGTTATCTTTTATTCCCACCAATCATTTTATTATATTCTTTTTATTCTCTCCTATTTTTTCACCATGTGAACTCTTACCCTCGATAATAAAGGGTTCATCGGATTCTTGGCCCAATGAGGTTAGGTGTTCTTGAATTCATTCATAATGATTATTTTGTGTTTTTTATATCTGAGTGACATGAATGGATTTAGTGGTTGTCCACTATGACATGAAACTAAGTTCAATTAATACTCTATTATTTTATTATTTTCCCTCCATCCATTTATCATAATTTCTACACATGATGGTGTTGAACCAATCAATGAATGTAATGATATATAATGGTTCTAGGTTCTAGAAGATGTTAAACTCTCAATTTAGGTGCGCTATCATCCTTGATTCCAGAAGGATGTCATGTTTATATTTCATAAGAAGTAGATATTTCAAATCATCTAAATAATTGAATATTAATTAAAGTGTGAGAATTCGTAACCAAATTATCATCCTAAATGTAAGTAGATAAAGGATAATAATTATGGAACTCAACACTAATCCTATGGCCATGTGATATCTTTCTAATTCAATTCTATTTATAATTCCATGGAAATTTAGAATTTATTTTTATTTTGTTATTTAAATAATAATCAAAAACCCAAATTTTTCACTTCAGTCATGGAATAATAAACAAAAAAAATAGTTCACAGCTGAATTAGATTATGTATGTAAACGAACAGTGAAGCTCCTCCAGTGAGATGGCCATGGTCAGCCATTGTGCATCACTAGATTTTTTTTAAAAATTCCCATTTTCTACACCATTTAAATGGAGTGATTCAATATCCAATATGATGTTAATAGGATCAAAAAAATTCAAGCCAAACCCTTATAATTTAACCATGGAAAACAAGTAAAATATTTTTTTAAATCATTTAAAAAATGCCTGACATATATTTTACTTACATAAGTCCCTTGGCCAAATCCCATCCAACATTTTTTAAAACCCCTCATTTTCCATTTTGAAATACCATTTCCCAACAATTTATCACAATCACCTAACAATTTTTAACATCATTGTTATTCTAATCACATTTTTAAAATCACATTTTAAATAGGACACTATATTATCTTTTAAAAACTACACACACCACAACGTAAATCATAAAGATGTTTTCTAATTACAGTACGACCATCTATCCACCATCAAAATATTTCGAAATATATAAAGTTTTTGTTTAAAATTAGGTGGGAAAATAACATCTCAACTTTATGGAAGAACCGCATGGTCATATAGAAATCATGATGACAATACTAATGCTCACTCAAGGACATACAATAACCAAAATACTAAGAGACATAGTAATGTAAATTCCAACTACTTCATTCATTGTTTCTCTCATAATCATCAAAATCATACCAGCATAATATAATTAAATTATCACTAATATTATCAATATAAATACTAAAATAAATTAACTAAACAATTACAACTGATTTTCCACAATGGTATAATAGAATCCAAACTGACCGGTGAAACCTATTGAACTAAAACCATGAGGATCATGGTGTTGTCTATTCTCTATATAGAACTAAACAATACCGAATTAAAAATAAAAATTAAATTATCAATGAAATTTTAAATTTCATCCAAAATTTTCAATAAAAATAAATAAATACACCATGAAACATACCTTATAGAAAATAATGAACAACAACATGAATGCCTCTTATATGTAACTCCATTACATGCCACAAATGAAATACCCATCATGTGAGATGATTTCAAGATGAACTTGGGAAATAATCCATCCAAATCATTAGATAGATGAACTAGAATAGTGATAAAAGTAGATAAATAAGGTGAAGATAAGGATGGATCATACCAAAAATCTATCTAACACAACACCCTTGAACCACCTAGATCAAATCTCTAGAAAGGATGGGTAATTGGATATAGAAAGAGGTATATCACTTTTCATTTAGTCAAACATGAATTATGGAACCCAATGTGTCTCCTAAAATGGATCCCCATGGAAAATTAATTGATATGCTCTATAAAAAATAGGATACCTACACATTTTCAGGGAATGACCAAGGAGTTTTCACTATGAATCTCATTAAATGAAGATGGAATCCCATATACCTTGAAATTATCATGATGTAAACATTGATCATTCCATGAATGACCTTGGGATATAATCTCCTCACCCAGATTCACAATTTTTGTTCTATGATCACCGCATGAAATTAATTCACAAAATGATACACTCATGAAACTTCTTAAATTTAAATCATATGTAGTTTTTTAGTATATTGGTTACCCAACTATTTCATTGATATCCTACTAATTTAAAGGTATCCACTTAGACATTATAAATGTATAAATAAATTGTTAATGATTTATACTCAATTGGAATCCCACTCTATGTCTTCGTTAATAGAAAAACCCAAAAAAGCATAAATTCATATTCCCATAGAAATTAAATACTTGTAATGAGGTGGGCCATTATAGCTCTACCACTAAACAATTGTGATTTTTTCTATATTCTTACCTTTTTATAATTACCAAAAAATTAGATTTACAAATGATAAAAATTAGTTTTATACAATTTTATACCACTTCTATATTAGGATCCAATGAATTGTGGAGTCTTATTATAAAACCTATTGTGAGATAGAAATGATGAATTTGACCTTTCAACCTCCAATTAGTTATTTTAATCCATGGAATTACATTATTAAACATATATATAGCCTGATTCTATTTTAGATTTGTTCCAGAATCATAGATCTATAATGAAAATTTTCATTAATGAAACTCTTTTTTATATCAATAATTATCGATCTTGAATTTTGGAAAAAAAGTATAGAAATCAATAAAACTTTTATTGTGACAATAAAACTTCAATGGATTCCCAAATTCAGTATTTAAGACATCAGAAAATACATAAATATAAATAATTTTGTGCAAGAATGTGTTACTATAAAATATTCATCGACGGATATACTCAATGTCAATGAAAATTTATTTTTATGATGATTTCTCACTCAATTTTCACCAAAATTGATTGTTCCACCAAAATTATTTTTTCAATCCCTTGTCATACTCCCAATATACATCCTTGAATAACTACATATTTAACACATAACTTCTTCTATACGTTATACAAAACATAATTTTGTGATTTGGTTCCCTCAACCAAACTCCTTTATATAAATTGATTACAACTACAAGAATACAGTCTGATATATACATGTATTTTTTTCTTACAGTAGTAGTGTCGATACATCATCATCCACTAGTTACATGGTAATTTCCATAGATTATGTGTTATATTGAAGTTTTATAACATTTTCCAAATATAATTTCATCCTTATGATACTATGAATGTAGTATTAAATATATTTTTTATAGTCTAGACACATCATAATGATGATACCTTGATGATGAATGAAAATTAGATGTTAAGGGATTATATCATTTGATACTTCTTCTCATGAGGTTCTAACATATTGATCTTGATTAGATATGTTCATAAGGACTAACCCTCCAATAGAGACACCACATGTTTAGGGAGTCATCAGTTGTTCCTATCTACCAAAAATTTTATTAGTCTCCTACCCAGAGATCATTATCAATTTTAACAATTTAATAACATTGGTGAAAGGAAAAAAACTATGGAATTAAATTCATGGTACGGTATGTTTTTTGGGTGCATCATTCATGGTATGAAATTGTATAAATGATCACGATAGAAATTTTTTCATCTATGTTGAGTCAGGGATACCTTGTTGGCCTAATTTGATTAGAATGGAATCCATTTCATTAATTCAATATCCACGGTACAAGAAGATATGTTTATCTAATGGGGTCATGAAATATATAAAGAATCAAAAGTATGATAACACTAGTGTGCATCATGCTTTAGGAGATGTCACGATATAATTAGATTATTTTAAAAATTGATTTTCATAGAAGGTATTAAATTCTATAACATTACATATCTATCTAGGGGATTTGATAGGTTTCTTGACTCTACTCTTTGTATATGTGTTAGAATCACTAATATCAAGACAATGATCGATAGGTTCACACACTATGTGTATCATAATGTTCCACATATTAGAACAAATTAGATTTTAGGATGATTTGTACCAGAGGTTTTGGGGCCAATGAACATTTAAGTATAAATGATTATAATATTAAACAATTAAATTTTATTTTTTATAATTTTGGATAAAATTTATTGAATTTATTTCTCATGTTTTTCAAAAAAAATTGATCATTGAAGTGAATAAAAGAAAATATAATTATTCAAACAAATATTACATTTTAATGTTTTGATAAATAAATAAGGTATGGGTGATCCAATTTATTGGTTAATATTTTTTCACGAAACATGTTAAAATGTTACAAGTGGGTGATAAAATATTATCATTATTTATGAAAATTTTAATATTTTCGTAATTGTGTGCAGGGATATAAAATGTATTTTATAACATTTTATGAAGTAAATTGATGTTTTGTAATGTATAAACTAAGTATGTAAATAAAATTTAAACTTAATAATGATTTCATTAATAATTTTCAGGAATTATAATCCCGCTTATTCTATCTTCAAATCTTTAGAGAGTTAAAATAATGTAAGAACAGGGTCGGATCGATCTGATCTTTATGATAGAATCCACCTTCTTCATAAGATCACATAAAAATATTAAATCTATTATATTTACCATTATATCAAACATAAGTAAAACTATTTGTTATAAATTTTTTATTGAACATTTGGATGATCTAGAGAAATCCTAGATTGGTTCCTTTAATCCCCGATAATCTAATGTTAAGAGAATCAGATAAGAAATTTCCAAAAATCAAGGTTTCAATTATGATTTCAATCATTGTTTTTAATTATTATTTAATTTAATTGTACAACAAACATTGAGAAAATTTGAAAGGTATTTTTTAGATTTAGTATTTATAACTAAAATATATAACCAAATGTTTAAATTGTGTATTTCTCTTACTTCTACTATTCCCCAAAGTCTTTTAATTATTATTTGATAAAATGATAAATTTTCTAAATTAAAGAGTTTAAAATTTCATTTAAATTTTACATAATTAAATAAGAGATTTTTTATGTGGATTCAATTAATCATATAGGGCATCAATCAGAGATCATATCACCGAGATATAGCTGATGAATATTGATAGGTTTCTTGTATTACGATTGTCTTAAATTAAATCATAATTTTTTCCATCACATTGATGGTTACAAATTTGATGTATTATTGTATGGAGTGTGATGTGGTATTGTTGTGTGTTTTTAGGAGACACTGGTAGCCATTTGTGGAATTTTGTTGTACATAAAACATCACGTGTAATCCTTACATATTATCTATAATTTTGAAAAGGACATGATATTATTGACAGACAAAAAAAATAAACTTTTAAAAAAATATATGAATTTCACACCCTTTAGTTTTTTTGGGTTGCATCACATAATTAATTGGTGGGAAACCCTCTTTAACCACCCCATTTATTAGTGTTACCTATATATATATATATTATATAGTTTTGTGTGTGTTTATATATCTATTTTGTGTGTATCTTTATGTGCCAAAATTTGGATGCCCGACCTCATCCCATCTCAAGCTGGACTCGGTCTATCTGAGTCTGAAATTCTTAACATGTCAACCCACCACAAGCCCTAAATAATTTTTAGTAACCTACATTCGATTAAAATGAACTAGAAGAACCGAAAAAGTAAATAAAAAATTAATTTTTATGTTCTCGAATTTAATAAAATTATTTCAGGTGTAAAGGATTCATTTATAAATAATTAAAATTATTTTAATAGAAGATTGAGAATTAAAAATACCATCAATTTTAAATTTTTAAAATTAAAATTTATCTCATGAAATATAATTGCATGTTGATTCATCATGATTCGAGACATATCCTTATATAGATTGTTTGTAATTTATTTAATTTAATTATTAGTTTTGAGTTTTAAAATTTAATAATCATTTTTTTATTTAATTTTTCACATGAATGGTTTTTTGAATGTGTATTTATTGTACGTGATAACATAATATTATAATAAAAAAATAATGTATTATAAAATTAATATGTATGGTTAATGTTTTCTATTTAAAGAAAAGTTAATTTTTAACTGAGACCATACAGGACAAGTATGTCAAAATTAAAAGGATTTTATCTACAAAGAAAAATAAAATAATCCTTTAATAAAATATTATGTCATTAAATATCTTCCATCAATTTATTTTGGACACAACCGATTGTTCGAAGTTCTCATTATCCCTAATCGAGGGTGACTAATACGAAA
The DNA here is from genome assembly GCA_963277665.1 of Viscum album. Lineage (NCBI taxonomy): Eukaryota > Viridiplantae > Streptophyta > Magnoliopsida > Santalales > Viscaceae > Viscum > Viscum album. Next base: position 97,026,385 of record OY728158.1, read on the forward strand.
ATATAGTTCTTATGATAGAAGTGTGTAAACATAAAAAAATATGGTAGAAAATAAGTATCCTTATCTATCAAGTTGCAAATTCAAATGCAAGGCATCAAACATTTCATATTACTACTTTATATGAGATGATACTTCATTCAACAGATGAATAAGCTACAAGTTAATGAGTTTTTCTAGTCAAAATATTAAATTTGACTCTCTCAGTAGTAGTGATACCATATATGGGTCTATAATGTTAGTATTAAAGTTCCTTTAAACCAGAATACTCATGAAACATTATATTACAAATATAATAGTTCAGGTAAGATTTTATTTGATAAAATAGTGGGATTATGTTAAAATTAATAATATAATAATGTTGATGATAAATTAATATTATGAAAAAAATTAATATTTTAGATCAAATGATGTCTTACAATAACTCAATTTCACATTGATATATGTTAGATATAAATAATATCATGACTGGCCGTAACTTCCAAGAGTGTTACAAGCACCTACACATAGTACTAAGCAAGGAGATGACACAGTATGTCCTAAAATGTCACCAAAATTTTATACCTATTTTAGGATAAATCAAGACAAATGAAGATAAATACATCAATCATATGGATGATGTTCTAAATATTTCATGTTTCATGTTGTTATCTATGTATAGTAAGCTAGAGAAAATATGCGAGGATACTGATACTTTCTATGTAATGTATTATATTAAATTATTATACTAGGAGATATTTCAAGAAGAAATATATGAGATATATAGTACACTATATAGATGCAAACTTGATGTTGGGATTGAGGAATAACCTCATGTGGTCATGGTGATTAGGTATATTGTGAGACTGGAGTCCCATGAGTTCAAAATGAACCAAGAAATAAAATCTAATCTCATTATTTACTCTTTAGTAAACATTTTCATAACATTAATTGATACTTATAATATGAATAACATGAAAAATATCTCCTATAGTTTATTTTTTAGTTTATTGAATATATAAGGTAATGAAGAATTCCAATTCTTTGGTCCTTCATGAAATTAGGATGTAGAAATATTACAATTAATTGTCATAGTCTTTTTATATATCAAATTTACAAATGAACCACCATTCCAATAATACAATGATATAGAGGGAGAATAATAAGAAATTTGAAGAAAAATTTTCATGTGTTAATAAGGGCCACTGGAATAATAATTATGTTTCGTGGAAGATGTAGAAAAGTGAAACTTATTTTTTTGGTATAATTTTCATTGGATGAAATAATTCTATATTAATATCTGTGGTATTGGATATTGCTTTTGTTTCCATATGTTATAAATATTTAGAAAACCAACTAGATTTTGGATAATTGAAAATGTTGAAGTTGATCTCTGAGTAGAAAATGTTGTCAGACTAACCACATTGGTAGAGGGAGATTATAATCTTACATTTTATTGTGGAATGGTTCTCGTACAAAATATGTTTTATAAAATACCATGTATAACTAGGAACATACTCTCAGTTTCAATTTTAGAAATTATGGAATTTTTTCATGTTTGGAAACAGTTTTTTTATTTATATAGGAAAAATATTTTATGGTATGGTATATCATAACAGTGGATTGAATATACATGTACTAGAAAGTCTACTTATTAAAATTCATGAAAAAATCCATTTGAGAATGTCTCGTATTATACCAACTTATCGAACTTTATGATCAGGTATTTAAATAATACATGTTTACGAAAACTACATTAATAATTGTATTTACATTACATTGATTTAAAATGATTCATTGTACATCACACTTTTTATAAAATAAATTGACAAATCACACATTCATTTTATTGGAGAAAGGTCCAAATAACTATTAGAATTGGTTCATATCAGTGCATGTGGTCTATTTTTTGTATTGGTAAGGGGTTGGTTTTTCTTAATTAATTACTTTTACACATGACTATAGTACATATGGATACATCTACATAAGGAGGTATTAGTTATATTCCACTAACATTTTTATGGTATATTAAAATTAAGTATATATTTATGTTGGTAGTAATATTATGAAACTCTACATAGACTATAGTGGAAAATATTGTTACTAGAATTTCATAAATCTTTTAATTAAATTTGGGATAGTTTTCCTACTCACTCCTCATTATAAAACACATTTTAATAGTATTAGTTGAACAAGAAGTTAAATAATATATGAAATTTTCATATCGATGATAATTCATGAAACTCTATATTTATCCATTTAGGTATATGGACTCCAAACAATAGAATATAAACAAAACTAATTAACAAATAAAGTAGATAATGGTATTCCATTTGAGTACTTTTAGAAAAGAGACCCATTTTTTCACGCATACATCCATGGGTATATGAGGCTATTGTCAACACTATAACTATTGTAAAATTTATATCTCAATGAATAATTTGTATCTATATAGGATCATGTTTGGATAATAAAGGATATTTACTCTAAAAACCTTAACATAAAATGGATATTGTAGCAAGATATTTAATATTTATTGAATGGGAGCACATTTACATTGGAAACTATAATAAGAATATTGATTTTGATGATGCTTATTATCTATATTCATAGAAGTTAGTATGATAACAGACTACACAAGATATTGTGGGGGGGGATGATGTCCATCAGACCTAAGTACTCATTAGGTCAACAAGAGATGTTACCTAACTGGATAGATGTGGTTTCATTGTGACTATTTTATTGGACACATTATTTTTAGAGAATGATTAACTTTTAATATATTTGAAAATTGTAGTCCATAATGATTCCAATGAATATAAATAATAAATGAATTTTAAAATAGAGTTTATGTTCCAATATCCTGTTTTGATTTTGGTATACCCCCTATATATTGTCAAACCAGTTTTTTGTAAATGGAAATTCAAGAAAAATATGTACATGTATGGTAAAGTGATAACATATAATAAACAAGTAGTAGTGAAGTATTTCATCCCACATAAAGGCTTCAACAATAATCAATCCTTATCTACAGTAATAATGGTAAACTCCATTAGAATAACACCTAAAATAATTTCCTTCCCTAATTATAAAATTTTAAAAATATATGTTGAAACAGCTTTTATTCAATTTTAGTCAGTTGAAGATGAATAAATGACACAACCTTAAGTGGTTAATATTTCAATGAATTCCAAAAATTTATGAATTCTAACATTATTAATTCACGTATTTAAGCAGGAATCATGATCATGGAATATTTCTTCTGATGAGTCCAGAATAGAATCTAGTTTCATGAGTAATGAATGTGAGTAATGTACCAATAAGAAATTTATTTATAATTCCATAATTTTTAGAGATTTATATAATGATGAAATATTGTTTATGGGAAACAACATGTATATCTCACAATCAATGAATATTTGGTTAAACGAATGATTCTACCTAAAAGAATAGGTAAAGAAACCTATATTATAGAGATAAATATATATCATGATATATAATGATGGATACTCGGGATATGTCAAAGAATTTATATAGTTAAGGTACTCAAAATGTACAATATGGAATATTCAAAGAGAGGATAGTTTTCTCTGTCACGTAGTATTAATCTCTATAAGAATATGATTCCATAGGAACAATAGGATATAAAAATATTGTGTAGAGTTCCCTTTTCTTTATTAGTGTGGCATATCATATATTCTATTCTATGTATTGTGATTGGTTTTCCATTTCTTTTAGAAAAGATCTCAAATATCAATAAAATCTATGAGAGCTTCATTAAGAGAATATAAAAGCTATAAAAAGATCTTATGATGTATAAAGGATATTTTCTTGGTGTATGGAATAAATGAAGATTTCCTGGAAAGGATACACTAATGAAAGCTTCTAAATAGACAAATATGATCTAAAATCATAGTCATTCTATAACATTTTATAGTATGGTGGTTCATTGAGTTAGAGAATCTTGACATAGTCTATGGTCATTGATTGTTCATAATAATACAAGTATATAGAGGATTATGATGTGGAAAAGGAATTATTTTAGATTAAAAAATTGTTTTCGTGCACATTTTCCTAACTAGATATGAATAAAATTTTATAGTTAAATACAATAATACTATAGTGGTTGTGGTTTTAACAAACCCATTTTTCAAAAAAGTAAAAAATAATATGCATAATAAGATTCTATATTTGAAAATAATATTCTGGTATTTTTTTAAAATAACATTAGGTTCTCAATGAAATTGATGCAGTGGATATTAAAAATAATAGATTCAATGTCAGTTTTTTAAAAACTAGTATTAAAACGTCAACTAAAACAAAATTTATACAATGTTTCAACACAGAGTTTAAAAAAAGTGAAGTTAAAATCACCTTTCCATATAGGATTTTTAATTATTACAAATATATAAAAATTAATATTCCATTACATCTTAGTTTTAAAATAATTTAACCCTGATAAATTCCCATTGAAATTTCACGATAAGTTTTTTAGAAAAAAACTACAACGAAAGATTATATAGACATTAGTTTTTACCAAAAACCAATGTAAAATGTCTTATGTATATGATTCATTTTTTTAAATAACTAATGTGGAATGTGTAATTCTTTGTTAAAAATATATATTACATTTCATGTTCCAAACAATCTAAAACCTATAAAAACAAACATAAAATATGGACTTAAATCAGAAAATATTTTCTATATACTCATTTTTATCACTAATAAAAAGTTTGATAGTTGATAATTTAAAATTTGACAATACCTAATTTTTTATAATAATATTAAAACATTGGTATTGTATTTATTCATATATGACATTAAATCATTGAAAAAATAAAATAATAATTAATGTTATTAGATTTCAAAATAGAATATTTTTATAGAAAGCATAAAATAATTAATATAACATTCCTTGTCAATTTCAGTCATTGACCCGATTATTATTTTCCCAAAATGGAATCTTAAAACATAATAACCACATTCCACAATCCATTTTTGATGCTGAACAAATGTTATTAAACATTAATTGAATGTATAAAAACATATATAGAATAGAAAAAAATATTATCAATTATAAATTAAATTTACTATAAATTTCATGTATTTGATTTTATTTCGGTCCTCAATCGAAATTGAACTCTTTTATACTTTCTCCATGGATTTTATTTAATATATAAACTATTAAAACATTTATCAACAATTCGAGTCAAGAATATAAAATTATAACAAAATAATGGTTACTTGTTGAAAAATTTTCTAAAAGTTTTTTGATATCCACCAAATATAGGGAAAACCCAATATAAAGTGAATTTGTGTGGGAAAATTAAAGAAACATTCAATGAACACTAAAATATAAAAATTTCAAAATTATTGAAATTATAAGTAATGTTATATAATAATTTTATTTGTCTTCTTACCAATCAAGTAACATAAGAAATCAACACTCAATCTACGTATTTTTTAATCTGTTAGGTATATATATAACTCTTGTCTTATTATCAAGATATTTCATAGGTGTTGAAATTTATAATTTATCTGTATTGATAAAAAATCAATACTCATATATTTATTGAAAATATTGTGTAGGTATACAATTAAATAGTTCAATAATAAGTCACCTGAAGTCATAATTATTTATTAAATTAAGTACTAAAACCTAATTTTACATTCATGGAAAACAACTGCAACATAGGAAAACTGAGTTCAAAAAAATAACATGATCCATGAAATATATTTTGATTATTTTCAATGGATTTTATATTCTACATATATCTCAAGACATCTAAAATTCAAAAATATTATCCATGGATTGAGAAGCATGGGATAATATTTTTATCCCATCTAAAATCTTAGAAGAATCTAAAGTAATTGGAAATTAAACATGTTTTTAATTTTTAAATAATTATTATAATTCTATATACTATAATGTAAATTAAATATAAAAAATTATAATCCATTTTCAATGAAATGTAAATAATATTTTGAAAAAAAATCATGACATGTATATCAGATTGAAAAAAGGCTACTAAAACAATGTAATAGATGTCGCACATAATCTCAAACTCTAGTAACCTCCTCTAGAAAAAATAACATAAGAGTATTTGGATTAATAGTGTCATGTATTGATACTCTTACATTACTCTAATATAGAGGATCGTGATGTATAGAATCCCTTGTAATATGTACAATCTGGTACACTACAATACGTACATAGTGATCTCAAGTATACAAATCACAATATGAATGTGGGTTTGAACAAGGAGGTGGAAAATTGAAATAGGTAGGATACACTTATGATAGATGTCTCATCATTGGTTCAATCATATCCAAAACAAATAATTTAATTTTATCATCTGTGGAATTTTTTAGTTATTTCAACATTAATTTAAATGAATCTATTTCTTTGTCCAATAATTTATCACTTAAAATGACCAAAAATATTCATAACACTGACACCTACTTTGTATCCTCTTATAAGGTGGGGTATTTTATCTTTACTAAATCTATATCTAGAATATCCATGAATCCCTAGTGGATAATGGTCCCCTTCATATCTCTCTTCTGAAGGACAACCTAAAATGATAAATTAAAAATGTATGTAAGGGTAATGAATAAATAAATTCTGAAATTAAATGAAAATGAAAATTTCTTTCTTTAAATTCGATAAAATATTTCCATATATTAATCAGGATGATACTTTTCATTTTTTTCCTTCTCCACCATTCACATTCTTTCAGGGAATGTGGGGGAGATGGAGGATAGAAACGACCTCCTTATTATCCACTACTATATTTGGATACTAATGAATCAATATTTTATTCCATCATTTTCCCCTATAGAAAATGATATCAACCACACAATAATGTATGATGTTATAAATTTTCCAACTAAATCTCTTGGCGAGATCTCATATTAGCTTGTTAAATTAAAATAAACTAGTAAGTAATCTATTAATATATAAGAAGTACTAATACTTTGAATAATTATCATACTATACATTATTCATCGTGTATGTTGGAAACTACTTTATTCCATGTCATTATATCATAAAATCCATAACTAATGCATGATTTCTCAATATATAAATTTTAAAAAACATAATTTTTTGTCTACTATTTATTGTAATATTCGCATTGAATTTCCACTAATGATACAAAGATTTTATTAATTAAATTCATTTATCGAATGTAGAATTTAATCTGTAATATAATATATTAAATATTAATTAAATAAAACAAATAATATTTAAATAATGGGATTAAAATAAATAAATATAGATATTTTAGTATAAAAACTCTCCAAGCATCCCTTTTTAAGACTTTTGATAGACTTATAATCAAGATATAAAATAATAATCATGAAATAGAATAGAGTTGAAATATAAATGATTAACATTGAGTCATTTATAGTAGTTTGGTTATTATTATCATCAAAATTAATATGTATCATATTCTATCCATGATCTAGTGAAATGTTTGGTAAATGTTTAATCCCACATCTACAAACTCTAGCAATATTTTCTCTAGAGACCAAGAAGATGGCACCACTATAGGAAGAACACAAGTAGTCATACAAATAATTTTTTTAAATATATATTTTCATTCAATTAAAAAAATGTTATTAAATATTTAATAATATGAGAAATGAATACATATACACTGATGAATGATGCTCAGAATCATTTTTTGTCCTTGAAATGGATGTATATTATGAAATTATGTGTACATTCATATTATAAGAAATGTTAATATTTTAAAATAATAAACAAAAAAATGTGTGAGTAAAAACAATAATTACACCTGGATAAGATTGAAAAAACTATTTTCATGATTCTGAACCAAATAATTTGAAACATCAATTATTAAATGTAAAAATTATTTCAAAAATTAAGTAAATGATCATCATTTTTAATTAAAAATTCTAGTAAAAAAAGTGTTTTTATATAGGTAAATTCTACCAAAACATAACGATGCATGTCATGTTTTTCAAGCAATAAATATTTAACTATAAACAGTTAATATAAAATGTTACACAAAAATAAAATAAATAATAAATTATATATATAATTAAAAATCTAATTAAAAAAAGATATTTTTAATCATTATGATTTCTAAAATTAAATAAAATATAAATTTTTACCCAAATACTTAGGAGATTTTTTTTAACAATATCCCTTCATCATGATAAATTATTATACCATGGACGATGTTTACATTATATTCATTATTATCATCATGAAATCACGTAATAGATGAATGAACCTCACATAAATCCATCACACCATTTTAATCATCATAGCCAATATTTATTGTTTTTCCCTTAGAAAACAACAGACAGCTAATCATTTGATGAATCAATAATGGAAAATATTTTCTATACATGTGTCTCCCAGATAAGTGGCTCTTATTTTCAATTAAATCTTTTCAAATAAATGAGTGTCCATTTTATTCATCATAATTCACACCACAATTAATATCAACCCAGTTACACATAACCATTATTTTAAGAAATTTATTATAATAAATTTCCCATATTTTTTCAAGAGTTCTAAACTATGTCATTGATGCAAAACATTTGGTTTTTATCCATTTCACTATCAAAATTTAGTGTGTTAGAGACGACTATTACCCGCGAATTTTTAAATTTACTCTTTCCACCATAATGTTTTTTACAAAATGTGTAAACATTAATATCCTAACCCAATAATGTGATAAAATTAATTTATTGTCCCAAATAGAACCATTTCATGGATATTAATGTAGATAATTATTTATTGAAATTCACTTTAACCTGTGAACAAAATGACTATTAATCTCAATAATAAACTACTTTTTATTTATATTTTTATATAGTACAATTAATATGGAAATATGTGAGGATATATATCATTCAAATTCAGTTTTTTTCCCAAATGTATGAATATGTCTACCAAACTTCATCATGTAGAATGATATATACCTTTGATCAACAAATTCATCTACCTACACTATCAATTATCAAATTACAGCACATTAGGGTAACAATATGCTCCAATTCATATAAATAATCATTATAGAACTCAGTCACATCATCCAATACATAATTTTGGAATAAAATATGCCTCATGTATGTGATTATTTTTAATGTATCCCTTCAAATATTTCATATATATTTTTTATGGATACATGAAATGTAAATAAATATTTCCATATATTATAATATCACACATTAAATGAATCACCAGATAAACTATTATATCAAAAAAACATTGGTGGGAAATATGTTTCTAGTTAAAAAATTATGAGAAAAACATAATTCTATAGAAAATATAATTAATGTTTGTCAATCAATTTTCTATAACTGAATTTTAAAAAATAATATAACTTTATGGTAGTCTTCCTGACATGAGTTGATAATATAAAATGTAGTGAGATAGGTAGAATATTTTCATCAACATTGGTCTGTAGTGATATTTCATACCAATTAACTTAAAATATTTTAAGGAAAAAAAATTCATCACATTCAATAATTTCAACATGGATCATTATTACCATGATGATAATGAAAAAAAATTAATCTTCCCACTATTTCTTCATGTCTTAAAATCCATACATAATTATGTTATATTTCCTTTCATAGTGGGAGCTGACTTCGAACATATTCTCATGGATATCAAGTAAAATATAGAATTTATACCATCATTTTTCATTCCTTTTATTTGTAAAAAATTTAAATAAAACTATCACATTAGTTTTTTTCTTCATAAATAACGTCAATGTTATTTTTTATCTCTAAAAAATATATTAATTTTGTTTGAATAATTTAAACTATTTTGTGAAGAAATTTTTTTGAAGTCCATAAATTCCTTTATTTACAAAGGTGAAATCTATGTTTTCCCCCATGTCATAATATTCTTCATCAGATAATGGTTATGATGGGGGATTATATTCTCAAAAACCATTAAATTGTTTTTTTTTCAAAATCTTATAAGAATGTTTAATTCAAAACAAAGGTTTGATCTCTTATATACACTTTATTTCATCCACTCTATAATTCATATTATGACGTCTCTTATTTACAAATTAAACATGATTTAGGTCCCTCATCATTGTATCAAGATAAGATTCCATTTTTAGTAATTTGGTTTATCAGGAATTTTATCATAGTTAACAATAAAAAATACTATTTATTATATACAATAAACATTAGTACAAAAATCTCTAAGAGAAGTTTATCAAATTTAATTAATTTTGAAAGACATAAATCGGTAACATATTTTGGAGGTTTTGTTGTAGATATCACAAGATCATTGTAAAATTTGTTTTCATTCATACATATCTATGGGAAAAATTTGTAAACTACCAAAATTACAAACAATAAACTATGTTTTCTATTCAAAATATGATATATATTCATTCCATCTATAAAGTCCAATTCTATGATCTCTAGATCTACTTCCAAAATACTGAATTTTTCATCGAATCTCTTCCACTATTATGAATCAGTTTGGTGATGTAAAATTCCCTCAGTGATTCATCATCATTATGATAGCTAACACTTTTACATTATCTTATTTTTTAAATAGACACTAAAAATGATGAATTATCATAAGGGTATAAATTTCTTTTGATTGAGTCTTGATGTCAGTATTTCAGAATAAATTAATGATGAATTTTTCATTTATCTTATTTCATGATGTCCCACATTTATGATATTTTTACAAACATTAATATTCCTTCCCATACAACATAAAATCATGGGGAAATGAATGTATCATTTTATTCCCCAATCCCACTAGTAATAATATTTAATTTTCATCATAATTGATATATAAAAGCTCATTACCCACTAGTATTATATTTATAAAACGTATGAAAAGTTCATTGAAATATTTTCACTTCACCCGTTTCATTCTATCAAGTTAAATAATCTTAGATTTTCTTATAACTGTGTATATTTAGTAATAACTATGAATTGTGTTTTTTCATAATCACCATATAAATATTAAACAATTCTCATTTCCTCAATGGTTTTATTGCATAAATCTTAAATTAATTCTTCAATATGTTCCTCTATCTCTTGATGAATATTTTCATAATTTTTGGATGTTTAATTTTCTATTATTTCACATTCCAGATCCAATGTTCATTATTATGGATAATCAAAGATTGAATGGGTTGATCCATAATTTATATAGAATTTTTGTTTTACTTATTCAAACAAATGTTTCAGGAAAAAAATTAAATATTTTTTGGGGCAAATCATTTAGTAAATTTCATGATATTATCAACGTGTTTTTCATATTTATTAGTATTTCTTTATAAATTTATCTGATTACAATCCATAAATTACATATCCTGGAAATATAAAAGATGAATATATTAAAATACCCAAAAATTTTAAAAAATATATAGAAAGATATATTTTTAACATTAAAAACTATAATCAATATAATAAATTATTAGTAATTATTTTTTCATAAAAAATAATTATATATAATGAAACAAATATATCAATAAAAAATTAAATACAAGAGACTAATCATTTATATATATGGATAAATTGAACATGTATAACTTTTTAAAAACAATTATCAAAAAAATTAAAAATGAAAAAATGGTTACAATACAAAAAACTTAATCAAAAGTCACTATATCGACAAAAGAACTTTTTAAATGAAGAAATTATAGATAAAAATTATTTCAATGAAAAAAATATTATAATTATTAAAAAATTATAAATAAAAATATATATCAAAACAATTATAATGTCAAGTAATTTTTTATCATAATAAAATAATAAAATTAAACAAATTTCATAAAATATATATATAATTGACAGTTAAAAATAAAAACATTTGTTGTTAAAATAATTGTATGAGTAAAAGATTATTAAATAATCTCAAAAGTTAAAAATTAATTTAAAAAACATTGGTTGTTGAAAATTCCTAATTGATCCAAAATTTTCATGTGCTCAGTCAAATTCGGTGGAAATAGAGTGGAAATTTCAAGGATGAAAAATAACTTTTTGGAAAATGAAGTAGATAAAATAACCATCATAAACCTTGAACAACAGTTTTAGGATGTCTGGAATAGGGTTTCCTGGAGTTGATAATTTTGAAAATAAATAAATATGTATTATGGATGAAATATTGAGAATAAAGAATGTGAAGAATTAAGAAAATCTATAAAAAGTAAAGATTCATCATTATTGAGGGTCATTAGGTTGCATCACTTTCTTTGAATCTTTATAGAATAAAGGATTTGATATACAAAAAAGAGGGTTTGGGGTTTCAATAGTTTTTTAAAACACTATTAATTGTAGTTTGGATAAAAACATACATTAAATGGGTATTTAATTATTTTAATAGTGGTTTATTTTATAAAAATGATGTTAAAATGTATTCAGAATATACTTTTAATGTCGGTTATATAAAAACCACTATTGAAAGACCATTATTCCAATTTTAATGTTTGTTTATAAAAAACAATCATTAAACCTCTAATATTTAATCCTAGTTCTCTACTAATGATTTATCACGTGAGTTATTTTTTTCAATGTGGTGATTTCACCGTTAGTAGAGTAGCCATCGAGGATAATAGGGGTGTAACATCCCACTACGAATGCCACAAATACAATGCCCTAAGATGATTCTCTATGAGGCCTCAAGCATTACTATATAAAATCTAGTGGTTTCTAACTAGAAATAAAGGCATAAGATGTGTCTTTAGTGATATTATTCTCTCATATCTAAGTAAAAGACAACATAAATTACAATATATCATCCATATAGTAAATTAATAGATTGCGTATGTTGTAAATAACTAAAATAGAATCATGATGTAATAATAATTGAAATTTGGAGTTGTCCAAAATTACCATGTCATACATAATGCTTTTATCGCATTCTTGGTCAAACATAAATATATTGGAGTAAATAAAAGAAAAGGAACAAACGTAAAAGTATCTACTATTTTCTCCCAGATGAACCACGTTCCTGACCTTTAAAAACACATCAGAGCCATCATACATGATCAATCAAATGCCTTGACCCAATCTATTCTAAAAACCACATGAATTTCTAAACAAGTACTACTGTGAAATGGTGGACAAAGTGGGTTGTGATTAAAAAAATATGATGGATCCACCAATGTGTCCCCATACATTGATAGTAATATGAATTGTATTTAAAAGTGATCTAATCATAAGGAAATGGTGATGATAATGATGATGATTATAATAATAATTATTATTATTATAAATACTAGAAAAATAAAAAAGGAAAATTAATTTGTAACACCCCAAGCTTCCACAGTACGGTTCCCTATGAATAATGCAATAGCGTGCATTGTACGCAACTTCGAGATTTTAACACACCACAACCAATCAAATTAGCCGTTATGAATAGTAATACCTACTTTGTAAAATTTTATAAATTATATCTTTCAAAATTGACTTCATTTTTGGATTCGTAATATCTAAATTATCCTAGGGTGAAATTTTGGTACTTTTCAGATAACATTCATATTTTGATGAATAGTGAAAATTACTAAATTTTAATTAAAAACAACTTTTTTAAACGAAATAATTATTATTAATAAATTATTAATTTGAGTGGTTTTAATGTAATTTTAGAATATATTTTTACTATTTAATTCAATTTTTTTCATTTAACATAATTTCACAATTAAACCAGACATAAACAAGTGCCAATATTTTGATAGTTATTATCTCTTAAAAACACGCTTTTTGTTTTAACAATGAGAATTAATTTTAAATTATTTTCTGCAACTTATGTGTTTTGAATTTGAAAAAATGGATACCATATTTGGAATCAGGATTTTAAAATTGTGTAAATAGGTAAATTTTATTTTTAGACATTTTGAATAATTTTTCGGTAAATATTTTATTTACCCTGGTTAAAGGGTAAAATTCGGTAAATAAGGGTTAAAAAAATAATATTATAATAATAAAAAATTACCCTAAAACGTGTCTTAACCTTATTAGTTGATACATTTCTGACCATGGGCATCTTTGGGTTGATTTTGGGACCCCATGGAGCCACTTGTAAGTGATTGGGACACTTTATTTTAATTATGTTAAAATGAATACAAAAATGACACAAGAATATATCTTTTAGAAAATAAATTGTTACATAGGGTTATATAAGTTGGATTTTAGACTATAAATATTCATTAGAAATATAAAAATATTTCCAGATAATGGTATTTTATTTATAATTTTTAGACATTAAATAATTTAATTTAGTTATGACACAATGGTGATGTAGTAATTACCATAATAGTGAAAAATTAAAACGATTGATATTGTAGATACCCAAATAAATATAATTTTAGACTTTTTATTAATTAAACTAATTTTCTAGGTTTATATGACATATTAGGAATTATTTAATTGACTTTTTTAGAAGTAATCATTCTGTTATGAGTTTCAAAAAAATCAATTATTGAATAGTTTCAAAATTGAAATAAAAGAGTTTAAAAAAATATTATATTGTTAATTGATATTAAATTCCAAAAAATCTATGGTTTGTCCAAGAGACTTACATCATGATAGTTGTATCATTAATGTACCACTTTTGGGTCTCTTGTATGTATATAGTATGTTTATAAACCATATAATATAAAAATACAAAGAGAGGTTGTAAAAGTGAAACTAATTAACTAAGAGTTAATACTTAATGATAAGGTTAATATAGTAACCCAAACCTGTATAAATTCTATTGGTTTATTTTTTTGACCTATACCCACCTTAACATTTAAATAATCCACTTTGGAGACATTAGAAACCGAATATGAATTTATTATAAAATAATATTTCTAGCTTTTCCAAAGGTGCCCCTCACCCCTCATATAAAAGGGCACTCTCCCTTGTCATTAACTCACACCTTCAAAGCCTTTTGGTTCGGTCAAACTCTACCCAAATACTCTCTCAACTTCCCTCACTACAACCAATAGGCCTTAGTTTGATCATAAATCCAACATAAGATCCCTTTTGATCAAATCAAAATGAAGAACCCGAAGAAGAGGTAATGATTTCACCACCCTTTTTCAAGTTCCATTCTTCTTCCACTTCTTCTTTATTTGTTATTACCATTCTAAAATAATAACTCCAGTATGTTATATATACTATGATGTTATTATAAATATGTTACAACCATATTCAGTATTCTATCCATCCTTGGAATAACATGTCACCATATGTGCGTACGTACGGCTTACCGTCTCCACGTCGTGGTGTAATTGTTATTCAATAAATTATTATTTAGATGGGTATAACAATGATGTTTAATTCATGTAAATAATAAATATAACATGATAATTATTCTATATATATGATATACCATCCAATTATATATTATTTTAACATCAAAATAATGATATTGTCGTTCGTGCGTACGTACGGACTACCGTCTCCACGAAAGCGATGTCATTCATTCTCCATCGTATCCATTCAAGTATAATTATAATTTGATGATTTAAAAATAATGTTTAAGGACTCGATATAATTCTGGAAATTAATAATATAAAACCTATCCATAACAATCCCGACTTACGTAACAAAGAATATAAAGGAAAACGAGTAAGTTAACACCTGAAATGATGATAATACTAATATATTATTAAAAAATAAATGTTAAAATATCATATATGATATCATATTAATGTAATTGATTCTTGGATAATTCAATAAAAATTATTTCACCATTATACATAAGGTTAACCTACCATCGACCAAGCAAAAAGTACAATGTAAGGGGTTTCTTATCTCACTTTTAATTCTGTGAGAATTCCATTGTTCACCAGATATTTATTGCATGTGGTGTGTGTACTACCCATGATTGTATTCATTGTGTAATATACTTTAATTTATGGATATTTACATCATAATTGTTTTTTAATTCTTTCATGGGTGTATGTTTTTATGTTACCAAATCGATATGGAAATTTGAAATTTCAATTTCTACTCATTCGGCTTTACGCATACTTCATTGATTATTTTACTCCATGATTATGTGTGGAATCACTATTCATTTGATTATGTCATAATTTCCACTCCCCTTTCTGTGGATATACTTTTTATACACATAATCACTCCATTGATAAATTCCCAAGTCATCAGTATGAACTTGATAAGAGTAATTTTTACTCAATCTCGATTTGATGAGATAAACATCCAATTCATTGGTGTTGTTTTTACTAGAATATGTGTGAATGTCCTTTGGTTGTTCTAAACTGAATATCCAATCATATTTAGTGTATTTATATTTTTCACACATAATTATGTCATTGACTTATCCTTCACCTAAGGATACGGCCTTTATGAGAGATTTTATCTCAATTTGCATTCCATTGAGACTTCTTTGTTGTTATACAACAAATCACTTTTATGTGGTGTATATAATGTACTTTTACATAGTATATCATGAATCCCTTTATTCTCCTGATATTACAATGATTTTATTACCTAAATTATATGTATTCAAGTGTCACTCTTTTGGATAGAAACTCTAACTAAAATACCATTTTTAAATGTTTTAAAGACTTATACTTCTAAATCTTTCTCACTAATGTCCATGTTTTAAAAAATGGTTTTAAGTATTTATTTATATGGGAATTAATCTTTTAAAATTAAAACACCTTTTAAAAGTTTCAAAGTGTTATGGGACACCTTGATTCAAAAATCTATTTTTAAAACGGCTTCTTGACAAATAGTGTGACTTTTAAATGTTTTCAAGAAAAGGGGGATATTTCTCCCAAATAGTTTTGATGGTTATTATCATCTATATCAATATCATTCATTATTATCGATTGAGGTTAATATGATACAATACAATCTTCTATATTGTATCAATGAGGTATGTTTGACTGTGGATGTGCTATTTTTATACCATTCATGGTCTGTGGTTAAAGTATTGAAAATTCGTATGCTATTTTTAATAGGAATGTTTATGTTATGTTTAAACATGTTCATATGAGGAATGCATTGGACTTAGTAAGTGACTATTGGAGCTCGCTATAGCTCCACGATGCATCGGTAGGTCTCATGAGACAAACTAGTGTCTTGGCACAAGGCCTTGACAAAATCTTCTTTGTCATCTTGGCACGAGGCCTTAGCTACGTGGTTATGATAGTATGGCATTATGAATTCAATCATTATGAAAGTGGTTATTGATATTTCATGTGATTATTCGATTAGAAGAATATCCATGTGAATAAATAAATGGAATTATTTCATTTTATTTTTGCGAGACTATGTTGAAGTTCACGTTTAAAAGGCTTTTTTTTAGTTATAAATTGCTTTTAGTTTTTATGTTTAACTATGAAATCTTCTGCTATATTGTTATCCTTACTGAGCATCTGAGCTCACCCCTTTTAATGTTTTATTTTTTCCTAGATTTGAAGAAATAATTTATGAATGACCTACAGGGATAGTATGAGGGGATATGAAGACAAGATGTTGTTGTAGTTTTTTTCCTTATGATGTAATGTAAGACTTATGAATATATCTAGTGTTTCCAAGACTAATAAACTAATCGGTCTTTCAAGACTTGATCCTTTATGACCATGCCAATGTCATGTAATAATGCACTGACTCTAGGTATCTAGGGTCGGGGTGTTACAGTTGGTATAAGAGGAAGTTTAGAACAAACCTTGGGAGCTAGATTTAGATACACTCTGATTAGTGCACATAGACCTATGATGAACTTTGAGGATTAGTATAGAATAACTTCCTAGAATTTTGTTATTGTAGAGATTTTGTGGGTTTTCCAAGCAATACATCCCTGTCTAGATATGAGCAGGTAGAGGCGGCTCTGACACAGATGTACCTATGGGTAAAACCCAAAAACACCGCTTTGAGATAGACTTGAATGGGAACTGGTGCCCAACAATGGGCCTTGCTGCACTCTTGGTTACGACACTCCCAAGGGATATGCTTAGGATAATTTTCATTTTCTTTACTAACATATTTGAAGTATTAAATATATAAGATGAGAGTAAATGACCTCGGTTAATCCTAATGTGATTCAAATTGAGAATATGGTGACATGGTAATCACTAAATTATTTTATGACTACTTTTACTCACACAATTCTTTCTAGTTTTTGTCAATGGATGGATTCCAAGGAAGTCATAGTGACTTTGAGAATGATGTACAAGGTGGGAACAATGGTGGCAATGAGTAACAAAATGGAATGTTGACAGGAGTAAAAATATCGTCTTTATTCCAAATCAATTTTCCAAAAATATGATCAAAAATATATATATTAACCAATTCACAGACTCAAAAAAGACGAGAAAGGTGATGAATGATAAGAGCTCCAATAGTGGAGACCATGGAGAAAGGGATCCTCAATTTCCATCATGCAGGAAATGTGGAAGGAGGCACCTAGGAAAGTGTCTCAATGGGAAAAATAAAGTCTTTACGTGCGGGAAGGAAGGACATAAAGTTAATAATTGCCAAAGAAAAATGAAGAGTACTATGCAAGAAGATAAAAATGGTTCCAAGAGTCCATTTACAGTCATTTTCCGTAAATGTAGGGGACCTGGCCATTACCCGAGTGAATTCCCTATTCTATAGAATATTTTCTTGGTCAAAAAAGAAGCTATGTGGAAATAAATGGTTGGAGAAATGTTTAAAAAGTATTAGTACTCCTTGTTGATGGGTTTACATTGGAATAATTTTTTCTTGTATTTGTAACCCTACAGTTTTCCATTTGAGAATGATATTTGGGGAATAATTATCTTTTCTCTTTTGGATATAGGTATAAATAACCATTTGGTTTTATATGATCATTGGGGTTTGAGAAAATTATAAGTTATTATAATTTGGGATGAAAATGAAAGGTATGAGATAAGATTTATGGTAAAATTATGTTATGGTTATTTTGAGGAATTTATCTCATTTTGGTAATGTTATAAAATATAGTTTTTGAAAAAGGACAACATGTAGACCGTGTTACAACCCATCGCGTTAGACAATGTTATGGGAATCGAACCCACAACCAAAGTGTGATTGGGATTTATCGCCTACCACTGGACTATGTGAATCCCCTGGATAGTGTGACTAATTATTTTTAGTAAATGATTTTATTGATCAATAATAAATTTATTTGGGTTCTTATGACTTATTAATTGAATACCCTTGGTATAAGAAAAATGATTTTGTGATTAAGTGATAGATGTTATTTTTGAAGTTGTTCGCATTGTTGTGAACACTATATGCCCAAGGAAAATAGAATAGTATGGGATTTCATTTGAAGAGTAATGGTGGATTTTTATCTATGTTTTTATTATGGATTTATAGTGATTTGGGTTGTTTATGCAAATGATTAGGTTAATTACATTTAAGTATGTGACTTTAAGAGTAATTAATGTCATTTGGATATACAATTTAACATAGAAGAATACATTCTTATAAGTTTTGGGTTTCAATATTAGTTTGGATTATATTGAAGGATTGTAAGGACAATTGATTATTGAATGGTATTTAATTGACTTTGGGGTATTGATGGTTTAATTTTAGAAATTATAATTAGTTTTTTTCTCTAATGGAATATCTGTTGGGGGGGTCATTAGATATTATACTAACCATTTCAGTTTTGATTAATCTCTAAAGACAAGGTAAATATATAGTTTATCCTATGTGTATCATATATTTCTATAGAATTTTATTCTAGCTCTTTCATTGTGACCAAGTCTTCTTGAATACTCATTGTTCAAAAAATGAGTTAGAGGTAAAAATTTATTAAATAATGCAACTCTACTTAAAAAGTAAGTATATCTCTTTATGTTATTAGTCAATATCATAAATTAATTCTTCGTCCTTATTAAATGTAACTTAAAACAAAAAAATGTTGTCCGTTTACTTTTCCTACTGGGAGACTAAGGACCGTTTGTCCCAACACAAGGTTGTTATTTTATTGTTGTTAACTTTCTCCTAATAATGTTTTCTATCCCTCTCCATCAGAACTGAACACTTAGTTTATCGTCCATATCCATGTTTTTCTACATGGAATCTTAGTATGGGTTATCTTGGGTGACCCTTATACATCTCTTCCTTTCTTTTAAAGTTAAAATTTTATTGACTCTTTTTCGGATGTGGGACTTTCCATTATATTCTCAATCCCAATTTAAAAAAAAATTTGCGAGGACGCAATTTATTGAAGGAGGGGAAAATGTGACACCCCATGTTTCCATGGTACGTTTCCCTTTGAATAATGCAATGGCGTGCATTGTATGCAACTTCGAGATTCTAACACACCACAACCAATCAAACTAGTCGTTATGAATAGTAATACCTACTTTATGAAATTATATAAATTCTATCTCTCTAAATGGACTTCATTTTTTGATTCAGAATATCGAAATTAGCCTAGGGTGAAATTTTGGTACTTTTCAGATAACTTTCATATTTTGATGAATAGTGAAAATTACTAAATTTTAATTTAAAACAACTTTTTTAATCAGAATAATTAATATTGATAAATTATGAATTTGAGTGGTTTTAAAGTATATTTAGAATATATTTTTACCATTTAATTCAATGTTTTTCATTGGACATAATTTCACAATTAAACCAGACATAAACAAGTGCCAATCTTTTGATCGTTATTATCTCTTAAAAACACGCTTTTTGTTTTAACAACGAGAATTAATTTTAAATTAATTTCTGCCACTTCTGTGTTTTGAATTTGGAAAAATGGATACCATATTTGGCATCAGGATGTTCAAATTGTGTATATAGGTAACTTTTATTTTTAGACAGTTTGAATAATTACTTTGGTAAATATTTTATTTACCATGGTTAAAGGGTAAATCCGGTAAATAAGGGTTAAAAAATAATATTATAATAATACAAAATTACCCTAAAATGTGTCCGAACCTTATTTTTTGATACATTTCCGACCATGGGCATCTTTGGGTTGATTTAGGGACCCCATGGAGCCACTTGTAAGTTAATGGGACACTTTATATTAATTAAGTTAAAATGAATACAAAAATGACACATGAATATATCTTTTAGCAAAACAATTGTTACATAGGGTTATATATGTTTGATTTTTGACTATAAATATTAATTAGTAATATAAAAATCTTTCCTACATAATGGTATTTTATTTATAATTTTTAGACATTAAATAATTTAATTTAGTTATGACACAATGGTGATGCAGTAATTATCATAATAGTGAAACATTAAAATGATTGATATTGTAGATACCCAAATAAATATAATTTCAGACTTTTTATGAATTAAACTAATTTTCTAGGTAAATATTACATATTAGGATTGATTTAATAGACTTTTTTCGAAGAAATCATTCTGTTATGAGTTTCACAAAAATCAAATATTGAATATTGTCAAAATTGACATAAAAGAGTTTTTAAAAAAATATATTATATTTTTAATTGATATTAAATTACTAAAAATATATTGTTCTTCCAAAAGATTTATAACATGATATTTGTATCATTAATGGACCACTTGGGGGTCCCTTGTATGTATATAGTAAGTTTATTAACCATATAATATAAAAATACAAAGAGACATTGTAAAAGTAAAATTAATTAACTAAGAGTTAATACTTAATGATATGGTTAATATAGTATCCCAAACCTGTCTAAATTCTATTGGTTGAGTGATTTTCTACCTATCCCAACCTTAAAATTTAAATAATCTACTTTGGAACCATTATAAACTGAATATTAATTTATTAGAAAATAATATTTCTAGTTTTTCCAAAGGTGCCTCCCACCCCTGTTATAAAAGGGCACTCTCCCTTCTCATTAACTCACACCTTAAAAGCCTTTTGATTCGGCCAACCCTTGCCCAAATACACTCTCAACTTCCCTCACTACAACCTAGAGGCATTATTTTGATAATAAATCTAACTTTAGATCCCTTTTTATCAAATCAAAAGGAAGAACCTGGAGAAGAGGTAATGATTTCACCACCCGTTTTCAAGTTCCTTTCTTCTTCCACTTCTTCTTTATTTGTTATAACCATTATAAAATAATAACTCCAGTATATTATATATACTGTGATGTTATTATAAATATGTTACAACAATATTCAGTATTCTATCCATCCTTTGAATAACATGTCACCATACGTGCGTACGTACGACTTACCGTCTCCACGTCGTGGTGTAATTGTTATTCAATAAATTATTTTTTGGATGGATATAATAATGATGTTTAATTCATGTAAATAATAAATATAACATGATAATTATTATGTCTATATGATATACCATCCAATTATATATTATTTTAACATCAAAATAATGATATTATCGCTCGTGCGTACATACGGACTACCCTCTCCATGAAAGCGATGAGATTCATTCTCCATCGTATCCATTCAAGTATAATTATCATTTGATGATTTAAAAATAATGTTTAATGACTTGATATAATTCCGGATATGAATACGATACAACCTATCCATAACAAGCATGGCTTATGTAACAAATAATATAAAGGAAAACGAGTAAGTTAACTCCCAAAATGACGATAATACTAAGATATTATTAACAAATCAATTTTAAAAGATCATATATGATATCATATTAATGTAATTGATTCTTTTATAATTCAATAACAATTATTTTGCCATTATACAGGAGGTTAATCTACCGTCTACCAAGGAAAAAGTACAATGTAAGGGGTTTCTTATCTCACTTTTAATTCCGTGAGAATTCCATTGTTCACCACATATTTATTGCATGTGGTGTGTGTACTGCCCATGATTGTATTAATTGTGTAATATAAATTAATTTATGTATATTTACATCATCATTGTATTATCCTTATTTCATGGGTGTATGTTTCGTAAGTTACCAAATCGATAAGAAAATTTGAAATTTCAATTTCCACTCATTCGGCTTTACGCATACTTCATTGATTATTTTACTCCATGATTATGTTTGGAATCACTATTCATTTGATTATGTCATAATTTCCACTCCCCTTTCTGTGGATATAGATTTTATACACATAATCACTCCATTGATAAATTCTCAAGTCATCGGTATGAACTTGATAAGAGTAATTTTTACTCAATCTCGATTTGTTGAGATACACATCCAATTCATTGGTGTTATTTTTACTAGAATATGTGTGAATGTCCTTTGATTGTTTTACACTTAATATCCAATCATATTTAGTGTATTTATATTTTTCACACATAATTATGTCATTGATTTATCCTTAACCTAAGGATACAGCCTTTATGAGAGATTTCATCTCAATTTACATTCCATTGAGACTTCTTTGTTGTTATACACCAAATCACTTTTATGTGGTGTATATAATGTACATTGACATAGTATATCATGAATCCCTTTATTCTCATTATATTACAAAGATTTTATTACCTCAATTATTTGTATTCAAGTGTCACTATTTTGGATAGAAACTCTAACTAAAATAACATTTTTAAATGTTTTAAAGACTTATTATTCTAAATATTGCTCATTAATGTCCATGTTTTGAAAAATGGTTTTAAGGATTTATTTATATTGACATTAAGGTTTTAAAATTAAAACTCATTTTAAAAGTTTCAAAGTGGTATGGGACACTTTTATTCAAAAATCTATTTTTAAAACAACTTCTTGACAAATAGTGTGACTTTTAAATGTTTTCAAGAAAAGGGGGATATATCTCCCAAATAGTTTTGATGGTTATTATCATCTATGTCAATATCATTTATTATTATCGATTGAGATTTATATGATACAATACAATCTTCCATATTGTATCGAATGAGGTATGTTTGACTGTGGATGTGCTATTTTTATACCATTCATGGTTTGCGGTTAATGTATTGACATTTCGTATGCTAGTTTTAATACAAATGTTTATGTTATGATTAAACATGTTCATATGAGGAATGCATTGGACTTAGTACGTGATTGGTGGAGCCCGCTATAACTCCATGATGCATCGGTAGGTCTCATGAGACAAACTAGTGTCTTGGCACAAGGCCTTGACAAAATCTTATTTGTAGTCTTGGAACGAGGCCTTATCTGTGTGGTTATGATAGGCTGGCATTATTCATTCTATCATTATGAAAGTGGTTATTGATATTGCATGTGATTATTTGATTGTAAGAATATCCATGTGAATAAGTAAATGGCATTATTTCATTTTATTTTTTCCATACTATGTTCAAGTTCAAGTTTAAAATGCTTTTGTTTTATTTATAAATTGCTTTAAGTGTTTATGATTAACTATGAAAGCTTCTGCTATATTGTTATCCTTACTGAGAATCTGAGCTCACCCCTTTCAGTGCTTTATTGTTCCCGGGATGTGAAGAAGTAATTTATGAATGACCTACAGGGATAGTATGAGGGGATATGAAGACAATATGTTGTTGTAGTTTATTTACCTTATGATGTAATGTAAGACTTATGAATATATCTAGTGTTTCCAAGAATACTAAACTAATCGGTCTTTCGAGACTTGATCCTTTGTGATCATGCCAATTTCATGTAATAATGCACCGACTCTGGGTATCTAGGGTCAGGGCATTACAGTTGGTATCAGAGGAAGTTTAGTACAAACCTTGGGAGGTAGATTTAGATATACATTGATTAGAGAACGTAGACCTAAGATGAACATTGAGGATTAGTATAGAAGAACTTCCTAGAATTTTGGAATTGTAGAGATTTTGTGATTTTTCCAAGAAATACATCCCTGTCTGGATATGAGCAGGTAGAGGCGGATCTGGCACGGATGTACCTATGGTTAAAACCCAAAAACACCGCTTTGAGCTTGACTCGAACGGGAACTGGTGCACGACAACGGGCCTTGCTGCACTCTTGGTTACGACACTCCCGGGGGATATGTTTTGCATAATTTGCATTTTATTTAATAACTTATTTTAGGTATTAAATATATAAGATGAGATTAAATGACCTCGGTTAATCCTAATGTGTTTCAAATTGAGACTATGGTGACATGTTCATCTCTAAATCATTTTATGACTACTGTTACTCACACAATTCTTTCTGGTTTTTGTCAATGTCTGGATTCCAAAGAAGTCATAGTGACTTTGAGAATGATGTACAAGGTGGGAACAATGGTGGAAATGAGTAACAAAATGGAATGTTGATAGGGGTAAAAGATATCGTCTTTATGCCAAATCAATTTTCCAAAAATATGATCAAAAATATATATATTAACCAATTCCCGGACTCAACAAAGAAGAGATTGGTGATGAATGATAAGAGCTCCAGCAGTGGAGACCATGGAGAAAGGAATCCTTAATTTCCATCATATAGGAAATGTAGAAGGAGGCACCCAGTAATGTGTCTCAATGGGACAAAGAAATGCATTACGTGTGGGAAGGAAGGACATAAAGTGAAGAATTGCTAAAGAAAAATGAAGAGTACTATGGAATAAGATAAAAATGGTCCCATGAGTCCATTTACATTCATTTGCTGTAAATATAGGGGGCCTAGCCATTACCTTAGTTAATTCCCTATTCTATACAATATTGTCTTGGTCAAAGAAGAAGCTATGTGGAAATAAATGGTTGGAGAAATGTTTAAAAAGTATTAGTGCTCCTTGTTGATGGGTTTACTTTGGAATAATTTTCTCTTGTATTTGTAACCCCACAGTTTGCCATGTGAGAAGGACATTTGAGGAAGGATTATCTCTTCTCTTGTGGAAATAGGTATAAATAACCATTCGGTTTTATATGATCATTGTGGTTTGAGGAAATTATATGTTATTATATTTTGGGATGAAAATGAAAGGTATGATATAAGATTTGTGGTTAAATTATGTTATGGTTATTCTGAGAAATTTATATCATTTTGGTAAATTTATAAAATATAGTTTTTGAAAAAGGACAACACATAGAACGTGTGACAAACCATTGAGTCAGACAAAGCTGTGGGAATTGAACCCACAACGAAAGTTCAATTGGGATTTATCGCCTACCACTGGACTACGTGAAGCCCCTGGATAGTGTGACTAATTATTTTTAGTTAAATGATTTTATTGATCAATAATAAGCTAATTTGGGTTCTTAAGTCTTATTATATGAATACCCTTGGTATTAGAAAAATGATTTGGTGATTCAGTGATAGATGTTATTTTGGAAGTTGTTCGCTTTATTGTGAACACTATATGCCCAAAGAAATAGAATAGTATGGGCTTTCATTTGAGGAGTAATGGTGGATTTTTATCTATGTTTTTATTATGGATTTATTGTGATTTGGGTTATTTATGGAAATTATTAGGTTAATTACTTTTATGTATTCGATATTAAGAGTAATTAATTTCATTTGGAGATAAAATTTAAAGTGGAAGAATACATTCTTATAAGTTTTGAGTATCAATATTAGTTTGGATTATATTTAAGGATTTTAAGGACAATTGATTATTGAATGGTATTTAATTAACTTTGGGGTATTGATGGTTTAATTTTAGAAATTAAGATTAGTTTTTTTTCTCCAATGGAATATCCAATTGGGGGGGTCATCAGATATTATACTAACTGTTTTGTTTTTGATTAATCTCTAAAGAAAAGGTAAATATATTGTTTATCCTACATGGATCATATATTTCTATAGAAGTTTATTCTAGCTCTTTCATTGTGACCAAGTCTTCTTGAATACTCATTATTCAAAAAATGAGTTAGTGGTATATAGTTATTAAATAATGAATCTCTACTTAAAAAGTAAGTATATCTCATTATGTTCTTAGTCAATATCATAAATGAATTCCTCGTCCTTATGTAATGTAACTTAAAACAAAAAAATGTTGTCCGTTTACTTTTCCTACTGGGAGACAAAGGACCGTTTGTCCCAACACAAGTTTGTGATTTTCTTATTGTTAACTTTCTCCTAATCATGTTTTCTATCCCTATCCATCAGAACTGAAAACTTATTTTATCGTCCATATCCATGTTTTCCTACGTGGAATCCTAGTATGGGTTATCTTGGGTGACCCTTATACCTCTCTTCCTTTCTTTTAAAGTGATAATTTTATTGACTCCTTTTCCGATGTGGGACTTTCCATTATATTATCAAGCCAATTTTGAAAAAAATTGTGAGGATGCAATTTATTGAAGGAGGGGAAAATGTAACACCCCAAGATTCCATGGTACGTTTCCCTTTGAATAATTCAATGGCGTGCATTGTACACAACTTCGAGATTCTAACACACCACAACCAATCAAACTAGCCGTTATGAATAGTAATACCTACTTTATGAAATTCTATAAATTCTATATCTCAAAATGGACTTCAGTTTTCGATTCTGAATATCGAAATTAGCCTAGGGTGAAATTTTGGTACTTTTCAGATAACTTTCATATTTTGATGAATAGTGAAAATTACTAAATTTTATTTAAAAACAACTTTTTAATCGAAATAATTAATAGTGATAAATTATGAATTTGAGTGGTTTTAAAGTATATTTAGAATATATTTTTACCATTTAATTCAATGTTTTTGATTTTACATAATTTCACAATTAAACTAGACATTAATGGGTGTCAATCTTCTGATAGTTATTATCTCTTAAAAACAGGCTTTTTGTTTTAACAACGAGAATTAATTTTACATTTATTTCTGACACTTCTGTGTTTTGAATTTGGAAAAATTGATACCATATTTGTAATCAGGATGTTGAAATTGTGTAAACAGGTAACTTTTATTTTTAGACATTTTGAATAATTACTTCGGTAAATATTTTATTTACCATGGTTAAAGGGTAAATCCGGTAAATAAGGGTAAACAACTAATATTATAATAATAACAAATTGCTCTAAAACGTGTCCTAACCTTATTATTTGATACATTTTTGACCATGGCCATCTTTGGGTTGATTTTGGGACCCCATGGAGCCACTTGTAAGTGATTGGGACACTTTATTTTAATTCAGTTAAAATGAATACAAAAATGACACAAGAATATATCTTCTAGAAAAACAATTGTTACATAGGGTTATATATCTTGGATTTTCGACTATAAATATTCATTAGAAATATAAAAAGCATTCCCACATAATGGTATTTTTTTATAATTTTAAGACATTAAATAATTTAATTTAGTTATGTCACAATGGTGATGCAGTAATTACCATAATAGTGGAAAATTAAAATGATTGATATTGTAGATACCCAAATAAATATAATTTGAGAATTTCTACGAATTAATCTAATTTTATAGGTTAATATGACATATTAGTATTGATTTAATCGACTTTTTTTGAATTAATAATTCTGTTATGAGTTTCAAAAAAATCAATTATTGAATAGTGTCAAAATTGACATAAAAGAGTTTTTAAAACAAATATTATATTTTTAATTGATATTAAATTCTTAAAAATCTATGGTTCATCCAAGAGACCTATATCATGATAGTTGTATCATTAATGGATCACATGTGGGTCTCTTGGATGTATATAGTAAGTTTATTAACCATATAATATAAAAATAAAAATAGACATCGTAAAAGTGAAACTAATTAACTAAGTGTTAATACTAAATGATAAGGTTTATATAGTAACCCAAACCTATATAAATTCTATTGTTTGAGTGGTTTTCGACCTATCCCAACCTTAAAATTTAAATAAACCACTTTTGAGCCATTAGAAACCGAATATGAATTTAATATAATATAATATTTCTAGATTTTCCAAAGGTGCCCTTCACCCCTGTTATAAAAGGGCATTCACCCTTCTCATTAACTCACACCTTCAAAGCCTTTTGGTTCAGTAAACCTCTGCCAAAATACTCCATACAATTCCCTAAATACAACATAGAGGCCTTAGTATGATCAGAAATCCAACCTAAGATCCCTTTTGATCAAATCAAAAGGAAGAACCCGAAAAAGAGGTAATGATTTCACCACCCTTTTTCAAGTTCCTTTCTTCTTCCACTTCTTCATTATTTTTTATTACCATTATAAAATAATAACTCTAGTATCTTATATATACTGTGATGTTATTATAAATATGTTACTACCATATTCAGTATTCTATCCATCCTTTGAATAACATGTCACCATACGGGTGTACGTACGACTTACCGTCTCAACGTCTTGGTGTAATTGTTATTCAATAAATTATTATTTGGATGGGTATAATAATGATTTTTAATTCAGGTAAATAATAAATATAACATGATAATTATTCTGTTTTTATTCTATACAATCCAATTATATATTATTTTAACATCAAACTAATGATATTGTCTCTCGTGCATACGTACGTACTACCATCTCCACGAAAGCGATTAGATTCATTTCCATCGTATCCATTCAAGTATAATTATCATTTTATGATTTACAAATAATGTTTAAGTACTTGATATAATTCTGGATATGAATAATATACAACCTATCCATAACAAACATGGCTTACGTAACAAAGAATATAAAGGAAAACGAGTATGTTAACACCCAAAATGACGATAATACTAAGATATTATTAACAAATCAATGTTAAAAGATCATATACGATATCATATTAATGTAAATGATTCTTGTATAATTCAATAACAATTATTTTACCATTATACAAGAGTTCAACCTACCGTCGACCAATGAAAAAGTACAATGTAAGGGGTTTCTTATCTCACTTTTAATTCCGTGAGAATTCCATTGTTCGCCACTTATTTATTGCATGTGGTGTGTGTACTGCCCATTATTGTATTCATTGTGTAATATACATTAATTTATGGATATTTACATCATCATTTTATTATCCTTATTTCATGGGTGTATGTTTCGTATGTTACCAAATCGATAAGGAAATTTGAAATTTCAATTTCCACTCATTTGGATTTACACATACTTCCTTGGTAATTTTACTCCATGATTGTGTGTGGAATCACTATGCATTTGATTATGTCATGATTTCCACTCCCATTTCTGTGGATATAATTTTTATACACATAATCACTCCATTGATAAATTCTCAAGTCATCAGTAAGAACTTGATAAGATTAATTTTTACTCAATCTCGATTTGTTGAGATAAATATCCAATTAATTGGTGTTGTTTTTACTAGAATATGTGTGAATGTACTTTGATTGTTTTACAATAAATATCCAACAATATTTAGTGTATTTATATTTGTCACAAATAATTATGTCATTGATTTATCCTTAACCTAAGGATATGGCCTTTATGAAAGATTTCATCTCTATATACATTCCATTGAGACTTCTTTGTTGTTATACACCAAATCGCTTTTATGTGGTGTATATAATGTACTTTGACATAGTATTTCATGAATACCTTTATTCTAATGATAT
This sequence comes from Viscum album, assembly GCA_963277665.1. Lineage (NCBI taxonomy): Eukaryota > Viridiplantae > Streptophyta > Magnoliopsida > Santalales > Viscaceae > Viscum > Viscum album. The sequence continues at coordinate 97,056,646 of OY728158.1, forward strand.
TTCAAAGATTTTATTAGCTCAATTATTTTTATTCAAGTGTCACTCTTTTGGATAGAAACTCTAACTAAAATACCATTTTTAAATGATTTAAAGACTTATTCTTCTAAATCTTGTTCATTAATGTCCATGTTTTAAAAAATAGTTTTATGGATTTATTTATATGTACATTAATGTTTTAGAATTAAAACTCCTTTTAAAAGTTTCAAAGTTGTATGGGACACTCAGATTCAAAAATCTATTTTTAAAATGGCATCTTGACAAATAGTGTGACTTCTAAATGTTTTCAAGAAAACGGGGATATTTATCCCAAATAGTTTTGATGGTTATTATAATCTATGTCAATATCATTCATTATTATCGATTGAGGTTAATATGATACAATATAATCTTCAATATTGTATCGAATGAGTTATGTTTTACTGTGGATGTGCTATTTTTATAACATTCATGGTTTGTGGTTAATGTATTGACATTTCGTATGCTAGTTTTAATACGAATGTTTATGTTATGTTTAAACATGTTCATATGAGGAATGCATTGGACATAGTAAGTGACGGGTAGAGCCCGCTATAGCTCCTCGATGCATTGGTAGGTCTCATGAGACAATCTAGTCTCTTGGCACAAGGCCTTGACAAAATCTTATTGGTAGTCTTGGTACGAGGCCTTAGCTATGTGGTTATGATAGTCTGGCATTATGCATTCCATCATTATGAAAGTGGTTATTGATATTGCTTGTGGTTATTCGATTAGAAGAATATCCATGTGAATAAGTAAATAGAATTATTTCATTTTATTTTTTCCATACTATGTTGAAGTTCAAGTTTAAAAGGCTTTTGTTTTAGTTAGAAATTGCTTTAAGTATTTATGTTTAACTATGAAAGCTTCTGCTATATTGTTATCCTTACTGAGCATCTGATCTCACCCCTTTAAAAGTTTTATTTTTCCCAGGATGTGAAGAAGTAATTTATAAATGACCTGCAGGGATAGTATGAGGGGATATGAAGACAAATGTTGTTGTAGTTTTTTTACCTTATGATGTAATGTAAGACATATGAATATATCTAGTATTTCCAAGACTACTAAACAAATTGGTTTTTCGGGACATTATCCTTTGTGATCATGCCAATGTCATGTAATAATGCACCGAATCTGGGTATCTAGGTTCGGGGCGTTACATAATGTATTTAATGGTAAAGAAAATTGATCAACTTAGAGGACTCACAATTGGAAATGATAAATAAAATAAATAAAGTGAAACCACAGTTCATCCCTAGTTACCTGATCATAGTTGATAGGGTAGTGTTCCAACATATATATACATATGTTTGTGTGTGTGTGTGTGTGTTTGTATTTATATAAATATGAATATAAATATATATACACCATAATATATTTAGAAATGAGTAGATTGAAAAAAATCATAATGAAACTGTATACGATCCTTGGTTCTGTAATATTATTTATGAGGACATAGTGTGAGAAAAGCAATGATCTGGATGGTTTACCACTCAAGAAACATATAATTATTCCATACTTGGGTATGAAATCATAATATAAAATATATGATTCATCCAAAATTAGTAATGTTTCTATGCGTACTATGTCGCAATATGGGGATACATGTCCTAGCCTTGGATTCACCCGTACTCACCTCCATTCACTTTAATCAGGGATTCCAAGTAATATCCAGACATCCTATAAATCATATCAGAGATAGATGTCATTCAACTCAAGAAATGTAAATATATTCTATATTCTGAGCCCTACATCTTGGTCCATAGGTGGCCAAAGCATTGGAAGTTGGATGAACCCTAAGGGTGATGAAAATAAATCAATATTTAAGTAATTATCTATAGATCCCAGTATATGATCTGTATCATTTCAAATAAATAGATCAATATCCTCATACCAGGGAAGCAAATATGGGTGATGTAGTAATGGTACATCCCCCAAACCCTAGGTATTATCCTAGGATTCACTCAAGGGGAGAGTAATAATCTATCGAGTATACGTAAAATTAATATTGAGGAGCACCATGTCTAAAATCATGATCATTTAATGGATGAAGTAGAATTTAATCATCCATATTGCTTATTTTTCGTAATCAATGGGACTTAGTATCGCAACCGTAGATACACCATGATTAAATATTATAAACAAAAAGGATCAAAATATTGAACCCAATAAGTAAATCTCAGCATCCCAACAAAAATATAATATTCAAATAAAATGATTCAAATTCGGATCCTATGTAACATATCTTCATGTCCCAGTAATATATCAAGAAACAAAAACGCATAGAAGTCGGACCCCAGGAAATATTTATTGTAACCCCAATAAAGAATGTATCACCATGTTTGGCTTGATGGAAAACTACTAGGACGAACCTCTAGAAATTATAGCAACATCAACAATAATAAAATGAATTTATAAATAAAGAGTGATGGTGTATGAATTTTTTTCCCACCAAAATATCACCAACATCATGACATATAAGCAATGAACATGATCTAAGGTTACACTATCTAAAATATCTAACCAAAACTATAATGCACTATCTTAGTGTGGGTCGATCATTGGGCACCCATCGGGTCCCCTAGATCAAAACGGTCAACAATCATCCTAATTAGGATCCTCAAGGTCCACGGTAAACATAAGAATCCATCTTGGGACCCTATATGTTTGTATGTAAGAAATTCATCCCATTTGGATCCTAAAAGGATAGTGAATTGGCATCACATAGGGGATCCTTAATCATGGTCATTGCTTCAATTTTTGGGATGAAAATAGCACACAGGTGTTTTTAGTGACCATATCCATTCATCTAGTACAACCCACCTACTTCACATTAATCAAAAATTATTCAGAATTATTTTAAACATGGTGTGTCACCAAAATAGGAAAACCTAAGCAACCGTATAATACCATAAACAAGAATTAACACCAAATGCTATTTACAATAGACCACCGACCTTTTGGAATATTTAAACTATTAAATAAATGATCATGAATACTCTACCCCAGCTCGTCAATGTCTGGGCCAAGCTATGGCATCTACTATGATCATGCATGACATTGGACTACTAAACTAAGGTCAAAGAACATATATTTTTCCATTAAAAAAATTAATACAAAAGAAAACCAAAAAACAAATAATAGAGTTTATCCTACCAAATTACTATCACTCAATGAAAATCTGTCAATCTATGTATGGAATTTTAATCGTGTACCGCTGAGACCATTCCATGGAAAATCCTTAACCAAAGACATCCAAAAAAACTCTATAATTAAATATAAATAATTAAATATTTTGAAATTCACATTGGGGAGGTACGTAATGAAGTAGATATTAGTGAAGTGAAAACAACCTCGTGGTATGTCCTCATCCTTGAACGTATAAAATCCCCATCTAAAAGTTTTTATTTCACAATCCTTCAGATGAACCGATGAGGATTCCATAACATAAACTCCAGATTATGGGAACAATATAAGGGAAATAGAATATAAGGTGGGGTAAATGTCTAACCTGATAACACTAATGAATCTCAACCATGATCCCCCAGAATGGTAGATAATGGAGGGAGGGGGGTCCCTGACCAGACCTAATCTACACACACTCTTGTTTCCCAATGAAACTAATGGGGGATCCCCAGTGAACATTTTAAAAAAATCCACACCAAGGATTATAATGACATGAAATGGTTTCACTGCATGGAATAGATTCATGACATAAACTATCTACACATCATGGAGTCCTCAGGTTAATCCATTGGTCTTTCATGTCTTTTATCCTCTTAGTTATATCCTATGAAACCAATTCACACTGTATATTAAATTCATGATTTTAAGTTCTCTCTATAGATTTTTTTAACAACCCATTCCTCCTTAAGTTTTCACACGTTCCCTATAGACATCCAGATAATCATTACCCTCATCCAAAAAAATTATTTTTGGGTATTAAGACACTAAAATCCTCTTTCTAATTTTTGTTAGTTACTACAACATATCCCCAAATGGGGAAATTTTCAAATTTTATCAAAATTTTAAACCCAGGCCAAAATAAGGAACATTAAAACCTCCCCAAATTTCAACATATCATTACCAAGAATCCTTGGTGTGAAATGAAAATTTCACATAACTAATATGAGTAATGAAATCCCACTAATATAGCCATGTTTTGTCTCTAAAAACCGAATCATCTTCCAATCACTACATAAAACATGGGGTGTGTAAGCTGCTAAAACACAATCCAATACTAATAATTGTGAACGAATCACTATGGTGGTTCTTATATAAGAAATTATAACCAAAAAATGATAATGAATGAGTATTCTACTGCCTATCCTAAATTTAACATAATTTTCAAACTCTACTCGATTAAGATCAACCTGGTCACACTGGCTTTTCCTTGAAAATACTTGGATGCCATTCAGTCAGCACGCATCTCATCCCAATGCTGTAAAGATACAAAAGACTATCCTATGGAGGGTCTTACTATCATATGAATCTTATCACATGAGGGTCCCCCACCAGTGACTAATTCTCTCATCCCCACATTGTTATCATACTTATCATCTCTATATTTAAATAAGTACCCAATCACCATAACCTATTACACGTCCCTCTGGGACATAACAACTGGAATTGATAGAAAATTATCTCATCCCATGAATTAATGTAAATTTCTCCACCAACTCATTCCCAATTATTGGGAACAAGTTCCATGAAATTTATTGAAATTCAAAATAAAACAATGATCACAATTCTCAATATGAAAACGTGTTCTAATCATTATGTAGAAAAAATTCAAACATCTCCTTGAGCACAAAATCAATGGGTTCCATCGTCAAATGACAACAACAAAAATTTATCTAAGTATCTAATAAATTATATCTCAATATACTAAGGCTGATATAAATATATAGGTAATGATCATCTCAAACTATCAGTATGATAAGATTTCATCAATAAACAAGATTAGCTCTCACTAAACCATGATCGTATCCTAATCTAATATTCTTTCCTTTTTACAAATCCTAACACCACATCTCCAAATATGAATGTTTAGGTCCATAAATGGGTTAATTAGATCCCATCACACAATTCAATCTCGAATTATCCTCTACTATAGAGATACAATCCATATATAACTCACAACTTCTAGGAAACAAAGCTTCTAGAAATTCCATTAAACCGTTAGTCCTTGGTTTGGAAAATCCTACTCATGTCTTTACTATTCAAATGATACCATTTGTAATAGATGCCTAACATTATACCAAAGTTCTTGCTCCTATGGTTAATCTATTTCAATTCCAAGATGACCATGCTACATGGACTGTCAATATCATAATCTCGAATCTCTATTGGAACCCCTCATCCAAAACCACACCTAACCCCTTCTACGATTTATTCCTCAACCACCTAACACATGATTTCAATATAATCTCAAGAGTCTAAACGTGGTATAATGATATTTTAAATGGAGGAATAACTATTAAATAGAATAAGGAACCCAAATAGTTCTTCCTACTTAATCCAATATTAAAGAACAAGAACCCATTGTGATTTCTCTGAAATTGAAGGTGTCATCATTCCTATATCTCGAAACCCAAACACCAACCATTAATAAATATCAAACAAGTGTATTAACCATCCCAATGACTAAAAGGTATCCATAAACCTATGTAAACCTCACTCTCAATATTCCTTAAATCAAAATTAAATGTCGATCTACAAGGTTCTGAGCTAAGAATAAGGGACACTAGGTCTCCCACCTAGCCTATAAGATCAAACCACTCAACAGTGTCACATCTCACTGGGCATCACCTACACCCCCATCCCATATCAAGGAATCTATTACACCTATTAACCCTCTCTATGATATGTTATGATTACATCAACCTACTATGGTAACAAATTTCAATATTTGTCCCTCAAGGTTCATGATACTCACAATGACTTCTCATAAGGTACTTCCCCTATAGTATCATGAAACATGTTTAGAAAATATTGTTTAAATAGAACTCACTAGGTTTCTATATATGTTAATACATACCTCAATGTCTATTTAGTGATAAACATTTAGAATTCTATCAGCATCATACATGTATACCTATCTAGATCACCTAAAGAAAAATGATACACCCATAAAGGGTTTACTTTAAAAAATCAACATATGATACTAGAATAATTACATATATACCATATTCACATTGTTCCGTTAACTGGAATTTCAATCCATAATATATATTAAAATGTTGTATTGGATATTAATAAAACATTTAATTTGGAAGAGCAATGTATCAATAGCCTATGAGGGGTTCAACACATGGGAATCATATTCACTATTGACCTACTATGTCCACTAAACCGTTCATTCATAAGGTAAATATACTATAAATGAGGAGAAACATATTACCTGAAAACATGATCGATTTACACACGTGATACCCTTTAATGGTGATGAATTGATAGGGTGGCCTTATTTGAGACTATTATGTGTGCCCTCCAATTTCCTGATTGAATAAATGGTGTTTTCCCTTATTAATGTTTCAAAAAAATCAATCCCAATATGTTTGATGATGTTAAATGGTCTTGTATCATTAACTACATTCACGATGTTAACTAAATACATTGTATGAGGTCCTCAGGTTATGCCCAAAGGATTTCACATCTTGTATCTTCCTGGAGACACCATGTGAAAATACATTATATTCATGAAATTAATTGATGACATGAGCTTCTCAATGTATCTATCTTCCACAACCCAACAACCCATTCCTTCCCTAATGTTTTCTTGAAACCCCAGGACTTCCACCAAATAATAAAATAATTCTAAAAATACATTTTTTATAATTTAAAACACTCATAATATCATTTAGATTCTATTTTCACAATTTATCTCATTCATAGATGAATAAAAATTTTAATTCCCTTGAACTTTTCAATCTAGTACAAAATATATGACATTACATTGGGAGACAACCAGAAATAATCCATATCTCTGTACAGTCATTATACTCATTTGAGAGATAACTTGTTGACAATGAGCTGTGGATTGATCTAATTGAAGAGGTATTGTTTTTATCAGGTTCCCTAGACAAAACTCTTTTACTTACATTGATTTTAATTATATGTATACATATCATAACCGATGAGGAACCAAGTGAGTATCATCCTAAAAAATTAAAACAAATATAAAACATGTGGTATTATAAGGGGTTTCAAGGTTAGGTATGAATTCCACCATGGGAATCCTCAACAACTATATTTGAAAAGAAACTAAGGATCACAAAATACCAAATCAAGCTCACCTCTATAATCACACTTTTCTACATGGAATCAGCTATATATTAATCCTCCATATAATAATGGATAACATTATTGATAAGTTTATTCCTTTATTAGAGACAATAAATATAGGATGGAAGTAGTATCCATGTATATATTATCTTATATACATGTTTATTTTCTTAATAAAAAAGTATTGATACATCTACATAAAATATTTACATGCTATTGTCCTTAAATTACATGTTGTATCAAAAGGTTATAGTAGTTTCCATCTATACTGAGAACCTCATGTTGCTATAACAATAATCTAAAATATATTTCATATGATATAGAAAAATTATACTAATGGGATACATATGATTTATTACATTCTGGTCATTGGGTTTAATAAGCATTGTTATTTTTTCTGATTAGGTTCACACTGTGATCTCGAGTAGATGATATCAAGATAAATATAAATCCAATAGGAACACTACATTTTTTAGGTTTTATTGGTTGTTTTTTTCTATAAACATGTGTATTGGTCTCAGGACATAAGATCATTATTAATATATACCATTTAATTAGGTTCATTGATGCAAGAAAAAAACCATAATATTGATGTCCTGGAGTGGTATATTATCTTGGGTGTGTTTTTGGTGATATGGAAATGGGCGGTAATCATGATTTAATTTTTCCTATTATAGATAAGGAAGAGATATATTCCATAGTCAAAAAATATTTATTGAAGAATGGGAAAAAGACCCAAAGAGGAGGTTTATAAAAAATACCAGGGGGATACAAAGGCCTAAAATACTGGAAACCAAGAGTGTCACCAATAACAATGCACACTACCTCATATGGAAAAGAACATGTGAAATTAAAAAAAGTAAACACATCATCCAAATTAGATTTTTTGGAAAGGTATTAAGCTTATTTGTTCCCTTCTCACCAAGAGTGATTGATCTCCAAGCCATCATGCATCAATATCTTGATCCTATGAACTTGAAAATAAATAGACCGTAGAGTATGGTTGATGCCTGGAAGTGACTTGTGTACGACTAGAGAGTCCATTTCCAACACAACAGGGGGATGTTCTTATTGTAGCATAGATCAAGGACAACTGAAAGTGTGTTTACCTCAACCTGATGTGGAAAACAATTTCCAAATAAGTTTGAGAAGGAAATCATTACTGATAATCTCTTGTATTTGACTAAACTTCTTCCTCTCAGGACTATATAGTTTCATGAACCATCCTTGTTATGTTATTTCCCATGGGTGTGTGTATTCTAACTCACCCATCGAACCACATGGAGGCTTTGAGATCATGGGATGTTTGACCTAAAACCCATGAAATCATTCAAGGATGGAGAAACATCCCATTTCTTTATGACATAACCTCAATGAACCATTTTATTTGTAGTTCCCTTTGTAATGGACAACCAGGAACTAAAAATTACCTAAAAATGGTATTTGTTTCTCACATTCCAAATACACCATCTCCCAACTGAAATGATTTGTAATCATTGATTACATTATATACTACCCAGTCTTAATCCATGAAACCATTGCTCTATAAAATTTTTGGTTGTGAAATCATGAAGGGGAATACCTATAAAGCTTCTATATTTTCACCACACATGCCGATCACATTGTTCCTAAAAAAAATTATTAATATTATCCTCCCTCTAAAAATAGCATCAAGATCATATATACACTACATAGATACCAATTGTCTAATTATTTTCATACATAGATAGTGAATTGTTTTTGACTCACCACACAATATAACTGTATTTGGCAGGGCATTATTTTCATTGTAGAACCTCTCCCTAGATTTCTATCAAGGTCACTAGATTGGAAACTCTGTGGATGACCTGTATAGAGAAAGCACTTGTAACTAACCCTATGAAGACAAAGGTATCAAGGGAATTATATAACTCAATCAGGTTGAAAAATCTTCATTGGATCGTGTCCACAACTTCTTAAATAAATGAGGTGTGTCATCTCACTATAATAAAGGTCATTTTTGGTATAGGACACTCAAGGAATCCATGTTTACTAATAGCATAATTTTTGTTTTAGAAACTAATTTCCCCCTAACCGAAGATCTCGTGTGTATGACTTTCATGTCAGGAAATGAGTGGTTTGATCATGAGCTGAATAGTTTTTACTCTTCCATGCAGGGTCTCAAAAATTTCATTGTATTTTCCAATATCCAAATAAACCCATAGGCTTTAAACATCCAAACCCTCCCAATATAGATTCATATTAATACACCCCATTGTTTCATATGTTATCTAGAACCTGATTCCATTTAATTTGATGGTCTGGCCATACAATCCCTGCAATACCAATGGTGATTCCCCTCCCTGCGATCATCATAGATAAAACCTTCCATAAATGTATCTAACCCCAAAATAATAGATGAAGGAACTATTTTGGAGGATAATAAATGAATTGTTATTGGAGATATCACATAGTTAACACATTAAATTCTATCTTCAAATTAAATTAAATGACTCTTCTAGTTTGTGATCCAATTAGTTATCCTCTCCAACAAGTTGTAAATGTGGTTCACACAATTTTTTCCTGGGGAAATAGGTTCCCCGAGACAATACATTGGAAGACCCCTTCGATTGAATCCATGACTTCATTCAATGGATTAAACTCTCCTAATCATGATTATGTCTGATATGATCTTTTTGTTTTATCATGATTCAAGACCTTACTACTCCATTTGTAGTAACATTCAGTAAATTCATTAAAACCATATAATGAATGTTTTTTAAAATGACATAAAAATGAGAATATCTTCTATGAACATAAGGTGTGATCAGAGTTGAAAATTGAATCTCCACATAAAATGAAGGAAACTGGAATCAAAGAGGCTCTTGTTAATTGTTCTACTCTTGGTATCATGTACCAAAATGAAAAGGATTCGGGGAATTTTATTGCCTTTCATTAAACCCCTAATAGATTTGAAGAATCCCAAAGTATTCCCCGCTTATTAAATGGACATACATGGAGGGACGATGCATCAAAATAAAGTATAAATGAAACATTCCAAGAAGCTAAAGTGAGTGAGAACATTGACAATGAAGGAACATTCATCCCGATCATAAGATTAATCCATATCGAGCTTGGTGGTGATAGTTCGGCCCATTGTTTTCTAGGTAAATCATTGATCATTTATTGGGCCAAGAAGATAGCACACTGAACAGTTCTTCCCTTAAAAAAACATTATCATTCCACAGGTATCCAATTGTATAGATGCAGGGAGACCCTTTTATTCATCATAGTGGCTAAGATCTTGTAAGGAAAGATTCAAAACTAATTGGTCTATAATGCTTCAAGGTGGATGGGTCCTTTTATATGGTAATTAGAACATGAGATGTGTAAAAAATCACCGGGAGGAATTCCACACATGATGAAATCCTACACAACCTCCACAATAAATTTTTTAACTAGATTCCAATAGGAAGTATAGAAGTAACTAGGCATCCCATCTAGTATAGATATGCTAAAAGGATTATGGGAAAGCACAACCTCATAAAGGTGAAATTTAAGGCCTATTAATATGTTGTGATGAATTAATACTATCAGTAACCACCCTAAGAATAACATAATAAAATGTGGCATAACCCTTCGAACATCCTACAAGCATCCATGAGATAGTAAAAGGAAACATATTTTTGGAATGGGATTCATCCCCACCTCCCACCATGTCTTGATCATTATAGAATGAACCATCTTATGGAAGGATTTTCTGCTTCAGAATCCTTTTTTCCTTGATGTAGTATTGGAAATAACTAGTGTTCTGGTCTCTTTCATTTTTCCATTTATATCTGGATTACTCATAGTCTAGGCATTCATGTTCCGATAACATTTCAGTTAACTCGTTTTTCTTCTGTACGAGCCTATGAAAGAATGGATCGTCTTAACCTTCTTCAAGTAGTATCTCCATCTATTCAAACTCAGCACATAGGATAACCATGTCCTCAAATCAAGGAGGCTTGTTATAGAACCTGGTATGAAGGTCGGCTTGATGGATTGTCAATCTGTTGTGAAGATGAGTCCACAACAATACACTAGATGGTTTGACCATACGGTTCCCACAACATGGTGGTAACCTATATGAGATGACTATCCCCGATAGAAAAATAAGTGACCACCTTTTCAAAACATGGGAACGAGAAAAAAATGGATAAGAAAATGGACCTAGAGGTCTCAAAATATATGAGAAACATTGGAATATGGGAATGAGGAAAAGTTATGGAAATTAAATATACACTTTTCAAGCCTGCTCCGGGTGTAGTCTCTTCACTTATTGTTATTTTACGATATAAATAGATCTCCCAAGAAGAAAAAGTCAAGGATATCCTTACAGGCAATGAAATTGGTGAAATATTGGCTTGACTATAATGGAATATCCCCTCCTCCCCTTTTCTCCTATTGGTCTAGAATAACATTAAAATCTCCTCCCACTACCCATTAAGGGTTTCCTGGGGTGAAGGATTAAAGAACATCCTACAAAGCCTCTCTATCTCTGACATTTCATTTAACATGGACAAAAGTTACATGAATATGGTGAAATATAGAGTTAATCTAGGTACTGATAAACTTTTATGAATCCTCTAAAAGTGAAAGAGAGTCGACAGTATCACAAAATATGCTTATGTGTTGGTTTTGAGGGTCACCTTTCGGATAATTAGGCATCATGAGTCTGTGATAGAAAAAACTCAATATTTTATGGTTTTTTCTTTGGCTATAAAAATTCCACAACCAATGAGTTGATTTTATAATGTCTATGATGAAATAAATCATTTTTTTCTCGAGATCCTAATCTTTGGATCTTATATATCTATAGTTCAGTCATTGATCAAATAGAATGAAATTTTTGGACATAGCCACTGAATGAGACATGTGTTTGGACCCCATAAATGTAAGCCCTCTGGACTAGGATCTAGTGATCTTTACACTTGGAGAAGAATAAATATGGGTTAATAAAAGTATATCTTAGTCTAAATCTAATAGGCAGCTGGTGATGGTGGAAAATGATGAGAATCCATTTGATAAATGGATATATGATGAAATGGAAGGACCTAGATCATCCACTATAGGAGGAGAGGTAGGCATAATAACCACAAATTTAACATTATTAGAAGAATTGTTGGGGGATGATGAGGATAGAGTCACCAAATCTTTTTATGGGGGTTTATACACCCCCAAATATTTTCACATTGGCTTCATTGATGTGAGAGTGGGAGGTAGAATTAAAGGAAAGATAGGTAACATAGGGTGAGATCACCAATTTGGGAGGGTGAAGGGATAAAGTAAGAAGAGGTGGGCATGAAGAAAGGGTATATGGATAGAGGAAGAAGGAGTAGTGGGTTTCACATGGTCTCACTGGGGCCATCAATTGGGATCCAGATTAATGGGTGTTAATGCTGAGAACCAATAGACCTTGGGGTCTTAGTGCCAGATCCTATAATCCTTCCCATTGATAAAGATGGTCCATTAAACTAAAATTTCGAACAATAGATCACCTTAGATTGAGGGATGTGTTTCAGCCACAATGAGATGTCAAAGCCCACTCAGATAAAAATATGAATCAAGAGAGGAGATTGTAAATACACTTCCACGCATATTTGAGCCCCCAAATCATCAAAAACATTGATTTATTATTGTCAACACAAAAAATATCCCAAATCATCATTGATGGAGTGAAGAAAATATAGGTGGTGAAATGGAAATGGGAGACCTAGGTGGATGAAACAAACTACTACATGAGGAGAGTGTTGCCCTGTGTGAACTTGAAGGGACCATCCTAAGAAGTTTAAATTCTAGTAGTCTTGAGATCTAGAGGAGGAAGACCACTACGTTATGATGTCTTCTTTATCTAATAAGACTATGAAGAAGGATCTCATATTCAAAAATAAACCCTAGCCTGAGCTTCTCTCCCCCAATAGGACACCATGTTCTTGAAATAGGGTAAGGGAGGATGATCAATCCCAAACCTCACCACCAAGGTACATAGGGAAGATGAGAGGCCTATTTAAAGGCATAATTCGTCAAATATATTATCAGGAGGTCATCGTACACTCTAAAACAAACCTATTAAAATTAATCCCTCATAGAATAGGAATCCTAATCGGTAGGAGAGGATCCGAGTGGAGTAGGATCTCTTTTAGGGAGGGACTAGCAGGCTACGTACCTTGAACCTGGAATGAACCTGCACCCCCTTGGGAAGCTATAGTGGACTATGAAGGGTGACCCATCCAAGAATAATGAGATCCTCAAGACACTAGGGAAGAAACTCTTACAACTATGATGAGGGTGGGAGGAGAGTAATGTTTAAAAAAAATTGAAAGGACTCAGGGTTGTGATGCACATTCAATGGGAGTAGTCATTTTCACCTGCTTTGTGCATGGGGTGACTCAATGACAAGGACAAAATACCTAATGGGACCATGTTGATTAAAATGGTGGTATATTCCTTAAATACATCGTCATGGTAAAATAAGTTAATTTCATTATAAAGGTAACGATGTATATAAATCTTCAAATGTATAATAAAACTACAATGCATCCTCTTTATAATATATCCCGAAACAAATATATTCTATTAAATATAGTGTTTTCATATAATGAATTTATGTATAAGACAGTACTTATCATCTTAGAGTCCATGATGGTTTGATTAAATCCACTTTTTATATTTGTGTTTGAGTCACTAATATTGAGATTAGTACAAAGAGGGTCACACACTATGTGTATCCACATTTTCCACCTATTTTGATGAATATGAGTTTAGGATGATGTGGCACCGACATAAAAGGGTCGGTGAACATATGAGACTGAACGATGAATGTAAAAAATAATTCATTAATATTTTTCATATTTTTAGTAATAATGATTCATTTTATTTGTCACGTTATTCACATGTTGTATGATGATAGAAGTTAATATGAGAAAATATATCTGTTCAAATGAACAAAATATGTTCAAGGTTCATTTAATTAGTATATGAGGAGTTAAAAGTTTATATTTTTTAGGAAAATTTTTAAAATGACACTAGTGGGTGATGAAATATTCATGATACTTAAAACATGTTCAATTAAGTCATAAATGTATTCAAGTGTCTAACTTGAGTGTTATAACTATTTATTGACCAAGGTGAAATTTTGGAAATTATAACCTAAGTATATAAGTTAATTTTAGACATAAGAATATTTACATTAATCTATTTCATGAATTTTTTACTCTTCAATACTCTCTAATTGGTTTTATTGATATAAGGATTAGTAATAATTATGTCATATCAATATAATTTTCTTTAACAAGTTTTTGTTCATCAGTCGATGAAGGGATTTCATAAGGCTCATTTATTTCTTGATACAAGATTCCTAGAATCTAAGACTTATTATCTTGATGATATAGTGATCATTTGGATGATCTAGAGGATTCCATTATTATTTACATTGATACATAACATACCGATTGTGAGCGAATCAAATCAAAAATTTCAAATAAACAAATAATCATTTACAATTTCATTATATCAAGTTCTTCATGCTTAAATTTAATTACACAAGATCATTTGTTAAATCTAGAAAATTGTTTTTATTTATTCAGTGTTTTTTATGTGAATAAAAATCCAAAATTTTAAATATTTTTATTTTATTACTCTTCCACTACACCCTGAGATCATTTACATAATGTACCTTCATTATACATAAGAATTATTTTAGCTTCCATTAATATTTACTCCTTTGGATCACAATAAAATCTTATGAAAATTTTCATATCATAAAAATTTTATATAATTGATACTATAAGATAAAGAAATATTATAATGATTATCTTGAATTTATTCTGAATGATATTATTTCTTTCTTCATCATTTTATAATTTCATACTGATTATTGTAGAGGGTAAGACTTCCTTAACATAATTAATGAAAAATATATCTTATAATTCTAAAGAATATTTTTTCCAGCCTAAGAAGACATATTTAAATGTTTTAATAACAATAAATTTGAGAAAATAGATCATCATACCCAACTATTACATCAAAAAATTCAACTTCATATTTTACATAAATTTCTCATAGGAATGATTGTTTCCACCTGTAAGAATTATATGATCAATATAATCTTTGACAATAAGAGTACATGTAATGAACTCCTTCGAATATAATATTTTAACTAATTTTACTTTTATAATTGTTCAATTTGGTCAATATATTTTCACGATCAGAGTTTCATGTTCTATTTCACTTCATTAAGACATAATAATCCATTAACAACGTATATACCATGATTCAATCACATTTAATAATTAATCCTTTTGTATTATAACAAAAAAAATTATTTAAGACCTGTATTTAGATAATCAGACATCATGTCTATCTGATATAATTTTTAGTGACTAAAATATTTAATGACTATAAATATCCTCATAGTTTACATTCTAGAAACTATAGAAAAATCCCCATTGAAGTCAATTCATTTCACCCCAAAATAACCTGTCCCCACTAATTTGGCCTTGTTTCGTACTAACTAACCTTTAATGTCTATATTATTTCTTACCTATAAGTTAATTATAATAATTTTACATTATTTACTAGGTATATTTTCCCATGTATCATTATTCTAAATTTGATCCTTCTCTTTAACTATATCCTTCATCCATTATTTATGCTCAACCTCTAATGTCACTAGTTGGGGTTCTACTTGTGAAACCAGTGATATTAAGTTTTGAATAAATATCCTTATTCTTATTTTTCATAAGTATTATTGATTTCAATTAGTATTCTCTAATTCAACATGATTTTTGCATCTCTTCATGCATGAACTTCTCATCACTCGTAACGTTTTACCCATCACTATTTTGATCTGAATCAATATAAATAACATTGGGTTTATTCTTATATTATTTTTAGATTCATTTACTAGACATCCATATGCTTTGTACTTATGAATTTTTAAAATCTATATCAATTGTTACCCCTATTATATGTAATGTTTTTATAATTTTCCCAACATTATAATATACCATCATCTATATCCAATTTTTCTAAAACCTATAACCTTTCCCTTTATAAAGATATCCAATAAATATCACTTACTAATCTTTATTCTCAATTTTTTTTATATTTGATATCTAAATATTCATGAAATGTGGTCTCCCAAACACAATGGAGTACATCACATTTGTCTTTTTGTAATACCACCAATCAAATTGAGTAATGTTTTAATATGGACTCATAAAGCATCCATTTTGTATATTAATAGTTGTAAACACTTCATACCTATGATATAATATTAGTAGATGTTTTCAATCCATTTCAACTAGAATTATATTAGTTATTTCTGCACCTCAATTTTGATGAGGAGTAGTGGAAACACATTTTTCATGTAAAATATAATTCATAACAGAAAAAGATTAAATAGAATTACCTGTGAACTTCTTCCCATTAACTATTCACAACCTTTTAACACACACCCACATGTTTTTCTAAACATGGATTAGTGGATAGAATATACACCCTTTTGAGAGTCTTATGTACTTGCTACCCATTTTTTAAAGTTTCAAAACACCATTAAATTTATCACTTAAGTTGTTGGGGGTCTCCTAAAAATCATTCTATGAAATTTTATAGAAATATATTTGAAAAAGATGGTTATGAAATCTGTGTGAAATTTTATTTTCATAAACAGAACTCAAGTTATAATAGTTACTAGGATAATTATTTTAAAACAGATTACCACTAGTTATATCTCTATTATTTATGAATCATGCTCATTTTTATTTCATTATTAAATATGAGTTATTATTTAAAATAAATTTATTTATATTGTCACATAGTATCCTTGAAATCAATAGAATGTGTTCAATACCTTCAATAAAAAGAAAAAAAATTGGATTTCATACACATAAATTCAATATCTACAGTACTAAGGCCAAAAATTAGCATGGATCTATCATTCCCTATTATCAATGTGCCTATATAATTCTTTTTTATATTCATCTAAATCTTAGTATCCACTATGACATGAGAGGAATAACCATGAAGAAGAATCTATGGATAGCCTTTCGTAAAATCCTTCCAAAAAATCAATTGTTGGATATTTTCATCCATGTCCATTTTTTTAATTCCCTTTCCATTTTCAACATAAAAACAATATCAAGTAATATTATTTATACCCTAATTATACTTGGGAACCTATTTATCAAAAATTAAATATATTTTTAACAAAAAAACAAACATGTATTGAGTAGATATATTTGATTTTATCTACTCCATTGTCCATTATTCCTTAATTTAACCCTCACATCTTCAAAATAGCTTCATTTTCGTTCTATTTAAATATAAAGGAAAAAAATAACCATCCCATAATTAATATAAATATTGAAATATTTCGTTATATACATTCCCATTAACCTTTAGGATTAGTGTTATAGTGAATTAAACAATCCAATATATAGAAAAATATATAATTTTTATACATATAGACATTTTCCACTCTAAATAAAAATATTTAAATGATACAATCGCTTCATTCAAGGTAAAAAATATCATATAAAGAGTTAATGTTAATTATAATTCCTAAAAAAATTTAATACCCACAAAAAATATTTATAAATATAAAAAGAGAATAAAATTATGAATTTGGTAAATTAGAAATATAAACCCCATTATGAAATTGAAATAATAAAAAACCATTAAAAATGTATACTTTACACATAGAACATTAAGAACACATAAAACCACTTTAAAACATGAAATAAAATTATTTTCTAAAATAATTTTAATAAATAATAATAAAAATAAATTATATGAAATATATATATATTTTTAAAGGTCCTTAAAAACCCTGAATATTAATAAAAGTATTAAATCTCAAGAAGATCATATAATTTTCATTAAAATTACACTACATTTGAAAATACTAAAAACCAATTTATATATAAAATAATCCTCTTCTTCCATGATATCCAAATAATTAAATTAAAACCCAATTTAATAATTGAAAAAACATGATGGATTTTTTGGGACATTGTGTTCGTATTACTATTATAAAACACTTATACAGTCACTATTATAGTGTAATTACATCATCTATTAATTCATACATCATTTATATAGAGAATAAATCATTACCAAATACACTATAAGGCTCTATTAGATATATGCATCACCATATGTAATTTCCAAGGACTAAAACATGTATTGAACAAATAAAAGATTTATTTTTACCATAAAACTCACAAAAACAAATATTCTAACCCATAAAAACGAACTCTAATGTCAACCGATAAAAATATGAAATACAATATATATTTATATTAATATTATTTCAAAATGATAAAATAAAACAATAAGGGGAAAATAAATTACTTTTCAAATACCTAAAAACATCTAAAGTAAGATTTATAAATAATAATGGAGATAATAGTGGGAAAATCAGTTAATGAAGAAAATATTACAAAAGATATTCTTTTTGAACATATTTAGATTAATTCTACAAATAATTCATGTATAAAATCTTATGTGGATTGCTCTTAAAATAATTTAAACAATGCAAAATTTAATATAAAAATAAATTAACGTTTTATTGATTTATCGAGAATAAAATTCATGAAATACTCAAAATCTCGTGGGAATTATGGAATAATTTTTGATATAAAGACTAAAAAAAATGTAATGTGTTTGTTTAAAATAAAACCCCTTACATTGATTGCTAACTCGCCTTGCACATCATTTAAACTCTTAAAATAAAAAAAATTATTTTATAAATTTATTTTGAATATTATTAATTTTAATTAACATATTATAAATACATTTATTTTATTTATTATCTTGTTTCATTCATTTTTTAAATCAGTATTGTTTGTGTCTGTTATTTTGAGGTTGTTTGGTTCACATTCTACAAAAAATAGTAGTATCTCTTTAAATGGAAAAATTCCATATCGAATTGTTTTATAATATATGTAATTTTAAATTTATTTTATCCATATAATAATAGATTAAATGTAATTTATTATGTAATAAATTAGTTTTAATTAACATAATATTCTTCAATAAGACTATTTTAATAGTTTTAAATAAATTTTGTTAATAACTCTTAATTTTATTATTTTGTTGCATATTTTATCATTATATAATAATAAAAGTAGAAATAATTAAATCTTAATATAATATTTAGTCATAACATTTATTTTTGAGAATACACAGGAAATATATAAATGTATGAAAACATCCTTATTCACATAGGTGGTATGAAATACCAATAGTGGGTCACGTTTACTCAAATTAGTTTAAAATAAAGAAAACACATTAATAATTTAGTTTTATTAAATAGTTATTTTATATTCATGATATTACCTTATGTAAAATTTTATTTAATAATGATTATATTGAAAGTGTGAGTTGCAAATTGAAATGGAAAGTTACTGTTTGGGAAAAAACATATATTTTGACATACTAATGGATTATAAAAAGTGTTCTACGATAGGTAAGGGGAGATATATAATAATTATAGATAAAGAAATTATTAAAATAGATAATTCAGTCATTTTATAAAAATAATTGATTTTTTAAAAGAGATTTAAGAGAATCAATAATAAATAAATAATTTGAAAGATGCTTTTGGCTTTTACATTTCTCTTTGAATCACCTCCTTCAAATTGAGGCTAAATCCATTATAGAAACATTTTATTAAAATAATAGAGGCTTTTGAATGTGTAAAATGATGTTAAAATAATTATTTGGCAAGTATTTAGAGATAAAAATGAACTTGATATGTGTTTTGTAATGGTTGTAACATTTCACTTTTATCGGAAAAGTTCAATGGTGCTTTCAACAATATTAAGTCTTTAAAGACCAAGATTGAAATTATAAATTTAAAACATCCCATAAAATTAGAAATTACCATTTCTAAGTTTAACTCCAAAATAAATGAAAATATATTTCTTTTAAAATAAATTTAATTTTGTCAATTGGTTTTGTTGTATGAAACATCAAGTTAAATGGAAAACAAAACGTCAATTAAAATATTATTTAAAAGTTACCATTATATCCTACATATTATACTAGAAGAAATGAATAGAACTAATAAAATTTTAGAATAATATATTTTACATGAATAAATTTGTAATTTATTGATTATAAATAAAATAACTGTCATTTAAATGAAATAGAAATTGTTTCTGGAAAAACTGTATTTTTTTCAAAATGATTGTTTCATCATAATTTGTGCACATAATCTAAAATTATTTTAAAAGAAATTAATAAACCCTAATAGATAAAATTAAATTCAATTTTTAAATCATAAAATCAGATTTGTCATTGTTTGTATTTTTTGGATTTTTCAAAAGTGTTTCTTTTTTTAGACGAATACTGAAAAATTATGATTTTCAATTGAAAATTGCATTATCATTTAAATTATTTATTGATTAAAATTATATTATTAATTATATTGATATTATAATTAGTTCAATTTTATATCAATGTTTTCAATTTTGGTAATATAAATCATTTCCATGTTGAATTTTGATAAAAAAGACTTTTTAATATTTTCACATTTTATCCATAAAAACAAGAATTCTATTTACATCTATAGAATTAATATTAAACTATATTTTTTCAATTATATGAATGAATTTTGAAACAAGGGATTCCATCTTCGGAATAATAAATATTTATATTAAATAATAATTCAAAAATATTTTTTTAACATAATGAATTGTAAAAATATTAAAACTTATTAACGAGAGTGAAAGTAAGAATATGTTTACTGTGCGGTTAAGCTAAAAGGATAAGGATTAAAATTACATAAAAACATTTATAAAAAATATTCTATAGAAATATTCAGACCCTGTGATGTCTAATTATAGGTAATAATCCAATTTGGACCCTTTTCCCATGTTAAAATCGTGGGTACACATTTCCATTTTCAATATTACAACTATGCCACTTACCTCGGATATTAAAGGCCACCCCATCTTCTCTATTCTTCACACATTATAGCCCATTTGGTTTTGGAAATACCTCCCCAAAAAATATCCCCAAATCCATCCCCAAATACAATAATCCTTAGTTTTTTCTTAAATAAAACATATTATAGTTTTTGTTAAAACCTAAGGAGGTTACCCAAAGAAGTGGTAATGTTATTCAATAGCCATTTGAATTTTATTTCTTCTCTAAACACCATCAATTAATATGAAAACATTATTATATAACAACAAAAATATTTTACATGAAATTATATTTCATCATAATAATTTTATAATGGACAATTATCCCCACTTACATCAAATGGGTTATGAAATCATCACACTTGGGTGGAGTATGACCAAAAACCTCTAGAGAGCCACTCTAAAACATCAAATTGAAAACCAAGAACCTAAATCACATAAAAAAATTTAAACATAATTTTTAAATGAATTTAAATTTAATTAGATAAATAAAAATGATTCTACAAGGAATTCAAAGGTTATCCATGAAAAAATTTATTAAATATAAACACATACCTCAAAATTTGTTCCAACCACATAGCCTTAGATGAAACCTATTGGTTTTAGGAAGGATAATTCCTCCAAAACATAAATTATATGAAATGAAAAAACCCCATTAATAACCCCTTGTTCATCAAACCACAATATTAGATTTCCCCCTTCCATAAAATCAGAATAAAAAAGTATTATAATGGGAAGGATTATAAAATCAATAAGAAAGTAGATTACCTCATGTTAAAACACCAATAATCCAAAAATAATTCTTTAAAATGATAGTAGAGAGGCATCAACATCAAAGGAATTGGTGTTGAATTATTTAGAGAATAAAGGAGGAGGAGAGGAGTTAGTTACATCAATGGAACATTATCCAGTTATCAAAATTTTAAAGAAGTAGAAAATATGCATGGTTTTCTCACACAAATAAGATGATTTTAAAAAAACCATGTGGGAGCCACTATCTCCCAAAACCAAAATACATTGGTTCATTCATGGCTTTGTAATATTTCAAAAAACATGTTCAAAATTGATAAAATCCCACATTCCCCAAAACCTAACCATTGCATAGTTAACCACATGAATATTAAAACCATGTAACAACCATGATTTGGGGTGTATTTTCCTGAAAAACAATATTAACAACCCCTGAATGTTAAACACTCCATAAATGAAGAAAAATTAAGGTAAAATCTCAAATAAAAAATACAAGTGACCCAAAAGGGATAATAGAGATATTTTTTAGGTGTTTTCAATGAAATTGAGAGTGAATAGATTTAGTTTGAAGAAGTTATAATATTTTTCTATGAATATAAATTTTTTTACAACTAGGAAAATTGAATGTCTCAAGAATTTGCCTTTGGATAAAAGTACTTATTTGTAAAAAAAATTGTATGTATTTTTCATTGAGAATAATTCTTTTATATCCAGCATAAGCCTCTATGGGAAAACATGTTATTAAATATATATGCAATATCCTAAAATAATAAAAAGGTATTGAAAAATTCATATAAAACAAGCAATCAATTTTTAGTGAAGTCATTTTATGCATAAAAATTGAATTTTCCATAAAAATGATTTTTCTTTCATTTTGTGAGTGTGAATTATAATTATTTTTTTCAACATTAATAAATTAGTTTTTTAAAAATGAACATAATTTTTGTAATCATATTATGAAAATAATAATAGGATGAATAAGTGGAATATTTCTGAAATGATTGATTTTTCATTGACTTGTGAAAAATAGATATTTTCAAAAACCATCATATATTTCTTTAAATAATGTAATTTAAGATTCCAATTTTATTTTATATTTTACTCTTAAAATAAATTATGATCCATTTTATTTTTATTAATCTTAATATTTTCATTTGAAATGGAAATTTTCTTGATTTTATTATAAAAATATTTTTATACTAAAAATACATTTTTCTAAAAAATGAATTTATGTGGATAATGTTTTTCAACTTTAATTGAAAATAACCTAAACATAGTATCCCATAGTTGGTGGTTACATTATTTAATTGGAATAATATAAAATGAATCACATCCCAAAAGACCAAGTTGTTTAATAGTCATAGTGAACTATATGCATACATTAAATTATGATTGTAATTGAATACAAAAATAAAAAAAATTGTATTATTTTATAATTCAGCTATTTCCCGTTGAATATGTTCACATATAAACCAAAAAACACATCCTAGTATACTATAGAATATAAAACATAGGAAATAAGTTAGCTCTGATGAATAGTAATGGTATGTGTACGATGAAAGATATTATGAATAAATAAGAACAATCAATATGGAAATTCATACAACTGAAACACATGTAATTTAATAAATAAAATGATAATAATAAGGTAGAAATATATGATGATAAAATAAATCCATAAAAACAATAACATGGGATTTAGAACTGTTAATAGTTATTATAATTAATAAAATAATCAAATTGACATCAATAAAAAATCAGCAAATGAGGGAATAATTAATTGTCGACATTTGATACATGTTTCCAATACCTTTCACTAGATGGCTTAAATCAATGGGTAGAAACCCATATAATTTGGAAAACTCATTTTCCTTATTAAGAATGTCGCTGCATCAATGGGGTATACATAAATGGGCCCCACCCACTAAATTTATTCCTCATATGAAATGCCTAAAACATAAACAATAAAAAAATTATTGAAAAACTAACATAGAAAATTTTAATACTCAACCTAATCAAAAAAATATAATCCTAATCCATCTAGAGTAATATAGGCCATGGTAAAAAATTATTAAATCCTTAGTTAATAAAATCATAAATCCTAAAAATAAATAATAAGGATGATATCGTTAAAACAAATCTCTATTGGATCATATTTAAAATAGTGGGTTGATGTTATTGATGAATATAACTACCATAAAACATCCTAAATAAAATTTATGATTAAAGTATCCTTTTGAAAATTAAAATATTTTTTTAAACACAATTTCACCAAAATTTTTGATTATAACATAATTTTAAAATAACAATTGAAATATATAAAATATGTTTTAAAACATAGAGTATTCATTATGATTAGAAATTCTATATAGGCCGACTATATTAAAACAAATATTCATTTCATTTTTTTGGTAAATTTAAAATGGTCCTTGTTTGAAAAAAGATACAAAGATTCATTTTAAATAATATATAAAAACAAAAAATTGGTTAAAATGTCTTCAACAAATAATTTGGATATTTTTAAAAGTATTTTGAAATAAATTTTAGAAAACATGGTTTTGGAAGGAAACGATTTTTATCAGATGAGATAAATAATGGATTATTTTCATAAAAATATTTTATCAGTCATTATATATAAAAATGTGCTTAAAATGGTACTAATAATTGAAAAATATAATGAATAACCATAATAGAATAAAACATGTTGTTTTTCAGAAACTAATGTGTAATATTTACACCAAGAGAGACTTAAACTAGAACAATCCTGAATAACGATTAGATTGTGAAATAAACCCTAACCTCATTGGTAACTTTTGAATCATAATATCCATGAAATATGTTAAATTAAATTAAACATTAAATACAATTAATATAAACTATTTATTTATATAACATGTCAAATTGGGTATTATACAAAACATAGAAAGGAAGAAGTAGTGAATATAGTGTTTGTCTAATGAAAGGATATGAAAGATAGGGAACCCTTACCTCATTTTCGACTTACTTTATATGTGTCTTAATCCAATATATAATAAATACATATTAATTATAAATATAATACATAAAAATACTCATATGTATCATACCACTATCTTTAATCACGTTTTTATTAGAAATTATTTGTTAAAATCATTATTTCAGTTTATAATTTCTTCATTTTTCATGAATGTGTTATTTCAATAATTTTGGAACTTTCAATTTGATCATGGATAAATCTTATAAATAATATCATAAATGATATATATAATATATATTCACTATTTATGTATTTACAGTATCTATTACAGTTATATTTAGAAAACGGAGTATACCATTCATGAAGACACTAGGCCTTACATACGCATGACTATTATTTAGATTTTTCTCGATGAATTGAATGAATATAAAAGAAAAATTAACTCACATTTAAAGAATCATTATAATTTCATATATATTATTTATATTGAACAAATAAATCATTATTCATGTCCATGTAAAAATGAATGGAAAAAAAATTTCACATCATTATGTCGTGGCAGAAGAACAATCTTATACACGAGCGATGTTATTGGATTACATCAGAATAAAATGTAAGAAGTATGATATTATATTATATTTATATAAGTTTTGTTACATAAAAAACATTACAGATATTAAATAATTTTGACTTTAGTACCTTTATTATGAAGCACAAATGAAAAACAAATCACATCGCTTAATGAGGTGGTAATTCATCGTACACACGAGTGACATTATGATATCCCCCAGAATGGAAATAAGAAAAGGAATATCTAACATAATAAATAAAATAAGCATTGTAATTTCATAAATACCATATAAATATGTAAAATATATCATCATATTTAGCCTTCAAAGGTGGTGATGGAAAATGAGTTACATAAGTTCGTGTGGTAGTAGTCTGCCAAACACACGATCTATTGTTTCATTTCCCTTTTTATGGAACTGGATATGAATATGGTTTATTTAATTAACATAATAATATATAAGTTCATTAATATAAATTTTTTATTATGATATCATAGTTTACTAATGTTTCATGTAGTGGAATTACAAAATAAAAAACATATTCGCATTTAACAATTTTACCTCTTCTTCGGCAATCCTCTTTAGGTTTCTCCTCAAAGCCTTATTAAAGGGAGTAAAAATAAAAAATATGGACTCAATGATTTTTGGAGAGAATTAAATAATATTTTTTATGTATTGACCTGAACCAAATGGTTTTTGAAGTGCAAATAGTGGATGGGAGTTTTTGGTATTTTATAATTGGGGGAGAGGACACACTTGTAATTGTGGATAACATAAAGTGTACCCACGTTTTTTCAAGGAAAAGGGACTCAAAATGGGAATTTATATAATGTTATTGGTTTAAAGGTCTAATAATGTCCATAAAATTGGGGTTTTACATGTATTTGATAAATTCATATTTTATCCTCTTAATTAAATTGTAGGTAAACCCATTTTTTTACTTTAATCATAGTAACTAATTTGTATTATATTTAGTAATTATTATTTAAAAAAAATTAGTTGAATTTATAAGTTCATATAAATTATTATTATTATAAAAAATAAGGCTTTTTTTAATTCAATTCATAGTAGTGGTGTAATT
Organism: Viscum album; assembly: GCA_963277665.1. Taxonomy (NCBI): domain Eukaryota; kingdom Viridiplantae; phylum Streptophyta; class Magnoliopsida; order Santalales; family Viscaceae; genus Viscum; species Viscum album. Next base: position 97,083,259 of record OY728158.1, read on the forward strand.
ATATTTAAAATTTGACCACAAATGTTGTGAAAAAACTATTTTCCAACAAGAAAATTGTAAAAAGTATATAATGTTTTAATAACAAAATTAAATATTAAATTTAAAATAATTATATAAAATATATAAATTTTAAAATAATTTAACTAATATAATTTAAAACAAATTTATAATATTATTTAAAATTTAAAATAATTAAAACTAAAAGGCATTTTTCAATAAAATTACGTATTTTACACTATTCAACAAAAAACATTTATCATTTCATAAAATTATAAACAATTTCCCCATAAATAATATTTGATATGTATAATTTAAAAATTATGTTATTTTTTTAAATGATGTGGTAAAATTGAATTTTAATTTATGTGTGCGATGAACGACAAATCAACCTTTTAGTAAGATATAGTTTTCTAAAAATAATTTCTTTTTCATTAAAATTGTTCTATTTTTTATAATATATATATATTAAAATTGATTCTATATTAATCATGGTTAAAAATAATCATTTTAAAATTTTTGTTTTCACTACTCATACCTTCTATCAAAACTGGTCGGTTATAACTATCAAATTTAAATAATAATATCTTAATAAGTGTCATTTTTCATTCAAACATGGTGTAGAATGCATTTCAAGCTATCAAAGGGATTGAATTTATTAAAAAATATTTATATTTTAAGGTATTTAAGTGTAAAATTATCCTATAATTTTTCTGTTTCATGTCATATACACAATCTAGTATAATATTCCTCTTTGAAAACAACAAGGTGTTACATTCATTCCCCTTAAATAAATTGTGTCCTCACAATCGAATATTGATCTCAATAATAAAGGGTATGAAATTTGAAATTACCCTTCATTAAACCCCTCATAATGACATGGTTTAGTAAAACATCTAATTTATAATATAGAAAAGAAGTACTATGTTCATTATGATTTATCATGTAATTAAGTATTCCATGTCAGTGAATATATGTGGGATTTGATGATATAGTATTGAAAGAGAAGTGTAATACCCAAATAATGATATAAGGAGATAGTGGTCATTGATCAAATGAGAAAAATGATAAATAGAATTTCAAATACCATAAAACCATAAATATTTGATTATTCAAAGGAATTTTTATTTATAAAATATGAAGATAATAAGATAAAATTTTTGTTTCAGGATCCTCTTCCTATATTAGAGGAATTCCTTTAACATATTGAGTAATAAGAAATTCAAATATAGTGATTGGATATCTTTCTACTTAATAGGAAAAAATTATGATTTTAATGTTCTTCTTTCAATTTCTACATCATCTCTAACTTTAATAGATGAATATCCAATAGTAATTTTTGGGACTAAATAACTAAAATTAATATTTAACAAATCATTATACCAATAAAATCATGGAAAATCAATCCTCATAAATTAATATATATTATAAAACCAAACATTTTGACTTAATTTGTCCAATAACACCCAAAGTTTAACAAAATCAATTCCATAAATATTTATCCTTAATACCCATCAAAAATACATCTGACAAAATTCAAAGTCTAAAAAATTAAAAACAAGGTCACTATATTTACCTAATCAACATAACATTATATTCCCATAAAAAAATATTTATCTCTTAATTTTTCGCATCACTTATTTTAATACCTGTATCTACCTAAAACCTTGGTGAAAATAATTATTCTTCCATAAATAAAATATTTGGTTGTATAATATATCCAATGGATCCAAACATATAGTAAATGGCAGCAAAGATAACACAAAAAATCAAATCACAAACAAATTTTAATGTTACAAATACCATACCATAAATATATTTCTAAAATTATTATCACTACTTCAGGAATATATTATATGATATATTGCCTCAATCATTTTTTTCAAAAAATATAATCTTTTCTTTAAATCTCTTTTTCTAGAAATTGGATCCACTCAACATATGCCCTAAAATATTTCAAAAGAAATTATTGCAGGGTAATACTTTTAAGTTTCATAATTATTATAACCAAAATTTCATTGATAAAATAATACAATAAAATATTCATGAATCTAAATATAATAACATTAATCATTACACTTAATTCTGAAACCATTAACTAGGATTAATTATCTTATTCTGTAATACCTCATTCCATTCATGTGTCATTTGTAGTCTCTTTATCATTATTAATATGACCATCAATCAAATAACTTTTTTGATTCACTTCAAGATATTTTTAACTATAAACTATATTTGAGAAATTCCCATACATTCCACATTTAAAACATTCAAATATCAATAATAACATATAGATACCATTATTCTCATCAATTATGTTCAACGAACTGTTTTATTTTTCCTCAAGAATTATTTAAGTTATATTTTTCATTAACACACACACAAAATTTTCATGTTCATTTGAGACACTCTACAAGGAGCATCATTCCAAATTTCTAAAATGAATAGAATTAAGAATCCATTACTCAATGGTATCCACAATTTAATCTCTTATTAGAATCTATCATTCCCTTTTTAGGCAAGTTTTATAGTTGGCTATGGTGTAAGTTGTTAACCATACATCATTATAATTGATTATGAATACTAAAAATAACCTTTATAGAAGTCATCATCCCATTTTTTTCTAATCAAAACATTTATTATCAAAGTCCTTGTTATCCCAATTCATTGTACTTCCTTCCATTAAGAAAATCGAAAAAACACAGATTTATAAACACTTGTTATAGTGGAAAATTATTTGTCATGAATAGACTTTTATAAGATGCCTAAATAAGAAAAACTTATTTGAACTATATGAAACATTATGTTCAACCTATGTATTTCATAGTCATGATCTATTAAAATCCATAACGATGGTTCCTAAAAAAATTTATTTATCCAACCAATATTCTTGGGATGTTTTAAAAATGTTTTATAGAAAATCTAATTTTCAAGTACCAGGTAATGCTCGATTCAATCCTTATATTCCATTTTTGATGTTATTTACCATAGGTATATATGATGTAGAACCAAATCCATTTACAGAATCCATATAGGGATTTATTTATATGAAAAAGTACATAATCTCTTCCATACAAAATTTATTCAATTTTCTTCTAAAATTATCCTAAAAATATATCATAAGGTTATATTCCCAAATATATGTTTTAATTAATCAAGAAATGAAGGATTCTATTAAAATTATTTGTGTACCAACTATAAAGATGCTGACTCTAGTAACCTAGAGTCATTGCATTTTTTATTACATTAGCAAAGATAAAATGGTTATAATTTCAAAGGACTAATCAGTTCATTAGTCATGAAAAATAGATATATTCATGATATAAATATGACATTGTGAATTAAAAAAATTAAACATAACACACAAAAAAGAAAAATAATCAACATACATGAATCAAATTTAAATATTGGGTTGTCATAAATAAGTGAAATTAAACAAAATAAGGGTTAGATAAAATGATTAATAAGGATTACATACTGTAGAACCTATCATGATAGAATAAGAGAATTTAATATATATAAATATAAATAACAAAAAAAATTACATTTAATCAATAAAATGAGAATGAAATAAGGAATAATTAATATGTCAAGATAATTAAACGTGAACACATATCATTTAATCCATAAACTCATAATAAAATTCATCCATTGATAATAAAATAATAATAAAATAATTAAAAGATTCATTATTTTTCATCACGATATTAAGAATAATGATACCTCTTCTTTGAAGACCATTAAAAAGACAAATTAAAACTATTGGTAAATACTCCTATAATTTGGACAACTGATTTGTCTCTAGAGACCAGTTAATCAACCATGGGTTTAATAATAACCCGGACCAACCCATCACATTCTAAGTTCAATACATTCCACATATTAAAGGGGTGAATCAAAATAAATATAAACATTCATGTTATAAAAATAACAGACAAAATTATTATACATACACCAATTAAACAAACATAATCATAAACTATCCATACTTATATATTGAATAGTAAATAATTCTAATTATTCAGTAAAAAAACTATAAACCGTCTAAAATGGAATAAGGATGCCATTAATAAAATATATTCCAATTGATCCATATTTAAAATGTTAGTTTGATGTCATTTATAAATATAAATAAAATAATTAAATGTTAAAAATATTTTTCTGAAAAATAACTATTTCCCATTGAAAATATTATTATACATAAAAGTCAATATAATATTTTCAAAATAATTTTATATGGAAATAAGAATTTAATCTTTTTAAATATTACATAAAATATTTAATTTTCATCATGGTAGAAAATTACATAGATTTTCAGTATGTTAAAAAAATATTCATTACACATTCCCATTAAAATCCAAATGAGCCATATTTTTTTTGAAAACATGGTTTTGGAAGGGAATGATTTTTAGACGAAGATTGAAATAAAGTCAGATTTTACTAATAAAATTTTCTCAAAAATATCAAATACCAAATAGTGTAAAATGGAACATTACATGAAAACATCATGTATAAAAATTTATTATGAAAATAAATATATTTTAATATAAAAATATAAAAACATTCCCCCAAAAGAGAGTTAAAAAAATCCCAAATAAGGATGAGATTGTGAAATAAACCCTGAGCTGTTTGTTCACTTTTGAATTATATGCACCATGAAAGAAATAACTTCTATTTTAACAGTAACGAACATGACAATAAATACTTTAAGGATATAATTTACCAAATTTTTAATTTTATACACAAAAAAAATGAATAAGTGGTGAATGTAGTGTAGATACCCGAAGCTTGACGTACATGGACATTACATTACATTTGCGGAATACTTAGTACATAACAAAAACACACACTAAAGGATCGTAATAGTTTAGTGTCTTTGGAAACTCGGAACGTAATCTTCTAATCGTGGTGAAAGTTCTTCAATATCTCCCATAAAGGTCATCCCTTTTTTCTACCTAAAACCTTTCTTTATATCCTGGGGAAAAGAAAACATAAAAGGGTGAGCTCAAATGCTCAGTAAGGGTAAACAAAAGAAAAAAATCAATCACATCATATACATAGCTTTTGGAAATCTTAACCTGCAAAAGAGCTCATAATATCATAACATGGGATATATCATAGAAGTGAAATGTAATCCCAATAATCATAACTTAAAACATGAAACTTTGTGGCATACACACATAATCATAGAAAATCATTTCTTGTTAGTCATGACTCATTTCCAAGACTATCTTAGTGGACAAAGTCCCTTTCTGAACCGAGTTCACTCCTCGTTTCAGTCCTGTATCACTGAACCGAAATAACCTTCCGTTCCAGCCATGTCTATCTCATGAGATATAAAATCTTTACCCAATGCATTGGAGGGAGATATAGGTCCCACCCATCTTATAATGAATCCTTTCTTATGTGTGCCACATAAATCATAAATCATACATCATCACATAACACATGTAATAAAAATGGTATTCTTGAAACATCATGACATCATAAAACAAATCATAAAAGGTAAATGACTTCATAAAAATAATTCACTTACAACATAATCAAATCAATGTAATAATAGGGATAAAAACAGAACCCTTTATTATCTTAGATGGAAAATAATTTTGATAAAACACTTGAACTCCATTCTTGAGGAAAATATCCTTTCTTCTTCAAAAACTCTTTTCTTTTCTTAACATGTCATACAATTATAAACTAAAATAAGTTGATTAAAAATAAACATGAAAACTTGTAAAGGAAGCTTCTTGGAAATAATGTTTTAAAAATCCATTCATGCCGTATAAGTTAAAAAAAACATTCTTCGTACTTTTGTCGGAAAAGTCAAAAAGTACCTCGTACGAAAAAAACGACAAAAGATTCCTTTCATATCATTTACTAAAAACTCAATGAAGGGTAAAATTGGATATAAAATATTGTAGAAGGATGGAAATAATATTACATATTTAGGGAACATGGATGTGGATGATAAAATACACCCCAGTAAATACTTACGAATAAACAATCTCGGATAAAAATGAGATTGTGATATTTCCCTTACCTTAGGTCCGACTTGCTTTGTAAGTGTCCGAACCTCCTGTATAATGATTTAAATCATGTTATTGACTTATTACAGAATCATATTCATTGTTATGATATCATATATGGTTCACTTATGACATTATATTACCCGTTCTTTTGTAAATTCCATGTTAAAGAAGCGTTTTGGGTAAAATCGTTTCATTTATCGTAGGTGTTTTGACTTGTTGTTCTTGACATCATTATTACTTATATCATGATTTACTTACTTCCATAATATAAAATATGATTTATATATCATATATATTCAGTATATATATATATATAATAGGTAGATAAATAAAATGAAAAACATCGTTCATGGAGACGGTAGTCCGTACGTACGCATGAACGCTGTTTTCCTTTCCTTATTGTCTTGAAATGGAAGTAAGTAGATGACATACATATGTATATATATACATAAATCCAGTAGCTTTATAATGTCATATATTTCATTATTATTTCTTATATATACATTATAATCATTCTTAAATGGTTAACATGGAGAATGAATCTCATCGCGTCGTGGAGACGGTATTCCGTACGTACGCACGAGCGATGATATCATTTCTATAAATATTGAATTGAATTGGAGTGGATTATACAATATATCAGAATCAATATGATGTTTTAATAACTATGTATAGTTATTCTTTACACCATTATACCCATCCATGTAAGGTGGTGGTGGAAAATAGATTACACCACGGCGTGGAGACGGTATTCCGTACGTACGCACGCGCGGTGATTTCTTTTTCCGTAGGATGGATAGATGGTGAAATAGGGTTGTTTCATACTTATAATAACATATCAGTATATTAGTGATACTGATGTTATTACTTCATAATGAAACAACCTAATAAGAAGAAGTGGAAGAAGAAATAAAGATGAAAGAGTTGGTAACGGTAATTACCTCTTCTTTGAAGTGCCTCTTTGAGACCTCCTCTTAGGGCACTAAAATTGGTCTTTGAGGAAGACCAGAACCTCTAGGATGTTTTTAGGGAAGTGGAGAAGAGATTTTGGCAGGGGTTGGCCGAGCTTGAGTGCTCAAATTGGTGTGAGGAGGAGGGGGAGGAGGTGTCCTTTTATAGGGGAGGAGAGGGGCACCTTAGGAATATCTCAAAATATTATTTTATATTAAAGTCAAAATCGGTTTATAATGGTTCAAAAGGGTCTTATTTCTAAGATAAGGTGTGGAGTGGTCGAAATCCTATCAACCAATAGAATTTAGACAAGTTTAGGATATTATTTTAACCTTATCAATTAAATTTAACACTAAGTTAAATAATTTAACTTTTACCATGTCTTTTTGTTTTCTTTCACTATATGGTTAATAAACTTACTATAACATGCCAAACGAACCCCCAAATTGTTTATTATTAATATATATATCCTTATATAAGTCATTTTGCCGAACCTTAGATTTTTAGGAATACAATAACAATTAATAATATAATATTTGATTTAAAAACTATTTTGTGTCAATTTTGACACTATTTGATATATGATTTTTGTGAAAGTCATAACAGAATTAAATGTTCGAACCAAGTTGATTAAATCAACATTAATATATCATAGTAACCTATAAAATTAGTGGAATTCATAAAAAATCTCAAATTACATTTATTTTGGTGTTTATAACATCAATTATGTCAATATTTCATTAATAAGATAATTACTGCATCATCGTTGTGTCAAAAATAAATTAAATTATTTTATGTATAAAAATTACAAATAAAATACCATCATGTAGGAAATCTTTTTAGCTTACTAATTAATATTTACAATCTAATTTATCTTATGTATAACCCCATATTAAAAATGATTTACTTATTAAACTTTGATTTTAACTATTTTAACCTTTCTTTAAATAAAATAATAATAAATGTCCAAATCTAATCCACGTGGGCCTAAATGGTCATATTTTATTCCTAAGTTTGTTTTTGGTCGAATTACACTTGTCCAATAGAATTAGGACATGTGTTAGGGTAATAGTAATATCATATTTACCCTTAGTTACCCTATTTACTATTAACCGCGGTAAAAAAAAGTAAAAAGTTACTATTCACCAAAAATTATTTTCATCTCATTGAACCACATTTTAGTCCTTGATATTAACTGTGTCTCTTGGATTTTCGAAATTCCACTCACAGAAGCGGTAAAATTATGTTTTATGAAAAATTCAGTTTTTTTTAACTACCACTTAGTAGTTTCACTATTCATAAAAAATTGATGTTTTTCAGAACAATGCCAAAATTTAATCCCAAGCTATATTTCATATTCCGAATTCAAAAATGAAGCCTATTTTACCAAATTCATAACATAAAAGTTTCATTAATTAATTTTATAATTAAATCCCGCTGTTAAAACAAATAGCGTGTTTTTAAGAAACAATATCTATCAAAAGATTGACACTTGTTTATGTCTAGTTTAAATGTGAAATTACATCCAATGACCAACATTGTATTAAATTGTAAAAATATATTCTAAATATACTTTAAAACCACTCAAATTAATGATTTATCACTATTAATTATTTCGATTAAAAAAGTTGTTTTTAATTATAATTTAGTAATTTTCACTATTCATCAGAATATGAAAGTTATCCGAAAAGTACCAAAATTTCACCTTAGGCTAAATTCGATACTCCGAATCCAAAAATGAAGTCCATTTTGAGAGTTAAAATTCCTAAAATTTAAAAAGTGGTTATTACTATTCATAACGGCTAGTTTTAATAATATTTTAATAGTATATCATTGTTTCGTGAAACTCAGTATTACGTACCACACACGCTATCGAGGAAGGTTGCGATTGCGTGTAATGCAAGGCAAGTCAAGGATGCATGTTGTGCAAGCCCCTTTTGGTGTAGCGTACAACACAAGACATTAGTGAAATAAAAAAGAATATTTTTCATAAAATCTCGGGCTGTTACATTCTACCCCCCTTAAAATGAATTTCGCCCTCGAAATTCGTCGGGGTTATAAATGGTTTACTATTTGAAAATTTCTTTAATAGAAACCCACATCGTAAAAGGGAATACCAAAACATGGCTTTAAAAACTAAAGTATTAAATGTAACGATTACCCAAATAAACTACTCACTGGGTTTCCACATAGGTGAAAATATGGATATGGAAGAGAAATCTAACCATCATGTTCTGATGGAGAGTGGTAGAGAACATGGCTATGGAAAATCCAGTAATCACAAATCCATAAATTTGTGACGATCTAAGGTACCATCTGATTCATTAGGTATAAGAGAACTAGGACAACATTTTTTGTTTTCAAGATCATTTCCCTAAAGTTAAAGAATTTGAATTAGAATAAATACTTACTTTATTTTGGTACAATCTCACTGTTGTTCGTGCCTTTAACAATTTCCACTTCATCTCTTAAATAAATGAAGTTGAATTTGTTATTCGTGAAGTGTTAGCAGATCATGTGATAGAATGACGGGTCATTCCATCTATCTCAAACAAAAGGTTAGAAAAAATTATATGCATAAGTCGATCTATAGTGAGATTAATCATATATGGTTCCTAAAATGGACTTATACTTCATATATCATACTGCTTAATATAATAAAACTAGTTTCTACTAAACAGGGACTTCCTGTAGGCCAGTGGTAGGCGATAAAGGCCAGTCGCACTTCGGTTGTGGGTTCGATTCCTACAGCCTTGTCCGAAGCGATGGGCTGTCGCCCGTCCTGCAGGTTGTCCTTTTTTCTAAAACTACGTTACTATAACATCCCATCAATAATATCGAAAATCTTCTATCCTTAAACAATACTAACTTATGTCCAACATAATCCAGTCTAATCTTTAGGCTTATACATAATACTGCAGTCCACTCTCATAATATAGTGACAACGATTACCAGAGATTTAATACTGTCGTTGATCCCCACATATCATAAGATATGTCTTGTCGGTCACATTCCAAACATTCAAAGTCCTTAATCGTGTATTCTCTTGAATAACTTAGTGAAAACATGAGTGCAGTTAAAAGTTACCAAAATCCTCAAAATTCTATATACTCAAACCATGATATCACTTAGTCCTTATATCAATCATGAGCTCATGAATACTATTAAACATTTCATTTTCTCGTCTTCATTATGCGCATATCATCTTATTTCAAAAAAATATCTCAATCACTTTGAATACCACATCAATAAATATTGCAATACTCAATGATACAACATTATTTTGGAATCCCATTACATAAACACTTAATCATTCCACCACATCGTTGTCATATTCAACATTGCCAATAGTGATCGCATGTGATTTCCCTTTGTCCTTTGCCTTCAGTGGTTGCTCATGTTGATCATCACTAACCCTTGGATTAGGGCAATTATTAGCATAATGCCCCATTTCCTTGCACTTGAAGCATTGAAGTGTTGGTGGTGCGTTCTCTGCAGTGTTTGCTTTATTCACATCATTAGAAACCCTTTTTCCATTACTTCAACACTCAGCTGCTCGATGACCTTCTTTTCCACACTTAAAACATTTTCTAGTCCCTTTAAGACAATCTCCACCATGCTTCTTTCCACACTTTGTGCATAAGGAAACATTCATCTTCTTTTCACCATTATTCTGAGATTTCTCCTTGAACTCCATCTTTTGTTTCTTGTCAAAACCATGAGATGGATATGTAACACCAACTTCCATTTCTACCTTGATAGCACAACGCACAATTTCTTCATAGCTACTGAAGTCTCTTATAGCTAATGCCCTTCGAAGACTTGGTTTTAAGCCACTGAAAAATCGATCAACTTTACTTTCAGGTTGGATGATAATGCCAGATGCATACCTTGCAAGTCTTGTAAAATTCGCTTCGTATATACCAACATATTCGTCATCCTTTTTCTTTTGTTCAAGAAACTCCTTCTCCATCTTTGTTCGAAGAATACGAGGAAAGTACTTATTGAAAAATAAGTTCTTGAACTCGTCCCATTCCATGGACTCAATTTCATCTATTTGCCTTGTATTCTTGATAAGATTCCACCATTGATCAGCTTCATCTTCCAAACGATATACTGCTAAGATGACTTTATCATGTTCAGAACATTGAAGAACTGAAAATATCTTTTCAGTGGTACTGATCCATTGTTCAGCAACAAGTGGATCAGAAGACCCACTGAAAGAAGGTGGACGTTGCCTCATGAAGGACTCAATAGAATATTGTTCCCTTCTCTGCTAATTTGGAAGTCCAGAATGATTCATTGCTTGTGTAAGTATAGCAATAAGATTTTGCACTCCATATCCCATAACATTTGTTTGTTCAGGAGGACAATCATTGCATTGTCCATTGCATTGATCAACACGGTTCCTTCGGGTTCCATCCATCGTCTAAAACCCAAAAAGAATAGTGTGAGAGGCAAAAATCATGCTAGGGAAAACAACATAATAAAGGGGAAGTACCTTCAATATCTAACATCTTAGGTTTAATTCTATGATCGTTAGCGTAGTTCTAGTACTATAACCTATACGTATACTTAACCTTAGGGGCATCCCTAGACATACCGTAGAAATATCTCTAGGGATCTCACTAACGTTTTCGCATCCTAGTTTCCAAAGGTTGACTAAACATTTCCTCTGATACCAACTGTAGAGACCCGAAGCTTGACGTACATGGACATTACATTACATTTGCGGAATACTTAGTACATAACAAAAACACACACTAAAGGATCGTAATAGTTTAGTGTCTTTGGAAACACGGAACGTAATCTTCTAATCGTGGTGAAAGTTCTTCAATATCTCCCATAAAGGTCATCCCTTTTTTCTACCTAAAACCTTTCTTTATATCCTGGGGAAAAGAAAACATAAAAGGGTGAGCTCAAATGCTCAGTAAGGGTAAACAAAAGAAAAAAATCAATCACATCATATACATAGCTTTTGGAAATCTTAACCTGCAAAAGAGCTCATAATATCATAACATGGGATATATCATAGAAGTGAAATGTAATCCCAATAATCATAACTTAAAAAATGAAACTTTGTGGCATACACACATAATCATAGAAAATCATTTCTTGTTAGTCATGACTCATTTCCAAGACTATCTTAGTGGACAAAGTCCCTTTCTGAACCGAGTTCACTCCTCGTTTCAGTCCTGTATCACTGAACCGAAATAACCTTCCGTTCCAGCCATGTCTATCTCATGAGATATAAAATCTTTACCCAATGCATTGGAGGGAGATATAGGTCCCACCCATCTTATAATGAATCCTTTCTTATGTGTGCCACATAAATCATAAATCATACATCATCACATAACACATGTAATAAAAATGGGATTCTTGAAACATCATGACATCATAAAACAAATCAGAAAAGGTAAATGACTTCATAAAAATAATTCACTTACAACATAATCAAATCAATGTAATAATAGGGATAAAAACAGAACCCTTTATTATCTTAGATGGAAAATAATTTTGATAAAACACTTGAACTCCATTCTTGAGGAAAATATCCTTTCTTCTTCAAAAACTCTTTTCTTTTCTTAACATGTCATACAATTATAAACTAAAATAAGTTGATTAAAAATAAACTTGAAAACTTGTAAAGGAAGCTTCTTGGAAATAATGTTTTAAAAATCCATTCATGCCGTATAAGTTAAAAAAACATTCTTCGTACTTTTGTCGGAAAAGTCAAAAAGTACCTCGTACGAAAAAAACGACAAAAGATTCCTTTCATATCTTTTACTAAAAAATCAATGAAGGGTAAAATTGGATATAAACTATTGTAGAAGGATGGAAATAATATTACATATTGAGGGAACATGGATGTGGATGATAAAATACACCCCAGTAAATACTTACGAATAAACAATCTCGAATAAAAATGAGATTGTGATATTTCCCTTACCTTAGGTCCGACTTGCTTTGTAAGTGTCTGAACCTCCTGTATAATGATTTAAATCATGTTATTGACTTATTACAGAATCATATTCATTGTTATTATATCATATATGGTTCACTTATGACATTATATTACCCGTTCTTTTGTAAATTCCATGTTAAAGAAGCGTTTTGGGTAAAATCGTTTCATTTATCGTAGGTGTTTTGACTTGTTGTTCTTGACATCATTATTACTTATATCATGATTTACTTACTTCCAGAATATAAAATATGATTTATATATCATATATATTCAGTATATATATATATAATAGGTAGATAAATAAAATGAAAAACACCGTTCATGGAGACGGTAGTCCGTACGTACGCATGAACGCTGTTTTCCTTTCCTTATTGTCTTGAAATGGAAGTAAGTAGATTACATACATATGTATATATATACATAAATCCAGTAGCTTTATAATGTCATATATTTCATTATTATTTCTTATATATACATTATAATCATTCTTAAATGGTTAACATGGAGAATGAATCTCATCGCGTCGTGGAGACGGTATTCCTTACGTACGCACGAGCGATGATATCATTTCTATAAATATTGAATTGAATTGGAGTGGATTATACAATATATCAGAATCAATATGATGTTGTAATAACTATCTATAGTTATTCTTTACACCATTATACCCATCCATGTAAGGTGGTGGTGGAAAATAGATTACACCACGGCGTGGAGACGGTATTCCGTACGTACGCACGCGCGGTGATTTCTTTTTCCGTAGGATGGATAGATGGTGAAATAGGGTTTTTTCATACTTATAATAACATATCAGTATATGAGTGATAATGATGTTATTACTTCATAATGAAACAACCTAAGAAGAAGAAGTGGAAGAAGAAATAAATATGAAAGAGTTGGTAACGGTAATTACCTCTTCTTTGAAGTGCCTCTTTGAGACCTCCTCTTAGGGCACTAAAATTGGTCTTTGAGGAAGACCAGAACCTCTAGGATGTTTTTAGGGAATTGGAGAAGAGATTTTGGCAGGGGTTGGCCGAGCTTGAGTGCTCAAATTGGTGTGAGGAGGAGGGGGAGGAGGTGTCCTTTTATAGAGGAGGAGAGGGGCACCTTAGGAATATCTCAAAATATTATTTTATATTAAAGTCAAAATCGGTTTATAATGGTTCAAAAGGGTCTTATTTCGAAGATAAGGTGTGGAGTGGTCGAAATCCTATCAACCAATAGAATTTATACATTTTTAGGATATTATTTTAACCTTATCAATTAAATTTAACTCTAAGTTAAATAATTTAACTTTTACCATGTCTTTTTGTTTTCTTTCATTATATGGTTAATAAATTTACTATAACATGCCAAAAGAACCCCCAAATTGTTTATTATTAATATATATATCCTTATCTAAGTCATGTGGCCGAACCTTAGATTTTTAGGAATACAATAACAATTAATAATATAATATTTGATTTAAAAACTATTTTGTGTCAATTTTGACACTATTTGATATATGATTTTTGTGAAAGTCATAAAAGAATTAAATGTTCGAACAAAGTTGATTAAATCAACATTAATATATCATAGTAACCTATAAAATTAGTGGAATTCATAAAAAAGCTCAAATTACATTTATTTCGGTGTTTATAACATCAATTATGTCAATATTTCATTAATAAGATAATTACTGCATCATCGTTGTGTCATAAATAAATTAAATTATGTTATGTCTAAAAATTACAAATAAAATACCATCATGTAGGAAATCTTTTTAGCTTTCTAATGAATATTTACAATCGAATTTATCTTATTTATAACCCCATATTAAAAATGATTTACTTATTAAACTTTGATTTTAACTATTTTAACCTTTCTTTAAATAAATTAATAATAAATGTCCAAATCTAATCCAAGTGGGCCTAAATGGTCATATTTTATTCCTAAGTTTGTTTTTGGTCGAATTACACTTGTCCAATAGAATTAGGACATGTGTTAGGGTAATAGTAATATCATATTTACCCTTAGTTACCCTATTTACTATTAACCGCGGTAAAAAAAAGTAAAAAGTTACTATTCACCAAAAATTATTTTCATCTCATTGAACCACATTTTAGTCCTTGATATTAACCGTGTCTCTCGGATTTTCGAAATTCCACTCACAGAAGCGGTAAAATTAAGTTTTATGAAAAATTCAGTTTTTTTAACTAGCACTTAGTAGTTTCACTATTCATCAAAAATTGATGTTTTTCAGAACAATGCCAAAATTTAATCCCAAGCTATATTTCATATTCCGAATTCAAAAATGAAGTCTATTTTACCAAATTCATAACATAAAAGTTTCATTAATTAATTTTATAATTAAATCCCGCTGTTAAAACAAATAGCGTGTTTTTAAGAAACAATATCTATCAAAAGATTGACACTTGTTTATGTCTAGTTTAAATGTGAAATTACATCCAATGACCAACATTGTATTAAATTGTAAAAATATATTATAAATATACTTTAAAACCACTCAAATTAATGATTTATCACTATTAATTATTTCGATTAAAAAAGTAGTTTTTAATTATAATTTAGTAATTTTCACTATTCATCAGAATATGAAAGTTATCCGAAAAGTACCAAAATTTCACCTTAGGCTAAATTCGATACTCCGAATCCAAAAATGAAGTCCGTTTTGAGAGTTAAAATTTCTAAAATTTAAAAAGTGGTTATTACTATTCATAACGGCTAGTTTTAATAATATTTTAATAGCATATCATTGTTTCGTGAAACTCAGTATTACGTACCACACACGCTATCGAGGAAGGTTGCGATTGCGTGTAATGAAAGGCAAGTCAAGGATGTGTGTTGTGCAAGCTCCTTTTGGTGTAGCGTACAACACAAGACATTAGTGAAATAAAAAACAATATTTTTCATAAAATCTCGGGCTGTTACATGTAGTGTCTATCTCATGGATGTAAAAGTGAGATGAGAAATCATTACCTAATGATTAACTTCCTTTACATGTGTATGATCCTATTATATAATAAATATAGGTTTATTATATATATATATGTATATTAATATATTAAAGAACCATAATCATATATCTCATACCAGATATTATTTACTTATAGTCTTTTACCACCTATTTATAGATAACTCTTTGTAAATTCACCGTTTTGTGTGATAATTGATTAATTTGTCATATATTTTTTAGTCAAATATCTTTGGTCCATTTAATTTAATCTTGAATCAATATTATAAAGTATATTGTCCAGAAATAAATATCATATAATTTAATTGTACTTGTATTGGATTTATCTATTAATGACTGATATAGAAAATAGAATAAATCATTAATGGAGAAAGATGACAGAATAAACACATGAACAATGATTCCTTTTTTCCCAATGTATAGAAAAAGGTTAATAAATGTTCATTCCCCATTAAATAATAATTACGATATCATATATATAATTTATATTCATCAAATAATTCTATATTACCATCCACATAAAAATAAAATGAAAACCCATTTTAAATCCCTATGGGATAGTGGTAGTCCACACGTATGCCCGAGTGAAGTCATTATTTTCCAATGAATTTGAATTTAAGAAGATAAATGTGATTTTATATTTAAAAAGGCATTTTAGGTCATTTATATGACAAATATTTATTAATTTTATCCTTGCAACCTGTTATGGGATGCGTAATTGTTAAACGAATTACCTTTCTTTGTAATTCTATAGTCTTATGTACAAACGAGCGACAATATCATATCCCAAAAAAAAGAAAAGTATGAAGGTATTGGTCATATAATAACCAATAATATATAAAAATTTGATAAATATCTTATAAATAATTTAAATCCATCCTTACATCTTGTCTATAATGGTGGTGGTAGAAAATAAATTACATCAGTTCACGGGACTGTAACCATGCACAGCCAGGGTCGATGGTTTTGATTCCCATTTTATGGAATTAGAGATTCGTATGGGTTATTTCATTAACATAATAAAATATAAATATATTTTATATACTATTTTTATTATATTATTATTTTGAATATGGTTTGGAGGAGGTAAAATTAAAAATAAATCCAATATCATCGTTTGATAACTTCACCACTTCATCGGAGAGCCACATTAGATTTACACCTAATGCCTTTTTATTATTTATTTATAAACAAAATAATTACAACAATATTTGGTGATGAAATTAAAATGTTTTCTAGTAATGGATTTTCTAAAGCAAACAGTTTTGGATGTGTGAATTGTGGAGAAGAGTTGGTTACCTTTTGTAAGTGAGGGAGAGGACACTTACTGATGGTTTTGAAAAGATGAAGTGATAACCTTGTTTTTATATTTTAAAAATATTCCAAAATGAGTAATAAGTGAATATTATTGTTTAGTAAAAATATCCATAAAATGACTCTGGGAAATGTTTTGCGTCATTTTAACCCTTAACTTCATATTTTATCCCTCATTAAACAAATGTTTACCTTAACCGTAGTAATTAATTTTTTTTGTTTTCACTATTCACTATCATAAATAGTTAATTTAATCTTATTAGATAATATAAATTGTTATAATTCAATATAAATAATAAGTTCTATAATATTAAATTCACATACGATGTATACTTCAATTTTAAATAAAAAAGCAGATGTGATGAATGCATAGTTTTCCAAATAGAAAATTATTATAAGTATAGTATGTTTTAATACACAAGTGGAATATTAAAGTGATTATAATGAAAAAAATTAGTTAAATTTTAATAATTTTAAATTTATTTTACTTTAAAATCAACATAAATTGTAATTTTAATTCATAAATAATTTTATTGAAAGGTGGTTTTCAATAAAGATATGTATTTATAACTATTCATCTAAAAGCAAATTTTTTAAAAAAATTATAAAAAAAATAATCCAAATATAATTTTAACATTTAGTTTTTAAAATTAAATCTATTTTCTAAATTTTATTTCTTATAATTTGAAAAAATTAATTTTAAATTATGCGTGCAAAGTGTGACTAATCTGCGTTTCAAAAAAATACATTTTTTCAGAAAACATTTATTTCCCTTTCAACTGGATTCATTTTTATTTATAATATAAAGATATAAATTTGTTTTATTTTACATAAGGTTTAAAAATATGATTTTCATAATTTAGTTACAACTATTCGTACCCACCATCTAAATGGCTAGGTTATAATGACCATGTTGTTATAATAATATTTTATTATAATATTTTGTTCATTCAAAACCAGTGTTGTGTCCAATTAAATATAACTAATATATTTATTTCATTTAGAAATAAATATCTCAAAAGGTTTATGGTGATACATTCTCTTATAAGCTTGGTGTTGCATGTCATATATGCTATCAAATACGATGTTCCTGTTTTAAAATATCATATTGATTAATTAATTAATTAAAAATACCACTAATAAATAATTATTTAAATGAAATATATTGATTATATAAATATATATATATATATTGAAATTCATAAAATTTAGATTAATATTCCTTTTTTATTGTATGATCTTCAATGTCAAGACCCGTCCCTAGGGCCCGTATCGTGACTACACCAAGACCGCATTCCATAGGCCAGGGGCTGGCGACTAGCACCATAAGAGAAAATTCATAAATTGTGAATTCATTTTGATTATAACTGTAAACAAACAGAATAGATTATGCAACTGGAAGTAAAAACGATATGTAAAACATTATACAAAAGAGTGTGCTGAAAGTAAGGGAGTCGAAAATACAATCCCAATAGTAAAGTACAATACAACTGAAAAGCTAGTACAATAGAATGAAGTAAAGAGGCTACTGGGTCATCATCTGGCATTCCCATATGAAGGGTGGGTACATATGGCCTCCTCAGCACCCCGGGGTAGTCAGTCTGCTCCATGTATGTCTCACCAAGTGGTCCACCTCTGGGTACTGTCCAGTTTCGCTACTCTCTACCCCGATCAACGTTGTTCATCGTCTGTAACCAACACAATGACGTGATGGTATAGCCCGTGCAGGGGTAAGTATAATGATACTTAGTAGGGACCCTAAGACCCTCATGGTCTCACAAAATCCAACAAGGATAACCACAAATTACGGAGTCAATAGATAAACCTTACTTAGTTATATACCCACACATATACCTAAGTTATTTCTAAACCCATCTCAATCATGAAGAAAACATGAAAGTCAATGACTCAGCACAAATAAGGATTTTAGTGTAGCATATATGTGTATATGATTAGTTGTGAAGCTAGATAATCATATTCTAACAAGAGGCACTACTTCTGACTATGCACAGTCTGACCCACACAGGATCGATAGGAACTAACCCCCTCAATGACCAACACAGGATCAGTATGCATTGACCCACATAGGATCGTTGAGCAATGACCCAAATAGGATCTGACACACATATGATTGGTATGAGTTGACCCACACAGGATTGTAGAGTGTTGTTGTAGAGACCCGAAGCTTATCGTACATGGACATTACATTACTTTTGCGGAATACTTAGTACATAACAAAAACACACACACAAGGATCGTAATAGTTTAGTGTCTTTGGAAACTCGGAACGTAATCTTCTAATCGTGGTGAAAGATCTTCAATATCTCCCATAAAGATCTTCTTTTTTTTCTACCAAAAACCTTTCTTTATATCCTGGGGAAAAGGAAACATAAAAGGGTGAGCTCAAATGCTCAGTAAGGGTAAACAAAAGAAATATCAATCACATAAATTTCATAAGAACATAACATTTTTTGGAAATCTTAACCTGCAAAAGAGAGCATAATTTCATAACATGGGATAAATCATAGAAGTGAAATGAAATCATAACTTAAAACATTACTCATTGTGGCATAAACACATAATCATATAGAATCATTTCTTGTTAGTCAAGACTCATTGCCAAGACTATCTTAGTGGACAAAGTCCCTTTCTGAATCGAGTAATCCTCGTTTCAGTCCTGTTTCACTGAACCGGTATAACCTACCATTCCAGCCATGTCAATCTCATGAGATATAAAATCTTTACCCAATGTATTGGAGGGAGATATAGGTCCCACCCATCTTATAATGAATCCTTTCTTATGTGTTCCACATAATCATAAACCATACATCATAGCATAACCCATGTAATAAAAATGGGATTCTTAAACAACATGACATCATAAAACAATTCATATAAGATAAATGAATTCATAAAAATAATTCCATCACAACATAACCAAATCAATGTAATAATAGGGATAGAAACAGAACCCTATGTTATCTTAGATGGAAATAATTTTGATAAAATACTTGAAATGAATTCTTGAGGAAAATATCCTTTCTTCTTCAAAATCAATTTCTTTTCACAAAACGTCATGCAATTTTAAAAGAAATAGATTTTATTGAAAATAGTCATGAAATATTTTGGAGAAGGCTTCATGAAAATAAGGCTTTATAAAACCGTAAAAATCCGTTCGTGCTGTATAAGTTAAAAAAAACATTCTTCTCGTACTTTTGTCGGAAAAGTCAAAAAGTACCTCGTACGAAAAACGACAAAAGATTCCTTTCATATCTTTTAAAAAAAACTTACCGAAGGGTAAAATTGGATATAAAATATTGTAGAAGGAAGGAAATAATATTACATATTGAGGGAACATTGATGTGGATGATAAAATACACCCCAGTAAATACTTACGAATACACAATCTCGGATAAGAATGAGATTGTGATATTTCCCTTACCTTAGGTCCGACTTGCTTTGTAAGTGTCCGAACCTCCTTTATAATGATTTAAATCATGTTATTGACTTATTACAGAATCATATTCATTGTTATGATATCATATATGGTTCACTTATGACATTATATTACCCGTTCTTTTGTAAATTCCATGTTAAAGAAGCGTTTTGGGTAAAATCGTTTCATTTATCGTAGGTGTTTTGACTTGTTGTTCTTGACATCATTATTACTTATATCATAATTTACTTACTTTTAGAATATAAAATATGATTTATATATCATATATATTCAGTATATATATATATATAATAGGTAGATAAATAAAATGAAAAACATCGTTCATGGAAACGGTAGTCCGTACGTACGCATGAACGATGTTTTCCTTTCCTTATTGTCTTGAAATAGAAGTAAGTAGATGACATAAATATATATATATATACATAAATACAGTAGCTTTATAATGTCATATATTTCATTATTATTTCTTATATATACATTATAATCATTCTTAAATGGTTAACATGGAGAATGAATCTCATCGCGTCGTGGAGACGGTATTCCGTACGTACGCACGAGCGATGATATCATTTCTATAAATATTGAATTGAATTGGAGTGGATTATAAAATATATCAGAATCAATATGATGTTGTAATAACTATTTATAGTTATTCTTTACACCATTATACCCATCCATGTAAGGTGGTGGTGGAAAATAGATTACACCACGGCGTGGAGACGGTATTCCGTACGTACGCACGCGCGGTGATTTCTTTTTCTGTAGGATGGATAGATGGTGAAATAGGGTTGTTTCATACTTATAATAACATATCAGTATATGAGTGATACTGATGTTATTACTTCATAATGAAACAACCTAAGAAGAAGAAGTGGAAGAAGAAATAAAGATGAAAGAATTGGTAACGGTAATTACCTCTTCTTTGAAGTGCCTCTTTGAGACCTCCTCTTAGGGCACTAAAATTGGTCTTTGAGGAAGACCAGAACCTCTAGGATGTTTCTAGGGAAGTGGAGAGGAGAAATTGGCAGGGGTTGGCCGAGCTTGAGTGCTCAAATTGGTGTGAGGAGGAGGGGGAGGAGGTGTCCTTTTATAGGGGAGGAGAGGGGCACCTTAGGAATATCTCAAAATATTATTTTATATTAAAGTCAAAATCGGTTTATAATGGTTCCAAAGGGTCTTATTTCGAAGCTAAAGTGGGTATGGGTCGAAATACTATCAACCAATAGGATTTAGACAAGTTTAGGGTATTATTTTAACCTTATCAATTAGATTTAACTCTAAGTTAAATAATTTAACTTTTACCGTGTCTTTTTGTTTTCTTTCACTATATGGTTAATAAACATACTATAACATGTCAAACGAACCCCAAATTGTATATTATTAATACATATATCCTTATCTAAGTCATTTGTCCGAACCTTAGATTTTTAGGAATAAAATAACAATTAATAATATAATATTTGATTTAAAAACTATTTTGTGTCAATTTTGACACTATTTGATATATGATTTTTGTTAAAGTCATAACAGAATTATATGTTCGAACCAAGTTAATTAAATCAACACTAATATATCATAGTAACCTAGAAAATTAGTGTAATTCATAAAAAGTCTTAAATTACATTTATTTTGGTATTTATATTATCAATTATGTCAATATTTCATTAATAAGATAATTACTGCATCATCTTTGTGTCATAAATAAATTATATTATTTGATGTCTAAAAATTACAAATAAAATACCATCATGTAGGAAATCTTTTTATATTTCTAATGAATATTTATAGTCGAATTTATCTTATTTATAACCCCATATTAAAAATTATTTACTTATTAAACTTTGATTTTAACTATTTTAACCCTTCTTTAAATAAATTAATAATAAATGTCCTAATCTAATCCAAGTGGGCCTAAATGGTCATATTTTATTCCTAAGTTTTTTTTGGTCGAATTACACTTTTCCAATAGAATTAGGACATGTGTTAGGGTAATATTAATATCATATTTACCCTTAGTTACCCTATTTACTATTAACCGTGGTAAAAAAAGTAAAAAGTTACTATTCACCAAAAAATTATTTTCATCTCATTGAACCACATTTTAGTCCTTGATATTAACCGTGTCTCTCGGATTTTTGAAATTCCATTCACAGAAGCGGTAAAATTATGTTTTATGCAAAATTCAGTTTTTAACCTACCACTTAGTAGTTTCACTATTCATCAAAAATTGATGTTTTTCAGAACAATGCCAAAATTTCATCCCAAGCTATATTTCATATTCCGAATTCAAAAATGAAGTCTATTTTACCAAATTCATAACATAAAAGTTGCATTAATTAATTTTATAATTAAATCCCGCTGTTAAAACAAATAGCGTGTTTTTAAGAAACAATATCTATCAAAAGATTGATATTTGTTTATTTCTAGTTTAAATGTGAAATTACATCCAATGACCAACATTGTATTAAATTGTAAAAATATATTCTAAATATACTTTAAAACCACTCAAATTAATGATTTATCACTATTAATTATTTCGATTAAAAAAGTTGTTTTTTAATTATAATTTAGTAATTTTCACTATTCATCAGAATATGAAAGTTATCCGAAAAGTACCAAAATTTCACCTTAGGCTAAATTCGATACTCCGAATCCAAAAATGAAGTCCATTTTGAGAGTTAAAATTTATAAAATTTAAAAAGTGGTTATTACTATTCATAACGGCTAGTTTTAATAATATTTTAATAGCATATCATTGTTTCGTGAAACTCAGGATTACGTACCACACACGCTATCGAGGAAGGTTGCGATTGCGTGTAATGCAAGGCAAGTCAAGGATGCGTGTTGTGCAAGCTCCTTTTGGTGTAGCGTATAACACAAGACATTAGTAAAATAAAAAAGAATATTTTTCATAAAATCTCGGGCTGTTACATTCTACCCCCCTTAAAATGTATTTCACCCTCGAAATTCGTCGGGGTTATAAATGGTTTACTATTCGAAAGTTTCTTTAATAGAAACCCACATCGTAAAAGGGAATACCAAAACTTGGCTTTAAAAACTAAAGTATGAAATGTAACGATTACCCAAATAAACTAATCACTGGGTTTCCACATAGGTGAAAATATGGATATGGAAGAGAAATCTAACCATCATGTTCTGATGGAGAGTGGTAGAGAACATGGCTATGGAAAATCCAGTAATCACAAATCCATAGATTTGTGATGATATAAGGTACCATCTGATTCATCAGGTATAAGATCACTAGGACAACATTTTTGGTTTTCAAGATCATTTCCCTAAAGTTGAAAATTTGCTTAAAATAAATACTTACTTTATTTTGGTACAATCTCACTTTTGTTCATGCCTTGAACAATTTCTACTTCATCTCTTAAATAAATGAAGTTGAATTTGTTATTTGTGAAGTGTTAGCAGATTATGTGATAGAATGATGGGTCATTCCATCTGTCTCAAACAAAAGGTTAGAAAAAGTTATTAAATATACATAAGTCATTCTATAGTGAGATTAATCACATATGGTTCCTAAAATGGACTTATACTTCATATATCATACTGCTTAATATAATAAAACTAGTTTCTACTAATCAGGGACTTCATGTAGGCTAGTGGTAGGCGATAAAGGCCAGTCGCACTTCGGTTGTGGGTTCGATTCCTACAGCCTTGTCCGAAGCGATGGGCTGTCGCCCGTCCTGCAGGTTGTCCCTTTTTCTAAAACTACGTTACTATAACATCCCATCAATAATATCGAAAATCTTCTATCCTTAAACAATACTAACTTATGTCCAACATAATCCAGTCTAATCTTTAGGCTTATCCATAATACTGCAGTCGACTCTCATAATATAGTGAAAACGATTACCAGAGATTTAACACCATCATCGATCCCCATATATCATAAGATATGTTTTTTTGGTCACATTCCAAACATTCAAAGTCCTTAATCGTGTATTCTCATGAATACCTTAGTGAAAACATGAATGCAGTTAAAAGTTAACACTTTTCACATACAAAAATCCTCAAAAATCTATATACTCAAACTTAGTCCTTATATCAATCATGAGCTCATGAATACTGTTAAACATTTCATTTTCTTGTTTTCCCTTCATTATGCGCATAATATCTCAATCACTTTGAATACCACATTAGACCAATACATAAATATTCCAATATTCCATGATACAACATTATTTTGGAATCCCATTACATAAACACTTAATCATTCCACCACATCGTTGTCATATTCAACATTGCCAATAGTGATCGCATGTGATTTCCCTTTGTCCTTTGCCTTCAGTGGTTGCTCATGTTGATCATCACTAACCCTTGGATTAGGGCAATTATTAGCATAATGCCCCATTTCCTTGCACTTGAAGCATTGAAGTGTTGGTGGTGCGTTCTCTGCAGTGTTTGCTTTATTCACATCATTAGAAACCCTTTTTCCATTACTTCGACACTCAGCTGCTCGATGACCTTCTTTTCCACACTTAAAACATTTTCTAGTCCCTTTTAGACAATCTCCACCATGCTTCTTTCCACACTTTGTGCATAAGGAAACATTCATCTTCTTTTCACCATTATTCTGAGATTTCTCCTTGAACTCCATCTTTCGTTTCTTGTCAAAACCATGAGATGGATATGTAACACCAACTTCCATTTCTACCTTGATAGCACAACGCACAATTTCTTCATAGCTACTGAAGTCTCTTATAGCTAATGCCCTTCGAAGACTTGGTTTTAAGCCACTGAAAAATCGATCAACTTTACTTTCAGGTTGGATGATAATTCCAGAAGCATACCTTGCAAGTCTTGTAAAATTTGATTCATAGGTACCAACAGATTCATCATCCCTTTGCTTCAGTTCAAGAAACTCATTCTCCATCTTTGTTCGAAGAATACGAGGGAAGTACTTACTGAAAAACAAGTTCTTGAACTCGTCCCATTCCATGGACTCAATTTCATCTCTTGGCCTCGTATTCTTGATAAGATTCCACCATTGATCAGCTTCACCTTCCAAACGATATACTGCTAAGAAGACTTTATCATGTTCAGAATATTGAAGAACTGAAAATATCTTTTCAGTAGTACTAATCCATTGTTCAGCAACTAATGGATCAGTAGACCCACTGAAAGAAGGTGGACGTTGCCTCATGAAGGACTCAATAGAATATTGTTCCCTTCTCTGCTCATTTGAAAGTCCAGAATGATTCATAGCTTGTGTAAGTATAGGAATAAGATTTTGCACTCCATCTCCCATAACATTTGTTTGTTCAGGAGGGCAATCATTGCATTGTTCATTGCATTGATCAACACGGTTCCTTCGGGTTCCAGCCATCGTCTAAAACCCATAAAGAATAGTGTGAGAGGCAAAAATCATGCTAGGGAAAACAACATAATAAAGTGGGAGTACCTTCAATATCCAACATCTTAGGTTTAATTCTATGATCGTTAGCGTAATTCTATTACTATAACCTATACGTATACTTAACCTTAGAGACATCCCTAGACATACCTTAGAAATATCTCTAGGGATCTCACTAACGTTTTCGCATCCTAGTTTCCAAAGGTTGACTAAACCTTTCCTCTGATACCAACTGTAGAGACCCGAATCTTATCGTACATGGACATTACATTACTTTTGCGGAATACTTAGTACATAACAAAAACACACACACAAGGATCGTAATAGTTTAGTGTCTTTGGAAACTCGGAACGTAATCTTCTAATCGTGGTGAAAGTTCTTCAATATCTCCCATAAAGATCTTCTTTTTTTTTCTACCTAAAACCTTTCTTTATATCCTGGTGAAAAGGAAACATAAAAGGGTGAGCTCAAATGCTCAGTAAGGGTAAACAAAAGAAATATCAATCACATAATTTTCATAAGAACATAACATTTTTTGGAAATCTTAACCTGCAAAAGAGAGCATAATTTCATAACATGGGATAAATCATAGAAGAGAAATGAAATCATAACTTAAAACATTACTCATTGTGGCATACACACATAATCATAGAGAATCATTTCTTGTTAGTCAAGACTCATTGCCAAGACTATCTTAGTGGACAAAGTCCCTTTCTGAATCGAGTAATCCTTGTTTCAGTCCTGTTTCACTGAACCGGTATAACCTACCATTCCAGCCATGTCTATCTCATGAGATATAAAATCTTTACCCAATGCATTGGAGGGAGATATAGGTCCCACCCATCTTATAATGAATCCTTTCTTATGTGTGCCACATAATCATAAACCATACATCATAGCATAACCCATGTAATAAAAATGGGATTCTTAAACAACATGACATCATAAAACAATTCATATAAGATAAAGGAATTCATAAAAATAATTCCATCACAACATAACCAAATCAATTTAATAATAGGGATAGAAACAGAACCCTATGTTATCTTAGATGGAAATAATTTTGATAAAATACTTGAAATGAATTCTTGAGGAAAATATCCTTTCTTCTTCAAAATCAATTTCTTTTCACAAAACGTCATGCAATTTTAAAAGAAAGAGATTTTATTGAAAACAGTCATGAAATATTTTGGAGAAGGCTTCATGAAAATAAGGCTTTATAAAACCGTAAAAATCCGTTCGTGCCGTATAAGTTAAAAAACATTCTTCTCGTACTTTTGTCAGAAAATTCAAAAAGTACCTCGTACGAAAAACGACAAAAGATTCCTTTCAGATCTTTTAAAAAAACATACCGAAGGGTAAAATTGGATATAAAATATTGTATAAGGAAGGAAATAAGATTACATATTGAGGGAACATGGATGTGGATGATAAAATACACCCCAGTAAATACTTACGAATAAACAATCTCGGATAAGAATGAGATTGTGATATTTCCCTTACCTTAGGTCCGACTTGCTTTGTAAGTGTCCGAACCTCCTGTATAATGATTTAAATCATGTTATTGACTTATTAAAGAATCATATTCATTGTTATGATATCATATATGGTTCACTTATGACATTATATTACCCGTTCTTTTGTAAATTCCATGTTAAAGAAGCGTTTTGAGTAAAATCATTTCATTTATCGTAGGTGTTTTGACTTGTTGTTCTTGACATCATTATTACTTATATCATGATTTACTTACTTCCAGAATATAAAATATGATTTATATATCATATATATTCAGTATATATATATATATAATAGTTAGATAAATAAAATGAAAAACACCGTTCATGGAGACGGTAGTCCGTACGTACGCATGAACGCTGTTTTCCTTTCCTTATTGTCTTGAAATGGAAGTAAGTAGATGACATACATAGGTATATATATACATAAATCCAGTAGCTTTATAATGTCATATATTTCATTATTATTTCTTATATATACATTATAATCATTCTTAAATGGTTAACATGGAGAATGAATCTCATCGCGTCGTGGAGACGGTATTCCGTACGTACGCACGAGCGATGATATCATTTCTATAAATATTGAATTGAATTGGAGTGGATTATACAATATATCATAATCAATATGATGTTTTAATAACTATTTATAGTTATTCTTTACACCATTATACCCATCCATGTAAGGTGGTGGTGGAAAATAGATTACACCACGGCGTGGAGACGGTATTTCGTACGTACGCACGCGCGGTGATTTATTTTTCCGTAGGATGGATAGATGGTGAAATAGGGTTGTTTCATACTTATAATAACATATCAGTATATGAGTGATACTGATGTTATTACTTCATAATGAAACAACCTAAGAAGAAGAAGTGGAAGAAGAAATAAAGATGAAAGAATTGGTAACGGTAATTACCTCTTCTTTGAAGTGCCTCTTTGAGACCTCCTCTTAGGGCACTAAAATTGGTCTTTGAGGAAGACCAGAACCTCTAGGATGTTTCTAGGGAAGTGGAGAGGAGAAATTGGAAGGGGTTGGCCGAGCTTGAGTGCTCAAATTGGTGTGAGGAGGAGGGGGAGGAGGTGTCCTTTTATAGGGGAGGAGAGGGGCACCTTAGGAATATCTCAAAATATTATTTTATATTAAAGTCAAAATAGGTTTATAATGGTTCCAAAGGGTCTTATTTCGAAGCTAAAGTGGGGATGGGTCGAAATCCTATCAACCAATAGGATTTAGACAAGTTTAGGGTATTATTTTAACCTTATCAATTAGATTTAACTCTAAGTTAAATAATTTAACTTTTACCGTGTCTTTTTGTTTTCTTTCACTATATGGTTAATAAACTTACTATAACATGCCAAACGAACCCCAAATTGTATATTATTAATACATATATCCTTATCTAAGTCATTTGGCCGAACCTTAGATTTTTTGGAATAAAATAACAATTAATAATATAATATTTTATTTAAAAACTATTTTGTGTCAATTTTGACACTATTTGATATATGATTTTTGTGAAAGTCATAAAAGAATTATATGTTCGAACCAAGTTGATTAAATCAACACTAATATATCATAGTAACCTATAAAATTAGTGGAATTCATAAAAAGTCTTAAATTACATTTATTTTGGTATTTATATTATCAATTATGTCAATATTTCATTAATAAGATAATTACTGCATCTTCTTTGTGTCATAAATAAATTATATTATTTGATGTCTAAAAATTACAAATAAAATACCATCATGTAGGAAATCTTTTTAGATTTCTAATGAATATTTATAGTCGAATTTATCTTATGTATAACCCCATATTAAAAATGATTTACTTATTAAACTTTGATTTTAACTATTTTAACCCTTCTTTATGTAAATTAATAATAAATGTCCTAATCTAATCCAAGTGGGCCTAAATGGTCATATTCTATTCCTAAGTTTTTTTTTGGTCGAATTACACTTGTCCAATAGAATTAGGACATGTGTTAGGGTAATATTAATATCATATTTACCCTTAGTTACCCTATTTACTATTAACCGTGGTAAAAAAAGTAAAAAGTTACTATTCACCAAAAAATTATTTTCATCTCATTGAACCACATTTTAGTCCTTGATATTAACCGTGTCTCTCGGATTTTCAAAATTCCATTCACAGAAGCGGTAAAATTAAGTTTTATGCAAAATTCAGTTTTTAACCTACCACTTAGTAGTTTCACTATTCATCAAAATTGATGTTTTTCAGAACAATGCCAAAATTTGATCCCAAGCTATATTTCATATTCCGAATTCAAAAATGAAGTCTATTTTACCAAATTCATAACATAAAAGTTGCATTAATTAATTTTATAATTAAATCCCGCTGTTAAAACAAATAGCGTGTTTTTAAGAAACAATATCTATCAAAAGATTGATACTTGTTTATTTCTAGTTTAAATGTGAAATTACATCCAATGACCAACATTGTATTAAATTGTAAAAATATATTCTAAATATACTTTAAAACCACTCAAATTAATGATTTATCACTATTAATTATTTCGATTAAAAAAGTTGTTTTTTAATTATAATTTAGTAATTTTCACTATTCATCAGAATATGAAAGTTATCCGAAAAGTACCAAAATTTCACCTTAGGCTAAATTCGATACTCCGAATCCAAAAATGATGTCCATTTTGAGAGTTAAAATTTCTAAAATTTAAAAAGTGGTTATTACTATTCATAACGGCTAGTTTTAATAATATTTTAATAGCATATCATTGTTTCGTGAAACTCAGGATTACGTACCACACACGCTATCGAGGAAGGTTGCGATTGCGTGTAATGCAAGGCAAGTCAAGGATGCGTGTTGTGCAAGCTCCTTTTGGTGTAGCATATAACACAAGACATTAGTAAAATAAAAAAGAATATTTTTCATAAAATCTCGGGCTGTTACAGTTGTCCCACAGATGATCTAACCCACACCAGATGGTTGGGTACTGACCTTCGTATGTTCTGTCTCCAACCTCTGCCTCACTGCCAGCTACTAGGTCTTTGTACACTGTCCTCTAGGCTCTGGAAGGATCCGTTCCACAAGCTACTAGTCAAAAACCAAGTTTCATGAAGTCCCATGTAAAATTATCTCAAAGGGCCGCCTCGTCATAGGAGTCACAATGCAACAGACCGCGCATCAATCAGACGTCCGGTCTGTGAGTTATTAGAATTTCCGTCCCAAGGTCCCGGTTGTATTTTAGGTTCAAACCAACCTGAACATACCCCAAATGTGTCCAATCCTTAAGTGGGGTATGCCAAAATAACGTTATCACTATGTACTCTCCATCACTGCAGACAGTTCATCGATCAGACTCCCGTAGCACATGATATGGGTGAAAATGGTGTAAACATACCAAATGGGTCTGAGTCCGATCCGAACCAGTCAGACCAATATGGCCCAACCCAGTCGAGGATAGAGTCTGACCCAGTCCACATGTCTGATCCATTCCGAGGAAGCGGCCTGGCCTGAGCGGGTGGGCCGGCCCGAGGGAAGCCCGACAAGCTGGCCCGCGTGGCCAGCGGGCTGGCCTGCGTGGTTGGATGGCCACACATAGGGGGTGCGGCAAGTCCTAGCTTCTGAGGGAACTGGCACTAGGGGCCGGTTCGGTGACCCGTGGGACCCGAGGGGTCCCGCATGAAGTACGCACTGGGGGCCGGCTGAGCCGGACTCCCCTGGCTCATTCACCGCGGCGCGACGACACCGTG
Source organism: Viscum album (assembly GCA_963277665.1). Taxonomy (NCBI): domain Eukaryota; kingdom Viridiplantae; phylum Streptophyta; class Magnoliopsida; order Santalales; family Viscaceae; genus Viscum; species Viscum album. The sequence continues at coordinate 97,114,578 of OY728158.1, forward strand.
GTTCTGCAGACCTCCCCATGGTGCAATGGTGTCGTGCCCCCTCCACCGCAACTCAGCCTCCAGCTTCTCCACGTGGCACGACAACGCTGCACTCATCGTCCAACCGCCACAGCCCTCCTAGCAGTGGTCCCCTTTTTCGGACGAAGTGCGACGGCCCTCCGTCCCTTCTACAATGTCGTGGCCCCCCTGGCCATTTCTCGGTTCCCTGCACGACACTGCGGTACCGCACCCTTGGGGTGACCCGACAACCTTTTATCGCTAGCTTCGTCATGGTTGGCCTCCATATTCAACAATAAGGACAACCAAAGGGGGAGGGTCGGGCTATGTTTGTGCGTTCCAAGACCTCCTAGTCATGGCAATAACATTTGGCATACTATAATCCAGAAATTTATACGATGAAGAACTGAGGTTTATACTCATATATAAAATAAATTAAATTCCCCTACCTCAGTTGCCAACGATCATTGACAAAGACGTGGAAAGGTGGACATCATTTAATTGACATTGGAAGAGGAAGAGCTCGGAGAAGATGAGTCGAGATGACATCGTCGGCATACTTCATGGGTAGTGGTTCTTCCCTTTCATACCACGGTTGAAGAGTGATGAAGATGGTGTTCGTCGTTCTTTGGTGGTGAGGGGCATTCTTCATGGAGAGGATGTAGTTCTCTCAATTCTTCCAAGTTTCTCCAAGGCTCCAACAAAAGTTTCTTTCCATCCAAAATGGAATAATATCTTTGTCTATTATTTTATTGTTTGCATGGATTCAAAATAATTTAATAAGTTCCAATTAATTAATTGAAGGATTTAGAACATTAATGAGGGGAAGTTAAAGAGGCTCCCAACTTAATTAGGGGTTCCAAGGGGTTAAAGGGGGGTTAAGAAGTTTGTGTGGGCCCCACCGTAATTATTCTCCCAAGGGAGGTTATGCTCGGGTGGTCCCCACTACCATAAACTCTCATGGGAGGTTAAGCTGTGGTGGCCCCCACCCCCAAACTCCACTTGGAGGTTTTAACCACCCAAATAAAAATAAGCTAACTCTTATTTTTATTTTACATGATTAAAAACCCCCAAAATGTTACTTCAATTCTTGTTAGAACGAAACCATGGTGAAGGTCCCACTATGAAATCACAAATGCTATGAAGTCAACGGTGCCCTCGGATTTAAATTACAATCACTGGTACAAAAGTTATAAAATCTCGTACGTACGTTTAGTTAAAGTACATGAAAAAAATATCAAAAATTGATTCTGGGCACACCGGGTCTCAGAATCAAGGACTGTCAGAAACTACAGACTCGTAAAATTAACATGTATTTATGAAAAAAAAATTCCACCAAAATTCCGGGTCTTTACATTCTCCCCACCTCAGGGATTTACATCCCCATAAGCTACAACTCAAACTAAGGGAACAAATGAGGGTACTGATCATGCATCCGAGCCTCCCGCTCCCATTTTCTCTCCTGGAGGTTTATGTGCTGCCAACGAACGCTCACCAAAGGTATCGACCCTCCCCTTAGGACTCGCTCATGTAGATCCTCAATAACCACTGGAACCTCCGTGAAAGTCACCTCATCATCGATTTCCAGCTCCCCATGGTCGACGATGTGGGACGGGTCATGCACATATCTCCTCAGCTGAGATACGTGGAAGAGTTCATGCACCCAGTTCAACTTAGGTGGTAGAGAAAAGTGGTAATCCACCTAGACTCCTCTGTTGAGGACCTGTAAAGGTCTGATAAACCTCATAGATAACTTTCCACCTCGGCCAAATCATCGTAGACCTCATCGAGGTGAGACTCGTTGAATGACGTGGTCACTATCCTCGAACTCCAGAGGCCTCTGTCTCCTATAAAAAAATGACTTCTGCCTCCTATGTGCAGTTTTTTATATTCTCCTAGATTATATGCACCTTCTCCATTGTAGCACGTACCATCTCTGGTCCAACTAGTGCTGACTCCCCTTGGTCTATCCAGTACACAGGAGATCTACAAGGTCGACCATACAAGGCCTTAAAAGGTTCCATACCGATGGTGGAGTGATTGATGTTGTTGTAGAATAACTCCACCAAAGGTATGTGGTCCTCCCAACTATGACAGAAGTTGGGACACAAGCACAGAGAATGATCTGAAGGGTCTGAATGGTCTGCTCGATCTGGCCATCTGTCTGAGAATGGAAGGCGGTTCTCAAGTGATGTTGTGTCCTGAAAGCTTCTGCAACCCCTTCCATAGCCGGGAAGTAAAGCGTGCATCACAGTTGGAGGAAATAGAAAAAGTTACTCCATGTAAAAGTGTAACAACCAAGGTTTACATGTCAGTTTTATGTTTTATCAATGATCCATAATGAAATTAAATACATAGACATCATAATGCAGAAATAGACATAGTAAGAACTTTATTTATACAGAAAAAACAGAATATATCCATGACACACAAGAAATAACCCATTAAACCCACTTCTATCGATAATAAAACAATGGGAAGACCACTAAGAAACACAATGATGTCAATCGAGTAGTTATAATATTTTGGATCTGATAGAAGCACAAACGTTATAGCACGAACAATGGTAATGAAACTGAAAATAAGAGGAACAAATAAAACCATCTCTCAAAATAGTGGCATGATATTCACGATATTATTTTATTTCTTGTGTGTTTGAGCGACCCTTAGAAATTTATATTTAAAATTTTTTATCCGACCATTATAAAAAAACTATCGGTTAGATATTGTAATATTCAAAAATGACATATGAAAACTATTATTAAAATAAATAGACAATGTTGATTTGAATATTATTATTTAACTTTTAATTGAAATACAATAAACAAACATTGTGTATTTAATAATTTTTATTAACTAATATATATATATAATGTTAATTTAAGATATTATTATTAATGTTGAAATTCAACATCTAATTTTACAATGTATTAATAAATAGTAATTCATATAAATAACGTTAAATTAGTAATATTAAAATAAACCAAAATAATGAAATTATAAAATTAATGTAGTATATTTTATATTAGTTTGGTAAAAAAAATGAAAATGATATATTGATTCGGTGTTAAGGCGGTTTGTTTGTGTTTAGCGCAGCGGTTGGGTTTTGTGGGTGAATGTTGGACGCGATGCCAACCGAGCTCGAAGGGCTGAGGGTTTTAGAAGTCAGGGTAGGTTCGTTGAGGCTGGTTTGTCGAAGTGAAAAGGAGTAATAGGTTTTTCCAAGGACGAGCTTTACCAAGCCGGATTGAGTCTTCGGGCATGGGTCGCATCGATCCGGGTACTCCAGACCATGGATGGAGCCGACGCCAATGGTTCAACCGAGATTTGATCACTGGTAAAATAATAATGAGAATCGAATCTGATGGTGAAACACCCGAGCATCATAAATCGATTGTGGATGATGTGTTGTGTCTAGATCAGGAATCGATTTCAGGTGATGGTTTCAAAACTCAATGTTCAAAGCGTGATTAGGATTTTCTCCATCCTATTTGCAATCGCGTCGATATTTCTGAATGGGATCTATGGAAATTTAGATTTGGTTTGATGATCTCCACTCATATTAACGTATGTTTTATTTATTCAATTCGCATATCCCAATTTTATTGATATATTCATAGAAGTGACCTTGTTTTTCAATTTCATCCACTCGATATCTTTTGTCCATAAAATTATCTGAATTTAATTCCATTTTTCATCCAGTTATCATTCAATTATAATATGTTTTATTTAAAATCATTTTGATCGATATGTCTCATTTCTATGAATCTAAACTATTATATTTAATTTATCTCTTATACGATAATATATTTTAGAACCTGTTTTTGTCTTTCTCAAAAACCCTTCCTTCTAGTGAACACATTCTGCTGCTAACAAAAATGATATATATGTTTCACAATTGAACTTAAATGTTTCAAATTTTGAAATAATCACAAGGATTTATTCATTTGTTTCTGTATCACTTTAATTTTTTTTCTATCACTATCCTACTAAGAGGAGTGTAAATTATAACTTGTCTTTTTCTGAAACATCAATAACTTCCAATATTTTATTATATTCACAACGTATTCTTTAATTATTTTAAGTGCAACTTTTAATTATATTTAATGTCATAATAATCATTCAAGATGTTATAAATAGAAATTTCAGTCTCTTAAAAACACACCTTTTATTTTCAGGACTCTCTATCTGACTTTTTAATCTATTGATGAAAATTGTAGCAGTCTAAAAATTAGGAAAGCCACTATTTCCAATTATTTTTATTTCACAAAAATCTACTTATATAATTCTATGTAGTTTTATATACTTTATTATATTTCAATCACTCCTCTTTTAAAAGTTTACAAAGTGTTTTACTAATGCTTTGTTGGAATTTTTATACCTGAAATCAATGTAAGGGATTTTAATTTTTGTTTTATAAAATTAATTTCTTCTTAAATGTTTACTTATGGGTTTCTTCAAAACAAAACCAACATTTTTATTTACTTAATTAAAATTTGTTTCAAGTAAGGAGAATTATATATTAGTTTTAAAATATATATGGTATGGATTCTATTTTAATTAGTTTTAAAGGTGTTGAATGAATTTACATAGGTTTATGCTGCTAAATTTTTATAATGCACAACCCATGTATATATTTCTATGTATACACGGTTATATTCCTAGTCTATTTTGAGTAACATGTATATGAATCATTAATTAATGTTCTGGATGCGAAAAAAGTTTGAAAGAGTTTATTTTTCTTTTATTTTGATATAAAAAATTCTTTTATATAATTTGGTGTATATATGATTTTATACATCAATCATTAATTATTTTGGATTTTAGAAAGGGTAATTGTCAATATATAACATATGTTCTTTATGCAAAACATAATCACAAATTTTAAAATCATAGATATATGATTATATGTTTTATCCATATGTTTTATTTATTTTTAAACGTGATTTTGTCTTGAGAACTATGTTGAAATGTTCATATTATACATATTCATATGTGATTCATTTAATTAATTCATGAATTTCATTTATAATATAAGTAGTGGCCATTATTTAGAACAATGACATGTCTCGCACCTTAGTTTTATTAGTTTCATGTGTAAGTTGTAGGGATAATATTTTTTTCCTTTTTTTTATTCACAATATATATATATATATATAAATGTTGTATGGGTAAATTGTTATTATGTATGAATGATTATTAAAAGAATGATTCATTTAAAGGATAATTATGTATGAAAAATCATGTGGGGATATGTCGATACATAAATAGACTACTATAGAGCAAGGAAATTACATCCTATGAAGGTATATATACATACATATATATATATGTGTGCCCGAATATATAAATATAAATTTGTACATGTGAATACTTATGTAACAAATTTTGATTACAAGTTTTATCATATGAAAACCCAGTGCAGATGTCTATGTATCTAAAGAAATATTAAAATGTTTCTAGAAAACCAGACTCTTGAGTGTGGTAGAGAGGAAGGGATTGGTTGTGGACCCATCATGGCTAACAATTCATCGAGCAGTCTCAGAATTAGTTATTTTGTTTTTCTTCTCAGAATCATGCCATATGTTTTCAGAAAAACACTGGAGTATATTTGGGAAATTTTAAACATAAGTATCTTCTAAAAATTGAACTAGTATTTTGATACAGTAATATCAAACAATGTTATTTTAATAAAAAAATGTTATTTCTAAATGTTTATATACAATTTTTCAAATAATATTTATCAAAAGTTTTTAAACCCCTTACTGATCATCTTTTATGCTAACCCCTAGTGTTAAAAATATTTTTCACAGGTTTCCAGAGATGGTCATCATTTTTGTAGCGTGCGGAACGGTAATGGACAGTTGTTTTATTGTTTCAACTCTGATAAATGTAAAGATATACCTAATATTTGATATCCTAGACCGGTAAAAGATCCTCACTTTATTAAAGTGTTGTGTAATTTTTTATTCACTAAAAAAAATTACACATCATTTTATGGCACCGAGTCTGGAAGAGCGGGCTCGGGGCATTATAATTGGTGTCAGAGGAATGGTCTAGATAACGCTAGAAATTTAGAACCCTTCGATAAATTTACTATACTTTCTCAGTCAACATTCTCCGTTGTAATTATCAGATGGAATGAAGAATAACTCAAACAAGTCTCTTAGGCCTTCTGGATGAATTACTTTCTATGATCATGGAGAAATCATGTAAAAAAGAATCTGATCCTTACAAATCCATGCGACTTTCCTATAAATGACTTTATAATATATCAAGAACACCTGATATACTTTGTTTTCATCGTGGTTCTGGTTTCATCTTCGAAGATAACAGACAGATCAAACTTCACTTTTATAGAATCCAAGGGATATATTACGAAAGACGATTTAGATGCTTTACCATGTTTGAGCAGCCAGAATCAATCTAAACATTTTATAGAGAAAGTGAAGAATGGAATCTTCACGCAGCATATATGTGTCATCTTTTAAGATTTTTCTTCACATAAAGAATTTATGATGACTTTAAAACTTTTTAAGATGGTGCAGTGAGACTTTCTTATAGAGATCAAATTCAAGATGATCTTCTTGGATACTATTTTGATTATCATTCCTTGAGGACTATCTTCTAGTTCCTACATACAAACAACCCCTCTTGCAGTAGTTGCATTTGGGCGAAGGAAGTGGAAGATTTCAAAGCTACATTGATATTTAAGCTCATAGGAATACATGGAAACTGTGGAAGAAAACTTTACAGACCTTCGGGACATCATGTGAGACTTGGAATAGATAGGATTTAAGAGTGTTAAGTGTAAATGAATTGCAAGGCCGCAATTCAATTAAGTGGGGGAGAATGTAACACCCAAGGTTTACATGTCAGTTTTATGTTTTCTCAAAGTTCCATAATGAAATAAAATACATAAACTTCTGAATGTAGAAATATACATATTAAGAACTTTATTTATAAAAAAAATAGAATACATCCTTGACACATAAGAACTAACCCATTAACCCTACTGCTACTGATAATAAAATAATTGGAAGACCCCTAAGAAACACAATGATGCCAATCGAGTAGTTATCGTCTTTTAGATCTGATAGAAGGAAAATGTTATAACAAGAACAATATCAATGAAACTAAAAATAATAGGAACATATAAAACCATCTCCAAAGACAGTGGTGTGAGCGTCGCGATATTATATTTTTCATGTGTGTTTGAGTGACCCTTAGACATTGATATTTATAATATTTTATCCGACCGTTATAAAGAAAACTATCCTTTAGAAATTGTAATGTTTAAAAATTTTATATAACAACTATTAATAAAATAAATATCCAATGTTGATTTGAATATTATTCTTTAAATTTTAATTGAAATGCAATAAAAAATATTATGTATTTAATAAATTTTATTAACTAATATATATATATAATGTTAATTTAAGATATTAATATTAATGTTTTAATTCAATATCTAATTTTACATTTTATTAACAAATAATAATAAATATAAAGAAAATTAAATGTTTATGATTAAAATAAACAAAAATAATGAAATTATAAAATTAATGTAGTATATTTTATATTAGTTTGGTAAAAAAATGAAAATGATATATTGAATCAGGATTAATGGTGTTCGTTTGTGTTTAATGAAGTGATAGGATTTTGTGGGTGAAGGTTAGACGCAATGCCAGCCATGCTCGAAGGGCTGAGGGTGTTAGAAGTCTGGGTCAGTTTGTCAAGGATGGTTCATAAAAGTTAAATGGATTAGTGGTGTTTGTCGATGATGAGCTTTACCAGGCCGGACGGAGTCTTCCAGCATGGTTGCGTCGATCGGGGGACTCCGAGCCACGGATAGAGCCGACACCAACGGTTCAACCGAGATTCAATCACCAGTAAGAGAATAATGATAATCAAATCCGAAGGTGAAGCACCTTATCTTATTGAATCAACTGTGGATGATGTATCAAGTCTAGATCTAGAACTGATATCAGGTGAGGGTTTCAAAACTCAATGTTCAAAGTGTGATTAGGATTTTCTACATCCTATTTTCAATCACATTGATATTTCCAAATGGGATCATTATAAATTTAGATTTGGTTTGAAGAAATTCACTCTCACTACTGGAAAGGGGAGTTTTCCCAACACATTTATACCAATGGTTCAAATGAACCATTGGTATATTTTGTCTTTTCGAATGGTTTATATAAACCGTTGTTAAAGACCTTTAAGAACTTACTTTTCCCAAAGGTTTTATTAAACCGTTGGGAAATGTGGGGGGAAAACATGGGTTTTCTTTAGTTTTCACAAGGTTTGATAAAACCGTTGGGAAAGATTGGTTTTTTCCAACGGTTTTTAAGAACCGTTGGGAAAAAAATCCCCAAATACCAAAATGCAGGCAGCGGCCTCCCCACGATTCCAGAAGCCTTCCGCCTGTCTTCTGGAGCGATTCCTTGGCAGAAAGACTTTCCAATCACCACATCTTCCATCGGATCAGCACCTACCAGGTCAGAATCCTTCTATATTTTATCAAAGATATAGTTCCACCTCTTATAAGTCATATCCTTCTATTCTCAATTTCTTTATTCCCATTTTTTAGTGTTTTTGTAAAATTTTATGATTGTCCCACGAATTGTGTACTCAAATTCTTATATCTGTGTATGTCCAATTAATGTTTTCATTACACATTTACATTTATAAGGGCATGATGTCTCTTTATTGTGTTCTAATTTTGAATATTCATAGTTTTTTTTAATCTGCTAAAAATATTATAGCTTCATGTATAGGAACTAATAAGAAATTGTTTGTAATATTTATTGATATTATTTCATGAAAATCACTCATTTCATTAAGATCATGCTAAACATGAATATCTTGTTCATATTAATTTTTTTACACTATGTGTATTACATAACAAGTATGTATCATGTTTCTATCAAAATCTATATATATATAAAATGACACTCTGTTCACTTATCCTTTGCACAATAGACCATATAGAGTATCTACTAGAACTTTTCCAAATAGTATGTGGTTCCTAATTATTACTTCTTCCTTCTTCATGAAACTAATTTACAGAATGTCACATTCTCAATAATAGTGAATATTAGTTTTTCTAATATAACCATTAATCATTCTTCCTTCGACATCATACATGTGTTATCCAATCACCTTTTTAAAACACAATGACCACTTTCACTGATTTGGGGTTCCTCAAAATGCTTGGGAAAATCAGAAAAATGCATGTATTTAATCGTGTTTCTCATATGGTTTTATGGATACATGTTCATCTCGAAAATCATGACTGCGTGGTTCAAATATCATGAGGACCATGAGATTATTATTCTTCACACAAATGAAGTTTTTTTCTACAACTATGTGTTTTTGTTTTCACTTTTTATTTGTCCGAATAGGGAGATTTGTGATCATTAATCATGGTTGTGGGTGGTCATTTATGGTGTAAGATAGTATGACTTAATTTTACTTGATATATCCAATATTACTATTGATTTATGTTCAATTTGATTATCTTTAACTAGTGATGTTATTTAAAATGTTTTTATTAATGGTTATAATAATGACGATATGGTATATAGGTTCATATGGTGTGTATAAGGGTCCACGTGGTGTGTATAATGGGTAGAATGGTATCAGGGAACTCAATTCATTAATTTAAGCCCTCATTCTCACTAGCATGTAAGAAATTGAGTGATTTCAACTCATCCTTACATGATTTCTTACCTTAGATAGTGTCCAACATATGGAATATGAGCTTTTGAATTCATTAGTTAACTAGGATCATATATTCCATTTCCCCCAAGATGACTGTACTAATATAACTTTAGGGTCAACTAAATATGGTCCTTATTGTACATTGTATATTATGTGTCCTTCTTGGCCAATACTCACTTTTATGAGGGTGGGGTGCTTTTCACTACATCAACTAGAAACTTCTTACTTTATCTTTTATGTAAATGTATTTTCTATTAAAGTTCAATCCTATTGAATTGTTTATGACAAAATGACTTATATAAATTCATTTTATAGAATGGATAGAATTTGGATGTATGAAACCGATCGGATCTCAAGCTATTTTCAAAACAATTTGGAGAGCATTATATATTTTTCTTTTCACAATGCTTCAGATAGTGGTCGCATACACTGCCCATGTTCCAATTGTGTTGGTAGACCTTGGTTGAGCCATGAAGAAGTTAGCTACCACATAACCAAAAATGGTTTTCAAGCAAACTATTTTGTGTGGTATCACAATGGGGAGAAAATGAAATTTCAATTTGGTGATGATTAAAGTGAAAGGACTGGAATGGTGAAATTTTTTGATGATTGGTTTCGATTTATTCGTCATCATGAAAAGAAAGTATTTCGACTCAAGAAGACTTTGATATGAGGACAGCTGATGCATCTAGTGAAAATGATTATATTGATAGGTTGAAAAAATAGAATGATGCTTCCACGACTCCAGTATATTGACAATGAGATAAAATGAAAAAGTTGGAATTTTTAATTCGATTGTATCATGGGAAAACTATGTATGGAATTTCTAATACAACATTCGATTACATTCTTACCCTCTTGAAGGATTTACTTCCAGATGATGCAGATATTCACTCAAACCACAATATGGCATGGAAGTTAGTTGAGGAACATGGATTTTCAAGAAACAAGATTCATGCTTGCCCGAAATATTGGATTTTATTCTGGAAGAAAACTTCTGAACGAAATGATTGTATAAAATGTGGCACATCCCGCTGGAAGTCAAAATCTGATGGAACACCATCCCGCGTTCCACAGAAATTAATGTGGAACTTTCCATTGATCCCCATACATCAGAATCTTTTTATGTCTAATGACATATCAATAAAAATGAGATGGCATGATATCAAGAGAAGGAAGACTAATGATGAGTTGGTTTATCCTGCAGATGGATTTTCATGGCAAATATTTGATGCTCGACATCTGGATTTTGCAGCTGATGTGCGTAATGTGAGGTTGGGTCTTTCATGCAACGGTTTTAATCCATTTGGGAAGATGTTTACTTCACACATCACATGTCTTGTTTTTATACACATTTATAATCTTCCCCCATGGTTGTGTATGAATAAACCTTTCACTTTCATGAGTATACTCATATCTGGTCCTTAGATCCCGGAATTGATATTGATGTATACATGCAACCATTAATAAATGAGTTGAAACTTTTTTGGGATGTGGGGGTGCGCACTACGATGCATGTTCGAAAGACATATTTCAGATGCGTGCTACGCTTATGTGGACAATAAATGATTTTTCGGCTTATGCAATGATTTCTGGATGGAGCACGAAGGGAAAACTGTCATGTCTAGTATGTATGAAGAATACAAGATCCAGAAGACAGAAACATTGTTGTAGTTTCAGTTTTATGGGACATCGACGATTCTTGCCAAAGGATCATCCATATAGAATGAATCGTTGAAGATTTGATAATACCATAGAGACTGATGATCCACCATAGCGAATGTATGGAACTGACGTGCTTAATAAATTTAAAGATTTCAGTTTTTCGTTCGGGAAGGGTCAAATGAAATCTAGAAAGAGAAAGAAAGTTTCCACTGAATCCTGTTACAATTGGAGGAAGAAGAGTATCTTTTTTTATTTTCCTTATCAGTCAACCAATTTGTTACATAATTTCTTAGACGTAATTCATATTGAAAAGAATATATGCGAAATGTTGCTTTAGGTTCTTCTAAATGTCAAGTGGAAGACAAAATATGATTTACGATCTCAGCGTGACTTGGTGGATTGGGGCAACAGACCAGAATTGCATCATGTGCGTATCAGTGAAAATAAATGGCAACTTCCATGTGCTTCTTATGCAATTACACCTATGAAAAAAACAATTTATGGAAGTATTAGAGACTATTAGTGTTCCTGATGGCTATTCAAGCCACATATCTAAACGGGTCAACAGAAGAGAGTCGAAGCTAAAATCTTTGAAGACTCATGATTATCACGTTCTACTACATGAGTTTATTCCAATAGCAATATGTCATCTTTTGTCCAATAATGTATGGGTGGCTATTATTCAGTTGTTCCATTTTTTAGAGATCTTTGTGCTAAGAAGTTGTCCAAGTCTTTCTTGCAAAAAATGTTGACAGATGCCCCATTAATTTTGTGTGAGTTTGAGAAAATATTTCTTCCATAATTTTTCACATGCATGCTGCATCTGACTGTCCATATTCCCACTGAAATACTTCTCGGAGGACATGTTTCCTTTCATTGGATGTATCCAACTGAAAAAAATATGTTCACATTAAAGTCTTATGTCCGAAACAGAAATCATCCTGAAGGTTCTATCGTGAACGGTTACTTGGATCAAGAATGTATGGATTTCTGCTTGATGTATTTGCCTGATCATACTACAAGATTGAACAAACCAATGAGAAATGAAGAAGAACAGTATGAGAAAATTGAACCCAGTTTTCCATCACTTCCTCAAACATGAGGAATTCCTAGATCATATACATTGAAGACATTAAGCCATGAAGAGTTGGAGATGGCACATCGCACAGTTTTCTTCAACTGTGATTTGTTCGATGACTATATCAGGTAACTAAATTGATTATGTATATCTTACATATATATATCTGTTAAACTATTAATATTTTTTATCTACACGGAACATAAAACAATGATAAATAGGAGGCATCGTTCTTTATCTTTGAGAAGGAGATAGACTTTGCATAGAAAAGAGTTTTCTTCTTGGTTAAAATTGAAGGTATAAAAAAATTAATGTTTAAAATAATTATATCAATATTTAATTATGTTTAATATTCATTTATATTGCAGGTATTGAGTTTGTCTACTGACTCTGTCTCTGAGGAAATAAGAGCTTTGGATTTTGGTCTTAATACTGTGGTTTGTGACTGTAAATCAATTGTTATCAATGAGTATAAATTTATTGTCACTAAACGAGAAAAGAACATGAGAACACAACATGATGGTCTTATGGTTACTGCCACAACAGATTGTTATGCCAGTGCATCAGATAGTAGACCGCGATTTGAAAATTTGGGATATTATGGAGTTATTAAGAAAATAATAATATCAGATTATTACTCTCATGGATGAGTCACAATGATGAAATTCCATTGGTTTGATTCGATGATGAGACATGGAACATTTATTGATGATTGTGGATTTTGAGTAATTAATATGACTCACACTCTTGCTACCGAAGAACCATATGTGTTGGCATCAATGGCTAAACAACTTTTTTATGTCAAAGACCAACTTCGACCTGAATTTGGTGTCATAGTTGAAGTGATTCCAAGAAATATTTTTGATGATGGTGATGATGGAATTGACACTGTCCCTAGTGCCATTGGAACCAATCCATTTATTTCTTTTGATGACTCAAATAGCTCAATTGTCAGATTTGATTGTGAACCTGAAGTTGTGGTTGAAAATATATAGAATCATTCATCCATGTTCTAAATTCTTTTGGTTTACCTTGAGTTGGGTTGTTAATGTTGTTAATATTCAAATTTGTTTAGTATTGATCACAAATATGTTTTAGCTGACTTGATCGTTATGTGAATTTTCAATGTTTATCGGCTGTAGTTTTATTTGAATTGCATTTTCTAATTTGGAATTGAACCGTATTCAAACATAGTCAAACAATATTTCTAACTTGGTGAACATTACAACTTGTATGATTTATTAAATCCATTAAAGCTCTTCTAAATCAATTGATAGCTTAATTGACCATTATGTAAATTTTCAATGTTTATTGGTTGCAGTTTTATTTGAATTGCATTTTCTAATTTGGAATTGATCTGTATTCAAAAATAGTCAAACAATATTTCTAACTTGGTGAACATTACAACTTGTATGATTTATTAAATACATTCAAGCTCTTCTAAAAGAATTGATAGCTAAATTACCAATGAATCCCCCTATTCCCTCATTTATTTAGTTTTTTGGGTTACACACTAGTTTTCTTTTTCTAATTAATTACATATTTGTTTTCAAAATGCAGGAAATGAAGCCAATTCAAGAGAGATGAAGGAAAAAAATGATGGAGAACAATTGTCGAATGAATGTGTTGGGAATTCCATCATTAGTGCCTGTAGTGAGTACTTTATTTCAAATTGATATATTTAAAGAATATATAATTTCATGTGATTAATTTTTTTGTAAAATTTTTTTTAGGATCCACCTATATGTCGACTGTTATTCGATGAGGATCCTAGTACTGGTCCTAGTACTCAGGCCGGTGGTACGAGGAGGGTTCATACCAGAGGTGGATGAGGAGCTAGGCGTACCCAACTAGACCATGCCCCTCCCATTGACATGTCATCCTTCCCACATTCTGATCCTAGTGTGTCGTTAGAGACACATGGGATATTTAGGCCTCCTATGTTTTTGCTACCTTCTGCATCTTCTAGCCCATCATTTTCACATCCCATGATGATTCCCACTCCTCAGTCAGCATCCGGGCAGACAGATGTCCCATCTTCTTTTCCTTCTACTTCTGTCTCTTTGAGCTTCTATATTCCATCGTCTTCGACTCTTGTTCCACCACAGGGTGTTCCATCAGTTTATGTGGATCCAGCGACACTCATCGATCAGACCGACACAGGTATATTTATAGGACCCTAACAAATTTTTATAGAAATATTTCTTTTCATTATAACATGTTTTGATAAAATATTTGTTTTTATTTTATGGCAGATACACCTACTGAGAGGAGGCGTTGGCGGGGGCGTACACGCATGCGTTCGGTGTGGAACCATCACACACAGGTTATGGTGGATTATAATGAAGACAACCATATTATTGAAAAAACAGGGCAGCAATGTCGGAGTTTTTTTGGCGACCCTTGCCAAATACTCCGACATCATTCTCGTCAGCCCGCTATCATGGAGACATTTTCCTCCTGATCTCAAGGATAGAGCTTGGGTATAGATATGGGAAAAAATCTGTTCTATTTAATGCCATGAATAATTTTTGTATTTATATGAATTAATATTTTGATTTCAGATTCGATTAAATTTTCCCGATGGTGAGGGTGAACAATCGGAATGTCTAAAGGATTTAGGCGAGCTTTGGAGAGCCTAGAAGCATGAGTTGTATATTGGTTGGGTTTCTAAAGGTGGCATTGAGTTAGAGGCAGTACCAGTGGTGGATGATTGTCCTATAGAGCATTATCATCAGATGATTACTCATTGGACGAGTATACAGTTTAAGGTATTAATAACATTTGAGATATTTAAATAATAACTTTCATATTTTTCATTAATACTATCTTTTTCATTTTCTAATTTTATTTAGGAATCATCTAGAAAAAATAAAAATAACATTGATGCAAAAAAATACCTCCACACACTGGGACGCACTACGATGCTTGATCATGAGATGAAGCAGGTATTACAATTGTTTATATGTTTTCATTATAACTTATACTTTCTTTTGATTCTTCAATTATTTAATAGTTTGCTAAATTATTCGTATATCTTTAGTTTTCAATGTCATTGTAGAGGCAAATACAAAATATTGAAGGACGTGTGCCTTGAGAAAAACTGTTTTTATCGAGTAGATGGAAAAAGGATGAAAGTTCCGTCAACGAAGCGACTCAGTAGCAAATTGTAAGTTTTAATCTGTTGAATTTATTTTTTAACATCTATTTTGAAACTTAGTGACATATTTATATTTGTAACAGGCTGCTTTTGAGGCCCTCGATGCCCATGAACCAGACAATTTTGGGCCAACAAATCACTTACATCAGGTGTCAGGAGAGGAGAATTCTGGCAGAGTACGCTGCCAACCTCAGATAGCCCCGATGAGGTATTGGCCCTCCTCAGGTATGAGCTGTAGTGCCACCGAGCTATATAAAGTTAGGGCACAGGCAGAACAGGCTGAGAAAAAATCCACAGAGATGGAAAAACAGTCTGCTAGGGCAAATAGTGCGTTTATGAAATTTATTGAAGTTCTACGTCCTACACTTCCAGCAGAGGTTAGCCCAAATTTTGATGAGTATATGTCGTCGATACGTTCTATATACGGTGCACCAGGTGGTAGTTCTAGTGGTGGTCAGGACGATTTCCAGCTTGACGATGATGATGGTGAGGAGTCTGATGCGGAAGAGGATGGAGTGGAGGAGGGTGAGGCGGGTGACGAGGGTGAGGAGTAGGTCGAGGATGAGGTGGAGGGAGAGGGCGAGGACGATGATGGAGACGAGGAGGAGGGTGATGTTGATTATGGTGATGATTGTGATGGTGATGTCGGACAAGTTGATCCATTACATTTTTGACTGATATTACTGAGATTTGATATTTAATCAATTCTAGTTGTTGGTTTTATCTAGACTAGTAGTATAGTATTGGAGTTGAGTTATTTTTATATATTATCTGTTTTTATGGATGTTGTTTCCTTTTAGTGGTTGTGTGTTTGGGAACCCCCCCCCCCCCCCTCCTTCCTGGACCCTGGACAACCCCCCACCCTCCTCCTTGGACCCCTGACAACCTCGTCGGACAGCCCCCCAGACAGCCCCCCGGACAGCCCCCCCACCCTCCTCCCTGGACCCCGGCAACCCCCCGGACAGCCCCCCAGACAGTCCCCACCCTCTTCCTTGGACCCCAGACAACCCCCCCGAACTGCCCCAGACAGCCCCCAGACATCCCCATGAAAATCCCCCAGACAGCCCCCCATCCTCCTCCCTGGACCCCAGACAACCCCCCGAACAGCCCCCCCCCCCCCCCACCATCCTCCTTGGACCCCAGACAGCCCCCCGAACAGCCCCCCGGATAGCCCCCCAGACAGCCCCCCCCTCCTCCTTGGACCCCAGACAACCCCCTGAACATCCCACAGATAGCCCCCCGTACAGCCCCCCACCCTCCTCCCTGGACCACAGACAGCCCCCCGGACATCCCCCCCACCCTCTTCCTTGGACCCCGAACAACCCCCCGCACTGAGGATTCTCATAAAATGGACAACATTTTATGTACATACGGAAAAACAACCAAACGCATTTGGATTCTATTTAAACATTAGGACAATGATCCATGGGTCATATGTGACGTGTATGAATCAAACCCGCCTCAATCTGAGGCGTGGTGTAGCTACCACCACATAAAGTGTCTATCTTTTGTTTAAAAGGATATCATTTGAAGAGAAAAACATCAACTGGAAAATGGAAAACCAACCAAACACATTTGGATTTTGTCGATACATTAGCACAACGATACATGGGTCATATGTGGCGTGCACGAGTCAACCCCGCCTCAATCTGAGGCACGGTGTGGCCACCACGACTCAAAGTGTCTATCTTTTGTTTCAAAAGGATATCATTTGATGTAAAAAACATCAACTGGCATACGGAAAACTGACCAAATGCTTTCGTATTGTGTCGATACTTTAGAAAAATGATCCATGGGTCATATGTGACGTGTACGAGTCAACCCCGTCTTCATCTGAAGCATGGTGTGACTGGAATCACTCTAAGTGGCTCTCTTTTGCTTAAAATGGACAACAATTTAAGTACATATAGAAAACCGACCAAACACATTCGGTTTCCATTGAAACT
The DNA here is from genome assembly GCA_963277665.1 of Viscum album. Taxonomy (NCBI): domain Eukaryota; kingdom Viridiplantae; phylum Streptophyta; class Magnoliopsida; order Santalales; family Viscaceae; genus Viscum; species Viscum album. The sequence continues at coordinate 97,132,156 of OY728158.1, forward strand.
TAAAGAGAATGATCCATGGGTCATATATGACATGTACAAGTCAATGCCGCCTCAATACGAGGCACGGTGTGGCCGGCACCACTCAAAGTGTCTGCCTTTTGTTTCAAAAGTACGTCATTTTAATTGATAAACATCAACTGTCATACGGAAAACCGACCAAACGCATTCGGATTGTGTCGATACAATAGAAAAACGATCCATGGGTCTTATGTGACGTGTACAAGTCAACCCCGCCTCAAACCGAGGCGTGGTGTGGCCTCCACCATTCAATGTGTCTGCCTTTTGTTTTATAAGGACATCATTTTAATTGAAAAACATTAACTGGAATATGGAAAACTGACCAAACACATTCGGATTGTGTCGATACATTTTCACAATGATCCATGGGTCATATGTGACGTGTATGAGTCAACCCCACCTCAATCCGAGGTGCGGTGTGGCCGCCACCACTCAAAGTGTCTATGTTTTGTTTCAAAAGGACATCATTTGAAATGAAAAACATCAACTGGCATACGGAAAAGTTACAAACGCATTAGAATTGTGTCGATACATTATCACAACGATCCATGGGTCATATGTGACATGTACGAGTCAACCCCGCGTTAATCTGAGGCACAGTGTGTCCGGAATCACTCTAAGTGGATACTCTTTTTCTTAAAATGGACAATAATTTAAGTACATACGGAAAACCAACCAAAATCATTCGGTTTCCATTGAAAGTTTAGGAGAACGATCCATGGGTCATTTGTGACGTGTGCGAGTCAACGCTGCCTCAATCTGAGGCGCGGCGCGGCCGGAACCACTCAAAGTGGATGCCTTTTGTTTCAAAAGTACGTCATTTTAATTGAGAAACATCAACTGGAATACGAAAAACCAAACAAACGCATTTGGATTGTGTCGATACTTTAGATAAATGATCCATGGGTCATATGTGACGTGTACGAGTCAACCCCGCCTCAATCCGAGGGGCGGTGTGGCCGCCACCACTCAAAGTGTCTGCCTTTTGTTTCAAAAGGACGTCATTTTAATTGAAAAACATCAACTGGCATACGGAAAACCAACAAAACACATTAGGATTATGTTGATACATTAGATCAACGATCCATGGGTCATATGTGACTTGTACGAGTCAACCCCACCTCAATCTGAGGCACGGTGTGTCCACCACCACTCAAAGTGTCTGTCTTTTGTTTCAAAAGGACATCATTTGAAATGAAAAACATGAACTGGCATACGGAAAAGCGACCAAACGGATTCGGATTGTGTCGATAGTTTAAAAAAATGATTCATGGGTCATATGTGATGTGTACGAGTCAACTGCGCCTTAATCTGAGGCACGGTGTGGCCGGAATCACTCTAAGTGGCTCTCTTTTTCTTAAAATGGACAACAATTTAAGTACATACGGAAAACTGACCAAACGCATTCGGTTTTCATTGAAACATTAATAGAACGATCCATTGGTCATAAGTGATGTGTATGAGTCAACCCCGCATCAATCCGAGGCGTGGTGTGGCCGCCACCACTCAAAGTGTCTGTCTTTTGTTTCAAAAGGACATCATTTGAAATGAAAAACATCAACTGGCATACGGAAAAGTGACCAAACACATTCGGATTGTGGCGATACTTTAGAAAAATGATCCATGGGTCATTTTGGACGTGTATGAGTCAACCCCGCCTTAATCTGAGGCACGGTGTGGCCGTAATCATTCTAAGTGGCACTCTTTTGCTTAAAATGAACAACAATTTAAGTATATACAGAAAACCGACCAAAAGTATTCAGTTTCCATTGAAACTTTAGGATAACGATCCATGGGTCATATGTGACGTGTACGAGTCAACGTTGCCTCAATCCGAGGTGTGGTGTAGCCGCCACCACTCAAAGTGTCTGCCTTTTGTTTCAAAAGTATGTCATTTTAATTGAAAAACATCAACTGGCATACGGAAAACCAACCAAACGCATTCGGATTGTGTCGATACATTAGCAAAACGATCCGCGGGTCATATGTGATGTGTACGAGTCAACCCCATCTCAATCCGAGGCATGGTGTGGCCGCCACCACTCAAAGTGTCTGCCTTTTGTTTCAAAAGAATATCATTTTAATTGAAAAACATCAACTAGCATATGGAAAACCGAACAAACACATTTGGATTGTGTCGATACATTATCACAACGATCCATGGGACATATGTGACGTGTACGAGTTAACCCCGCCTCAATCTGAGGCCCGGTGTGGCCTCCACCACTCAAAGTATCTGTCTTTTGTTTCAAAAGGACATCACTTGAAATGAAAAACATCAACTAGAATACGAAAAAGTGACCAAACGCATTTTGATTATGTCGATACTTTAGCACAACAATCAATGGGTCATATGTGACATGTACGAGTCAACCCCACCTTAATATGAGGCATGGTGTGGCCGGAATGACTGTAAGTGGCACTCTTTTGCTTAAAATGGACAACAATTTAAGTACATATGGAAAACTGACCAAACGCATTTAGTTTCCATTGAAACTATAGGATAACGATCCATGGGTCATATGTGATGTGTACGATTCAACCCCGCCTCAATCAGAGGTGCGGTGTGGCCGCCACCACTCAAAGTGTCTATCTTTTGTTTCAAAAGGACATCATTTGAAATGAAAAACATCAACTGGCATACGGAAACACAACCAAACACATTCGTATTGTGTCGAGACTTTATCACAATTATCCATGGGACATATGTGACGTGTAAGAGTCAACCACGCCTTAATCTGAGGCACGGTGTTGCTGGAATCACTCTAAGTGTCTCTCTTTTTCATAAAATGGACAACAATTTATATACATTCGGAAAACCGACCAAACTCATTCGGTTTCCATTGGAACTTTAGGATAATTATCCATGGGTCATATGAGACGTGTATGAGTCAACACTGCCTCAATCCAGGGCACGGTGTGGCCGGTACCACTCAAAGTTTCTGCCTTTTGTTTCAAAAGTACGTCATTTTAATTGAAAAACATCAAATGGCATACGGAAAACTGACCAAACGCATTCGTATTGTGTCTATACATTAGAAAAACAATCCATGGGTCATATGTGACGTGTATGAGTCAACCCCTCCTCAATCCGAGGTGCGGTGTGACCGCCACCACTCAAAGTGCTTGCCTTTTCTTTCAAAAGGACGTTATTTTTATTGAAAAACATCAACTGGCATACGGAAAACCAACCAAACACATTCGGATTGTGTCTATACATTATAACAACAATCCATGTGTCATATGTGACGTGTACGAGTCAACCCCGCCTCAATCCGAGGTGCGGTGTGGCTGCCACAACTCAAAGTGTCTGTCTTTTGTTTCAAAAGGACATCATTTGAAATTAAAAACATCAACTGGCATACGAAAAAGAGGCCAAACACATTCGGATTGTGTCGATACATTAGAACAACGGTCCATGCATCATATGTGATGTGTACGAGTCATCCACGACTTAATCTATGGCACGGTGTGGCCGGAATCACTATAAGTGGATCTCTTTTGTTTAAAATGGACAACAATTTACGTACATACGGAAAACCGACCAAATGCATTTGGTTTCCTTTGAAACATTAAAAGAATGATCCATGGGTCATATGTGATGTGTACGAGTCAACCCCGCCTCAATACGAGGCGCGGTGTGGCCGGTATCACTCCAGGTGTATGAATTTTGATTAAAATGGATATTATTTCTGGTAAAAATATATGGTATACAAAAAACTGATCAAATTATGAATTGACTTCAAGATTCCACATATAAATGTCATCTAAATTTTAAATTGAATTCCAAATGAATTATGTGTGTTTATAATTATGTTATGAATTCTAATTTAATTATGGATGTGTATAGTTCCACCATTATATGTTAAATGTGTATGAATTTGTTCTCTATATGTAAGTGTTAGTTGGTTATTGCAGGTACAATAATTGTATATGTATGTGTTAGTTTATTGCAGGTAAAATAATTGGATTGAAAATGAGAGTGAACCCACAAAATGAGACCTGGTGGGCAAATTGGAGTGCTGGTTGCAAATTGGGGAGCGGCTGGGCAAATTGCAGAGCTGCTGTACAATTTTCCCAGCAGAGGCTATGCCAACGGTTCAAAACCATTGCCATAGAATGTGTATGTCTTGTTTTACCAATGGTTTATAAAACCGTTGGTAAAACACCTTTCCCAATGGTTCTAAACCGTTGGGAAAGAGGAGATGTTGGGTTTTTCCCAACGGTTTTGAAAACCATTGGGAAAAACAATGTAATTTTCAGAACTTTGTCCCAAAGGTTTTCCAGAACCGTTGGGATAGGGTAATTTTTCTCCACCCTATCCCAATGGTTCACTGTAAACCATTGGGAAAAGTTTTTCCCAACGACTTACTTCCCTACGGTTTGGAGAACCGTTGGTATAACATATACCAACGGTTCTCCAGCCTTTCCCAACGGTATAGAACCGTTGGGAAATCCTGTATTTCCAGTAGTGTCTTTTTCATGTATGTTTTGTTTATTCAATTCGCATATCTGAATCTTATTGACATATTCATAGCAGTGACCTTGTTTATTAACTTCATCCACTCGATATCTGGTGTCCAAATCTTTATCTGGATTTGATTCCAGTTTTCATCCAGTTGACATTCAATTATAATATTTTTTATTGGAAATCATTTTTATTGATCTGTCTCATTTCTATGAATCTATACTATTATATTTAATTTATCTCTTATACGATATAATATTTTAGAACATATTTTCTTCTTGCTCTAAAACCCTTTCTTATAAACCACACATTGTACTTATAATTACAATGATATATATGTTTCACAATTGATCTTCAATGTGTCAAATTTAAAAAATCATCTTAAAGATTTATTCATTTTTGTCTGTGTCACTTTATGTTTTCGTTTTCTATTACTATCCAACTAAGAGGATTGTAAATTCTAACTTTTATTTCTCCAAACCTTCAATAACTTTGAATATTTTATTAGATTCACAACATCTTATTTAATTATTATAGGAGAAACTTGTAATTTTTTTAATGTCATAATAATCATTCAGGATGTTATAAATAGCAAGTCCAGTCTCTTAAAACACACCTTTAATTCTCGGGACTCTCTATCTCACTTATTAATATATTGAAGAAAAATGTAGCAGTCTGCAAATTAGGTGTGGGACTATTTCCAATTATTTCTATTTCAAAAAACATTTATTATAAAATTCTATGAAGTTTTATATATTTATGTATATTTCTATCCGTCATCTTTTAAAATTTTCCAAAGAGGTTTACTAATGCTTTGTTGGAATTTGTATACCTGAAATCAGTGTAAGGTATTTTAATATTTATTTTATGAAATTACATTCTTCATCAATGTTTACGTATGGGTTTATTCAAAACAAAACCAACATTTTAATTTTCTTAATTAAATGTTGTTTCAAGTAAGGATAATTATATATTCATTTTAAAGTATATATGGTATGGATCCTTTTTTTATTAGTTTTAAAGTTGTTGAATGAATTTACATGGGTTTCTGCTGCTAAATTTTTATAATGCACATCCCTTGTATATATTTTATGTATACACCTTTATATTCCTAGTCTCTTTTCAGTAAGATGTATATGAATCATTAATTAATGTTCTGGGTGTGAACAAAATTTGCAAGAGTTTATTTTGATTTAATTTTGATATATAAAATCCTTTTATATAATTTGTGTATATATGATTTTATAATAAAATCTTTAATTATTTTGGATTTTCAAAAGGGTAATTCTCAATATATAACCGATTTTCTCTATAAAAAACATACTTTCAAATTGTAAAATCGTATATATATGTTTATATGTTTCATCCATATGTTTCATTTATGTTTAAACTGGATTTTTTCTTGGAAACTATGTTTACATGTTCATATTATACATATTCAAATGTGATTTATTTAATTAATTCATGAATTTCATTTATAATATAAGTAGTGGCCATTATATAATTCAATGACATGTCGCGCACATCAGTTTTATTAATCACATGTGTAAGTTGTAGGGATAATATTTTTTCTTTTTTTATTCACAATGTATATATAAAAATGTTTAATGGGTAAATTGTTATTATGTATGAATGATTATTAAAAGAATGATTCATTGACAGTAAAATTATGTACGGCAAATCATGTGGGGATATGTCGATACATAAATCGACTACTCCAGAGCAAGAAAATTACATCCTATGAAGGTATATATATATATGTGCATGAATATATAAATATAAATTTGTACAGATGAATACATATATATCAAATGTTGTTTACAAGTTTTATTATATGAAAACCCAGCGCAGATGAATAAGTATCTAAAGAAAGCCAAAAAATGTTTTTAGAAAACCCGACTCTCGAGTGTGGTAGACAAGAAGGGATTGGGCGTGGGCCTATCATCGCCTGTAATTCATTGAGCAGTCTTAGAATTAGTAATTTTTTTTCTCAGTATCTTGCCTTATGTTTTAAAATATACACTGGAGTATATTTGAAAAATTTTAAATGTAAGTATATTCTAAAAATTGTACTAGTATTTTGATACCCTAATTTCTAACGATATTATTTTAAGATAAAAAAGTTATTTCTAAATGTTTATATATCGTTTTTCAAAAATATTTATCGAAATTTTTTATACCCCTTACTGTGCATCTTTGGTGCCCACCCCTAGTTTTTGAAATGTTTTTCACAGGTTTCCAGAGATAGACATTGTTTTTTTAGTGTGTCGAAGCATAGTAGACATTTGTTTTATTATTTCAACTCTGATAAATGTAAGTTTTTGTCTAATCATTCAGAACCTAGACCGGTAAAAGATCCTCACTTCATTAAATTGTTCTATACTTGTATATTCACATACAAAAATTACACATCATTTTTAGGCACCGAGTCCGGACGAGCGGGCTCAGGGGGTTATAAAACGCACTATTTCCTTCACATAAAGGCATCGCAATCTCTCAAATGATACCTGCTCTCTGATCGGAAGAAAGTGGGCTGACATGGTGAGTTGGTCTACAATCACCCAAATCGATTTGGGAATTTTTGATGTACATGGATGACCCATCATGAATTCCGTGGATATATCATCACATTTCCACTCTAAGACCTCTAAGGGATATACCATTATAGCTAGTACCTGGTTCTCCACCTTCACTTGCTAACAAGTGAGGCATCCTGATAGAAACTCTGCAACCGCCTTCGTCATACCAGGCCACCAGTGCTGTCGTCGACGGTCCTGGTATATCTTCGCCACTTCTGGATGTACTGCTAGAGGGGAAGTGTGGAACTCCATCAACACTTCCTCCTGAAGTGCAATTGGTACCATGGTACATCCTCTGAAAAGGATGATGTGCTCCTGACCTTCATAAAATTCATTAGGTGCCTTCCCTATTGATATCAGAGCACGTCGTGTATAAAAGTTAGCATCCCCATGTTGTGTCTCCGTGACTCACTGAAGAAGTGGGGGAGTGACTATAAGAGACTGTAGATAGGATGCCACATCCCTATCCAAAAAGGATATATGTAAGGCATCCAGCTTCTCTATCACCTCTCTTATTAGCAGAATACCAGTCCTCATGCTGAGGGCATCTGCAACAATGTTCCCCTTCCCAGGAGTATAGACGATCTCCATGTAATATTCCTAGAGGAACTGGAGCCATATATATTGTCTCAGGTTCATTTCATTCTGAGAGAAGATATACCTGAGAATCTTGTGATCAAATTACATGGTAAAATGTTCACCCATCAGATAGTGCTTCCACGTCTTCAAGGTGATGACCACTACTGCTATCTCAAGTTCATTGGTAGCATAGTTCTTCTTGTGTTGCCTCAACTGCTGAGAACCATACGCGATCATAGCTTTCTCCTGCATCAGGACACACCCATGTCTGGTCGTTGATGTGTCGGTGTAAACTATGTACCCTACGCCCTCCTCTAGAATCCTACAGATATGGGCACTAGTCAGCCTCTTTTTTAGCTCCTGAAAGCTCTAGTGTCATCTATCTGACCACATGAAGGGTTTCCCCTTCTTCTTCAAGGCTGATAGTGTTGTTGCAACTCTGGAGAAGGTTGGTATGAATCTCTGATAGTATCCAACCATGCTTAGGAAACTCCATACCTCTGCTACACTCCTGGGTGCCTCCCAAGAAAGTCCTTCCACAATCTTATTTGGATCCACTGTAACTCCAACATCCGAGATGACATGACCCAAGAAGTGAACCTCTCAAATCCAGAACTTTCACTTCGAGATCTTACCATAAATCCAGTTCTCTCTGAGTGTGTCAAGTACTACAAACAATTGGTAGGCATGCTCCTCCTCAATTGTTGAGTAGATCGGAATGTCTTCACTGAATATTACAACAAATAGATCGAGGTAAGTCTATAAGATCTCGTTCAGGAGACTCTTGAACACTTTTGGAGCATTGGTTACGGCAAAAGGCATAACCAAGAACTCGTAGTGGCAGTAAAGACACTTGAAGGCCATCTTCTACACATCCTCATCTCGAATTCTGAGCAGGTGATAGCCTGATCTAAGGAATATCTTCTAGAACCATTGTGCTCCCTTGAGCTGATTAAAGAGGTATTTAATCCTCCGGAGTGGGTAATTGTTCTTCAGGGTCACCTGGTTCAGGCGACGGTAGTCAAATATAGCCTCAAGCTCCCGTCTTCCTTCTTGGAGAACAGAATCGGGGCTGCCAAGGGAGAAACACTGGGCCGGATGAATCCCTTCCCCTGCACATCCTCCAACTGTACCCACACCTCACTAATATTGGTGGGAGCCATTCGATATTCTGGATTAGAAATCGGTGTCGTCCTGGGGTACAAGTCAATATAAAAGTCCACCTCTCTACGTGGAGGTAGTCCTAGGACATTGTCTGGAAAAACATCTATGTACTGTTCCACCACTACAGGATATGTCAGACTCTCCACATCAACTAATATAAGGGTGAGGGGAAAAAACTGGTGAGTGATTAGCTGCACCCTCCTCCGAGTAAGTCTGTCCAATGCTGCAAAGGTTCCCTTCAAGCCGGTGAAGGTGAACCCGGTCTCATCCATGTGGACACACCGTACTTTGTGCCTAATATAGTCAATATGTCCATAGATTATAGATAATTAGTCTATACCCAAGATGATGTCGAAAGGCATCGACGCTGGTATGAGGAGATCCCATCCGAACATCTCGCCTCCTAGAGTAATCTCACACTGCCGACACCACTATGTACTCGTCGAGTCTACTCCCGTAGAAGTCTCTAGCCATAAAGATCGAGCCAACATCTCTGTCAGAATCTACGAACTCTGAATGAGGGCAGTGGATATGAAGGAGTGACTAGAACCTATGTCTATAAGAACTACAGCTACGGTGGAGTAGACACATATTGTACCTTGAATCATCTCTGGAGCACCATTGTCATATTCCTAAACTTCCGAATGTTGAGATCTCCCCTGTTCACCCACTCCCTATGGTCAGGGTGGACCTCCTAATGGTGGTGGTGGCAACACCTAGAAACATCATCAACCACCTGATGATTGACCAGCTCCTCTGCTACATCCTCTTGAGCCCTGAGGACCACCTAGATCGAATTTCTTCCTCTACCTAGGAGGTCCCTCAACTGACTGTTAATCATCTTTAAAGTGGTTCAGACAGTCACGTAACATGTGACCCTGTCCACTGCATGAGTAGCCCTTCCGGGTACTAGCATGTGTGTCTCTGCTCTATGTGACCCACACAACTTATCTCGAGTCATGTAGTCGACCACCTATCAGTCTGGTCCTCTTGGACCTCTGCGTCATCTGTCTATTTCCAGTTGCAGAAGAGTCCGCTGCATGTCGACTAGTTGTGGGTCTTACTGCTGGTGACTTCTCAGCAAGGAAACTCTCCACAAGGAGGGCTCTCTCTAAAATCCATTCCTGTGTCGAAATGTTGAGGGAGATCATCGATGCCCTGATCTCTCGCCTGAGCCCCTTCTCGAAGATCTGGGCCCCGAATAATGGGTCTCGTACCATGTTAGTGGAGTAGCGTGAGAGTTTGGTGATCCTCACTGAGTATTGTGCTACTATCATGCTACCTTGTTGTAGATGAATTAGCACCAGTATCCACACCGCACGAAGGGTGGTTAGAAAAAACTCCGCCCAGAACATGCTCTCGAAGTCTGTACATTGAAGTGTCACCTCTTCATGCACCTAGAGCACCAGGCTCCACCATCTACCTACTGTAGCTTGAAGGAGGCTGGAAGTAAGGATAACTATGAAGCTTGATGGTGTCCCTACTATCCTGAAGACTCTCTCCATAGCCTCCATCAAATCCTTAGCCGCCTATGTGTCCTTCTCTCCTCTGAACCTGGGTGTCCTCTAGAGTTGGAACTCATTGAACGTGCTCAAGTGGTGTGAATCATCTGCTGTTGAGGCTGGTGGCATCGGTGGACCAACGGGAAGTGTCACCGCTGGTTCCTTCGCTAGTAAAGGGCCCTGCACCAAGGCCTCATCGCTCAGTGTTCTTTCTGTGAAAACAACTATCGGGGCTCTAACTGGTCATCCACGGGGAGGCATCCTGAAAAAAAAGTAGTATTGATATGGTCAAAGATTATACCTAGTGAGCTGACCAAGTTGAGTTGACTTAAGAAAACATTTAAAGACACACGCGCAATCAGAGTTTTCATATACCAAGTCAGAAATCATTAGTTAGGGTCCTGGTGTACGGATACATCGGCCACCACACAAATACTGGACTCCCTGCACTGAAAATCACACTCAGTACCCTAAACAATATTTCTTCATAGAAAACAATAATTAGAGTTCTGAGTTATGTGGTAGAAACAACTCCTATGATACCAATTTTTCATGACCCATCCCCCGGAGTCCATATCATTACTACCCTAATCCCGCCTTCCATAGGAAAGGGGCTGCCGACTAGCACCAAAGGTGAAAATCACTAAACTATGAAGGCATTGCCTTTATAATAGTAAACAAACACTACAGAGTACGCAATTGGAAGTAAAAAATGCTAACTAAAACTGTATACAAAAGAGTGTTATGAAAGTAATGGGGGCCATAAATTCAACCCCAATAGTAAATTACAATACAACTGAAAATATATTACAAAATAAGTAAGGAATTAAATCAGTTACGGGGTCTTCCTTCGGCATTACCACCTGAAGGGTTGGTAAATATGGCCTCCTCATCACCCCAAGTCCGTCCATCCACTCCATGTACGTCTTTTCGAGTGTTCCACCTCCGTGTACTATCCAGTTTTGCTACTCTCTACCCCGATCAGTATTGTATGTCATTTGCACCCCATACAATGAGGTGTGAGAACAACCTGTATAGGGGTGAGTATAACGATACTCAGTAGGGACCCATAGACACTCAAGGTCTCACAAAATCCAACAAGGATAACCAAAATGTGTGGAGTCAATGGATAACCATTACTTAGGTATATACCCATACATATTACTATGTTATTTAGTAGCCTATATCAATCATGAGGAAAACACGAAAGTCAATGACTAATCTCAAAACTGGATTTTTAGTTTAGCATAGAAGAGCAGATGATTAGTTGGGAAGCTAGATCATCTTATTCTAAGAATAGGTACTGCATCTGACCATACAGAGTCTGACCCACACAGGATCGATAGGAACAAACAACGCAAAGACCCACATAAGATATGGCCCACATAGGATCGGTATGCGCTGACCCACACAGGATTGTTGAGCATTGTCCCACACAGGATCTGACCCACATAGAATCGGTATGTGCGGTCCCACACAGGATTTCTGAGCACTGAACCACATAGGATCTGACTCACACAGGATCTCTTGGTACCTACTCTGTATGTTCTTTCTCCAACCTCCGCCACACTGCCATCTATTAGGTCTTTATACACTGTTCACTTGCCTATGAAGAAACCACTCCATGATCTACTATTCATACTCCAATTGTCACGAACTCTTGATTAGAAGTATCTCAATGGACTGCCACATCATAGGGGTCACAATGCAACAGACAACGCATCCATCGGACGCCCGATCTGTGAGTTATTAGAATTTCTATCTCGGGGGGGGGGGGGGGCTGGTTGGATTTAAGGTTCAAAACAAACTGACCATACCACAATTGTGTCCAAACCTTAAGTGGGGTATTCCAAAAGAACCATATCTCTCTATGATCTCTGTCTCCATAGACGGTTCGTTGATCAGACTCCCGTAGCCCATGATATGGGAGAAAATGGTCTAAACTAGCCAAATTGGTCCGTGTCTGGTCCGACCCCATCGGGGCAACCGAGCCCGACCCAGTTTGGACCGGCGTCTAACCCAGTCCATGGGTCCAATCTGGTCCGTAGAAGCGGCCAGGACAGAGGGGGCTTCCCGGCCCAAGGGCGGCTCGGCCATGGACGGCCCGGTCGTGGCCAGTAGGCTAGCCCGTGTGGCCGGTTGGCAGGCCCGCGTGGCCGAGCAGCTACGCATGGGGTGGGCAGTGCGGTGCCCCGTGGAATCTAAAGGATCCAGTTCCAGACACTGGTTCGGTGAACTGTGGGACACTAAGGGTGCCTCCTGAAGCACGCCCCAGTGGACAGCTAATCCGGCCGCCCCTGGCTCCTTCACCGTGGCACAACGGTGCCACAGTTCTGCTGGCCTCAACACGGCATGACGGCGCCACACCACCACCACCACTGCCCATCCTGGCCACTACATCCTTCTTCTCTATGCAACGCGACGATGCTGCACTCATCGCCTGACATCCATGACCCTCTTGGCCATGATCCCCTTCTTCTGGAATGGTGCGACGACACCGCGCCCCTCTAGCACCGCCGTGGCCCACTTGGCCACGAGTCAATTACCTACAAGGCCCGACGGTGCCGCGCCCTTGTGGCGATCCAGCGGCCTTGCGCCGCCGGCTTCTTCATGGTCCACCTCCATCGTCAACACAAGAATAACCAAAGGGGGATGGTCAGGCCGTGTTCGTGCGGTTTGAGCTCTCCCTGACATGCTAATAATATTTGGTATACCATAATCTAGAAATTTGAATGAGAATAATGGATGGTTATACTCATATATAAAATAACTCAACTTCCCCTACCCCGGTTGCCGATGATCATTGACGATGTCGTGGAAAGTTGGATGTCGTTCTGTTGACATCTGAAGAGGAAGAGCTCGGAGAAGACGAGTCGAGATGACGTCGTTCGCGTACTTCGTGGGAGGCGGTGCTTCCCTTTCTTACCCCGGTTGAAGAAGGAAGAAGATGGTGTTCGTCATTCTTCGGTGGTGAGGGGAATTTTTCGTGTTCTTCATGGAGAGGATGTAGTTCTCTTAATTCTTCCATGTTTCACCAAGACTCCACCGAAAGAGAGTTTCCAACTAAAATGAAATATTATCTTTGTCTATTATTTTATTGTCGGCATGAATTTAAAAGAATTCAAAAGGTGCCAATTAGTTAAGTAAAGGAGTTGGAACTCTAATGAGGGGAAGGTGAAGAGGCTCCCCACTTAATTGGGGGATCCAAGGGGTTAAAGGGTGGTTAAGAAGTTTGGGTGGGCCCCAACTTAATTATCCTCCCAAGGGAGGTTATGCTTAGGTGGGCCCCACCACCATAACCTTTCATGGAAGGTTAAGGTGTGGTGGCCCCCACCCCCAACCTCCACCTGGGGGTTTTAACCACCCAAATAAAAATAAGCTAACTCTTATTTTTATTTAACTTAATTAAAAACCCCCAAAATGTGACTTCCAATCTCATTAGAATGCAACCACGGTGAAGGTATCACTAAGAAATCACTGACGCTGTGAGTTCAACGGTGCCCTTGAATTTCAATTTAGAGCACTGGTTCAAAATTTATAAAATCACGTATGTATGTTTACTGAATGTACCCGAACTAAACTTCATAAATTGATTCTGGGCACAATGGGCCTTGGAATCTAGCGCTATCAGAAACTGCAGACTCATAAAATTCCCATGTATTTAAGAATAAAAAATTCCACGGTAATCTCGAGTCTTTATAATTATTATCACAAAAAATTCATTTTAATGAAAACTACTTTTCATCACACTTTTCACATTTAATATTAAATAAAATTCACCAACTTATATGAATTGAATATAAAACATTATTTAGCATTTGGGATCAGGTGGTATCATTTTCTAAAATGGGTCCATTTTATTTTTATACATTATAAATAGTAACTATGTTAATATTTATCCCATCGATAAAGGGTATACTTGGGTTATAATGATGGGATAAAATTTAAATATCTCTAAAAAAAGAATTTATCAGTGTGGATGATAGGTTTTTTAGAATAAAATTATTTTATAAGAGTTTCAAAATTTATCTTGAACCATTATTTTGAATTTTGGAACCCATGTATGACTATTTTTAAGATATGTTAAATTTATTCAATTTAAAATTTATTTTCGGTCATTCCATTTAACAAAATTGTTGGAAGATTATATTCTATTTTGGATTGATACCAAATTCTGTCAAACTTTATTATTTTACTATATAATAATAAATCACTATAAAGGAATTTTTTATAATATTTCAGTTTATAATGATGTTACTCTTAAATTTGTTATTTTCCTAAAAACTATTTTAAAGCATTTTTTATTTTATATTAATAGAAAATTTTCACTAATAGAAAATAAATAGCAAAACATTAATTCCAATTTTTCATCCTTATTGTCTAAATTTTTTATAATTCCAATATTTTTTGTTGTCCTAGAATTACAGTAGCTTAATAAAATCTTTAATTATCACAATTATTGTTAAAATAGTTTTACAATTGTCTAACTAAATGATATGGCATAAAATGTGTCAAAAAATATCTCAAATGTGATTTTTTATTTTATTTGAATTATATCTCACCTTATCTAAAAATTTGGGGTGCTTTGGTGCCATTTTTCTTTGATCATGAACATTATAATAATTTTAGAAAAGAATAAATAGAAAATTTTATTTTCTTGAATTTAATATCCCTATTATTTTTAAATAAGGATAAATTGTGGATAAGATTAGTTCAAAAAAATATCTCAAATATAAAATAATTATTTATCAAGTAATTTGTTTTAAATTTAGATTTACATAATAATTTCCTTAAATTCTTATGCAACACTAACAAAATATTTATTTGATTAATATAAAAATAAAATAAATGATTTTAGAAAATTAAAAGTAATGAAATTTGAGTGAATTATTATATTCCTAAATTTTTTGAAAATTATAAAATATTTGGGGTGTTTTAAATTTTTATATTCAAATTACATATTTTTTGATGTATTTAAACTTAAATTAAATGAATAGTTCCAAAAATTATATTAATGATATTTTTCAAAAAATATATTTCATTAAATTATTTAAAATATTCAATTCATCCAATTAAATCAGATATTGTATAAAATATCAACCATGGTCTATTTAGGGGTCGGTATTCATTTTATGATAGAATTATTAACACTTAATGTTTAAAAAAACAATGATATTGTGCAAATTTTCAAAAGGGATAAAGGTGGTAAAAACATGGTGATGAGGGTTAAACTATCACCTAAATTTTTTCAAATATTGTAAGATGAGATTAATTTTATTTATAGTCTTACAAGTATTTTAAATATAACAATTTTGAGAAACTTTTTTTATCAAAATTAGATTTTATTAATTTTATACTTTTAGTAGTTACAAGAGTGCCCTCCCCTCACAAAAGGGAACCTCTTATCCTCTCTTCATCAAACAATTTAATCCTTATAGCTCTACCAAGAACTAAAAATATATATTCAAAAATTCCTTTACCATTTTATAGATTTAATGTTCTTTCCAAAACTATATCCTTTCAAGGGTAAAGGTGTAAGACCAAAGTTGTTTCTCGACAAATAGGTAAAACTCTTAAACATGTAATTTCAATTTTATTTCATATCATATATCCTTTAAATAAATGATATCCATTATAAAAATTATAGTTATGTATATTTAATATTCTCAATTGTTATTATAAGGATGTGACATCCATTATCTGCCTTCTCTCTTCCCCACAAGAAGCAAAAACATCACTTGTGAATATGTATGTCATACCCTCTCCACATAGTGGTCTAATTTGTTTTTTAGTACCAATTTTATTGTATTGTTGTAATGTTATATTTCAAAAATATATGTTTTATATATGATATTTTAATTAATTTAAAAATTTTAATTACTATTTATCTTTCACTGATACTATCTATTGAAAATTGGAAACAATATGCATGTGTATATATGATTAACTGTCTTTGTGAATGGTGTAAGTTATATTTCTACATTAAAATTTATGGATGATGTTAAATATATAAATAATAATATACATTATATTAATATTATTTTTCACACTCTATAGATTATTATATCTTGATCAAACTATATAGACTGAAACTATAGAACATGCACATGCATGAAAAATGAAGTGATTATCACCGAGAATAATGATTTTAAAAATGAATTGTAATAAATAGTTGATAAATAGATATAATAATATAATATTATATATATATATATTATTAAGTTTATTTCATAAAATAATAATAAAACTACATTTATTATATAGGAGTTTTAATGGGTATGGATAAATTCGAGACTTGGGGTAAAGGATTTTTATCTCACTTTTACATTTGTAAGACACATTCTATATTCACCACTTATTTCATTAATTTATGGAATTTATATATAAATATTTATTTTATGATATTTATCATTAAAATTATGTCGATATAAATATCAATATATTTTTCTTTCTTTCATTTGGTTTTGATTCGAATGTTAGAAAATAGGTAAGGGTTCTCAGTTACAATCTATGTATTTATAGGGGTTGTTTATGATTATGTTTTCATGATTAAATTTAATGTTATACCTATAAAAATATAATTATATTTTTTCACATCTTTTAATTCATTGATATTAAAAATTTTCCTTTCATTTTCCACTCTTTATATAATCAAAATAATGAAATAACATTTTTAATGAAACAGAATGTGTATTAAAATATTATCAAGAATATTTTCTCCAATGTCTATGATTTCTGAATATGTTATAACTAATAATCTTAAAATCATTACATGATTGTATAAATGAATTTTCAGACAAGTTATGCTTTTTATAAAATTGTTTAAAATGATTATTCTTATCATTTTATAATTGAGGTAGTTTTGTATTTTTTTTTTTGAAAATTTGTATAGAACAATTATTTAAGAACTCATTGAATGAATGGAATTTCACATGTTTATGAACACTAAATAAATCAAATATTTCTCGACAGGTTCCTAATTTAATTAAAATAAAATATGTTTCTTGAATAGTTGGGAAATTTTTTATTTTAATCCAATGATTTCATAGTGAAAATTTTATTTTCATCAGGAAATATTTCAAGTGATATTTTAATTTAACATTCATCTAAGATGAATATTTTCAATGTCACATAAACATTACTGGTGATATGATACAATCATAAAATTATTATTCATTATCTGAATGGTTGATGATTATAAAGACAATATTTTTACGAATAACTATTATTTTCCATGGGTTATTCTATGATGAAATTATTATGAAACCCAAATATTTTTCACGAGTTCTGATATGATGATATGATCTTATGAAATTCATTTGTATCATTTTCATCATGTGACATGTTGGAATAAACTACATATCCCTCCACTTTATTGGATATATATGGATATATGATGTTATAATAAGGATAAAAATGGGGAGTGAACCCATTTTAATAAGGGACACTATCAACTATGATAGTTTTCAGAGTGAACCATGATAAAAAATATAATACCATGGGGATTCAAGACAATATGAAATGATAGTATTGGAAGTGATCCTTCCCTACCTAGGAATTTATTTTCAATGATAAATTTTTTTCTAATAACATATTCCAGATGAAAATGTTATTCTCTCATGGGTCATGTTCTTTGAGTCCTTTCTAAATAATATTTTATGAACAAATATGAATAATTACATGATTTAGGACTATAATCACTGATATAAACAATATTGTATGATATCATATTTTTTTCTAGATGTCTCAATATTTTTTTCAAGTACTATTTTTATTTTGATTTTGATAATTTCTTATTTTGGTTTTACCTTGTGATATGTGTGGGTGAAATTGGTGAATTTTGAAAAGAAATGTGGTTGTGCAAGGTTGGCGTGGGGTTTTCCCAAATTTTTTTCCTAGATAAGAAACCCAAGATATTCCAAAGAGAGGGTATTGACATCCTCAGCATATGGTTTTTCAAAAATTGCACCCTTTATTTTGTAACTAGGAGGCCCCCTTGGAGGAGGCACATAGTTAGGGAAAACCATGTTCCCTGTATTAGAAACTATGCATGCGGTATTTTAAACCCCTAAAAATTAGCTTCAATTTATATAACCACCCATAAATCACCCAACATTGATACAACACAACCCTAAACAATTTATCATGTATTTTTACATTCTTAGAGAGATTTCATGGACTTCTATCCTTCGTTTATGATTATTTGATGCCTGTATTGAAGATATTCACCTCTCCTAGTAAGAGATTCTCATCTCGTGTGGTTTCCTCCCTCTTTCAAGTTATTCAATAATCATTTGTGTATATGTTTTCCTCTTTTATAATGGATCTAGATCTATGTTTATATAGATTTAATACATTTGTTATTAGATCTAGTGTTTGGATCAAGATCATGTTATTTGTTTTGATATTGGTTATTCTACTTCTAATGGGGAATTCCACCGGCGAGTATACATCATTAATAATGAGTTATGTGGTCTAAATTAAATTCCCATTAACATGAACTCCAATTGTGTATTTTAATTATTGATTTTTATTTGTTACATTTGGAAATTTAATCTTGAATTTTGTAAATTAATTAGTTGAATACTTTATGGAATCATGTAATTTATTTAATGTAACTTCCATGAGAAAATAAATTGGATTAAAATTTAGACATATGGAATTGGTTGAATTGGAAAAATTAATTAGATAATTAATTAATATAATATCATGATTATAGAATTTATGGGGTATTTTTATTGTTGAATTGGATTAATTAATGGGTGAATACTTTAATAGAATGCTGTGATTATGTAAATTATGAGTAATTGTGGGTTTGTTATTATTCAATTACGGTTTGTATAAATTAATTGATAATGGGGACTACGAGATGATAGGATTAACAATAATTGTTTAATGGGTTTATGACTTAAATAATGTATAAAATCATAATTATAAATTTTTAATATTTTCTCATGTTTCAAAATTAGGGAACCATGTTTTTTTATAGATTGTAATGGTATATCATGATGTGAAATGGTGATTAAAAGGGTTAATGTTAATTTACATTAAATGATTTGATATATGTGATATATGTGATATATGTGTGATTCATTGAGATGTGTGTGTAGATCATCGAATAAAGATTCCAAACCCCATAATGATAAAATGGTATTTGTGTTTGAGATATGGATTGCTGCTTAAAAAGTACACAGTGATAATGAGTGTGGGAAACAGACTACAACATTAAAATCATACATGTGTGGTTGATTGAGAGAGTGTGGGACATCAAATTGTACTTCAAAATAAAATAAAAATAATGAGTATAAAACATATAATTAGGCTCCAATTACTCAATGTGATAGATGAATTTGGGAAATATACTAAGAATCTAAATACCTATATGTAATCTTGGGGTGTGGGATAAAGAAAGAGGCTCCAAATACCAATGAGGTATTAGACACAACATTCTACACCCAAAAATTTAGCTTTGTTCATTGGTTACAAATCACAATAAATTGAAATGAAATGAAATTAATTATTCAATTCCATGTTTTATAATTAATTCCAACATCCCTATATGATATGGTTCAGACTCCACTATAGGAAAAAGAACATATTAATGGTGTTGGATTCCTCAAGAACCTAGGGGTTTATGTGGTTAATTAAAGAAAACTAAAATGTAAAAACACTCTACTTTACTCATTTTAATATATTATTAATACAAATAAACCCAAGGTTATTGAGTGAATATTATTTTAGACACTATTGGTGGAGTCCTACTGAGTTTTACCCACACCCTACTTGGGTTTCCTAATCGATATCCGAATAGACATTGTGGTTTTAGAAATGGATAAGGGAAAGGGTGATATGGTTGATAAATGAGTTTGGATGGAGACTAGATGAGTAAACTAGACATTATTCATGAACTTCATTCAATTTATTAGTGTCTATTTATTTTGGGTCTTTTCATTGACAATTGACATATATTTGGCAAGACATATCTACTATTCGGTTTTGGGTATCGTACTACCTATTTTTGTCACCATGTGATACCAGTTTCATTGGGTTGATCTTTATGTCATTTGGTTATTTATATCAAAATTTTCTTAATATACATTGATAAAGAGGGTATAGTATTCCCATGATTGATAAAAGACCCTATTTTCTAGACAAAAACATCTCAGATACCAGGAGATTCGCTTTAGGTCATGTGACAATCCAACTCGGGGCACCAATATGTGTCACCCGAGTAAAGACATTATAAATTAGAATCAATATTTTTTTTTCTTTTATTGGTAATAATATTTGGGAAATGTATATAGGTTAATAGAATGAGTTTGGACTTGGTTAATAGTTCATGTATGGGAGTATCTATCCAATGTATGATGGTAAAATTTAGGTACCCAGGGTGGACATATTGTATTTGATCTCTGTTTTTGATATTGGATATTTTTTCACCTTAGGCGATACAATTGTTGAATGAAGTGATAATATTTTTTGATATTTTCAATTATTTTCACTTATGGTCATGTATGGTATGAGTTTTGAGTAAGATACCATTAATATAAGAAATTTGGATTACTATGTGACCAGTATCACTTTAGACATGCATGGTGAAAATCATGTTTTGAAATGAGTTGTTATATAAAAGTGATTTTCTTTATTGTTTCAAATCAAATTGAAAAAATACCTAACATGAAATTTAAATTTATAAAATTATGAAAATGGGAATAATTGGATGTCAAACGCTATTTTTTTAGCCTTTGTTAACAATAACCTATATATTGGATTGTTTAGGGAAGTGGTTGCACCCCGTTTCAAAATGTGTGTTGGGGGTTGGGAAAATTATTTGTTATAGATTTATGTGAATCCCCATAGAAGTGTAAATATTTTTAATGAGAATTAAAATGTGTTTTTTCTATTATAGAGAAATTCATCCATGAAGATTCTTGTTGAGAGGATGATCGGATTATATGGCTTGAAATAATCCTTCAGCAGTGGAACCTAACAAATATATAGTTTCAGGTAAAGTAGTTAGATAGATGTTCTGAAATAAAATCTCTCATTTCATGAAGTTTATGGAGAGAGGCCCATAGTGGGATGTGAAGACTATGTCTGACCTGACATGAGAGTATTGGTTTCAACACACTCCAACATTCACTGGATAGGGTGGACCAGAGGCAGTAGATTTATATATTGAGTCCATATAGACTATACATGACTCATTAGAGACAACTATTGAGATTAGGGTCACGTTGGTTTCTTATAAGATACGAAGAACAGAAATGCACATGTGGTATGTTCAGGATCGAACTACGTAGGTAGATGTTATGATATGGAAGGAATTATTATAGTAGTCTGTGGAGTGATTTTCTCTAGAGATAGTAAAATAATTGGGATAAGCTGATTTTGTGTGGTTGACTCAGCAGAACTTTTCTATGAAGAAATATGATAGTCACTTTACTAACTTGCATCACATTTGTCCAATTCTGGAAAGGGATGAGACAGCTATGGAAATGTATTTCCATGGAAAGATTAACAATGAGATTAAGAAGTAATTGAATATCTTGAGGTTGAAATTTTTTTATGAGGTGGTATATTAGGCTTTCATATTTGAGGGGAACATGAAGCAGTCTTACAGTGGAGGATTGGGGGTTTCTACCAAATCATATTGATGTACATTATTTGAGGTAATAAATCTCCACTATGAAATTTTATTCTAGGAAAGTGGGATGAAAGTGGCCATGGGGATGGATAAGTTATTCCGGATAATACGTGAGTGATTTTTCATTAGTGTGGTAGTTCGGTCCACTTACATAGAAATTTTACCCAACCAATAGTACAGTGCCAAGATTCCAAAAATATGGAATATCTACAGATGTTCTACAAGAACCGATGACATATGCATTGTTGTGGAGCCACTAGGAAGAACCGGAGTATGGGAAGGGGATCTTACACACCTTATGAGTCAAGGAGTTTGAGTTCTAATGGATTTTCTGGTAGAGGGACCGAACAAGATTCTTCTAAGAAATAAAACTTGTATCAGTAGATTGGTGTCACTCATGGGACATAGACAGAATCACAGTGAAGAGGGGAAGTGTAGTTTCATGTAGTTTAGCCAATATTGGTGAATAGTGAGGCTGATGTTGATAATTATAGGTTCTATTCTTATATATTGTATTCTAGATAGTTCCTTATTTTATATTGGTGCATTTCACTATATTATATCTTTACATCTTGTGAATAGTTTGAGTCTAGTAGTGGAATTTGTAAGTGGGGTGATGATGATATATGCCCCTTAGGAGTATGGCTGAGAGGCATTCTTTGAGCAAGGGGAGTTATCTCAAGGTTGGGGAGTGCCCTTTCAGCGAGTTTCATTACATTATGCATATACTAAGATGTGAAAAAAATTATTGGTATGGGATTTTTAGTATTGTTGTTTCCTCTGTAAATGAGGATGACTTTGTTTGATTAAGGTTCAAACATTCCAATCGGTTTCTAATGGGTTTATTCATAGAACCAAAAACACCCAGTGATTCTATATCTATTTGGATCTACATTCCAAAGGTAGGTTCTCACTAGTTGTGGACCGATGAGGCTTAATAATTTGCATTGGTCGAGAGGATGGGAGGTCAGACTCATCACACCTTTTTAGTGGGAATTATTTTCTTCTTCGGGACTCTCTTATAGATTTGAGTTATGTTCCTGAATCCTTATTAATTTAACAAGCATGAAAATGTGTTCTTCCTTTAGATCTTGCAATCAAAGATTGATGTGTATGAGATTTAGATAATCTTTTATATTTATTTGAGGTTATTTATCGATAGAGAATCATTGGTATTTATTGAAGACTCTTAGTCCATGATATCCTTCAATACATTATAAATAAATCTCTTGGTTATTATGATAACCATAATGGTTTTAAATCCACTTAGTGGGGAACTTGAACTTTATTGTCGTTCAGAAGGACATTGATTATTTTAGAGTTGGGATCATACCTGTAGATGGGCTACCTACATATCCTTGTTTAGAAAAGGAATCATAACCCACATAGTCTCGGAATTAAGAAATAGTTTACCGTCATATGGGATAGATGATAATTAATGGGTGATGGGCTTGAACCTTAGAAAGTCATCCTACGCACTCTACTTTTAAGGCAGAGATCAAAGTCCACGTAGTTTGAGATAGAAGTGTTAGGTTTATGCGTTATTAATGGATCAAAGAGAGATGTCATAATTACTTTTACACTATAATCTCACGTGAGTAGTGATCGGTGTGTGAAACAAGAGTTGTTAGTAAATCCTAACGATTTTTCCATGAAAGATGCTATCATAAGAAATGATGTGGTTCTTACGTATGCATGACTTCCCATATAGATAACGATTGGGACTTACTTTAGAGAAGAATCCTGGGAACAGGGTCCGTAAAGATATATGTGCTTTATATAGATTTAGATACACTAACTTGGGGCTTACTCATGAGGAAGATGCCCAAATAAGGAGGGGACTTGTGATTGGGTTTTATTCCTAAGAAGGAAGCCCAAATCAAAAAAAATTATGACTGGGGCCTACTCTTGAAAAGGTGGCCTAGGATAGGGAACTTGGGGCTTACTCCCAATGAGGATTCCCAAATTAGAAAACTTATCATCTTGAAGGATGTGATTGAATGAACGAAATCTCTAACATTTATAACAAGAAGATATGTAAATCACACAGTTTTGAGAGACATTCCAAAGAATTCCTTTCAGATAAGGAAGCCAAAAAAGGAACCATTCCATAAATGGAATTGAAGAGGGGTTTTAAGGCTAAATCTTGAAGAGGAGAGGGGGATGTGATGAAAAGAGCTTAAGAGGCAGGAGAGGCACCCAAAAAGAGGTAGGTGCGCAAGTCCTGTTTGGGCGCACAAGTCATTGTCGTGCAAGTATACTTGCGCGACACTTGTATACTTTCACGACGGTTAACCCATAAGGTAATACTTGAGTGAGACTTGGATAAAGCCCTTAGTATTATCCCTAATGGATTCCCAAAGGGTGGAGCACAATTTCTGTTAAAGGGGTAAGGCGGCGTGCAATTTTGGTCATTTCCCTTAAGGGTTAGACCTTTGGGCGCGCAAGTGTTGATGAATTCCAACACATAGGTTGTGCTTTACCTCTTTGGATCTTCAATTCTAGGTAAGAAATTACCTTAGAAGTGTTCGTAAGACTTCCAGTAGAGACTAGGGCGACTAGAGCATAAATCTGACTTTTGGATTTTTTTTCTTCCTCGAAATGGGGGTGCCAAAATGGGTATTTATAGGCTACCCAACTCTTGGGAGAAATTTGACTTAGGGCGCGCAAGTGACTTGCATGCCTCATGTCTGGAGCGCAACTGACTTGGGCGCCCAAGGCCGGCGCGCAGGTATAGGTGCACGCCTTAATTCTTTTGCACCTTTTTTATGATTCTTCCTTCTTCTTTGCTTGAAATATTCTCCTTATTCAATCATTGGACTCTAGGATGAAAGGGAGTGTCAAAAAAAGTCCCCCCTCAGAGTTGGATCTGACAAAAAAATAGTATTTGACTCTGAGGTAAAGGAGAACAAACCAGGAAATTTGGACGCGCAGGTTTGAGTGCGCAGATAGCGGTGCGCAGGTGGGAGCCATGCAGGGCATAGCACACAGGGTGTGGCCTTGACTATAAATATGTGGTGCCACTCCGCACAAAGCACCCGGCTTTGAACGCTTCTGAGCTCTCGGCTCTCATGTAGCTCTCATTCGCGCAGGTGACTTATTTTCTACTAGTTCGTGCTTCTATTTGTGTCGCACTTCTGCAGAGGTATTTGGACTTGTGCGGTGATACCTGTGTTCCCATACTTTCACGACCGACTTGGACTTGTGCGCCAACATGGGACATTCTCACCTTAATTCCTTTACCATTTTTTCGAATTTCATCAAAAATGTTATGAAAAATCAGGTTACTTAATAGTTAATTATTCGATCTTTGTGTAGATTCAATGGCTCCCATAAAAATTGGAATGGCTAATGAGCTGAATAGAAAGTGAATTGATGACATGATGAGCATTTTTGTCCATTATTACTACAATATCAGTGATAGAACTCTCCTAGATTTGGCCAAGTATTTGAAGAAGTATCATCTTAATTTCCAACATATTATTTACCTGCCTCTATATGGGAATGGTCATTTAAAAGAAGTGAACTTTCCAAAGCTAAAGAACTATCTCTCACATTCATGGTTTCAGACTTACACAAATTTTTCTTCAACAAATGTCTCAGTTGGAGTACCATTTGTTAATAATGGAATAGTGTAGAAGGCCTACATAATATATCATTGCCTTGGTGCCCCAGATCTGAAACCTCAAAATCCTGAGCTGAAACCACATTGTTATCCCTCAATCCTCCAAAATTTTCATATGGATGAATCCAAATACTAGAAGAAGAGTTGGGACTTCTGTCCTAGAGGAGGTGTGAAGCCAACTAGGATGTGGGCATATTGGGTGTGATAAACATGTGCAAAGTTTGTCGAGGTTCTAAAAGGAGCTGCAATATATGAAGCGGTCTGGGATGGGTAGAAGTATGTCTACAGGAATGATGATTTTGTGCCGGAGATAATCAGCCGCTAGAGCCCAGAATCCAATTCTTTTCATCTGAATCCTTGAGAAGTAGGCTTCAGTTTGTGGGATGTACACAAGATCTCAGGGGCTCCCATTTTATGTGATATGTATTATGAATTCATCCCTCCCAAGGGGAATAGGAATGATTCGTAGAAGACTCCAGCTATGGCTCTAGAATTATTGATTTTTTTTCAAACTCAATAATTCAAAGACTTCGAAAACTCATTCTAGAAAAGAAAATTCATCCAGAGGAGTGGATTCATGTGTTTCTAACCAAGAAGACGGAGAAGAGGCCCACCTGTACTCATCCTACTACCTACCCCAGAACAGAGAAGAGGGGTTCTCTTTGAACATTCTGGCCGACCCAGGAAGTAGGAGAATTTAAAAAATGGGGGTACGAAGTGGATCAGAGAATCCTAGAAAAGACCCATCTGGAGGGATTCTTAGCCTTGTGCATCAGTGTTTATCTTTTTCCAGTCAGGGATTCGAAGCGAGGTGTCAGTCCAGGGACCTTCGTTGTTGCAGCAATGTTGGTTTAGATAAAAATGGATGGGGTGGACACCCCCATTTTGGCAAAGATTCATAGGTGCTTACTCCATGTCATTATGGGTATGTCTCCTTTGAGAATAGTGGGACCATTCCATGTTTTGTGAGGATGGGTCGCTACTCACTTCAGGATATATGTTGTACAGAATGGACTACAGGTTCCTGGAAGTTCATTTAGTCTATCAGTGAAGGTATATTCTAGAATTCTTCCATTATCCCTCAAACCCATTGACATGAAGGAGATGTTGAGCATGTTCAAGGAATTTAATTTCTTTCATTAAGGAAACCCGCCAACTAGGAGGTTTGTTGATGATGGAACTGTCGATGTGGAATTGAGGTTATAGATGCTAGCTTGAAGAGATTGTGAATTGGACACCAGGATTGACTAAGAAATTATATGCAAGGCCTATGCTCCATACAGATTTTCACACCAATTCATGTGTCTATAGAGGACTATTGTATCCCCTGTTGTGCATTTCAGGTCAGAGCAGCATCTGATGGTTGCTCGACAACTATGGTTGCTGACATCTATAGAAAAGACCGGGGTAGTGTTTGATCTACCCGTTTCTAGAGCGATGAGTAACTTGACTACATGGTATGCTGAGAACTAGGTAGCATCATACCATGAAGGGGTACTGAATCATCTGGTTCATCGGGTGGGGAAGAACATGAAAACTAAAGAGAAAGAAACCCTTCGTCAGGAAGGTGACTCTTATACACCCAGAGCTGATTCACCAGGATCCTCACCCAGGGATGACTCATCAGATTATCAGGATGGGGATGATGAGGCATGGCATGTGTCAAAGAGGGCTCATGCAAGATATAATCCTCCTGTTAGAATCAATAAATCCACTCCGTCGACTCCTAGCGAGTTACTTCATTCAGGCAATTTAATTGTAATTATTTTATAGAGAAACAAGTTTTAATTTCTTATTCTCTATCTATGATTGCAGGAGCAGGGAAGAAGTTGAAGTACAAGATTGTAGGACCCTCCTCGCAACCTTCTGGTATAAATACTGAATATCTACAACCAGAGGCTAACCAGATATGGAGGAGTTTATATTGTGATGCTAAAACTGCCTGGCTGGACTTATTCCAAGGGTTACACATCCCTTGAGTAGGGAATCATCAGGATTCTACAGATATGCATTTCACAGATAACCCCGATGAAGTGTGGGCTTACATTAGAGAGCTGGAGATGCTCATATATTCCACCAATGATTCAATTCCTCTCACCAAGCTAGTGAAGGAAATGATAGATCATGGCACCACCGAGGGGATTGGTGTATCCGGAGACGAGGAGTGGCACGATTACATGGCTCCTAAAGATGTAAGTCTCTTTCCTTATTTTCTTTGCAACATGACTTCAGTTAAAGCATTGTTACTCAAGGAAATTACTTTCCTCATGCCGCAGCTTGTAAGGAAAGGAACATCTAAGGTTACTTCACCACAGTATAGTTCTGGTGGCATCGCCATCGGAGCTAATGAATCTCCTCGCGAGCCGGGAAAGGTATCTCCAGGGCAACAAACCATGGACGAGGAGTTAGACATGGCTTTTACTTCTCCAATTACGGTATTTGTAGATGATGATGGAAATACTCTCAAAAAGCCAAAAAAGAAAAGACATCGAAGGAAGAATTCCACAGCTAAACACTTTATCAGTAGTGGTAATTCCTTCAGATAGTCATGAATATTAACTCATGAAAAGACTTCTCAAAATTATTAGGATTGTAGGGGCTTATTCAATTTCACCTTTTAGGGAGAGGATTGACCATCCTATGAGGATGATGGAGGGTGCTGGTGAATAGTTGAAAATTCATGATGACTTGGTTGCTCCCGAGGAAGACCCATTGTCTATTCCCAGTACTGATCCTGTTACTGCTTCAAGGAGTGAAGAGCCTGCTTATGGTAAATTAACAATGCTTAATAAAATGTTGAATGAAAACATCAACTAAATTCCATTCTGTGATACTTTATGTAACAGCCCGAGATTTTATGAAAAATATTCTTTTTTATTTTACTAATGTCTTGTGTTATACGCTACACCAAAAGGAGCTTGCACAACACGCATCCTTGACTTGCCTTGCATTACACGCAATCGCAACCTTCCTCGATAGCGTGTGTGGTACGTAATCCTGAGTTTCACGAAACAATGATATGCTATTAAAATATTATTAAAACTAGCCGTTATGAATAGTAATAACCACTTTTTAAATTTTAGAAATTTTAACTCTCAAAATGAACTTCATTTTTGGATTCGGAGTATCGAATTTAGCCTAAGGTGAAATTTTGGTACTTTTCGGATAACTTTCATATTCTAATGAATAGTGAAAATTACAAAATTATAATTAAAAAACAACTTTTTTAATCGAAATAATTAATAGTGATAAATCATTAATTTGAGTGGTTTTAAAGTATATTTAGAATATATTTTTACAATTTAATACAATGTTGGTCATTGGATGTAATTTCTCATTTAAACTAGAAATAAACAAGTATCAATCTTTTGATAGATATTATTTCTTAAAAACACGCTATTTGTTTTAACAGCGGGATTTAATTATAAAATTAATTAATGCAACTTTTATGTTATGAATTTGGTAAAATAGACTTCATTTTTGAATTCGGAATATGAAATATAGCTTGGGATGAAATTTTGGCATTGTTCTGAAAAACATCAATTTTTGATGAATAGTGAAACTACTAAGTGGTAGGTTAAAAACTGAATTTTGCATAAAACTTAATTTTACCGCTTCTGTGAATGGAATTTCGAAAATCCGAGAGACACGGTTAATATCAAGGACTAAAATGTGGTTCAATGTGATGAAAATAATTTTTGGGTGAATAGTAACTTTTTACTTTTTTTACCACGGTTAATAGTAAATAGGGTAACTAAGGGTAAATATGATATTAATATTACCCTAACACATGTCCTAATTCTATTGGACAAGTGTAATTCGACCAAAAAAACACTTAGGAATAAAATATGACCATTTAGGCCCACTTGGATTAGATTAGGACATTTATTATTAATTTATTTAAAGAAGGGTTAAAATAGTTAAAATCAAAGTTTAATAAGTAAATCATTTTTAATATGGGGTTATACATAAGATAAATTCGACTATAAATATTAATTAGAAAGCTAAAAAGATTTCCTACATGATGGTATTTTATTTGTAATTTTTAGACATCAAATAATATAATTTATTTATGACACAAAGATGATGCAGTAATTATCTTATTAATGAAATATTGACATAATTGATAATATAAATACCAAAATAAATGTAATTTAAGACTTTTTATAAATTCCACTAATTTTCTAGGTTACTATGATATATTAGTGTTGATTTAATCAACTTGGTTCGAACATATAATTCTGTTATGACTTTCACAAAAATCATATATCAAATAGTGTCAAAATTGACACAAAATAGTTTTTAAATCAAATATTATATTATTAATTGTTATTTTATTCCTAAAAATCTAAGGTTCGGCCACATGACTTAGATAAGGATATATGTATTAATAATATACAATTTGGGGTTCTTTTGGAATGTTATAGTAAGTTTATTAACCATATAGTGAAAGAAAACAAAAAGACACGGTAAAAGTTAAATTATTTAACTTAGAGTTAAATCTAATTGATAAGGTTAAAATAATACCCTAAACTTGTCTAAATCCTATTGGTTGATAGGATTTCGACCCATCCCCACTTTAGCTTCGAAATAAGACCCTTTGGAACCATTATAAACCGATTTTGACTTTAATATAAAATAATATTTTGAGATATTCCTAAGGTGCCCCTCTCCTCCCCTATAAAAGGACACCTCCTCCCCCTCCTCCTCAGACCAATTTGAGCACTCAAGCTCGGCAAACCCCTGCCAATTTCTCCTCTCCACTTCCCTAGCAACATCCTAGAGGTTATGGTCTTCCTCAAAGACCAATTTTAGTGCCCTAAGAGGAGGTCTCAAAGAGGCACTTCAAAGAAGAGGTAATTACCGTTACCAATTCTTTCATCTTTATTTCTTCTTCCACTTCTTCTTCTTAGGTTGTTTCATTATGAAGTAATAACATCAGTATCACTCATATACTGATATGTTATTATAAGTATGAAACAACCCTATTTCACCATCTATCCATCCTACGGAAAAAGAAATCACCGCGCGTGCGTACGTACGGAATACCGTCTCCACGTCGTGGTGTAATCTATTTTCCACCACCACCTTACATGGATGGGTATAATGGTGTAAAGAATAACTATAAATAGTTATTACAACATCATATTGATTCTGATATATTGTATAATCCACTCCAATTCAATTCAATATTTATAGAAATGATATCATCGCTCGTGCGTACGTACGGAATACCGTCTCCACGACGCGATGAGATTCATTCTCCATGTTAACCATTTAAGAATGATTATAATGTATATATAAGAAATAATAATGAAATATATGACATTATAAAGCTACTGGATTTATGTATATATATACCTATGTATGTCATCTACTTACTTCCATTTCAAGACAATAAGGAAAGGAAAACAGCGTTCATGCGTACGTACGGACTACCGTCTCCATGAACGGTGTTTTTCATTTTATTTATCTACCTATTATATATATATATATACTGAATATATATGATATATAAATCATATTTTATATTCTGGAAGTAAGTAAATAATGATATAAGTAATAATGATGTCAAGAACAACAAGTCAAAACACCTACGATAAATGAAACGATTTTACCCAAAACGCTTCTTTAACATGGAATTTACAAAAGAAAGGGTAATATAATGTCATAAGTGAACCATATATGATATCATAACAATGAATATGATTCTGTAATAAGTCAATAACATGATTTAAATCATTATACAGGAGGTTCGGACACTTACAAAGCAAGTCGGACCTAAGGTAAGGGAAATATCACAATCTCATTCTTATCCGAGATTGTTTATTCGTAAGTATTTACTGGGGTGTATTTTATCATCCACATCCATGTTCCCTCAATATGTAATATTATTTCCTTCCTTCTACAATATTTTATATCCAATTTTACCCTTCGGTAAGTTTTTTTTAAAAGATATGAAAGGAATCTTTTTTCGTTTTTCGTACGAGGTACTTTTTGACTTTTCCGACAAAAGTACGAGAAGAATGTTTTTTTAACTTATACGGCACGAACGGATTTTTACGGTTTTATAAAGCCTTATTTTCATGAAGCCTTCTCCAAAATATTTCATGACTATTTTCAATAAAATCTCTTTCTTTTAAAATTGCATGACGTTTTGTGAAAAGAAATTGATTTTGAAGAAGAAAGGATATTTTCCTCTAGAATTCATTTCAAGTATTTTATCAAAATTATTTCCATCTAAGATAACATAGGGTTCTGTTTCTATCCCTATTATTACATTGATTTGGTTATGTTGTGATGGAATTATTTTTATGAATTCCTTTATCTTATATGAATTGTTTTATGATGTCATGTTGTTTAAGAATCCCATTTTTATTACATGGGTTATGCTATGATGTATGGTTTCTGATTATGTGGCACACATAAGAAAGGATTCATTATAAGATGGGTGGGACCTATATCTCCCTCCAATGCATTGGGTAAAGATTTTATATCTCATGAGATAGACATGGCTGCAATGGTAGGTTATACCGGTTCAGTGAAACAGGACTGAAACGAGGATTACTCGATTCAGAAAGGGACTTTGTCCACTAAGATAGTCTTGGCAATGAGTCTTGACTAACAAGAAATGATTATCTATGATTATGTGTGTATGCCACAATGAGTAATGTTTTAAGTTATGATTTCATTTCACTTCTATGATTTATCCCATGTTATGAAATTATGCTCTCTTTTGCAGGTTAAGATTTCCAAAAAATGTTATGTTCTTATGAAAATTATGTGATTGATATTTCTTTTGTTTACCCTTACTGAGCATTTGATCTCACCCTTTTATGTTTCCTTTTCCCCAGGATATAAAGAAAGGTTTTAGGTAGAAAAAAAAAGAAGATCTTTATGGGAGATATTGAAGATCTTTCACCACGATTAGAAGATTACGTTCCGAGTTTCCAAAGACACTAAACTATTACGATCCTTGTGTGTGTGTTTTTGTTATGTACTAAGTATTCCGCAAAAGTAATGTAATGTCCATGTACGATAAGCTTCGGGTCTCTACAGTTGGTATCAGAGGAAAGGTTTAGTCAACCTTTGGAAACTAGGATGCGAAAACGTTAGTGAGATCCCTAGAGATATTTCTAAGGTATGTCTAGGGATGTCTCTAAGGTTAAGTATACGTATAGGTTATAGTAATAGAATTACGCTAACGATCATAGAATTAAACCTAAGATGTTGGATATTGAAGGTACTCCCCCTTTATTATGTTGTTTTCCCTAGCATGATTTTTGCCTCTCACACTATTCTTTATGGGTTTTAGACGATGGCTGGAACCCGAAGGAACCGTGTTGATCAATGCAATGGACAATGCAATGATTGCCCTCCTGAACAAACAAATGTTATGGGAGATGGAGTGAAAAATCTTATTGCTATACTTACACAAGCTATGAATCATTCTGGACTTCCAAATGAGTAGAGAAGGGAACAATATTCTATTGAGTCCTTCATGAGGCAACGTCCACCTTCTTTCAGTGGGTCTACTGATCCATTAGTTGCTGAACAATGGATTAGTACTACTGAAAAGATATTTTCAGTTCTTCAATGTTCTGAACATGATAAAGTCATCTTAGCAGTATATCGTTTGGAAGGTGAAGCTGATCAATGGTGGAATCTTATCAAGAATACGAGTCCAAGAGATGAAATTGAGTCCATGGAATGGGACGAGTTCAAGAACTTGTTTTTCAGTAAGTACTTCCCTCGTATTCTTCGAACAAAGATGGAGAAAGAGTTTCTTGAACTGAAGCAAAGGGATGATGAATCTGTTGGTACCTATGAAGCAAATTTTACAAGACTTGCAAGGTATGCTTCTGGAATTATCATCCAACCTGAAAGTAAAGTTGATCGATTTTTCAGTGGCTTAAAACCAAGTCTTCGAAGGGCATTAGCTATAAGAGACTTCAGTAGCTATGAAGAAATTGTGCGTTGTGCTATCAAGGTAGAAATGAAAGTTGGTGTTACATATCCATCTCATGGTTTTGACAAGAAACGAAAGATGGAGTTCAAGGAGAAATCGCAGAATAATGGTGAAAAGAAGATGAATGTTTCCTTATGCACAAAGTGTGGAAAGAAGCATGGTGGAGATTGTCTAAAAGGGACTAGAAAATGTTTTAATTGTGGAAAAGAAGGTCATCGAGCAGCTGAGTGTCGAAGTAATGGAAAAAGGGTTTCTAATGATGTGAATAAAGCAAACACTGCAGAGAACGCACCGCCAACACTTCAATGCTTCAAGTGCAAGGAAATGGGGCATTATGCTAATAATTGCCCTAATCCAAGGGTTAGTGATGATCAACATGAGCAACCACTGAAGGCAAAGGACAAAGGGAAATCACATGCGATCACTATTGGCAATGTTGAATATGACAACGATGTGGTGGAATGATTAAGTGTTTATGTAATGGGATTCCAAAATAATGTTGTATCATGGAATATTGGAATATTTATGTATTGGTCTAATGTGGTATTCAAAGTGATTGAGATATTATGCGCATAATGAAGGGAAAACGAGAAAATGAAATGTTTAACAGTATTCATGAGCTCATGATTGATATAAGGACTAAGTTTGAGTATATAGAATTTTGAGGATTTTTGTATGTGAAAAGTGTTAACTTTTAACTGCATTCATGTTTTCACTAAGGTATTCAAGAGAATACACGATTAAGGACTTTGAATGTTTGGAATGTGACCAACAAAACATATCTTATGATATATGGGGATCGACGATGGTGTTAAATCTCTGGTAATCGTTTTCACTATATTATGAGAGTCGACTGCAGTATTATGGATAAGCCTAAAGATTAGACTGGATTATGTTGGACATAAGTTAGTATTGTTTAAGGAGAGAAGATTTTTGATATTATTGATGGGATGTTATAGTAACGTAGTTTTAGAAAAAGGGACAACCTGCAGGACGGGCGACAGCCCATCGCTTCGGACAAGGCTGTAGGAATCGAACCCACAACCGAAGTGCGACTGGCCTTTATCGCCTACCACTAGCCTACAGGAAGTCCCTGATTAGTAGAAACTAGTTTTATTATATTAAGCAGTATGATATATGAAGTATAAGTCCATTTTAGGAACCATATGTGATTAATCTCACTATAGAATGACTTATGTATATTTAATAACTTTTTCTAACCTTTTGTTTGAGACAGATGGAATGACCCATCATTCTATCACATAATCTGCTAACACTTCACAAATAACAAATTCAACTTCATTAATTTAAGAGATGAAGTAGAAATTGTTCAAGGCATGAACAAAAGTGAGATTGTACCAAAATAAAGTAAGTATTTATTTTAAGCAAATTTTCAACTTTAGGGAAATGATCTTGAAAACCAAAAATGTTGTCCTAGTGATCTTATACCTGATGAATCAGATGGTACCTTATATCATCACAAATCTATGGATTTGTGATTACTGGCTTTTCCATAGCCATGTTCTCTACCACTCTCCATCAGAACATGATGGTTAGATTTCTCTTCCATATCCATATTTTCACATATGTGGAAACCCAGTGATTAGTTTATTTGGGTAATCGTTACATTTCATACATTAGTTTTTAAAGCCAAGTTTTGGTATTCCCTTTTACGATGTGGGTTTCTATTAAAGAAACTTTCGAATAGTAAACCATTTATAACCCCGACGAATTTCGAGGGCGAAATTCATTTTAAGGGGGGTAGAATGTAACAGCCCGAGATTTTATGAAAAATATTCTTTTTTATTTTACTAATGTCTTGTGTTATACGCTACACCAAAAGGAGCTTGCACAACACGCATCCTTGACTTGCCTTTCATTACACGCAATCGCAACCTTCCTCGATAGCGTGTGTGGTACGTAATCCTGAGTTTCACGAAACAATGATATGCTATTAAAATATTATTAAAACTAGCCGTTATGAATAGTAATAACCACTTTTTAAATTTTAGAAATTTTAACTCTCAAAATGAACTTCATTTTTGGATTCGGAGTATCGAATTTAGCCTAAGGTGAAATTTTGGTACTTTTCGGATAACTTTCATATTCTGATGAATAGTGAAAATTACTAAATTATAATTAAAAAACAACTTTTTTAATCGAAATAATTAATAGTGATCAATCATTAATTTGAGTGGTTTTAAAGTATATTTAGAATATATTTTTAAAATTTAATACAATGTTGGTCATTGGATGTAATTTCACATTTAAACTAGAAATAAACAAGTATTAATCTTTTGATAGATATTGTTTCTTAAAAACACGCTATTTGTTTTAACAGCGGGATTTAATTATAAAATTAATTAATACAACTTTTATGTTATGAATTTGGTAAAATAGACTTCATTTTTGAATTCGGAATATGAAATATAGCTTGGGATGAAATTTTGGCATTGTTCTGAAAAGCATCAATTTTTGATGAATAGTGAAACTACTAAGTGGTAGGTTAAAAACTGAATTTTGCATAAAACTTAATTTTACCGCTTCTGTGAATGGAATTTCGAAAATCCGAGAGACACGGTTAATATCAAGGACTAAAATGTGGTTCAATGAGATGAAAATAATTTTTTGGTGAATAGTAACTTTTTACTTTTTTTACCACGGTTAATAGTAAATAGGGTAACTAAGGGTAAATATGATATTAATATTACCCTAACACATGTCCTAATTCTATTGGACAAGTGTAATTCGACCAAAAAAAACTTAGGAATAAAATATGACAATTTAGGCCCACTTGAATTAGATTAGGACATTTATTATTAATTTATTTAAAGAAGGGTTAAAATAGTTAAAATCAAAGTTTAATAAGTAAATCATTTTTAATATGGGGTTATACATAAGATCAATTCGACTATAAATATTCATTAGAAAGCTAAAAAGATTTCCTACATGATGGTATTTTATTTGTAATTTTTAGACATCAAATAATATAATTTATTTATGACACAAAGATGATGCAGTAATTATCTTATTAATGAAATATTGACAAAATTGATAATATAAATACCAAAATAAATGTAATTTAAGACTTTTTATGAATTCCACTAATTTTCTAGGTTACTATGATATATTAGTGTTGATTTAATCAACTTGGTTCGAACATATAATTCTGTTATGACTTTCACAAAAATCATATATCAAATAGTGTCAAAATTGACACAAAATAGTTTTTAAATCAAATATTATATTATTAATTGTTATTTTATTCCTAAAAATCTAAGGTTCGGCCAAATGACATAGATACGGATATATGTATTAATAATATACAATTTGGGGTTCGTTTGGCATGTTATAGTATGTTTATTAACCATATAGTGAAAGAAAACAAAAAGACACGGTAAAAGTTAAATTATTTAACTTAGAGTTAAATCTAATTGATAAGGTTAAAATAATACCCTAAACTTGTCTAAATCCTATTGGTTGATAGGATTTCGACCCATCCCCACTTTAGCTTCGAAATAAGACCCTTTGGAACCATTATAAACCGATTTTGACTTTCATATAAAATAATATTTTGAGATATTCCTAAGGTTCCCCTCTCCTCCCCTATAAAAGGACACCTCCTCCCCCTCCTCCTCACACCAATTTGAGCACTCAAGCTCGGCCAACCCCTGCCAAGTTCTCCTCTCCACTTCCCTAGAAACATACTAGAAGTTCTGGTCTTCCTCAAAGACCAATTTTAGTGCCCTAAGAGGAGGTCTCAAAGAGGCACTTCAAAGAAGAGGTAATTACCGTTACCAATTCTTTCATCTTTATTTCTTCTTCCACTTCTTCTTCTTAGGTTGTTTCATTATGAAGTAATAACATCAGTATCACTCATATACTGGTATGTTATTATAAGTATGAAACAATCCTATTTCACCATCTATCCATCCTACGGAAAAAGAAATCACCGCGCGTGCGTACGTACGGAATACCGTCTCCACGCCGTGGTGTAGTCTATTTTCCACCACCACCTTACATGGATGGGTATAATGGTGTAAAGAATAACTATAAATAGTTATTACAAAATCATATTGATTCTGATATATTGTATAATCCACTCCAATTCAATTCAATATTTATAGAAATGATATCATCACTCGTGCGTACGTACGGAATACCGTCTCCACGACGCGATGAGATTCATTCTCCATGTTAACCATTTAAGAATGATTATAATGTATATATAAGAAATAATAATGAAATATATGACATTATAAAGCTACTGGATTTATGTATATATATACCTATGTATGTCATCTACTTACTTCCATTTCAAGACAATAAGGAAATGAAAACAGCGTTCATGCGTACGTACGGACTACTGTCTCCATGAACGGTGTTTTTCATTTTATTTATCTACCTATTATATATATATATACTGAATATATATGATATATAAATCATATTTTATATTCTGGAAGTAAGTAAATCATGATATAAGTAATAATGATGTCAAGAACAACAAGTCAAAACACCTACGATAAATGAAACGATTTTACCCAAAACGCTTCTTTAACATGGAATTTACAAAAGAACGGGTAATATAATGTCATAAGTGAACCATATATGATATCATAACAATGAATATGATTCTGTAATAAGTCAATAACATGATTTAAATCATTATACAGGAGGTTCGGACACTTACAAAGCAAGTCGGACCTAAGGTAAGGGAAATATCACAATCTCATTCTTATCCGAGATTGTTTATTCGTAAGTATTTACTGGGGTGTATTTTATCATCCACATCCATGTTCCCTCAATATGTAATATTATTTCCCTCCTTCTACAATATTTTATATCCAATTTTACCATTCGGTAAGTTTTTTTAAAAGATATGAAAGGAATCTTTTGTCGTTTTTCGTACGAGGTACTTTTTGACTTTTCCGACAAAAGTACGAGAAGAATGTTTTTTTTAACTTATACGGCACGAACGGATTTTTACGGTTTTATAAAGCCTTATTTTCATGAAGCCTTCTCCAAAATATTTCATGACTATTTTCAATAAAATCTCTTTCTTTTAAAATTGCATGACGTTTTGTGAAAAGAAATTGATTTTGAAGAAGAAAGGATATTTTCCTCAAGAATTCATTTCAAGTATTTTATCAAAATTATTTCCATCTAAGATAACATAGGGTTCTGTTTCTATCCCTATTATTACATTGATTTGGTTATGTTCTGATGGAATTATTTTTATGAATTCCTTTATCTTATATGAATTGTTTTATGATGTCATGTTGTTTAAGAATCCCATTTTTATTACATGGGTTATGCTATGATGTATGGTTTATGATTATGTGGCACACATAAGAAAGGATTCATTATAAGATGGGTGGGACCTATATCTCCCTCCAATGCATTGGGTAAAGATTTTATATCTCATGAGATAGACATGGCTGGAATGGTAGGTTATACCGGTTCAGTGAAACAGGACTGAAACGAGGATTACTCGATTCAGAAAGGGACTTTGTCCACTAAGATAGTCTTGGCAATGAGTCTTGACTAACAAGAAATGATTCTCTATGATTATGTGTGTATTCCAAAATGAGTAATGTTTTATGTTATGATTTCATTTCACTTCTATGATTTATCCCATGTTATGAAATTATGCTCTCTTTTGCAGGTTAAGATTTCCAAAAAATGTTATGTTCTTATGAAAATTATGTGATTGATATTTCTTTTGTTTACCCTTACTGAGCATTTGAGCTCACCCTTTTATGTTTCCTTTTCCCCAGGATATAAAGAAAGGTTTTAGGTAGGAAAAAAAAGAAGATCTTTATGGGAGATATTGAAGATCTTTCACCACGATTAAAAGATTACGTTCCGAGTTTCCAAAGACACTAAACTATTACGATCCTTGTGTGTGTGTTTTTGTTATGTACTAAGTATTCCGCAAAAGTAATGTAATGTCCATGTACGATAAGCTTCGGGTCTCTACACTTTAGGTTCAACACTATCACCAGAACACTTGGAGGAAAGTCTAACTGCCTCGGCAATTTTATCTGAAGATGCTGTCTAGGGTTAGAGACTGTAGGATAAGGGTCACCAAGAAGATACATCGAATGCTCCCACTAGTGAGACTAACCAGGAAATTGTGATATAATTGAATTAGATGATAAAAATTGGGGCATCTTTTGAAGATATTTTAGATCATGTTAAATTACCATGTAATTTAGAATATTTTGGATGAGATTTTTATCCTTTGTCCTGTTAAAAATAATCTTTATTACATCTCTGACCATGATTGGTTTAAATGTGCCATTCCATCAGAGCATGATCTTGAATTACCAATGATTAAAAGGGTTATAGACAACCCTACTATTGCAGAGACACTAACTCAAGTGGAGATCAACCCAGTAGAGATTCATGAAACCCGTCCTGAAAATACTTTTGATACTAGGAAAGATGGGTAGGGGCCTTATTATGTTGTTGATATACCGTTGGGTAAAAGATGATAGAATTTCTGGCTGCCCTTAGTTTTCAAGACAACTTAATCAGCTTTCTTTCCTTCAATACTAACCAAAAAATTTCAATTGACTATACAGGTCCATCAATTTCTGTGGCTAAATATGGAGGTGAAGCCTCTTCCTCTGGCCCAACGGTAATAGAAAGTGAAGTAACAAGGGTCAAGGGGTAAGGAACAGAATAGGGCACCTCTCTAGGTGAATTATTCATGGACTATATTCCCCCATGTGAGAGTGATGCTGAATCTGACCTAGATGTACAAAAGTCGCTCCAATTTTCACATCTCAAGGCATGTCAGAACATATGAAGGATATAACGACCCATACTTTACATACATTTTTAATACTTCAAAAATTGAAGCACACTTATTACAACATATGATAAAACCACAAAGGACCGTATAGGTATAGTGTCTTTAGAAACTGGGAAACATAAACAACTGGTTCATAAATCTTCTACAGTGTCTCCCATTTATTTCATCATATCTAGGGTCCCTTTTAGCATATTCTACTTAATATCCATCTTCCTGACCTGGGGAAAAGAAAACATAAAAGGGCGAGCTCAAATGCTCAGCAAGGGCAAATAAAGGAAATAAAAATCATATCATATCTTTTTGAAAATCAAAACCTGCAAAAGAGATCATAATATCTTAAATGGAATAAATCATAGAAGTGAAAATGAGATCCCCATAAAACTTGAAACTTTGTGGCATGCACACATAATCATGGAAAATCATTTCTTGTTAGTCATGACTCATTGCCAAGACTATCTTAGTGGACAAAGTCCCTTTCTGAACCGAGTTCACTCCTCGTTTCAGTCCTGTATCACTGAACCGAAATAACCTTCCGTTCCAGCCATGTCTATCTCATGAGATATAAAAACTTTACCCAATGCATTGGAGGGAGATATAGGTCCCACCCATCTTATAATGAATCCTTTCTTATGTGTGCCACATAATCATAAATCATACATCATCGCATAACCCATGTAATAAAATGGGATTCTTAAACATCATGACATCATAAAACAATTCATATAAGATAAAGGAATTCATAAAAATGTTTCCATCACAACATAATCAAATCCATGTAATAATAGGGATAAAAACAGAACCCTTTTATTATCTTAGATGGAAAATAATTTTTATAAAAAATACTTGAACTTCATTCTTGAGGAAAATATCCTTTCTACTTCAAAAACACTTTTCCTTTCTTAACATGTCATACAATTTTAAACTAAAAGAAGTTGATTAAAAATAAACTTGAATACTTGTAAAGGAAGCTTCTTGGAAATAATTTTTTAGAAATCCATTCATGCCGTATAAGTTAAAAAAAACATTCTTCATACTTTTGTCGGAAAAGTCAAAAAGTACCTCGTACGACAAAAGATTCCTTTCATACATATTACTAAAAACTCACCGAAGGGTAAAAATGGATTTAAACAATTGTAGGTGGATGTAAATAATATTACATATTGATGAAACATGGATGTGGATGATAAAATACACCCCAGTGAATACTTACGAATAAACAATCTCGGATAAAAATGAGATTGTGATATTTCCCTTACCTTAGGTCCGATTTTCTTTGTTCGTGTCCGAAGCTCCTGTATAATGGTTTAAATAATGTTATTGACTTATTCCAGAATCATACATATTGATATGATATCATATATGGTCATATTATTAGCTTCTTGTTAGTAATATTTCATTGTTACTTGTTACTCGGGTCTTTATAACTTTTTGTTCTTATGCATGTTTTGTCGAATAAATTCTTATTCTTATCTTTAGGTTATAGATAATTAATTTAAAGAATGTTATTAGTGTAGTATATACCATATTCATTCATTCAATTCATTTATATAATCATTATGAAATGAAGATCATGTAGAACGAGTCGCGTCACATCGTGGAGACGGTATTCCGTACGTACGCACGAGTGATGATATCGTTCCTATGATCGTGGAATTGTATTGGAGTATATATATATTATTTCAGTATCAATATTACTTCATAATAATCATATATATTTACTCATTACACCATTATACCCATCCTTGTAAGGTGATGGTGGAAAATAGATTACACCACGGCGTGGAGACGGTATTCCGTACGTACGCACGCGCGGTGATTTCATTTTTCCGTAGGATGGATAGAAGGTGAATTAGGGTTGTTTCATTTTTATAATAACATATCAGTATGTAAGTAATACTGATTTTATTACTTTATCATGAAACAACTAAAGAAGAAGAAGTTGAAGAAGAAAGAAATTGAAAAGATCGGTAATGGATATTTCCTCTTCTTTGGAACGCTTCTTTGAATCCTCCACTTAAGGAACTAAGATTGGTCTTTGGAGAAGACCAGGACTTCTAGGATTATTCTAGAGAAGTGGAGAGGAGAACATGGCAGGGGTTTTCCGAGCTTGAGTGCTCAAATTGGTGTGAGGAGGAGGGGGAGGAGGTGCCCTTTTATAAGGGAGGAGAGGGGCACCTTAGGAATATCTCAAAATATTATTTTATATTAAAGTCAAAATCGGTTTATAATGGTTCCAAAGGGTCTTATTTCGAAGCTAAAGTGGGGATGGGTCGAAATCATATAAACCAATAAGATTTAGACAAGTTTAGGGTATTATTTTAACCTTATCAATTAGATTTAACTCTAAGTTAATTAATTTAACTTTTACCGTGTCTTTTTGTTTTCTTTCACTATATGGTTAATACCCTTACTATAACATGCCAAAAGAACCCCAAATTGTTTATTATTAATATATATATCCTTATCTAAGTCATTTGGCCGAACCTTAGATTTTTAGGAATAAAATAACAATTAATAATATAATATTTGATTTAAAAACTATTTTGTGTCAATTTTGACACTATTTGATATATGATTTTTTGTGAAAGTCATAACAGAATTATATGTTCGAACCAAGTTGATTAAATCAACATTAATATATCATAGTAACCTAGAAAATTAGTGGAATTCATAAAAAGTCTCAAATTACATTTATTTTGGTGTTTATAACATCAATTATGTCAATATTTCATTAATAAGATAATTATTGCATCATCATTGTGTCATAAATAAATTAAATTATTTAATGTCTAAAAATTACAAATAAAATACCCTTATGTAGGAAATCGTTTTAGCTTTCTAATGAATATTTATAGTCGAATTTATCTTATGTAT
Source organism: Viscum album (assembly GCA_963277665.1). Taxonomy (NCBI): domain Eukaryota; kingdom Viridiplantae; phylum Streptophyta; class Magnoliopsida; order Santalales; family Viscaceae; genus Viscum; species Viscum album. Next base: position 97,175,404 of record OY728158.1, read on the forward strand.
AACCCCATATTAAAAATGATTTACTTATTAAACTTTGATTTTAACTATTTTAACCCTTCTTTAAATAAATTAATAATAAATGTCCTAATCTAATCCAAGTGGGCCTAAATGGTCATATGTTATTCCTAAGTTTGTTTTTGGTCGAATTACACTTGTCCAATAGAATTAGGACATGTGTTAGGGTAATATTGATATCATATTTACCCTTAGTTACCCTATTTACTATTAACCGCGGTAAAAATAGTAAAAAGTTACTATTCACCAAAAAATTATTTTCATCTCATTGAACCACATTTTAGTCCTTGATATTAACCGTGTCTCTCGGATTTTTGAAATTCCATTCACAGAAGCGGTAAAATTAAGTTTTATGAAAAATTCAGTTTTTAACCTACCACTTAGTGGTTTCACTATTCATCAAAAATTGAAAGTTTTCAGAAAAATACCAAAATTTCACCCTAGGTTAATTTCGATATTCTGAGTCCAAAAATGAAGTCCATTTTGAAAAATAAAATTTATAAAATTTCAAAAAGTGGTTATTACTATTCATAACGGCTAGTTTTAATAGCATATTGTTGTTTAGTGAAACTCGGTATTGCGTACGACGCAAGCTATCGAGGAAGGTCGCGATTGCGTGTAAAGCAAGCCAAGCAAGTGTTGTGTAGAAAAAGATTCATTTGATGATTTATATAACATAAAAGTCTCGGGTGTTACATTCTACCCCCCTTAGAAAGAATTTCGCCCTCGAAATTCATCACTTTGCAACAAACAGATGAGGATACTTCTCCCTCATCATATCCTCAAGCTCCCATGTAGCTTCTTCAAGTTGGTGGTTTCTCCATAAAACTTTCCCCAAGCGAGTGGTCTTGTTTCGTAGGACTTTTTCGCTACGATCCAGAATCTCTATCGGCTGTTCTTCATAAGAAAGATCTTGCTCCAGCGGTACAACTTCTGAGCTGAGTACATGTGAAGGATCTGGTATGTACTTTCTCAGGAGAGATACATGGAACACATCGTGAACTTGAGAGAGATTCGGTGGAAGCGCCAATCGGTAAGCTACCTTCCCAACACGATCCAGTACTTCGAAAGGACCGATATATCTAGGGCTCAACTTCCCCTTCTTTCCAAATCTCATAACCCTCTTCCAGGGAGATATTCGTAAGAACACTTTATCACCCACTTCAAACTCTAGGTCTTTTCTTCGGTTGTCGGCATAACTTTTCTGTCGACTCTGAGCTGCTCTTATGTGTTGTTGTATAGATCTGACCTTTTCTGCCATTTCATCAACGAGATCTGGTCCTAATAGCTTTCTTTCCCCAACTTCATCCCAGCAAGTTGGAGTCCTGCATTTCTTTCCATAGAGAGCTTCATAAGGAGCCATCTGAATACTAGAGTGAAAGCTATTATTATAAGAAAATTCTACCAAAGGTACGTGTTTATCCCAACCTCCTTTGAAATCCATAGAGCAAGCTCTCAACATATCATCTAGGGTTTGAATTGTTCTCTCAGACTGACCGTCTGTCTGGGGATGATAAGCAGTGCTGAAACTCAACTCTGTATCCAGAGTATGCTGAATACTTCGCCAGAACTTCGAGGTAAATCTTGGATCCCGATCAGATACAATAGAAAGTGGCACTCCATGCAATCATAACACTTCCTTTACATATATCCTGGCAAGCTGATCTAGAGAGAAATCCTCTCTAATAGCAATGAAGTGTGCAGACTTTGTAAGATGATCAACTATGACCCAAATAGCATTATTGCCTTTGTATGTTTTAGGAAGTCCTGTGTCAAAGTCCATAGTGATGTTTTCCCATTTCCATTCGGGTATGGGTAATGGTTGTAACATCCCCTTAGACTTTTGTCTCTCAGCTTTAACTTGTTGACAAACCAAGCATCGAGAGACATATTCAGCAACATCTCTTTTCATGCCATCCCACCAGAAGTACTCTTTCAGGTCCCTATACATCTTCGTGCTTCCAGGATGAATAGAGAATGAAGAACTATGAGCCTCATCCAGCAGCTCCTTCTTTAATTCGGGGATGGGAGGAACACAAACCCGATTCCTGAACTTTATTATCCCATCACAATCAAGGTTGAATTCAGGAACATTTCTCACCTTCTTTTGTAACTCGGCATCTTCTTTCTGTGCCTCTTTAATCTTCACATGTATAGATGGTTGAAAATTAATTTGAGAAAGATAAGATTTTTCCCCTTCCATTATAATTCCAAGATCCATCCTTTGTAAATCCATAAATATTGGATCTTTTGTGATCCTCATCATGGATAAACTAGCATGGTCTTGTCGACTTAATGCATCTGCCACCTTGTTTGCTTTCCCAGGGTGGTAATGGATTGAGCAGTCATAATCCTTAATCAGCTCCAACCATCTTCTTTGACGCATATTCAACTCCTTTTGTGTGAAGATATACTTTAAACTTTTATGATCAGTATAAATATCACACCTTTCACCATAAAGGTAATGCCTCCAAATCATTAATGCAAAGATTACCACTGCCAACTCCAAATCATGTGTTGGGTAATTTTGCTCATGGATTTTCAACTGTCGTGAGGCATAAGCTATCACCATATCATTTTGCATAAGAACACACCCCAATCCCTTCTTGGATGCATCACTGTAGATCACAAACCTTTCTCCACTACAAGGCAGTGTGAGCACAGGTGCACTGGATAACCTTCTTTTCAACTCCTTGAAATTCTCTTCACATTCCTCTGTCCAAACAAACTTAACTCCTTTCCGAGTCAACTTGGTGAGTGGATTAGATAATCGTGAAAAATCTTTTACAAAACGTCGATAATATCCAGCCAAACCAAGAAAACTTCGAATCTCAGTTACCGTTGTTGGTCTCGACCATCTTTCGATAACCTCTGTTTTTGCTGGATCCACAGATATCCCCTCTTTTGAGATTATGTGACCCAAAATGCAACTTTTTGAAGCCAAAATTCACACTTGGTAAATTTGGCATAAAGCTTCTCCTTTCTCAGGGTCTTCAATATAATTCTCAAGTGATCTTCAAGCTCTTCCTTGCTCTTTGAATAGACAAGAATATCGTCTATAAAGACTACCACAAATTGATCAAGATAGTCTCTAAAGACTCTATTCATTAGATCCATGAAGATATAAGGGGCATTAGTAAGACCAAATGGCATCACTATAAATTCATAGTGTCCATACCTTATACGGAAAGCCGTCTTTGGTATATCCTCCCTTTTGACCCTTAATTGATGATACCCTGAATGAAGATCAATCTTGGAAAAGTATTGAGCTCCGCGTAGTTGGTCAAATAAGTCATCAATGCGTGGGAGAGGATATTTGTTCTTGATAGTGATCTTGTTAAGTTCTCGATAATCAATGCAAAGTCTCATTGATCCATCTTTCTTCTTAACAAATAGAACAGGTTCTCCCCAAGGTGACGCACTAGGGCGTATGAATCCCTTATCAAGATTCTCTTGGAGTTGCTTCTTCAATTCCTGCAACTCAATTGGGGCCATTCTATAAGGTGTCTTTGAAATAGGCAAAGCACCCGGTACGAGTTCTATTGAAAACTCAACTTCACGATTTGGTGGAAGACCCGGCAATTCCTCCGGAAAGACATCATCAAACTCCCGTACAATTGGCATATTCTTAATCGTGAGTTTCTCACCAACCATTTGAGATAAATAACCTTCATTTAGTGGAATCAATACCCATAAGATGGAAGAAATTTACACTGGAAGGTTATGTTCATCCTTGCATTGATAGACGATCGTAGATTGATCTGGAATATGAAATGTGACTTCCCTTCTTTGGCAATCGATATGAGCTCCATGTAGAGAAAGCCAATCCATGCCAAGAATCACATCAAATTCCACTAAAGGAAGGATCACAAGATTTGCAGGAATCACTTTCCCACAAACTTCGATCGGAGAAGAATTATAAACTTTTGATGCGATTGATGTTCCATTAGGTGTTGTCACAGCTAACTCAACATCTAATTGTTGAGGTAATACGGTGATACCCTTAGAAAAGTCTTCAGAAATAAAAGAGTGGGTGGATCCAGAATCAAATAAAACATTTGCTACTTTAGAGTGGATGGTAAGTGTACCTTTCACCACATCGTTATCGTACTCCACATCGCTGATAGAAATTGCATGTGACTTTCCTTTTTCTTTAGCCTTAAGATTTTGTTGACGTCGACCATCATCATCAACCCTTGGATTTGGGCATTGATTGGCATAATGCCCCATCTCCTTGCACTTGAAACATTGAAGTGTAGTAGGTTCATTCTGTGTATCCCTTCCTTTGTTTGCGTCATTAGACATCTTCTTCCCATTATCACGGCATTCAAATGCCCGATGACCTTCTTTTCCACATTTAAAACATTTACTTGTCCCTTTAAGACAACTCCCTCCATGTTTCTTTCCACACTTTGAGCATAAGGAAAAGCTCATCTTCTTTTCCGTGTGCTCTTTAGATTTTTCTTTGAATTCCATCTTCCTCTTCTTATCAAACCCATGTGACTGATGGGTTACTCCAATCTCCATCTCGACTTTGAGAGCACATCGAACGATTTCCTCGTAGCTATTAAAGTCCCTTATGGCTAACGCCCTTCGAAGACTTGGTTTTAAGCCACTAAAGAATCGATCGATCTTACTCTCAGGTTGGATAATAATACCAGAAGCGTACCTTGCAAGTCTTGTAAAATTTGCTTCATAGGTACCAACAGATTCATCATCCCTTTGCTTCAGTTCAAGAAACTCTTTCTCCATCTTTGTTCGGAGAATACGAGGGAAGTACTTATTGAAAAATAAGTTCTTGAACTCGTCCCATTCCATAGACTCAATTTCATCCCTTTGCCTCGTATTCTTAACAAGATTCCACCATTGATCAACATCTCCTTCCAAACGATACACTGCTAGGATGACTTTATCATGCTCAGAACATTGAAGAACTGAAAATATCTTTTCAGTAGTACTAATCCATTGTTCAGCAACTAATGGATCAGTAGACCCGCTGAAAGAAGGTGGACGCTGCCTCATGAAGGATTCAACAGAATGTTGCTCCCTCCTTTGCTCGTTTGGAAATCCTGCATGATTCAAATCTTGAGAAAGTTGTGTGAGCATGGCTACAAGATTTTGCATTCCAGCTCCCATATCGTTTGTTTGCTCAGGGGGACAATCATTGCATTGCCCATCGCATTCCGCATTAACACGGTTCCTTCGGGTTCCATCCATTGACTAAAACCAAGAAGAATAGTGTGAGCAACACTAATTATAATAGGAAACCACATAATTCAAGAATAAAAGTTTCATGCTTAAGGTCTTATCCTAGGTTATTCAAGGCCATTTCTAAAACACTAAGATTGTGTTCTATGCTTAGACTTATCCTTAGGGTTCTTACTAAGGCTTTCACATCCTAGTTTCCAAAGGTTGACTATACCTTTCCTCTGATACCAACTATAACGACCCATACTTTACATACATTTTTAATACTTCAAAAATTGAAGCACACTTATTACAACATATGATAAAACCACAAAGGACCGTATAGGTATAGTGTCTTTATAAACTGGGAAACATAAACAACTGGTTCATAAATCTTCTACAGTGTCTCCCATTTATTTCATCATATCTAGGGTCCCTTTTAGCATATTCTACTTAATATCCATCTTCCTGACCTGGGGAAAAGAAAACATAAAAGGGTGAGCTCAAATGCTCAGCAAGGGCAAATAAAGGAAATAAAAATCATATCATATCTTTTTGAAAATCAAAACCTGCAAAAGAGATCATAATATCTTAACATGGAATAAATCATAGAAGTGAAAATGAGATCCCCATAAAACTTGAAACTTTGTGGCATGCACACATAATCATGGAAAATCATTTCTTGTTAGTCATGACTCATTGCCAAGACTATCTTAGTGGACAAAGTCCCTTTCTGAACCAAGTTCACTCCTCGTTTCAGTCCTGTATCACTGAACCGAAATAACCTTCCGTTCCAGCCATGTCTATCTCATGAGATATAAAATCTTTACCCAATGCATTGGAGGGAGATATAGGTCCCACCCATCTTATAATGAATCCTTTCTTATGTGTGCCACATAATCATAAATCATACATCATCGCATAACCCATGTAATAAAATGGGATTCTTAAACATCATGACATCATAAAACAATTCATATAAGATAAAGGAATTCATAAAAATGTTTCCATCACAACATAATCAAATCCATGTAATAATAGGGATAAAAACAGAACCCTTTTATTATCTTAGATGGAAAATAATTTTTATAAAAAATACTTGAACTTCATTCTTGAGGAAAATATCCTTTCTACTTCAAAAACACTTTTCCTTTCTTAACATGTCATACAATTTTAAACTAAAATAAGTTGATTAAAAATAAACTTGAATACTTGTAAAGGAAGCTTCTTTGAAATAATTTTTTAGAAATCCATTCATGCCGTATAAGTTAAAAAAACATTCTTCGTACTTTTGTCGGAAAAGTCAAAAAGTACCTCGTACGACAAAAGATTCCTTTCATACATATTACTAAAAACTCACCGAAGGGTAAAAATGGATTTAAACAATTGTAGGTGGATGGAAATAATATTACATATTGATGAAACATGGATGTGGATGATAAAATACACCCCAGTGAATACTTACGAATAAACAATCTCGGATAAAAATGAGATTGTGATATTTCCCTTACCTTAGGTCCGATTTGCTTTGTTCGTGTCCGAAGCTCCTGTATAATGGTTTAAATAATGTTATTGACTTATTCCAGAATCATACATATTGATATGATATCATATATGGTCATATTATTAGCTTCTTGTTAGTAATATTTCATTGTTACTTGTTACTCGGGTCTTTATAACTTTTTGTTCTTATGCGTGTTTTGTCGAATAAATTCTTATTCTTATCTTTAGGTTATAGATAATTCATTTACAGAATGGTATTAGTGTAGTATATACCATATTCATTCATTCAATTCATTTATATAATCATTATGAAATGAAGATCATGTAGAACGAGTCGCATCACATCGTGGAGACGGTATTCCGTACGTACGCACGAGTGATGATATCGTTCCTATGATCGTGGAATTGAATTGGAGTATATATATATTATTTCAGTATCAATATTACTTCATAATAATCATATATAGTTACTCATTACACCATTATACCCATCCTTGTAAGGTGATGGTGGAAAATAGATTACACCACGGCGTGGAGACGGTATTCCGTACGTACGCACGCGCGGTGATTTCATTTTTCCGTAGGATGGATAGAAGGTGAATTAGGGTTGTTTCATATTTATAATAACATATCAGTATTTAAGTAATACTGATGTTATTACTTTATCATGAAACAACTAAAGAAGAAGAAGTTGAAGAAGAAAGAAATTGAAAAGATCGGTAATGGATATTACCTCTTCTTTGAAGTGCCTCTTTGAGATCTCCTCTTAGGGCACTAAAATTGGTCTTTGAGGAAGACCAGAACCTCTAGGATGTTGCTAGGGAAGTGGAGAGGAGAAAATGGCAGGGGTTGGCCGAGCTTGAGTGCTCAAATTGGTGTGAGGAGGAGGGGGAGGAGGTGCCCTTTTATAAGGGAGGAGAGGGGCACCTTAGGAATATCTCAAAATATTATTTTATATTAAAGTCAAAATCGGTTTATAATGGTTCCAAAGGGTCTTATTTCGAAGCTAAAGTGGGGATGGGTCGAAATCCTATAAACCAATAAGATTTAGACATGTTTAGGGTATTATTTTAACCTTATCAATTAGATTTAACTCTAAGTTAATTAATTTAACTTTTACCGTGTCTTTTTGTTTTCTTTCACTATATGGTTAATACACTTACTATAACATGACAAACGAACCCCAAATTGTTTATTATTAATATATATATCCTTATCTAAGTCATTTGGCCGAACCTTAGATTTTTAGGAATAAAATAACAATTAATAATATAATATTTTATTTAAAAACTATTTTGTGTCAATTTTGAAACTATTTGATATATGATTTTTTGTGAAAGTCATAACAGAATTATATGTTCGAACCAAGTTGATTAAATCAACAATAATATATCATAGTAACCTAGAAAATTAGTGGAATTCATAAAAAGTCTCAAATTACATTTATTTTGGTGTTTATAACATCAATTATGTCAATATTTCATTAATAAGATAATTACTGCATCATCATTGTGTCATAAATAAATTAAATTATTTAATGTCTAAAAATTACAAATAAAATACCCTTATGTAGGAAATCTTTTTAGATTTCTAATGATTATTTATAGTCGAATTTATCTTATGTATAACCCCATATTAAAAATGATTTACTTATTAAACTTTGATTTTAACTATTTTAACCCTTTTTTAAATAAATTAATAATAAATGTCCGAATCTAATCCAAGTGGGCCTAAATAGTCATATTTTATTCCTAAGTTTGTTTTTGGTCGAATTACACTTGTCCAATAGAATTAGTACATGTGTTAGGGTAATATTGATATCATATTTACCCTTAGTTACCCTATTTACTATTAACCACGGTAAAAATAGTAAAAAGTTACTATTCACCAAAAAATTATTTTCATCTCATTGAACCACATTTTAGTCCTTGATATTAACCGTCTCTCTCGGATTTTTGAAATTCCATTCACAGAAGCGGTAAAATTAAGTTTTATGCAAAATTCAGTTTTTAACCTACCACTTAGTGGTTTCACTATTCATCAAAAATTGAAAGTTTTCAGAAAAATACCAAAATTTCACCCTAGGCTAATTTCGATATTCTGAGTCCAAAAATGAAGTCCATTTTGAAAAATAAAATTTATTAAATTTCAAAAAGTGGTTATTACTATTCATAACGGCTAGTTTTAATAGCATATTGTTGTTTAGTGAAACTCGGTATTGCGTACGACGCAAGCTATCGAGGAAGGTCGCGATTGCGTGTAAAGCAAGCCAAGCAAGTGTTGTGTAGAAAAAGATTCCTTTGATGATTTATATAACATAAAAGTCTCGGGTGTTACAAAGGATCATATCTAAAGTGCCTCTTAAAGAGTTGTCTTCAAAGATCCCGTGACTTTCATCTCTATTTGTCATGTTGGGACATGGTGGTTTTGGATATCAAGCGATCCATGCCGTAGTGAACCAACTCATCTTGATGAGGGAGCAGGAGAAAAAGTACCATCAAGACTTGATCAGAGTGATGCTGTTGACCAATATCAACGAATCTGAGGCTGTGATATCCCGAGATGAGACTGATTATGCTACCAAATTGAAGGAGCTGAAGCACAAGATAAAGGAGAAATTCTTCCTGTAGATGCACCTTCAGAAACAGTTAGATGTTGTTACAGGGGAACTTGACCAGCATAACAATTCACTGGAAGGAGTTCATACAGATGGTATCAAAACCATCGCAGATGCCAGGAAATCACTACATCAAGCTGAAAAGGGTGAAGTTGTTTGAGTGCATTAACTTCAAGTGGATGTTGCTGAAGTTCAGGATGCCTTAAATCAAATGAAGTGTTATGTTGAAAGCCTATTTTAATTCATGGAAATGATAAGAGAATCCAATCTGTGGATGTCCTTTTAACTATTGTTCATCAATGAAAAACAATTTTACAATAAGGACCCTTCCTTAATCATTTCATTATATTGAATTAAATGAATAATTCACATTGAGTATCTTTTCAGGTTTAGAGTTTTATAGAATTAGGACATAACTATTAAATCTCAAAAGATTACAATGTAGACATATCTTCATAGTTTCCTTAAAATAAAATCTCTTAAAAAAAGAGTCATGTCCAGTTGAATGTTTTAGATAGCATGACTTTTCCTTGATCCCATCCTTGACCTTATTCATCTTTAAGTCCTGTGAAAACATTTCAAAATCTGGGATGAGCATAAAAAGATCAGTAAGGGTTATCAAACAAAGAATGAAACCATTTTTTTAAAAAAAATAAAAAACATGAACTCTTTTACTTACCTCATGAAAATCATAAGATTTATGAAATCCACATAGAAATCATAAATCATAAAGGTAACTTGTTGCATCCATATCATACTTACATTATAACTATCACAGCTACATAGGGAGTTACTTTGGAATACCCATCACAGTATATTCCCTAAATCTCTTAGGAGAAACTTTCACGTTTATCTTTATCACATTACCCAATGAATTGGAGAGATATCTCGGGCTCACCCGCCCTAGGTTTATCACAGAACCACCCGTATACGTAAATAATGCCCAAGAACCATAACATGATCATAAGACATAATATAAGCATAAAATAAAGATAATATTTTCACATTGAAATTAAAAAATATCATTTCAAGATATTGAAATAATAAATCCATTCTCAAAATCATTTCAATAACAAAATACATAAAAAGGGTATATGGTATTTATTTTTTTCTTTTAAAAACATTATGGCTTATTAAGGAAGCCAATGATAAAATAATACTCGCTGCGGCGGAAAGGTCGTTGTCACTGCTTACACTAGAAAAAACATTTCTTTTTATCTTTTAGTAAAACTCTTCGTATAAACGATTCCTTTTGAATAAAATGAAAAGTCAAAGGAGTTTATACACCATATAAAATAAAGTCGTGTATAAAACTAAAAATGCCTCAATGAAAGGATATTGAGACCTCTTCGTATAAAAATAATATCTTTGAATAAAATGAAAAGTCAAAGGGGTTTATACACCGTATAAAATAAATTCGTGTATAAAACTAAAAACGCCTCAATGAAAGGAGATTGAGACGAAGTCCCTTACCTCGCATCTGACTTGACTCGAACATTCTTTAATATCCTGAATAATACACTAAAGTTAATTTCTACTTTCTTAAGAACCTTTTTCAAGTTTATTATTCCTTTTATATCACTTATTACCATGTTATAAACATTATGCAATCATTTAAGTTTATAACATTAATTTTTTTTATATTTGGTACTCAAGTAAAAATGAACAACATATATTTACAAGTTTTCCATGTGGAAAATGGTTCATTATATCCAGAATGATATTAATGATTTGGATATCATATATATCCAGTACATACATGTTTTTTATAATAGTACATAACATCTAGAGGTAAGAAATAAAATGCACCATTCATGGAGACGGTAAGTTGTACGTACGCATGAACACTACTTTCATTTCTATTTCTTATTTTAATGGAAATAAAACACAATGATACATAGTTATATTATAATTCAAGTATAATATCATATATAATATCGTTAAATATATCCTTTATACATACCACATAAGGCATTAAACGATTCAAATCACTTTGAGGGAGTGGTAGTCTGTACTTCCTCAAATGAGATTATCATATTTACCCACTATGGACACCATAAAGGTATGATATAAATGGGAAGTATAGAAGAATAAAGAAATCATAAACATAATATATATAATATATAATTATAGTGCCATCATAATGGCCACCGTGATAGGTGGTAAAATGTAATTGATCAATCATCGTTTCGTGAGGCCTTAGTTTTCCATCCACAGAAACATTATGTTCTTCATCCATTAGATGGAGTTGCGTCTAAGTGTAGTTAGAATCCATCCCATAACAACATCCTAGTATATTGAGGATTCTGGTATTGTAACAAAAGAAAATAAATAAAAAGATTTTAGGGGTTGGATAAGTAAAATAAAGGAAATCAATTTAAGAGAAACTGTTACCTTTAATTCGGGTAACTTCATTTGGTTTGAACCAAAGGACTTCTTGAAGTTCCTTCTGCCTAAGGTAAGGCTTTTAAGAGGAGGATAGGGAAGTAGGGAATCTAATTGGGTAGAGTTTGGATGATAAAAATGGCTTGATAGGTGTGAGTAATTGGTTATAAGTGGTCTCCTATTATAAGGGGGAGGAGTGGCTCTTTAGGAAAGTGTGAAACTAATATTTTATTATATAATGATATTCGGTTTCTAATTGTCCAAATATTATTATATTAGAAGATAAGATGAGTCATGGTAGAAATAATATCATTAAATCATAATTTCACATGTTTTGGATAATATTTTAATCATTATAATCTTATTTATTTGAATCTTTTATTAATGAGGTAAATACTCCATCATTATTGTGTCATAAATAATTTAATTTATTCGATGTATAAAAATTATAAAAAAAATACCATGATATAGGAAATATTTTTATCCTTCCAAAGAATACTTCTAGTCAAAAATCTGACTTATATAACACCATATAAAAATTAATTACTAAAGGATTTTTGTTTATGTCATTTTGGCCTTAACTTTAATTTAATTAATCTAAATTGTCATTATCACTTCCAAGTAGATCAAACGGGACCCAAAATAGACCCAAAGATGACCATGGTCGTTAGTGACTCAACCAATAAGGCTAGTACAAGGGTTAAGGTAATTTTTAATTATTATAATATTCTTTTAACCTTGAATTACCCTATTTACCTTTAACCGTGGTAAATAAAAGTCAAAAGTTACTATTCACAAAAAATTATTTTCATTTTAATGAACCAAATTTTACTTCATGATAATAACCATGTATGTTGGATTTTCTAAATTTAATTCATAGAAGTGGTAAAATTTTAATTTAAATGAAAAAGTCGGTTTTTTAACTACCACTAAGTGGTGTCACTATTCATCAACAATTGATGTTTTTTAGAAATATAACTAACATTCAGCCTAAGAATTATTTTATATTACGAATTCAAAATTGATTTCTATTTTTCAAAATTAAAAACATAGAATTGTAATTAATTAATTTAAAAATTAATTACCGTTGTTAAATCAAATAGCGTGTTTTTAAGAAACAATAACTATCAAAAGATTGAAACTTGTTTATGTCCAATTTCAAAGTGAAATTACTTCCAATGAACAACATTGGATCAAGTTGTAAAAATATATTTTAATTTCACTTTAAAACCAATTAAAAAAATAATGTTACCATATGAATAAATTAGATTAAAAGGCACTTCTGAATTAAAATAGAATATTTTTCACTATTCATTAAAAAAATCAACTTTATCAGAAAAATACCAAAAAATTTACCCAATGTAAAATTTGATGTCCCCTTTCTAAATAAGGATTATATTTGGACAATTAGAACATATAAAATGACCAAAACATGATTTAATGATGGTTCTCCATTAAAAGGCGGTAAATTGACCTTTTAATGTAAATTATTCTTAAAATTAGATTCATTCACATTTTAAGCCTCTAACTTTTAATGGATAAAATTAAATACATCTAACAAACATGTATAATCATAATGTAATTATTTTTGGTCATTCCCACCACTACAATGGCTAGGAGTTAACTACCATTTAAAATAATAATATTATATTATTAGTGTGCAATGTAAGATTCCAAAGAAACTCGTTGTTGCGTATCAGGTATGCTATCGAACATAGAAACCCTTTTAAAGTAAAATTAATATTAAATTCAAAAATATTAATAAATATAAAAATAACTTATTCTTCATTTACTTAGGATGTTACATCCTTCCCCCCTTTTAGAAATTGCATCCTTGCAATTTTTATTCACTTATCAAAATAAGTGGTGGTATTTATCCCTCATTACATTTCTTGATTCCCACATTGCCTCTTTAACCATATGGTTTTTCCACAAAACCTTTACCTGGTGAATTACCTTATTCTGCAACACCTTCTCTCTACGGTCAAGAATCTGGATTGGTTGTTCTTCATAAGATAGATTCTCTTCCCCCTGAACTACCACTGGGCTCAAAACATGAGATGGTTCTGGCATATACTTTCTCAACATCGAAACATGAAAAACATTGTGTACCTGGGATAAACTTGGAGGTAAAGCCACTCTATACGCAACTTATCCAACTTTCTCCAGAATTTCAAATGGTCTAATGAACCTCGGACTCAACATTCCCTTCTTACCAAAACGCATCACACTTTTCCATGGAGAAACATTGAGAAAGACATGATCACCTACCTCAAAGGAAAGTTCCTTCCTCTGGTAATCTGCATAACTTTTCTGTCTGCTCGGTGTTGTTCTCATGTGCTTCTGAATCAACTGAACCTTCTCTGCCCTATCTTCTACCAATTCCGGTCCCATCACCTTCCTTTCACCTACTTCATCCTAAAAAACTAGAGTTCGACAACACATTCCATATAATTACTCAAATGGAGCCATATGTATACTGGAATGAAAACTATTATTATAAGAAAATTCAACCAAAGAAAGATTTTGGTCCCAACTTCCCTGATAATCCATCAAGAAAGAACATAACATATCCTCTAATGTTTGAATTGTTCGTTCTGACTGCCCATCTGATTGAGGATGAAAGATGTACTAAAATTTAATTCAGTACCCAATGACTTCGGAAGGACTTTACAAAGGTTAGAACTAAACCCAGGATCATGATCAGATACAATGGAGTGGGGAAATCCATGCAGCCTGGCTATCTCTTTTACATACAACCGAGAAAGTTGATCTAGAGACAATGTATCTATAATAAGACTGAAATGAGCAGATTTAGTCAATCCATCAACAATAACCCAGATTGCATTATTACCTCGAGATTTCTTTGGTAATATCACAACGGTGTCCATGGATATATTTTCCCATTTCCACTATAGCACTAGTAGAGGCTGAATCAAACCTTTCAGTAATTTTCACTCTGCTTTAACCTGCTGATAAGTCAAACACTTCACAGTAAAATCAGAAATATCTCTTTTCATTCCATCCCACCAGTAATACTCCTGACGATCACTGTACATCTTAGTACTACCAGGATGAACTGAAAATAGAGAACTATGAGATTCACATAACAACTCATCATTCAACTGTGAATCACAAGGTACACATAATCTCTATCCAAATCTCAAAACACAATCATTATCAATGTTAAATTCAAAAAAAAATACCCTTCTGAACCAACTCTACCTTTTTCTGCAACTCACTCTCTTCTTTCTGCGCTTGCTTAATTTTTTCTGATAGAGATGATTTCACTGACACCTGAAACAAAACAGAATAATTTCTTGCAACAACAACTTCTATACCAATTTTCATCAAATCAAAAACCAAAGGATCTCATTCCAAACATAGCATGGCTAATGAGATATTACTTTTTTGACTAAAAGCATCTGCCACTTTATTTTATTTTCCCGTATGGTAATGGATCGTGCAATCATAATCTTTGATTAATTGTAACCAACTCCTCTATCTGATGTTCAATTCTTTCTGAGTGAATATATACTTCAAATTTATTTGATCATTATATATTTCATACTTCACTCCATACAAATGATGCCTCCAAATTTTTAAAGCAAATACAACTGCAACAAATTTCAAATCTTTTGTAGGGTAATTTAACTCATTTGGTTTCAACTAACGTGAAGAAAAATCAATTACCTGATAATTTTTCATTAGGACACAGCCTAGTCCTTTCAACGAAGCATCACTATAGATAAAAAACTCACCATTTCTAGAAGGCAGTGTCAAAACTGGAGAATTCACCAATCATCTTTTCAATTCTTGAAAAAAGTCATCACATTCTTTTTTCCAGATGAACTTAACACCTTTTCGAGTTAACTTAGTCATTGGACTAGATAACTGTGAACATTTTTCAAACAACCCCTATTAATAGCCTGAAAACCAAGAAAACTATGAATCTCAGTTATATTTGTGGGTCCTGCCCATTCTTCAACAACATTCATTTTAGTAGGATCAACAGTTATGCCATTTTATGAAACAATGTGACCAAGGAATGACAATTGTTGTATCCAAATCTCACACTTTCTGAATTTACCAAATAGTTTCTTTTCTATTAAGGTTTGCAAGATAACCCTTAAATGACTTTCATGTTCCTCCTTACTTTTGGAATAAACCAAAATATCATCAATGAACACAATCACAAAGTTATCCAAGAACTCACGGAAAATTCTATTCATAATATCCATGAATAAAGCAGGTGAATTGGTTAACCCAAAAGGCATAACTGCAAATTCATAATGGCCATATCTAGTACAAAACATAGTCTTTGTAACGTCTGCTTCCTTTACTTTCAACCGATGGTACCCCAACCTCAGGGAAATATTCAAAAAATACTGAGCTCCCAGGAGTTGATCAAACAAATCTTTGATATAAGGTAAAGGATACTTATTCTTAACAGTGATGTTATTCAATGCTCTATAATAAATGCAAAGTTTCATTGAACCATTTTTATTTTTAACAAACAAGACAGGATCACCCCAAGGGGACGTGCTAGGTCGAATGAAACCATTATATAATAACTCCTGTAATTACTTCATTAACACTAATAGTTCAATTTTAGCCATTCGATAAGGGGTTTTTGAAATTGGCTTAGCATTAGGAACTAAGTCAGCAGTAAATTCAACTTCTCGATCAGGTATAATACAAGGAAAATCATCAGGAAAAACATCGAGTTACTCATTTACCACTGGCACATCATTAATCTGAATAGTTCCTTTGTTTTCAACAGTATGTGCAAGGTAACATTCATTTCAATCTTTTACTAGTTTCTCAGCTTCCTGATATGTTATCAAAAGCAAGGGTTCATTTTTGTATACAAACTAAAAATTATTCTGAAAAGAAACATCTTTAGCTCTGCAATCAATCTCAGCATGATAAACATAAATCCAATCCATACCCAAAATAACATCAAACTCTACTAGAGGCATAACAATAAGGTTTTCAGGTAGATTATTGTCGCACACAAGGACAAGAATGTTGTTATGTTTTCTTTTTGTCTCAACATTTCATCAAGGTGTTTTTACCATAATTTTTGTATTCATATCTTGAGATGGAATTCCCAATTTACTAGAAAACTTATCAGAAATGAAAGAGTGTGTAGACCCTGAATCAAACAACACATTGGGATAATCTGAACAAACAAACAGTGTATCCGATACTACTTCGTTTGATGGCCCAACATCTGCGGAAGTAGTTTCAAAGGATTTCACCACCCCTTTCTGCTTGTAGTCTAGCTGATTTACCTCAGTTGAGTTCTTTGTGAGACACTCATTTTCAAAAGGACCCATTTCATTTCACTGAACAAATTTACTGACTGTAAATAAGATTTTGTCTTACCATTACCCTTATCTTTTTCAGTGCAATTACAAGCATTAGGTCACATTTTAACACATCAGAGGCACTTACCAGAATTCAAAAGACATTCCCCAACATGCCTTTTACCACAATTTTCACAAACTGTAAACATAAGTTTCTTACTATCAGGATTTTTTTGAAGAGACCTTCCCTTTGGCCTGCCAACTCGACCTCTTATTCTGTTGTTTGTCAAATAATACATGATCATCAGCAAACTAAATTTCCACCTTCTCCACACAATGAAATTTTTTTCATAACTTTTGAACTCACGAGAAGATAAATCCCTTCGATACTTTGTCTTTAATCCTGAGTAAAAAACGATTGATTTTACTATCAAGATATCGCATGAAATTTGGAGCATACCTTGCCAGTCGAGTGAATTTTTCTTCATATGTAGCCACTGATTCGTCCTCCTGACTCAATTCCAGGAATTATTTTTCCATCCTAAGACGAACAACCTTAGGAAAATATTTCTCAAGAAAGATACCTTTGAATTCATCCCAATCAAGAGCATCAATCTCTTCACTATCCCTGATATTTTTCACCATCAACCACCACAAATCAGATTCACCTTCAAAACGGTAAACAACAAGACTAACCTTTTGATGTTCTGAACATCCCATGTCATCGAAAATCTTTTCCAGTCCTTTAATCCACCCGTCATCTAGCATAGGGCTAAATGATCCTCTGAATGATGGGGGATGTTTCCTCCTGAAATTATCCACTACTGACATGTTCCTCTGTTGTTGATCTGGATAATCTCGTACATGGATACCACCACCATTTATAGCCTGAGTCAACTATGTCATCACTGTAACAAACTATTCAGTTCTGATTCTGACCATTCCAGGTTGCTGATTAGGAAGGTTTTCTTCCTCCTGATGTCGTCCCAACAAAGATGCCATGTTTCCTCTGCGGAAAATCATTAGGAACATAGAAATATCTTAGGAGAAGCTACATGGTAATCTGGAAATGCTATATGATGTCAATATTAACAAAAATTAGTTTATGTATATTACTTTAACAATACCCCAACACCTAAAGTTATCTAAACTGACCTCTGATACAAACTATAGGGACCCAACCTTAATCATTTCATAATATTGAATGAAATGAATAATTAACATTGAGGATCTTTTCAGGTTTAGAGTTTTAGAATATTAAAACATAACTATTACATCTCAAAAGATTACAAGGTAGACATATCTTCATTGTTTCCATAAAATAAAAACACTTAAAAAGGTGTCATGTCTAGTTCCATGTTTTTGATAGCATGACCTTTCCTTGATCCCATCCTTGACCTTATTCATTTTTATGTCCTATGAAAACTTTTCAAAAATTGGGATGAGAATAAAAATCTCAGTCTGGGTTATAAAACAAAAAATGAAAACATTTTTTCATAAATACCTACAAAACATGATGTCTTTTACTTACCTTAGGAAAATCATAATATTTATGAAAGACACATTGAAATCATAAATCATAAAGGTAACTTGTGGCATCCAATCATACGTACATTGTAACTATCACAACTAAATAGGTAGTTACTTTGGAATACCCATCAGAGTATATTCTCTAAATCTCTTAGGAGAAACATTCACGTTTAGCTCCATCATGTTACCCAATACATTGGAGAGCTATCTCGGGCTCACCCGCCCTAGTTTTATCACAGAACCACCCATATACGTAACTAATTCCCAAGAACAATAACATGATCAAAACACATAATATAAGCATAAAAGAAAGATAATATTTCCACATTGCAATTAAAAAATATAATTTCAAGATATTTAAATAATAAATCCATTCTCAAAATCTTTTTCAATACCAAAATACATAAAAAGAGTTTATGGTATTTATTTTTTTCTTTTAAAAAAATTACGGCTGGCTAAGGAAGCCAAAGATCAAATAATACTCGCGGCGGTGGAAAGGTCGTTGTCACCACTTACGTTAAAAAACATTCCTTTTTTTCGTTTAGTAAAAATATTCATATAAAAATATTCCCTTTGAATAAAATGAATTTTCAAAGGTTTTTATACACCGTATAAAAAAAATTTTGTATAAAACTAAAAAATCCTCAATAAAAAGAGATTGAGATGAAGTCCTTATCCTCACGTCCGACTTGACTCGATTGTTCTTTAATCTCCTGAATAACAAACTAAAGTTAATTTATACTTGCTTAAGAACCTTTTTCAAGTTTATTATTCATTTTATATCACTTATTACCATGTTTTAGACATTGTGAAATCATTTAAGTTAATAACTTTCATTTTGTTGACATTTGGAACTTGAGTACAAATGAACAACTTATATTTACAAGTTGTCCATGTGGTCAAAGTTTCATTATATACAGAATGATATTCATGATATTGGATATCATATATATCATATATATTTAGTATATAATTCTTTTTTATAATAGTACATAACATTTAGAGGTAAGAAATGAAATGCACTATTCATAGAGATGGTAAGCTGTACGTAGGCATGAACACTACTTTCATTTAAATTTCTTATTTTAATTGAAATAAAACATAATGATACATAGTTATATTATAATTACAGTATAATATCATATATAATATCGTTAACTCCATTATTTATACATCCCACATTAGGCATTTAACGAATCAAATCACATTGAGGGGGCGGTAGTCCGCACTTCCTCAAATGAGATTATCGTATTTACCAACAATGAAAACCATAAATGCATGATATAAATGGGGAGTACAGAAGCATAAGGAAATTATTAACATAATATATATCATATATAAATATAGTTCCATCATAATGGCCAGCATGGGATGTGATAAGATGTAATTGAACAATCATCGTTTCGTGAGGCCTTAGTTTTCCATCCACAGAAACATTATGTTCTTCATCCATTAGATGGAGTTGTGTGTAAGTATAGTTCGAATCCTTCTCATAAAAACATCCTAGTATTTTGAGGATTCTGGTGTTGTTACAAAAGAAAATAAATAAATAGAGTTTAGGGGTTGGAGAAGTAAAATAAAAGAAAACAATTTAAGAGAAACATTTACCTTTAATTTGGGTAACTTCCTTTGGTTTGAACCAAAGGACATCTTGAAGTGCCTTCTGCCTAATGTAAGGATTTTAGGAGGAGTATAGGGATGTAGGGAGCCTAATTGGGCAGAGTTTGGATGAGAAAAATGGCTTGATAGGTGTGATGAATTGGCTAGAAGTGGTCTATTTTTATAAGGGGAGGAGGGGCTCTTTATGAAAGTGTGAAACTATTATTTTATTATATAAGGATATTCGGTTTCTAATGGTCCAAAAATCTTTATATTCGAATATAATATGAGTCATGGTCGAAATAAAATCATCTAATAATAATTTGACATTTTTTGGAAAATATTTTAATCATTGTAATCTTATTTATTTAAATCATTTACTAATGAGGTAAATACTGCATCATTATTGTGTCATAAATAATTTAGATAATTCGACGTCTAAAAATTAAAAAAATGACCATGATATAGGAAATACTTTTAGCTTTACAATGAATATTTATAGTCAAAAATAGGACTTATATACCACTATATAAAAATTAATTACTAAAATATTTCTGTTTATGTCATTTTGGCCTTTAGTTTAAATTAATTAATCTAAATTGTCATTATCACTTCCATGTAGATCAAAGGGGTCCGAAAATAGACCCAAAGATTCCCATGGTCGTTAATGACTCATCCAATAAGGTTAGGAATAGTGTTAAGGTAATATTTAATTATTATAATATTCTTTTAACCTTGAATTACCTTATTTACCTTTAACCGCGGTAAATAAAAGTCAAAAGTTACTATTCACCAAAAACAATTTTCATCTTAATGAACCACATTTTACTTCATGATAATAACCATGTATGTAGGATTTATGAAATTCAATTCACAGAAGTGGTGAAATTTTATTTAAATGAAAAAGTCAGTTTTTAACTACTACTAAGTGGTGTCACTATTCATAAAAAAGTAATGTTTTTTTTTCAGAAAAATACCAAAAATTCAGCCTAAGAATTATTTGATATTCCGAATTCAAAATTGATGTCTATATTTCCAAATTCAAACATATAAGTGGCATTAATTAATTTAAAAATTAATTCCCGTTGTTAAAACAAATAGCATGTTTTTAAGAAACAATAACTATCAAAAGATTGATACTTGTTTATGTTCAATTTCAAAGTGAAATTACTTCCAATGACCAAAATTGGATCAAATGGTAAAAATATATTCTAATTTAACTTTAAAACGAATTAAAAAAAAATCTAACCATATAAATTGATTTGATTAAAATTCACTTTTGAATTAAAATACAATATTTTTCACTATTCATTAAAAAATGAACTTTATCAAAAAAATACCAAAAAATTACCCAAAGTAAAATTTGATGTCTCCATTCTAAAGAAAGATTATATTTGGTCAATTATAACATATAAAGATGACCAAAAATTGATTTAATGAGGGTTCTCCATTAAAAGGCGGTAAATCAGCCCTTTAATGTAAATTATGCTTAAAATTAGAATCATTCACATTTTAAGCCTCTTGATTTTATTGGATAAAAGTAAATAGATATAACAAACATGTACAATAATATTGTAGTTAGTTTCATTCATTACCGCCACTACAACATATAGGATTTAACTACCATTTAAAATAATAATATTATATTATTAGTGTGCAACGTAAGATTCCAAAGAAACCAGTTGTTGTGTATCGGGTACGCTATCAAACATAGAAACCCTTTTAAAGTAAAATTAATATATAATTCAAAAATATTAATGAGTATAAAAATATCTTATTCTTCATTTACTTGGGACGTTACATTCATCTTCAATCATTTGTTCTTTCCTTCTTTTGCTACCTACTTAAAATTTTACCTAAGCCAATGGGATTAGTAAGCATAGTTTGATTTTTCTTGGATTATAAGAAAAAACCGTACAAACATTGAATCTTTTTATTTCTCAATATTTACTAAATCATACAAAATTATTGTTTAGTGAGTTGGGACTTGAATTTTTTTCAGAGATCCCTTGTATTTTGTGGGTAGTTTAAAGTCATGCACGTTAGACATAAAAAGGCTAATGTTTATGGTCGAATAGCTTTGACCGCATGGATTAAAAAAGACTCAATTCCATGATTATTTATCAGAAAAAATATTACCAAATTCATGTTTGGAAGAAAACATGTAAACTATGACATTAGAAATTTTGAATGTGAGGAATGATTTGAAAAAAAGGACTAAAAAGACATTAGAAGAAGTATTTCTTAAGAGTGAAGTTACCACTACTTGAAAAACCCATTAGGGGTTGAATTATACAGGGCCACTTAAGGGCATTGGCTGCATAGTCAAATAATAGAATCTTTTGATTGATAGGTCCATTATGTAGACTACTTATGCAAGACCGCCTAAGGGCACATGCTGCATAGTTAGGTAAAAGAACTCTCAGAAATTTTACTTTTCTATTTCTAAAAAGCCAGTGAAAGTTTATAGAGATTCAAAATTTCCAAATTATAGAGTCTTCTATATGGAGTGTGGTACTTGAATATGTAAAGGATATTCCCAATCAAGATTGTCAAAGAATTGAATGAATGTCACTCCTATGAAGGTCTGACCCAAACGCAGGGAAAGGAAATATAAACTATAGACTTTAATACTTTAAAATCATGAAATAGAGTATGGGACAAATATGGTAAAGATACATATTTTTGTGGAACCCTACATATTTTTATTAAGAAAAAATAAGGACAAAAGAGTTTTTACTCCCAAGAATGAAGCTACCACTATTTGAAAAACCTGTTAGGGGGTTGAATTATACAAGGCCACATAAGGGCATTGGCTGTATAGTCAAATAATAGTATCTTTTGGTTAACAGGTCTATTATGTAGACTGTTTATGCAAGGATGCCTAAGGCCACGTACTGCATGGTCATAAAAAAGAACTCTCGAGTATCAAACATTTTGTGTCCAGAAGTCAAGAAAAGGGTTATGGATACCTGATGGAATTCAAGTTTAGGAGTACGAGACATGAAAAATGGGTATTGTCCAATGCATGAAAGAGATACATATACCAATGCTAACCATAATCATGTTGTGGATGCATCCTGAATTGATGTAATGGACTTCACTACGTATCCCATATGGATTGGAATCAAGCCATACATTGTTATTTAAATATAGTTTAATGTCATGTGGGACGAGAGAGTGTAGTAGATCTTACATTTGGGTCATAGTGCTCATACCATAATGATGAATACACAGTGTGTGTTTGTAATAAATCTGATATGAATGAAGACTAGGGTTTTCATACCACATTCATGTTGTTAAAGGGGGGCTTCTCAGCCAAGGGACTGAAAGTGGTATATGGGGTTAGGCCCACAGACTTGGTGCTGGATTCGTGGGATGCTCAAACGTTCCTACATATCCCATAAAGATGGGAGTCAATTTGCACATCGTTCTTGAAATACCATTTATAAAGATTTGGTTTGTACAAGTGAAGGGTGAAAAGGGGAATTTAGTGAAATGATGGTCTGATCCAAGATTAAAGGATTGGGAATTGCCATGTATGCATGTAGTTTTTGGAATACGACATGATTAGAGATCAATGTTAATGATGATTCCCTCTCAGGAAAGGGACAAAGACTATTGTATTTTATTGTCGTACCGGAAAAAAGTGCGAATAGTTTAAGGTCATATTCATGGAAAATGGTGAACCAATGTAAAAATATTTATTCTAGGGGATGCTTCATGGATCAACATCCTATGAGACGGAGGTGAACTGACATGAAGAGATTGGTGTTGGTCTTGAACCATGAGTGGTTTCCTACGTACCTAGCCTAGAAGGTGAAGATAAAAGTCTGTGTAGTTCGATTAAGAATAAATTAGTGATCATGTTGTACTTGAGGACAACCCGAAGATGGTGTTGGGACATACATGTGATTAGCGGCCCAAAGAGGGTGTTATGGTTGAAGTTTACTCTAAGCTCACGTGAGTCATACTCACTGTGAGAAACAAGGGGTAGCAACAACCCTAACAATTCATAGTTTAATGTCATGTTGGAAATAAGGGACATGACACAGTTTAACGTCATGTTGGATGAAAGAGGGACTGTGCGGTTTATAGTCTTGCAGTAAGGACTTTCGTGGGGTGGGGTTGTGCATTTTAATGTCATGCAGTAAGGACAAAAGAGAGGACTATGTAGTTTAAAGTCTTGCAGTGAAGACTAATGGTGGTGTACAGTTTAGTGTCATGTACCAGGGACAAAATAGAGTTTAACGTCATGTAGGACATATTAAGGGACTTTTTCACAGTTTAACATCATGTGGGATGAAGAGGTTCACAGTTTAAAGTCATGTTGGATGAATATATAGTTTAATTTCATGTAGGATGAACGGGTTCTATACAGTTTATCATCATGAAGATAGGACGTTGGCTATGTAGTTTAAATTCTTGCTGGACGTTAGTATTTGAGTTACACAAAATACTTTTTCAAGAATCTGGCATTGGTTGGAGTTGTAATGAGTTCTCCATCCATTTAGATTAAAGAATAAGCTCCATTAGAGTAGACGTTATGTATTGAGTAAGGTCCTTCCCACTTTGGCTCAATCTTATGAGGTTACTTTCCTGGTATCATGGGAGTTCTAAGAACCAATACCAATTCTCCTTGAAAGAATTAATGGAGATGAACTTTTTTCATGAAAGCTCGTGCTATTCGATTCTGATAGACTTCCATGTGGTGCAGGGGGCACAATCATTTCTCATCAAATCATTCCAATTAATCTAATCGATTTTGAGATTGTTCATCTGTAGATGATTGATCAAAAATGGATAATATGAGCGAAGGTAATTGAACCTTAATTGGCAAGACTGAATCTGTTCCATATACCAATGAATATGGAGTTGATCACGTAGCAGTGCGGGTGGTGGTCTCATAAGCCCATAAAGCTTGAAAATGTTTATCAGGACATGATTTCGTATCATTATCCACCATCTTTTTCAGTATATTTGAAAGAGCCTTATTGAAGGATTTTATTTTTCCATTGTCCGCTGCATGATTCTAAGAGGAATGGTTGGATTTGATGTTGTATTCTTGATAAAAATTCCTTACCTCATATGAATAGAAGTTGGTGTCATTGTCTGTCAATATAGTACGAGGGACACCAAATCTGGTAATGATGTTAGATTTGATGAAGCTAACAATGCTTTTAGAACTAATTGCTATGATAGGTATTTCCTTAGCCCATTTAGAAAAGAAGTCAGTAGCAGTAATAATATACTTACACTGCATGGATGTAGCAGAAGGATAAGGTCCTAGTACATCCATTCCCCATGTGGCGAATGGCCATCAGTATTTAGAGATATGAAGCAACTCTGGGGGTTGATTAATGAAGTTGGAACATACGTGGAAAGAATGAAACTTCTTAGTGAAATCAACACAATCTTGTATCATTAAAGTCCAAAAGTATTTAAGCCTTTGAATTTGATCAGAATGTCTATGTCCAGACTAGTGGGAACCACAGACATCTGTATGTACTTCTTTCATGACAGAAATTGTGTCTTCACCATCAACGCATCTGAAGAAAATTCCATCAAAACCTCTTTTGTAGAGAATTTTTTCTAGGTGACCAGGGCTATCATAAAGAGTAAAAATGACCACACGTCGCCAGACTTATTCTTTCCCAGATCTTTGAGGTGGGAGTGTTCTACTTTGAAGTTAATCCTTGATAGGTGTCATCCATCCTATAGTATGACCATATAGTACAGAAATTGGACTAATTTCATTTATTTCCTCTATTATGATTTGAACATAAGGTGAAATTGTATGACGGTGGAAAATACTGATGATTGTTTAATCTCGATTTGGATCTACTAGAGCTGTAGCTATATTAGCCATTGCATCATCTTGAGCATTTTGTGACCGCAGGACATAAGAAAATGACGGTTCTGAAGGAAATTCCTCTATTAACTCTCTAACATAAGCATACAAAGGGATTAATTATTTTTATTTTTCTGATTTCATAATCTCCATCGACTTTTTTTATTACCAGGTCTTAATCTACTTTCACCATTAAGTGATTCAATTATGCCTGAAGCGCCAACCCCAATCTGGTGATGAGAGCTTGATATTATGCTTCATTATTTGCACCGCATTCCCACAATAAAAAGGTATAAGGTAGCACTACCTATTCCAAGGAAATAAGCACAATTCCCAACCCAACTTTGTTTAATTTAGGATCTTCCATTTTCTTCCCAGTTGGACTTATTGAAGCACCATCAAATTATATTTCCCATGTTTGAAGACTATCTTGAATATAGAAGACTTCCTCATCAAGAATTTATATATCTAAAGATGTATCTTCTTCTGAAGGGTGTTCAGCAAGGAAATCCGCCAGATCTAGGCCCTTTATTGCCTTTTGAGACACATACTAGATATCAAATTACTAGAAAATAACATCCCTCCTTGATAGATGTCCTGTAAGCATTGGTTGGCTAAAGACAAATTCGAGAGGGTAATTGCGAGATACCAAGTGGGCCTTATGATGTTGCAGGTAGTGTCTCTATTTCTAACCTGCAAAGATTAATGCTAGGCAGTACTTTTCAATACATGAATATGGGGTTTCTGCTTCAAGCTGAGTCCGACTAAGATAGTAAAGGCTGTTTTCATTCCCAATAACATTCTTTTCGGCAAAGAAGGTTCCCAATGATTGATCTAAATCTATCACATAAAGAATAAGTGGTTTTCTCTCAATAGGTGGCATTAATACCGTTGGACTCAAGAGATATTTCTTGAGAATATTGAATGCCTCTTGACATTCTTCAGTCCACTGGTAAGTGACTCCCTTCTTCATCAATTAAGTGAAGGGTAAACATTTGCCTTCCAAATTAGCGATGAAACGCTGAATATAGGCCAAGTGTCCATGAAGTCCTCTCAATTCATTCAAATTCTGAGGAGGTAACATACCAAGGATTGACTTTGTATTCTCATGATCTACTTTGATACCATGATGGCATACAACAAATCCAAGAAATTTTCTTGAGGTTTCCCAAAAAGAACATTTCAATGGGTACATCTTCAAAATGAGTTGCCGAAGTTTGTGGAATATGATTTCCAAATCAGAAAAGTGATTAGACCTTTTTCTGTATTTAACCACAAAATCTTCCACATAACATTCAACAAATATCCCAAAAAATGGTTTGACGATACGGTGCATGGAATGTTGATATGTTGCACCTGCATTCTTCAGACCAATGGGCATTACCTGATAGCAACACACACCCTGAGGGGCTCTGAAGGCTGTAGATTCTTCAACTACATAAGGCATTCAGATTTTATAATATCCATAATATCCATCCATGAAGTAATGTGCATCATAGAAAACTGTTGCATTAATTAAGAGTTCAATAATCGGGGCTGGAAAATTATTTTTGGGACAATGCCGATTAAGATATCTGAAATCAATGTAAACTCAAATTTTTCCATTATTCCTTTTCACAGGGACAATATTATACAACCATTTGGAATATTGAACTTCTCTAATGAAGTTAGCTTTGATAAGCTTATCCACTCCAACATTAATTTTGGAAGCATAAGTTGGGTGTGTTCTTCTTACGGCTTGTTTGAATCTCGATGTTCTTCAGGAAAACCCAAATGATGAGTAATAACATCAAGATCAAGCCATGTAATTTCTTTATAATTCCACGCAAATATATCTCGATATTTCATTAAAAATGAAAAATACATTTCTTTCTCTTCAAGTGTCATGGAATCACTAATTAAAGTGGTTCGTGGATCTTCTTTGTACCCAGATTTATTTCTATGAGTTCATCCACAGTAGTAGATATACCCTCTTCAAATTTTAGAGGAACATCCCTGAGATCTTCCTCTTATTCTTCAACATGAGTTATTTCTTCTATTTCTACTTTCATAGTATATGACGAAGCAAAATTTCCATGATCATGAGACATGTTAAAATTTGAACATCTTGAAGAAGAAGCTACCATTTCTGACCCTATTGATGATGAAAGATCTTCCTTGGGTAATAAAAAGGAGATGATGGATTGAGAATCTATATCATTGTTCATCTCTGACATTGCTATAACTTCTTCTGGCCTGGTTGATGAAGTATAGAATTGCTGGATTTCAGTAGATGAAATGAAAACATCTCCATTTGAGCTTTCATCATTGCTTGTTGAATCATCAATTTCTCCCATGATATCTTCCATGATTTCCGTAATTGACATTATGTAAATTTCCATAAGAGTATTTGGATTTGGGTTTATCCTATCAATTTGACTGATAGAAAACACATAATCTATACTGACATGTATGAATGGGTTTACTGGGATATTTTCCAAACCATATGGAGCAATAATTTTGGTAGCCCACTTTGTTGTGGATATCTCTTTACCCTCCATGTGATAGAATTCGACCTCAATGTATTAAGATTCACATGTTTTTAATGGGGATTTATAACCATACAATGTCCCAATTTGACCATTGAAACAATATTTGGGATATTACTGGTATGATAAAGGGATGGCCACATGTTGATGTAGCCATGGTCTTCCAAGGAAAATGTTGAAGGCTGTGTCGTGACAAACAACTATGAAATCTGAATTGGATATAAGGTCTCCAAACTGAGTTCTGAGTGTAATCTCACCCAGTGGTTCATGTTCATTTTTATCATATCCTTGCAACATCAATGTAGAAGGAGATAAATGAGATTCGGTGAGGCCTAATCGACGAAGTGTACGAATAGGGATGAGGTTGACTCATGAACCATTTTTAATGAAATATCTTTAGATGCCTACATCATTGACCATTATAGATAAATAAAAAGGTCTAATATGTCCATGCACAACATCTTATTCATCTTCATCTTTAAAAGATATCACTACATGGAATTCTGCAGGACCATTCTCTACATGGTAGACTTCAACCGCAGTAATTTCAGTTTCGAATTCCTGTGGACTTGACAAAGCCTCAACGAGTTCCTCCCAAAGATCCTTTGATAGATTCAAGGAATCCAGAATTGATAACTTGGACGGTACTTGGTCCAAATGTTTTAGGATGTCATACTTTTGGTCCAAAGGTCTGTGTTTCCCAATAGGAACATGTGGTTTCGCAGGTGCCTTAGAAGTTGATGCTTTGGAAGCAGATGCATCTTGTATCGCGGTTGGATTTGGAAATACTCGTGGCATTAGAAGATTAGACTGACTAGGTCTATTTATTTGCCAAGAAGAAGAAGGTGTAACTTCTAACCGATCATCCAAAATAACTGTACCAGGACTGAATCTTCCATTGGTGGAAGAACTTTCTTGTTCTTGATGAGCCCGATGAAGGGCTCTACCATGAGTTTCGACTGCATATACATTTCTAGCACATGTAGGATTGAAATAGTGGCTTATGGAATATCCATGTCTTCCACTGTATCCTAGACGTTGGGAACTCCCTCTAATTCTTTTGTTTGGTACAAGGAATTAATTATCATCAAGATCGAAACAGTGACTGGCATAAGGATCTATTATGTGAATCATGTTAATAGAACCAAATATAAACTCTTCATCTGATGAAGATTCTGCTAGATTAAACAGATTAGGGTGTCCCGTTTGGCGGGTCGGTGCCCGTGGCTTTGAAGTAGATGGCATAAAATCTACCAGAGTCAAATAAAACTTGGTATTTGACATGATCTCAACTTCTTCAGACTTCTTTTCTTTCATTAAATTATTTCAATTATTTAAGGATTTTCCCTCTAATGAAGAGGGTTTTATTGTGGCATTCATGGCAGAAGACATAATTGGTTTCTTTAATTGCATTCGTAAAATGGAATGAGTTCGGTTGATAATTTTCCTGACCATCCAATCATCATATTTCTGTTCATTTTTTCTTTTGACATATTTACATTCTCCTTCTTCCTCTAGATCTATAATTGTAACACGAGCTACCTTGGTTGAAAAACCTTTTAGTTTTACCTGTCCCGAGTCAACCATTTTTTTGCAGAAGGTCTTTTAAGACAAAACATTGTTGAATGGGATTCCCCAACATCTGATGAAATGGGAAATAGTTTGGAAGGTCTTCATCTCCTTCCTTGTTATGCCTTTTAGGCCTTGGCAACTGAAACAAATTATTTTCCAGAGCTAAAATGAAGTAACCATGAACTTGTTCATTTCAGAAAGAATAAAATTTGTTCTTCAACTCCCAAATTGTTTCCATCTTTGATCTCTTTGATTATCTTGACAAAACGGCCTCTGTTGTTGATCCTCAGGAGGTAGAGTCCTTTGATAATATGAAGTCTTTGATGTAGAAGCAGGTACAGGCACTTGTTCAAGTGTGACTATAGCAGTCTCTTCTTTACCCATTGTCCTTCTTAGAGCTGATGGAATTATATGAGTTTTATAATTAGTCTTTATAAGATAATCTTCAATATATTGAACGATTGAGGTATGGTATGTAAAACCACATGTGTATTTCATAGGGATCAATGGTGTGCATAATTCATCACAAAACATTTCCACACAGATTGGCAGCAACTCATCTTGAGGGAGTGTTAATCTTACAAAATATGTTAATCCCTTCCAGTGAGAAATGAAATCTGAAACTATTTCATTCTCCATTTTCTTACCATTTGTTAGATAAAAAATAGTTTTCTTTGGAAATGTTGAGCTGAATTGATGAAGGAACCATTAACGGAGATCTTCCCACCCAGTAATTGACCGAGATTGCAAGCTTGTATACCAGAAAAAGGCAGGACCTTGTAATGATTGTACAAAACACATGATCTTAACTACTTCGTGTTGTTGAGTAGTTCCCATCATTGTATCACAATGAGTAACAAAATGTGTTATGAGTTTTTCTGGGTCTCCTGAACCATTAAAAATTGGGAATGTGGTACTTTCAAAATTTTATGGGGGAGGAATTGCATCAACCCATTCAGGGTAAGCTCTCTTTTCTGGTTGAATTTGTGCACATTTTCCCTCAATAGCTTCCAACTAATCTTTTAATGAATCAATGGTAGTTATTAACTTTTTTAGAAACATCTTGTTGATCTTGAACCTGAGCAGGTGAAATAACTGGATCTTGGACAGGTATTGTGGTTGGTACTGCAACTGATGGTAACACTACTAGTTTTTGTTGCGCATGACCCATAGGATTAGACCTGTGAGGGTGTACTGGTAAAATAGGATATTTTTTATCCATCTCAGTATTTGAAACAAATCCCGTTGACCGATTGACTCCAGAACGCTTAGGAGGAAGACTACTTTGAAGTAGTTCTGCATTCAACCTCCGTAATTCCTTAATTTATTCCTTTTGTTGTGTGAACCTTTCCTCAAGTGAGAGTGATTGGCCTTATCCAGAGGAATGGTGTAATGTAACATTATTCTTCCATTTTCCCTTGTTGGACGCCTTTCGGAGAGGCGTAAGTTGGTTATTTGAAGGAATACCTAGATTCTCGGTAAACAATTGAATTTGTGCATGCACACCTTCTTCATTTTCCTCTGTGGGAACAACATCTTGAGCAAGAACATATTAATATAATCCCTCTTAGTGAAACTCATGTTCTGGAGGATTATCAAAAATGACATTGATGACATATATTGATGCATAATGCATTGCATCTCTTCAATTGGAATTTCTGTGATAATGTCTTCTTCCATGTCCTTGATTAGGCATTGCCTTTTGTTGAGTTGATCCGATAGAAACTTCTTGATGAACCCTAATATGAAGGGAATCTCTTAATAATTAGGCTCTATTTTCCTCTTTTGACTTCTTCCCTAATCTAGAGAAGACTGACTTTCACTGAGGAAGAGATTGAGGATTTGAAAATGCCCCATGTCCGGTGGACTGGGGATGTTTCTGTTGTTCCTGCTGAACAACTCAAATCCTATTTGATGATTCCGAGGGTTGTGCTAAAAGAGTCCCTAGTCTGCAAAGATGGGGTTGTTCTTGAG
Organism: Viscum album; assembly: GCA_963277665.1. Lineage (NCBI taxonomy): Eukaryota > Viridiplantae > Streptophyta > Magnoliopsida > Santalales > Viscaceae > Viscum > Viscum album. Next base: position 97,207,477 of record OY728158.1, read on the forward strand.
CAGATACATTTGAGACTTTCTTAAAAGTGCTCCTGATCTTGTGGACTTTAGTCCGGAAATTTTGTGGATTCATGTACCTACATCCACTCAGATCACCTAGCTCAAATGACCGTTGTATGATTTCTGACACTTCTTCACTTGATGATGTGCATGCTCTAAATGAGAGGCATGTTCGATATTCTCATTTTTCTGATGCAACAATAATTCGACAACTTCTTATATGCATTCCTGACTTTGTGAAGAACAAGTTGAGGACTGTTCTTGAGGAAGCCTTTGGTTACAAACAAAGCCAATTGGTTGTGGCCTGACATGGGAAATAAAATTGCATGAGACCTTTTATGGCGGTATTTGATGTCTGGAGAGTATAGTTTTATTTAGTGCTCCATGAACACCCCATCCCCTGATATAAATACCAGATAGGTCATTGGCAATTAACTGGCACAATTTTTTTAGAGCGCCAAGGGATGAACACTGAAGGGATCTCTGTTACATTTTACCCTTTGGATAAAGGGAAACTGAAAGAGAGGAAAAATCAATTCGGTGTTGTAACCTTTAAACTATCATGACATGTTTTTCATATTCATCATAAGATAATATTTTCTTTTTCAATTGACAAAGAGTTTTACACATGTTGAGGCAAATATCATGAATACAATCTTCCGTCAACATTTTGGGAATATCATGCTAAGAGTCCGCCAAAGGCCAAAACATGACTGGTACTTCACCTTTTTCCAAAATATTTCTCATATTCGGTAGTTCCTTCTTATCATTTGATGAAGATTCTTCTACCCAATTAGACCAAAGCTGGTGCTTCATTGTTTTTTCATTAGATTCACCAATATTGGAAGAGAATTAATTTATCAAACTAGATGATTAATGACATAGGGGTGGTTTTGAGAATGACCTACACCCTAGGATATCCTCTAGTTGAGAAAGTATTTCACCTTCTAGTGGTAAAACATCAGACATGACTGGCTTCACATTCGCAAGTTCCTCAAGATAAGAGGGATTTCTCATCACTACATTTTCATTTAAAGAATTTTCCAGGAAATGCGAATTACTAATTTGGAGAGAATATTCACATCTAAATTCATCATAATGGGGAGGATCACTGTGGTGGGTTACAACATAAGATGAATCCTTTTTCTCCATGGTCTTCTGTCCACATAGAGGGTTATCGTGGCTCTCATCTGAAGATGATACTTTGAGATTGACCGAACAATCATGAAGTATTCTTTTATGAGGATGTTTCTGATGAAAACCATTGGGATTATTGTTACCACTATTGGTAAATGAGAGAGTAGAATCTTGAGTTTCAACATACAATTGTTTGAGTGTATTAAGAACACCAGCATCGAGAAAATCCTTATTACAGATTGGCTCTTGATTTCTTGACTGTACTGGGTGGGTCTTTTTCTTAGACACCTTCATACTCACATTAGGAACCACTTTTTGAAAAAGTGGTTATTATGGTCATGTGTATGCACCTTCTCAGGATAAATAATCATCTTAGGCTGATTATCTTCATTCAAATCGTGTGTATGTTCCAGACATGATTGTATGTATAATTTGGGTGAGAATTCCCCACAACCCTCTTGGACTGGAACAGAGATGTGTATCTGTTTCGGTGTGATATGATGATGAGTCACTCCATTGGTAGGGATAGATTTATGTTTCTTTCCCTGTTATACTGCTGAAGTTGTTATAATATTCTGATAGGCATCCAGAATATGAGCAAGGATTTGCTTCTGCTCTTTCACCATTGTCAGAATGTGCTTGGTGACTTCAGCTTCAAGAATAGGAATATACATCCATTCCGTTATTGGAGTAGGTGTGTATTCCTACTTCTGCCTCCATTTCATGTCAGTGAATTCTAACAGTACTCATGTGTGGGGGCAGAGAGTTGAGTTTGCTCTAAATTTGTCATCAGGGCTTTCTGACTGACTTCTCCGTGTGCTACCAAACGAGACTGTTGGTAGGCTCGATGAACATTGGAAGGTGTATGTTCCTGCTATTTATTCATATTCAACTATGGTTAACGAATATCCTTCAATACTGGAAAATGAAGTTATAATAGAATTATAGATTGTAAACAGGTGTATGTCCATGCTTATCAGTTGTCACCATATTAGATTGGCGAGCTTATTTGGTTTTAGTCAGACAAGCCTGCTGACTAGATAATGAGTTATAAATAGGTGTATGTGCCTACCTATAATACGCTATCAGAATTGCCTGACAGGATTGGTGGGTTGCTGCCAGACGAGTCTGCTGGACTGCATGATTAGAACGGACGGGTGTATGTGCCCGCTCGTTCCTTGACATCATGTTGGATTGATGGAATTTTCCGGAGGGGGAAGAAGAAAGAACCTTCTCCCTGTTGACCATATTTTTCCTCTGGAGGTTCGTATTGTGTGCTCGGGTCTGAGAAACTTGATGTGAACCCCTAAAGGTGGTACCCTCATCATGTTGAGGGCACACTGCCGCACGACTCGGGCGGCGATTGTTGATGGGAGCCCTTGGTAAGGACTCATGTTTCCTTGAATTAAGGCCCTGATTGACCTTCTCATTCACCTCCCCATAATATGGGAGAGACTGGTGATTGCATTCCTGGGATAATGATCCGAAATAGTTAGATACAGTGGTTGGCACCACCTGCTTCTTGATCACTGGTCGTCGCTGTCCGGACAACCAAGATAAATTATTGGCTTGGAGGGCTTGTCGAGCGAACTCCAAAGTCAGAATGGTATCATGATGATGATATTCCTTGACCAGTTCATTTTAGACCTAGTGTTGAAGACACTGAGTAAGTGATGTCTTCCTTAGAGCGGTTGAGGTTCCATCAAAAGTAGAAACAGAGGCATTCATAGGTGTGAACTTTAGAGAAGCCATTTTTGTATTGAAGAGAGATATTGGAAATGAGTACAAATTTTATATAATAGACATAATCAAGATATGTAAGGCCACTACATATTTTGGATAGGCACATATGTTATTAATTTCATTGTTAGCCCTCACAGTGAGTTAAATAGGGGACTACCAAATAAGTAAAACATCATTTAACATGGTTAAGCATTCACTTCGGGTTCACCATTTTTGATTCCTCTGAATATGAGGATGACCTTATTTGTTTAAGGTTCAAACTTTCCAATCAGTTTTTAATGGGTTTATTCGTAGAACTGGAAACACCCAAGGATTATATATCAATTTGGACCTACTTTCCAAAGGTAGGTTATCACTAATTATGGATCGGTGAGGCTTAAGAATTTTCATTTGTTGAGGTGATGGGAGGTCAGACTCATCACAACTTTTTTGGGGGGAATTATTGTTTACTCTGGGACACTCTTATAGATTTGAGTTTTTTTCGTGAATCCTTATTACTTTAGATATTGAAATCAATGATTGATATGTATGAGATTTAGAGAATCTTTTATATGTATTTGAGGTTCTTCATCGATAGATAATCATATGAATTTATTGGTGATTCTTAGTCAATGTTACCCTTAAATAAATTATATAGAAATCTCTTGTTTATTATGATAACCATACTGGTTTTAAAGCCACTCTGTGGGGCACTTAATGTTTATTTTCATTCATAAGGACATGTAATATTTTCAAGTTGGGATCGTACCCACAATTGGGGTACCTATGTATCCTTGTTTAGAAAAAGAATTTGAACCCACGTAGTCCGAGAATTAAGATATAGTTTAATGTCATATGGGACAGATGAGAATTAATCTGTGAAGGGCTTGAACCTTAGAAAGGCTTCCTACATAATCTACTTTTTAGGCAGAGATCAAAGTCTATGTTGTTCGATATAGAAGTGTGAGGTTTATGCATGATTAATGGCTCAAAGAGAGATGTGATAATTACTTTTACACTCTAAACTCATGTGAGTCATGCTTGGTGTGAGAAACAAGAGGTATCTGTAAAGCCTAATGATTGTGCCACAAAAGATGCAATCATAGGAAATGATGTGGGGCTTACGTATTCATGACTGCCCAAATAGATAAATATTGGGGCCCACATCAGAGAAGAAGCCCAGGAATAGGGTAAATAATGGTATATGTGCTTTATGGATATTTGGATACTCTAACATGGGGCTTACTCTTGAGGAAGATGCCCAAATTTGATGGGGAATTGTGATTGGGTTTTATTCTTGAGAACAAAGCCCGAATCAAATGAAATTTGTGACTGGGGCTTACTCCTGAAAAAGAGGCCTAGGTTAGGGAAAAAGGGGCTTACTCCAAAGGAGGATGCCCAGATTAGAGAACTTCTCATCTTGAAGGATGATGTTTAATGAAAGAAATCTCTAACCTTTATGACATAAAGATATGTAAATCACACGGTTTTCAGAGAGATTCCACAGAATTCCTTTTAGATAAGGAAGCAAACAAAGGAACGATGACATAAATATCTTGGAAGAGGGTTTTGAAGGATAAATATTGAAGAGGAGAGGTGGATGTGATGAAAAGTGCTCAATAGGTAAGAGAGACACCCAAAAAGAAGCAGGCGTGTAAGTCCTGTTTGGGCGTGCAAGTCCTGGTCGCGCACGTATACCTACGCAACACATATATACATGCGTGACGGTTAACCCATAAGGTAATACTTGGGTGAGACTTGGCTCAAGCCCTTAGTGTTATCCCTAAAGGCTTACAAAAGGGTGGCATGCAAGTACTCTTTAAGGGGTGAGGCAGCGCGCAAGTGTGGTCATTTCCCTTAAGGGTTGGATCTTTGGGAATGCAAGTGTTGATGAATTCCAACACTTATGCCCTATTTACCCTCTTTGGATCTTCCATTATATGTATGAAATTACCATAGAAGTGTTCGTAAGACTTCATACAGAGACTAGGGTGCCGAGAGCATAAATCTGAATTTTGGATTTTTATCATCCTCAAATTGGGGGGCCCACAAGGGGTATTTATAGGCTACCCAAGGCTTTGAAAAAATTTGACATAGGGATGGTATGTGACTTGTGCACCCAAGGATGGCATGAAGGTATATGTGCATGCCTAAATTCCTTTGCACCTTTTTCATGATTCTTCCTTTTTATTTGCTTGAAATATTCTCCTTATTCAATCCATGGACTCTATGACAAAAGGGAGCACAAAAAATCATACAAATGACACATATGATTTTTACCTTTGGGGAGTGACTTTTGGTCTCATGAGTGTAAAAATTGTATACATCATGGATCGTTGGATATCCTAGTGGGCCTTATTGGTCCAATTTGTCAACAATAGGGGGAGATCACCACCTAGGATTATCATTGGTTGGTATGTGAAGGTGGTGTGAAGATTTTTGTCTTTCCCCCCATAGTGGACAACATTCAAGATGTTTTTTCAAAAGGCATCTCATGGATTACATCTGTGATAGTTTTGGAATTTAATATTGAACTTATGTTGGGGATGATATAATTTCTATTCCATCATAAATACAAAAACCAATAGAGCATCAAGAGATTAAGAATCAACAACAATAGTTATAGGATAAGATATTTATTTTTCTGAGTATTTCCCATCGAGGTTCTTTAGTGGTATTTGTAATTATGGAAATGAGACATTCTGTTTGTGTGTTGATTAATTGAATTTTAACCAAATAACTGTGAAGAACCAGTATCTTATTCCATGTATTGTTGATCTATTTGACTATTTGATAGGACCACATGTTTTCTGTTAGATTTACTAGAGATCATGGTATCATCATTTGAGATTTCTACTTTCTAATATTCCATGGACAACTTTCAGAAGTATGTATGGACTGTATTTGTCTTCATGAAGTCATTCAGGATGACGAGTGCACTAGTAGTGTTTATGTCCATGATGAATAAAATGTTTCATCCATACCTGGATTATTTTGTGGTCGAATTTTTGGATGATATATTGGTATACTCCAAAATACATGAAAATGATGACCAACATCATGAAATCATATTGGGTAAACTATGAGATCATTGTTTATATGCCATGATATATAAGATTCAATTCTATATTGATCAGGTACACTTTTTGGGTCACATAATCCTTGAAGAAGTTGTGTTAGTGGACCTAAGGATAGTTTAGGAAGTGTTTTCTTGGGAACATCCCAAAAATGTTTTGATGTCTAAATATTTTTTTGGATTAGTGGGATAGTATCGAAGGGTCTTCTACTACATTAATTATTTGGAATCATAAAATTAGGGAATGATCAAGAAGAGTATATATTTTTAATGGTCTGGATAATGTGAGAACTTTTTTCTCACAGTTTATAATGTACTTGATAATGGCACTGATCAAGATCCTACCTGAGCTAAGTGGGGAATATACAATGTTTTTTGATTCTTATAGGATAGTTCTTGGAGCAGTGTTGATGTATGGAGATTGAGTTTTAGCACATGAAAATCAAAATTTAATGACAAATGAGTTGAATTACCCTAAATACAACCTCTAGTGGGATATATTGGTTTATTATTCGAAGTGTTGGTTGTATTATCTGTTGGGAGAAAATTTTACGTTGTATACAGATCACTAGTGTTTAAGGTATATTTTTTCGCAGTGTGACTTGAATCTCTAGCTACAATAGTGGCTTGATTAAATGAATTCATTCGATTTTGAGCTAGTTTATATGCCTTGTAAGTGAAATAGTGTTGTTTATTATTTAAGATAGAAAACTCATACTTGGAAAACTATGTAATATAGTGTTTAGTGTAATATGATGACTTTACTCAGAGAGATTCATGTTCTAGTTTTGGAGTGTTAGTAACATATTAGACTCATATAAATATCAGCGGAGTCTATAATTTTTATCTTGTTTAGGGATAGAAAGTACAAAGATATGGAATTTTTATCACTGAGGGAAATATTTAAAGGTGGGAAGATAGATTTAGATTGTACAATATATGATGATGAGATCATCTATGTTTGGAATCAAGATATTTTTCCTATCTGTATGAGGGAGAAGTTGAGGCATCAATTTGAGGTCTTGAAGTGGGTAATGTATTTGTGTGTGATCAAAATATAACGCGATTTATGATGAAAACAATGATGGATTGGCATGAAAAGGTAGGTTAAAGGATTTGTTACATGATGTTTCATATTTCAAAAGGTGAAGGCTAAAAATAAATGCCCTAGTGGATTACTAAATTAATTTCCTATACTATAGTGGAAGTTGGGAGATGATATCATGGACTGTGTGTTGGGTATCCCGATGATTCCTTGTATGAATTATATCATTTTTCTGATTCTGGACCAGTTGAAAAAGATAGTTCTCTTCTTTCACGTATGGGAGACTTTCTCGAGAGATCAGTTATGAGATATGTACATTTTATTGATTGTATGTATTTATGGGGTTCCCTAGAGTATCATTTAAAACTAACACTAGTGTTTTACTTTAACATGTATGGAAGGTTCTAAAAAGTATCTTTGTTTTAATGGCATACTGAGTTTGAATTTCCAACCACATACATAGGGTTAGTCAGAACAGACTATATGTGTTCTTTAAGATATGTTATGGTCGTGTTTCCTTGACTACAGGTCTAGGAAAAACAACAAAATTTGGTGGGGTTCTCCTATAACTTCTATTATTAGGAAACTATATATATGGAACCATATGAAGGACTATTTAGTAGGTTATATAGATCAAATATATTTTGTATGGTTGTAGGAGAGATAGAGTTGATGGTAACAAGTCTTGTGAAGGAGACATTATAGATGGATCAACTAACTAGTATATGGATGTTTATGGATCAGAGTAGATAAAAGTCATATGATAATAGACATTTTTGAACCCTATAGTTTAGAGAGGGTGATCATATATTATTTTTATTTTCACCAGATTGGGTCACCATAGGATACAAATATGGGGGAAGTTCACACCCAGGTTTGTTGGTCGATTTGAGGTTAGAGAGAGAATTGGGTTAAAGGAATACCAATTGGATCTTCCACTAAATTGTTATGTTATGCATTCTATTTTTCATTTGACACAACTTCAGTATTACCACCCATCCCTTCTCATGTGATCTTTATGGATGATTTTGAGCTTGAGACTGATGAATCCTTTAAGGTGAATTTGATATGTGTGTTGGATCGTAGTGAAAAACTATTAGAGGGAATGATAGTGGTGATAGTTCATGTATTTTGTAAATATCGCTGAGTTCAAGAGGAAATGTGGGAAACCAAAGAAAATAGGTGGGCTCTATGGCCCATTGTTTTTTCATTGGAGAAATATAGATTCTTGGGAGTACTTCTTGAGGATGATCTATTATAAGGTGTAGAGATTTCAGGATCCCATACATTTCTAGATATGTATCAAGCCTGTTTACATGTACTATTTTGAATTTTTTTGGTAATACCTTTTTTGGGTTATACCTTGGGGAACATATGGGAAAAATTATATAACTTTGGAAAAAAGGGGCCATACACTGTTGGTGTATGGTTTTCCCAAACTGTGGGCCCAACCCAGAAAATTGTACAAAAGAAAATAACAGGGTTTCACATGGCCGGTGCATGGCTGGTCAAACTGCATTCCCTTCCAATAGTAACCCTATGACCCCCTAGGAGGAGGCACATAGTTAGGTGAACTGTTTATAGAAACTAGGTGCCCTGTATAGGAAACTGTGCATGTAGAATTTCAAACACATAAAAATTAGATTAAACATATCCACCGATTGGACATGACCTAAAGTACTCCCAAATCGGCCCAAAATGGTTTCTCTCATTTTTTGAGGTTCTTGAACAAATTACAAGACCTTATGAACTATTTTAAAAATGATTAAAATAATTGATTGTGTATCTGCACCTCTCTAAGTAAGAGATTTCTCATCCCATCTAGTTTTCCACCATTCTTATATTTCTCCCATCATTTTGGGGGATTTTTCCTCTATGGTAACAAATCAAGATCTAGGTTTAGATAGATAAAATATATTTTATCTTGGATCTAGGTTTCAAATATAGATAATGTTCTCCATCATTATTTCAGTTTTTATTTTTTAATTGGGTATTTCCATGGGTGAGATTTCATCAACAATCATGATGTTGGTGGTCTGAATATAATTCCCATAGTCATGAAATACAATTTCATGTATGAATTGTGGAATTTAAATATAAATATTTGATAATTTAATCTTGAATTGAGTAAATTAATTTTTTAATTAATTTATGGAATCATGTAATTTATTTTGTGAAAATTAAATGAGATAATGAATTGGACTAAATTCTGGATGGTTGGAATATGTTTAATTGTATTAATTAATTGGTAAATTAATCAGTATAATATTTTTATTATGGAATTGATGGGGTATTGGGATTGTGGAATTTTAATAATTAAATAATGAATTATTTAATTGAATGTTGTGATTGTGGAATAGATGGGAAATTGGGGTTGTGTGATTTATCACTTAATGTGTTTATGAATTAATTAATAATGGGGACTAAGCGTCATTTTCCTTAACCGTAATGGGTTAATGGGATTTTTGTTTAAATAATGACAAATGGTTCTAAGGTGTATTGTTTTTATTATTCCATGTTATTAAATTGGAGAATAATGTTTTTTGTGATAGATTTTAATCATAGAAAATGATTTGAAATGGGGATAAAAAGTGGTAATGTTAGTTTACCATGAATGATGTGATAAGTGTGATATATGTGTGATTGATTTATATACATGTTTGGGACATGAAATGAGGCTTCAATATCTCATATTAATATATAAATATACATGTGTGTGACATGTAATGTTGCTTCAAAATACCATAGTGAAAATGAGTGTGGGATATGGAATGCTACTTAAAAATTCTCACTCATGTGAATGACTGATAATGAGTGGTGGACATGGACTACTGCTTCAAAATCCCAAGTGATAGTGACTATGGGACACTAAATGAGGATTAAAATATCCATATGTGATAAATGAGTGTGGGTAGTGGTTGAGGCATTATACACCCAAATCTGACATTGATCTATGGGATAGGGACAGAGGATCCAAATACCCAAGGGGTTTTAGACACAATGTTATACACTCATGAGTTTGACATTGGACTATGGATCCAAATAATCATTATGAGAAATGAAATGAAATTATTAATGATATATCATGTGATGTAATGTATTTTTAATTCATTATTTGATATGGTTTAGACGTTGACACATGCTGAAGTAGGTATTGAGGGTACATGTGTCCTTAAGAACCCATTGGTTAAAGTGTTTAATTGAAGAATATTGAAATGTGATAACATTATACATTATGAATTTTATATTACTAATTATAAAAATTTATACAAAATTATTAGATGAATATTTTTTTTGACATCATTGGTTTTTTAATTATAATTTTTAATCACACCCTACTTGAGCTTCTTGATCATTACTTGAATAAACTTCATAGTTTTAGGATAGGATAAGGACAAGGGTCCTATAATAGATCGATGAGTTAGGATGGAGCTTGTACAAGGGAAGCATACTTTATCCCGAACCCACATGGGACTTTCTAGTGTCTTTATTTATTTTGGGTTTTTCATACAGAAACATGACTTATATTTTGTATCACATGTCAAATGTTTGGTTTTGGGTATTGTATTTCTTGTTTTGGTAACCATGTGATACTGGTTTTGTGTTGTGGTTAGTTATGTCATGTAGTTATTATTATTTACTTTCATTGTTGTGGTACTTTGATAAATAGGGTATAGTATTCCCATGATCGATATTATATCATCATTTCTGGTTTGCATCCTCTAGTGTATGTGGAGGCATGATTAAGGTCATGTGACAGACCAGATCTAGGCACCAGTGTGTAGCACACTAGTTGAGACATTACAAATTTGTTTTTATAATGTTAATATTATTTTCTCAAACAATTTTTCTCATGGAATGACTGGGTGGACATTTATATCACAATTGTATAGATTTTATAAGAATCTGATCTCACCTTTTTTTTCATTTCCCCAAGATATAAAGAAATATTTCAGTTATGATATGTATGATAAGGGTGGTAGTTACGAATAACTATGTGAGGGGATGTGTAAATATTTTATGAATTTTTTTTATGTATCCACATTTCCATAAACACTATGAAATTGCAATTACAATATGGATCATAATGTTATTTACTAAAAATCCATCTAAAAAGATGTAATATTTTCCTGTGTAAATCCTAGGATTCTATAATATACTCTTTACATGTGAAGTAATTTAGGTTAGTTTCTATAATAGACCAATGTATCTCTGAATTTTTAGATTAATATCATCCCAAAATGATCATGGCATAGAAAACATCATACCATGTAGATGAAATGTGATTCGAGATAGATTCAATCTCAAAATACTCTGGGACTCTATTCTCTCTCCCCACCCCAATGTCTAAGGACACATTTTCTTTCAGAGATGTATTACATGTAACATTAATTGATATATCAAATTTTTACATGACTAATATATTCAGAAACATGTCAATTTATAGAACATTAAATAGTACAATAATCCATTTAGTTATATATCAGGGTATCTTGATACAAGAATGTAGGATATTTCACCCCAAGTATTTGATGAAGAATCATTTAGTTAATAATGACTTAACTAACTAAAATACAAGTTTCTATTTTCTCATTTGTACCATATTATAAATATATAATACTAAGAAAACCATTATATCCAACTAAAATACATTTATAAATAGGATTCATATTCATTATTTGTGAAAGAAAATCATTTTATAAATTAATCAAAACAAATATCCATGATCTTGATGTTGTATTCAACCCATAAATAGATATATGAAACTTTAAAACTTATTGGAATCCTTTGGAGTCATAAAACTTTATAGTTGTGTTATATATACAACTTCTATAAGGTTCCCATTAAGAAAAACTACATTTATATCTATATTTTCTACCTTATAATCACGTTCAGTTTCTATGGAATGTGAAATTTTAATCTATTACATCATTGTAACTCGAAAAATATATTATATCTGTCTATGAACTAATGTTCCATAAATATTTTAGAAATAAATTTTCCCATATAGGAAAAAAATTTACAATATATATTTAGTTTCTTCATGAATACCCATTTTCACCTAAAAATATTTTCATCAATAAGAAGAACTACCAAGACCTAACCTTGTTTTGGGTACATGAATTCCATTTTAGGATTCAATGATTCGTAAAAAAAATGTAGCATATGATTTATTTAATACCTTCATGTCTAATAGAGGTTCATTAATTTGTATAATTCATATGTCTCACATTGATGATTTTAAAACCATATCACCCTGGAACCCACACAACTCTATAACTCATATGTTGTACTTATGTCTCTACAATAATTTATTTTACTTGGTATTATTGAATTTTTTCTTATGTTAACCATTCTATATCTTGAGCATCAATATTATCGAAGTACATATTTCATCAACTCGCTGGGATATTTTATCCATTTCTAGAGATATTTCTTATATTTCTATAAATATCTTTAATAAAGTGTTCTCATCCCCACACAAGTATAAGTAAAAAATTAATTTCTTCTCACAAAGTAAATATATTAGAATTATACATTTTCAATTAGTTGACATAGAACATAATATTTATGTTGTAATCTGAAATTAATAGATTCAAAATAATAATAGACTATATACACAACTAATCGTCAATTCTACCATTTCCAACATGGTGTTGTTCTTCTATTCACAAACATCATTCCATTTTTTATGTATGACTGAGTTAAAATAGTTTTGAAAAAATCATTTATATAATTGATGAATTCATGGTTAAGATACTTCCCAACTCGATCTGAGTGAAGTTTCAATAAATTCATGCCAAGATGATTATCTACCACATGATCGTAATTAAAAAATTTTCAATGGTATCAGACCTAGACATCATTAATTATATATTATCATATACACTAAATATATAAATAAATGTTGTTAAGTAAGAGTATACCCCAATATATTCTACTATAAAACTCTCACAAACAACTATATCATATATTTATAGAATGTTTTTGGACCTTTCAAATTTTTTATGGAATATATATTTGGTCATTTTTCATGAAAAAAACCATACATGTATCCATATATTTTAATTAAAAAAAGTATAAATATATTTCTTGTGAAAACTTTTCCAATTAATTCTCATTACATGACTAATATGGTGATACCACATCTATGTTTGATATGATTTAAGTGACCATAATTCGTTATCCATCTCAAAAAAAATGATCATCATATTCTAGTATATAATCAACATTATTCATATTTATCTTCCCAAAACATATGTTATATATAAAAGAGAGAAAACATATATTTATAAACATTATATCAATCCATCCACGACATAACAAGACACATATATTATATTCTTGGTTACATTGGTAATATAATAAAAATTATTTTAAACTAGAACCAATTTAATTAGTAATGTGAGTTTGTAGTCTTTAATAGCCATTGTAGCAAATATCACCCCATTTTTAGTATAAAGATCCAACTCACCTTTATTAATCATCAAACATTTGTTTGGATCATGTATTTAGTCATGAATTTGAGAACCAAAATCCTTATATAATACCAAATTTGTATAGTTGTAAATGTTAGACATGATAATGAATGTACCAAATGCTTCCCCTGACATCATTACTAAGGAATCTTTTTTCCTCCAGTGGATTTTCTAACCATAAGAAAAACATATTATATCTTACTCTTTATCCTCTCTCTAGAAATTTCAACATTAAGAAGGGTGTTATGAAGATACCACAAACTTGGTATTTGTCTTAATCCATTTCAGCCTTCCATTCATCTTATTTACCATATGGATGTAATATTTTCCATGATTCAGGTTTTTATATTCTTAACATATCACAGTCAATAGATCTAATAAAATATTCTCTATATTGATCATGTTGAATTCAAAACTAAAATATGTGACGATCAAATGAAATGGGGAGTTTATATGGAATGTGCATAATTCTTTAGGGAAATTGAATTCAATAATTTATAATCATTAATGTACCCAATAATATTAAAATACGAGGTATTTAAAAACTCCCTCTTAAATTGAATTTAATGAGTTGTTTGTATATTTCAAACATATATATCATTTATTTTTCATTATACAGACCATGGAGATGAGACATAATGGTGTATTCGACCATGTTTTCATGAAGCTTATGCAGATCATAATTTATGGATAATAAAATGACTCATTAGAAATATAATGCATTGTCTATATACTTTTAGAATATGTTTCTGATGTCCTAATGTTCCTCTTTAGAGGGAATTATAGGAACTAGGGTCTCTAGTCTGTTAAACTTCCTCTATTTTGGAGTAGTATAATGTGTAAGTGCCTATAACATTTCAAGAGGTTTGCACTGGACAATAGATTTCCTTTTTCTAATATGGACAATAGGGACAATGACATGCTTGAAAGGATTTCCATTTTTATATAAAAAATTTAGGTATTTTTAACATTATATTAATTAATATTTTTGATATAATAAATTAATTCTATTATTATTCAAAAACTTTACAAAACCCCTACATACCTGACCAATGGATTAAGAATATATTTTCCACAAGATATTCTAGTGTCTAACATCCATGTTCCACTTCGAATAACCCTGGTGAAGGAATAATAAAATTATTAAAAGACATTTAGGATGTATTTACATGACATATTAATTAAATCACATCTCAATGATATATTGAGTGGAATCACCAATCCTAAAAACCTATAATTTTCCTTCCTCAACACTTACCCCAATGTTACACAATGTATTTCTATGATAATCAACACTTGATGTTGACAAGGTTAATTTTACCCAAAACATTCATTAGAACTCCTCCATAATTTAGTGAACCATAACAAAGGTGTCGGTTGGATTGACTAATATAATAAGGGGTGAATTGAATTCCCAATAAAAAATTTATTACAAACAAAATCAACCAATTTAGATAAATTTTTATAGTTAATCAAAATAGTAGTATGAAATAACTTTGATCTTCTACATGATTTCTCAAAGACTTAATATGGATATGATGAAATAATTTTTAAAATTATATTAAATTTTGAAATCTATTTACTTAAACAAATCTATATATAAACACTAGTTTAGACAAAATATCAATGTGTATGTCATTTTTATTGTTTAAAATTTTTTGTTAGATATTTCAAATGAAGAAAAATAAAAAATAAAAAATTGAATGAACAAGGAGTCTGGATCCAAGTTTAGATTTAATCCACTCCACTTGGAAATCACACGATTTAAGGAATATTTTTTTAAGAATTAATAAGATCCAAAACCCTGATAGTGTATAAAAACAATAGCACAAATAGTGTAGGCTCAGATCCTCTTCTATATTTATACATGGGAAAAAACAACACATACTAAGTAAGAACATCTTCCACATTTACTTTTTTCAAAAAGATAAAACATGATTGTGATAATATTGAGTATTCTCTAGTTTATGTATATAAGTTTTTGTGTGTAAATATATAGAGAAATACAATACACTACTTGAATGTACAATAAATTCAAAGATTTAAAATAAAATAAAGATGAATAATTGGTGTTCTTTTTAATTTGTAATTCTCCCGAAGAAAGAGATCTATCATATTTGGATTGGAGATTAACTCAAATAGTTTATAAAATATTTATCAAAAAATAGAGTTTTGTAATGTTCCCTTTTTCGTCAGTAGGAAAGGATCCAGATCTTCTCTATGCTCCACTATTTCATAGTCAAGCGTATCATCATGTAATTTCTAAATATTCTAGTATTCATAAACTCAAATATTCCATTAATGAGGGACATCTATGAAATATAAATCACTACAAGTTTAAATACCTACTGAAAAATAATCATAATGATTATTAGGATCATTAGATTGAACCAATAACTTTGATTTGATGTTTCCATGAAATGGTTAAGTAAATAATCGTTAAATAAACCGCCTATATTATTTCCAATTAAATATCTATTGGGGGAATATAATTAAATTGCATTAGAATAGAAAAGGTAGAATAATATGATTCTACATCAACTCTAATGAAAAAAACAACAAAAGTATCATGATAACAATGGGACAGTATTTGGTAGCACATATAATGGTATAACACCTAGAAGTAACCCATATGGAGATAGAATATACCTAGAGGTGGTCTAAGTCTAACGGTGTAATTACTGATTGAAGGACACGACCGACAGTCGAAAGAGGATAGCTATAGAACACGGCTACCAATAGAACAAGACTCGTAGTACCACATGGTTAGAGTTGTCACACATTCAACGGTGGTTTGAATCTGGTAGTGGAATGTATATAATAGTAGAAAGAACTGGTAGTATCAAATTTTTATTGGCAGCATGAGTATGGTTGTAGCACACATGATGATGTCAAATTCATATGGAAGAAAAGGAAATGGTAACAGAACTCTGGCGGTGGAATGATTTGAACTAAGAGTTGGACATTTCTACACTTATCTAAATTTTCATTATAAAATGATATAATGTCATAAAATATTATGTTCATTATGAATATAGAAAACATGACTAATGGGCATAAAACAAAGCAGGCGAAAAAATATTTCCCTTTTTTATGACCAAAACTCATTTAATTTAAAAAACATGTATAAAATATAGTTATACATAAATAGATGGATTCAAAAAGTAAAAATATTGTTAGCATTTCAAAATAAAAATGTGACGTATAATGATTTATTTTTTTTGAAATAGCAGTTTTATATTAAAAAACATCAACATAACATAACTCTCAATGTTCTAAAATGTGAAAGGTAAATTCCATTCAATTTATATTGTTATCAAAGAACAGGATAAATACATGGAAATAATTATTAAATCAAGGGATAAGTGTGGTATCACATATAAATCCGTAACAATTCAACCCCTTTTGGTATTATCAAAAATATAATTCAAGAAATAATAAAATCATAGAATATTGGTATTAATAATTGGAGGGAAATTCCATTAAGTGCTAAAGTTAGTAGATTATATACAAAAAAGAATACAAGAAATATACAAAACATTCCATATTAAAGTATATGTGTAAAATCCCAAAATATTTTTAGGTATGATATTGTTTAAAAAAAAATTAATCCAAAAAAATTAGGTAATTAAATGTTTATTGGGTGTATAAGGAACATAGAGGGTGTTTTGAGGGGATTGGATGAAAAATAATGTGAATTTGGGCCATCTAGAGCAGGTTTCATTGTTGGCACATGGTTAGAGTAAACTGTGCAAGTGTTAAAAGACAACCTATGAAACCTTGGAAGGAGGTATTTCACATGATTAACAAAAATATTTTAAAACCTCACAGATTCCACATGTGACCATGTGACTTAGACCCCTCATGGATAGGGGAGGGGTATGGTAGGCCCACAGTTTGAAAACCTGTGCAGCCAAACCGTGTTTCCCATGGGAAATTTAAAAAGTTCCAAACATCCCCCTAATGATTCGAAGTTACTCACCTACTTTTCTCTATATTTTTTCCTCATCAAGACCTATTGAAGAACCAAACAACTCTAATACTTCCAAGGATAAATATGATTTGATCATAGGTTTTTTAGAGTTCTTTTGGTTCTGGATCAAAGATCCATGAAATTTTAATACCCATATTGCTTATCTTTTCTAGATTCAAGATTTTGGTTTCGTTATTATTCATCTAAATCCCAAAAACCTTTTTTTCATTATATATTATGTTGGTCATTCAAGCACAACTTGAATCTGGATCAATGGATAAGGTTAAGGGTGAATTCATCAACAAATTATATGCAGGGGGTCTAAAAGTTATATCCCAAAGTCCTATTGTAGATTTATTCATGTGTGTTTGTGATATTTCTTCTCTACTGACTTTCTTTTAATTCTATTAGTAATATTTGGTAAAATTATTTTATAAATAATGATTTATACCCCTCATGATCTTTGTACAATTTTTTGAGGTGGATTTGAATGAATTAGGGCCACCATTGGGGTGCACTAATATTCTTAAATATGGAACATTGTAATATTAATCCCAAAGATAATTCTTGATGAAATAGGGGCCCTGATAAATGTTTTGAAATGTTATTTTGAATTATGAAAAGGAAGAAATATAGTTGGGACAATTTTTTTACAATGTAAAAGGGATTGTTTGTAAAATTGTGAAAATTGTTAAATTCATTAGTGTGAACATTTCAAACGATGAAATTGTATTGGGAATGCATACATATATTAAGGAATATTAATTTAGGAATTAATAAATGGGTTTATAATTGGAAATTGATGAATATATTAATTGGGAAAATGTATGGGAATTATTGGTGGTACTAATTGAGTTATCGTTTAAAAAGGGAAATGGGCAAAATTTTCCATGCTTGGTAAATGGTAAATGTTCTAATGAGATAAGGCTTGATGATTATTTATTAGTTGAGTAAAGTGTGAATTTTAAAATTTATATTAGTTTTTAATGCTTGGGTTTTGGTATGGTATATGTCATAAATTTAAAAATAATAACATTCACATGGCTTGGTGGTGTGGGATAAAGGACCAACGATCCTCCCATGGGTTGGGTTGGATGAAGGATATAAACCCACCCATGAATGAATGAGTCTGAGAGATAGAATGATATTATATATCCTTAATGGTTTTGTTTGATGAGACTACCTAGATTGAGACTCAAAGTTTAGTGTATTATTATTATTAATGAAATTATTTCCCTAGAGTGATGGGGATCATGACATTTTCCCTTATGCATGATAATTAACTGGATTATACTGTTATTTAAATTTTAAAAATTCCTAACCCACAGAAAATGTGATTAATATTAATTTCGTAATGAAGATATTATATGTGATAAAAATTTAAATAATTATAGAAATGGTTAATGTGAATTTTCAACTAATACCACCCATGTGGTCTCTATTTTATATTTTCATTCATTTTATACTTCTATAGACTTTCCTATTTGGACTGGATATTTTGTAGACACTATTTTTGGTTGCCTACTTAGTCGTACTCACACCCTAAATAGGATTCCATTAGGTACCAGAATAGATTTCTTTATAACAAGTCAGGATATGGGTGAAGGCCCTATGTCCGAGAGTTGAGTTGGTCGTGGTATGTGGATATAAGAGGACCCATAATTAGATTTGTGACACATTTTAGGAATTTATGTGTTTATATTTATTTTAGTTCTTCTTCCACTTGGGATTGGTTATCATGACATGAAATATTTATTATTTGGTTTTTTCTATACCCTGTCTGGGAAACAGTTTGACTATTTCATTTACATCACATGTTATCTATTGTGGCTACTCTGGTAAAGAGGGTACAGTGTACCCAAATGATCCATTAGACCCTTTCTTCTAGTTAGTAACCTTTGACATATAAGGATTCATTCTTGATGTCATGTGGTCACTCGAATCGGGGATCCTATTTAGTGGGTTCTAGGCCAGGGAAGTTGAAAAGTGGTATTAGAGTTGTTAATTTCTATGGTTATACTATTTGGGATGGTATACAAGTGGTTAAAAATTGTCAGAACTTATCAATGAGCTTACCCATGGGACTAGCTAGCCCATATATTAAGTAAAACCTAAGTACCCATGGTAAGGATTTCTGTTTTGGATATTTTTTGTTATAGTTGAATGATATTTCAGCATTGGGTGATACACTTGTTGTGTGTGTGACTATATTATGATATTTTTATGATGTCCATGATTTCCCGAGGTTGAGAATTCGTGCATCATTATAGGAACCTATGGATATTAGTGGCATGCATCACATTAGGCACACATGGGATAAATGTGTGGGCCGTGATGTGTAAGGTGGATTTTTCCTTCATTAAAATTTGAAAAAATGGTATATAAAAAAGACGATGAAAATTGGTAAATGGAAAGAATATAAATGAATGGTTAAATATTATTGTTCTTAATGAAATGTTATAAATGGGATAAAATTTTGTGTTTTTCTAATTTTTAAAGATAGAATGGAGACTAAAAAAGAAATATTTACGTTTTGATCATAAATTTGATAAATAATTGTGTTAAAATATTGTTTCCAATGAGTTAAAATATAGGTTCTAACATGTTGAAACATGGTAATGGTTCCTAAAGTGGAAGGATTTTTATTTTTTGAATTGGTAATGGTTCTAAAAATATAATTGTATCTTTTCTGGTTGGAATACCTAATGTCGACCATGAACCATGGTAGGGATTGATGACGATAATAATCAAGAATCAGTCATGTCCATTGGGAAAGTGTGTGGAGTGGGTTATTTATCAAATGTAGTTTGTTCTGCATTATGTTCTACATTGATTGTACTTTCCTTGAAATTTGTTTTGATGAATATTTTTTGAAATATGAATCCCAATATGTAGTTATTTTTGAAATTTTGGTGGAAATGATTGTTCTAACATGTTGATATTTTGTTTTAAAAATGGGGAAATTAATTATTAGATAATGTGTAATGATGGGAATTTTGGTTAAGGAAGGAATGGAGTATTGTTTGTTTTGATTTTATATCCCATTTTATGGGTGGTTTGGGAAGTGAGGGTGCTCTAGGAGAAGAAATTTATTATATGTTGAGAGACCTTAATGAGTATCGATGTGTAGATAAAGTGGTTTTTCTTATCACAGTTTTGCTGGGGTTTTGAACTTTAGGTTTTATATTTTACATTATTATGTAAAAGTTATGACCCTTGTGGGTTTTAATTGCATGGGTTATACATTAGACTTAAAATTTAGGGTCCTGATCATGTCATCTTTAAGGATGAGTCTTTTTGTTGATGTGGGAGAAAAATAAGTTCTAACCCTACGATGTGATATGTGTTTTTGTACATTAGTGTGGGAGTTTTGGATCATGGTTCTAACCTATCTGTGCAACTATTCATGGTGTTGAACCTAGAGTATATGGTATCTTTGTGTACTAGGCGCATGGTGTATCAAAATCGGAGTAAGTGTGCCACCAGTGAGAAATTGTTTGTTTGTGGATAGATGTGTTTGTATTAGAGAGTGTTCTAGTGGATCTTTCTTATCCTATCTCTAGTTTAGGGAGTTGGTATATTTTGACCATCGAGGTGACCTATCGGGGATGCCATCCTATACTGTTCATAATTAGGGTATGTATTTCAAAGGTTGATGTTTTTTAATTTTATAGTGTAACATAGAGAATGTTACCTAGTCATGGTTTGTCCTAGATGGATAATTCAAAATGTTTAAAGGTTTTTTTGGTGCGACTCGAGTTGTGGTTGTGCTTTTTATGCTTGGGTAAAATTGAGAGTATCATAAAAGAATGATGGACCAGTATTGAAGGTTTCTTTATATGAGAAGCGTGGGTGGTTTCTTCATATGTGAAATTGAAGCAAAATGAGTGTCATCATTTTTGGGTAAAAATTAATGTTTACACATTAGTGTCTATCTCCGGGAGAAACATAAGTTTTATTTCATTTTTTAAGGTTATTTTTGAAGGTGTTTATTGTTTCGATATCTGACCTCTTGGTTTTTCTGATGATTATAGGAGGCCTTGATATTGATTTCATGTGGTTGGGATAAGGGTGACCATAGTGTGGATTGTTTCTTCTTCTATAAAGGTTACACCTGATGGAGGGTGGTCACATGGTATCTCTTATTTGCATGAATTTTTTGTTTGTAGGGTGATATGATTAAAATTCATTGAGGCTAATGAGGATGACAGACTCGGACGCATAGTCAGCTGAATATTGGGGGTTTTTGGCTAGTCTCGTGTGATATTTCGATCATGTGATATAAAGTTTGATTCAATGTGTGTTCATAGAAAAGTGAAGTTACATGAGTTCTCTAATGAGTTCCACAAGTGGGCATGTGCTGATAAGGAAAATGTCCATTGGGGTTGGGTGAACAAGTGGCTCATGATATGTGTCTATCATTCTCCGTAGAACAGAAGTAAAAAGTGTGTCTATGTGGGACACCATGAATTTTTATTAGTTGGGTGTACCATTTTGATTTAATTGATAACCTCCAAGGCCATACCAAAATAACTCACGAGGAATGGTGGATGTAGTGAAAAAAACATTGTTTCATGGCTTCTTTGAGGATGGTTGTGGAGCAGTGGTGAGCCTTGGTTGGCAGTCATTTTGGGGTGGTGGTAGTTAAGTAATGATGATATGTGTGTGGGATGGGAAGCCAAAATTTCTTTGTAGGTCATGGTTCCACATAGTGGTAGGTGACATAAATAAATGATATGTTTTCTCGGTGTAACTTTTAAACATCGTACCATATTTTTTTCTAATTGTGATTATTCCAACATCATTTCATCATTCCACGTACACTGAGACAAATACATCATTATGCTAGGAGACATGAAAGTGTTTTTGTTGGATGTTGGTAATATGGGTGTTTATGCTCATGGGGTCCTGTAAGTGGAGCTGTACAGTGGGATGGACACCATTGATATCTAGTGGTGATATTCTCAAGACGGTTCAGTTGTGGATGATCATTGTAAGTGGAATTATCCAAGGTTGAAAATAGGCATCGAGTGATGTTATTTTTGATGATTTGGGAAAATCTAGATGAAAACATCCTTGGATTTGGGTTAAGATTATGATATATAAGCGTGAAACATGGTGTTTGGGATTAATTGAGAAAACTGATGGTAATGATTCTTTTAATGTGGGGAGTAATAAGTTAGTCTTTCATGTGTGGAATAGAGTGTGGAGTTGGTTTAGTTGAATTAGGATTCCAAAGAAAAAGCATTGAGGTGAATGTTGGTTCTGTCAGAGAGACCATGTAGGACTTGATTGTGGTGATTGATTAATCCATTTATTGTCATTGGTTTTATGGTGGATCTTAATGATATTCTAGATGCCTCTATATATTTTTTCAAATTGTGTGGTGAGACATGAAAACAGATTGTGGCAAGATATATTGGGTTCTAGAACTCCATCAAAAATCTGTCATGGTCTTGGGAAGGTGTCCATAGGTGACATTGAAATGTCTTGAAATGTGAAGGCAGCTTGCTTATGTGATGTAGTGTCATGCCAATAGTGAAGATAATTGTTTCTAGGATGAGTCTGTTAAAAGCATCTCACCTTATCTATAATTGGGGGATGAATCTGGGGATCCATATACCACCATTGTTAGGAGTATTAATGAAAAAAGTACATTTAAATTTTTTTAAAGCGTTTTGATTAATAACATTGACATATTTAGTTAGTATATATATTGTAGAGGTTCTTTTGTTTAGAATGTAGGTCAGTGTAGTAGATCATGAATATGTTTTGGATGATAGTGTATGTCGTTATAGTGGAGTTCTACAAGTAGTCAATGAATGACCCTAGTGGGTGAATCAAAAGATTTTTATTGGTCGTAAGTTTATACAAACCTTGGGAAAGTGAAACAAGGGTAGAATTTAAATAGTGGAAGATGGATGCTCTAGGATAAGCTAGATATGGTAAGAATGATATGATATGGTAAGATGAATAGATGTGGTAATGTTTGACCCGCCTCATGTTTGTTGTTTGCAGTGGAAATTGATTTATAGAAATGAAGGAGAACTGCAGTGAGGTCATGGTTTTCTTAGTTTTTGAATGGATGGTGTTGGGATTTTATTTTCGGTTGTTTAGATGGTATTTTTGGATTCCAATATAGGGTGATGTCCTTATTGATTTTTGGGAGAAGTGAGTTGGGAACGCGTCATGTATGTTGGGAAAGCGGGTTTGAGCTTTTGGTAGTATTTTTTTAATAGTAGAGATTCTAGTTACTAGAATGTGGTGGGTGAATATATATTTTTTGGTGGGGATCACCACATTAGGATGGAGGGTGGTTGATTATGTGAACAATTTTTTGGGTTGAAGGGACTCATGAAAGAAAAATCTTAGTGATTTGGCCTTAAAATGAATATTGACTTGACATTTGCTAATAGGGTTCCTTGAGTGTTTTAGTTTAATCTTTGACATTTGATTGTTGAATGGGAACTTTAAGCTGTGAGTTTTTGAACAATATATTTCAAGTATTGTGATAAAAAATACCCAGTGTTATATATGGGTTGTGTAACACCCTGATATTTTATGATAAATATATATATTTTTTATTTCTTATGTTATAGGCAACATCAAAGGAATCTTTCACTACACACAACACTAGGTTGGCTTTCTTTACATCAAATCGTGATCATCATCGATATCTTGTGTTGTACGCAATACTGAGATTCACTAAACAACTATATGCTATTATTAAAACTAGTTGTTATGAATATTAATACCCACTTTTGAAATTTTATAAATTTTATCTTTGAAAATGGACTTCATTTCTAGATTCAGAATATCAAAATTAGCCTAGGGGGATATTTTGGTGTTTTTTCTGAAAACATTCAATTTTTTATGAATAGTGAAAATTTATACATAACACCTATATTAGTTCAATGTAATTCATTGGAGTCATTTTATAATAATTTTAGATATATAAAAATTTTATTGAACTTTTCACCGTCTTTTAATCACCTCCTAGGAGAATTTTCAAATTTACATAAAACGTAATTTTACCTCTTCTATGAGTGCAATTTCAAATATCATAGAGACACGGTTAATATCAAGGAGTGAAATGTGGTTCAATAAAATAAAAATAATTTTTGTTGAATAGTAACTTTTTACTTTTTTTACCACCGTTAAAAGTAAATAGGGTAATTAAGGGTAAAAATGATATTATTATTACCCTAACACATGCCCTAATTCTATTAGATAATCTTAATTCGACCAAAAACAACCGTAGGAATAAAATATGACAATTTAGGTCCACTTGGATTAGACTAGGACATTTAATATTATTTTATTTAAAGAAGAGTTAAAATAGTTAAAATAAATGTTTTATAACTAAAACATTTTTAATATAGGGCTATAAATAAGATAAATTCCACTATAAATATTCATTAGAAAGCTAAAAATATTTCCTACATAATGGTATTTTATTTATAATTTTTAGACTTTAAATAATTTAATTTATTTATGACATAATAATAATGCAGTAATTACCTTATTAAGGAAATATTAACATAATTGATATTATAAATACCAAAATAAATGTAATTTTAGAATTTTTAAGAATTACACTAATTTTATAGGTTAATATGACATGTTAGTATTGATTTAATTTACTTATTTCTAATTAATAATACTGTTAGTATTTTCACCAAAATAAATTACAAAATAATGTCAAAATTGACATAAAATAGTTTTTAAAGAAAATATTATATTATTAATTGTTATTTTATTCTTAAAAATCTATGGTTCGGCCAAATGACTTAAATAATGTTATATATATTAATAATGAACAACTAGGGGTTCGTTTGTCTTGTTATTGTAAGTTTATTAACCATATAGTGTAAGAAAACAAGAAGACACGGTAAAAGTTAAATTATTTAAGTTAGAGTTAAATCTAAATGATAAGGTTAAAATAGTAACCTAAACTTTTATAATATCTATTGGTTGAGAGGATTTAGACCCATCCACACCTTATCTTCTAAATAAAACAATTTGGAGCTATTAAAAACCGAATATGACTTTATAATAAAATAATATTTTCCGTTTTTTCTAAGGTTCCCCTCTCCTCCCTTATGAAAGGGAACCTCCTCCATCTCCTCCTCACACCACATTGCTCCTTCAAGATCGTAAAGCCCTACCAATTTCTCTTCTACACTTTTCTAGAAACAACCTAGATGTCTTGGTATTCTTCAGTTACCATCTTTAGTGCCCTAAGAGGAGGATAAGAAGAGGAGCTTCAAAGAAGAGGTAATGTCCATTACCGATTCTTTCAACTTTATTTATTTTTCTACTTATTCTTATTTAGTTTTTTCATTATGAAGTAATAACATCAGTATAACTCATATACTGATAAGTTATTATAAATTTTAAACAACCCTATTTCACCTTCTTTCCATCCTACGGAAAACGAAATCGCCGCATGTGTGTACGTACGGAATACCGTCTCTACACAGTGGTGTAATCTGTTTTCCACCATCACCTTACCTGGATGGGTATAATGGTGTAAAGAATAAATATATATGATAATTTTAAAGTGATAATTATTATGAAATAGTATACATAAACTTAAAAGAAATTCCACGATCATGGGAACGATATCATCGCTCGTGCGTACGTACGGCCTACTATCTCCACGATGTGATGCGACTCTTTCAACATGACCTTCATTACATAATGATTATATAAATGAATTTAAAGAATAAATATGATATATATTACACTAATACCATTCTAGAAATGGTGTATCTGTATCCTAAAAAGAAGAATAAGAATTTATTCGACAGAACACGCATAAGAACAAAAAGCAATAAACACCCGAATAACAAGTAGCAATGAAATATTACTAATAAGAAGCTTAAAATATGACCATATATGATATCATAACCATGAGTTTGATTCTGAAATAAGTCAATAACATTATTTAAATCATTATATAGGGGTTTCGAACACGTACGAATCAAATCGGACCTAAGGTAAGGGAAAATCTCACAATCTCAATTTTAACCGAGATTGTTTATACTTTGGTATTTACTGGGGTGTATTTATCATCCACATCCATGTTTCCTAAATATGTAATATTATTTATATCCCACTAAAATTTTTTAAATACAATATTACTCATGGGTGAGTTTTTACTAAAATATATGAAAGGAATCATTTGTCGTTTTTAGTACGAGGTAATTTTTGACTTTTCTGGCCAAAGTACGAGAAGAGTGTTTTTTTAACTTATACGGCAGGAATTGATTTTATGATTTCATAAAACATTATTTTCAATGAATATTCCTTTACAAGTTTTCAAGTTTATTTTTAATCAAATTGTTTTAGTTTAAAATTTTATGACATGTAAGAAAGGAAAAATGTTTTTGAAGTAAAAAGGATATTTTCCTCAAGAATGGAGTTGAAGCATTTTATCAAAATTATTTTCCATCTAAGGTAATATAGGGTTATATTTCTATCCATATTTTTACATTTATTGAATTATGTTATGATGGAATTATTTTTATGATGTCATTTTATCTTATATGGATTATGTTATGATGGAATGACGTTTAAGAATCCCATTTTTATGACATTGGTAATGCTATGCTGTATGATTTAAGATTTTGTGGCACACATAAGAATAGTTTCATTATGAGAGGGGTGAGACCTATATCTCCCTTCAATGAATTGGGTAAATATTTATATCTCATGAGATAGACATGGCTGGAACGACAGGTTAATCTGGTTCAGTGAAGCAGGACTGAAATGAGGAGTGAACTCGGTTCAGAAATGATCTTTGTGTTCTAAGATAGTCTTAGAAATGATTCTTGACTACTAAGAAATGATTCTATATGATTATGTGTGTATGCCACAAAGATTCATGTGTTCTGTTATGATTATTGGGATTACATTTCACTACTATGATTTATCCCATGTTAAGATATTATGATCTCTTTTGCAGGTTAAGATTTTCAAAATTCTATATTCTTATGAATATGATATTTCCTTTGTTTACCCTTACTAAGAATTTAATCTCACCCTTTTTTATGTTTTCTTTCCTTAGGACAGGAAGAAGTATATTAAGTTGTATATGCCAAAAAGGGACTCTAAATATGATGAAATAAACAGGAGACAATGTAGATGCTTTATGAACCAGTTGTTTATGTTTCCCAGTTTTAAAAGACACTATACCTATACGGTCCTACCATGGTTTTGTTATATATTGTAATAAATATGCTTCAATTATGATGTAATAACAATGTATGTAAAGTTTGGTTCATTATAGTCGGTATTAGAGGAATGGTATAGTCAACCTTTGGAAACTAGGATGTGAAAGCCTTAGTAAGAACCGTAAGGATATATCTAAGCACAGAACACAAAATTAGTATTTTAGAAATAGCCATGAACAACCTTTGATAAGACCTTATGTGTGAAATTTTATTCTTGATTATGTGGTTTTCCTATTATAATTAATGTTCCTCAAACTATTATTTTTGGTTTTAGTAAATGGAAGAAACCCAAAGGAACCATGTTAATGTGGAATGCGACGGGAAATGAAATGATTTCCTCCTGAGCAACCAAACATTATGGGAGCTGGAATGAAAAATCTTATAGCCATGCTCACACAGCATTCTCAAGCTATGAATCATGTAGGACTTCCAAATGAGCAATGTAAGGAGAAAAATTTTGTTGAATCCTTCATGAGACAGTGTCTGCCATCATTCAGTGGGTATACTGATCTATTAATGGGTGAACAATGGATCAGTACCACTGAAAAGATATTTTATGTTCTTCAATGTTCTGAACATGATAAGGTCATCATATCAGTATATCATTTGGAAGGTGAAGCTGATTAATGGTGTAATATTATCAAGAATATGAGGCTAAGAGATGAAATTGAGTCCATGGAATGGGACGAGTTCAAGAACTTGTTTTTCAATAAGTACTTCCCTCCTATTCTTCAAACAAATATAGAGAAGGAGTTTATTTTACTAAAGAAAAATGATGATGAATCTGTTGTACCTATGAAGAAAATTTTACAATACTTACAAGGTACACTTCTGGGATTATTATCCTACCTGAGAGTAAGATCGATCGATTCTTTAGTTGCTTCAAACCAAGTCTTCGAGGGTCATTTTCCATAAAGGACTTCAATAGCTATGAGGAAATTGTTCGATGTGCTCTCTAGGTTGAGATGGAGATTGGAGTATCCCATTAGTCATATGCGTTTGATAAGAAGAGGAAAATGGAATTCATAGGAAAATATAAAGGGAATGCTGAAAATAAGATGAGTTTTCCCTTATGCTCAATGGGTGGAAAGAAATATGGAGGGAGTTTTCTTAAATGGACAAGTAAATGTTTCAAATGTGAAAAAGAAGTTCATTGGGAATTTGAATGCCGCAATGATGGGAAAAATATGTGTAGTTATGTGAACAAAGAAAAGGCCCCACAGAGTGCACCTTCTACACTTCAATGTTAAAAGTGAAAGGAAATTGGGAATTATGCTAATCAATTCCATAATACAAGGGTCGTTGATGATGATTGACGTCAAAAAACTCTTAAGGCTAAAGGCAAAAGAAATTCACATGAAATTTCTATCAGTCATGTGGAGTATGATAAAAAAGTGGTAAAAGGTAAACTTACCATCAAATCTAAAGCAGAAAATGTTTTATTTGATTCTGGATCCACCCACTCATTTATTTCTGAAGAATTTTCTAAGGGTATCGTCATATTACCTAAAAAATTATATATTGAGTTAGTTGTGACAACCTCTAATGGCACAATAGTCGCATCAAAAGTTTATAATTATTCTCTGATTGAAGTTAGGGGGAAAGTGCTTCCTACAAATCTTGTGATCCTTCCTATAGTGGAATTTGATTTGATTCTTGGAATGGATTGTCTTTATTTATATGGAGGTCATATCAATTTCCAATGAAGGGAAGTCACATTTTATATTCCAGATCAATCTATGATCGTCTATTGATGCATGGATGAACATAACCTTCTAGTGAAATTTATATCCATCTTATGGGTCTTGATTCAACTAAATGAAGGTTATTTATCTCAAATTGTTGGAGAGAAACTCAAGATTAAGAATATTCCCATTGTACGGGAGTTTGATGATGTCTTTCCAGAGGAATTGCCTGGTCTTCCACCAAATCGTGAAGATGATTTTCAATAGAACTCGTACCGGGTGCTTTGCCTATTTCATAGACACCTTATAGAGTAACCCCAATTGAGTTGAAGGAATTGAAGAAGAAACTCTAAGATAATCTTGAT
Organism: Viscum album; assembly: GCA_963277665.1. Classification (NCBI taxonomy): domain Eukaryota; kingdom Viridiplantae; phylum Streptophyta; class Magnoliopsida; order Santalales; family Viscaceae; genus Viscum; species Viscum album. The sequence goes on from OY728158.1 coordinate 97,237,197, forward strand.
AAGGGATTAATATGCCCTAGTGCATCACCTTAGGGAGAACATGTTCTATTTGTTTAGAAGAAAGATAGATCAATGAGTCTCGACATTGATTAACGAGAACTTAACAAGATCACTATCAAGAAAAAATATCCTCTCCCATGCATTGATGACCTATTTGACCAACTATGCAGAGCTCAATAATTTTCCAAGATTGGTCTTTGTTTAGGGTATCACCAATTAAGGGTAAAAACGTTTGATATACCAAAGACGACATTCTGTACAAGGTATGGACACTATGAATTTATAGTGATGTCATTTGGTCTTTCTAATTCCCCTGTTATCTTCATGGATCTGATTAATAGAGTCTTTAGAGGCTATCTCGATTAGTTTGTGGTAGACTTTATAGATGATATTCTTGTCTATTAAATGAGGAAGTAAGAATATGAAGATAACTTGAGAATTGTATTGAAGACCATGAGAAAGGATATGGTTTATGCCAAATTTACCATGTTTGAATTTTGGATTAAAAAAGTTTCATTTCTGGGTCACATAATCTCAAAAGAGGGGATATCTGTGGATCCAGCAAAGACAGCGGTTATCAAATGATGGTTGAGACCAACAACAGTAACTGAGATCCGAAGTTTTCTTGGTTTGGATGGATATTATCGATGTTTTTTGAAAGATTTTTCACTATTATCTAATCCACTCACCAGGTCGACTCGAAAAGGAGTTATGTTAATTTGGACAGAGGAGTGTGAAGAGAATTTCAAGGAATTAAAAAGAAGGTTATCCAGTGCACTTTTGCTCACACTTCCTTGTAGTGGAGAAAGGTTTGTGATCTATAGTGATGCATCCAAGAAGGGATTGGGGTGGTTTCTCATGAAAAAGGATATGGTGATAGCTTATGCCTCACGAAAGTTGAAAATCCATGAGAAAAATTAACTAACTCAGGATTTGGAGTTAGCTACGGTAATCTTTGCATTAAATATTTGGAGGCATTATATTTATGGAGAAAGGTGTGATATTTATACTAATCATAAAAGTTTAAAGTATATTTTCACACAAAAGGAGATGAATGTGCGCCAAAGAATATGGTTGGAGCTGATTAAGAATTATGACTGCTCAATTCATTATCACCCTGGGAACGAAAACAAGGTTGTAGATGCATTAAGTCGACAAAAACATGCTATCTTATCCATGATGAGGATAACAAAATATCCAATATTTATGGATTTACAAAGGATGGATCTTGGAATTATAATGGAAGGGGAAAAATATTATCTTTCTCAAATGAATGTTCAACCATCTATACCTGTAAAGATTAAAGAGGCACAAAAAGAATATGTACTGCTACATAAGAAGGTGACAAATGTTCCTGAATTCAACCTTGATTGTGATGGGATAATAAGGTCCGGGAATCAGGTTTGTGTTCCTCCCATACCAGAATTAAAGAAGGAGCTGCTGGATGAGGCTCATAGTTCTTCATTATCTATTGATTCTGGAAGCATGAAGATGTATAGGGACCTTAAAGAGTACTTCTGGTGGGATGGCTTGAAAAGAGACGTTGCTGAATATGTCTCTCGATGCATGGTTTGTCAGGAAGTTAAAGCTAAGAGACAGAATTCTAAGGGGATGTTTCAACCATTACCCATACCTGAATAGAAATGGGAAAACATCACTATGGACTTTGTCACTGGACTTCCTAAAACATCCAAAGGCAATAATGTTATCTGGGTTATAGTTTATCGTCTTACAAAGTCGGAACACTTCATTGCTATTAGAGAAGATTTATCTCTTGATCAGCTTGCCGGGATATATGTAATGGAAGTGGAAAGATTTCATGGAGTGCCCTTTCCATTATATCTGATCAGGATCCGAGGTTTACCTCAATGTTTTGGCAAAGTCTTTAGCATACTCTGGATACAGAGTTGAGTTTCAGCACTTCTTATCATCCTCAGACAGACAGACAGTCTGGCAGAACAATTCAAACTCTAGAAGATATGTTAAGAGCTTTCTCTAGGGATTTCAATTGTGGTTGGGATCAAAACCTACCTTTGGTTGAATTTTTTTATAATAATATCTTTCACTCCAGCATTCAGATGGCTCCTTATGAAGCTCTCCATGGAAAGAAATGCAGGACTCCAACTTGCTGGGATGATGTTGGGGAAAGAAAGCTATTAGGATCTGATCTTGTTGGTGAGATAGCAAAAAAGGTCAGATATATTCAAAAGCACATAAGAGCAGCTCCGAGTCGACAAAAAGGTTATTCCACCAACTGATGAAAAGACTTAGAGTTTGAAGTGGGTCATAAAGGGTTCTTAAATATATCTCCTTGGAAGAGAGTAATGAGATTTGTAAAGAAGGGAAAGTTGAGCCCTAGGTATATCGGTCCTTTCCAAATACAGGATCATATTTAGAAGGTATCTTACCGATTGGTTCATCCACCAAATATCTCTCAAGTTCTCGATGTGTTCAATGTATCTCTCCTAAGAAAGTACAAACCCTATCCTTCACATGTACTCAGCTTAGAAGTTATACCGCTGGAGCAAGATCTTTTTTATGAAGATCAACCGATATAGATTTTGGATCGTAGCGAAAAAGTCCTATGGAACAGGACCACTCGCTTGATGAAAATTTTATGGAGGAACCACCAATTAGGAGAAGCTACATGGGAGTTGAGGATATGATTAGGGAAAGGTATCCTCATCTGTTTGTTATGAAGTGATGAATTTCGAGGGCGAAATTCATTTTAAGGGGGGTAGAATGTAAAAACCTGATATTTTATGATATGTATATATTTTTTTATGTCTTATGTTATAAGGAACATCAAAGGAATCTTTCACTACACACAACACTAGCTTGGCTTGCTTTACACACAATCACGACCTTCCTCGATAGCTTGCGTTGTACGTAATACCGAGTTTCACTAAGCAACGATGTGCTATTATTAAAACTAGCCGTTATGATTAGTAATACCCACTTTTTGAAATTTTATAAAGATTAAATTTCAAAATGGACTTCATTTTTTTATTCATAATACCGAAATTATCCTAGGGTAAAATTTTGGTATTTTTATGATAACTTAAAATTTTTGATGAATAGTGAAAACACTAGGTTACTATTCAAAAACAGACATTTTATTTAAATAATTATTTATTTTATTTAAATTTATTTTTAATAAAAATTTCTACAGAATACTAATATAAGTTCAATGTAATTCATTAGAGTCATTTAATAATAATTTTAGATATATAAAAATTTTATTAAACTTTTCACCGTCTTTTACTCACCTCCTAGGAGAATTTGAAAATTTACATAATACATAATTTTACAAATTCTATGAGTGGAATTTTGAAAATTCGAGAGACACGGTTAATATCAAGGAGTAAAATTTGGTTCAACAAGATAAAAATAATTTTTGATGAATGGTAACTTTTTACTTTTTTTTCCACGGTTAAAAGTAAATAGGGTAATTAAGGGTAAAAATGATATTATTATTACTCTAAAACATGTCCTAATTCTATTGGATAAGTTTAATTCGACCAAAAACAACCTTAGTAATAAAATACTACCATTTAGGTCCACTTTTATTAGATTAGGACATTTAATATTATTTTATTTATGGAAGAGTTAAAACAGTTGAAATCAAAGTTTAATAACTAAATTTTTTTTAATATAGGGTTATAAATTAAAAAAATTCAACTATAAAAATTGATTAGAAATATTAAAAGATTTACTACATAATGGTATTTTATTTATACTTTTTAGAATTTAATAATTTAATTTATTTATGACACAATAATGATGCATTAATTACCTTATTAAGAAAATATTAACATAATAGATATTATAAATACCAAAATAAATGTAATTTGAGACTTTTGAAGAATTAAAATAATTCTATAGGTTAATATGACATGTTATTATTGATTTAATTAACTTTTTTTAACTAAAAATTCTGTTCTGATTTTCACAAAAATCAATTACCAAATAATTTCAAATTTGATATAAAATAGTGTTTAAAACAAATATTATATTATTAACTGTTATTTTATTCTTAAAAATCTATTGTTCTGAAAAATGATGTAGATAAGGTTAAATATATTAATAATGATCAACTTGGGGTTCATTTTTCTTGTTATAATAAGTTTATTAACCATATAGTGTATGAAAACAAGAAGACACAGTAAAAGATAAATTTTTAAACATAGAGTTAAATCTAAATGATAAGGTTAAAATAGTAACTTAATAATGTCTAAAATCAATGGGTTGAAAGGATTTCGACCCATATCCACCTTAGCTTATAAATAAATCAATTTGGAGCTATTAAAATCCGAATATGACTTTATAATAGAATAATATTTTATGTTTTTCCTAAGGTTCCCCTCTCATCGCTTATAAAAGGGAACCTCCTCCCTCTACTCATCACACCACTTTGAGCCTTCAAGCTCGGACAAAACCTACAAATGTCTCTTCTCCACTTCCCTAGAAACATCCTAGAGGTCCTGGTCTTCTTCAAAGACCATCTTTAGTGCCCTAAGGGGAGGTTAAGAAGAGATGCTTCAAAGAAGAGGTAATGTACGTTACCGATTCTTTCAACTTTATTTCTTCTTATACTACTTATTCTTTAGATGTTTCATTATGAATTTATAAAATAAGTATCACTCATATACCGATATGTTATTATAAATATGAAACAAACCTATTTCACTTTCTTTCCATCCTACAGAAAATGAAATCACCGCGCGTGCGTACGTACAGAATACTGTCTCCATGCCATAGTGTAATCTGTTTTCCACCATAGCCTTACATGGATGGGTATAATGGTGTAAAGAATAAATATATATTAATATTTTAATGTGATATTGAATCTAAAATAGTATACATACACTTAAATACAATTTCATGATCATGGTAACGATATCATCGCTCGTGCGTACGTACGGCCTACCGTCTCCACGATGTGATGTGACTCTTTCTATATGATATTCATTTAATAATGATTATATAAATGAATTGAATGAATAAATATGATACATATTACACTAATAACTTTATGTAGATGAGTTATCTATAACCTAAAAAGAAGAAAAAGACTTTATTCGACATAACACGCATAAGAACAAAAAGCAATAAACACCCGAATAACAAGTAGCAATGAAATATTACTAATAAGAAGCTAAGAATATGACGATATATGATATCATAACAATGATTAAGATTATTTAATAAGTCAATAACATTATTTAAATCAATATAAAGGAGTTCCAGACATGTACGAAGCAAATCAGACCTAATGTAAGGGAAAATCGCACAATCTCATTTTTAACCGAGATTGTTTACCCTTTGGTATTTACTGGGGTGTATTTATCATCCAAGTCCATGTTTCCTCAAAATTTAATATTATTTATATCCTCTTAAAATTGTTTAAGTCCAATATTACTCATTGGTGAGTTTTTAGTAAAATATATGAAAGGAGTATTTTGACGTTTTTAGTACGAGGTACATTTTGACTTTTCCGGCCAAAGTATGAGAAGAATGTTTGTTTAACTTATACGACATGAATGGATTTTATGATTTCATAATACATTATTTTCCATGAATATTACATTACAAGTTTTCATGTTTATTTTTAATCAAATTCTTTTAGTTTAAAATTTTATGACATGTTAAGAAAGGAAAAATGTTTTTGAAGTAGATAGGATATTTTCCTCAATAATGGAGTTGAATCATTTTATCAAAATTATTTTCCATCTAAGATAATTTAAGGTTAAGATTATATACCTATTTTTACATTGATTGGATTATGTTATGATGTAATTATTTTTATGATGTATTTTTATCTTATATGGATTATGTTATGATGGAATGACGTTTAAGAATCCCATTTTTATAACATGGGTTATACTATGATGTATGATTTGTGGTTTTGTGGCACAAATAAGAGTGGTTTCATTATGATATGGGTGGAACCTATATCCCCCTTTAATGCATAGGGTAAATATTTATATCTCATGACATTGACATGGCGGGAAAGGCAGGTTAATCCAGTTCAGTGAAACAGGACTGAAATGAGGAGTGAACTCGGTTCAGAAATAGACTTTTTCCGCTAAGATAGTCTTGGAAATGAGTCTTGACTATTAAGAAATGATTATATTTGATTATGTGTGTATGAAACAAAGTTTCATGTCTTGTTTTATGATTATTGGGATTATATTTCACTACTATTATTTATCCCATGTTATGATATTATGACCTATTTTGTAGGTTAAGATTTTTTAAATTATATGTTCTTATGAATATGATATTTCCTTGGTTTACCTTTACTGAGAATTTTAGCTCACCCTTTTGTATGTTTTCTTTCCCCAAATCAGGAAGAAGGTTATTAAGTAGGATATTCCAAAAATGGACTCTAGATATGAGGAAATAAATGGGAGACAATGTAGATGCTTTATGAATCAGTTGTTTATGTTTCCCAGTTTCTAAATACATTATACCTATATGGTCCTACCATGGTTTTTTTATATGTTGTAATAAGTATGCTTCAATTCTGAATTAATAACAATGTATGTAATTTTTGGGTCGTTATAGGTGGTGTCAATTTGGGTCATTGTAATAGTTGATGTTACATGGTAAAATTACACCATGTCATTTGGTCCATGAGTTGTGAAGAAGATAGAGTTGATGGGATATTGTATTGATCTTCCATGATGGTATGATGTTATATGAAATATTTCCTTTTGTTTCATTCTATATAGTGTTTCTTAGGATTCCTTATAGAGTCAAGTTGGATGATGTATGGTTTGATGTTGATGCGTCCATTGAGGAGCATCTGGTTCGTTTGGGGATCACAGTGAGAACTCTAGCGGGGAAAGAATTTGAATTTGGTTTGACTTATATGGAAGCATGGTAAGGCTCATGAATAGACTTTGGGGAGATAGATGGACATGTGGGCACATTGGTCTATCCTATCTTCCCTTGAAGCTCTTTGATTCTAGTAACAGTGGCTCAAGGAAGAATCATAATAAGTCTGAGAGGTTGTAAGATAGAAGACATTGTGGGGGTATTTTATTGGTAAAAATTTGGGTTAAATCACTTAAATTTGGGTAATAAAATTTTTACAGTGTGTATGGTAATGCTTGGGTTGTAATGAGGGTTCGAGACATGAAAGAATGGGAACATGGGCCATCTAGTGCATGTTTTATGGTTGGCGTACGGTTAGAGTAAGGCATCCAATGGGGAATCCAAACCATGTGACCTTGTATAATAGGAATTTCACATGATTGGAGAACTGTTTTTTAAATCATGTGGAATCCCCATGTAACCTTGTTACGATTTCCCCTCCTGGATAGAGGAAGTCTCACAGTCAATATATGGTTTGGTAAACCATGCAACCAAACATTATTCCTATTAAAAAGTGAAAAATTACCAAACTACTCCCATGATATTCTATGTTTCATACCCAATTTTTTCCCAATATATTATTCTTATAGACCTAGTTATAATCCAAACACCTTTAATATTCCCAATGATCAATATTTGTTGATTTTAAGCCATTTGGAGTGCCATTTTTTATAGATCGAAGCTCGAGTTAATTCTCACCCTCATCATGGTTCCCATTTCGGGATTAGGGATTTTGTTTTCATTATTAGAATTGGGAATAAATATAACCCTATTCATCAAATGGATATTAGGTTAGGGTATCAAAGAGTGCTTGAATATGGATCTAATTCTATGGTTACAGGTATGTTCATCATCAGATTCGAGGTAGGTGGTCTGTATGTTATATCCCATAGATTTATTATCAATTTTTAAATCTATGGTTTTGATATTTGTTCTCTTCTATTGTTCATTTGATGGGTTTTGTAGGATTAATAGAAAAGTATACATAAATGATGATTTAGAACGCCCATGATTACCATGTTATGTGTTGAGGTTGATTAGACAATATTAGGGCCACCCATGGGGTGCACCAATATTCCCAAACGTGGAAAACTATAATGTTCATCACAACGATAATTTGAATTGAAATAAATCCCAGGATATCTGTGTTGACATGTTAGTTAGAATTATAAAAATTCACAAATGTCAGTGGTGTCTAGTTTTTGTAAATGGCCTAAGGGATTATTGTAAAAGTTATGAAAATGTGTAAAATGGAAAATTTTTAATATCTCAAACAACTTATTAAATGTTAATGGAAATTCATTAGTAGATTAAGTCATGTGAATTGATAAATGTGTAAAATGGTTAAATGATTGTAAATATATGAATATTTTTACAGGGTAAATTAATGAGAATTGTTGGTTTTGATAATTGAGTTATGGTATAAAAAGGAAAATAGGTTAAATGTGTTATGTAAAGTAAACGTTAAATTAGCGAATGGGTTCAGGATTGATGATGATTAATCTATTAAAAGAAATTTGAATTGTAGATGTTATATGTGTTATCCACATTTGTGTTGTGGTATGGTATATGTGGTAAATGGATAGAGAATCACGTTCACATGGTTTGGTTGTGTGGGATAAATTACTAAGGCTCCCCCAATATGTCAGGTAGGAATGAGGCTCTAAACCAACCCTCGAAAGCATAGGCTAGAGATCCATATTGATTCTCTATCCCCATAATAGTTGTATTGGATGATACTATTTAAAATAAGGCTCTAAGGTATGTGTGTTATGAATATTAAATACATGTCAATCTCTATTGAGATATGGAACATAACTTATTAACTTATGTGTGATAATTTATCAGCTTATATCATTATGTAAATGAAGAAAATTACTATGCATGAAACATGTGATGAATAAGAATTTAGTAATGAAGGTGGTATAAGTGATCAAAATAATAATAATGATTTAAATAGTTGATGTGAATATTGTTAAAGAATGGAAGATGAGTTTTCCATTTTTTATCTTTTCATTCATTTAATTCTTGCATGCACATTCATATTTTTAATAGATAATTTTTAGACACTATTGGTGGTGGCCTATTAGATTGCACTCACACCCTACTCTGGACATCAAGGAGTAGTTGGGAAGATTCCATGTTTTTTTGTCAAGGTATAGGAAATGAACATATGATAGGGAGTATTTTGGTCTTTGTGATGTGCATGGATGACAATCAAGACCTGGATTCAAGACTAGTTCTGGGATTTGGTGATTTCTAATTATTTTGAATTTTCTTTAACTTTAAAACTTTTAGCATTCCATGACATTTTTATTATTTGGTTGTGGTCTATACCATGTTTGTGAAACTATTATTAATGAATGTTCTTAGTTTTTATATATATTTATATTTACATCACATGTTATATGTTATGAATACTTTTTTTGAAAGGGTATAGAATCTCCACATGATCCATTAAACCCAAACTAATAGTCGACATCCTTTGGAATATGGAGAGGAACACTTGAGGTCATGTGGCGACCCGGATCCAGGCATCGGTTTATTATATTTTTGGTTGAGGATGCTACACTATAGAAAATCTGAATCACTCTAAAACCAAGTTGTATGACAACATGTCTCTATTATTTTATATTGGTATGAGGAAATGAGGTAGTGGATTATGGGGGGTTAGGTAGTGTGAGGAAACACAGTAATCACATCTAGTCTAGGATGCATGGCTACTTCAATTGTAGAAATACCAAATGGCGAGAATAGATGAATACAAATATCCAAGGAAGGTGATGAAGATAAATATTTCATAGAATTCACCTATGGTGAAACCAATGAATTCCCTAAACACTCATAAAAGGATCCATGATATTTAAATTTCTATAATAATTTTTCATCCTCAATTAATATCTCTAAAAAAATATTTCCTCTCCTTTATAAATAAATCATGAAGAGGAGCCATCACCATACATTTGTCTACCATTTCCTTTAATTCACCTGTAATAGTGGGAATGCATATGTTTTTATATAAAAACATGAAATGAGAATTCAACTCATGTTTTTTATATACCCTATAAATATAATATTTTATATCCTTGATGATGGTTTCCATATAACATAGGGCTTCATTCAAACATTCTCTTTCATGTTTATATATTTTCTCATTGTGTTGTCAAAATTTCCTTGGGAACTCCGGATTTGATGAGTGAATATCACCCATAATTTCATATAACTCATATGTGGCTATTGATTGGGTCACACCAGCATCAATAGATGCATGAAAAGGAATATCACTTTATTTAGATCCAATTGAAGGAAAAATCATCACCCTATTTGATAATACAACATGACTAATTGAAAATGATGTCATCATCTAATACATAATAAACTATATAGCCTCTATATCAGTGAAGAAAAATCTATTCTCAATATTCACCTCCTAAATATAAAATCTTCTCTTAGGAAGAATATCAAACCCAAACAACTCAGAAGAATTTAGGGCATTAGCTTCACTAACCAGTGTGACTATAGGTTCATGGCATCTTAAACTCCCACAGAAATTAGTAGGAATAATTTCTCTAAAAGACACTAAACTGGATATAGAAACAAATTATCAACGAATAAAGGTATAATCATGTTCATCTGAAGGAAATTAATGATTCTTTTCTATATCATAAATTTATTCTAAAAGGAATTCCATATGATTTGGATCCACTCTAACTAAGACAAAAAGTCCCCATACTCCACTGGAACACTATGTTAATTACCACTCCTATCATCATCTTAATCATCCTAGATTAGTCTATAATATTTGTAACCAAGGGATGGCTCCCCCATTGGTGTTACCTCATCTTCTACCATGGTAGAACTAACCTATGAATCTCCATGATCTCCAAAAACACTTCCTACTTCTTTAGAATTGAACAATTTTATTCCAAGATATACATATCATGGGAACTATTCCCATTCATCAAGAAATACCACTTCCACTCTAGTATAATTTAAATCAAAAGTACCTATAGGACCAACTCCACGAATGATAGAACATGGGGATTCATCCTCCTCCAAAAGTAATCAACTATCGCATCAAGCATATGCAGTATCACCATATGGTTGATTTAAAATAGATCTCTCCAAATATAAATATCTAGATAAATCATGTCTCTCTATATATCAAACTAAAATTGGACCAAAAGGGGATGTATGGTTTGATTGTTCCCTAACAGTATCATCCTTATCACCATACGTACCCTCATCACTTCCCAAATTACCATCTCCTTGATCACCATTATCTCAATTATCATTTTCATCATCTAAAATATCCGCATCATCCATAGAGGACTTATAATATGAAATCCTAATTAGTTCAAATCTAGGGTCCTTGTTCTTTTAATCATCATCTTCTATTTCACAAAAAAAATATCTATGGTAGGGAGAGTGACATGAGTACTTGAGTGGCCAAAATACATATTAGCGCTCTCTGGAATATCTTAGTCCTTACTCTTTACAACATAGGATACCAATTAATTTTAATAAATTTCCATACCAAATTCATCTTCAATATCATCTTCCTCATCAAAAATTCCAATATCTCACCTAACTAAAGCAATGGATCCACTATGTTCTTACATTTAGTAGATTTTTATATAGTATTAATGTCCTGATAGATTTTTACGTTTTATAAAACCCACTTTTTCGTCCATGAATTCCAATTAAATTTCATTATTTTTAAAGTAACAATAATGCTTTAGAAAGCCCAAAACATCACTTTATCTTCCTCCTCATTATCAATTATGCCTTTAGCTTCTAGTGTGGATTAAGTCAACTAAGGGTAAAATAGAGAATTAGACCTAGAAGATAACTTGCATATTTATATCATGTGAACCATGAGGTATCTACAAAGGCTATTTACATCCCCTCATATCATAAGGAAAATAAGGTACATTTAATGATATCTCATTGTACTAAAATTCCCTTTCTTTGGACCCAACATATATTGTATGTGCTTAAACGTGAATCCTTAATCACCATCAAACTCAGTATGAGTAGGAATTTCCAATGTATTATTTTCATTCATATTTAGAAATAATTATCATAATGAAAAGACTCACTATCAGTGGAAATAAGCATTTTTTAGTCTTCAATAACTCCCAAGTGAGGCACATTTATACATTTTTTTGATTCTTTTAATGAAAATATAACCTCTTTTCAATCAATCATTCTCAGAATGGAATCATTATTTTAATTTAAATTTAACTTTATATATTTATAGAACTAATTGATAAACTTAAGAAAAAAATGTATATCATTTCTATAGAACCAATCCTTTCATAATTGGTCCTCGATCACCCTGAGCACCAAAGACATACTGAATAGAAACCAATTAGTATCTGCTTCATTTTCAAAAAGAACTATGTGATTCACCACCTACGGTCTCTATACCTTGATGAAAACACATCACTATCCTCTTCTAGACTTCTGTGTAGGTTGTGACTCTCCCCTAGATAAAATTTCAGGAGGCTTAACACAAACCATTATAGTTAAAGGAAGGCTCAATAAAAGCTACAAGATGGTTTAATTTTAGGAGAGAAAGGGAAGTTGAAATAGTTTAAAGGGAGCATGCAATAGAAAGAGTTAATTGAATTTATATTTTAATACTAATTTATCATTTAGGTATTCAAATTAAAAAAATAGAATAAAATATAGGTGATTAAATTGAATAAAATTTTTAACAAATAACATTATTAAAGGTCTCATATAATGAAATAGAGTCTGGTAGATAAAAAGTGAGTGGTAGCATCCCAATGATCGATTATACCAATGGAGGATCATTCTAATGGTGGATCATTTCATTGGCAGATCATTAAAATGTACATCACTACAATGGGGTCAGTTCCATTGGTGCCTTATCTAGTGGTGGCTTTTCTAATGGTGGATTATCCAACATTGTCTTTTCCAATAGTGGCTTGTTGAATATTGGCTTGTCCAACGATGTATTTTCCAATGGTGGTGTTTAAAAGAATAAAAACTAATTGAAATTTATAATTCCTAATACATTTTTCAAATATTTTTATCTCTCAAAATTTAAGGGATTTGTAAAAATATTAGCAGGTTGATGTTCATTTCATATGAATTCATGAGTTATATCACCCTTCTAAAAATGATCTCTAAAAAATTGTTGCCTTTCATTCTTAAATTTTTTACTTCAATGGTAAATAGTGTTATTAGAAATATTTATTACACTTTTATTGTCACAATTTTTAGGGACATTTTGGAATTTTTATCCACGGTCTAGTAAGGTGTGTTTCATCCACAAAATTTATGCATAAAAACTCACGGTAACTATATACTCATCTTCAGTAGTAAATAGTGAAATTGAATTTAGATTTTAATTATACCAAGATACAAGATAATATCACATGATATAACATGATCTATATGTTCTCCAACTATCTTACTTAAAACCACAAAAACATGAATATGAATAACTTACTATGTCAAATGTGTGAACCCTAGGGTAAAACTATCTTTAATTGGTTGTATATTTTTGGTATTTAAAAAAAATTATAGGATTTAAATGATATTTTTTAATGGTTTCATGAATATGGTCACACATACACACACAATAAACATAATATATAGTTCTATAGTAGTTAATTAAAACATGATTCTAATCATACCTCTATAACAGGTTTGATCCAACGGTTCTCCAACTTTATCAAGATCCAACAGATAGGTAGTACTCATTGGAGTATCACTAGTTTTAATAACATCCAAACCAAATTTTTCATAAAGTATTTAGTTCACTTAATTTTATTGTAAATAATTACATCTTTAAATTTAAAAATATAAAAAACAAGGAAGAATTTAATTTCACCCATTAAACCCATTTAGAATTATTTTTTCATCATTTCTAAAATATCATTAGAAAAAGAATTTTTATAAGATCCAAATATAATACCATAAACATAAATATAACTAATAAAACATAATTTTAAATTATTTTTATAAAAATAGTAGGATAAAATATTTCTTTTGAAAAGCCATTAGAAATTAGAAAAGAGTTAATCCAATCATAACATGCTCTTGGGGTCTATTTTAAAACATAGAAATATTTTATTAGTTTTAAAAAATCATTTGTAAAATGAAGATTTATAAATATAGGTGGTTTTTCATCAAAAACATCAAAATCTATATAACCATTTTAAAATGAAATATTAACATTCATTTGACAAATTTTGAAATCTAAATGTACGGTATAGGCCTGTAGTATTCTAAATTCCACAAGTTTAGTTGTCGGTGTAATTATTTCCTTATAGTAAATAAATGCTTATTGACTATATCCATTTTCAACCTACCTGGATCTATTTATTATAATAATTCCTAAATCATCAAAATTATTTCTAAACACCCACTTCATGACAACAGTCAGAGTGCCTTTAATACTAACTAAATGTTCCCAAAATCTATTCCATTCTAACTGACTATGTTTTTATTTTATTTCCATCACCCAGAATTCATTATTAAGTGAATTATTAATGTTATTATGTTTAAAATATTACCTAAATGTTGGATTTTCAACATGATTCCCAATATAATCTTTAGTTTTTTTCCATAAATCTAGTTCTCTAACAACAACATCAAGAGGATAAAATCTACGAGACTCAATATATTTCATGGAAATGAAGAGTTGAGAATCTAAAGATAATTTATAGGTTTATATTCTGGTTTTCCCTCTGTAATGGATGATTTTTCTGATTGTTTCAAAAAATTATCTGATGGTTTGGCATTGATATTCAGAGTTGAAAGATCATCCTCAAGGTTTTTAAGGGTATATTAGGTAAATGTGGATATGTTTTCTCAGATTTGAAATGAAAAAATTAATACACAATCTTGGATTTTTTCTTAAAAATTCTATATGGTTTATTAGATGTTGAATAACACTTTAAAATTTCGTCATTATTATTGGAAGAAATTTTTTCTACATTAACCTTAGTGATAAGAATAAATAATTTGCAACAAAAAACTCTAAAGTAGTTACCCATTTTCATTATACATATACATAATCCATAAATAGTATTATTTAATAGAAGTCAAATTAAAACTCAATTGATTATATAAAGATCTATAATCATAGCCTTTGATCAAAAATAACCAAGAAACTCATACTCATTATGGATAGCCAGATAAATTTCTTGAATGGTACTTTTTATTCATTCAACAAAACCATTATATATGGAGTATAATGAAAGAAATTTCATTCATATAGACATTTTTGTTAAAATGTATTCAATGTATTAATTTTAAAATAAGAATCCATGGTCACATTTTATGGACTTAACATAGAGTCCCATAAATTTTTGTATAGATTTAGAAAACCTGGTAAAATAGTATCATGCTTCACTTTCGTGTTCTAGAAATAGTACCCAATTATACCATCATCTACAAGGACATAAAAATGGTGATTCTTGTTTAGAGAAGAAACTATTATTCATTTAAACATGTCCACGAGAACCAACTATATGGGTAGAATATATGAAACTAGTTTCTTTTTCCAGAAAAATATTTTGTGTTGTTTCTCATTTTTACATGGGTTATAGATTTTATCATTAGGAAATTATAATTTAGGTAGATCTTTGACAAACCCTTTCTTAGTTAAACATTTAAGTGGATGAATTTTAAAATGAACTAGCCTCCTATGCCTAAATAAGTTATTCTAAGTGAATAGAACTTTGGAATGAAATATTTTGATAGAATAAATAATCTAAATTAACTACATAAAAACAATCATTTATTGAGGAAGTAAATAATGATGCATTATTAGAGTCAAAAAGTTGAATGAATAATTTTCAAACATCATATGAAAACCATAATCACATAGTAATGAGATTATAAGAAGATTATACATTAAACAATCTACAAGTAATACATTAAAAATTATGAAAGTATTATAATTACTGATTTAGTCGAGGAAAATAATTTTCCATTAGGAATTTTAACTAAAAGTGACTTGACAACCATCCAATTTGATCATATTCATGAAACATGAATAATCTCAAGTCGTATGTCTGGAAAAACTGCTAACTATGTATAATAGATTCTTACATGAAATTTTCATATAGGTTCACTACAAAACATATTCTAAACCAAAAATTCTCTTGCAACCCAAATTTTCTTTGGTCCTGTAATGTTAGTTATCCCTTATTTAAGAAGCCATAATTCCTTAACAAAAGAATAGTTTAAAAGTCTATAAATAATTACTTTTACGGGTCCAGGTGAATAAAAACTAGTTTTAGAACTAGAACCGTGAATATATCTATTTTTAACAACCATCCACTATACATGATGATAAAAAATACCAGTAGTGTACATGGTAGAAGTTTGGTTTCTAATCATTTGGATTAGAGTATTTCTCAAATCGGTGAATCATTCAAAGTTTTTCTTTATTTTATTATTAGATTATTTTAATACATTATTCACTTTTAATATTCTAGAATTTCTTTCTTTTTCAATAATGAGATCAGTTTTGAATCTAGCATTCAATGTATGTTATTTCATTGGAATTTTATATTATTCTTAAACTTCGTTAAATGTGTTTTCTATAATGTTTTTTTGAACATATCCTTATTTAAAATTTTCTAAACATTTTTCAAATCCATGATTGTTTGTAATAATAATATAAGATGTAAGAAATATATTTCCTAGCTCATATGTTCTTTTCCCCAAAACCCATATTTTCTCAATCATGCTAATCCTCTTGGTTTGTGTCTAGACCACTCGAGATGCCTTCAGAAGAACTCCATGTAATTTACATTTATTTCTCTTACTTATTATAAATTTCGTCATATTTATTCTTTAATTTCAGGTCAGGATAGTTAGCTTTAAGTATCCATTTCCTTTGTAATTCCAATAAAATTATTTCTTTTGATACATCATTTTTCTTCCAATCCTCTCTCAAGTTTAATCTATAGTCACATTTATCATTATATCATAGGTTCCAATATAAATTATTTTCATGACTTTTTCAAAATACTATTACCAAATGGTCCATTTATTAATCACTACCAATGGGTGATTCTTTATCACTTGAACTATCATCTTAGATTTTTTCCTTTTTCTTTGAAGCAATGGATTTAAAGGCAACTAATTTTATTTTTGGTTTATCCTGATCTTCTCATTTAACTTTCCATGATTCCCCATACATAATATATTTTCCACTCATCTCTTTAATAGGTATCTTACTTACATCACTTGATTATCTGATTGAAACTGAGGTTTCTCTCTATATATCTTATAGGATCATCAATAATATCATTACATGGTATTTATCAGAAACTGGTTTCCCCAATGAGTAAATTGTATTCACAATCTCATTGAACATAAATTACATGTCAGTAAAAGGATTTTCAATTTTAGTTTTAAAAGTATCATATATAATATAATAAGAATTTAAGTTCATTTATTTGAAATTAGATATTACATCCAGTGAAAGAGACCGTGTGTCCAAAATTTCAAATGTACTTTTACATTCAGATATTCAATTCAATTATTCATCTCCCAAAGAACAGTAAAAAATAATTCCTGGATTTATAATCATATTTTGTAAGATCATCCTATGTTTTTTTATCAATTTTAGTTATTTCATATTTTTTAATAAAAACCATGTAGATTTCAAAACCCATTATTTCAAAATAAATTTTCATTTCGTTTATCAAATGATCATAATTAGTTCCATTAAAAAAAGAGTTAAATTGGTTTTAGAACCATTTAAACTATTATCAATAAAAGAAGTTAATCTATAACTAATAAAAATATAAGATCTCTTAAATATAATTAAAATAAAATATGCAAGATATTTGAAAAATCATTGATTATAAATGTTGACTGGAGTGAGTAAATCAATAGGGCTGAATTAATATCCCAATAAAATTTATATTAAAAAAATCACCGAATTAATATAAATTCTAAAATTTATTCAAAATTGTATTTTAAAATAATTTTGATGTTTTAAATTATTTATAAAATCATTATTAGGTCTTATTTTAGAAAATATTTAAAATTAATTTAACTTTTTAAATGAATTAACTAAATCAAATACTTATATAAATACTTATTGAAACTAAAAATCGATGTATATATTTGTTTATTGTTTAAGAACAATTAATGGTAAATCATTTAAATGTAGAAAATAAAAGAAAAATAAACAATGGAATGATTGAGGGGTTTAACCTCAGAGCGATACATAATCCCCTCCACTTGAAATCAACTGCTTACAGGAATATTATTTTAACAAATAGTCAATACTTCAACCTAGATCTTTCATATTAAAAACAACATCATATTTCTTGGTCGCAAGTCTCTTCCACAGTTATAAATGGGAATAAAAAACATAGACCATGCATGGACCTCTTCAACATTTATTATGGGAAATAAAATTAAAAAGATATAGGGATTATATTACGTATTGTCTAGTTCAAGTATTAGAGTTAGTGTGTGTAGATATACAAATAAATTCAACACATTTCTTGAAAATACAGTAACAAAATGAGAGACAATAAAATAGATATGAGGAAATGATATGCAAATAAATATTTAATTTTCCTGAATATAGTGATTATCCAAATTTTTCTTGGTGAGGAGCACAAGTGGTTTCTTGAGAATTTGCTAGAAAAATATTGTATTAATGTTCTATTTTCAATTTGTGTAAAATGATATAGATATTTTTATACTAGAATATTTCACAGTTGAATGTATCAACATGTAGTTTATCATTCTTCTAGTTTACATCAACTTCCAACTTATGAACATGAGGAGGTACTATAAAATATAAATCACTACAGGTTCGAATGACCAGTTATTTATAATCAAATAAGTTTTATAAATCCTCATTATAAACCTCTAATTATGATTAAATGTGTTCATGTAATGGTTAAGGAAATTATCATTAAATAAAACTACTACATTAACACCAATAAAATATCCATTATGACCATTATATTTTAATATATCATAACATCAATAGTAGGAATGGATAATGTTTTTTCAACTATGAAAAAAACATAGAATAATGGTAGAAATATGAAGGTGGAATGGTATGTGGTATCACAACTAATGGTAGGAAAATAAGAGGTAGTTCCTATTGTGATGTCATATTCCTAGTAGTACTAGAAGATTTATAGATGAATGATTTGTGGTAGAACACGATAGGATTTAGTATATGGCTAGAGGTAGAACCATCTGAACAAAATACACAGCTAGTGATAGCACACATTCAGTGGAGTCCTATGTTTAGTAGTGGTAAGATACCAACATAAGCAATAACTAGCATTAGATAATATCTCGATGTTTAAGGAAACTAAAAGTGTCACACCGGATGGTGGAATATTCTAATGGTAGAAAAAGATTTTAGAAGCACAACTTTGGTAGAATTAGTATTTTTACTAATGGATTCACTTTTCAACACATAATCCAAATTTTCATTATAAAATTTTCTATATAAAATTTTCTATTTCCATTAAATATTTTGTTCATTAGAAACATAGTGACATGCTTTTTGGGACTAAAAAAAGTATTTTCCAATAGAATCCTAAACATGTACATTAAACTGTGGTTTTATTATAAATCAATTCATGGAATGGATTTACTGACATAAAATTTTCATTATGGTCTTTTATTAACATCTATGTAAATATTATTTATTTTATTCTTAACCTGATTTTAATATTAAGTGAATATTAAATAATTAGTTTTTCATGTATTAATAAATCAAATAATAATGTTATTTTAATTCATTTTAGTATGTTTGTTATGTTTTTTAATTTATAGGATCATTTTTTAATAAAAAATTAATGAAAACATCACACAAATCAATAAATAACAATGCATTGGCTAATAAAATATACATGTCATGTGATCAGAAAATTTTATCTAATTTCTAGTTTATCAAGTTTATATTGACCAACGTATACCTATGGGAGAAACACCTCAAACATATTCATTGATCAAGTTAAAAAATTCCTCTATTAACTTGTGTATATCACTGGTCGTGTTACCTCAACTAAAATCATGAACCATCTCCTCTCATTGGGTGATCCATTATTCAATTTTTCTTACCAATCATAGGTGAGGGGAATATGTGTTTTAGGTGTATATAGAATAAAATATAGAAATGAATGTCAATAAAAAATAAATGAGGAAGGGATTATACATAGAAAACAATATTTAATTTAATAATAAATTATCACATAAAAACACATAATAAATTAATTAATTAATTAAAACCAACTCATATATAGTTTGGTCAGGCTCATGATTGATCAAAACAATAAGTGACTTCCATTTAGTCATTATATAATTAATTTCCATACTTTTTATTTTAATTAAATTGAATATAATTAATAAATTAATTACCAAATTAACCAACTGATTCATTGTCTTAATATATTTTCCAAACAATCCTTGACATGTAATTGAATTTTTATCGTCTTTAATTTTAAATAATTAAAATGTTTTAAAAAATAATAATAATCATTACATGGTTTATAGTGACCAGGCCACATAGTTTGAGCCTTTATATGTCAAATCAAATTCATTACAGTAATTTTATATATACATGGTGAGTACTTTAGATTTAACATAATGTATATATTATTCTGCAAATAAAATAAATATCTAGAATTTAATTATTATATTACATGTTTCATTACTCGAAAAATCATGAGACTTACATTGTGTATGTCCTAATTTTTTATTTTGTGATTACATGTCAGTTATTCCCACAAGTCATGCCCTAATACACAGAAAATATTTTTTGTGGGTTAGGCCTAGTAGTTTTTGAATAATTTAAGATGAGTCGAGATGTCCAAAATATACACAATGTATACCATATGAAAATATCATCAATAACACAGTGTTTACAACAACTATCACATTTTATTTAGTTACATAATTTACATGGATTATAATTAATTTGAATATTTATTTTCATGACATGCGAAAATTAAATTATCATAGAAAGTTTGATGAATTTTGTATATCACATGGAATTTAAAACTAGTTTCACACCAAGTTGTTTATTTATCACATTATTTATATGTTTGTTTACACACATGAAACACCTATCTCACCATTTACATTAAATGAGTTGTATTGTGTTATGTGATATGTAAAAAAAGCTGCATGCCTTATAATCCACATATTTCCTCCCACATGAGACTTCTAAAGTCTTGACATGAATCTCGCTTGAGTTATCACATGTTACACTCGTTGTACATCCAGCAACATTCCTTTTCATTCATTTATAGTCATTTCACTCATCTTTTATAAAAAATGTGACTCAAAATGATTCAATGTAATCAAACATAAAAACTTTTATGATTTATATTGGTTCAAAACATTATGGGGTTACATCGTGTGTGAAATAAATACACGATGCATCATCCCACTGATTCAATGTGTCAATATGATCATCAATACATGACATCCAATGACACTGAGTTCTAATTCACAATGTATGTGGTGAATATCATGACTTTCAAATAGCGTGTTTAACCATATGTAGAAAATAGGTAACATAAAATTACATTACATGTATCTCTATTGTTCATCTAGTTTCTTTGGTGATGGAACTCAGATGTATCAATATAGGTTGCGCCCATTCTAAACAATTTTTTAGATATCAATTTCTTCATAAAAAACATTTAAATGGATAAAGAAACATTGAATGATTTTAAGAGAGGATATTTTCATATATAATTTATAATTAATTTATATAAAATAGATAATTACATTTTCTTTGAACTATGTATTCATTTTAGAATAATTTTTTTACTCTATTCATACAATCATTATATTGAATGATTTTAGTGTATAATGCCTATTGTTTCATTGATTCATGCCCAAAAAACCAAAGAATATCATTTTATTACATAGTGATACTAATTCATACGATTATATCAACGTGTGTCCTTCACCAGTGATCGAAACAATAATACTTTCTAGGAATAAATTATTTTATCAGGTCCCCTTATAGTCTTGAGAGGAAGGAGGATGATCGTTGCTCTCTATTCATGAGAACATTTTGTATGAGGTTCCTCCTAGACTTGAAAATATTCTCTACATAGTATTTTTTCAATAATATTATTTAAACTAAAAATAATATAATAGTGATTATATACATAGGATTGGTTAATATGTTATTACCAAAGCTCATGTTACCAATATCTGAATTCTATGTGAAACTAAAATTAAAAAATTATTATTATTATTATTATTATTATTATGTGAAATGAGATAAACTCTTGGATTATTTAAATATAATTTCATAAATAACTAATACATCAATTATTTAAATGATATTAAATATATCACTCCATATAGAGCCTTAACCCAGTCCTTCAATCCTCATTGACATTTATCAAACCTTGAATAGTTACTATTTAAATAAATAAATAAATGTCCTTGAATTGTTCATTCATTAAATAAATAAATATTATATTTAATAAAATATTAATAAATAGTTATTTAATATTAAACATAAAATTAAATCATCTAAAACAACTGGTGACAAAATATTAATTATCTACATAATTCAGTAATTAGTATTCTTCATAACATCACAATAATATTATATAAATTATTAAATTCTTATAGAATTTTACTACATTTCTAGATATAATTGGTGTGTAACCCTCCAATCCCCTTTCTCAGTGGAATTAAATCAAACAACATAATTTATAAGATTATTATCTTGCAACATGCTATGGAACATCTAGAAAATTATTTTAATGTTTCAATGGCACCAACCACTTATGAATGCACATTGTGTAATATATTCCCATGGTCTCAATATCTCATCACAAATGTTTTTTACTAGTGTCTTCAACCTAAATGATTAACATATCTTTCCTTTAATTTTATGAAATAAGAATTCTAAAAAAATCAATATAGCTATAGAATTAGTCAGAAAGTTCTATTCCAATAAAATATCCCAAGATATTTACTTATATTATCTCATAATGGACAAAAAATAACTTTATAAATTCAATAATTCATAATCCCTTATGACACACCCAATATGCACTACCCCACCCTGATCATATGTAATTTTGGTCTTTTAATACATATGTGTGTTTCATTAAGGATATACATTAATAATTTTCTTAATTCAAAGGACAAATACACATTTATGTTGGTAGAAATATCATATTACACATATAACATGTTGAATTCATATAGGTCAGTCTATTCACTTTACCTAATCTATCAAATTTTACTATGTGAAAACATGATGACATGATGTCTCAATGTATTATGATCACCCATTACTAGATGGAATACATCACCTATGACCCATAATATTGATTTAATCTTACCATAAAACATGAATTTCAGAATATCATCATATCACTTAATGTATCCCTTCATATTTGGGAACAGTAACAACAATGTAATGAGGAAGATATTACAAGGACATTACCATATTAATTTTTTGTAAAATAACACTAATATTTTGATAATATATTTTTTAAAAAATAAATACTTGACTATAAGGGTAATAGAAATTAAATATTAGTTGAATATAGTGAAAAAATAAAAATATAATCTCACTTGCACTAAAACCAACTTCTAATCAATTATATTATTATATTTATCACATGATATTCATGATTATAATTCCATAATAAGTATTGAATGGGTTAACCATGTTCTACTCAATATAAAAACTGTTTACCATGACCTCGGCCCTTTGAGAAAAATTCTCCAAGATGACATAATTCTAAATTATATTATTCATCTGTAGATAAGAAATTGGCCCCATTATGACCTCCACAACTATTGGGTTCCAAAAATAAAATTTCTTAAGGTATTTACTGATATATATCATTTAAATATCATAGAATAAGTTTTATTGAACCCTAATTCCTTACATACATTAGAAGATACAATATAAACATTTTCTATGGTAGAATCATTTACCCCTAGCTTTTTTGAGATCTTCTAAATCACAACTCCTCCATTGAGGGTAAATACATATTGAAATTGTAATTTTAAATCAATATTATCTATATAGAAACTTCAATATTCATATATCATCATGTCCTACTCTTCATATCCTGCATAAACTATGATGATATCATTTTTATGCCAAAAATAATTTAGGATAGTGTCAACTACCATTCAATTTCATTATCCTATATCAACTTGATATATGCCTACCATTCTTAAGGAATAGGAAGTATAAACACTATTACATTACTTGATATACATGAATGGTCATATTTCTAATTCATAAGGAATCATTATAATACAATATCTCTCCTATTACATATAAGGAATCATTTTCTAATAGATATCTACGCCAAGTGAATTTGGAAAAAATTCCATCTTGGATTATTTGATACTAAAACTCTTCATTATATTATGAATATATGTGTCCAGAATTTTTTCAAGAAACATCTTGTACCAATCATGATGGATCTCAATTCCATGAATGTATACAATTTCAACTAAGTCTATTATGGAAAAACCTATGGTCAAACATTTCTGAACTAATTGTATGGTGGGTATCTCATTTCTAATTAGTTCTATATAATCATCATAAAATATTAGGAAATGGTTTCACTCCCACTAAAATACATATTGATTTAAGGATCACATTCCTTAATTAAGAAACCAAATAATCTTATAGATTCTTCTAATTAAACGTTCCATGATCTAGATAATTTATTTAACCCATGAATGGTTCTTTACAACTTGTATGCCTTATTTACATCTCTTTGTTTAATGAACCCCTCAGTTTTACCCATACATTCTATATGACCCTGATCATTTATAAATAAAATTCTATCTTTAAATGAGTAAATTTAAAAATTAGAAATGAATTTATACAAATAATACGCACTAAATTAGTAATTTTGGACCATTATAAGTTTTATCTTTCTAGATTTAAAAGGATATTAAGTATAATAACCATTGATAATATATGTGTTTTATAATGACCATTAAGATTAATATATTCCAACTAACATGTATGGAAGTATAAATGGTGTATACCAGTAGTATTTTATGTTATAAATCCCAATTATCAGATATTGTGATGTATATAAAATCACTAGGAATTTTAATTGACCAAACCCAAGCTGAGATTCAAAAACTAAATATCAAGAAAATCATTTACAGGGAATGTTAAAGCTCAAAATGGCTACAACCCAAACCCTGTTCACTGAACCACACCAACAAAATCTCATCATCACCCACCCTACCCTTAGGGAAATTGTTAGTGTGGTGAAGGACTATGTATTTATACACTTATATAATGAATATTTATATTTATGTTTCAAAATATAATGATTATCTTTTTCCCTTTTTAATATTAAATTTTAAATTATTAAATAATTATTTTCATAAAAAAATATTTTGATACAATGAGAAAAAGATGTTTTTTTTGAAATAATAATTTCAATTAAGACACTCCTTTTGATGAAATCAGGAATTTCAGAAAAAAAATTTCATTTCAATAAAAAATTATAAGAAAATATTTTTTAAAAATGATAATGATTATATAGTTTTATGTGGTTAATTTAAATTTTTATAAGGGTCAGAGAACAATTATATTCATATAATCCAATATTTTTTTATAAATATGGATTCTTTATTTAAAACTATAAAAATATTATATTTGTTTAATTATTTGTATATAGTTAATATTTTTTTATAAATTCATCACATAAAAATTATCTAACGTATTTTTTTTAATAATTTTCAATGTAATGTCAGTTTTTTGTTCAAAATTAGTTACAGTATAAATATATTGTGAGTATTATGACATTATAAAATCCCCAAAGTGATATGATAAATATTATAGACTGTATAGATGAAAAATATTATGTTTCAATATAATGTATTATGTTTTATGGTTATTATATTATTTTTATAATCACATAATGGATCACCCAAAACCTATAATATTTCTTAGGATTTTATAATAAATTATTTATAAAGATGACCCACTTTCACATCACAAAGGGTATTATTTTAATTTTTGCAGTCATACGCCCTATAAATTAATTAAAACCACCCATATTAAGGTCAGACCCAGAGAAAAGTTTTAGGAAGGTTATTCATTTTAATTACATTATCATATAGAGTTAAAAAACTATATTTATAAATTAATAACGAACTCTAAATTATTTTTTGTATAAACCCACCCAACCATTAATTTTCTATATAGACCCCCATATACACCAATTTATCTTCACTGAAAACCACTGGATAATGAATTTACTCTATCTTTCCTTCCATATATCCATACCATGGTTACCCCAAGCTCTCAAGAAGCTCCAATATTGATTTTAGAAGAACCATTTATGTTAAGGGTTTATATGTAATGTCCACTTTATTAAAGAACCTTATTTATATCATTCCTTTTTTATTTAAAATATTTGATGTTGGGATATGTTTTTACACATAAATATCAATATACTTATTGTTACCAAGTAATATGTAACCCCACATTCACTCATTGAACCCTTTTATGATCCTTTATGTACACTGGTTATGCTGCTAAAATTGTCCTACAATTTTCATGTCCAAATATTTTTGTAGTGAATAAATATATCCATTTCAACTCAATGGTATTCGCCTCATTGTACATGTCCTTCATTTATTGGGTAATTACATGTATGTAACCTTCAATTTGTAATATTCGGGTCAGAATTTATGAAATACAACCTTATATTTTATGATCTATGTGGAATACTAATGTGTGAACATGACAGTATAGTGATCGGTGAGGTGAAAATTATATATCCCTCCAATTCATTGGATAATGTTTTTATCATAAGATATTCCATATTTGTTTAGTGGAATTCAAACCTTATAATATGATGTTATAATGTCCTGGTTGTTATCCCTGACTTATAATTTTGATGTAATGATTTATGATTCTTCCACATTTATATATTTCCTTTTTTCTATCATGTTATATCATGCCTAATTGTTCAATATTTTGAATAAAACCACAATTATGTTACAATTATATCGATCATGGCTCACATGTACTTCTTAAATGTAATCTATTGTTTTATATTCCCTTACTGTTATTTATCACATAACACTTTATTATTTAAATCCCTAGGTTATCCCATATAGATTTATAAGATCCAAGTAAAATAGAATCATGTTTTAGAGTTTTTAAATATTATTCTTATTTCTATATTTTATGTTATTATGTCATATATCTAATTTACAAAGGATTATAGGCATCATTATTTTACTGGTTTTTATTATATTTACCATTATGAAATATATTATAAAGAAAAGTGTATTATAGATACAAATTTTCATATTTTGTATAAGAGGAATGTATAGTTAGTTTTGGGATTAGGAATAAAAAGTTATAGTTAATGTCTAAGGGATATGAATAAATATTGAATAACATAACTAAATTATAATAAATTATTAAATAAGTAGTTTTCATGAAATTAAATTCATGTCTATATACTATGAGAGGATGTGTGATCATGTTGTCGAGTGCGTCAAATTACATGCTTATTTTTAAATAGAATTTTTGCAGTATAACTGCAACCCTATGCCATTTCTTGATTGACACGTTGATCGTAAAATTAAAAAAAAGGATTATGATTATAAAACTAAAAGAAGAATTATAATTTTTAAATTTTTGGGTTTTTTATTTTAAAATAGAAGTTGAAAGTATATTACTAGGTGAGAGAATGAGGATGGAGAAATCATGATCCACCCAAGTAAGTGTCCCTTGATGCTCAATACATCATCAATCTCAATGAAATGGAATGGATCATTGATTCCTTGATTTTGTATAGAGTTAGACTTGTCTGTTATGTGATTTTTTACTAGGTTACCACCTAATATTTGATCAAACAATGATATTGACTATTGGTGACCGCTCAAAATCAAAATTATTTAATCGATGTAAAAACAGAAATTAAATAAAGAATCACATTAAAAAAATGATGAGATAACCAGATTTGTGTCAATGATAATATTTCCACAAGATAAAAAACATGCATATTCATGGGTTATAGCGTATATATTTAATCAACTCATGTTATCCATCTAAATAATCATGAAATGGAAGGGATGAGAAAAGAGACAAACACACTTAAATCAACAAAAGATCTAGGTTATGCAAGAAAGCATCAGGATTATTGTTACGTTGATTTGTATTTGTTCATACTAGAATAAAAAAATTTAAAAAGATATAAATTAATATAAATAGTCAAAAAACTAATAATTAAATTAATTTATGAAGATTATTAGTGTAGAGATTAGGATTGCAACAAAGGACACCCCCCCCCCCAATTGATCACTAAGAGGCTTAGAAGTACATAAGGGAGAAGAGAACTAAAATGCCTGAAGAGAGATATCATGTTAGACTCACCCTTAACTTTAGTCATTAAACATGAGATAATTATGGTAAGCGGTGATTTTATGGACAAATACATCTCACTTTCCACTAAATTAGTCATGTTCATAAGGAATTAGGTTACGATTCATAGAAGAATTATTCCTCATTTATCTGAATGGTTGACTAACCATACCTTTGAAAATGACTTAAAATTATCTGTACAGTTATCACATAGAGATATATGTCTAATGGAGGTGGAATAAGACAAATTCGAGTTATGACACCTGATTTATGGTCCAAATATAGAAGGGTTGTCCAATCTAGCCTGTACAGAATTTATTCACATTTTGGGCCTAGTTTGGGCCTAAAAATCAATGAGTTGGGCACCATGGTCTTCTAGAAAAAAGTATCCCACCTATTTTTTCCTTTATACCCCAATTTTTAGCCCAATTGAATTAAAATATTATCCAATCTATACATTTATGTCCACATGAATGCTCATGCTCTCACACAGTTTAACTAATTTTGCATGAATTCCCTCACAGACTCTCTGAATCACCTCCACATATACTGTAAACATTTAAATAGTAAAATTTCCCTATTAAATAGTGATAAAAATTATTTAATTTAATCAATCATATATTGGAATTTATTATTACCTTTTTGATATTAATTACAAAACTAGTTTAAAATAGTGGTGTAAGGGTATAAATGAATATTGAATAGCTATACAATCCCACACCAACACCTAGACATTTAAGATCCTCGGAAAAGTCACATATCAAAAAAAAGATTCATGCATATATTCTCATATGATGATGATTTAAAATTCAAATAAATTTTAGTTCATTAATTTAATTTGATCAAATCACAAACCACAAACACGATTTATTCATCGTGAAAATGGAAAAAGATGCCTCAGAAATTATAGGACAATGAAATTCAAAGAAATTCATGATACAAAAATTGGGAAAGGAATTAAAAATTCATCCATTCCACTAACTCTCCCTTCTTTTAGGAGGAAACCATTTCATGCTATTCAATCCAATTTCTATCTAGTAAATATGGGATATTTTTACAATTTTCATCTAAAATGATTTTTTCCACTACACCAACCATATATACTTGAATTCCTATTTCAAGATCCACAATTTAATTATATCCCAGATTTCAAACCATAATCTGAAGTCCCAAATATCTCCATATGTTTCACATTTCTTCACTCCACATAGTTATTTTTGTATTGTTTTTTTTCAATATTTTATTTATTACCAAATATAACACTCATATATCAACCTTTGTTTTATCTACTCACCAAACTAATTGTAATAGTTATATCAAAATAAAAATTTAAGGTGGAGTGGTTTTTGACCTTCTCAGAAAAACCCCACTTTTTGTGTTTCTTTTGGCTTACAATAGTCATATATATGGTAAACACACATCGATTAATCTGGTACAGTAATGAAATAGATCGAATAAGGTAGGAATGTATGGAAAAATATTTTTATAATATTGATAAATATAAACCTAACATATATTTATCTTCTGTTATGTTATAAATATTCACACATTGTGGTTTAGTGCAATAATATTTGGAGATATTTGTGACACCATTTTCACAAAAAATACTCATAAAGGGGGTAGTATTCATCTCCAAGGTTTTAAAAGAGATACTAAAATTTATATCAATGAAAGACAACCAATTTACAAAAAATAACTCCCCTATGTTAAAATCATACAAATATTTATTCAATATAAGAGACATTTTTTATTAAATTTTAAAATAACATGGAATCAAAAACTTCAACATGCATTTGAGTAAGTTATAGGATTTTGTGACCATAAGAGAAGGGTATTAAGAATTCTATAAAGAAATTGGAAAAGAAGAAATAAAAAAGACAATTAAAATCTCAATGAACTCAGCAAAATGGGGAAATTTGAAAATACTCTAAAGAAGGAAAATATGAAAAGAAAGAAGAAACATGATAAAAATCATAATGAACTCTACAAGATGGGTAAAAGTTAAAATATGGTAAATAAAGAAAAAAACAATAAAGAATAATGAATATGAAAATCCTAATGAACCAAGGAATGTATCCCCATCCACACCTAGAATGTAATGTTTCATAACAATAATAAATGAGTTTTGATAAGGACAAATCCTGGAGTGTTTCACTTTCAATTTGAATCTAGATGGTCGATTTACTCCACCATATTATTTGGAAAATCCTCAAAGAAGTTTTTATGTTGCTTCCCAATGAAGGTAACACATTGTCCACTATGCTCATGAAAAACTTGCATTGCACCAAAAGGGTAAACATTAGTAACAATATGAGGACTGATCCCTCGGGAACGAAGCTTACATGGGTGGTGATTTATCCTTGAATTTTATATGAGGACCTTCTCCCCAATATGGAACATCCACTTATGAATCATGATGTCATTGATAGCCTTTGTCTTCCCTTTATAAATCGTAGAGAATCCCATCCTCCAATTAAGAACACTCTCACCGATGAAGAGCACCATTGACTACGAAGAACCAATGAACGTGCATGGGATCTAAGGCGTGTGGTGGGCATGACGAACACAAATATCTTTGACTTCAACAAATGTGGGATGTCTTCCTCTTCGAAGAATATACGTTTTAACATCCTTCTCGCTTCAACATCAATGAACAATCCAAGGTAGGTGGTTATTATTAAATTCATTAATTCTATAGTTTAATTTTCTCATTCTTGGAATGAATGGTGAACGTGGATCAACCACAATGATTTGATCCATGATTAATATTAAACTAAAGAGTTTATCATTCTTGAGTCTGGTTTTTGTTGAGATGATTTCTACCCTCTAACACGGATGGTAAGGGCCAAATAAACATGGCCCGACCACTCCTTCGTTCTTCCTTATTGTGTTCTTCACGATGGGAGAAATGGGATTACACCACAAGGATGAATGAAGAGGGAGACCTTCTAAATTGGCCGACAGCGAAGGCATGACGCCACCACCATCCACTACCAAGCCGCCATGTGAGCCATCATCTGCTGCCGAGCCACCTCCCATGGTCTCACTCCCCGAGCCGCCACCTCCGATCATGACTAGGCCGCCTCCTGAGCTGCTTCCATCGTCTTCTATTGAGCTGCTGCCTACCACCTCACCGCTCGATCCGGTGCCACCGTCAGCGACCCCTAAGCGCCATCCATATCCCTTCCATAACACCCACGACCTCACCGACCCACCTACATGGCACCCCTAGGTTGAGCCTCCCTTTCAGAACCCCCAGAACGAGCCACCCTCTCAGAAATTTATGCGACTGAGCTGCCCTCGCTGCACCCCCCCCCCCAGCCCTCTGTGGCCCCTTGCGGCCTACTGGACCGTCCAACGGGTTGGGCCGCCTAACACGGGTCCGGACGGACCCAGTGGGTTAGGCCTAAAACAACGGGTCAGGCTACAAAGCTGGCTAGGCAGGACCCAGGGGGTCGGATTGGGCGACCCAATATGGGTCGGTCTGACTAGGTCGAACCGAACCCGAAACCACTACGACCCATTTACGCACTTTTGGCCATAACTATGGCACCAAAAATCCTTTGAAAAACTCTTAATGGCGTGAGAAACCCTAGAGCGAGACGGTCCCATTAGTATACCCCACAAGAGTTTTGGTTAATGTTGTAGAATGTCCGGGTTGGATCAAGCATGAATCCAATCGGGCCCTCGGGACTAAAAGGCTAATAACTCACAGATCAGGCATCTGATTGACGCACCATCTGTTGCGTTAAGACCCATATTATGTGGTGAAATTTTGAGATACTTATGTGTGGGACATTGTGGTAGTTTGGGAATCATCCAGTGGATTGGGGAGATAACTCTCTTGGAGAGGAGCTTGCCTAGTGCGGAAACCCAGTAGCTGGCTATGATTAGAAGAGTGCTACAAGCTATCGTATGCGGGTCATTTCCTAGTGATTCGGAGCAGGTCAGATCCAAGTGATCCTGCGTGGGTGAGATCATAGTGATCATCTATGGGTCAACTCCAGCGATCCTCTATGGGTCATCTCCTAGCAGATTTGTGTGGGTCAACTCCATTAGATCTTGTGTGGGTCATCTCCAACAATCCCTTGGGGGTAATCTCATAGTGATCCTATCTTCGTCAACTCCTAGTTAGCTTGTGTGGGTCAGCTCCTAGTGATCATATGTGGGTCAGCTCCAGCGATCCTATGTGGGTCAGCTCCTAGGGATTCTGTGTGGGTCAGCTCCTAGAGATCTTGTGTGGATCCGCTCTAGCGATCTTGTGTGGTTCAACTCCAGCGATCTTGTGTGGGTCAACTTCTACTAATTCTGTGCAGGTTTGCAGCAGAGCCTCTTAATAGAGTATGATTATTTATTAGTTACATCTCATCATCTCTACTACTTTGCCTAATGATATACCCGGTGTGAGCTGAGTCAGTACCTTTGTGTTTCCTAATGATTGAGATGGATTACTTGATAACTTAGGTATATGTATGGTCATATACCTACGTAGGTTTATCTGTTGATTTCATACTTTATGGTTCATCCGTGATTTATTTTGTTTGAATTTGAGGGTCTCGATGTCCCTACTGAGTATCGTTATACTCACCCCTACATGGTCTATTCCCGCACCTTGTTGTGTTGGATGCAGACGATGGACAACGCTGACTGAGGACGAGGTTAACTGGACTGAAGGTATCTCAGAGGCGGACCTAGACGAGGTGTACCAAAGGGATGACCGATCAATATTTGTACCTACCGTTCATGTAGGATCCTTGTCATGTGGTCATATGAGCTATTCCAGTGACTTTTACTTTCAGCGGTCTTGTTCTTTCTAGTTTTCCTTATATATTCTTATTGGGCTTGTATTCTATCCCCTTTTTACTTACTATACTCACTCTGTTTACTATTCAGTTTACTTGAGTTTGTATCTTGTTGTGTGCTTGGTTGTGTGTTTTACAGGTTATAAAGGAAATTTCTTCCCAGTTTTAAGGAATGCGCATTTGGTGATAGTCCCCAGCCCCTGGCCTATGGAAGGCGTACTTGGGGTAGTCACAACCCGGGTCCCGGGGGACGGTTTGTTGCAAATTGTTATCAGAGGGGTCGTTTCAACTGTAGACCATATGAATCTAATCTTTATTCTTAATGGCTATACTATTAAGTGTAGTGAGTGTGGTTATCAGTTTAGGGAATATAGTGTTGGTGCGGCGGCCGACTTATCCATACACCAGGACCCTGATTTCTGATTTCTAAATCAGTGCCCGAAATCACTGATTGCGTGTGTGTTTTGGCGATCTTTCATTGTTATATTCTGAGTCTACTCACCAAGTATAACTTATTAACTTTGGTTCACCAATTTCTTTTAAGGATTCCTCCACCCAGACAACGATATAGGGTTCTGAGAGTTGTACGCACTGATATCCCATTGAGCGATGAGGCCTCGGTGTAGGGCCCTTTTCTAGTAGAGGCACCAGTGGATGCCCCAACGGTACCGTTCCCCTATTGGGCCACTAATGCCACCAGCCCCAGTAGCATACAGTGTATGCCTCTTGAGCGTGTTGCACGAGTTCCAGCACTAGAGGCCACTGAAGTTAAAGGGAGAGACGGACCCACAGGAAGTTGAGGATAGGTTTGAGGCTGTTGTGAGAGTCTTCTGACTGGTAGGGACACAAACTGATCTCATATTGATCCTTACATCCATCCTTCTTTAGGAATTAATAGGCAGATGGTCGAGCATGATGATCCTAGTTCACGATGAGGTTACGCTTATCTAGGTAGACTTTGAGAGCTTGTTTCGGTCAGAGTTTTTCACATCGACTCTTCGTGGAGTGCACATATAGGTGCTTCTTCATCTGTAGCAGGGAATCATGACTGTAGCTCAGTACATAGCAGGGTTCACTGACCTCTCACACTACTACACATATATGGTGCGGGACCCATTCATCAGGGGCCATACCTTCGATCATGGGATCATGCGGGAGATCAAGTCTTCGATGATCACACTCAGCATCCTCACGCAGGCGTGGATTTTAGAACGAGCCCCCTTAGTGGAGAGTTTTCTTGATGAGAAGTCACTAGCAGTGAGACCCATAACCAGACATCACGCAGCGGAATATTCTTTAGTTGGCAACAGAAAGATGTCACAAACATCAAAGTGGACCAGACCTATAGGTGGACGACCACATTATTTAGGTTCAGTTGTGTGGGGCACCTGAGGTTGAGATGGTCATGCCAGGATCGGGTAGTATTACACATGTGGTAGGTAGGGTCACATGGCTTGTGACAATCTGACCTTTCATATGGAGAATCAGTATATAGTCGAAGGACCACCCATGTAGAGATAGAGGTTCAACCGAGGAGGTCCATAGGGAGAAAGGGGATGTGGTAGAGGATATAGTCATGCAACTGACGGTGGGTGATGATTCGAGATGTTATCTCCACCACCACTAGATGGTCCACCCCGACCACAGTGAGCAGGAGGATAGGGGCGAGCTCAGATCTAGGCAGCTGAGGCCTATGATCACGGGGATCTAGAGATGATATGAGGTACGTTCTGTGTCTAATACACCTTAGCTGAAATACTTATAGAAATTGGTTCCAGTCATTCATTTATTTCCACTTCCCTCATTTGAATCTTGGGGATTCTGACCGAGCTGTTTGCTCGATCCTTACATCTAGAGACTCTTATGGGAGTGGATTTGATGATTATGAACTGGTACCTGTAGTGTGAGATTACTCTAGGAGGTGAGAGCTTCAGCTGGGATATCCTAGTATCAGAGTCAAGGCCTTACAATGTAATCCTGGTTATGGACTGGTTATCTACAGTCCATTCTTGGATAGATTATATTAGGCGCAATGTGTGGTGTGTTCACTTGGATGGGACCAGGTTTACTTTCACTGGTGAGAAGGGATCATTTTCAGCCCATGATGGACTTTCCCGGAGAAGGGTGCAGCTGATCACTCATTAGTTGGCTTTCCTTATACTCGGAGTGGTTGATTCAGAGAGTCTGAATTATCCTATAGTGGTGGATCAGTATGCAGATGTCTTCCCTGATGATTCCCTAGGTCTACCTCCTTGTATAGAGGTGTAAATTTACATTGACTTGGACACTAAGATGGAACTAATATCTACACTAGCATATCGTATAGCTCATGTGGAGCTTTGTGAGCTGTAGATACAGCTGCAGGACTTATAGGCGAAAGGGTAAATCCGGCGTAGTTTTTTACCATGGGAAGCCTCGATTTTTTTTGCCAAGAAGGTAGATGGGTGTTGAGGATTTGTGTTGACTATCGATGCTAAAACTAGGTGACTATGAAGAACATGTACCCACTCTTGAGGATTGACGGCCTCTTTGATCAGCTGAAGGGAGGAAGACGGTTCTCAATGATTGACCTCAGATCAGGATATCACCAACTTAGAGTACAAGATGAGGATTTCTAGAAGATGTCCTTCAAGTGTCGGTACGACCATTATGAGTTCCTGGTTATGCCATTCGGCATAACCAAAGCTTCATAAGTGTTCATGGGACTCATCAATACGATTATTCATCCATACCTTGCTTTCTTTGTAGTAGTCTTCATCGATGAAATTCTGATCTACTTGTCTACTGAGGAGGAGCATGCCTATCATTTATTGGTAGTACTGGACACACTCCGGGAGCACCAACTTTATGGTAAGATCTTGAAGTGCTAGTTATGTATTAGAGAGGTTCACTTTCTGAGACATGTCATATAGGAGGCTAGAGTTATAGTAGATCCAGTGATGATTGAGGCAGTACTTTCTTGGGAGCCACCTAGGAGTGTGACAGAGGTACATAGTTTCCAGGGTTTGGCTGGATACTACCTGAGATTTGTGCTAGATTTCTCCATAGTTGCAACACCACTTTCAGTATTTACGAAGAAGGGTCAACCCTTCGTATGGTCAGAGGGATGCCAGAACAGTTTTTAGAAGCTGAGGAAAAGATGAATAGTGCCCCCATCTTGAGGCTACTAGAGGAGGGCGTCGGGTACATAGTCTACTACGATGCATCCGGGACCGGGCTCTGATGTGTCCTAATCCAGGAGTGAGTGGTGATTGCATATGATTCTCAATAGCAGAGACAACAATAGAAGAACTATGATACCCATGACCTAGAGTTAGTAGTAGTGGTATTCTATTTAATTATGGGATGACATTAACTGATGGGCGAGAGTTTCACAATCTACTCGGATCACAAGAGTCTCAGGTATATCTTCTCTCAAAAGGACTTGTACCCGAGATACCGACGTTGGCTTGAGTTCCCCCAGGACTATGACTTCAAGATAGTCTATACTCCTGAGAAGGGGAACATTGAAGAAGATGCACTCAGCAAGAGATCCAGTATACAACTGATAGACGAGGCGATAGAGTAGCTGGCTGCTTTGCAGATATCCTTTATGGATTGGGATGGAGCAGCTTTATATTAGTCTCCAACAGTCACTCCCCCACTTCTTCAGTGATTCATGGAGGCATAATTTAGGAAATTAGAATGTGAGATTTGATGTGCGAAGATATCTAAAAGACATGAAACCAATGAATTTTCTGAAGGTGGGGAGAAATTTTTCCACTTTAGAGGATGTACCATGGTTCTCGTGTCACCTCGAGAGAAAGTATTGAGAGAGTTCCAAACATCAACTCCAGTGGTGCATCCAATAGTGGAGAAGATGTACCAAGACCTTTGATGACAGCACTGGGGACAAGGAATAAAGAAGGCAGTAGTTGAGTTTGTCTCTCGATGCAACACTTGTCAGCAAGTCAAGGTATTGCATCAGGTACCAGTAGTCCTGGTTTAGCCTTTTGAGGTCCCAGAGTTGAAGTGGAATGGGATATACAAGGGCATCCTTATAGGACTTCCACGTACATCCAGAGGTCATGACTCAAGCTTGGTGATCATCAACCGACTCACCATGTCGGCCGAATTTCTACCGATCAGATAGTAGGGTTCAATAGAGATCATGGGATGCCTCTATGTGCAAGAGATTGTGCGTCTGCCTAGAGTACCTTCAACGATTGTCTCCGATTGTGATACAGGTTTTACTTCTTGACTATTAAAGGGGTTGCAGGAGACTTTTGGGATACAACTTCATTTGATCACCTCCTCCCATCCTCAGACGAGTGGCCAACCTGAGTAGACCATTCAGACCCTCAAGGACATGCTATGTGCTTGTGTCTTCAACATCGGTCGCTACTAGTAGGGTCACTTTACATTGATGGAGTTTTCATACTACAACAGTTATCACTCCAGAATTGTGATGGCACCTTTTGAGGCGTTGTACTGGTGACCTTGCAGATCGACTTTATACTGGACTGACCGAGGGGAGTGAGCACTAGGGAGACTAGTGATGGTATGGGCTACATCATAGAATGTTAATATTTTCTAGGAGTGGATGAAGAATGAACATAGCAGGCAGAAGTCTTATGTCGATAGGATACGGAGACCTCTCGAGTTAGAGGATGGTGACCACGTCTTTCTATGGGTCTCACCATGATGAGGTTCGCAGATATTTTCTGAGATGTAAAGTTATCTCCGAGGTTCATCGGACCACCTGAGGTCCTCAATAGAGTTGGCGATGTGTATTACTTCCTATCTCTTCCACCTTAGTTGCACAGGGTGCATGATGTCTTCCATGTATCC
Organism: Viscum album; assembly: GCA_963277665.1. NCBI lineage: Eukaryota > Viridiplantae > Streptophyta > Magnoliopsida > Santalales > Viscaceae > Viscum > Viscum album. The sequence continues at coordinate 97,275,108 of OY728158.1, forward strand.
TAACTGAGCAGATACGTTCACGACCCTCCTCACATTATTGACCATGGAGAGTTGGACATTGAAAGTGGGGAGGCTTTTACATAAGTTCCAATAGAGACTGAGGATCGACATGAGCGGGTCGTCCGTGTAACGCCCCGACCCTAGATACCCAGAGTCGGTATATTATTACATAACATTGGCATGATTACTAGGAATCAAGTCCCGAAGGACCGATCAGTTTAGTAGCCTTGGAAACACAAGATATATTCATAAAGTTTACATTACATCAATAAGTGAAAAACTACAACAATATACGGTCTTCATATCCCCTCATACTATCCCTGCAGGTCATTCATAAAATAGTTCTTCACAACCTAGGAAAAATAAAACATAGAAAAAGGGGTGAGCTCAAATGCCCATAAAGGATAACAATATAGAGGAAACTTTCATAAATAAGAATAAACATTTAAGGCAATGTATAACTAAAACAAAAGCCTTTTAAACTTGAACTTCAACATAGTATGGCAAAATTAAAATTCAATAATTCCATTTAATTATTCACATGGATATTCTACTAATCGAATAATCACATGCAATATCAATAACCACATTCATAATGATGGAATTCATAATACCAGACTATCATCACCACATAGCCAAGTCCTCATGCCGAGACTACAACTAATATTTTTCCAAGGCTTTATTCCAAGACACTAGTTTGTCTCATGATACCTACCAATGCATCGAGGAGGTATAGAGGGCTCCACCTGTCACTAATTAAGTCCAATGCATTCCTCATATGAACAGGATTAAACATAACATAAACATTCCTATTAAAAATAGCATACAAAATGTCAATATTTTCACCATAAACCATGAATGGTAAAAAAATAACACATCCACAGTCAAACATATCACAAAACCATCAATACTATATTAAAGTTTTTTTCATAATAAATCAACTTCAAATAAGCTTAAAATCAATCAAAGGATGTTGACATAGTTGAAATCAAAACTATTTGAGAGAAATATCTCTTTTTTTAAATCATTTAAAAGTCATATAATTACAAAATAAAACATTTACTTTGAAAATATTCTTATAGGCTTGTAATGGAAGCTTCAATGATTTTATATCGGCGAAAAATAGCCGCACCCGCCGTATAAGTTAAAAAAAGGCATTTTTACATTAATTCTGTCGAAAAGCTTAAAAAGGAACTTGTTTGGAAAACGACAGAAAGATTCCATTATAAACTTCTTATAAAAAGACAAACAAGGGTATAAATGACTTTAACCCATATTCTGTAAAATAGTAATAATGTTTTGAAAAATATTTTTATGAAACATGGATGTGGATGATAAAGAGATCCCAGTAGATTATTATGTATAATCATCCTCGAATAATGAAGAGATTGTGAAATAAACCCTTACCTTGTAATTTTACTTGGTTAGGGGTAGGTTAACCACCTGTATAATTGTGAAATAATTGTTATTAAATTATACATGAATCATGTACATTATTATGTTATCATATATGATCTTTTAACATTTCATTGTTAATAATATCTTAGTATTATCATCGTTTCGGGTGTTAACTTATTCGTTTTATTTTATATGTTTTGTTACGTAAGCCATGTTTGTCATGGACAGGTTGTATCTTATTCTAATACAGAATGATATCAATTCCTTAAATGTTATTTTTAAATCATCAAATGATAATTATACTTGAATGGATACGATGAATAATGAATCTCATAGTGTTCGTGGAGATGGTAGTCCGTACGTACGCAGGAGGGAAAATATCATTCTTTTCATATTTAAATAATATATAATTTGATGGTATATCATATATTCAGAATCTTTATCATTTTATATTTATTATTTATATTAATTACACATCATTATTATACCAATCCATATAATAATTTATTGAATAATAATTACACCATGACGTGGAGACGGTAAGCCGTACGTACGCACGTATGGTGACATGTCATTCAAAGGATGGAAAGAATTCTGAATATGGTTGTACCATATTTATAATAATATTACAGTATATAGGAGATACTGGATTTAATATTTTAGAATGGGAATAACAAAGAAATAATAAGTTGATGAAGAAATGAATTTGAAAAAGGGTGGTGAAAACATTACATCTTCTTCGTGTTCTTCCTTTTGATTTGATCAAAAGGGATCCTTAGTTTGGCTTTCTGATAGAACTAAGGCCTCTAGGTTGTGTTTAGGGAAGTTTAGAGAGTATTGTCTCATGGTTTGGCTGAACCAAAAGGCATTTAAGGTGTGAATTAGTGAGAAGGGAGAGTTCCCTTTTATAAGAGGGGTGAGGGGGGACCTTTGGAAAAGCTAGAAATATTATTTTATAATAAATTAATATTCGGTTTCTAATGGATCCCAAGTGGATTATTTAATGTTTATGGTGGGTATGGGTCTAAAACCACTCAACCAATAGAATTTATACAGGTTTGGGTCATTATATTAACCTTATATTTTAGTTTTAACTCTTAGTTAATTAGTTTGACACTTACCATGCCACTTTGTATTTTTATATTATATAGTTAATAAACTTACTATATACCTCCAAGAGACCCCCAAGTGGTCCATTAATGATACAACTATCATGATATAAGTCTCTTGGCCGAACATTAGATTTTTAGGAATTTAATATCAATTATTAATGTAATATTTGTTTTAAAAACTCTTTTATGTCAATTTTGACCCTATTCAATAATTGATTTTTGTAAAAATCACAACAGAAGGATTACTTTGAATGAAGTTTATTTAATCATTCCAAATATGTCATATTAACCTAGAAAATTAGTGTAATTCATAAAACCTCTCAAATTATATTTATTTGGGTATTTATAATAACAATTATTTCAATTTTTCATTATTATGGAAATTATTGTATCATCATTGTGTCATAAATAAATTAAATTATTTATTGTCTAGAAATTATAAATAAAATATCATTATGTAGTAAATCGTTTTATATTTCTAATGAATATTTCTAATGTAATTTATATTATTTTTAACCATATATTAAAAATGTTTTAGTAAATAAACATTGATTTTAACTCTTTTAACTCTTCTTTGAATTAAATAATAATAAATGTCCTAATCTAATCCAAGTGGACCTAAATGAGAATATTTTATTCCTAACATTGTTTTTGGTATAGATACACTTGTCTAATAGAATAAGGACATGTGTTAAGATAATATTAATATCATTTTTACCCTTAATTACCCTATTTACTTTTAACCGTGGTAAATAAAAGTAAAAAGTTACTATTCACCAAAAATTATTTTCATCTCATTAAACCACATTTTATTCCTTGATATTAACCATGTCTCTCGGATTTTCGAAATTCCACTCACAGAAGCGGTAAAATTAAGTTTTATGAAAAAATTAGTTTTTTAACTACCACTTAGTGGTTTCACTATTCATCAAAAAATGAAAGTTTCTAGAAAAATACCAAAAATTAGGCCTAAGATATATTTGATATTATGAATTCAAAAATGATTTCTATTTTAAAGAATTCAAAAAATATCAGTTGCATTAAATAATTTAAAATTTAATTCTCGTCGTCAAGACAAATAGCATGTTTTTAAGAGATAATAACTATCAAATGATTGACACTTGTTTATGTCCGGTTTAATTGTGAAATTATGTACAATGACCAAAATTGTATTAAATGGTAAAAATATATTCCAAATATACTTTAAAACCACTCGAATTCATAACTTATCAATATAAATTATTTCGATTAAAAAAGTTTTCTTTAATTAAAATTTAGTAATTTTCACTATTCATCAAAATATAAATGTTATCCGAAAAGTTCCAAAATTTCACCTTAGGCTAAATTCGATACTCCTAATACAAAAATGAAGTCCATTTGGAGAGATAAAATTTATAAAATTTCAAAAAGTAGGTATTACTATTCATAACGGCTAGTTTGATTGGTTGTGGTGTGTGTTAGATCATGAAGTTGCGTACAACATACGCTACTGTATTATTCAAAGGAAAGAGTACTGTGGAAGCTTGTGATGTTTAATTGTAAATTTTTTATGTCCCCATTCAAAAAAGTAAATTTTTTAGTCAAATTGAATATATAAAATTTTAAAATATTTGATTTAAAAAGGGTTCACTGTTAAATGTTAGTAAAAGTGCAATACTGAAAATGAATTTATTCTTACATTATGTCTAAGAAACTCATAATATGGATTCTAAAATTATAAGGATTATATAAAGATTAAAATTTAGTTAATATTATTCATATCCTCTTTTGAACAGCTTTTTTGGTAAGTCATGGTGCACTTGAACTCAGTGTTACGTGTAGTGCAAGTTGTTGAATTATTTTGAAGAAATAATACACTATGAAATCTTGGGGTGTTAAAGTTCCTAGACTATTGATACCTCTGGTGTGCATTCGCTTGAACCATGGGATCCTCCAATAGATCACATAGGAGCGGGAGGCTCATATTCATTTCTCAGTACCCTCATTTGTTTACCTAGTTAGGATTTGTGGATTACAGGGATGTATACCCTTGAGGTGGGGAGAATGTACAGTCCTGGGATTTCCATATATGTTTTTTTAAATATATGGAAATTTTTGAGTCTGAGAAAATTGGCAACGCATGATCCCGAGGCTCAGTGTTCCTGGAATGAATTTATGAACTCTTTTTTTGATTACGTTCAGTAAACGTACAAACGGGTTTTGGTAACATTTGACCTAGTGCTCGGAATTGAAATCTAAGGAAACCATTGAACTCTAAGCACTGGTATTATCATAAGAAGTCTTTCAACTTTACGGTAGTTGGTTAAAGGTGAAAGTTAATTTTTGTGTTTTTCATGAAAAGAATAAAATTAAATAAACTATGTAACATTTTATTTTATTTTGTTTTGAAACTCCCATGTGGAATTTTTAAAAATGGGCACCACGTGAATTTACCTCCCATGAGAGGTTATTGTGGGGGGGACCACCCGAGCCTAGCCTCTGATGAGAGTTTATGGTGGTGGGGACCACCCAAGGTTTAAACCCCTTGAACTCCTTTCTAAATTAGGGAGAAACAACTCAAATAGCTTTTTAATGTGGAGGATCCTCTTGAGCTTCCTCCACATTAATTGTGCCAACACTGTACATTAATTTTTCCAACATGTGTGTATGTGTGCCAACATAATTTTCATTTTATGTTAAATTATTTTGGATCCTCATTCCTTTCGTGGGAAAAGGAGAAGGAGATAACTCTATGGAGAATTGTGAAGAATCCCATCCTCCAATGAAGAACACTCTCGCTGATGAAGTACACCATCGATTATGAAGAAGCAACAAACGAGCCCTGGATCAGAGGCGTTTGGCGGGCATGATGAATGCTGATATCTTCGACTTCCTCCAATATGGGATATCTTCATCTATGAAGAGTCTATGTTTGTACTTCTTTCTTGCACCAACGTCAACAAACAATCCTAGGTAGGGGTTATTATTAAATTCCTGAATTCTCTCGTTTAATTTCATCATTATAGGAAAGCATCGCGAATGTTGATCAACCAAAATGAGTTGATCCATGATTCATATAGAACTGAAGAGTTTTTCGTTCTTGACTCATGTTTTTGTTGAGCCTCTTTCTACCACTCTAACACAGAGGGTGTGATCCTGACAAACATGGCCCAACACCTCTGACGTTCTTCCTTATTGTGTTCTCAGTGATGGAAGAAAGTGGATTACACCACGACGACGAATGAAGAGAGAGGATGGCTAAAATGTTCGTCGATGAAGGCACAGTGCCGCTGATATCTGTGGCCGAGCCGCTGCCCGAGCTGCCACCGTCGTCCGCCGTAGGGATGCGGCCCGCCACCTCGCAGCCTGACCTGCCGCCACCACCATCCCTAGCTGAGCCACCACCGCTGTCCCCGGCTTAGCTGCCGCGACCGTCCCCGGATGGGACGCCGCTGCCCTCTGCAGCTGTGCCACCGCCTGCGGCCTCGCCACCCGAGCCACTGCCGTCATCCGCGGCCCCGCCGCGGTGACCGCGACCTCACTGAGCCACTCAGGAATCACATCCTCTCCTATCCACCCTCATGGCACCCCCCGAGATGATCCACCCTCTGGACACCGTCCATGGTCGAGCCGCCCCGCGGCAGAGTCACCCTCGCGGAACCCCCACGGCCCTCCGCGAACCCTCACAGCCTTTCAGACAGTCTAGCGGGTCGGTCCAGACCCAGTGGGTTGGGCCGAACCCAACAGGCTGGGCTGAAACCAGTAGGTCGGGCTGGGTTGACCCAGACTGCGTCAGGCCGGGTCGGTCCAACTAGGTGGGACCAGAGCCGAACCCACTAAAACCCATTTATGCTCTTTTTGCCATAACTTTGGCACCTGGTGTCCATTTGACGAACCGTCAATGAAACTGGAAACCTTAGAGTGATAAGGTCCCTTTGGTATGCCCCAGTAGAGTTTTGGTTAATTTTGGGTAACAGTCCAGTGGGATCGAGCACGAATCCAACAGGGCCCTCGGGATTAAAAGGCTAATAACTCACAGACCAAGCGCCCGATTGACGAAGCATTTATTATGTTGAGACCCCTATTACATGGTGAACCTTTGATAAAAAACTTCTTAGTACATCATGGAAGTTTGAGAATCGACCAGTTTCTTGGGGAGCAGACTCTCACAGAGACGAGCAATCCTAGTGTGGAAACCTAGTTGTCGGTTGTGATGAGAAGAGTTCTCTTAGCTATCCTGTGTGGGTCAGCTCTTAGCGATCCTACGTGGGTGAAATTCTAGCGATCCTATGTGGGATAGATCCTAGAAATCATGTGTGGGTCGACTATAGTGATCCTCTGTGGTTCAGATCCAATAGATCCTGTGCGGGTCAGCTCCGAGTGATCCTGTGTGGGTCAGCTCCAGCGATCTAGTGTGGGTCAGCTCCGCACAATCCTCTGTGGGTGAGCTCCTAGAGATCCTTTACAGGTCAGCTGATAGTGATCTTATGTGGGTCAGTGCTAGTGATCTTCTGCGTGTCAGCTCCTAGTGATCCTGTGTGGGTCAACTCCTAGAGATCTTGTGTGGGTTAGCTCTAGTGATCCAGTGTGGGTCCGCTCCAACGATCCTGTGTGGGTCAGTTCCTTGCGATTCCATGTAGGTTAGCAGTAGATCCTCTTAATAGAGTATGATGATTTAGTAGTTACAACTAATCATCTCTACTAATGTACTTAATGATATACCTGGTGTTATCTTAGTCATTACCTATGTTTTTCTTCATGATTGAGATGGATTACTGGATAACTTCGGTATATGTATTGGCATATACCTAAGTAGGGTTATCTATTGATTTCATACATTTTGGTTTATCCTTGTTGGATTTTTTGAGACTTTGAGGATCTTAGGGTCCCTTCTGAGTATCGTTATACTCACCACTGAATGGGTTATGCCCTCACCTTGTTGTGTTGGATGTAGACGACGAACAGTGCTGACTGAGGATGAGGGTACTAGGATAGGAGGTAGCTCAGAGGCGGACATAGAGGAGGTGTACCATTGAGATGGTTAAATGAGATTTGTACCTTCCCTTCAGATAGGATCCTTGGTGGGTGAGAAAAAGAGCTATTCTAGTTACTTTTACTTTCAGTTGTCTTGTAATTTCCATTTTTCCTTGTACTTTCTAGTTGGTATTGTATTCTAGCCCCTTTTAACTTACTGTACTCACTTTGTTTACTATCCAGTTTACATGGGTTAATATCATGTTGTGTTCTTGGTTGTGTGTGTTATAGGTTTTAAAGTAAATTTCTTCCCAGTTTTAGGAAATACACCTTTGGTGCTAATCTCCAGCCCCTATCCTATGGAAGGCGGGCTTGGGTTAGTCACGGCACGAGCCCCGGGGGATGGGTTGTGACATGATATTTCATTCCAAATAAACTAATGTATGGTGAAATTCATATTATGGTTTTAAAAGATATTTGGTATGCCCAAAGTGCATCATCCATGTGAAAATCCAAAAATTCCTTTTGGGTTTTACCATTTTTTCCAGGAATCTATTAACTTATTGATGTGAGATTTCTGATTATCCATTGGATTCCGGGTGACATGCATTGGGTACTTTATTAACAACCCTATACATAGGAATAAAATTTTTCATGTTTCAATTGAAAAAATGTGAACCATGATCAATAATGATGAATATAAGAAAACCAAACATACAAAAAATCTTGGACCCCAAAAAACCAACAACCCATGAGTCATCGGTCCTAATAGCCTTTGATTCCACCCATTTAGACATGTAGTCAATATACCTAAGGTTGTACATGAAGCCAAATGATTTAGTAAAATGCCCCATTAATTCAATACCCTGTACCACAATGATTCTACAAAATTACATGGGATATTAGAGAATATCATTCCTCCTGGAGATATTCCTTATGAATTGACAATGAATACATGACTAGAAAATCAATGGGAATGCCTACACAACGTTTTTCAATACATTTCTAATTAAAGGACCTTTTTAGTTGTATGTTAACAGACAATGTGGCACCCATAGGACAAAGTGCGACATAAGGTTAAAATAGAGGTGAACTAAAGGTCAGGGACACACCGAAGAACCACTTGGACACAAGAAATTCTCTATAATTATAGGTTATCCCAAATGTACCATCAAGATTCATCCTTATGTATATGGGATTGTGAAGTGATGAAATTAGTGGGGACCCAATATGTTTCTAGAAAATTCACAATGTCTTCATACATGGGGGTAAGGTCCACAACATCACAAAGGTTCTCATGGGGGAAGAATTATCCAATGGGGAGGGATGAGTCATCATCGTGGTCTAATGGTAGAGAAATTATAAAAATGCGGTCAGCAACAACATTTTCCACTCCCCTGTTTTCTTTAATTTCAATTTCAATCTACTGGTAGAGGAGCAACCACCGTATGAGGTTGGGATTAGCATTAGTTTTCTTTCGGAGAAAATGACGGGAAAATTGTCAGAAAAAAATTGAATTTTACCCTAAGAAGATATAAATGAAATTTTTCCAAGGTAAACACAGTATAAATGAGTTCTTTTACAGTGGTTGTGTAGATTACCTAGCAGGGTCAAGGGTATATGAGGAATAAATAAGGACTTGAGGAGCCTTCTCAACTCTTTCTGACAAAACTACCCAAATTACATAGTTAGAGGCGTCACTCATAAGTTATAATGGGATATCACACCTTGGTGGATGTAATATCAGAGGTGATTTGAGACTCCATTGTAGTGAATTTAACTAAACCCCATTGTTTTTAATGAAAAAAATTCATAATCCTTTTGCAATAATTAATAAATGATAAGTGTGATATTTTTAATGTTTTTAATGTATTGGCATTAAAACCCAGCATGAACCAAAATATATCACACCTCAAAACACTTTTTTGATAGGTAAGAGTTAATACTAAATAAATTTTTGATTTATCCACATTAATTCCATCATTTTAAATAAGATTCCCAATAATTATCCCACACTCAACCATGAAATGGAATTTCTCATAATTTAATATAAGATCCTTTTCAATACATCGATGGAAGAAATAACCTATATGTGTCAAAAATTACTAAAAATATTTTCTATATAACTTTAAATCATTTATAAGGACTTTAATACAATTATCAATTTACTTAGAAAAAATACTCAATAGACATTATAGAAAAGTCCCATGAGCATTACATTGATCAAAAGGCATTCTTCTATATGAAAATGAACCAAATGGATAGGTAAATGTTGTCTTTTATTGATCTCCTCGGGCTATATAAATTTTTAAATAACCCAAATAGCCATCAAGGATACAATAATGGGACTTATGATCCTAGTGTTTTAAAATTTGGTTACTGAAAGTTAGACGAAAGTAGTCCTTCCACATGGCTTGATTCAATTGACGGTAGTCATATAGACTCATCAACTATTTTTTACTTGTGTTGGGACCAATTCATCTTGATAATTTAGAAAAAATTATTATTCATGTTTTTTAGGCACAATATTCACCGGGCTAAAACATTTACTATCATATATAGGATAAATTTTCCCTTTTGCAAGTAATTTACTAACTTCCAATTTTACCACTTTAAGGGTAGTTTTATTCAACTGGTGTTGAGATTGTCTTACAAGCTTAACCTCATAATATAAAAGTATACAATGAATTCGTATAGATGGGATAATCCAATGAATATCATCCAAAGTCCATCCAACCACCTTTTTACTCTCTCTCAAGAGGTCATGCAGTTTTTATTCCTAGTGTGGAGAGAGGTTATTGGAAATAATGAAAGGAAATTGGTCAATACTCTCACATTATGCATATTTTAAAATAGAAGGAAGTGGTTTTAGATCCAATATGGGTGGTTTTTTGGATTTATGGATGGGGCTTAAGGGGAGTGAGGTCCATGAAAGTGTAAATCTGCAGATGTTTATTCTCTTTGGAGAGAGAATCTATTGCAATGATATCTGTAGAATTATCGAAGGTTTTGGGAACCTCAGAATGTACACAATAATCAATAAAATACTACTAGAATAATGGGCTTTGACGCCCCCGTGACACGGGCGACCGCCTTTGGCGGTCGCTGGGTTTTGAAAAAAAAATGCGGATCATACGATACCCCCCTCACCCCACCCCCTCCCCTCGTGAATCCCTAATGTTCTCCCTCACCCTCGCCTCCCTCCCCCATCACCCACTTCCCTTCACCCTCACCGCCTTCCACCCCTCACCACCCTCATCACCCTCCGCCCTCCGCCCTCGTTGGCCTCCGCCCTCCACCCCCTCTGCCCACTGTCCCATCTACACTCCAGGCTCCGCCCCTCTAGCCTCCACCCCCTCTGGCCTATACCCCCTCGTCCCTCCTCTCTCCACCCTATTCCCCCTCGGACACCCCCCAGACACCCCCCCCCGTCGAACCTCAAATAGCCCTCCCCGCCCCCAGATAGCCCCCGCTCCCCAGACAACCCTCCCCGTACCCCAGACCCCCCACACCCCGGAGAGCCCTCCCCACCCCTCGGACAGCCCCACCCCCCGAACCCCAAACAACCCTCCCTTGCTGCACCGCCGCTTAGTCCCTTCCATCCCCGCACGGCCGCTACCCTTCCCCTCGCCACTGCCTCCCTCCAACTCCTTGTTGTCCCCAGTCCCCTCCCTCGTCATCCCACCCTCGCTGCACCATCAACACCTCACCACCACCTCTCCTCCGGCTCACCGCCACTGCTGCTGCCCATCCCCTCCCTCGCTGCACCGCCTCTGGCTCTAGCATCCCTCCGCTACCTATCCTATCCCTCACAGCACGACCTTCATCTCCCATACCTTCCGGTTTGAAGCTCAATCAGGTATGACATGATCTTTCACTTACATTCCATTATATATTCTCCTATTTATTATTTAGATATATAACATGATTATTTTATCAATGGTCCAAAAACAATTGATTAATATTTATTTTAAATATATTTAATATAAAAAATGCATATGTAAAAAGTCTCGTGTAAATGTTTGTTATTAAGATATTATTATGGAAAAGAGTGGGACTGACCTTCCAAATCGAACGCCTAGAGAATATTTCAACGGAATTATGTAGTTTATTGACTTCACCAAAGTATTTTAATGTGACTATATTTGTTGTACATGTATAAAATTTGCTAACAATTATCAATTCACATGAGATACTATGAGGTAAAACCTATTCCTTATTGTAGATTGGAAAAATTATAAGAGTTGGACTCATCATGGAGAAGAATATGTTTGTTGTCAACATACCGATACAGTTAATATGGATTTTGATGCAAGGATGAATGATCCAATGCATGAATTACTTACTGAAATGGTACATGTATTGGATCCCGAAGGCATTGACATCTAGAATCTTGAGACCGATAAGATAAATCTTCTCTCTATTGCAGATCGTGATTTGAGGAGATTTTATGAAGCACTTGATGATGAAAAAACAGAATTATATCCTGGATGTAATTCTTACAATAAATATTTGTTTATCATGGAGTTGTTGCATTTGAAGACTTTGAATTAGTGTTTAGACACATCATTCGACATGTTGTTGGTGTTATTGAAAAAGGTTTATCCTATCGATGCTAAGATTCCCAAGTCATATTACTAGGCTTGTAAGTTGACAAAGAGCTTAGGTTTTACATATGAGACCATAGATTCATATACAAAAAAATCTATGTTGATTAGAAATGAAACTGCCAATTTGGATATTTGTATGGTTTGTGGTGATTCCAGGTGGAAAGAGAATAGGGGAAATCAGACTCATTAATGTCATATTGAGATACAGGGGAAACCAATTTACATAAAGAAAATTCATTACTTTCCCCTTAAACTGATGTTGAAAATATTTTTTAAGTCATCTAAATTTTCTAATTTAATGAGATGTCTTGTAGAAAGAGTTCATGAAAGTGATATGTGGACCCACCTGACAGACTTTCATGCATGGAAGGATTCAGATAAGAGACCTCCCGACTTTACTAAAGATGTTCGTAATGTCTGATTGGGATTAGTAGCAGATGGTTTCAATCCATTCAAGTATATGGTTGTTGCAAATCATATCACATGGAAAATGGTGTTGGATTCATATAATCTTCCACTGTGTCTTTGTATGAAGAAACAATTCATATTACTTTCCACTATTATTGATGGACCTAGAAGTCTGGGGGATAAGATTGATTTTTACCATAATCCATTGATTGATGAGTTGAATGACTTTTGGGGTGATGGTGTGATGAATAATGACTGTGAAAAAAATGAAATGTTCAAACTGTAGGAAGCTTTATTGTGGAAAATGAATGACTTCTTGTCTTATGAAAATTTATCAGACAGGAGTACAAAAGGGGAATTTTCTTTCCCTTGTAGCAATAAAAGTAAAAAATCTATAAGGCTTAAACATTCAAAAAAATGGGCATACATGGGTCATAGATGTTATCTTCCCCCTCAGCACAGGTTCAGAAAGGACAAAGTGGCATTTTATGGTTATTGAGAGTTCATCACAGCACCAAAGATCATGACAGGAGACAAAATGTTATCGCATATTGAGGTTGAAAACATCGGTATGGTATATGAAATTCAAGATTTGGTGGCTCATCCAGTACATAATATTCGCGTTGTGGGTAGTCAGTGCAGTCACAATTGGAAAAAAATTAAATTTATAGTATTATGTATTGGAAAACTAACATGATAAGGCATATTTTGGATGTCATTCAAATTGGAATTTTTTTGTGATAACATATTGTAGACCGTTTTAGGTGTCAGTGGAAAATCAAAGGACCATGTTAATGCATGTCGTGATTTGGAAGAAATGTGTTTAAGGTAATAGTTTCATTTACATATAGCTAAGGGAAACAAGACATATATTCATGCGACAGAGTATACAATGACTACATAAGAGAGGGAAACATTTATTTTGATTTTGAAGATGCTCAAGGTGCTTGATGGTTAATCTTCTAATATATCAAAGTGTGTGAATCTGAAGAGCAAGACATTTCAAGGGTTGAAAAGTCATGAAAATAACATACTAATTTAGCAGTTGATTCCAATCTCAATTTGTGACAGTTTATCCCCCAATGTTGTTCAGCCGTTGATTGAGATGATTAATTATTTTAGACAGCTTTGTTTAAGAAATCAACGAATGGGTGATTTAAAAAGGTTGCAAGACTGAATTGTATTTATGCTTTGTCACTTCGAGAAACTATTTTCCCCCTCATTTTTCGATGTTATGGTCCAATTGATTGTGCACCTAAATGATAAATTAAGGGTTTTTGGCCCAGTGCAATTTAGGTGGATGTATCCTATTGATCGGTATTTGAGTACATTGAAACGATTTATACGCAACAGAGCTCGTATAGAGGTATCAATAGCCAATTTTTATATTATGGATGAGTGTACTACCTTTTGTGCAGAATATCATACAGATGTTGAAAAAATATTAGAAAATCCCTCTCGGATTCATTATGGTTCATTTGGAGAAGGAACCATATTTGATATAGACAACATCGAAGGGATACAAGTGCATCGATATATCATGTTCAATACTCCATCAGTTGCACCATTAATGTAGTATGTGTCTTATCACTTTTATTGTCTAACTTTTACATGTTTTTTGCATATGTTGATCATTTAAAGAGTGCGTTATCATTTGTTGGAAACACATTAATGAGATAAAAGTAGATATGTATTGTGCGACTGAGTATCAAATTCAACAATCTCATTATGCATCATTTCATTATTGGTTCAAGAATTATGTACGTATAAATTGATTCTCGTTATGAGTGAAGTATTATACAAATTTCCTTCTATAGAAATCATTATTGAATCCTATGAATTATGTAGGTCCATAAGATGACGGAGTTTGGGGACCACATGCTAAATGAAAAATTTATCCAACTGGCTGAGGGTCCATCTATAACGGCTCTTCGCTATAAAGCTATAGATGCTAATGTTTTTCAATTTCACATTAAAGATGTTAACCACAAACGAGCAACACAAAATAGTGGAATGAATTGTCCATTTGTCGATTCTAGTTATTACTATGGTCAATTGATACACATCACTGAAGTTGTATACACACACAGGTTGATGTACATATTGTTAATGTGTAATTGGGTTGAACCCATGGGTGGATGTAAAGTTGATAAATATCAGTTTTCATTGGTAAATTTTAACTATATTTCATATATAAATGAACAAGTTGAGAATGAACCTTTTATTTTGACATCACAAGCAGAAAAAAATTATTCTTTGTTACTTTGCCTTCGAATCCAAGTTGGCAAGTTGTTGTCAAAATGTCACGGCGAGGAGTGTTTTGATTTGAACAAGATATACCTGAGATTGTTCCATTTGTTTCCCAACATCTTGATAAACATAACTTCGTCCAACGTGAAGAACATATGTATTGGGTCAGAGCGGTCATTGAAGGAGAAACGGTCGATTTTCATGCAAAATGAATTGTATAATTTTTTTCCCGTTATTTATTATTGAATGTCTTAGGATATCATAAATTATCTAACCATTTTGTAAATCCTTGTAAGTTTTAATCACCATTTTTAGATGTTTATTCATTTATAAATATTTAGGGAGATTTCTCTTACATAAATCTATATATGAACATATATATGTGTATATAAATAAATATTTAATGGGCTCAATTTGATGCTGAGTTAGAACAACTGCCAAAGGACCAGCGACAGCTTCCCATGCGATGGGATGAGATCATTCATCACATTATTAGTTGGGATGGGCATGAATATAGTTTGACATATGTAATAGGGATTCCTCGTTCTTTAGTATCACGTTCTGTCGTTTTCAGTACTATTGTTGCTCAGATTACACATCAGTTGTCAAATTTCGAGGCACGACAGCGCACTTCCGAGGAGGTAAATGTGTAATTGACCGCTGAGGTTAGAGCACTACGAGAATATGTGCATCCAGGAGATGGTGCAGGGGATTATATGACGTAGGTTTATACCAAATTTATTTATTTTTTATTGTATTTATGTTATGAAAATATTCAAAAAATTTATTTGTTTTAGGCCCTTGGCCCACCGGATGGAGGTAAAAGTCACGAGCATGCATGACACATCATATTCACGAGGATTGTTTCTTTTTTTATTGGTGGGGTTGTTATTGATTTTTAAGTTGGGTTTGTAGTGAGATTTTTTGAGATTTGGGGGTTTTATATGTGTTTTTTCCGGATTCAATGTTTGTGTGCACGAATTGAGAATTAACCATGAAACTGATTAATGATTTTTGGGCACCGAACACCCCCCCCCCCCCCCCCGCACCCCAGAAAACCCACCTCGCACCCTATACAGACCTCCCCACCCCCTGGACAACCCCCCACACCCGGGACACCTCCCCACACCCCGTACAGCCCTCCCCGCCCCCGAACAGCGACCCCCCCCCCCCCCCCCCCCGCACCCCGGACAACCCCCCCCCCACACTCGGATAGCCCTTCCACCCCCCCCCCCCCCCCCCAATTAGCCCCCATCCCGAACAGCCACCCCCGGACCCCCCCCCCCCCACCCACGCACCCCAGATAGCCTGCCCCGCACCCCAGACATCCCTACCCGCCCCGGACAGCCCCCCACAGCCTGGATGCCCCCCTTTACCCCGAACAACCCTCCAAGCAACCAAAAAGTTTTTTTTTATGAAAATATAACAATAAATCGTCATGTATACAAGAAATTCGATTGTACATCAATTAACTATTTTTTATATGTGATTCAAGATCATGAAATCACTAAAATTCATATTTTTTTAGAAAATTCATATTACCTAGTCATGCAGTTCAATATCATTCAATGGGTAGGCTCACCTCTCAGGTGTCCACAATCCTAGTCATAACGATAATTGACCCCATGGGATCCATGAGAGATTTATGCATATTTATTATTATCAATATTGATTTATTCAATTAGATATGGTTGTGTTCATGACACGATGATGTGATCGAAATTAATTCACATACTCGAAAAATAAAAATAGTATTTTTGGGAGTTGTTCTGGACCACTTGTAATAATTTAGAAGTAATCCTTGAATAATACTTAAAATCTTCTATAGTGATAAAAAATATATTTCCTACAAAATATAGCTCTAGAGCAATATTATCTGAAGAATATTTCTTCTTGATCATAGAGGAT